>JAREYC010000003.1:75926250-77245000 GCA_030015325.1 Cryptoblepharus egeriae | reverse complement strand
GTAATGACTCCCAGTCCCAAAGGAGCTCACAATCTAAAATACACAAATGAATTTTTTTAATCCACTGTAAGATCAAATATGAATGCATGATAAACAACCTGGTTCAGTATAGGCTGACAGTGCAATCCTAATGTGCTAGATTAGACAGGCTGATTAGACAGTGCAAGTATTGGGTGTGCTGCCATGCTGCTGTGGGGACTGGAAGGCTTTGTCCCCTTCCTGGTATAGGGCTGCAATAGCCCCAATAGGTCATTTCAGACTTATACCACTCTGGTGGTGGCCTAAGCTGGAGGAGACAGGCACAGCCAGAAGCTGCTTCTGGCTGCTCAGGAAGCGAGGTTTGGATTTGGCATAACTGCTGGATGCGAGCCCTACCTCCTGCTCCCTACCCTCCCACCCCCTGGAATGCCCTCCTACCCCCTGAAATGCCCTCCTCCCACCTCCTTACTGCCTTCTGCTCACCCTCCCAGCCCTGCCGAGACTTGGTTCTATCCTGGAAAGTCCAGAGCATGTCTCCCTCTGTGGAGTTATAATGCGGAGCAGCTAGATTGATGCACCTCTGTGGGACTTGGACTTACCTAAGAGCAAGTTTGGATTGCTCTGTCACAAAATAAATTCAGGATATTCTTAAGCTTAGATATAGTGTTCAAAAATCTGACAAGTACTTCATCATTAACCACATCCACCAACTTGCCTCTAAATCCCTGGTCAGTAACTGGTTTTCCTATGTTCTTTGTTCTTTCCTATGTTCTATGTTCTTTCTATAGCAACTGGTTCTCTGGCAAGTGAGGAAAGAGGGGAAGAAGGACAAGCACCTCAAGTCCTACATCTTCAATAGGGAATACTGTCAACACTACCAGCTTTTCGCCAAAGAAGCCTCTAAAAACCTGCCCATCCGCCCTCACTGCATACAGCACACTCATTTTTGGTGTGCCAACATTAGTGGGATGGGAGAAAGGATGGGATTTGGGATCTTTGACTATAATAATTTGTCCATAAATTTTGCAAGATTACCTTCTGCTCCTTTTAGGCATTCCATCTTTGCTGAGCAGTTGTCTATGTAGGTATTTTGAAAGGTTAAAAAAATGCAGCATTTTTCTCAACTTCTCACATGGATATTTTGTCGCATGCAGGGCATTCCTTTTTTAAAAAAATGGCATCTGAACAACTGGAGTTACTGAATAAAATATGTGAGGGTTTATTTTCATGAGTATATCATCAGGACTTTGCAATTTTCCATGTACATATTACTTGCAATCTATCTTGCCAAGCTCATTGCAAATACAGTAAGTTTCAAACTAATATATATGCTCCATTTGTATTGGGAATAAATCATGAACAATGCAATTTCTCTTTTGGAAAGGCTTTTCATTTGTGGTTCAACAACAACAACAACAACCTACAAAAAACCTGGATGCAGATGAACTATAAAGCAATCTAAATATGCTGCCTTTGTAATCATATGCATAAAGAAGATTAGTAATAGAGAAGTTTCACACTTTGAAACCAAATTACTTCAGCTTCTTTTAAAAATGTGTATTAAAAATATTAATATTAGAAGTCTGAGGCAGCACTTCTATGCAGAGTTACATATATAAAGCTACAAACCGATACACACTTTCCTGGGAGTAAGCCCCATTGAACACAGTGGAGTAGATATGTAGTAGTTATGCATTGAAGAACCCTGGAAGGTGCATTGGATAAAGTGAACTAGGGCGGTATGTATGTGATTCTGCTGACAATTTATAATGTAGTCTTCATGCTAGTCTGAGGATTTGAGGCCTCTTGTCATCAATCCTGTCCTTAGATCACTTTAATGACCTGGATTGTCTCAGCAGGTTCATGTGTTCATGTCAAAGGGCCAAGAATGTCAAAGGACCACACAGGAACACAGGTCCCTTCCACTCAGTAAATAAAAGAAATAACATAACTTGCTAGGCAACAAAATATCTTCTTTTCCAAGTTATCTAAAAGATAGCAATTTCTTTAACTTTAAACTTTTCAACTTGTCCCATGCAGGATTCTTATTTTTGATAGTGGGTTTTTCCAAAATTAGTATATTCTTTTCTCTTAACATTTTCTGGCTGGGCTAGATTTGTAATAACATACCGTTACTTCTTAGCTTGTGTTTTTTGTGTATTTTTCCCACTTATGCAACATTTCTTCCAGTAGCCCTACAGTCCATCCTGATTGCTCAACAGGAGATCCTGAATCTATTGTCCACTAATCAGGGATGTCAGCATCTGGAACAGTTCTTCTTGACCCAGTCAATGACCGAGCTGGTACAGACTTTGATTTCCTTTTTCTCACCATACTAGGAATGGGTGTTGGACATATTTCATCTGAATTCCCAGTAGAGGCCTTTTGTGGTTTGGTTGCCCCTGACCAGTTTAGCCACCTCCCTCACTGAAATAATGTCTCACCATCACTATAAGGTAGTGACCCATGGGGGGGGGGTTGTTGTTGTTGCTGTTAGACTTAATGCTACCTTAATTTCTACCTTACTATCATTAAGTACTATCTTAAGCATATCTTATGCATACTTCAGTTAGACATATATTTAAGATATAAATAAGAATACTCCTGGTGTAAGTGATAGTCAAAGTGTAGGGAGCTGCATTGTGGTGACAGCCACTGAGTTATTCTGCAGGATGGAAAAGACTGCTGGCTGTCAAGGAAGATTCTGGTTCTTATTTCTTGGCCTTTGAACATATAGCTTCATTTGGTGGATTTTTGTTGGTTTTAAAAATGGTGTTTGTGCTGGTTACCTGCTGCCAGCCACTGTGTAATCTCCATACCTGTCAGCCCCCTGGAAAACATCTGCATGAGGCTGAGCCTCCTGAATTTCAATTTCACCCCAGTTAGTTCAGGAGGAGATTCAGGAGAGTATTAATCAATGGCTGGCTCCTTGGTTTATTTATCAACACTCGCAGGCCAGAATTAATGTATTTTGAGTCGTGCACTGTGTTGCAAGGAGTTTCCAACTATAAGACTCCTTGTTTCAAAGTTCCTAGAGAATTGGATTTCTAACAAGCTTTGGCGATGTATATTCCCTGTAGTCTGGTGGATTAAGAATGAATGTACACATTCACTGTCACCTTCAAATTCCCATAATGTAGGGTGATAAGAAGTTAGCCTTTGCATTCTGCCCAACTCACCTACTGACATAGATCTTTTTCTTTGCAAAATTGGACTCTTTAGCTTCCACTCTGCAACCTCATTTGTCCACTTTGTTTGGAGAATGGGATGAGTGGCAGATTATGCGTAAGCAAAGAGAGTGTGTGGTTCCAAATGGACACTCTCCCAATGTTCACACCATGGCCAACTGAAGCTTGAGGCACCCCAATAATAATGTGTTGCCACTCACCCAGCAAACACATCCCTTACCTCATTTCTCTTCTGCATGGACTCTTCAATCAAAACAGGAAATTTGGTTTTATTGCCAAATGTGTTGGGATCACTCTCGGAAGGCTCTGCATTTTCTGCTTTGCATAAAGAGCTTTGTGTAAAAAGTTTTGAGTGGAAGATTCCCCTTTTAGGTCAAAGAACAAACCCCCAATTATATGGGGGCCTTAGGTTGCCAAAACTAGTGTCCAACCAATGCAACCTTCTGCCCACCCTTCTGAACTCAATTGGAAGTCATGCAGACACATCAATAATGAATATTTACTTTATTTAGTACAGTTAGCAAAGACAGGGAGATTTGTATTAGGACCATGGTGGGAGAAGTGGGCCAAACCTTTAAACTGTATGCTGACAGCCTGACTGGCTGATTGACACTGATCACATACTTCAAGTGGCATGTAGTCCCTTTCAGATCTAATTGGATCTTGAATCTCTTATAGGTAAGGACCTACGAAAGGCAAGGTTATTTTTCCTGACAAAGGGGTTTTATCCTTTGTCAGGAAAAGTAAACTCACATTTTGTAGGTACCAATCTATAGGGAATCTGGGATAGTTAAGAAATTCTCTGTGTTGTAAGCAGTGCTCTACTTACGTGTTGCTAAGAACTGAGACCAGACTGAATGTGCTGCAAAGTAAAGAGCATTTAAAAATACTTATTTGTGAGTATTATTAATAGAGTTTCAGTTGGGTCTAAAATTCAATAATAAGACAACATGATGATGAAAATTTCTTGGGACAGTCCTGTACATCCCAAATTATAGAAAATTTGTAGAACTGGATGTGATCTGTATTACTATATATTCTTGCTTTTTGCTACATTTCTTATAAGGGAAACTAGCCCTACAATCCAGAGTAACTACGGGAGCACGTAAGAGACATTACGTGTACCCGTAGTTACTGCATCACCTAGTGAAAACCTATGGGAAATTCATATTGCAATCCAGAGCAAATTGTTCTTACACTGGAGCAAGGACTCCCCGTAGTTACTCTGGATTGCGCCCTAAGTGTATCTTGACATTTGACACTAATCAGTGCAATCTTACACATGTCTAATCAAAAGTAAGTCCCATTGTGTTCAATAGCACTTATTCTCAGGAAAGTGTTGTTAAGATCGCAGCCTTACATAAAACTCAAAGGCTACAATACAGAGTAACGATGGGACCTTTTACACTGACATAGTTACAGTACCACCTATTGGAAACCTATGGGAAATGCATAAAGCAGTCCAGAGTAAATGCCTCTTACATTTTCTCATAGTTACTCTGGATTGTAGGGAAATTCATCCTGATTTAGCAGGGTTTTTGGAAGCCAATGTTGAGCACCAATGTTCCCAAAGCAGATAATAGTGTACAGCTTTTGCACTGCCAGGTGTACTGATATGACCTGACTGTTAGTATCCAGTTTACTGATTTCTTATGACTTTCTGAAAAAATTGTGCCCTTGTAAAGGAAGATGTAAGCAAGTGTATAAGTTCAAGACTAGTAATTTCTCCTTTGACTACAAAAGCATGTAATTTTCTTTTTGCATTGAGCATTTTCTGACACCAAACCAAAGTGTTTAGTCCACTTGAAATGTGTTCCTGCTTGTTTTATTTGGTCATTAAGCAGAGTTTCACACCATTGCAACTTCCATTTCTTCATTAGCAAATTAATTGAATGCAAATTGCTTTCACAATGTATCATTTTGATTAGAGAGAAGTCACATAAGCTGAGGGGGGCATTAACATTTTTTATCCATTAACTCCCTACCCTTGTTTATAGGAAAGGACCAACATTACAACCCTTAAAGATGTGGGTGAATGGGTGTCATGGATCCTTCTGGAAACCACCCACAAGGTGGAGCACTTGCTTTGTTCAGTCCTCACTTTCTGTGCAGGGAACTGAACAAGATAGGAAAAAAGTGAATGAATGCTGTACAATAATGACCCACTTATCATCCTGGGTGGGAGGTAATGCAAATTAGTCTTGCTTGCAAAGACAATAATGATTAGTCCTGAAGAGGTCTGTGATCTAATTTCCATTGAACAATGAGGATCTCTGGGTGAACTTGGGCTAGTCACATTCTCAATCTGACCTGCCTTATGGGGTGGTTGAGAGGATGCAGTGAAAAGCAGGAGGAACCACATATTTTTCTTCAGTGATGGGAACTCGAACCAGTTGACTCAAATCTGAGTCACAAAAATGTGTGTTTTTTGTTGACCTGTGAACATTCAAGTTGTGCACATGAAGGACCTGGAAGAACATTTCAGAACTCAAGAACACTTAAGTCATGACCTGGCACTCATCCCCATGCATGCAGACTCGAGTCTGCCTTTGTTGTGCTTGCTTGTTGTTTTCATGATGTGAAAAACT
Organism: Cryptoblepharus egeriae; assembly: GCA_030015325.1. Taxonomy (NCBI): domain Eukaryota; kingdom Metazoa; phylum Chordata; class Lepidosauria; order Squamata; family Scincidae; genus Cryptoblepharus; species Cryptoblepharus egeriae. Next base: position 77,239,245 of record JAREYC010000003.1, on the reverse strand, counting down.
TGGGGGCAGGTGAGGGAGGCATCATTCAGATTAGGCAAGCAGAATGGAGGCTCCAGCTGGGAGGCAGGGAAGAGTTAAAGTTTGCTTTTGCAACCAAGTAGGAAGGAGAAGAAGGACTGGGCTCTATTGAACATCTTAGATAGGAAGGAAGAAAACAATGATCATTGGACATAGGTATTCTGATATTTTCTTTAGCTGAGAGAGGGCAGGAGGAGGAGGATTCTTGACCTCTGATTAGCTGGAGAAGTCCAGGGAGGTGGAAGCAGGCTCTCTTGCCCATCTCTGGAAGAAACAAAGGTCATCGAAGGAAAGAAGGATGTTCTCATATTTTATTTGGCTGAGGGAGGGAAGGTGGTGGAACCCAAGGGTTCTCTTCCTGGAGAATCCCAGGGAGAAGGAGAAACGAGGAGGGGAAAGGCTGGGAGGTTGTATGGATCATGTATGCCAATTTTATGGCATGGCTTCCTTTCCACAGTTCCTTTGTTCCATTGCTACTGGGTAGAAAACAACAATTAATTAATTAATACCCCACTTTTTCCATGTCAAAGCAAATGTCCAAGGCAGCTTACAAAAATTTTTTTTAAATCATTTTGTCCTCACAACAACCCTGTGAGGTTGGTGAGACTGAGAGTAAGTAACTGGCCGAAGGTCACCCAAGAACAATCATGGCTGAGGGGGAACTTGAACCTTGATCTTCCAGGTGTCAGTCCAGCTCCCTAACCACTATAACATCTTGGCTCTGGTTTAAAGTGAACTCTCTCTCACAGACAAGTGACAAGTGGTGGTGACAAGTGACTCAACTCAAGACAAGTACACTGGATTTTTCTGTCCCTGATTTCTCTAAGCTCCTTATAGAAATAGTGGAATATTAAAATATGCAATTAGTACATTGCTAAACCCAGATGCTTAAAATGGAATTTATATTTTGCTGCCTTGTGAGAAGGTTGCACTTTTCTTTCATATTGAAACATATGGCCTGCTGGCTATACTGTGGGAATTTTTAATTACTGTTGAGAAATGGAATTTTACTACCTTAAGACAATTTTTTACTTCAGAGTATTATGCCCTTCCTCCCACTTTCACAGAAGCCAACAGAGTAGCCTACAAAAGATATTAATGCATAAATGTGGTACACACAGAGTGTCTGCCTATAAAAATATTAAAAATACAATAAGAAAAGCATAAAAATCCTCTTCCTCCTCACAGGGCAGAGATGGCCTGTTTTCATAGCCACCATGGTACGGGAAAAAGAGCACTTAAGGACTGGAGTTAATAGTGAATTATCCTGACTCTCTTTCTTGTAGGGAACAAGAATCTGAGACTTGAACTTCAGTAGTGAAAAGCAGTTTTTTTGCAACTTCTGGGAGTCTTGAAATTAATTCATAAATGACTTGTGCAGTTGTGATGCAAGGGTGCAAGTCTCATGGTGCATGGGTGAGTGTGTCACACCCAGGACTGTGCATCACCCCGGGAGGCAAATCGCCAATCCGGACAGCGCATGTGCCAGTTGGCACATGTGCAGTTCAGGGATGCCAGCGTGCATGTGCAAGATCGTACATGTGCACTGGCATCCCAACTCTCTTCTGAGGGAGGGGCTGGTTGACCCACTTTCAGAGGAGAGCAGGGAGGAACAACCAACCCCTCCATCAAAGAAGTGCTTGAGCTTGGGGGTGTTGCATCGTCTCAGTGGGGTGACATGTTGAGGGAGTATCAATGTGACTGGCATATCCTTGGATTTTGAGTTCTTGTGAGGTAGGTGGGATATAAATAAAGTAATCATCATCATCACACAACTGCCCAGTTACAAAAAGCAGCACTTCTGGGAACTTCACACATATTGAGACAATACCTTTGTGATTTCTAGTTCCTTGGATAGGAACCGAATCACAATAAAGCCAATTCCAGTCAAACACCTGGCAACTGTGAAACAGTACATCAACATCATCATCATCATCATAATTAATTAAAATGATGATAATGATGATGATGATGATGATGGTGATGATGATGTCTGGAGTCCATCAGGGTCAACAAAAATGTAACAAATTTCATTGAAAATGCAATGAAACTCTGGAAGACAGACGTATTCGTAGCCAATGAAAGTTATGGACTTGTCAACATTAGAAGGAGAATCTTCCAGGGGGACTCATTGTCCCCATTGCTGTTTGTCGATGATCCCTTTGTCAGTGATCCTACAGAAAGCGAAGCTGGGTTACCAAACTGCCAAAAATTCACAGAAAATTTCGCATCTATTGTACATGGATGAATTGAAGCTCTACGGAAAGTCAGAAGCAGAAATCCAGTCACTCACCAATACAGTCCGAGTCTTTAGTACCGACATCAACATGGAGTCTGGCCTGAACAAATGTGCCACATTGGCACTAAAGAAAGGGAAAATCACGGAAAGCGATGGCATTGAAATGCCAAATGGTCAAACCAATAAGTGCCACCAGCCTGAAGCCTACAAATACCTGGGCATACTGCAGCTGGACAATATCAAGTACGGGCATGTAAAAACTGTGGTCAGCAAAGAATACATACAATGGGTTAGAAAAATTTTGAAGAGCAAATTGAATGGTGGCAACATTATAAAGGCTATAAATACCTGGGCCATACCTGTAGTTAGGTATACTGCTGGCATTGTGAACTGAACACAAAAGGATGTTCACAAAGGAACTGAACACAAACGGGATGACTTGGACAGGAAAACAAGGAAATTAATGACCATTCACTATGCTTTACATCCATGTAGTGATGTTGACAGGCTGTACCTACCTAGAAGATCAGGGGGCAGAGGACTTTTGCAAGTGAAGCAGTCTGTTGAAGAAGAAAAATATGCCCTAGGAGATTATGTGCGAGAGAGCCAGGAATCTGCTCTGATTGAAGTCAGCAAGAGAAAGTTGTTGAAAGTGCAGCAGACCAACTATGAATATCACAATAGTGCAATTCAGGCTCGGACTGCCAGGTGGCAGAATAAAGTATTGCAAGGCCAATTCCTTGCCAAGATCAAAGGAAAAGTGGATCAGGATAAGACCTGGTTGTGGCTCACGAGTGGAACACTGAAGAAGGAGACGGAAGGCCTGAGACTTGCTGCCCAAGAACAGGCAATCAGGACAAATGCCATCAAGGTCAGAATTGAAAAATCAGCCCATGACCCAAAATGCCGGCTCTGCAAAGAAGTGGATGAAACCATCGACCACATTCTAAGTGGCTGCAAGAAGATCGTGCAGACTGACTACAAACTGAGGCACGACTCTGTTGCCCAGATGATCCACTGGAATCTATGCCAAAAGTATCATCTGCCAGTGGCAAAAAACTGGTGGGACCACAAGCCTGAAAAAGTGGTTGCAAATGAGCAGGTCAAGCTTCTGTGGGACTTCAGGATACAGACGGACAAGGTCTTGGAACACAATACTCCAGATAACACCATCGTAGAAAGCAGTAAGGTATGGCTTGTTGACATCGCCATACCAGGTGACAGCAGAATTGAGGAGAAACAACTGGAAAAGATCTCCTGCTACCAAGACCTAAGAATCGAATTACAGCGTATCTGGTGTAAGCCAGTGCAGGTGGTTCCAGTGGTAATTGGCACACTGGGTGCAGTGCCCAAAGACCTTGGCAGGCACCTGAAAACTATTGGCATTGACAAAATATCACTCTGCCAGTTGCAGAAAGCCGCTCTTCTGGGATCAGCACAAATTATACGCTGCTATATCACACAGTCCTAGACTCTTGGGAAGGGTCCAACTGGTGATGTGAATGAAACCAGCATGAAATTGTTTGCTGTGTATTTATGGATAATAATAATAATAATAATAATAATAATAATAATAATAATAATAATAATAATTATAATAATAATAATAATAATAATAATAATTTGCAACCTGACAAGGATAGTCAGGTGAGATTACATGGACCCTACTACACTTCCATTGATCAACTGAGGACCATGCTACACTTGCATTCTCCAATGAGCTGGCTTTGATCTACAAATAGAGTAGCTCTTGGGTACCTTTTCAACTGCCTTCTTCCCTTTGAGGCCTGTCAGATCAATTAAAAGACTCTTTCAAGCATCTGTGTAAGAAACTGAAATAACACAGTAGCGATGTCCAAAGAGATATCCTTGGCAATTGCTCAAAATGCAATTAATCACAATGCCAAAAACTCACCCACCTTCACTGCAATTCACAGTTGGAGGTAATTTCTAGAATTAATTCTTGTCTCTGGTTTACAATTTATTTTAAATTCCTTTTAAAAAGAAGGAAAAGTGTGAAGGTTTTTATATACAATAATAATTGGTATTGTAGGCCTTTGTGGATAGGATTTCATTTCAGGCCTTTGTGGTTAGGATTAGCAATAGATCTTGGAATTAAGTTGGTAAATAGTACAATATTGAACATGAACTAAGATGCAACTAATCTGGAAGAATTGATACTGAGCAGGCACACCAATACAACAGGACACTGAAACAAGCACCTTCCCCAAATCCAGCTTTCTCCTACCAATATTGCTAATCTTTCAAAGCTCATTATACTGTATTTAACATATACTGTTCTCTCACCATCATTTTGAAGGCAGTTGGAATGTGGTACTGAGAAACTTAATTATTTCTATCCAGTGATACTACTGATGATTATCCAGATGTTTTTATCGCAGTGTCTGCAGTGATGCACTTTGCTTCTCAAAATATAACAAAATGTTTTAAACTTTTTAAAGTTTTAAAAAGTTGCATGTATTTTTAACAGGGCTACAAGTATGCGAGCAACTATGTGTGCTTTTTTGTTGAATAAAGTAATTAAGGAATAATGCATAAACCCATGTTTTCAAATACAAAATAAAAATAGTTTTTTATTTTAGTTTTTATAAAACACAATTTTATTTTTAGAGGAATGGAAAGTGAACATGTTAAAGATATATGAGTAACATAAAACTTTTCCAATTCATATTTTATTGTTACATTTGATAAAGTCAGCCTGACAGCATGGATTATCTGAAACAAAGATATGGAATGGAAAAAACTGAGATGCAGAAAAAGGGTCCTTGAAACATGAGTGGGAGGAATAGTGGAGAAGGGAGCAAGTGTTATGAAAAATCTATGAAAACTTTATATCCTAGCAGCTTCTTCAGCACAATATTGTGAGTTTCAGAGCACTTGGAGACCCTAAAATTTTACTCTTTAAAGATCTCACATCTCTATAACTTCTCACCAACGCAGGAAGTGGTTGCTTTGCTACCCGTAGCACTGGCAGCTTGCAGTACCTGAAATGAGGCACAAAACCATGCTAACGTACTTTTGGTCAGTGCCAGTGAATTGTAACGGAGTTCAATCAAGCCTCTGCTTACAGAAAAGATCTTTTCAAGGTAAGGGGAAGAGTTGGGGTGGCTTAGGTTTCGACAGCACCCAGAAGATACTTTACTTCCCTGGCCTAGCTGGTAGCAACTGGCCTTCAGTACTGACTGGGTCATCAACCCTTATCTTTAGACTCTACATGTGCATCTTTGAACAAAAGATGTCAGAGGTAATGGGGGCGCACTTCATGAATTCCAGGAAATTTATTGCTATACTGAGGAATAGAAAGTTAAAAAAAGTCTTACCTCCTGTTGCCAGTTTTAAGACTGGTCTTTGGCTGGTCAAAAGTTAATGCTTTCTTCTGTCATCAGTTCTAGTCGGTGTCAAAGAAGTTAACCAAGCTACTGAGCCCCAGAAAATGGAAATGCTGAGCTATAATAGAGGGGGACGGAAACGACCAAGAGTCCTCTTTTAAAAACACTTTTTCTGCCATTGTTGCTACAATTAGGACTGTGCTTACTTTTATGGGCACACTTTCAGCACTTAAAGGAAAAAAGGAAATCTTTTGGCTTTCTGATGGGAAAAAAGCAACCATTGAGGGAATTTTAAAGCTTTGATTCCCTGCCTAGAGAAGGATGATCCTTAAGAACATTAGCTTTTGTTTAAAATTGCTCAGTGATGACAAAAGCTTTCAGATCTCCTGCTCATAATAATTGTGTGCAACGGGAGACAGAGACAGAATTTACCATTTGGTTCAAGAAATGGCATCTTACAGGCTATGGAAAGACATGGAAAATGGATCTGACTGGAACATGGAAAGCTGCATTCTGCTGAGCAATGGGCCATCTGATTTAGGATTGCTGTGTTGCTCTCTAACGTGTCAGACATTTTTTCTCTACCCTATCGGAGGATGCTGAGAATTGAACATACAACCTATATGCAAAGCAGGTGTCCTACTCAGCTGTAGTTTGTTTCCTAAGGACACTTAGGGAACAAACCTATGCCTGTCTACTCAGAAGTAAGTCCCATTATATTCAATGGGGCTTACTTCCAGGAAAGTGTATTTAGGATTGCAGCCTGAAAGTCAGAGCAGGGGCCTATACCAGGGAAGGATTAACTTTTATGTGAACATGATCTTTGTAACAGAGTTCCTCCTTCAGGGCTGTTAGGAACAATGGTCAGCAGGATCTTGGTCCATCTCATGGCCCTGCTGTTGCAGCCATGTGCACCAGCAGATTGGCAGGGAGCCTCTTCTCCATCCAATGCTCTGGCCCAGGGGTGTGTACTTAACAACAAACCAAGGTCCTGGGGTCACCAGAGCCACTAGCCTTACAGAATCCCAGCTAGGCTTTTTCATGGAGGTTACTTCCCCCTTCCGTGGTTGGTTCAGCTCCCCTTGCTCCTTGGACCAGAATCAGGATGGCACTTTTACAAATAAGTACGCTGACTATTCTTTTTAAATTTTCTGTAATCCACAGTTTGCTCACAAAATTGACTATCCTACGTGCCAGTGATTTTTATAATCAGGTGAACTCAAACTATTCAGTGCAGGGGCAACAGTGCAATGCTATTCTGTCACTAGGGTTTGCGTCACCCAGTGCGGGAAGCCAGCGCATCACCCCCATGCAGTGGGCGGGGCAACAACCTGGACGGTGGGCTTAGTTATGTGCCATTCCCCCGCCTCTACTGGTTTTTTAGCCACACATTAGAATAAAGATATTTCAAAGTTGTTTATTTCACTACATTCTATTACAAATTATTCATACAGCAGTATAAAACATGATGACATTATTCCTAAAAGCCATGATTTTTAGCCATTTTGGTCACTAGTGGGGTCACCCCCCTTAAGGGTGCCACCTTTCTAGCAATTTATTGCAGTGGTTCTCAAACCTTTTATATTGGGACCCACTTTTTAGAGGGACAATCCGTCCAAGATCCACTAAGAACCACCCAAAAACCAATGTGGAGAAATTTAACCCTTAAGGGGCTGGAAAGGAGTACAACGTGTTATTGTCCTATACTTAACATGGAAGACTGACCAACCTCCAGCCAATTTGGTACTTGGTGCCCGGTGCAGTGGGGGGGGGGGGTGTTGTTCAGAGGGAGGGGTTGTACTGGGGAGGATGCTGTGCATGGGGTGTTGTGCATGGGGGATGTTGCGCATGGGGAGATGATGCGTATGGAGGTTGATGCACATTGGGGGGTTGTTGCGCATGGGGGAGATGATGTGTATGGGGGTTGATACGCATGGAGAGATGGTGTGCATGGGGGGTTGTTGCACACAGGGGTTGTTGTGCATGGGGTGTTGTTGTGCATGGGGATATGATGCACAAAGGGGACTTATGCGCATGGGGGGGTTGATGTGCATGGGGTTGTTGCACATGTGGGGCTGTTGCACATGGGGGTTGTTGCATATGGGGGGTTGTTGCATATGGGGGCTTGTTGCGCATGGAGGTTGATGCGCATGGGGATTGATGCACATAGGGAACTTATGTGCATGGAAGATGTTGCGCATGGGATGTTGGTGTGCATGGGATGTTAATCCACATGGGGGTTGTTGCGCATGGGGGGACTTATGCGTATAGGGAGATGTTGCGCATGGGAGGCTAATTCCACATAGGCTATAGGCAGATTAACTACCTTATATACTTGAGTATAAGCCGACCTGAGTATAAGCCAAGGCACCTAATTTTACCACAAAAAACTGGAAAAACGTATTGACTCGAGTATAAGCTTAGGGTGGGAAATGCAGCAGGTACTGGTACTGGTCCTTTTCCTTGTAGCCTTCTTGGAACTCATAAGCTGCAATCCTAAGCAAACTTTTCTGGGAGTAAGCCTCATTGAACTTAGTAGGGTTTACTTCAGAGTAGACATGCATAGGACAGGATGACCAGATGCCAAACCCAAAATTCCTGAACCCCAAGGCCAAAATTCCTACCCGCTTAAAAAAATTGCCAAAAATGTATTTTTTATTTTTATAGGTTTTTTTTGTTTTTTGATAGGAAGGAGATAATTTTTTTGATAGGAAGGAGATAATTTTTGATAGGAAGGAGATATCTCAAAACTGATTTTTGCTTTGGATTCTGCTCTTCAATACGAATCCAACAGTATATGACATGGTGGGGTTTGATCCCACCATTTTTCAGTTCACCCGAGTATAAGCTGAGGAGGCTTTTCGGGGCCCATTTTTGGGGACCCAAAAACTTGGCTTATACTTGAGTATATACGGTATATATCATAATAAAAAAAGAACATGAGGTCTTGACACCCTCAAAATGTAGAAGACCCAATAAAATTGTAGGACTGAATATATGAAATTCAAGTGGCAATCCTAAGTCACTTTCCTGGGAGCGTGACCTACTGAACACACTGGGCCTTACGTTTGAGGATATATAGTTGGGATTGCACTGTTTATTAATATTAAAATTAATAAATATTAAATATTATTTATTACATATAACTGATGAATTACTAGCACATTACATACTGCCTGTTCACAAGGACAGGGAACACTTTTCCAGTACATAAGGCTAAAAAAGAGGACATGTCCTGAAAAAAGTGGACATCTCGTAGAAAATATTTTTTTAAAATCAAAGTGCCTTAACACCCCCGAAAAAGCATTAAAACCTGAGCGGGAAAAGGGCAGGAGATGAGGCTTGAGTGGTTGGAGCAGAGAAGTTTGGACTCTCACAAAGCTTTACAAGTTAAAAAATGTTAAAGTTCCCATTACCTGCTGTGCCAGTATGAGTGTTGGGGCTGCCTTATGGAGCACTTTCAAGCTGCAGGTGCCTGAGATCAGAGCCATTCTGGAGACTTGCACCCCCTTGTACCTTCCACACCAACCACAGCATGTCTACTTACTCGGGAGTAGACATGACTCTGCAGTTTAACTTTTCAAGGCCTTCAATACAAGGAGAGAAATTCCCCCTGTGGTCATTTTAGGGGCTGTGTTCATTGGATCAGGACCCTTCCAGAAGTCCTTGGATTCCTCTCAGCCTCTTCTTTGCAGCAAACTAAGGTGTTCAAGCCCTAATCTTGGGGCTTTTTTTCTTTTTTGGCCATAACTTTGGGTAGGAAGGTGCTAGCTCAAAACAAATTGTTGCATTGGACTCTGCTCCTCAAGATGAATCCAACAACATACGGCACAATGGGTTAGTTCACACCTTCAAAAAGTTTCTTTTTGGGAGTCCTACAACCTCCCGGTGTGTGTCACCCCCCCCCCCGGCACATCAACCAGTGTGGTTGCACCCAGTGGTGGGCACTAGCAGGTTCGCACCTACTCTATAGAACTGGTTCTTAACAAGAGATAGTACATATAAAGTTTAAAAATAGCCATTTAAAAGTGGCTGCCAGATGGGCAGAGAACCGGTTCTTAATTTTTTTGAAGCCCATCACTGGTTGCACCCCACTGGCAATGCCAGTGATTCAGTGTTTGATAGATTTCAACACTGCTGTTTTATCTTATGCTTCATTGACCATTTATGGGTTCTTAAGACATAATTGTGCTTTTTCATCTGCCTGTCTCTCAAAAAGTGGTAAAAATTCTGTGAAATGTATGAATATTTGACCTGCAATAAAAGGGAACTCTTGGATGGATTCAGCATCCAAGGAAAGCATCTTGTGTGTATCAGACAAAGGACACAATCCAGAGTAACTATGGGGAGTCCTTGCTCCGGTGTAAGATCCATTTACTCTGGATTGCAATATGAATTTCCCATGGGTTTTCACTAGGTGGTGCAGTAACTACGGGTGCACATAATGCCTCCTACGTGGTCCCGTAGTTACTCTGGATTGTAGGGATAGGCAATACAGCCTATTTAGATACAGACTTATTTACAGACTTCTAAGGTCATGCAGGATGGTGTGGTTGGCTGCCAGACAGTTGCATTAGCACTATAGAATTATCTCCCTACTTATCTAAGATATCTGATGCAGAATAAAATCCATTTTAGTGTGCTATAAAATGTTGCCCATTATTTCGCTGTGAATACATTCACAAGTTAATATTCTCTCTTTTAAAGAAAAATCAGATTCCAATTTCTTTCATACTTTAGTTTACTATCTTCCTTATTCTTGTGATTCTCCTACCTCAGAAGCATCAACAATATTCTTTTCGGTGCCGTCTTGTTCTGAGTAGAATAAAATAAGTGCTACATTTTTTTTTCTGCAGCTGGTCTGCACTCAAAAGAGTACATGAAATGAATCAATTGTGTGCATGTGTGTGTATATTTGTTCAAGATGTTAATCGTTTACACAGAATCTTCAATTTTGCATTTCTTTTTGCTTTCCACATGTTTATTCTGGGTCCAAATGCTTCAATTTGAATGTTTGTAGATATGTCTAAATCACTGAATCTTACCTGTTTCTTCTCAGCTATCCAGCAACACTGGCCCAGTTTTGGCCATTGGAGATGTCTTTAGTGTAAGGGAAATTTAGATCTCTTTCTCTAGGGTAATCCTCAGCAGCTATTATGGTTCAATTTGAATTGATTCCATTTCAATCTCTTGTGCAAGTCTAAGGCTGCAATCCTAAAGACACTTTCCTGTGAGTAAGACCCATTGAACACAATGGGGCTTTCTTCTGAGTAGACATGGGCAGGATTGTGCTCTAAGTTAATCTCTGCAATCAGGTAGGCTAAGGAAAGGGCTCAGGATTTGGTGTGTACCACCACTGAACCCACACCTTTCTGGGCCTCATGGCAATCTAGTTTAACCAAAAGTTACATGGTGCTGTGATCCCATGTTCCAAAACTGAACATTATAAGAATGGGTGCATAAGTAGAATTATGTGAGGCTACAATTGGTCCTGATGCCCACTCTCCCTCCTTGCAGAATGATGCATAAGCTCTTCCTGATTTATTATTACAGTATTACACAGGGGCATTTGTGCATGCTGTTAGCAAAATAGGGTCATAGAGGCACTGATGTTCCCTTGACATGACATTAAATGGCAAAAGGGCTACCAGGTGTGTGTTACATCATCCAGAGACAATCATACTTAGAAATCCTTGAAGGATATTCTGATAGAACTTGTGAAAACTACCTTAATATGAATTGTGGCATTGGCTCCTTGAATGATGTGAAGTACCTTCCTTCCTCCAAAAACTGTTTTAAGGATTATTAAAATTTGGCTATCAGATCACATCAATATGTCAAGTGGGGAAAAGATCCATGACTTGAGCTCACTGAGCAAGGCCTGTTAGGCATATTCTATCATGCAAGGAAACAGACAGCACTGGATTAATCATGGACTCTTCAAGGCTTCTGATGTGGAACTACAAGTTCTGAAACTCTGAAACTTCAGAACTTATACTTCTGAAGTTCTGAAACATCCACATGTGCAATATCTGAAATTTCAACTTCTAGTCAGAGGTGTACTGTGCACAATACTTGTGGATTTCAGTTAAAATTAAGATTCATTTCCTTTTGTGCCAATCCAGTCAAAGTGAATTATGCTTGTATCCAATTAAATAAATGAAAAATTAAATTAAATTAAAATTATAAATTATTAAATTAAATTAATTTTATATTTCTAAGACTCGAGGAGCTGCAGAAGCAGCTTTGGCACTCCCCTCCAGACCCCATTGGGGGGGGGGAATAAATTGAAAATCCCCACCCCTCTGTACCCAGCAGTGTCACGATTCCAAGGATCACGTCACTGCCTTCTCTGCCCTCTCCAAGACTAAGGGCGCAATCCAGAATAACTACCGGAAGTCCTTGCTCCGGTGTAAGAACAATTTGCTCTGGATTGCAATATGAATTTCCCATAGGTTTTCACTAGGTGGTGCAGTAACTATGGGTGCACGTAATGTCTCTTACGTGCTCCCATAGTTACTCTGGATTGTAGGGCTGGTGCTTCCCAAATATTGGTGAAGTTTGGAATTCTTCTGAGAAGTTTGGGAACCATTAATCTCAGGTATTTCTATCAGCTTTACACAAAATGTTAGTAGTTTATGACACAGTATTATAATGACACAGTATTATAATGTCATGACACAGGCTTATGACACAGTATTATAATGTAACTTCCATTTATAAATCTAGTCAGCTCTGTCCTCAGAGATGCACCAATCTAAAGAGGTCCATCTGGCTCTTGCCACAAAGTTGTATTCTGTTCCCATTTAGTAATACTATCCCCAACTATGTGCAATTTTTTGTTCTGTATGCAGTGCCAAGCAAGAGGGAGGTAATCTCCAGCCTGCCAAAAACAAATATCAGATAGATTTCACAGAATTTTATTTTCCAACCTAAACATCAGTAACTTATTGTTGTCAAGAATCAACATCACAAAGAGATTTCCTGCTGTGCTGGTGAAAAATTGTTTCTTACTGTGCACTTTTTAAAAAAGAGACTCTCTCATTGAAGTACTACCAATCCAAACAGCCTTCCTGCCTAGCCTGTGGGTGTACTACTTTAGATGAAAATGTAAATGTTTGTGCAGTATCTGAACATGTGGATAATATTGATCAAAGCTCATTGATAAGACTGCCTGTGAATGTTTCCATGACTCTGCTGTAGATTGTGAGATTGTACCAAGAGATTGTATCAATCTCTTTTCTATTACCAATGTAATAGAAAACAGAGAAAATATGACTTTTATTATGGGCCTTTGTCATGAAAGAAACAAAAGTAAACAATTTCAGATCAATTCCAAACTTTATTCATCAGTTTCATTAAAATATACTTTGCCTTGCTTTATTTCGTCCTACATTTCAATGTTGAACAAATTCAACACTGTCCTAACTTACTAGTCCTAACTCCTGACTCGCTAACTGGCAATGTACAGTATAACTTTCTGGTTGGGTTCTTATTGCAAAATTCCCCACTGTCATCAAGTACACATGGATATGCATGTATAAAGACTAATATGAATCAGCCTTCACATAAAAGGAATCTGCTCTTTGTGAGTGCAGAACTGAGCTGAATTTTTGTGTATTTTGTTTTTCACATCAACATTTGCATTCCAAATGGGAAACCCTCTGGGAGAAGAGCTAAACAAATTTCACTAAAATCAAAAGAGTTTGTCTTTTGTTTTATACACTGATCACAGTTCAGAAAGTACTAAAAGCCTGACTTTGAGGAACTATGTAGCACCTTAGTTAACACAACTGTTAAAAAAATACAAAACTCTGTATCTTTTGGTTAGGGAACATCACAAAACTTGATCAGATCTGCACAGGTATTACACAGCTCTCTTATTCCCAAAATTTGGGAGTTTTCCAAAGCTGTATCATGAGACCAAGCAAAGAACAATACAGCAACCTGAAACCTTTTAAAGTACAAATCAACTATGATCTGGGCCCAGGATGATGAATGACACATTAAAGGGGATGGATGAAGACCACTGGTAATCAGGGATACATTTCAATCAATATATATATAATTGAAAAGTCACTAACTGATTCTCTGACTGATTGACCCACAGACTCACCAACGCCCAGCCAAAACTGCTGGGCCTAGAAGCGTGAAATTTGGGGACAGTGCTCCTTACATGATGGAGGCACCCACTAAGAACCAGTTTTTGTAAATTCCAACCAGAAGGGGGTGAAAAGGGGTGCAATGCATTTTCCTCCCTATACTTTACATTGAGAATTCCTAACTGATCACTGCTCTGTCTCAACCCCTGCAACTACAAGCATGAAATTTGGGGAGGGTGTTCCTTCTATGACATGAACACCCACCAAGAACTGATGTTGAAAAATTTAACTCTTAAGGTGGTGAAAAGGGGTGCAATGTGATTTTGTCCTATACTTAACATTGAAGACTGATCAACATATAGACAATTTACCATCCCTGATGCACTGGGAGGGATGGTACGCATTGGGGAATGTTGCATGATGCGCAATGGAGGAATGGCATATGGGGGTATTTTACTCCTGCAATGCGGGTACATTTTGCTACTAATAACTAAAAACAAAACTTAAAAGAGTAAAAAGACAGTCTTTAGCTCTATTTCTTTACTTTACTAACTCTAGTCATGGAAATAGCTATATGACCTGATGTATTAAGTTCCCAGATTTTACACTACAATCCAGAATAACTATGGGACCTTTTACACTGACGGTGCCACCTATGGAAAACCTATGGGAAATGCATAGAACAGTTCAGAGTAAGTGCTTCTTATGTCTTCCCGTAGTTACTCTGGATTGTAGGGTTAGACTGCAAAACTTTCCTGTGAGTACTTTCCTATTGTACACAATGGGACATCTGAGTAGAACTTTATTGCTCTGTTCTGTTAGAATGTATTTTAGGCTGTGTGTGTTTACGCTTGGAAATTCATAGCATGTTAAAAGGCAATGGAATATCCTCCAATATGTGCCTGAATCAGAAGGACTGAAAAGAACTTTGATTTGGAAAAAGGGTGAAAGATAACAATGAAGCTCAAGAGGAGGTATGAGTTGTGATGTACACACATCACTCGGGACCCAGCATCCAATCTGTCTTAATCAACAGAAGGCTGATAACTCAAGAATAGAGACCTGCAGTGAAAATTTATCTCGAAGCAGTCTTCAGATGAAAGGCTTTTTTCTGTGACCTTGAAGAGTTGCTGCCTATTGAAATAGATTGTGCAGACTAGTGGCATGAAGTGTGTGTGGGAGAAGGGGGGGTTTGGAGATCAGCTATGATCCATTCAACATAGGCTGTCATCACTTTGTGGCAGAGCCTAGTGTCCCAAAGTAGCGTCCAGACCCATTCTCTACATAATTCTTTGGACATCCAGATTGCTGGACACTTACAGAGGATTAGGGTATGACCACCAGCCCCTAGTAACAACCCACAATAGTTCTTAACAGGATTTTACTTGTGCAACCAGTAGGAGCAATCTCTCATCTGGAGTTTTAGCTGTGTTTCATTGGTGAAAAAAGTTAACTTTTTTGACACCCACAGGTTGGGGGTGACCGTCAACAATAGGAAAAGTCTTTGAGCTTCCTCAAACCTATCTGACTTCTCTGTGTACATACAGAAATATGTATCACAATATCATGCTCCTAAACATTAATTTATTATGTAATAACTCACATCCAGATACTCTTGAAACCACTGACCTTCAGCCTTGTGTATTAGATATTAAATGTGACTTACTGCTTAATGTCTCCAATGTTATTGTGATTCATGGCTTAACCATAGCACCATGTAACTGCTTTGTACGTGGGAGGAACCCTAATAATATTGTCACTATACCACAGTAAGTAATCTCACCAAGGATAAATTCAGTGCAACAACTTTTGCATACAGTGTCCCCATAAGACTAGCTTAATTCTGTTTGAGTCAGTAGAATGGAGGAATAAGCATCAAGGTACCCTGAAAAAAATGGCCCAACCTTCTACTGTGCCTTTAACAGCATACTGTAGACATCAAGTAAATTAAAGAGCTCTGTATGGATTGCAGGTGCAAGGGACAGTAGGAAAAAAATGGCAACTGACAAGAGATTAATATTAGATGACAAACCCTAGAACAGTGTTACTCAACCAGTGGTATTCATACCAATGGTAGCACTTGAGGAAGTGTCTAGTCCTACTTGCAGGTTCTACACCCTCTCCAACCCCCTCCCCCAATGCTATCCACCCTTGGAAACCACAAACATACTTGGTTAGTGGCTGGATTTTGTTTCCTGGAACCTGCACAAATCTGGGTAGTGGTTCAACCAGCTTCAGAGTACTCATGAATCTGCTTTATGGCATGTTCACAACACTCCTTGACTGAACAAGGGATTTGCACTGGCACAGCATGATGTTGGGATTGTGCTCTGAAGCACTCTGAAACTGCTAAACATTAAGACTGCAATCCTGATCTCCACTTAGGCCAGCATACTTCCCAACACAAGTCCCATGCTGGCCTGGAGGTTTCACAAAAGTGCCATAAGGCATTTCTGAGCCACTCTGGGGGGGGGGGGGGAGGCCAGTACACAGATATGTGCTGGATTCTTCACATCACCACAGAAGTGGGGAATGGTTGAGTTGTCAGCCTAAATTGGGTAGGATTGTGCCCTAAATATAACTGTTATTTATTCCTGACATTGAAAACATTCTCTAGTTTGATTCAGTCATGCAGTTAGTTATTTATTTGACCAGAAGATTAGTGGTATCCTTTTGAAAAGGCTCAATTAACTCATGCATTGTCTTGTAGTTCATTTATCTACAATTATGTTATCATTTCATTGATGATTGAAGATAATGAAGAATAAAAGGCTTACATTAAAATATGCTGTGTTGATATGTAAACTATGTATAATCCAAATTCCATTATGGAAGTAAACTCCTTGTCAGATTTAAAAGCCAATCCAAGGTTTAAATCATCAATGCAATGAATAACCTTTTAAATACAGGAGATTTTTTTATCATAGCAAGTCTTACAAAATTGACTGTTCCGCTGTAGACTGAAACAGCCCATGAATTATACAGTAGGCCCCTGGATCTGTGGCTTCCTTATCAGCAGATTCACTTATCCATGAATAGGTGCATGTGTGGCTCAGATGTGCACACACGGGGGGAGGGGGCAGAAAGTGCATGGGGTGCGCGAATGGCACACAAGGGGGACAGATGGTGCACAGGAGTTTTTACTTCCACAGTGGTGGGGAAATTTCACTAGTTTTAAAATAATTTCTTTGTGTTCATACTCATGGTGGCTCACCATTCACACTTCAGCATAAAGTCTTTAGATAAAGCTAACTAAAAGTAATGCTTTATAGTTTGCACAAATGTTACTTAACAATCTAATTCTGTTGTGTATATTACTTGTAATTTGCATAGTTTAATTTGCAGAATTTCATTTATTGAATATATACAGATTTTATTTAATACTTTCCTCTAATGAACAGGCATTAAGTCATATTTTGACTTCTTGGAGTTTAGATTTCCACAGAAATTGCATTTAATGTTGATAATTATAATAAATATCTCCGATATTTGTTGACCTATTTTCAACTAAAGTTCATTGTGACTGAAGGCCAAACGTGATAAGAAACTAAACATCTTTTTTTGCATGTACATTTGTGATGGTTTTAAACAGTACTTGCACATGGAATAAATAAACGGACAACTATATTGAATTAAACTTAGGCTACAACTTTGTTGAAATAGGGTATAATTGTAACCAATTTAGACTAGTGCAATTCACCCATTGTCCTGTTTCTGTGGTTGTGTGTGCAGGACGTATGTCGATCTACTGTCTGAGAGTGGTACAGAAGAGCCTTATGGCACTTTTGAGACACTCCCAGGCTGGTGCAAAGGACTTGTGCTGGGCTAACTGGGGGTTGGAATTGCACTGTCAGGGCCCAATCCTAAGGGCTTGTTATGCCTGCAGAATGTATGCTGACATAGCACACTTTCTGGCTGTCATAGACAATATGCCACTGGAAGATGTAGACTGGATATTACTGGAAGTGACAAGTGGGTCTGTTTGTGTGGTGCCTGGCATCTTAGGTAAAGCTGTGTAAGGAGTCAGAAGGAGACAGGGAAGGGTAGAATTGGGTTGGGTAGAACAGAAAGGGGTGGTGATGGGAATGGAGAGGAGGAGTGGAGATTGGTCTCAAAGAGGATGCAGAGAGTTTTTGCATGTGACCTGGAAGCCAGTTCTGGGTAATCACTTAACCCTGCAGCATCCTGGCCTCAGAAGGCCCTGGATCCGTCAGACAACACAGTGGGTCACCAAGGCAAAGAGTTTGAGAACTCTTTTAGAGCATGCTAATGCTCTTTTAGCCGGATGCTTATGGTTTGCAATTCCATGATTCCACTCCTGTTACAAGTTGCAATGCCATAGTTTTGGGTTTTTTAACCTTTTACCTTTGGCAAATAACTTCTTGACAGATGAGTTGATCATTGTACAAGTTAAAACAAATAACAGCGCAATCCTAATTGGAAAGAAATTAACAGCACAATCCTAACGATGTCTACTCAAAAGTAAATCCCATTATGTTCTATGGGACTTACTCTCAGGAAAGTGTGTTTAGGACTGCAGCCTTACCCCCAAATCCAGAGCAACTACAGGAGCACGTAAGAGACTTTATATGCACCCATACTTACTGCACCACCTTGTGAAAACCTATGGGAAATTCATATTGGAATCCAGAGTAAGTTGTTCTTACACTGGAGCAAGGACTCCCTATAGTTATTTTGGATTTTGCCGTAAATTTAACTGCTTTCTCATATACACTGTTGAGAGCTTTAAAAGAAATCTGCCAGCTAGTGTAGTTGTAGGAAGGGCAGGGGAACTTTTGGATTGGGATTTTCTAAAATGGCAGATTCAAGAGATAGTGACCTTTATGTGGTGGTCTTTCTTGATTGCACAAAAACATAATTCTTTTTGCTGAATTGGCCTTCAGAAAAGATTTGATAGGCTTGGCTGCCCAAAGCCAATTATCACTAAGGTGAGTCAGTTTCATGATGAATGGATAGAAAGGTAGAAACAGAGGATGTTTCTCAGCCCTGTATTTAGGAGACCATTCCACTTGCCTTGTAAGCATTCCAGTTTTTGTTAACTGTTTTGTGCCCATACTTTTTCATTATAAGAACATGGAAGCAAAGATCAGGCACTGGATGAAATAGGCATTTTTAAAAACCTTTCAATGCAGCATGAATTAAAACCAGCAGGTCAGTCTAATGAGTATATACACAGATGTGAAGTCCCTACTCCCATGTGAAGTCCCTACTCCCATGTGAAGTGCACATAGGATTGCAGCCTAAAAGCCCAGTTCTATAAAAATCTTTCCCACACCAATCCAACCATACAATCAGACTGAGCAATCCTGAAGGCCCTCCTCCAGCAAGGGCATGTGATCTTAAGGGGACAAGTATTCAGATTATCCCACCTTAAAACCCTTTTCCTTGTTCAGCAATCAAATACCCTAGGATGCTCGGATCAAGGTAGCCTGCATACAGCAGGGCTACAAAACATCCCTCAATACTTTAAAGCTGGCTTGTCCAACACGCGGCCTGGGGGCCGCATGCGGCACAGGATGCAAATTAAAGTGGCCCTCCTGCAAATGCCAGGTGCCACTGGAAAAACCAGCTTTGTGGTGGCTTCCAAGTTCGAATTTTGCACGCTGCTGTGTGCGCTGCATTTTTCCTGGGTCTGGGCCTAGGTGGGAAAAGAGTGAGGCAGGAGAGAAATAAGTTCCTCCCCACTTCGCAGCCACTCATGCTCCCAGGCAGCCTAGAAGCAACAGCCTTCAGGAGTGCACTCCTCATGGGGCGCCTGTGCTGCTGCCCATGGACCTCGCAGCACCAGCTGCCTGCCTGCTGCAGGTCCCGCAAGCCACCTGCCACCCACAAGCCACCCACCCACATCCTCCTTGAACTTCTCCTCCATTGACTTCCAGGTAAAGAGGAGCGAAAGAAGTAAAACTAAGGAAAGTAGTCTGAGCCCAATTCTATGCATTGCTACTCAAAATAAAACCCCATTATAATCAATAAGACTTACTCCAAGGTTAAGCTTGGAGAGGATCACAGCCCATCCTATGCAGCATGCCTACTCAGAAGCCCCGTTAAAGTCAATGGGGCTTACTCCCAAGTAAAGGTGGCTACAGTTGCAGTCTGAGAAGCCAATGCTATGCATGCCTATGTTTTCTATGGTTTTTTTTTTTTTGGATGATCAGCTATCGTTATGTGTGGCCCATCACATATCATATGTGCAGCCCAAACCAACTTGCCTTTTTCCAATGCGGCCCAGGGAAGCTAAAAGCTTGGACACCCCTGCTTTAGAGAGATACAAAAACCAGGATTTACAGGTACTTAAAATATCTTTGTTAGAGAATACACAATTAACTAGATTTGCATGATTCTTTCAATTACAGAAAATAAGAAAGCTAGCTTAAGCTAATCTGCCACATTAGCCCTAGCTAAGATGGTCTTTGGTAGCATGAACTCACAGCTGCATTTCAAAGAATAATGAATGTCCTTTGTTGTTTCCTTGCAAATTCAGGTTGATGATGCTGGTTCCCCAAGCATGGATCAAAATGCTTGGGCAGAGTTCTCCTTTGGTCCACCTCTTCCTGAACACAGCATGTCCTTGTTGACAAACTCCTAAATTTTATAGCTTTTTTCTGCTAATCAGCCAATGTTGTCTAGTGATTAATCACCCCACAGTTCTCAGACTTCATCAATTACCTGGGTAGCCCAGGTGCTGTAAATCAGACCTTGAAGGGAAAACAACTCCTTGCCACTTCATTCTGTTAAGGGAAACATCTTTTAGCTCTCACACTTTCCAAGGACAATTTCCTTCCTTACACATTCCTAAGAGATCTGGTAAATAACCCTGCATTTTATGGCTTTATTGAGGATATCCATTTGGTTTCCATCAAACACAGTATGAAGACAAAACCATCATTTCCCATCATCCCTCATTCTATTTGGCCCTACATTGGTTCATCCTTTATGTAAAATTCATAAAACAGTCTCTTTTTACAGGGCACATTTTGTTCCATTGTCCCAGGGTATGCCTCCAAAAACCCAACTTGGGTTTTGCTGACAGTTTTGCTGGCTCAGATAAAGGAGGTAGGAGATTAGCAGATTTGTTGCATCTGATATCCATTTCCCACTCTTGACAAATTCCTATCCTTGCCCTTGTCCCTGCTCCATTTCATGAACTCCTTCATGAACTTAGAAGTTCTGGTGGTCCCAATGAGGCCACTGTCACCACTGTGGCAGTGGCCAGATTTTTCTGGTGATGCAGCCACTGAATATGACTGGCTCATTGGTAGAAAATCTTTGCATTCAGAAGGCCTCAGTTTCAGTCCTCAGGATTTCCAGGTAAGGCAGAGAAAAATTTTCCATCTGAAATCTTGGAAAGCCACAGGCACTCTGAGTTGGCAATACCAATCTAGATGGACCAATGGTTGGATTCAGCATAGGAGAGTTTAAGAGGATTGCTTTTCTAAGCACTCCTTCTTAAATGCTCACAAGTTCTCCAATAAAATAAGTTGTTGAGACAAGAGGCATTTTTCAGGGGAGTGTCACCTCTTTGAAGCAAGAACACTTCCACCTTCAAATGTCACAAAGGCACACAAACCTAAATAAAAAGTTAAGTATTTTGAATCTCACTAATTTTTTTTGTTAGGCACACAGAATTTTATAACACATTCTGTACCAATATAGCCTTATTGACAGTGACATATATATATATATGTCACTCAGGTTTCCAGGTAAGGCAGAGAAAAATATATAGAGAAAAATATAATTATATTTATATTTATTTATTTATAAATTAAAATTTAGACTGCAAAGGAAATCTGGAAATTCAAAAAATGTATTCAACATTTCTGTTTACAATTGCAGAAGAGGGACAGTTGTTATTTTTAATTTTAATTCATGTCTTGAAACTCATTTAGTGCTGTTTTTCCTTGATTTGTTCCCTCCTAATGCACTGTGATAATTAGCTGATCACCATGTTAATTATTCAGGCATGGAAGATTTTTAATTTTCAGGAGTTACTTTCTGTTGCATTTTTTGGGCCTGCAAGCAAGAAAGGAACACTTTCCTAATACTTCCTCACTTCCAATTTCCTCACTTCCAATTTTTCTCTCTCTGATGTTCTCCAATGTCTAAATTAGATTGGTGTTCTCTTTTTTTATCATAGGATAGTCTTTCTGAAAGCTAATTAATATAAGCTGAATGTTTCATATCTCTTTCAGTTATTCCAAACTGGAGAAAGATGATCCAGGATCTTGATCAGAAAACAGGATTTGGTCCGTAGGAGTAGTGTACACTCTATGTTAATCCAAGGCCAGATCTACTGACATGGATCCACTCAGATTTGCACTTGCACCAGCAGTTTAGCAGCCTTGCAAGTACCACTAGCCACTATTTCAAGAGCCACCAGGATTGGGGAGTTAAAGCACAATCCAGAGTAATTACAGGGAGTCCTTGCTCCGGAGTAAGAACAATTTACTCTGGATTGCAATATGAATTTCCCATAGATTTTCACTAGGTGGTACAGCAACTATGGGTGCATGTAACGTCTCTTATGTGCTCCCGAAGTTACTCATGGAATGGTGTAGTGGGCTGAGATCTGGAAGACCCAAGTTCAAATCCCTCCTCAACCATGCAGCTTCCTGGGTGACCATGCACCAGTCTCTCTCAGCCTCAACTACCTCACAGAGTTATTGTGAGGAGAAAAGCTTTGTAAGTCACCTTGGGCGTTTGCTTTGCCATAAGGTAAGGTATAAATCCCTTAAATATATCAAACAATGGTAAAAATAGCACAGGCTGACAAACACTGATCTAAGTCCATAGTAATTACCACAGTGTCAGCACATTATTAGATTAATTATAAATTATGAGACGGAAGGTGCAATCTTAAGCATGTCTACTCAGAAGTGTGTCCCATTGTGTTCTATAGCAGGGGACTCCAAATGTTTTGGCACCAGGGCCATATCATCTCTCTGACACTGTGTCGGGGGCCAGAAAACTAATTTACATTTCAATTTTGAAATTTTTTTACATAAATTTACATATAAGAGGGTATTGGAGTGAATTACAAGGCTTGCCAGATAGAGGGGTATTGCCAAGGGCCAAAGTGAAGCTTTCTGAGGGCCACATCTGGCCCCTGAGCCAGAGTTTGGAGACCCCTGTTCTTTGGGATTGCAGCCTAAGTCTACAATTTTTGGCAAATATTTGCGTATCATGGAAATATATGGAATGTAGTTCACCTGAAATTTTGCAAAGGAGGAGGGGGAGAAGCACATCATCTTTAATCTTGGCAGCCTAGCCTCTCCTCTCCTCATTATCTCACCAGGTGGGGTGTGCCAAAATGGCTGATTCTCCTCAACAAAAATGACCCTGCTAAGGTGACAGAAAGCAGTATGCTGCTGAGCTGTACAGATGGGAAATCATTCCCAGCAAGATTACAAGTCCCTAAACTGTACGAAGAGAGACTTTTCTTTGCCAATTTAGCACTTGCTGTGGCTACTTCTTTCTCCATTTGTGACTGACTAACTATTTATCTTCTACTCAGGGACTTTCTGCATCTCTGGAGTATAGCAGGCTTCCATATTTTAATATCTGTGTTGTTAGAATTACATTGTATTTGAAGGGGTTGTTTCTTAAACCTGACTTTTTCATAGCCTGTGGAAAGCAAGTGGACATCCATCCACCCAACGTATTCCAGCAAGAACAAAATGTGCACAAATATTTTTTTTAAATGAACTAATGTAGAATATAATAAAATAATGAACTCATAATTGGTTATAAACAGTGCTTTTTCTGGGAAAAAGGTGCCGTACTCACCACAGGTCATCCCCATATGACTAATTATTAATTAGCAGCTGGGGGCAAGTGGAAAAAGGTGCTGGTACTGAGTACTGGTGAGTATCCAAAGAAAAAAGCCCTGATTATAAATTGAGCACAAGCAAAATTTGCAGGCTGCAATCCTAAAGACACTTTCCTGGGAGTAAGAGCCATTGAACACAATGGGGCTTACTTTTGAGTAGGCATGGTTAGGATTGTGCTCTTAGTTAATGTTAAAGCTGATATAAAAATTCAGCATGTCAGTGCCAATCCTAATTGACGTGTTCAGGGGGAAAAAACAAGCACACAAAAAAACAGAGGCAGTTAAAGTAAGCTGTTACAGTCCCTCTGTTTAATTGTGGTTGCATCCTGACAGACATCAAGAATTAACTAAGCAGTGCATTCTCCAAATGGCTCCCATTTTCATAGCATTACAAATTGCACACAGAACTCAGAAACTATGCTTATGCCAGAAACTTACCACCTAATGCCCAGAAAAGCTGGAACATTTCAGCTGGTGACATGCTGTCTGAGTGAGAAGGACAGATGACCTTTTTTTAGGATAACATTGTCAGCCAATTGCTGCTACATCCATTCTACCCCCAAATTCCCTCCACAATACTCCAATAAGGAACAAGATGAGCAAGACTGGATTTAAATAGGCTATAATTTATTAACCAAATACAAAGATTTGTAGCCGTCCTATTAAAGGCAGAATACCACCATTCTGTCCTTGGGGAAGAGACAGTAGCTATCTTTTATTCTTTATATGAGCAACCCTTTATTTATTTATTTATTTATTTATTTATTTATTTATTTATTTATTTATATCCCGCCTTTCCTCCCCTGCAAGAGGGAGCTCAAGGCGGCTAACATCAGGAAAACAATAAAACACCATTAAAATAGATCATAAATACAGATTAAAACACAATTAAATAAAACACAATTAAATTACAATTAAAATACAATTAGACTGAATTAAAAACTGAGAACAATTAAAACATGCAGACTAAAAAAAATTTGTTTAAAACAATAAAACAATACAACAACTGCCCCCCCCTCTGCTCCATTTAAAAGGCTTTTTAAAATAAAAGGTTTTAAGGCTCCGCCTGAAGCTTTGTATTGAGGGAGCTTTCCTCAGTTCTAAGGGGAGGGAGTTCCAAAGCCAGGGTGCCACCACCGAGACGGCCACATCCAGTGGCCACCACATCTCTCACATCTCTTAGTGGCAGCATAGTTAGTAGGGCCCCCTCAGATGATCTTAGGTGACAGGTCAGATTGTACAGAAGAAGGCGGTCCCTCAGATACCCTGGACCAGAGCCATTTAGGGCTTTAAAGGCCAGGACCAGCACTTTGAATTCAGCCCGGAAACGAATGGGCAGCCAGTGTAGTCGCTGAAGCAGTGGCCCGACAGAGTTGAACCAACGAGCCCCAGCAACCACACAGGCCGCCACATTCTGGACTAGTTGAAGCTTCCGAACCATCTTCAGAGGCAGTCCCACGTAGAGCGTGTTACAATAATCCAGTCTCGATGTCACTAGGGCATGGGTCACCGTGGCCAGATCCGAGCGACTCAGGATCTCCAAGCTATCAGTTGCCAATCATAATCAACACCAAGCCCTTTGAAGGTCCTTGTGGTAGATCCTTACCATCACCACTCACCATACATCTCCCTCCTTGTCTCTGTTCCTCTCTCCCACTGCCCTACCCCTGTTATGATCAGTGGCGTATTCACCTCTATTGGCAGCAGAAGATCAGGATGAAGTCCAACAGGCAGGTGGGGGTCATTCCACCAGTGCTGCTTGCACAAGTCACAATTATGCTTGTAACACCCTAGGCTGACAACAGCAGCTGCTGTGCTGCTGTATGCCACTTGAACACTTACAAACTAAGTGTAGAATTGTGCTGTCATTTAGGTGTGTGGTATGCAGGGCTAGTCCTACAACACCCTTTGTGAATTCATGTAGGGAACCAACTAGGCAGGACTAGTGAGTTTTTCACCTGCAATCTCTTGTTAGGTCAAAGTAGGCTGCTCAGGCTGTAGCTACTTATCATCTGATTTAACATCTGAAGGTTGCAAATTCAAGACCTCCATGAATGGTGAGACCTGGAGAACTGAAAAGCTAAGCTGAATCTTTTTGGGTGAGAGACAAAAAAGAAGCTGTCTTTAGCTCTATGGAAGGTAGTGTTTGGCCAGAACATTTCACCAAACCACACCTTCCATATGAAGAAAGGCTTCAGCATTTGGGGCTCTTCAGTCTAGAGAAGAGGTGCTTAAGGGGCAATATGACTGTGACATACAAAATTATGCAAGGGATGGATAGAGAGATGCTCTTTTCCCTTTCACATAATACCAGAACTAGGGAACATCCACTAAAACTGAATGTTGGGAGGGTTAGGATGGACAAAAGAAAATATTTCTTTTTCCCAGCATGTAGTTGGTCTGTGGAACTCCCTGCCACCGGAGATGGTGATGGCATCTAGCCTCAATGCCTTTAAGAAGGGAATGGATAAAGTCCTGGAGGAAAGGACCATCACAAGTTACAAGCCATGAGGGGTGTGTATAGAAGTGGACAACTTCAAAATGCCAGATGCAGGGGAGGGCACCTGAATGCAGGTATCATATGTGCTCCCTGAATCATCTGGTGGGCCACTGTGAGACAGGAAGCTGGACTAGATGGGCCACAGGCCTGAGCCAGTGGAAGCTATTCCTACGTTCTTATGAGATCCACCTGGAATGTAGACAGTTCTTGAAAGACAACTCTTTTGTGATTGTAAAAATCCTTTAAGTATAGGAAAAGCCTGCCTTTGTAAACCACCTTTAATAAAACCAAAGGAGTAATCCATATCTCCAGTGGCCAGAAAGGTGGTATATACACCAGTGAGGATGATGGTGTGAAGAAAAAGGGGCAGGATGCTGCTCCTCAACCATTTCTACATCATCTTTTCAGCTCAAAACTACCTTTGCAAATGGTTTTTTTCAAATATAGCAGGTGAGGAGATATGAGTGCAGCATTGTCTGTGAAAAATCAGTTTGGAGAGGGTGACTTGCAGCTAGAAGAGGACTGGGGAGGACACATTATTTAGCAGCTACTCAGATGTAGCTACCTAAATAGCTCTGAGTTAAAGAAGATATGCAGAGAAAAGAATGGAACTGAAACTGTAGTATGAACTTCGTTCCAAGCAACAGGAATCAGTGGTTGATCACATTAATGGTGCTTTATCAGCCAATACACATTCCAGTTATGCTTATCACCCAAGCACCTGTGCTGTTCAAATCTATATATAAAAAGTTGAAAAGTTACTGACTTACTGACTCACTCACTCACTTGCTCACTCACTCAATCATCAACACCCAGCCAAAACTGCTGGACCTAGAAGCGTGAAATTTGGGGTGTCCCCTCCATGACAGAGGTACCCACTAAGAACCAGTTTTCAGAAATTCTAAACAGAAGGGGGTGAAATGGGGTGCAATGCGTTTTCCATCCATGGGGGATGGAACACGGGCGGGGGGTATTTTATTCCCACAATGCGGGTACATTTGGCTAGTATCTAAATATAGTGGTGGATTTGAGAGTCTGGATGAAATAAACTTGTTGCTCATGAATCTCTGATAGATTAGGATTAAAAAATTGATATGCAAACAAGGCCAGCATTTAGATTTATTTAGCACTCTTTGTAATCCCTAGCCAGGAGAATATTTGAAAGTTTCCAATTTAACAAAACATTGTTTTTTCCAGAAAAAGACTCAAGATGTAGACATTAAAATAGCAGCAGTGAAGATGTTAAGATTAATTTATTTTATATGGAATTTCAACATCAGGATCATTTTTAGAAGCGTAACTGTATGCTCATCTGTGTAGATATAAAAATGAAATTCTCTCTCTCTCTCCATCTCTTTTTCCAAGGGAAAAAGCAACAAAATTCAAAATCTTTGCATTGTTAAAATAATTTATAATGCCCTTAGCTTTACCACCTGATTTGCTCTGTTGTTTATTTGCTCTGTTGTTTATTTCATCCTGCCTTGCCTTTGGACTGTCATACAATAACCTATTCAGACTGCATAGTCACCCCAACTCTTGCTTCCACCAAAATATTACCATGGCATCCAGAATCCAGGTTGGTAGCATCTTGAAACTACCTTTACATTTTTACATTTCCATCTTTGAGAACTACAGAAATTATTTAAACTTAACTTGTTGGCCTCCGTAATTTTTTTCTCTACCTCTTTCTATCTCTCTTTGTCCCATCATTTTACCAAAGCAAGAGAGTTTGACTGTCCCATCATTTTACCAAAGCAAGAGAATTTGACTGTGGGATGGATACATGCCAATCTCAGTAGGAAGGTTGGTCAGAATTATTTGAGAAAAATCAAACCTCCTCCTGCCCAACATTACCCTTTCTTGTAAAATGCTTGATTTTCATGGCATTTTTCACAAATTTTAGATATTTGCACACTGGTGATGCTTCAGCACCTTGAGCATTGCTGAGATATTCTTCTCACGGAACATCTTGCCTTTTATACAATCACAGAAAAGCCACATCCCCTACAATCCAGAGTAATTACAGAAGCACATAAGGGACATTTATGTCGACATAGTTACAGCACTACTTGGTGAAAACCTGTGGGAAATTCATACTGCAATCCACAGTAAATTGTTCTTACATCAGAGCAAGGACTCTCCGTAGTTACTCTGGATTGCGCCCATGGTAAAGCAGACAAACGTCATGTGGATTGTGTGTCTCCTTTTCAAGAACAAAGTATGTTTTTTGGTTTTCTGTACTTAATGTTTGTAATTTTTGGTAAGTTGCAAACTCCTGATGTTAAGTGAGTAAACCTTCATCTTCTTTGTGAGTGGTCCTGTTTTAGCTGCATTCCTATAAACATGAAGATGGAAATTTTAGAAATACTTTTATCACTGGCATTTTAATCAGTAAAAGAATGATTGAATACTCAGTAAAAGTATGACTGAATGATTTCATTCTTTGCCAGCATTTTCCACATTTCCTGAGTTTCACACAGTGCCTGTAATGTCTAATACAGGGACATATTTGGAACAATATATTCAGTTTTGAGGAGCCAGGCTAAATATTTAAAGTATTTCCTACTTATAAAAGAGAAGGAAAAAAGATTAATTTCTTGTATTGGTTTTTATATCCAATTAACCAGATGCTTGGAATTTTTTGAGCCATAAGTATGATTTATCTGAAGCATCTTGAAATATCACTAGTTCGTGAATATTGCATGCAACAATTCCATGCATGGAAGATGTGGAGGGGGGGAATGTTAAGCATCTGTCCCCTGGTATAACATTTTGAGGAATGTATTTATTAACTTTAAGCTAATTACATTGCTAGCAGCCAAACAAAATTTGTGGCAGACATGGTGTGATGTGCCAGGCCTTAGGCTGCACAGAGATTTCAAACAGAAATATTTTCTCCTGTTTTTCTCCTCACTTTCCTATTGATTAGCTGGAAGATAAATTACTTTGCTGCTGCAGCGTGGCAATACAGCATCACAAAAATGAAATCAGTATAGCCACCAAATACACCAATCTATATATATAAAAATGAAAAGTCACTGACTGACTCACTGACTGACTTATCAACGGACAGCCACACCTCTGGACCTAAAAGCATGAAATTGGGAAGGTGTTCCTTCTGTGACACAAACACCCACCAAGAACCATAGGCAGGCCTCCATCAGTCCTGAAAGACTATGGTATCATGCTCGGCGCTGCATACGCTGCATACGAAGCATGAAAGCCTGGGTTAGATTGTTATGGAGGATAGACTGTTACCCAAGCAGCAAATCCCCCCTCTCCACACCACTGAATTAGTCCAATGGAAAGGCAGAGCCAATACGATTGGATCCAGCTGGCATCACAGAGCTGGGCTAAGAACAGGAGCTCACCCTGTCTTGTGGGGCTGACCTGGGTCTCAAACTCTGGCCTGCTGGTTAACAGGCACAGTTTCTTAACCACTTGTGCCACCCACAGCCCAAGAACCAATGTTGAGAAATTTAGTTGAAAGTCTTGAAAGACTATGGTATCGTGCTTGACTCTACATGTGAAGCATGAAGGCCTGGGTAGATTAATATGGAGGATAGGCTGTTACCCAAGCAGCAAATCCCCCTCTCCATGCCACTGAAATAGTCCAATGGAATGGCAAAGCCGATATGATTGGTTCTAGTTGCGTTGCAGAGCTTGGCTAAGAACAGGAGCTCACCCTGTCTTGTGGGGACCCAGGTCTTGAACCCTGGTCTTCTGGTTAACAGGCACAGTATCTTAACCACTTGCACCACCTACAGCCCTGGGGTCTACAGCACAGTGGTTTTGATACTGCTGTCATGGTGGGTTTGACTGGCCCAGTAGCATTTGGTCCATGCATCATCACAGGTCGTTTGCAACAGCAACAATAGTTCTGTTCTCAGTACTAAATGCCAGATACAGGGGAGGACACCTGAATGCAGTTGTTGTCTTGTGTGCTCCCTGAGGCACCTGGTGGACCATTGTGAAAGATACAGGAAGCTGGACTCAGAAGGCCTTTGACCTGATCTAACAGAGACTCTTCTTATGTTTTTATGTTCTTACTAGCTCGTAGGATTGGGTCATAAGATACCCAAAAGCAATACTTTGAACTTTCCTCAGATTCTGCCCACTCCCAAGAGAACTTTCCAGCACCTATGCAGCTCCAAAATAGGGGAGCAAACTTTTCCTTCCCTTGAGGAGTCCTCCTTGACTGGTCAACCTGCACAAGCTGAAGTGTAGAGCTTGTTGACACAGCTGCATCAAAACTGAAAAGTTGGGTAGAATTGGTCCCTTTCTTACTGTATCAAAAAATGAAATGTCATCCTGAAGAAGAAAGAAATGCATACATTTGCCAAATAGCATGATTCTCGATGCAGCGTTGTACTCCCAATTTCCCCCTTTTTGTATTAAACTGTGTGAAGTCTTTCTTTTCTGTTTTGGTCTTCCTGCATGGATAATACTTCACTGATCTTCCATCTGGAATAATTAAACACTATTCCCTGGTATTCAAGGTCTGCATTTGAGAAATCTGCTTAGAACTACTTCTTTTTTGACTAATTAATCAAGGAGTCAACTACTGAATAAAATAGCCCAGAAAACTGCCCACTTATGAATTCTCCAATCCAGCTCTCAGACTCCCTTTATTTTCAGTGAAGTAGTAAATTTAAGACTTTTTTTTCCTTTCTGACAGCACACATGATTTATATCCTCCTTCAAAAAGAGAGGATTGAACAGAGAAGAGCTATTTCTTCAAGAAAGTGGTGTCCGTTAGATGTCACAGACAAGGCACAAGAACCACTTATCTATGGGTTCATCTCAAATTTTACCAGTGATGTTTAAAGACTGTAACTATTTAGGTCAGAAGTGTCAAACTTATTTCATACAAAGGGCCAAAATCAGCATTTATTGTGCCAGCCGGAAGTGATACTGCTAAACAAAGTGACATCATTAAGTGACATCATTAAGCAAAAAAAAAGCACTTAGTTTGCACGTTTATTAGCTACAAATGATAGAAAAGTATTCATATTTTCAAGATAAGAAAGAGCCAGATTATCATACTGATGGTGCAATCTTAATCAATTTAGGTCAACAAAACTCACAAACTGTTTTAATTATTCCAGATTAGGAATGCAGCCTGAGAGAGCTCAGTTATAAGGGAAAGGGGTGCAGATAAATTGCTTCCACAAGCCACTTTCAGACATAGCTGATTTAGGTAATATTTGATATCCCTGGTTTAGATAATGTCAATTCCAAGTGTCCTGTTACCATGCGAATTGTATCTAGTCATGGTAAAAAAGTGGGGGTAAGTGGTTTATGGTTTATGATTGGGATTGAACATTACAACACTAATGTTCTGTTGCAATCCTAACTTCTAGTCAGGCCAGGTGTTAAACCGGGGGTGTTGCAAAAGTGCTGTAAGAAACTTCTGTACCAATCTTTGGACGGTTAGGCCAGTGCACTGGCCTCCCCACACCACCATAGGATCAAAGAGATGAGTGAGTTGTGCTAGCTTAAATTGGTTAAGATTTAGTCCCAATATAATAAACCTCAAAAGTGGCTTCTGCACTCATGTTGTATCAAGGAAAAGATACTTTCTTATTTAATGTAGTTTTAATCTGATGCACACATTACTCTGCATTTACTCTGTTCACATCTCTGCTAATTAAACCTTCCACTGTCTCAAACTGTAAAGTCACATGTCACAGTGTAATGGTGCAGGACAAGTAAGCAGACAATGAGACAAATAGAACATGTAAAGACTATTCTGTTTTCTGAACTGGAGAAATCCCTCAACCTCTAAGATGATTCAATCACTGACTGTATTGCTTTGAAGCTTCAAAATGCCAAAACAGACCAAATTAACTTAGTGGCGCTGGGATGAAGACTCGACTTGCAGTTAAATGGAAGAGGTAAAGTAATTGATGAAATAGAAGTTTTAGAAGACCCAAACACAAAGATCTTTTATGTGTTTGATGTCTATATTATAACATCGACTGGCACTCCAAGCAACAATTAACTCTGAAGAGTGGAACCATAACATCTCTGCTGATGTTAAAAGTTGTGCAAAACAAACATGTTTTGGTGCTGGATTTATTTCATTTTAGCTACTAGGAAAGCAGTAGATATGTAACTGCAGGAAGACTACATTGGCTGAAGTCCTAAAGACACTTTCCTGGGAGTAAGATCCACTGAACACAATGAGGCTTGTGTTTGAGTAGACATGGTTAGGATTGTGCTCAAAATCTCTTTTCCAGTCTAGTAATTGTTGCATGGACACAACAGTCATGCTGATCATATAAGAATGGGCACTGGATGATCAGCGTTGTTCACAGATTTTGGCTGAAATCCTGAAGTGCACTTAGGCTAGCCTATTTGGCACTTGGGCCAACCTAATGCCAGATAGACCAGCCTAGCTGCACTAGAAAAGGCCTGGGCTGGCCTAAGTCCAGCAGGGTCATATTAAGGAGCATGTTCTAAGCCTGATGAGCATGGCCTAGAACAGTGCAGTTAGGCTGTATACAGAGCCTGTTTCCAGGGCAGACATGCTCCTCTGACTTATGCCACCTCAAGATCAGAAATAAATCTGAGTAGACCCATAGGAGTCCATGATAAGCCAGAATAAAAATGGAAGCATAAGAAAAAGTTCTAAGTCTTAGGCTGGCCTAAGCACCACTTCTGCCTCTCAGCCTCAGGATACAGCACAACTACACCAGCCCACCTCAGGATATGGAAGAACTACGCCAGCCCAGTGAGCATGCTTCCCTTTGCTATTGCCTCTTTTTCAGCAGTTAGGCTTCCTAGCCTGGATAATTTGGCCAAAGTGTCAGCTCAAGATATAGCCTACCTTAGGCCAACTTAGCTGAGTCATTCTCAGTGGCCTAAGTCAGCACTGCACCGTTCTTGGGTTATATAAAACATAACAAGGCCAACATTTGATCTTGCTGATGTAATTACTCTTAGGTCTGGTGACATGTTATCAATATTTCTTAAGACTAAAAATATCTGAAAACAATAGCATAAAGGGATAGATCCTTCCCCACCTGCTTGTGCTAAAAAAGGAGCATACTGTATCCATCAGGGGGATGGGATGGGATGGGAAGCTTTGGAAAGGAAAGAAGATCCCCTTACACCTCCCCAAACCTCCTGCTCTGCAACAGACCTCCTTGGACACAAGTCCAAGAAAGAGTGAAAACACATCTGTGAAAACAGACATCAGAAAAGGGAATAAAAATATGACAGTATCATAATGCCCTTAACCCCCATGCAACACCACCCTTCCCGAAACACACAAGCCCCTGTCAACATGCCCCATGCAACACCCCTATGCAACAACTATCACGTGTGCAATACCCACCTGCCCTATGCAACACCACCCCATGTGCAACACCCCTGTGCAACACCATCACCCTCATGCAACCTCCCCTGTGCAAAAACCCCCCATGCAAAAAACCTCCCATGCAAACGCCTCTGTGCAAACTCCCCCTCTGAAAACCCCCAGTGCAAACCACCTCTGCATGCAAAACACCCCCATGCAAAACACCACTGTGGAAAACTCCCCATGAAAACCCACTCCATCCAAAACCCCCTGTGCAAAAACCCCTTGTGCAAACCCCCAAGCAGACACCCCCATGCAAACCCCTATACACACACCCCTGCACTATCCCCCCGTGGACCATCCCCTTGACTGTTATAAGTCTTCAATGTTAAGTATAGGATGAAAACCCATTGCACCCCTTTTCACCCCTTAAGGTTTAAATTTCTGAAAATAGGTTCTTGGTGGGTGCTCCCATCACATAAGGAATACCCACCTGAAATTTCATGCTTCTAGGTTCAGGGGTTGGGGTTGGGCTTTGATCAGTCACTGATACTTCAATGTAAAGTATAGGGGTGAAAAAGCTTTGCACCCCTTTTAACCCCCTTCTGGTCTGAATTTCCAAAAACCAGTTTTTAGTGAATGCCTCTGACATGGAAGGAACACCTTCCCCAAATTTCACACTTCTAGTTTCCAGCGCTTTTGGCTGGGCATTGATGAGTCAGTGAATGAGTGAGTCAGTCAGTAACTTTTCAGTTTTATATGTATAGATTGGAGAGCTTTCCCTATGAAGAATGAGTGGATAAAGTAACAATTTGGATGTTGTAGGTTAGAAAATAAGGCAGGAAATAAGGGGCATGATAAAGGTTTAAAACATCATGCATTGTTTGGGGCGTAGGCACCCCTGTAGTT
This sequence comes from Cryptoblepharus egeriae, assembly GCA_030015325.1. Classification (NCBI taxonomy): domain Eukaryota; kingdom Metazoa; phylum Chordata; class Lepidosauria; order Squamata; family Scincidae; genus Cryptoblepharus; species Cryptoblepharus egeriae. The sequence continues at coordinate 77,204,977 of JAREYC010000003.1, read as the reverse complement.
TATGACCAACCATAACATTTAAAATCAATGAAACATTTTAGTCGTGACTAACTTAATCCCATTAGTTAATTTAACTTAATCCCATTAATTAATGTCTTATGCATTATTATCTTGTTTGAATTCAACATGAGGATATCCAATTTGCATCACAGCAGGTGGAAGAAAGGATCAAATGAAACAAGCAAACAGATTTAACTATTTTGAGCTACATCCAAGGAGTCTTCCTCTTCAATACAGCTCCTTTCTCCAAAGAAATGAACCTATCAATTCAGCACTGTATTTCTGGCTTTATTTGAAACTAGCGAAAAGCATACCTGGCGTTGCGGGAGTAAAATTCCCCATGCGCGATCCCCACGGTGCAACATCCCTCATGCTCAACTTTCCCCCTGTGCAACTTCCCTCCCTGAGCATCAGTCCCCCATGTGCAACTTCCCCTATACACATCAACCCCCATGCACATCAGTCCCCCATGCGCAACTTCCCCCACACGTATCAACCCCGCATGTTCATCAACCCCTTATGTGTAACTTCCCCCATGCACAACATCCCCCATGCGTATTAACCCCATGGACATCATCTCCCCGATGTGCAACTTCCCCCATGTGCATCAACCCCCATGTGAAACACTCCCCATGCGCAACTTCCCCCATCCACATCAACCCTGGATGCGCATCTGACCCCCATGCGCATCAACCGCTCGTGCGCATCAGTCCCCCATGCGCAACTTCAGTTCCCATGCTCAACTTCCCCATGCACTTCAACCCCCACGTGCATTAGTCTCCCATGCTCATCAGTCCCCCAATGTGCAACTTCCCCCATGCGCATCAGTCCCCATGCACAACATCCCCACGCGCATCATCTCCACATGCGCATCATCTCCCCATGTGCAAAATCCCCCATGCACAACATCACTCATGCATAACATCCTCCCATGCACAACATCCCCCATGTGCATAAACCCCCATGTGCAGCATCCTCCCCAGTGCAACCTCTTCCTCCAAACAATGTCCCCCATCCCCCGTGCACCAGGCACCAAGCTGGCTGGATGTTGTTCAGTCTCCCATGTTAAGTATAGGACAAAAACACGTTGCCCCCTTTTCAGCCCCTGAAGGGTTAAATGTCTCCAGATGGTTCTTGGTGGGAGTTCAGGTGACAGAAGGAACTCCCAGAATTCCATGCTTCAGGCCCAGCAGTTGGGGAGGAATGTTGATGAGTCAGCAATTCTCCAATGCAAAGTATAGAGAGGAAAACGCGTTGCGCCCCTTTTCACGCCCTTCCAATTGGAATTTCCAAAAACTGGTTCTTAGTGCACCCCTCCATCACGGAAGGAACACCCACCCCAAATTTCACGCTTCTAGGCCCAGCGGTTTTGGCAGGGTGGTGATGAGTCAGTGAGTCAGTCAGTGAGTCAGTCAGTGACTTTTCTCTTTTAAATATGCAGTGACGCCTCAAGTAACAAATTTAATTCATTCCGGAGGCATGTTTGTTATGTGAAACGTTCTTTACGTGAAGCGGATTTTCCCATAGGAAATAATGGAATCTCAGACAATTGGTTCCACAACTCAAAAAATATTCATATAAAATATTAACTGGATGTAAAAATGATGACAAAACACTGGAATTGAATTCAAAACATGCATTCAGTGTGCATGATCCTATGAAGTCTACTTAGGCTGCAGTCCTAAAGACACTTTCCTGGGAGTAAGCCCCATTTAACACAATGGGGCTTACTTCTGGGTAGACATGGTTAGGAGGCTGCAATCAAAGACACTTTTAAAGTGTCTCTCTGCTTTCTCCTTCTCTTCATCCTGAGCCTCTCTCTCCCCTTCTCCCTTCTGGCTAGCCCTGAGCTGCTTCCATCTTCTCCGCTGCTGTTCTCTCCCTCTGCTCAGCGGACGCCCAGCCACAGGAGGAACAGCGCAGAAGTGTTGCTTTTGCTATGGGCAGGCATGCTAGGCAGACCTGATGCCTTTTAAAAGGGCTGCTGGCCAGCGCATCTGCCCAAACTGCCAACTGAGTTTGTTTGTTATGTGAAGCACAGTTTGTTACGTGAAGCAGAATCTTAGAGAAATTATTGTTTGTTACGTGAAACATACTTTACGTGAGGCATTTGTTACGTGAGGCGCCACTGTATAGATATTCAAGGAATAGTAAGGATTTCTGGATGAAATTCTACATTGTCAGGGTATCCCACAACAAATCACATAAGCCAAGGTGACTTGGAATAAATGAAGCAATTAATTATAGTAATTAATCAATGTACACCTCCTACCTTAAGTATGGGCATCTACACTAAAGGAGACATCATATTCTTTCAAGTCCCCCTTGGGTGAAACTACTCTGGTTCCAATCTGAAGTCATCTGAAATCATGGAGACCCCAGCTTTTCAGTGACAACCCGAGGAAGGGGGTTGAGGAAGTCAAATTGCTATAGCTACCCCATGCCTGACAAACTTTGAGGAAGGCTTTGCAATTCAAGCTTGAGGGATCATTAAGTTCATCAAGCATCCCTGAGAGAGACAGCTTTTTGAGGGCAGTTCTAAGTCTTCCACTGACTTGCTTCCCACACCAAATCCCTAATACTTTCCTGTTTCTTGCAGTAGCCATCTGTGGCCACTTTTCCTAACCACACCTTTAGAATAGTCAATTAGGCTGCAATCCTATGTGGACTTTAATGGAAAGTATGTTCCTTTGAATTTAATGGGGCTTACTTTTGTGGGTATTCAACAAATGGAAAAATGCTGAACATGTAGCTTTATTTCTAAATGGAAATTTTTTCCCCACATTCACCTATATGTTTAAGCTTTGTCTTAATTATTACTTATTATTAAGCCCTGCAGAACACTTTTTGTTTCCCTCTCTTGTTTCCCATTTAATCTAATACAACTCATTAAAAATAAATAGGCTACTTTAATTGAATTTTAGTTTTAGCCAACTGCAGCTTGACAAAAATAATTAATAAAAACATATCAGCAATAAGAAGTGTGGTTTCAAGCATAATGACAGAATGGAAATTAAAAGTGTGACAAAATGAGTGTACTTGTTCCATTCTGCCTTTTCTCTAGCAGATGTTGCAGTCAACTGTTTTTGCTAGTTAACAGAAACAGGAAAAATAGTAGTCCAGTAGACAACCTCAAACTAATTTGGTTGCAAATAGTAAATGGCATTGCCAATCAATGGGCATGCATAAATGGCTGCAGAGGTGAATGGGGGTCTTGGGGAGTAAAGAGAAAACATTCTGTGTTGTGACAATTTTGTGTGGAGGGGAGGGAGGAGGTATGGCAATAGAGCAAGGAGGAAAGGGACAGGACCGATCCTGAGCCCCATTTCATGCCTTGTGGATTAACACAGGACTCTACAATACTGTGGTAGCTCCAGAACTGCTGTAGAATTGAGTAGCACCATTGTAGGTGCTACTTATCCCAATGAGATGGCAGCAGATTCCTGCAGGACAATGGATGCTGTAGCAGCCATTTCTGGTGCCATAAAAGCCTCACACTCCGAACAATTCAGAATTGGGCTGCCCATCAGAATCTGTAAAAACAAAATGCCTGGATCACCTGTGTATCATTTTGTAAAGCTACATAGAAAAAGTACCACAGTTCTCATCCCCGCTAAGCATTCAATAGTTCACGGCTAAAGCACTACTCATTCCATGTGCTTTGTTTCATGCAGGTACATTTTCTCTTCAATATTGAACAAAACAGTTGAATATCAAATTTTTATCAAAGACAAATACAGCATATTTTTCTATGAAAATGATTTTTTGCAAGCCTCTTGAACTTCTCAGAGGGTACAAATAGGAATTTAAATTTTCATCAATGGAACATCTTTTCAGATTGGAGCGATGAACTTGAAGAATCGGCTTTACGGCTGTAATGCAGAGTCAATAAGAACACATTTAAATTTTTCAGTTTTCAAGGCTAAGTTAGCATTCTGCACACTGCACTGGAAATTGAAGTGCATATTGGAACGATGCAATACAGCTAGGAGAAATGGAATAATCTGTGCTTATCTGCGATGGGCAGTGATGAATGAGAAACATCATATGGAGCATAGAGAGTTTCATTTTGTTTCATTCATTCATTAAGGCTGACATCTGTGTCATACTTACTTGGGAGTAAAGCTACAATCTGAGCCATGCTTAACTTGGAGTAAGTCCCACTGACTATGAGTCCCACTGACTATACTACTTACTTGTGAGTAGATATGCACAGGATTGGGCTTCCAAATAAATATGCACATGAATATCTTTTTATTAAAAAAGGTAAAGGTGTCCCCTGCAGGTTATACTGCAAGTTGTGACCAACTGTAGTGTGCGGTGCTCATCCCCATTTCTATGCCTTTAGAGCCAGCATTGTCCAAAGACACTTCTGTGGTCATGGGGCTGGCATGACTGCTGAAGGCATGCAAAATGCTGTTTTACCTTCATACTGAGGTGGTACCTATTTATCTATTTGCATTTACATGCTTTCGAACTGCTAGATTGGCAGGAGCTGGGCTTAAGGATCACAGCTTGAGGAACCAGTTCTCAAACCCTGGCCTGCTGGTTAACAGGCAAGGTGTTTTAACCACTAATGCCACCACAGTCCACATTTTTTAGGGAAATCATAAATCAGATTTGTGTGTTTGATAGAGTGTGTTTCTGCAGTTGTTTATGTGTGTCTGTCCTTCACATTGTATCACTTCATCATCATCAAAAAGATGACGATATCACTTTTTCACATAGTATTCCTCATATATTTATCAGGGGGAGAATAACTTGTTAAACTGTTGTTAAAACTGTTCTTTTTGGTTAAAAAAATAAGTGATCAGTGAATGATAAAAAGTATGTATGATACATCATACTCCCTTCTGTTCTATATTAAGTCAAACAAGTACAGCCCAATCCCCGGTGCTAACTCTTCAACTTCTCAGAAGGAATCTATCCTCCAGCCCTATTCCCAGATGACTTTTCAATGACAATGTCAGGGACTTCACATGCAATGTTTGTGCTCCACCACTATACCACAGACCCCTCTTTAACAATCAGTTGGTAGCACTATTATCAGTTTATGTATGGGACTTAGCCCACCCAATTCCGCAGTGCTGGCATCTACTCAAAGCAGAACCAAGATTCATAGATTTCATCATAGAATTAATTTAGACTTCTACCATTAACAGATAACAATTTGGATGATCGCTGCCTCCACCACTTGACCAATGTTAGCGATTTCAATTATTCTGTTGCCTGCTGAGGGAGAATTTGATGGCTTTGTTGAATATATAATGCCTTTTTTCCTTCCTTCTCACCTAAAGTATAACGATCTTCACTGTTCTGCCCCATAGATGACACTATATTTCTTTAAAACTGCCACATTTCCCCGGCATTTTACCTACCTAATACTATCACTAATAACATATGTCAAGGCATTTTTCCATCTTCAGACCATCAGGAATTCCTATTAACTTCTGGTTTTTTTCTCAGAAATTCTGCAAGAAGGGCTTCCGAGTGCCGTTCTTATGCTTGTTACTAAATCCATGGTACAGATGCAATAACGTTTGTTAATGGCTTTCTTCTAATTGAGATTGGTTACAAGCTGAAATGAATTACTAAATGCCCTCATTTATCTAATTGACTTTGTGCAGGTCCCAATACAGGGGTAAGTTGAATGTACTCTAGTGATAGTTTGAAAAGTGAGCTTAATACAATATTTAAATAGCTATGCAGCGAAGTGACCATCACTGAAGGCCAGACTATACTGATGCATGAGATCTGTGGACAGAATCTTCAGTGCCTGGCACTGACTCAGCATAGACTCACACTGAGCCAGCACCTGCCCCTGTGCCACCCCAGCAGGAAGTGTCATGGGTGTACCTTATGGTACACCTACAGAATGTACTGTATTTGTGACATTGTGTATTGGTGCTGGGCTGATGCAGGTTTATGTGTATTGAGCACTTACATCATGGTAAAGAGATATATTTCCCATCACTCTGAGTAAGGACACAATCTTTACTATGGAGCTTCTCAAATCTGCACTAGCAATTTAGCTGGCACAAATTTGGGAAGCCCTTTTGGTGCTAGCTGGCCCAATAACAAGGTTTAGAATGTGGCATGATGCCGTTGCTGACACCACTACATTACTGGGCCAAATATTCCTCTATTTTAGCCTCATAGGCACCTAAATTCCCCTTCCTGCCTCCCAACTGTCCTCTCACACCCTCTTCCATGCTGCCTGAACTTACCTATGCCAGTTGGCATGGATAACAGATCCAGCACTGGAGGCCACTTCATACCTTTTTACCCTTACACCCTCTGCAATGATGCACTGTGGTAGTGCAAGTGGTTAAATCACTGTGCCAGTTAACCAGGAGGCCAGGGTTCAAGACCTGGGTCCAACAAGAGGGGGTGAACTCTCATTCTTAGCTCAGCTCCTGCTAACCTAACAGTTTGAAAGCATGCAAATGCAAGTAGATAAATAGGTGCCATCTCAGTGGGAAGGAAAAACTGTGTTCCATGTGCCTTCAGCAGTCATGCCAGCCCAATGGCCTTGGATGTGTCTTTGGACAATGCTTGCTCTAAAGGCTTAGAAATGGGGATGGACACTGCATCCTAGTGTTGTTCATGACCAGCAGTATAAACTGCAGGGGACACCTTTACCTTTTACCTCTACAATTAAGACACAAGACAGGAGCTTGCGTTATAACTTGAGCCTCCTTATTTATTGGGCCACTTTATTACAACAACAATAAAGCATCCTGCTTAATACCCCAATGCACAGGTGCTAACACAAGGAATGGCTGCAGCCATTTTCTTTCTCCTAAGTAACCTGGGCATGCCACCTGTCTCAAAGCATGACAACCTGCCAAAGGCAGGGTCCGCTTGTCATGGCCGATCCCAACAGGATTGGGGCAACATGGTGGGGCAGGAAGGGGGCCCAGAATCTCTGAACCACCTTCATTCCTCCAAGAAGTACGGAGGGGGTTTGCTAGCCTGCCACTGAACCAGACAAGCAATGCATGAATGGTCCTGACTCACCACCCCTTTGCCAAGCAGTCACAGGATGGACACCACTGTTTAACCTGTCTAGAACCCACACATATCCTGCTTGAGGTGACTGACTTAGGGCGCAATCCAGAGTAACTCCGGGGAGTCCTTGCTCCGGTGTAAGAACTATTTGCTCTGGATTGCAATATGAGTTTCCCATAGGTTTTCACTAGGTGGTGCAGTAACTACGGGTACACGTAATGTCTCTTATATGCTCCCGTAGTTACTCTGGATTGTAGGGTTAACAACCCTATTAAAAAAAATTAGCAAAAAATTTGTACCCAGCTCCCAAACGACAACCAACTTGATTCAGCCAAAGATAATAGGGAGGGCAGGTGGGTTGGAGCTTCAGGTATGAATGAGCTGGACCCTGCAATGGTCCCCTTATACTGCCCCTAGGGCTCAATCCTAACAGGACTGCAGCCAGTTGGCTGCCTCTATTTTTCTACTCCTGCCTCATGCTACACAATTGGGAGGGGGTACGGCAACCACTGCAGTGTAGTAAACCCCCTACCCCCAGCCTTACCAGCAATGTCAAACAAGGGGCTTTGCACAAGCTCAATGGAACTTTAGTGTTATACCATAATACGCATACATTTCATGCATTCATACATACATTATTACATTTCATACCTACACACTTGAACAATATGAACAATATTCATACATAGTATTCATACATACACAATATTTTCATACATTTGGGATCACTCCAGAGTAAACATCATACTTGATCATATATGTCAATATTTATCAATATCTAAACTTAAAATATTTAAGGTATATTTAAAATATTTAAGATATATTTAAAATATTTAAGATATATTCGGGATATTTTTAAACGGTTTGGGGGTGTATCTTATCAATGAATGTTTGTATCATTAGAGTTCAACGGGAAGGTATAAAAAACTAAAAGCTGTAACATGGCACATAATTAGAGCACGTTCAGTAAATGGATTAAAAGAATTTGTAAAAATTGTCAACAGAGGACTTGTAATGCACCATTTTCACTTTAGAAATCAGTGTAAGTACTTTGGAATGCCAAAATCTGGGGAGAAATTTGGAGAATGAAAAGTTTGGAAACATCTCTAATAAGTATCAGGGCTATAAAATACCTTTGCTCAACACCTGGATTCACAATTCTGGAAAAACCTAGCAGCAGTGCATGACAGTATATCTTCTGGGTTCAGTGCCACAGAAATGCTGCTTGACCTTCTAAGTAAGTATGGATGACCCAAGGTATTTACGGCTTTATACTGTAACATAATCTTGCCCAAAGGGCTCCCGCAGCAATTGTATAAAGAGGTCAGAAGATGGCAAAACAGATTATTGTAACTAGTTTAAAATAAACTCAACAAATATATAGGGGATAAGACTAGAAGGATGTCAATCTGGATTGCCAGAAACTGGCGATGGAACAACAGGTGATAGATTACTCTGCGATCATGCTGTGTCTTGTGTTCTTCAGAAACTGCCTGTGACCTTATATCAAGAATTACATTTTGTTCCTACAGACTGTTTAAATTCACTGCATAATATTATACAGGCCAGAAAGACAATAAATCAGCCTGCATGCTGCTCATTACAGAAGACTTATAGTTTTTAGTCAGTGAGCACCTTCAGGTTACATTATTCAAAGAGTGTAGATTTCTCCTCCCCTTCCTGAAAGTTGGTGTTATGAAAATGGAGGAAAATAACTTATGCTACAAAAGAAGGGTGTTGTATTGTACAGATGCAGGGGAGATTTTGAAGCTTGCTTCACACCTTAAGATGCAAATCTGTATGTTGATACTTTCATGTGCTATAGAACCACGTTTTCAAATTGGGCATTAGATCTTTTTACTTAGGGTTAATTCGAAAAGATGAAACCTTGGCATGGTTTCAAAGGACATTTTTTTTAAAAAAAATTCCCTTTTCATTGCACCATTCCTTTTCTCTATGAAAATCCATACAGAGGAGAGAATTTTAAAAAACATGAGCACACATTAATATTATTAAAACCTATCTGGACACAGAGAGCATGGCAAACTTTGGGACATCCTGACATTCAGTAGCACAGCCAAGGTGACTTTGCTGTAAGTCATGCAAGGCAAATTCACCGCATTAACTGAGGTGCCATTCTGAGGAGTGAAAGCAATGTGGAGGCATGTCCTCAGTTTTTGCACCCAGAGATGATGTGAGAGTGAGAGGGCAGGTTTTAAGGCTGTTCAGGACTTACAGTTCTCTCCCCTTCTGGATCTCAATGCTACCCTCAAAGCTACTGCTACTACCCACAAATCTAGTGCTGCCCTCAATACTAAATAAGCCTGCAATCCCATGCACACTCTTCTGGGGATACCAACCCAAACCTATCCTTGGGATATGTTGGTGGATCTCATAATATACCTTTGAAACATGTGGTCTGCTATTGCCATAAAAGCTGATTAAGTCCTGCATTGGCAGTGCCAGGAACAGGTAAGTGACAAGAACAGGTAATGTTGTGAAGGGGGCAAAACAGGATTGAGATCAGGGGCCTCTTGGTGCCCCTCAGAATGTGGGACACAGATTGCCACATCAGAATCATAATTTAACCCCTTATCAAAATGATCCCCTTAACAAGTTCCAGATTACCCCCCCCCCCCACACACACCAGAAACACTTGTTTACATGCCATTTTTTCTCAGAAATTAGTCAATTAATAACACTGGTTGGGGGGGGGGGCTATTGGGATCTAAGAAGATTCCCATAAATCATTCTTCATTTGGAAGGGTAGGCTGAAACAACAGGAACCCTCCACCTCAGGTCCATTCTGGTCTGGAACTCCAAACTGACTTCTTGCCTCAGAATTGTGTGAGGTCCGGTGGTGGGCACCAGCAGGTTTGCACCTACTCTGTAGAACTGGTTCTTAACAAGAGATAGTACATATAAAGTTTAAAAATAGCCATTTAAAAGTGGCTGCCAGTTGGACAGAGAACCGGTTCTTAATTTCTTTGAAGCCCATCACTGGTGAGATCCCTTTCTTTTACTGTCACCATAATGCACTGTCACCAGCCAGCAAATTCAGAGACTGTCATTCCAACAGGTGAATCTAGGGAAGGTCTGTATCTTTTTCCCTGTCAGCATTTCTTCCTTTCTTCTAATTTTCCTTCTCTTTTCTTGTACTGACAGTGAATTCCCTTCCCAATTTAAACCTCTCTCTCTCTCTCTCTCTCTCTCTCTCTCTCTCTCTCTCTCTCTCTGAGTAGGTTTTTTTGTATTTCTATTATTCCCCCAGTGGTTAGTCATAGGCTTTGTTCCCCCTTTCTTTCCAGTCTCTTTATCTTTATTGCAAATTAAGACTTCTATAAGAACTTTCAAACTGTTTCATACCAAAACCCTTTCTGCTTGCCTCCTGGGTAAACTTTAATGTTATCATCCCCCTAGAATTGGTTTCTCCATATCCCCCTCACTCACCAACCATCCAATACCTCAGCAGCTTCTTCTCCCCACTGATCAATTTCAGCACCTTATATCTGAATTTTTTTTCCTTTCCCATCTCTCTGCCTAAAGCATGGTTTCTCCCTTTCTTTACTTTAGTACATAGCAGTACATTACTTTAGTGAATCAACTGACACACTGTCACACCACTTATTTCAGGACTACCTGACAGAAATGTTAGGATGTTAAATATGCATGGCATCATCCTTGTTCATTAGCTGTCTCTTTCACCAAGATTCCCAGAAAAGGCACTCAGATTTTGTTTCTTTGGACAACACTGAACTCACTATAGGAAACCTACCACATAGCCTGAAACCTTATGCAGATGCAATGGTGCAGAATTTTTCCCTTACCTTCTGTATCTACATATCTTTAGGCTCCTTGCACAAAGATTGTACTCTGCAATATACTCTCTACACAACTGAGAAATCCTGTTTACTGCTTCTATACCAGTGGAAAGGTTTCAGGAGAAAAGGCAAGGGAGAGGTTCAAGACCTTCTGAAGCCTTAGGTGGTCTGCCAAATGCTCCTCACCTGGTGATGATGTGCCTGTCTCTGCCTTGTCCACTTCCTGGAATGGAAGATGGGGATGAAGTGGAAGTGGGAAGAAGTGAGTTGTGGTCTAAATCTTTAGAGATTCTGTCAGTATCTTCAACTTTACATCCCCTTCTGCTCCATTTCCCTCCTCATTGCCAAATCCAGAGTATGAGGGAGGAAAGTAGGAGAGAGCATCATAGCTGTCCCCCCAACAACCTGTTGCCTGAGGCAAATATTTCAATTGGCATCATTTATATGTCAGCCATGAGAGAAGCGGGGAAATGAGAAGAAAGGAGCCCACATTTCTAAGGAATAAACTTGTGCCTTGACATGGGTTGAGGAATGAGTCAAGGAAGGAATATTCACTTCATTTCAGTCAGTTTCATGACACCCAGTTTTAGCATGAATAAACTCAATTTAGTAGAAAGCTTTTCCTGATTTGCACCATTTTAGGCAGTTGGACAAGAGGTGATGCATCTTTGAATGAGTCCCAGTGAGAAAATGCTGTGTGGGACAGCTATATTGCAGAGCCATAATGTATTGACTTAGCACCTGGGACACAGACCTCATGAAGTTGCTACTGCTCCTAGGATAATGATGTCATGACATAATGTGGCATTATGGCATCAATTCAGGTGCAAATATAATACATTGGCAAGTTTGGTCTTGCCCACTTGTACCTTTCCTTTTGGAGGTCCCAGTCTTCAAAGGGAAAGGGACAGGGCACGAGAGAGAACTGTGTGCACAGCAATTTTTTCTGGGTTCTTTCCAGAAAGTGGGGCACTAATGAATCTTCACTTTGCCCTCCCTTTTTCCCTTTGGAGCCTCCAAAGGGCATGTGAAACCAGTACCACCCCACTCTCCAGGGGGAATTCAAGGGTGACTCCTTCCACACAAGGCAATCACCTATAGCTTCTTCTTGGAGGGTGGAATTCAGCTGCGGCTTCACACATGCCCCATCTCTTTTTTTCTTTGAGGGCTCCCCACATTCAAAGGGAAAGGCAGGGATATGCGTGAAGTTACAGCGGTGTAACGATGGAGGTGACTAGGCAGAGACTGGAGGCAATCACGTGTCCCCCTAGCATAGTAACCTCAGGCCCTGCCTAAGATACCTGCCCCCCATTTCTATGCAAAATGTTTTTTTCCCTCATAGTGGAAGAATCCAGTAGGAAACCTCTTTTCAGGAAAAGCTATGCCAATACTGAGTTGAAAGCACTTTACGGAGATTTTGGAATAAGTGCATAGGTTCCTGCCCTGAATACAGTAGCAATTCTGTCTCAGATTTGACTTGGGGACAGACTGACATGGGCCACAAGTGAAAATTCAGATAATCCTGACAGTCATTCAGATAATATTATTGAAGGTCTAGGCCTGGGAATGTACCTGCAAATGCTGAGATTCTAAATGAAACTGAATTGATTGTTTCAACATTAGGGAGGTTACACTGAAGATACTGTACGTTGTTTAATAGCAGCATCTCTGAGTAAAGCCCTCACTAGCAGAATTTTTCCTGAAACACAGCGAAAGGGCATTACCCTGGATTTTCAATCCTGTGGTTGCAATCCTTCTCCATAATGACTTCCTCTCAGTACTGTAAATTGAGTTTGTGAGGCTATCTATTAGTAAAACATGTGACAAACTCTGGCGCACCGACTTCTGCGGTAAACATTACTTATGGATGTTATTAACATGCCTCCTCTCCCTCAATCCCTGTAATTCTTTCAAAGTATCCCCTTAAGGTTCTCAGCACCTTTTCTCTGAATTGCACCTATATTTCTCATTTTCTCCAGCAACATTACGTTCTGTGGAGAACAATTCCCCCTCATCTTCAGCTCCCATTGTCCTGAGGCTCTCCTCCAACACCACAATTTAAATTAATTCCCTTCAAAACAATGATAAGTTCACCCTCACAATGAAGTCAAGCAGACTGTCAGATTTCACAAAGCCACATGCCATTTTAACAATCCATGTTTCATTAAGGTGTCAGAAAACTTCATCATCAGCAGTTCTATTCTCAATGAACCAAATCTGCTGAATTTGAAGGGCCCGAAGGTAGACATTATGGGGAAATGTGATCTCTCTCACACATACAATCCCAGCCCCTTGTCTAGAAGAAGTTTCATTGGGAGGTGTTGATGTGAAACAGCAAAATGAGAGGGAGAATGTAGGAGGGTGTCTCTTTAACTTCTTTCCTGTAAATTGCTTTTCACTTTGCCATTCCTAGCCACATTTCTACTTAGGATGTGCAACCATGTGTTTGTGCTCCCAACAGGAATTCCAACATATCTTGGTGGGGTTTCAGAGAAATGAATGGAGTAACAGTGATTTTCTCATAAGCAATAGGTACTTTTATAAATTTGACACCATTGCCAAATTGCCTGCTCATTTAATCAGGAATTCAGGGTGTTCTCAGCAATACCACCACAAATATTTAGCCTATATTTTATCATGCTGTGCTTTTTAAAAAATCAAGATATGTATCACTGTTGAACACAAAAAGCTGCTGGATACTGAGGGCCCAATCCTATACAATGTGGCACACTAAGTGGGGGTCAGGATCCCTTTGGGCTTGCGAGAGGGTGGAATCAGTCATCTTTGAATCTGGCACTGGGCTCTCCTGGGGGTGTCATTGAACACAATGGGACTTACTTCTGTGGAGGATGGAGGAGGATGGAGATGGAGGAGCTCTGGCGTCACAGTGATGTCATATCACAGTAAATTTGGCAGTGGTGTCGCAGACATATTTTTAATTTTGAATGGGGGTCCCAGGCTAAAGTGCCCAAGTATCACTGCTGCTACACTTTACCACTTTACAGAGTTGATACAGACACAATCCAGTCCCAAGATGAGAGAACAAACATTTGTTTACTTTGAGGAGGCCTCCATAATTGTCATCCACCACTACTGAATGCAGTACATGGCCCTTTGGCTCAGCTGCATCAGTGCTGGACAGTTGGGTAGGATTTCGCCATGAGTCCCTGCTGTGCCCACAATGACAAGTAGCAGCTTTCTTCATTTTCAGACATGGTTTGCTTTAAATCAAATGTTGACACTGTTTGAATCTGCAATGTTTCCCTTGCACAGCATGTGCCCAGATAGAGAGGGGCATTTTTTTCAAAAGCGAGTACTTTGGTGTATACTGGAAACAAAGGCTGAATCTTATCCTAAGTATACTTTAATTATGGTTATATGATTACATAGTTTTTTCCTTTAAAAAATTGGGAATGTATGAGAATGGGACTACATCAGAGATGCAGAGAATGGGACTGTCAGAGATGGTAGAGCTGTGCTGTGGGTGTTAATGGGGGGGGGGGTGTTAGGTGAGGAGGGGTGAGAACTAGTTCTTATTCCCCAATTCTTAAGCAACCCCAACCCCTTTGTATCCTCACGTCTATGCGATCAAAATAGCTGGCTGGTGTTGCTGCAAAACTCACATGCAATTGCCAGTCTTCTTAGAGTAAGAGCACAATCCTAACCATGTCTACTCAAATGTAAGCCCCATTGTGTTCAGTGGGTCTTACTCCCAGGAAAGTGTCTTTAGGATTGCAGCCTAAGTAAAAAAAATATAAATTGGAACCCTTAATAGATGATGAATTGACAAAAAAGGAGTAGTGGCGATCTTAATCACCAGGTGCCAGACAGGTAATGTTAAGCACAGGTGTCACACCTCAAGTAGACACAATAAATACTATTTATTGTGTCTACTTGGGGTGTGACACCTGTGCTTAACTAGTATATTATTTATACTAGTATTTATTGTGTCTACTCAGGGTTGGAAGTGATGTAATTAAGCAAATGATAGCCAGAAATAAACATTTTATTCTCATTTAGAGAACAACATATGTCTCTGTGAACAACCTCATAGATGCTACCCCCTTTTGACAGTCAGGTAAGTAACAAGGCATAGATTCCAGGAATCTGTTCAGGCCGTTGCATAGCTGTACTATCTGGCACCCAGGAACACAATTTTTTTAACACCCATGGCCAGTGGAAGGATACTATTGGAGAAAAACTGGAAGTACCTATCTAAGGTCTCGAACAGGCCTTCTGAGACCTTGGAGTCCACGTCTGCAGCTCCTGAACTTTGAAAGGCACAAGAAGGCTTGCCAGAGCCCTTAGAAAAATAAGGCTAAAGTCTAGTTTCTGCTAAAACCAGAAGTGCCTTTTAAAAGATTCCAGCAGACCTTCTGAGCATCAGACACTTTGCTAAAATGGAAAATCCTCTGGATCATCATTGGCATCCTTCAGTCTTGATAGACTACGGTATCGTGCTCTGATTGGGGTCTGAAAAAACATCTAGTGTGGATAAAGAGGCCAATTCGAGAGTGGCAATCCCTTCCACACTGAGGACAAATAAATTCTGTCCCCTGCCCAGGCCCCAGGTTTTGCTGCTTTCGGGTCTGTCTCTTTGCTTCAGCCTGCAGAACAAGTGTCTCTTCCAGTTGGAGAAGGCCATGCTGGGTCTTTTGCCTCCACACTGAACGAACAGAGGTCAAGGTTTCCCAGCTGTTGATGTCCATTCCCAAGGCCTTTAGATCCCTCTTGCAGATGTCCTTGTATCACAGCTGTTGTCTCCCTCTAGGGCGCTTTCCTGCAGGAAATCCTCTGGCAGGTCTTTTAAAACCTTCCAAGACCTAAGGAAGTTATGCCTGGCACCCTGGAACTCAGAAGACTCAAAAAGGTATACCTGACACCCCCCAGGCTTTGTACCCAGATAAACTGACCTTCCAGAAATCCTGCAGCCTTAACTTCTCACATCTTTGGTACTGGGTCAAAAGAGCATATGCAAACAGTAGTAACCAAGATTGGGCTGATTATTACTGACCATAGGGATGCTGAAACAGAACATCACCTCTATGGCTGCAATCCTAAAGATACTTTCCTGGGAATAAGACACATTGAACACAATGGGGCTTACTTTTGAGTAGACACGGTTAGGATTGTGCTCTAAGGGCACAATCCAGAGTAACTACAGGGAGTCCTTGCTCCAGTGTAAGAACAATTTGCTGTGGATTGCAGTATGAATTTCCCATAGGTTTTCATTAGATGGTACAGTAACTACGGATACACGTAATGTCTCTTACGTGCTCCCGTAGTTACTCTGGATTGTAGGGCCAATGTATCTTGTCATTATCAGTGGAGTAAGATGCAGGGTTAGGAAGCCTGACTCATAATAAAAACAAATACCGGTAAATGAAAATTTATAGTACAAGACCATTCTTTGAGAACAATTAGTATCAAAGCAATTGAAAACCCACATGTACACCTTAATCATAATTTATTTTAGATGTTACTGAACTATTTCTAGTTCTAGAAGCTATGCCTGCACCATTGCAGTGAACTAGCTGCCCATCATTGACTTTGGGTAGAATCCTAACTCAGGCTGGAACAACTAATCAGCCTTTCCATTCCCATGGTGATGTAGGGAGCCACGAGCATATCTGAGCACTGGCCTAACCCTCCCCCAGGAGTGAAGGAGAAGTGTCTTATGGCACCAGGCTGTCCAGAAGGAGGGAAAAACCCGGACACATCTGGAAATAGCGCCCCATGGAGGAAAAGGGGAAAACTAAGCTTCCGGTCCGGTATTCCAGGCATTCTGCCTGGCCCTTTAAAAGTTTTTGGGCTTGCCGGCCCTTTAAAATTGAGGCGGGCCCTTTAAATCGTTTTCGTGGGCAGCCAGAGCTGCCCATGCATTGGGGCTGCTCTCCTTCGGCTTCCTGGCTGCTGTGGCTCCCTTTGCGACACTTTTGCTGCCCTCTGGGGTCCCCTGTCTCCGCAGCTGCCGCCGAAGGTTTTCTTCCTGCCTGCCTTTGTCCTTGCCCTCACAGCCAGCCGGTCAACAGCTGTTTGTGTGAGTACAGGGGCTGCCTGGCTGCCTGCCGTCCTCTCTCTCTCTCTCTCTCTCTCTCTCTCTCTCTCTCTCTCTCTCTCTCTCCCCCCCCTACAGGCGGGATGCTGGCTGCATGGCTGTCCTGTGGGCTTTTCAGAACTTTTCAAGTTTGAGAGAAAGTCTCCTTTGCACTGAAAGAGCTTTCTCTCTCTCTCTCTCTCTCTCTTTCTTCCCTCAGCCCCCCTGCCTGGTTCCCATTGAGATGAGAGACAGAATTTTAACCCTCTCTGTTCAGGTTTCTCTGGGTCTGCAGTCACCTTACAGCTTCTACTTAATTTCTATACTTTTAAACGTGAGAACCTTGTAAAATTCATGAGTTCTCAGCTTTAAAAGTGTAGAAATTAAGTGCAGGAAAGAAATATGAGTATTTCTCCTTTTTTAACATGACCTACATGTTGGGGAATGTCCTACAATTTTTTTAGCAGCCCTCTCTCCCCAGAAAAATCTCCCCCTCCCAACCACCCAGCCCTACCTGCACCCACCAGCTCCAGCCACCCCTCACCAGTTAAATGCTCCCCCCAGAAACCCTTTACTTACTAATTTCCCACCAATATCGCCCACCAGCCACCCCCACATGCACCCACTCCCCTTTCCCCAAAAGAATGAAATATAAAATATATATAATACACACACACACACGCACACACACACACACACGTACGTGTGTATCATAGAATCCTAGAATTAGAAAGGACCTAGTCTCAATAGGTGCTCACCAAGGCTATGCTTGAAGATCCCCAGTGAGATCCTCATATATACATATATATATATATATATATATATATAGATAGATAGATAGATAGATAGATAGATAGATAGATATAGATATAGATATAGATAGATATAGATATAGATATATATATATAGATATATATAATCACCCAGCCTGCATCTACTCCCTCTACCCCAATAGTGTGTGTGTGTGTGTGTGTGTGTGTGTGTGTGTGTGTGTGTGTGTGTATTACCTTAAAAAAGTAATATGCTGTGGAAATTCAGTACAGGAAAGCAATAGCAGTCTTTTTAGCTTATTTTAACATGTCCTACATTTTGTCCTACATTTTTGGGGTGTCATATAGGAATTTCGGTTTTGGGATAGGACTTTTGGCCTTGGTGTGCAGGGATTTTGTCATTTGGCCTTTGGTCACCCTGCCTACTGGGGTCCCTTCAAACTCTGTGCTTGGTTTGGTGCAAACTGTGCTGTTTGGTGCAAAGTCTGTGTCTTGTTCTTTGATTGAAAAGATTGGTACAAAAGTCTATGGTCCTTTGCAAAGATTGGACTTGTGCAAATGTCTGTGTCTGGTTGATTGCAAAGGTTGGTGCAAAAGCCTTAGGGCACAATCCTAACTATGTCTACTCAAAAGTAAGCCCCATTTTGTTCAATGGGTCTTACTCCCAGGAAAGTGTCTTTAGGATTGCAGCCTTAGTGTCTGGGCATTAAAAGAAATATCTGCTTTTATTTTCCAGAATGCCAAACACAAGTGCCAATTTCCACCCCCCACACCCCCCCCCAAATTCATTCAAACCTGGACTGATCCGACATGAAGCTGAATGCCTCATTTGACAAAGTCATTTGGAAAACTCACCCAACCAGACTGGGACTGGGTGAGCAGAGAGTTCATGGTTTTTCAATTTAAAAGGAAGTAATATAGTGCAATATATTAAGTATAGGAAAGCAATACCAGTGTTTTTAGCTTATTTTTAGTGTTTTTTAGCTTAACACTTGGGCTGTGGGTGTTAACCAGCTGTGCCTGTTAACCAGCAGGCCAGGGTTCAAGACCTGGGTTAGCCCCACAAGATAGGGTGAGCTCCTGTCCTTAGCCCAGCTCTGCGACGCCAGCTGGATCCAATCGTATTGGCTTTGCCTTTCCATTGGACTAACTCAGTGGCATGGAGAGGAGGGGTTTGCTGCTTGGGTAACAGCCTATCCTCCATAACAATCCAACCCAGGCTTTCGTGCTTCGCATGCAGCATATGCAGCACAGAGCACGATACCATAGTCTTTCAAGACTGACGGAGGCCTGCTTTTAGCTTAACACATCCTACATTTTGTCTTACATTTTGGCTTGGGGGGTAGAAATTTTGGCTTTTGATCAGGAATTTTGGCCTTGCCATTCAGGGATTTTGCGTTTGGCATCTGGCCACTCTGTACGGGACTTTTGTGACACCCCCAGGACTTATGTCAGGCTTAGGCCTGCCTATGAAGGTTAGGATTGCAGCCATTATCACATTTCTGGTCTTATAAATTCTTTCCCTTTCCATTGCCTTCACATTTTTATTATGATTATTTTGATGTGTTTGATATTCATCTGAACAGCCGAAGTCCCACTGGCAAATGATTTTTCCCCTCTCTCCCTATTCACAAGATGGTTCCAAACAGCCACACTCATTGATTCATACTAATTTAAAATACATAGCTGAGCAGGAAGGAAAAAAAATATCATATTTATTTTAGGGAAGAAAAATATTACCTCTAGGGATCACTGCAGCTGTGCTTTTCCATTCGTTGTTCATACATTTTACAAAAGGCAATCGTTTGAGAAGTTTTGTTTGCATATTACAAAGGCTCTGGTTTTTCTTAAAGCTATTGCATCTCCAAATGGGACTCCAGATGCCTCCATTTTCCCATGCCTATTTTTCATGCTTTGCTTTCAAATACCTTGAGTACAAGCTTGACGGTCCATCAAGGCTTGCACTAACAGCGAAAATGTAAATGTATACAATATTTGGGGTGGAAGGATTTAATGTCATAAGGAATACAAAGTGGTATGTTTTCCACAAGAACCCTGTTCCCCTGAAACGTCTCATTCTTTTTTTTAAAAAAAGTTTCTGCAGTCTGGAACAGAATAAGCCGAAGGCACACATTTTTAATTTATGAACTTTATTTCGGCAGGCACATAATCAAACTTTCTCTTCTACTACTGCTGATCTCCAGTGTTTACCTTCCTTCAACTACAAGCACACTAGAGAGTGTTGCCTGTTGTACCTGCTGCCTGGGGCTTAGATGCAGCTAAGGTGCAGCTGAGAGGCATTCTCTGGAGAAAAGCCCAGGAGTATAAAGGTAACTGTGAGACTCGTGATTTAATTATGCCAAATTTCTCTACTTAATTGCTCCCTGAAGTCTTACTCTGTTTCTCCAAACCTAGGAAATATTGATCAACAGCATTTAGCTCTAGAAAACTGCAAAAATATTACTTAGGTAAGGTGGTTCTAATCACCTAATTTTCTGAAAGGTCAACAGAGGAAAATGTGTTGCATAAAAATAAAAAGCCAAAAACTAGAATAAGGTTTCACACAATATTTTCACATGGAAAACAAGAGGGAAAAACATTACATGGTCCTTTCGGATGTACAGTGGTACCGGTAAGACAAATAACTTGTAAGAAGAATGCTTTGTAAGACAAACAAAAATTTCTAAGGAATTCTACTTTGTAAGACAAACAGTGCCTTGTAAGACAGTTTTACAACAAAAATTCATTGTAAAGTGAACGAATTGTTGGATCTGCATTGTGAGCAACAGCAAGAGGTTATGGAGGAGATCTCTCTCATCTGGAGAGGAGGAGGAGAATAAGGAGGAGGAATCCCTCACATCAAATGAGATTAAGGACATTTGGAAACATTGGGAAATAGTGCAAAATTTTGTTAAAAAGCTCCACCCAAATAAGGCTGCAACAGTGCAAGCGATAAATCTGTTTAATGTCAATGCAATGTCACATTTCTGTGAAATCCTCAAAAGGAGTCAAAAGCAAGTGTCATTAGATAGGTTTCTGGTTAAAGTTGCTGAAAAAGACACAAGTGACTCTTTTAGTGAAAATTAGTCATCCTTGGCCATAAAGGTTTTTCTTTTCTGCCTTACTGTACAGTATATTACAATGTTTTTTAATTAATATTACAGTAATTGTGTTTTGTCTTTATTACAGTGTTTTGAATTAGATTACAGTGTTTTGTCATCATTTTTACAAACAGTATTTTTATAAGAATATTTTTGTATTGTGGAACCAATCATCTGAGTTTCCATTATTTCCTATGGGAAAATCCCCTTGGTATAAAGAACATTTTGTAAGACAAACATGCTTTTGGAACGAATTATACTTACCTTACAAGACACCACCGTACTTTGAATGCCAAGAGGGTGATAAAACAGGGTATAAATTTGTAAATAAATAATAGTTTTGATTATATATAAATATAAATAATAAATATAAATAATGCTTATAAAAACTAAATAATAATTTGCAAGTATCAGAGTAACACAGTCAATTATAATACAGAATCAAACTGAATCAAAATGGTAAAAGGAGTGAGCAGACCAAGCAATAGTATAAGCACAGAATGCTGGGCCATGAGTACCCCTTGGGAAGAGCCAAGGCAACATAGAAACAAAACAAATTCTCATTTATTCTGTGGAAATGTACTCATGTGGGATTTATTGGGCTGAAAATTCAATCAAAGATTCATAGAATTGTTCACCCATGGGGAATCTCAGTCAGATCCCACCTCTGCTGGTATCAGTCATTGTGTGCGATAGTCAGGTTTAGTTTGGAACACACATGCATATCTCCCCATGAATTCCCTATCAATTTTTACTTAAACCAGGTAGAAAAGTTAGAAGTCACATGGGGGGTAGTGATAGGAGGAAGGGAACAGTAACAACTACATGGAATAATAAACCACAGATTAAAAAAATATTCATGTGGAAAGACAATCAACCATAGAAATCATGTGAAAAATTCAAAAGCACATGATTATAATAACATTTGCTCTGACTCTTATTTCTGTTCTGTGGATCTAAACAGCAAAAAAGAAAATGTTCTTCATAAAGTAGCCCAGTTCTCACCTTCTCATCTAATTCTCACCAGCCTTTGCTTCTGTCAGCATCACTGTCAGAGTGTTCCCCCCATGTGAATTTTGCCTCACTAATCAACACACTCTTATGCTGAAGTGTGTTGCAAGCAGCTCATTGTGGATCTGGAACAACTGGCACCTGGTGCACAAGTTGATGTCCGGCACCTGG
Source organism: Cryptoblepharus egeriae (assembly GCA_030015325.1). Classification (NCBI taxonomy): domain Eukaryota; kingdom Metazoa; phylum Chordata; class Lepidosauria; order Squamata; family Scincidae; genus Cryptoblepharus; species Cryptoblepharus egeriae. The sequence continues at coordinate 77,183,055 of JAREYC010000003.1, read as the reverse complement.
AAATTGTTGCCAGTCACGCCATAATAACCATAATAACAGCATTTCATCGCATCACATCACTACCAATTATTTGGGGGTTGCAATTGACAACCATTGGGGGCAGCCAATGGGGGCAGGAGCAACCTGCAACCTATCTGCAACCAAACACAGCATGGAGTTTTTCTCGGTGAGGGTCCAGGCTGTACTAAGCACCCTAACCCTTCCCCTGGGCATGGCACCACACCCTCTTAGCAACATGATTGCATCTGCTGAATTCTATAAAGAGGCACTAGGGCTAGGTTCCTGTGCCCTCCATTTTTACCACAGTTATAGTTTATGATTTACAAAATGGCAGTACCATTCACTACCATGGCTATCTACATCACATTCATTTCGGCTTAGGACACTGTTTGGATTGCATCCGTTTCCTCGAAGTAAGGTAACATTTGTTCCCTTCTTCCTGGCTGTACTGAGGCTGCATCAGTGCTGGAAAGTTGGATAGAATTTAGCCCTCAGTCAATCAAATTAACAATAAAAAATGAAGTCATTATGGTGAAACTGGTAAAGAAAGGTTTGTGGTACCCACCACTATTTTTCTGATTTGTTGGAATGATCCTGATTTTTTTAATAAAAGTTCTTTAGAAGAAACTGCACTATAAGAGACATAGGGTGCAATCCTAACCAATTTAGCCCAGCACAACTCATGCCTCTCTCCTTATCTGTGGTGGTGTGGGGAAGCCAGCACATATCTGTGTGCTGCCCGAACCCCTTCCCCCAGTAGTGGCACAAAAGTGCATTGCCACACTTTTGTGACACCCCAGGCAGGTGTTTGCATTTCTGGGTAAATATATTGCTCTCATCTTTCTTTCTGTACTATGTACAGATACAGAAAACAGATCTGGAGAATTATCAGAAAGAAAAAACAAACGAACAAAATGCATAAAAAGTTTTCACATGAAGGAATAATTTGAGCATGATTGATAGTCCTGGTTGGCTTTTCCCTATCAGAACTGATGTGCCAAATTGTTGCAAATGATATACTCTGAGCTGCCTGCTTAGCTTTTCTGCCAACCACTTGGATTTCTACAGAAAATGTCTGACAGAAATGATGTTTCAGCGCTTTTTGATCAATCCCACAAATGAACACCCTCCGTTCATGCTACATAAGTAGTCACTCAAGCAATTCTTCCTGAATGTTTTAAATATCCCTGTTGCCACTAAATTGAGACTAACTTGTGATCACAATTTGAATTACTTTAAAACCAGCGAGACAGAGCATCCTCTGCCATTTTCATTCAACAGAAACATTACCCAGAACACTTTGCTGGGAAGAAATGCCAGGAAACAATACGTTCCTCACGGCTCTATGAATAAGAGGCAAAGTTCTCATCATAATGCCTTTTTTCCTCAAACACACTGAGCCACTCTGAGGCTTTACATCATTTTTTATATGTTCAAGTTCTGTTTTAGCTGCACTTTATTCATGAATGTTCGAACAAGATGCTGCTTTGCCTTCTTGTTCATTCAGGTGCCATTCTGTACTTTAACTGGTACTTTCCATAATGAAGGTAGTAAGTAGCTGGCTCTGCAGACTTGAAAGGGAAATTGGGTGCTTCTGTAAGGCATAACTTTTCAGAGTCTGGGCCAAGTTAAGGCTGAACTCTGAGCTTTAAAAGGGAACAAATTCTGGAATCAGGAATGACTTAGACCAGTGGTTTCCAAACTTCTTGCACCACGATTCACTTTTCAGAAGTACATGTTGTACTGCTTGCCATGGGGAATTTCAGTGCTTGCTGCATTCTCAAGATAGCTCTTCCTTCTTGATTTAGATTGCAATCCTAAGCACACTTTCCTGAGAAGTACTATTGAACACAATGAGACTTCTGAATAGACATGCTTAAGATTGTGTGTATGTCACATCTAGCCATGACATCATTGCCAAGTTAAAGACCAGTGTAATTTAGGATTGTGCTGTCAGTGAGGTCTAGGGCACCCTGAATCCAAGATGAAAGGCACCTTCACTACAACATTGGATTTAAGCCTGTGCATTATTCTTCAGTTGAGAACTTTTGGTTCAAACTTCTGGGAGGCTGAGTACAAACAAAGTTAGCTTTTTAATGTTTTTTTTACAGCTGTACTAATTGATCATCAGTTTCCTGCTGCCACCAATTCATGCCATTCCCAATTCATGGTTTCATTTTGCATCAGTGTTTAGTTAGGCTTACACAGCCATTTTGACTTCCCCAAGAAATGTTTTGCTCCAAGAGGAATAAAAAATATTTATCATGGGCAGGGCCTCTGAGAACAGATAGCAAACTATTGGATTCATTCATCCTAAATTTTCCTACAAATTAGATGTTACTAATTTTAAAACAAGCTTTTAATTTAGAATTTTAATTTAGCATGAGCAAAATTGAAACTACAATAATCGGAACATTTATTAGAAGACTCATAGCTTCCTTACTATGAGTAGTGCTGCTGTGTTTATTTTCTTCTACCTCAGCAAAGTCCTCATTTGCTTTTACTTCTTAATCATTGCTGGGACATTTGGAGACTGGTTTTCACACATCCTCTTGCTCTGGAATCGATGCACAGTGTAGGATTATGTGTGACTCTAAACCATGGTTAACTGAAACAATGCATATGATTCCTTGGACACAGGGTTTCCCTGTAGTTTATTTTGTCAAGACATAGGTGCCCTACAAGGCCCCCTCAAAACTATTGTGTAGTGGGCTTCAGTGGGCAAGAACCAGACCAGCATAGCTACAACAACATTTAATGACTCAAACGGGAACTGAGGAACAGCAGGCAAATGCCTGTAACTTATACTCTAGGCCCACAAGGCCTTAACCAACCATAATACTTGAAAAGCCCACCCAAATATGAATGTTCTAAGTTTCCCTTCAAAACAGTTGGAGTTAACAGTTAGGGTCATCTAAAGATTGGTTTCATTTTGCAGGGCTTAACACAACTATATGTATCCAGTGGTGGGCTTCAGGGGGTTCTCACAGGTTCTATAGAACCCTTCGCTAATGAGCGCCTGGTTCTGAGAACCGGTAACTAATGGGACATAGAACCTATTGTTATATGGACATAGAACCTGTTGTTAATTTATGTGAATCCCACCACTGTATGTATTCAATACATAACAAAAACCATGGGGATTTTGCCCCTTACCCCTGTCTTCTCTGGCCTGATCTTGAGAAAATTAAAATGGCAACTTCAATTTTGATCACACATCAAGGGTGCTTCATAAGCTTCATAAACACTAAAGATACCTTCCCAAGAAAACAGCATAGAAGACCACCTCATTTCCCAAAGATAGTTGCACAGAATATAGTTGCCAAATTGATGGTGGTGGGTTTGAATGTTCTCAAATACAAGGCCAGCACTACAACCACTGAAAGCTTCCTAAAACCATGTGGCAGCTGTTGCATCAAGAACATAAGATAAAATTGGGAGATAGAAAGCAGAGGAAGGTTGGTGGGGAAGAAAGAGAGAGGATTAGGAAGCTCCTGGTGAGTAATTGGGAGATCACCCAATCTAATTTGGATTACTCTGGAATCAGGTATTCCAGAACAAAAAGTTCTGAAAGGGACAGGGAAAACTGAAGGGAGAGTTTGCTCAATTTATTCCATGTTTACTGTAGTGAGTGATTTGTTATTTTGTTGACTATTTCTTGAGAGCTTTTTGGCCGAACCACAAAATTTCCCCACTAGGTTCTGCTGTTTTTGTGGGAGTGATTTCTCCAGTAAATGAGTACTACACTCACAGGAAACACTTGTAGATTTCTTTGTGGAATTCCTTTTTAAAAATCCACTTAAATTGTGCGCTATTAAACACCAGGAATCAATTGTGGATGCCACTGAAGTAAGCTGTTGATGCTGAGTAGTCAGGGTATATCTAATCTCCTTTTAATGATTGAATATAGAGTTAGTAATAATCACTAATGTTCAGTGGCCTTTATAACCTCACATTAACCTACACAAAGATTTCAGTTTTTATAGGAAGTATGACAAACCAAATAATTCTTTATATTATACTTTGAAAAGTGATATTTATTAGTGTTTTTAAGCATAGTTCGCGTTGCTCTAAAACTTCTTTCCTTTCCACCACAGCTCCTGACCACAGGCACCTCACCTCCCTGACTATTCTTCCTCTTAGTATATCTTTCAAATTCCTGATGCTTGCTTAGCCTCCCCCTAATTTTTGAAATGTGATCTCTTCTTCCCACTGAATTTCTGCAAACACTTGCTTCTTTCAGTCTGTTTCTCTGTTTCTGTTACCTTTATTGGCATACGAATACAAACACAATAAAATCAATTGCTTCTTTCAATCCTCTTCACTGAGTACTTCTCCCAGGACCCAATCTGAGTATGAAAGCTGTGCTGGTGTCCAGGGGGCCTCTCCTCCTTCCCAACTTCCTTCAATGTCCTTCTACTCCTCCGCTCTCATGTTAGCCACAATAACTTCTTCAGACAGTGTAACAAGCAAAATGTAGGAACTTTTACTCAAATGTAAACAAGGTATCTCAACACTTGACAGGAAAACATTGTACAAACTGACAGCAGAAGACAGCAGCCTCAGCCCAGCTGGTCTCTCTCCATTTCAGCTATGGCCTTCCTGCCCCTTTTCTCCCTTTTTAATCCCCCCTTGAGTCACAATCCCTTCCAAGGTGCAGCCAGGCCAGCCAATCCAGCTAATCCTCAGGGCGAGGTTCCACCGATCTCCTGGGCCCTGCCACCCCAAGCTCCCTTGTCACATGTCCATCCAGGGGTGCACCCTTGCAATAGGGCACCCCCTGGCATCCAAGGCACTTTATGTCGTATCCCCCCAGTCACTCCCCATCCAGCCTGTCAGCCGACACTTAGCCCTAGTTCCCCGGCCAGCTGGAGAGGCTGAAGTGGTCACTGTGTCCTCTGGGGAGCTATCCACGTGGAGGGAAAAAAGCTCTGCTGGGAGTTCCCCTTCACAAAAGTATTCTGTGTGTTAGGTTTACAAGTGGCAACGCTGTTTCTCACAGAGGTAAACACCTTCCACAAATCAGAATTCCATTACGAGAAGTGCAGCTGGAGATGCTACTAAGCACTATGCTTTGAACAGCACCTCACTGTGGTGTACATGACGTTCCCCCCTTCAGAAACAATTTGGAGCTAGGAGAGCATTGATTTTCAAGCTTTTTCATCTCACAGCACACTAACAAGGCACTGAAATTGTCAAGGCCTACCAGGCCTACCAGCACCGCTGCTGAGAAACTGGGTCGGGCTGGGGTTTAGTGCCGAGGGCTCCTGCCTCAATTCTGGGTCCCAGTACCAATGTGGTCCAGGGCCAAGGTGCTGCAGACCAGAACTGGGGGTGGAGGACCCCTGAGTTAAAGATTGTCTGATGTACTGAAATGTTGTTTGCATGGTCAATTTTCCCACCAAATGAATCTTGGAAGCTTGTATCTTTAAAAAAATAAATTGGGGACCAAAGTTTTAATAAAACCTTATCTCATCCTCCACATGGTATATCAAAAGTAGAGCAGAACCATTGGAAAAATAAACTAACATTTAGCATGTGTCATGAAATGCTTTAGGTTAGCAGCTCAATAACTAAAAAAAGAAAAGAAAAAGTGTGCAAGAAAAAGAGATGCTTTAAGAAGGTCTGGAAATAAGAGATTTAACTGAACTAAAATTGGACAACTGTTTCCTTTTTTAACAGAATAGATTTTTATTTTGCTTATGTAGAAAAAAAGCAAGTGCTATTAAAACACTCATTACTTGATAATATTTTACCTCAAAGATGGAACATTTCCAATAAAAGTAGAAGAGATCAGGTGTTCTGACACCTCGTAAAGCTTCCAAGGCATTCAAAAATAGTACAGGTCAAGCCTTATTATACTGGGAAATTCAGTATACTGTTCAGACTTGGGTGCAGATACCAGATGCAAACCGGAAATAAAACAGCCCCAAAATGTCAGTTTAATTGTTTGTAGGCAGGCAGAAGTGTGCATAGCTTTGGGCTTACCCTATGTGGCAGGCGATGTGTGGAGCTGCAGGGAATATGTCAAGTTTCCCCCACACACACCTGTGCTCCATTGCAAATGGCACCTTGCAAGACAGCCCCTTTGATCCTCCCTTCCTCCTCCCTCCCTCCCTCCCTCCCTTCCTCTCTCTCTCTCTTACACACACACAGTGCCATTTGGGTGTGTGTTTTGCTTCCTGTAATTAAAAACCAGGCGGATTGTCAAATACCTTGCACATCACATAATATATGGCTATGTTCAACAGTATTGTACTTGGTGGATCAGATTTTTACACTCCTCCTCTACTGCCAAGTCACCAAATGTTCCTGAGTCCTTTTCTATCTTCTTTGCTTCCACAGCAAATGTAAATGGGGAGGGCAGAGAAGCCCAAAGGAAGCAATTGCATACTGCATTGGAAGCCACTTTTGGCCAGTAACATCCACTGCAATCTTATTTTTTCCCTTCAAAACTCATCCATGGAATCAGCAAGAAAATCACCTGCTGGGCATCCTTTAGAACAGGGTTTCTCAACCCTTGGTCCGGGGACCACTGGAGGTCCTTGACAGCAGTCTGACCAGTCCGCTGAGTGGACTCCTCTAAGTGCATCTTCCCCTCCTCACAGCAGGAGGTCACTTTCAGAGGATTGCAGCCTCAGGGACCAATCCTATGCCTGTCTACTCAGTCGTAAGTTCCATTGTAGTAAGTAGAGCTTACTCCCAGAAAAGTGTGAACAGGGTTGCAGCCTCAGAGCCTAATCCTATGCCTGTCTATTCAGAAATAAGTCCCGTTGTAGGTAGTGGAGCTTACTTCCAGGAAAGCGCGGATAAGATTGCAGCCTCAGAATCCAATCCAATGCCTGTCACTCAGGAATAAGTCCCAGTATAGTCAATGAGGCTTACTCTCCAATAAGAGTGACTGGGATGGCTTTGTGCATTTTCAATGCTTCATGCACTGTAAAAGGTTGAAAATCCCTTCTCTGATAGACATTCATTGAGACATTGGGCTCTCACCTGCAATCCTATCCACAGTAGTCAAGCAATAGCTCTATTATAATGGGATTTACATCTGGAAGCAACTGTGCTATGCTCTAGGTGGGGAAGCCCTCCCTCCAGGTTACCACCAGCAGAACTCTCCCCCCACTCCTGGGCTGGTCCCTGGAAATTTTTTCCCCACAGAACCGGTCGTTGGGTCCAAAATGGTTGAGAATCACTACTTTAGAACAGTGATTTTCAACCAGTGTGCTTTGGCTCACTGGTGTGCCACAAATGGTCTGCTGGTGTACCACAGGAATTTGGGGGAGCATCGTTTATTAGTTGGGATAATGGAATGTGAGTCACTGGAAGGTTTTGTGGTGTGCCTCATCAGTTGTTAAAGAAACAAAAAACTGATGGTGTCCTTGACAATTTTAGAACCTTGTTAGTGTGCTAAGAGATGAAAAAAATTAAAAATTGCTGCTTTAGAACCTTTAGCACTTCCCCAACCCAGTGACATAGCTAGGGGGTGTAGGGGGTGCATTTGCATTTTTTAAATGCAGGGCTGGGGAAAAACAAATCTTCTTCAACTCCAGATAGCAAATAGGTGTGCTTTAACTATGCCACTAGCAGAGCAAATGGTGGTGAACTGCTAAGGAGTAGGCTGCAGGTTTCCCCCATTTTTCTTTTTTAAAATACCCAGGGATAATGTCACTTCTGGTTGTGACATCACTTCAAGGGCTACATTTTGCACAGGACTACATGATCATCAGCTACGCCATTGCCCAAACCTCAGTGAAATGAAGAAAGATTGCTTCTTTGGCATGTTGAATATTTCCTCTAAAAAGTCTATTTCCTTGAAAGTCAAATTCCTAATGAGTTTGCTGACATAATGTGAAACATGTTCTTTTTCAGTTATGCAAATATTGTTGTTTAACATTTCACAAAGTCGGAATGTATGTTATCCGCACACAATCAAAATCAGCAACTTGTTTACTTGTTTACTATTAATTCTACCTGCCATGATGCCTAATTGCAGATCTCTGCTTGTGTCAAAAAGAAACCAAGTTAATGGCTATAGATAAACACAAGCGCATACTTGCAAATATCAAGGTGATCTTTCTGCCTTCCTGGGTGGAAAATATGGCAAGGTGACTGAAAGAAATACAGTAATGAAGCAAGCTGTAACTAAATGTAAAGATGAAGCTGAAGCCAGCTGTACTGTAAGTGTAACTTTTGCAGAGCTGCTGAGCCACTTTGGAATTGTGCTCTCTGCATTTGAAATAATTGTACTGTTTCTAATCAGATCTTCTAAAAAGACAGCACACAAATCCTGAATAGAAGCTGGTTGTATAGTGTGAACTGTGCTGTTTGGCTGGTATGTGTTTTGTAATATAGTATGCCACTGTTACTCATTGCCAGAGCAGTTTTCATTATTTTTATTTTCTTGCTTAACAAGACAAGCAATCAATGAACAAATAATCATTTAAATGCGTATTTAAAAAAATTACACAGAGACCACAATCCTATTCACACTTTTCTGGCCATAAGCCTGTTTGAATTCAGTGACAGGGCAATCCTATGTTGTTGGTAGGTTGGTGCAAGTCTTGGTGCAACACTATAAAAGTGGGGTGTTGAAGTTCCTTATTCAACAGCACAGTCCTAATTAATGTTCCAGCAGCTGGTGCAACCAGCCTAGAAAGTTGTGTACTGCATCCTACAGTGGGAGGCAGTCACAGTGGCCTCCTCATAGTAAGGGAACAGTACCTGATGTTCTAGATGTATCTGATGTACCAGATGTTCCCTTATTTCCAGACTGCATTGCAGCTTCATTGGTGCTAGAACATTGGATTGGTTTGGGCTGTAAATCTAGTAAATTGAGGGCCTACTCCTGAAAACTCTCAAAGTACTGATGTAGCCGGGCCAATGGTGCACATTGTATCCTGTGGTGGAAGGCAGTTACAGAGCAGAGATGTCCAAAAGGTAAAGAAACTTTGTTCCTTTACTTCAGAGTCAGCTTCTGTTTTCTAATGGGTCTCCTCAGATCTACTCCAGATAATTTTCTGGCATAAGTCAAGGAGAATAAGAGGAAAGGGGAGAGGGTATGCAGATAGGATGCTAGAGTCCATTGCTACCACAAGGATCCCTATCCCTGCTAACTGGGCAAGAGACACTCTATCAAGGGGGTGTTTTTCTTTTATTTAGCAGGGGGAGAGTAACTGGCCCTCCTCACCCAAGTAATGTCTGTTATAGTGGCTTCTGCTGGTGTTCTTTTGCATTTTAGATTGTGAGCCATTTTGGGACAGGGACCCATTAGCTATTAATTAGCTGTTAATTTTTTCATTTTCTTGTAAACCGCTTTGTGAACTGTTCAGTTGAAAAGTGATATATAAATACTGTAGATAGATACCCTGAATTGCCTCCTGTTGCTGATGCCACATCCCTGTCCAGCCACTTCCCTTTTCTCCCCCTCTGATTCCTCCCACCTCCTTGCTCCCACCTCCATCCACATGCTCCTTGCAGTGGCTTACCTGAACCCCTTTGGACAGTCAGCTGTGGCAGCAAGCCACCAACACTACTACTGTTTGCAACCAGTATGGTCCAATATGGTCCAATATGATCATCGGCAGAACACTGCCTGCTTTGCCATGTGGCCATTTGCGACAGAGAAACTTCTGTTCCACAGTCAAAATGTTAATTAAGATTGGGCTGTGAGGGGAGTTAGACTTATGAATAGGGCACTGATGTAGGAATATCCTGACATTTCAGGACAGGTCAGGACAACTATGCTTGCTCTCATACACAGAGTTCATCACAGTTCTGGCATTAAAGGTATCTTTCTTCTCTACAGTTTCCAGAAAGCATATAGTCTCAAAGCAGTTATCTGAAAAAACTTCCAACCTGGACTGCTTCATCTGTCTGGTTTAATTTTTTCCACCACAAAGCTATTTCTGAGAAATATCTTTGTTGTAATTTGATAGCTTTCTAAACTCTCCAGTAGCTTAAAATGTGTAAGCTGTTTTCCACCAAAATGTCTCTCATTTCATGCAACTGACATTGCAACAACACCCTGAGGTCCCATAGTGGAAAGATGCAGTCATTAATTATGACAGAAGCCATTACTTCAAAGACAACTCAAGGCAAAATGTGAGGGAACTGGCCATCAGGTACCAAAAAAGGGCAATAATCGTGTCCTCAGCAGCGTCCTATTTGCATACAGCAATGAGGCAGTGTGTCATCTCTAGCAAAAATATTCTAAAAGCATTAACCAGAAAAAAGGAAATGAAAACAGATCTAATGAGAGTGACTTAGTAGGTCTAAGCAAGCAGTTTTGGAGAATACTATTCAGAAAATGCTATGCAACATGGCTCTCTCTCCTTTGCCTGGTTCACATGTGCAGTTGCCATACACATGCGATTACAGATGAACAAACTCCTCTCCCTTTTTTAGTTGGAATGGGCTCATTCTCATTTTCTCCAAAAAGTCTATCAAACCTTGGAAATATGAAGGCCATTCCAAATACCTACCAATGAACCTCTGTCCCCATCCTTTCCTGCAAACCTGGCACTCTGCTTTGTATCCACTCCTGTCCTCTTTACTTTCTATAAAACTTATTTGCCAGAATCAACAATGGGATGTATGTTCAAAGGGTGGAGGGCTGTTAGGTGGGGTTTGTAGGGTCCAAAAACCTTACTAATAAGAAATTCTATGTGCAATGATCTTAAAATCCTTTATTTTGCTGGAGATTCTAAGCCCTAAAGCACCAGATAAAGGGCTGCTGCAGAATGGAGTGGTCCATTACAGGACTATTTTCCTTACTCATACTCAGAGAAAGGGAAAAAAGTCTCTTTCTCCCAAGAAAGTGGTGTTCGAAATATGCTGGATGCTGTGACAGCCATTTTAGCACTGTGACCACTCCACACTCTGGGCATTGGACTACCCATGACATTAAACCAGTGAGGCCCTATACAAATCTCTAGGGTTGATTCAATAGTCACCTGAAGATTGATCTGGATTCCTGGAGACTCCAGATCAATCCTGAGAGTTGGCAAACCCAGCTGGACCCCACCTTCTTTTGTGACAGTGAAGAGAATCTTTTTTTTTTTTTTTTTTTTTGGCTGGGTAAAGAGATAATTTGAATTTTTTGCTTGTTGGAAAATGTTGATTAGGTATTTCCAGCTACATTACTAGCTTCCCATGATAACATCTGCATCATGTTCCATCTGCCCAGCCATTACAATTATAAATCACAGAATTTACAATAATAAATTTATTACAAATTATTAGAAGTGGTTCTGTAAGCAATTAGTGCTCAAAGGAAAATTCATCTTATAAAACACTACCCTGGTACTTCCTTCCTCATCCACACACATTCATTCTGGAACTTCCCTCCACATAAAGGTAGGAATGCAAAATGATAGATATATTCTATAAAAAGATCCCTGTATATCTAACATAAAAGATGGATCTGAGCCTTTTTTAAATTCTTGGTCAATATAACTTTCCTAAGTTATGGCTGATCCTTGAAGGAACACAATTATTTGCTTGTAGTGATCTTCTCTGGAAAGAGAATTTATGAATGTTTCCAGTGAATGTATTTTATTTTAAAGAGAAAGGTTTATACTATTTAGTTTTCATTTACTATAAAGGGTGAAGGTCTCCCAGCATTAAACAAGAATATAATATAGAGTTTTCTGCAGCTATATAGTACGATTTGGAAGCAGCACTGGTCATTATGAATTCATAGTCCTGGAGTTTTGTGTGTGTGAAATATGAATTTTATGTAGCAGAACAGCACTCATCTGAGTGGTATATAATCAACTTTACTGACTGTCATAAACTTTGTATGAAATCACAATGCTTTAAAAAATTATATGGTCTGCTTGAAACTTTTCCAAAAACCAGAGGTTGGAAAGAGAAGTTAAGTCATGAGGCACTCAAAAATAACTCCAAGCCATACCTGCTAAGTGAATATTATTTTGGGTTAATTTTTATCAAATGTGGTTGGGTTACTCAGGTTGCAACCCTCTGTAACTTTACACTTCTGCAAGTGAGTGGAATTTGCTTCTAAATAAACATGCTTAGATAGATAGCAATCTGACGTGCAAGTCCTAAAGCTACACACTGCTATTTAGATCCTAACTTTATTTACGTTGAAAATAAGTTTTGTTGTTTTTAATTGAATTTACTTTCACATAAGTGTGTTTAGGCTAGTGGTGCTGGAAAATATGTCATTTTGTTAGGTTACATTTTGTTAAGTTATATATAATTAGCACCCATCAGTCTCGAAAGACCATGGTATTTTGCTCCAAATGGGCACGAAGTCCTGGGTAGACTGATATGGCAGATAGGCTGTTACCGAAGCAGAAAATCCCCCGTCTACACACCACTGAAATAGTCCAATGGAACGGCATGGTCAATATGATTGGTTCCAGCTGTATCACAGGAGTTATCAGAACATGGTTGTAGCACAGTCACGAACTGCTTTCGGGACTCCAACTCCAGATTTTTCCTCGAGGTTTACTCCTATCTACCAGGTTTACTTCAGGTTTACTTACTTCAGGTGTACTTCTGAAGCCTTTCCCATAAATGGGTATAGCCACAAGGCAGTGGAGGTTTGAGGTGGGAGTTTTCCTTCTCCTGAGCCAGATGTTGGTGAATCATAAATGTCCTGAGTGAGTGTTTCCTTGTCCTGGCCAGATGTTGGTGGATCATAAATGTCCTGGGCAAGAAATTTCCTTGTCCTGGGCCAGATGTTGGTGGATCATAAATGTCCTTGGCAAGAAGTTTCCTTGTCCTGGGCCAGATGTTGTTTGGTGGATCATAAATGTGGCATGTTTCATGTGTTAAATGGGGCTTACTCCCAGGAAAGTGTCATTGGGATTGCAGTCTAAGTAGACTTCATAGGATCATGCTCACTGAATGCATGTTTTGAATTCAATTACAGTGTTTTGTCATCATTTTTACATCCAGTTAATATTTTTATATGAATATTTTTTGGGTTGTGAAACCAATTATCTTGAGTTTCCATTATTTCCTATGGAAAAATCTGCTTCACTTAAAGAGCATTTCACTTAAAGAACATGCCTCCGGAACGAATTATGCTGTTTATGTGAGGCACCACTATACTGTATTACTGAAATCTCAACATTGCTGAGTTCCTGAAATACTGAAATTCATACTATTAATCAGTTTTTGGATAAAATTTCATTATTTTATATATTCACTAGCGAAAAGCGTACCCGCATTGCGGGTGTAACATTTCTCCCTATGCCATCCCTCCATGGTGCAGAAACACCCCATGTGCCACTTCTTCCATGCGCATCATCCCCCATGCGCATCGTCCCTCCATGCGCATCATCCCCCCAGGTGCAGCTTGCCCTCATGCACAACTTCCCCAATGCGCAACTTCCCCCATGCGCAACTTTCCCCCATGCGCAACTTTCACCCATGTGCAACTTTCCCCCATACGCATCAACCCCAATGCGCAACTTTCCCCATGCGCAACTTTCCCCCATGTGCAACTTTCCCCCATGCGCAACTTTTCCCCATACGCATCAACCCCAATGCACAACTTTCCCCCATGCACAACTTCCCCCCATGCGCATCAACCCCCATGCGGAACCCCATGTGCATCATGTCCCCACGCGCATCATGTCCCCATGTGCAAATTTTCCCCATGTGCAACTTCCCCTGTGTGCATTACCCCCTGTGCGCATCATCCCCCATATGCATCATCCCCTCATGCACAACTTTCCCCCATGGGCATCATCCGCCGACACGCAACTCTTCCCCATGCACAACTCTTCCCCATGCGCAACTTTTCCCCATGCACAACTTCTCCCCATGCACAACTTCCCCCCATGCGCAACTTCTCCCAATGCGCAACTTCTCCCCATGCGCAACTTCTCCCCAATGCACAACTTTCCCCCATGCGCATCAACCCCCATGCGCAACTTTCCCCCATGCTCAACTTTCCCCATGCTCAACTTCTCCCCATGCGCATCATCCCCCATGCGCAACTTCCACCCATGTGTATCATACCCTCATGCGCAACTTCCCCCATGCGCAACTTCCCCCATGCTCAACTTCCCCCATGCGCATCATCCCCCATGCGCAACTTTCCTCCATGCTCAACTTTTCCCCATGCGCATCATCCCCCCATGCACATCATCCCCCCATGCGCATCATCCCCCCATGAGCAACTTCCACCCATGTGCAAGTTCCCCCATGCGCAACTTCCCCCATGCACAACTTCCCCCATGCACAACTTCCCCCCATGCGCAACATCATCCCATGCGCAACTTTCCTCCATGCTCAACTTTTCCCCATGCGCATCATCTCTGCATGTGCATCATCCCCCCATGCGCAACTTCCAGCCATGTGCAACTTCCACCCATGCGCAACTTCCCCCATGCACAACTTTTCCCCATGCGCAACTTTTCCCCATGCGCATCATCTGCCCATGCACATCATCTGCCCATGCGCAACTTCTCCCCATGCGCAACTTCTCCCCATGCGCAAGTTCCCCCATAAGCAACTTTCCCCCATGCGCATCAACCCCCATGCGCATCAACCCCCATGCGCAACTTTCCCTCATGCGCAACTTTCCCTCATGTGCAACTTTCCCCCATGCGCAACTTTCTCCATGTGCATCATCCACCCATGTGCAACTTTCCCCCATGCGCAACTTTCCTCCCATGCTCATCATCCTCCCATGCGCAACTTTCCCCATGTGCATCATCCGCCGATGCACAACTTTCCCCCATGCACAACTTCCCCCATGCGCAACTTTCCTCCATGTGCATCATCCCCCATGCGCAACTTCCACCCATGTGCAACTTCCACCCATGCGCAACTTCCCCCATGTGCACCATCCCCTCAAGCGCAACTTTCCCCCATGCGCAACTTCCCCCCATGCGCAACTTTCCTCATGCGCATCATCCGCCGATGTGCTTCATCCTCCCATGCGCAACTTCCCCCATGCGCAACTTTCCTCCCATGCGCATCATCCTCCCATGCACAACTTCCCCCCATGCGCAGCATCCTCGCCAGTGCAACCTCTTCCTCCGGAAAACATCCCCCAGTTCACCAGGGTCTGAGCACCAAATTGGCTGGATGTTGTTCAGTCTCCCATGTTAAGTATAGGACAGAAACACGTTGCCCCCTTTTCAGCCCCTGAAGGGTTAAGTTTCTCCAGATGGTTCTTGGTGGGAGTTCAGGTGACAGAAGAAACTCCCAGAATTCCATGCTTCAGGCCCAGCAGTTGGGGCGGAATGTTGATGAGTCAGCAATTCTCCAATGCAAAGTATAGAGAGGAAAACGCATTGCGCCCCTTTTCACCCCCTTCCGGTTGGAATTTTGGAAAACCGGTTTTTAGTGCACCCCTCAGACACGGAAGGAACACCCACCCCAAATTTCACACTTCTAGGGCGGGCAGTTTTGGCAGGGCGGTGATGAGTCAGTCAGTGAGTCAGTCAGTCAGTCAGTGACTTTTCTCTTATATATATAGATTACATTTAAAATACCAGAACCAAAAACATCTGTAAAGACAATAGGCTGAGTGCAAAAATGCTAAAAAATAAAAATAAAAAGAGTGAGTGCAATTTGACTAACATGTCTTGGAATGTATGACTGTGATGGAGGAGTGCACAGGCAATTAAAATTTCCTACAGTGACCCTATCAATCAGGTACTTTATCACCCTGACAGATTTGTGATCCAAAACACAGTCAATCCTTTAACAGCTTTCCAAATAAATGATTCATAAAACTTAAGATGCAAAAGTATCAAATTTTTTTCCTGCATTTCTGTTCCTCTTTTTATAGGTTTGCGAGTGAAACAAACCTCATGACTCATGACTACAATCTATATATTTTCTTGAATAATTTCCCAATTCAGCACCAAGGCCACTGAAAGCACTCAGTGCTTCATGAATGAAGAACATTTACAGATTCTATGGAAACAACTGCTTACATATATATTTTGAAAATGCATTCATATGATTTATTGCAGATTACATTTTGCAAAAAGAGGAGAAAGTAGGAAAATATACAAAGCTTTGACATAAAATAATACTACTGCATTATTTGCAGTCATGGTTTTGCATTTTAATGGTGGAACTAGACTCATTGAAAAGGTACTTAGCAAGTCATTGGAAGAGTTGCAAAGCTCTGTAGTTTTACAAATATTTGAAGGGTAAAAACAAGGCATCCCATCTTCATGTCCGATGTCCACTAAGCAGTGCCATTACTGCTGTTCTTGGTATTAGTTTTTTTCTTCTAAACTCCTCCTTGATTTGAATTGAACCACTTGCTTTCATGAAAACAGCATAGTTTATTGGGCATCATTGTTGTATTTTAGTTGTGCAAAGCACACTTTAGATTTTCAGTCATGTTGGCTGCAATTTTAATCTCCACTTAGGCTGGCATTAGCCCTAGCACAAGTCCTGTGCTGATGTAGGGGTGTCACAATGGTGCAGTAAGATATTTCTGCCGCACTCGGGAGGGGGGGAGTTAGGTCAATGCAGACCCATATGCTCTACAATTCAGAGTAACTGCAGGAGCACGTAAGAGATATTACATGTACCCGTAGTTACGGCACCACCTAGTGAAAACCTATGGGAAATTCATATTGCAATCCAGAGCAAATTGTTCTTATACCGGAGCAAGGACTTCCCATCATTACTCTGGATTGCACCCTCAGTTGCTAAGTGGTTTCATCTATAAAAAAGCGCTGCAGGGAGCTACGGTAAATGACAGAACATTTAACATGAAATGATATACAACATTTTCCATACCAGAGTTATGTTAGGTGATTATTATTGTCCATTGTGCATGAAGCAGAAAGTCTTGGCTGGCATCCATTTCATGATCTGAAGAGGGGAAAAGAACATTGGTGGAAAGTGGAAGTTATGCCTCAAGATTTTTGAGCAGATGGCAGTTCTATAATAGTTAACAACATATTGCAGTAATGGAGTATTTACCTTCCTCTATTTTCTTGGGAATGTCGTGAGAACGGCTGATGGTCGGATTCCAAAAGATCTCCTATATGGAGAATTAGTGCAGGGAAAGTGCCCTAGAGGGAGACCACAGCTGCGATACAAAGACATCTGCAGGAGGGATCTAAAGGCCTTGGGAATGGACATCAACAGCTGGGAAACCTTGACCGATCGTTCAGCGTGGAGGCAAAAGACCCAGCATGGCCCTCTCCAACTGGAAGAGACACTTGTTTGGCAGGCTAAAGCAAAGAGACAGACCCGAAAGCAGCGAAACCTGGGGTCTGGGCAGGGGATGAAATTTATTTGTCCTCAGTGTGGAAGGGATGGACACTCTCAAATTGGCCTCTTTATCCATACTAGATGTTGTTTCAGGACTCCAGTCAGAGCATGATACCATAGTCTTTCGAGACTGAAGGATGCCAGTGATGATGATGATGATGATGATGATGATGATTACCTAAAGGCTAACTAAGCACCTTTAGTAAGGCTAAAGGTGCTTACTTACAGTAGTATACAAAAAATGGAAGCTGAAACAGGATGTGCTAGCATTCTGTAATATATCATAAGAAGGTAAAATGTGTGGTGGCATATTTAGGTTAAAGAAGGCTTTGAGTGCAAATACGAATAGCTACAAAATAGGTTAAATTTTGGTTTGTTAAATTTCTTTGGTTTCAAGGAAAATAATGGGACAACATTGCCTCCTTAAGTTGCAAATACTTTATAAAGAATTTTAATAGCCAATCATGCACAGTTTTGAAATAACCTTCATGGAAAACTTAAGGGAACAAAGAACAAGACTGGACATATATGTGAATCTGTCTTGCTGTTTCTATTCTGTCTCCTTTGATTCAGTAAAGGCTTCCCCCCCCCCTCCAGCCTGGGCTATCTTACTAGCATGTAAGGTAATGTAGGCATATAGGGCTATCCTCTAGCAGCTGGTTTATTGATTTTGCCACTTGAAGCAGTGGCTACATTGTACTGAATGGTGTTTCACATTTTGCAACAGCCATAAAGGCGCTTGTGTTGCGAGAAAACCTTTCCTGGTGGTACCAGGCCCTATTATTACTGGCCAAAAGAAATAAAAAATCTCAGAAGTCCCTGATCAGACTTCCCTGATCAGAAGTCCCTAGCTAGTCATCCCCAAGCTTAAGTTAATTACATTGCTCAAGGAATCCCCAGTCCTTGCATTCATGGATGAGCAAGTGGGTGCTCCCTTTTCTTTTCTGTGCCCTCAATGAATGGATCACCTCAACAGCTGACAGAAAACACTTCCTGTTGAATGGGAAATATATGATTTTGCTTTGATTATTGCATCAGTTACATCAGTTTAGGGCTGCCATATGTCCTGAAAAATGGAGAGTTCTGACCTTTGAGATTTGTGTTCACATTCTGGTATGTGTGACAGAGGGTCCTGTTCCAATATTGTGGAAGATGGCAACCCTATATCAGTTGTATTAAACTGATATTTGCAGACAGGGTTCTACAACCAGGCAGATCATCTTGCTAACTGAATAGCTGTGTGGTGTTTGTTAATGAGGAAACACACATCAGGAACGACATTTTTAAAAAGATCTTTGATACCAACCTCCCCCCAGAGCAAAACTGCCAAACTATTACCATTACATATTTCATGTGAAACACTCCCTTCCGCAAGAAACCATGGAGGCCAGTCAGCCCAGCATGTGCCACAATTAGAAATTTCATATTATCCACAGATGTGCAAGCAGGTTGGATTTATGGAGGGACCATCTGGTCTCTGTCAACTGAAAAGTCATCAGAGTTTCTGACACCTTTGTTCAGTGAAGTATAAAGATCTCCTTCTTGGGATTTATTGCTAGGAACTTCATTGCTAACTGAACAGCCACAATTGGTTTCTTGCCAGGAGATATCCATATTAAAGTGAAAGAAAGCTCTACCTGTTTATATCATTATATATGTATATATATATATATATATAATATCATTATATATATAAAATATCATTATATATATGATATATAATGTATATCATTATATACCTGTTTATATCATTAAACCAATATTTTCCACCTTTATCATTGTTTTTTCCCCTCTTCCAAACTCCCCCAAACCCCTAAAGACTAATTCTAGACTAATTCATCTAAAGACTAACTGAAAGTCACATCAATTCAGTTAATCAATAGGAGGATTTATATATAAATATATACATATGTATAGATATATACAAATTTTAAAGAAAAGTGTGTTGTCCATCTTTCACACATTTGGGACACAAGTACAAACGTTTTATAAACATATACACAATCAGTTCTGACAGGTTAGGTTCCTGAAAACCACAGTGAATAGTGAATTCACATATAACAAGCCACTGATCCTATGGGATAAATAAGGTTAGATGCAAACATGGTGACCATATAGAATGAGGAACAGGGTACCTCTATCTGCATTGCAAAGAAAAGGGAATTTGGGCAGGTACTGCTTTGTAAACCCTTCAACAATGAGCTAAACCTGCTTAAATTCCCTCTTCTATGCAGTGCTTACAGGTAGAGGAACTCTGTCCTCCATTCTGTATGGTCTCCCTGGTTGCAGAGGATAATGGGGAGGGTTAGCTTACCTATAGGGTTTCTACTTCCCCTGGTGAATTCAAAGGCTTCATGCTGGTTGATCATTGTGGCTGCAATCCTAAAGACTCTTTCCAGGGAGTAAGAGCCATTGAACACAATGGGGCTTATTTTTCAGTAGACATGGTAAGGATTGTGCCCTTGCTGTCCTTGCTGTCCCAAGAAGTCTCTGCAGCATTCAGGATGCCAGCAAAGATCTTCAGATGCCACATAGCCCTTTCAAATGCTTTTAAGAAGTATCAGCTTCCCACAGAGATTTCAAAGGGCTTTGTGCTGGTTGCAATTGCCATTTTGAACATCTCTGCAGACTTCGGGCAGACAGGAGAGACTTTCAGAAGGCAGCAAAAGTGTTTAGATTATGGATAGCCAAAAACAGAATTATGGGAATTTGAGGTAGGTGGAAATTTTGCTCCTTGTGAATCACATGTATCCAAGCATGTCCTACCACCACAATGCATTTTTTACAATTTGTTACATTTGTTACAACAAAACGTGGGTGGATCATACTGGAAACAAGGCCACGTGAATGAGAACTTCAAGTTTTTAATATGGCTTTAATGCTTGTTCTTGAATAACTTTGTTTCTTGAATAACTTCACCTTTTTCAGTATTTGCACATTTTGTCCTTGCTTCAGAAAAAACTGTCAGATTTAATTATTCTATAATTACACAAAAGTCAAAGTTAATAGACTTCCTCTGAAAGGAGTACTGTACTAACAGATTTTTCATTCATTTCTATGTAACCTAAAATATTTATTTTCCACCAGACTACACAATAGTAATTACTCACGTTGAAAAATTTACCACTGTTAAATTATCTAGAAGGGCCTTGTCATTGCTGAATATCAACAGATGGAGTGAAGGTGGTCAAAACTGAACAGAAAATTTAATGCAACCTGGTAAAATCTCAGAAGAGATTTTAACAAGGAAAAAATGAGGCCACAATCCTATAACAGAATTTAAAAACTAAGGTGAAAATCTGAGTATGAGGGGAAGGGAGTCTTCCTGAACAAAACATACCCTACAATCCAGAGTAACTACGGGAGCACGTAAGAGACATTACGTGCACCCGTAGTTACTGCACCACCTAATGAAAACCTATGGGAAATTCATATTGCAATCCAGAGCAAATTGTTCTTACACCGGAGCAAGGACTCCCCGTAGTTGCTCTGGATTGTGCCCATATAGGGCAAAATCCAGAGTAACCATGGGGAGTCCTTGCTCTGGTGTAAGAACAATTTACTCTGGATTCCAATATGAATTTCTCATAGGTTTTCATTAGGAGGTGCAGTAACTTCGGGTGCATGTCTCTTATGTGGTCCTGTAGTTTCTCTGGATTTGGGGGATACTGAATTTCTCATGCACTGTACTTTTAAAAGCAATCATATATGTTTCTTGCCACGGGTAGCCCTGAATGATGCCACAGGTATTCGACCAGAATGATAAGGAAAAATACTTTGCTGATACCTAAATACACTGACTCAATAGAAAGAAAAAAGGAAGCCAAAAGGCTACCTTACAGCCTAGTGTTTCATTTTAATTGCCTGGGACCAAAGGTTTTATACACACCTACATTTTTTAAAACTCTGGCTTTGGAGAGTTTAGATTCTCCTTTCAGTCCTGTACATCTTCAACAGTGCCTGATATAGATACAAGGAGACAAAAAGGGCACTGAAAACCCCCACGTATATATGGAAAATTCCATATAGCCCTTTAAAATGTAGTTCAAGTGCCTGGTGTACCGTTTTCTACATTAGTATTCTACTGTAACATATTTATTTAAGCAAAGTCCTTGACCTTCATTGCTTCGGTTTGTCGTTCTTGATTTCCTCTCATAAAACTATTTATTCTAACATCCAGTCTGGTCTCTGGTGTAATGTTTATTGTGGTTAATAAAAGATGTTGAGGAAAGATGATTAGTATATGTTTGTTGTGAAATACGCTAGCAGGAGGCAAACAGCTGTCACAAGATGGCTGCCAGAAGCACTGCCCTGTACTCAGAGGGCTGTTCCAGAACGCTAAACTGTGCCAAGAAGTTGACTATTTGATGAATGGACATTGTGTGTGAAGAACATTCAAAGGGAGAAGGCAATGAGAAGGTCTCACACTTCTCCTCAGAGTTGTGTATGTCCTCATAGACAACCCATAAAGAAACAGACAACAAATCCTGAAGAAATCAGTACATACTAGTTTTCAGTTGGAGAATTCTCTTGCTTTTTACACAAATAATTACCGGCATTTTATTCTTCTTTTTAAGAATAACATATTGTGTAAACTATTATTTTATGCAAAATAAATTGTGTAAATGAATTATGTAAACTGTTTTTGGTGCCATACTGCCACCGCTGTGCCAGTGGAGTGGATGTGGTAATGGCATGGAGGCCCAGAAGACAACAACATGGAGTGGCTGGTGGTAAGTGATCCTGCTGGTCAGTGGTAAGACTTTTACAAGCAGGAAGGGTAGGGGAGGCACAAAGGGGGGTCAAGCAGGCCATAGGGAGTATTGAGCCCAGGAGGGGAGCAGGAACAGTGGCAGATGCTGCTGCTGAATCCTATGCCTCCTGAGCTGGAAAGGCTGATCATGTCTCATTCTTGGTTCCATGCCAGCGAAACTGCAAGCACAAATTTGAGGCAATCCATTGCCAGCTGCAGAACTCAACATGAAATATGGAAACCTTTGGTCCCTTGTGCTGAGATGAATCCGGCAGCTATCCTGGTCCCATAGGATGAAGCAATGGCCACTCCTGTGGTGCTACTTTGCATGGCAGATTTGGCGCTTATGATTGGGCTGTCCATGTTATTAGAAATGTCATTTCAGGAAACCACAAATGCTTTTCAAAGTGGTTGTGCACATTTCAGAAATGTGGATGAAGAAAATCAATGCACCATCTACTGGTAAGTACCTAGGCATCAATCAGGCAGCCTTATTAAAACTATTCTGAAGAGAGACAGATAATCATAATATAGAGATATAACTTCAATCACAAGGAGGAACACATTTGCCCCACACTTGTACAGTGACATCCCAAGGAAATGGGAATCACAACATGATGGAGAACAACCAATATTGATCAAATGATTGTAGTTCTGTTGCTGGTTAGCTTGAAAGTGGATGAGTAGTTCAAAGAAAATGATAAGATGCTACTGACTGAAAAGCTAACTGCATGCAGACTTCAGAATCTAGTATGCTCTTTCCATCCTGCACAGATTACTTTGTTTTCCTGAGCTGACTAAAAAATGAAGGCTGCCAGAAGCAAAGCTGACTCACTTTGATGGGAGGAATGCTTAAAAAAACTGGAAAATATCACTATCCTTCTTTGCCCTCAGATGAGGACAAATGATTTCCTGAAGTCAAGACAAGTGGATTTAGGAAGTCCTGTTGTTGATCCTGGGCCTGAAACGACAACTCTTTGGAAAACACTTTCTTGAAGATAGTGAAAACAAAGAAATTGTGTTTTTTTAAAACACTGGAATATGAATTAATTATTTGCTAGTTGTTGCCATTCATTCTCCCAGGAAACAATGGGAAGGTACAATAGCTAATGAAGAAGATACCTCCCACAAAATACAAGGTTCATTTAGATACATGCAGCATAATCCTAAACAGTACATATTTAATCAGAAGGAATTCCTATGTTGTTCAATAGAATCTACTCCTAGGTCATGTGCTTAGGATTGCACCCTTACAGTCCAATCCTAATAAGGTTCCCCATGTTGCAGTACAACAGTCCTGAAAAGGTCACCACTGTGGGGCCTGGAAGACAGCTGGATGTCTCCTCGAGATGACAGTTGTTTCCTTATGTCACGCTCCAGCAGCCCCAACAAGCCTAGGTGGATCTGAACCAGCTTAATGGCTGGCAGAACAGAGCTGCCCACGTAGGGCTTTCAGACATGGGAAGGGGATTTGATGCAGCTGCAGCTCCCTTGCCACCCCCCATCCTGCACCAGAACCAGCCTTGTCCCCCTAGCCAGTTTAATCCCTTCTGCCTCACCCCCCATATGCCTCCCTGTCACTCAGAGGGGAATATAACATTGATGGCTCCTGGGGCACCAAAGACTAGTGCAGAGACTCTGCACCTTCCTAGGTTGGTTTACCCATTGGTGTCTCCATCACTCTGCTGCCATGATGGCACATCTGCAATGATTTTCTCCAGGTCACATGAAGAAGATGGGCTCTGGCCTTGGCTAAGAACGGTCTGATAATTATTAACTAGTTAGAAGGACATGGCCACAACACAACACAGGGAAAACATGAAGTAAATTGGATTTTAAGCTTACGGTACCTAATTACAATATGTAACGAACAGTGCAGTCCTAAGCATGTCTACTTAAAAGTAAATCCCTTTGTGTTCAATAATATTTACTCCCAAGAAAGCATGGTCAGGATTGGGCCACAGTAGTTTTTTAACATTAAAAAATACTATCTGTACTACCTTTACAATAAAGTTTAATTTTCCATTTTGATGTTATTTCTCTATTTTTTTTAAAAAAATGAATTATAATGGCCTATTCTGGCACTGGCCATCTGTGCCTTTTGTCTCATAACAGAAGTAGTAGTAAAGTTCACACATGATGACTTTCAATTATGATCCTCATTTTCACCTAGGGAAGTGTTTGTGTGAGTCTACACATTTTTTAAAATGGTTTTTTTTTTGTTGAAATTACATCAGCCAATGTGATTTTTATGCATTTTGTCTTGTAATTAAGCAACATATCCTGCAATCTTAATGGAAGTAAGCCCCATTAACTATAATGGGACATTTCTGAGTACATATATTCATAGGATGGAATTATAAAGTCTTCAGAGAGCCTTATGTGGAGCTAAGGAATACTTCATGTTTTCTGAGGGTCAAACCCAAATGTGATTCAGAAGATCTGCAGAAGTTTATTTTTAAATAGTTTAAATAATAGTTTAAATAGTTAAGTGGTTGGGATGGAATCAGATTGGGGACATGCTACTTGGGGGAAATGACTTAGCCTTAACCCTTTCTTTAAATCAGTCTCCCCACTCAACCTCTTCACTTTGCGAGTCAGTCTTTTGGGGAAAATGTAGAGAGAACTGAACATAAAGTCGATATAATTTTTGGTAGATATGATTTTAAAAAATTGTGCCCCCGTCTAACCTCTCCTTGTGACTTAATTTTAAAGAACACGTGGAAAATCCACTTCATCTCTTGCATCACTGAGGGCTTCTCAATGGGACAATGAAGCCCCCTGCCTGGTATGGGTGTATGTTCAGAAGTCTATGGGGCTTCTTCAGGGGGTGTGCAGTCATGATTACTATTTAATTGCTGTTTCTCATGGAAAGCTCTCTTGTTTTAGCTGGTGGTATTTTTATGGTTTCCATTAATGATTTTGTATTGAGTTGACATTTTTCTATAATTTGCTTTGAGAATCCCAAATTAGAGTAGCAAGTGGAATGATTAAGAATAAATATCACAATTATGCCTACAAGGTGCAGATTGTGAAGATGGTGAAATCTTATAAGATTTTTTAAAGCAAAATATTTATGATGGAGATTTCCCTTCAGAGAGAAGGGAAATGCTGCTGTTGGAGAAGATAATTATAGTGTGCAGATGACCAAAGAGGCAATACTATCAGCAAGAGACATAAACATACTTCCTTCAAGAGATGCACCATCCATCTATTTTCTCACTAGTCTATCTAAACATTATAATCAGTCCTGATTAGAGAGACCTTAACAGCTAATTCAAACATTTAGGAGGGCAGTCCTCCACAGTACAGTTCTTAATGTGACTGGATTACAACAGAAGGCATACTGGAATTTCTCATTTGAAACATCTCCATTCCAGCTACATGGCCAGATGGATGCTATTTAAGTTTCACCACCAGCACTGCAACTCTGTCAACATTTGCACCAGAGGACAGGAGCAAATGGCACTGGAATGGAAGCCTGGGCACTTCTATTAGTGCTGCATAGGAACCCTTGCCACCAAAATAGCAGAAGAACCAATTTGGGGGTATGCATAAGGTGGCATGAATGAGTGGAGAGGCAATTCTGGATGGAGAAAAGAATAGTGGGGCCTTGAGGAGTTCTCTGTAAATGTCTCCACACTGTTGGAGACATAACTATCCATATTCAGTGACATAACTGCATCAGTGTAGGAAAGTTGGATAGAATCAGCCCTAAAAGTTCTCCATGCATAGGAAAAGGCATATCCAGTGTGTTTTGCATACACTGAAGTGAAGACTATCTAAATATGCTTTTTAATATTTGCCCAGAAACTATGGTTGGTGTCAGGCAGCAACTTCACCTCAGCATTATGGACTAACTATAGCTTCATTTATTTAAAAATTTATTAGCCATCTTTTCAAGCATTGTAGTGGCTTCTGGAAAAATTAATGATGCCAGTTAAAAGCACATGAATTCATTTTCCCCAAAAACTGGCCATAAGCAGCCTCTTATAGAGTGTGTTACATTTGTCCATTGAGATTATCAGTCACGTACCCACATAAGTTTTGGAAACAGAATTGCTCTTCTTTTGAAGTTGGATAATTGTGAGGGATATTTCTTATTCAGCAAGAAAACTGGAATTTTGTTTAAAAAACTGATCTCTTCTGGGTTGTTTAACTGTCACTCCTATCATTTCTATATTCATATAAAATTTGCTGGAGGGAAGAAATAGCCAGGCTTCATTCATAGAAACAGCTGCTGTGGCCTCTGTAATAAATATTTTTAGCTGTATAGTGGTGAAGCACCTATTGATTCAGGGCAGAATCCGATCCAATTTTCCAATTTTGTTTCTAGTGCAGTTGTGCCAGTGTGGTGGAGGTGTAGTAACTGGGCTTTCTGAAGGTATGGCAGTATGTATACCCTCACCATGGGGCTGCATTGTGGATACACCGGAATTAGAAAGTTGGATAGGAGTTGTACTCAGAGGCCTGAAATGTCAATGACTGGAGTTTTTCAGGGATAGAATTCATTGCACAATGTTAAGAAAAGCATGTTGGGAATAGGGAAGCTGGGTGAAACAAAAATTAACCAGCTGTAACAAACTGGTGCTTGGGGACTGTTCTCTGAATGTCAAGTTAAGGAGCTCCATTGAGCAGCATTTCCATCTAGGGTTCCATGAGGAGCTCTCATGGATTCAAGGTCTGAATGAAAATCCCCTGCTCTGTCCTACCTTGCATCCTGCACGACAATTAACAGTCACCAAGGAGGCCTATGTCTGGCTGACATGAAGATCAGACATAGAATTACAAAATATAGGATCTTTATTTATTCCTTTGTGCTGCTAATTCTACACAACACTGATGTCTTTTTTCCCATCCTGTGGGTACCATTAATTTTCAAAGCAACCTATTCAGTGCATTACTGCACTAAGGACTCTCCTGCTTTCAGCAAGTGGTGCTGTAAGCAACCTTGATTTAGGCTGCAATCCTAAAGACACTTTCCTGAGGGCAAGACCTATTGAATATAATGGGGCTTACTTTTGAGTAGACATGGTTAGCATTGTGCTCTTAGGTGGATATAAACCTTGGCATAAGTCCTGTGCTGACCTGAAGGTGTCACAAAACAATCCTGAGGGTTAGGCCAATGCTCAGGTATACACTGACCTCCCTACATCACCACATTTGCTAGTGAGTTAGGCTGGCTTACATTGGTTAGGATTGCACCCTCAATGAAACAATAAACAGCACAGATCCTGGACTGGAGCCTCTAAGCAACTGTTTTCCATATCAATTATCTCTTCAGTAGGCTGATATGTTCTCCCATTGCAATTGTGTTAATTGTATGGAACAGTGCATATTTCTGTTTCTTTTCCTCATGGCTGATCACCATCCCACTCTACACAGAAGAGCTTCTTGAGAGCCGACTTTGCAATCCCATCATATTCATGGGCATGGATTCAATATTATTTAATTACGCATGCCTATATTTTGCAAAGTAATTATAGCTTCAAGCATTGATCAGACTAATGCAGCACCCTGGCAACATTGGTCACATTCCACATAGTAAATCCCGTTTTTAAGCCTTCATATCACAGTCATTTTGAAATGTAATTGAGACAAAACCTGGGATATGTGCATTCTATTTTAAAGGAAGGAAACAACAAGAAAATTACATTAAGTGAGGAAAAGATCTAATTGGTTTCGGATTTTTTCCTATTCCTAGGAATACAAAATTTTTTTAAGATAACACTTTTTGTTGTTGTCACTGTGCAAATTATTTGAAAAAAATACAGAAATAAGCTTTACATTTTAATTTGGAAAGAAATTAGCCCTCCCCCTGTGGAGGCAACGCTTTGCTTTTTTTTTTTTTTTGGCTATGAACAAAACCTGCATACTGATGCTCGCTGCAGCTGCTTTTCTTTTATAATTATTGTTCTGATTCTGATTGACACGTTGGGCTTACTGAAACAGGCAGGCAGCAAGGTATGAAGAGCATATAATTAGAAGTGGTCTCAAGCTACAACTCAGGCATCTTATCTCCTGACTGCACGGGGAGCAGCCGGGATTCAGTTTGAATCGGAAGACTCTGCCGCAGATTGTGCAGGACTCTTTTATTGACTAAGCCAGGCTGCACCTTCAGGAGGCCATTTGTGGCATCAGGATTGTTAGTGGGTGATCAAGCGTTGGTCCATGAAGCCAACTGAAGTGGTTGCCTCAGGCAACAGATTGCTGGAAGGAAATACCCATCTCTGTACATCTACTTGCCTCCAGCACTCCTTCACCTTCCACTCCCTGAATTAGGAAGATACTTAGAGAGAAAGAAGAAGTGTGGGTGGGGGAAACACTGAGCTAGAACATTGGAGAATGGGAGGAACACATCATGCAACATAAGGAGGTAAAGGGGCAGAATATTAAGCATATAGCATATTCAGGCATAAGGAGGCAAGAGATGGCCCCTATTATTATTTTAATCAGGAGCAACATTTTTTTAAAATATGGAAATGGAAATATAATATTATAAGGGTATAGAATAACAAAAACAACCTAATCCTTGTTATCTCCCTGCATAGTCATATAGTTGCACCAATGGGGCATGCCACAGGGTATCCCAAGGAGGAGCTGAAGGCAACAAAAATCTCCACCAACAGGGCTTACAATAGGGTATTCCAGTTCAGGCCTGAAATATCTCCTCCTGATAAGGAAACATTTTTGGTGGTGGTGGGGTTATGTCCTCACCTGAATGGGTATACTTGGACATGTGCCAGCTGTATACGGCCCAGGAAGGCAGATTAAGGTCAAGGAATATGATAATGAGATCCACTACTGTGGATCCCACTTTCATCCTAGGTTAGCTAATGTCTTCCTCCATGCCCTGATCTCCTCCTCAATCCTCCCCGTCTCCTTAAATCCCTTGCTAACATACCAATGCTGGGAGCCATGGACAGACTGCTAGCCTGTGGACCTGGCTACTTGTGTTGACAGCCATGTCTTGTGGAATTGCACATTGTGATTCGCAATCACTGTAAAGGAACACTAGTTCCTGCTGGAACACTAGTTAGGACTAGGCAGTTAACCATATCTTATGGTGGCACTGTCCAAAACAATTTTTAACAAGTCATTGCTACCCATACCAGGTCTATGAGTACAGAGCTGATTTGGTGATGAAATACTGTGACCCAAATTGTAATCATTTATTAATTAAAATATTATATCTTATCCTTTGACCCGTTAAGGCCCACGCAAGAAGCTGGCTCAATTAAAATAAAAAAGCAATACATAAAAACAATGCAATTACCGGTAAATCAAGAGACAACTGAAGAAACAAAGAATCAACATAAGATACCAACTATTAAGATTACTGAAGTGGAAGTGAACAAAAAGCAAGTTGAATAAACAGTATTAGGCAGTGTGAAGGAATATAAAAAACCAGAATCATTGCTTCTGGTCCAATCAATTTATGGCAAATAGAAGGAAAAAGGCAAAACTGAAGGCAAAAGGAAAAGGGGACAGCAGAGGATGAGCTGGTTATACAGTGTCTCTGAGGCAATGAGCATGAATTTTGACACTGGACACTAGTGGAGGACAGAGTGGTCTGGCGTGCTGCAGTCCAAGGGTTAACAAAGAGTTGGACATGACAACAACAAAGGGACTCAATAGGCTGTCATAGGACAAGAATTATACAACCTGGGTCTGCAATTGAAAAGCAGCTGTCCTCCTACATCTTAGACAACCATGCCTGCCAGTAATGTTCTGGCAGGGTCACATGGCAGAAGGTCACATTTGATGTTGATGTATCCATTAAACTACAGTATGTACAGAACTCTGCATGGCTTTCACTGAAATGGAAAATCGGCAATGCTTCTATGTGGAGTCATATGTGTCCTGTAGAGCTTGTTCTGTGCATATTCTGCTGGAGAATCTGGGATAAAGCATCCCATGATGCTCATTGATCAATATCAATGATACTGAATATTAGAAGATGGTACAGCCATGTGGTTTTCTAAAGAACATTGATACTTGACTGAGCCCTGTTATCATCCCTGTGTGATTGCTCACTCAAGCTGCATGACTGCACATATGGTACAGAATCTGAGCATCAGCAATGATAAGCATGTATACCATGTTGTATTCACTATTTAAAATGATGTTCCTTTGTCAGTGAGTGACACTTTTCTCAGTTCTTTTGTGCTTGCCTGCTAACCATCCTAAGATCCAACCCAGCATACGTTGATTAAAAGTTACTAGAATATGACTTCAATTGTTGCTATTCTTCTGTGAAAACGTTACAATAGATAATGTATTTTATGCCACACTGACAGCTCGAATGAGTTACAGCATGGTCATCAAAAAAGAGGGGCTGAATTTCAGGGATACTAAATGCAAAATTATTTTAAAATTGGCTATTATTTTCTTTAGCACTTGCCATTAATTTATTATTAGATAATGGCTTTCTATAATCTTGGCAGTTTCCTTTGACAATTTGCTCAAATCTCATCAATCAAACTATCAGCATAGCCTTGAAATAAGGTGCCTTTTCTACCCTAATATGTGTGCTTGCCCTTAACAATGCAATGGATTTAATATTCATTTTCTTCCACTAAACTCTAAGTCATTAGAATTATTTCCTAAGACTTTCAATGTATTTGCCTGGAGATAATAATAATAGATATCAAAGGTCACAAAATATTCAACACATTAAAAAAACTGGGACTGTGGACAAAATGCAAAAAGGTATGCATTTGAAAGACTGACTCTAGCAAGGACATTTTCTTGCTAGTCTTTAATGAAGGTTCATGGTGGGAAAGATGTGCTTTGATTTAAATGATTTATAAGAAGATCGTGCTTATAATGTTTGACCAAATTAAACATCCTTACATGCAATTACATTGTGCATTAAGAAGGTATCACAGGGCACACCGTGCTCACTACAAAGACCCTGTGCTCATGGTGACCAGATACAATGGAAGACACTGAGGTTGCAATCCTCTCCTTACTTCCGTGAGAGTAAGGGTGCAATCCAGAGTAACTACAGGGAGTCCTTGCTCCGGTGTAAGAACAGTTTACTCTGGATTGCAATATGAATTTTGCATAGGTTTTCACTAGGTGGTGCAGTAACTACGGGTGCATGTAATGTCTGTTATGTACTCCCACAGTTAATCTGGATTGTAGGGCTAGTCTCACTGAACATAGTGGGACTTACTTCTGAGTAGGATTGGGCTAGAACCATGGAACCTCTGGTTAGGCTGCCACAAATCCTGTGCTAGCCTGTGGGTGTCAGAAACATGCCATAAGCCACTTATGCTCTATTCCTGGGTGGGGGGTTTAGGCCACTGCATAGACATGCACTGACTTCCACATGCCACCATGGGGATGGGGAGATAGGTGAGTTGTGCTGGCCTAAAATGTTTAGGATTGTGTCCAAAGTCTATAGCTTTAACCACTGATGAGAGAATTTTTGCAGGTGAAGTTTTTTGAGCTGCACCATGTTGAGCTGCACCTGGCAAATTCCTTCATCAGCATACTTGTTAAAAGTATAGGCATAGTGTGTCCTCCATTGTACCTGGTCCTGTACCTGACATGCCCCTTGACTTTACTCTGACACAAATAGCAGTGCAGGTTTGAATGCCTGCCAGTATTGGAGAGCAGGTAGCCTATGATGTAGGTAAAAAAAGAATATTTATTTAAAACTACAATCTTGAAGTGCACTTGGGCTATGGGATGCTCTATCTCAGATCCAAGACAGGCCAGCCTGCTTATACCAGAAAGGCTTGGACCAGTGTAACAGAACAATCCAGAGCAACTAATCTGTCCACATAATAGCCCTTAGTTTGCCCTATCTAACACTAGGTTGGAGCAACTGCAAGATGCTCCAGCCCAGTTACTCTGGATGAGGCTTAGGGCAGAGCAAGGCAAGATAGGGTGCCCTAAGAGAGGTGGACCTCCTCTGCCCTAACTGGGGCAGCCTAAGCAGCTCAGGAGAGGCAAGTTGAGGGCATGTTTAGCATTGCCTAGGGCAGAGCAGTTACTCTGTATCCAGAGCCTGTTTCCAAGGCAGAAATGCCCTCTTCCAGCCCTCAGAGTTATACCACCTCAGGAGCAGGTATAGTAATGAGTAGACCTATAGGGGTCCATGATAAGGCCTGAGTAAGAATGGCAGTGCTGACCAAAAATCTGAGTTCTTGGCCAGCCTAGGTGCAACCCCTGCCTCTCAACCTCAGGATATGGAACAAACTACGGCTGCCCACAAACCTCAGGATACAGCAGGCCACTCCAAGAAGCCCCTTGTATTCACTGTACAATGTACTGGCATCTCATCAGGGACTCCTTAGAAGGCAGGCACCCAGTGGCGTCACCAGACTGGTGCGACTGGTGTGGGCTGCATTGGGTGATGCGCTCCGTATGGGGTGATGTGCCGGAGGAGTTTGACTGTCCTTTGGCAGGCCCCGGGCGTCAGCACCCCCATTCAGGCCTGCTCCAAGGCGGAGCAGCAGCCAGAAGCTGCCACTTGTCTGAGGAGCTGGCCTGAACGGCCATCTGAGGTGCACTGCGCAGAAACACACTGAGCATGCCGAACAGCTTCAGAGGAGACTTCCTTAGAGCAGAGAAAGTCCGCGCCTCTGCACAGCCATTCGGCCTCACTCAGGAGGCGGAGCGGCAGCCGAATGGCTTCAGAAAGAGTACTCCACAGGCACCAACTCTGACGCCTGCACAGTCTCCCCCGAAGCCAAAAGGCTTCAGAAAAGTACCGCGCAGGTGTCAGAGATGGTGCCTGCACAGTACTCTTTCTGAAGCCAGTTGGCTTCAGAAACAACTGCGCAGGCGCCAACTTTGGTGACTGTGCAGTCCTGGTGAGGGGGGGGCGCATCCCAGGGATGACGCACAGACTTCCGCACCAGGTGATGTGCAGAGTCATGTCACCACTGTAGGCACCACAGCTGTTCCTTGTTCAGTGTGATCTGAGGGGTGTCTCCTCAGGAGCAAGTTTTCCCCTTGTGTCACTTAGCATGCTCTGGAGCAGTTAGGGCAGTCCAGGCTTCCTTACTCTCTGGATTCAGCATAACTTTCTGCTCTGGATACAGAATAGTTAGGAGAGTGCAGTTAGGTCAGAGCAGGCTGAATTTGCTCTGGATTGTGTCCTAAGTCCATTTGGGGTGGCCCACCCAAGGCAGATGGACCTGGGCTGGTTGAGTGTATGTTTAGCATGGTTTAGAACAGTGCATTTAGGCTTTATCCAGAGACTGTTTCCAGGGCAGACATGTCCCCCATGGCTTTTCAAAGTTAGGCCACCTAAGGAACAGGAATAAATCCCATTTATTTCCATAGGGGTTAATGATAATAAGGCTGCCATCTTGAAGTGCACTTGGGCTATGGGATGGCCCAATTCCAAAGTAAAATTGGAAGAGATGGCAAAAAATTCTGAGTCTGAGGCCAATCCCTGCCTCTCAACCTCAGGATACAGCACTACAGCACAGGATACAGCACCCAGTGACCATGCTGCCTTTGTGCTGCTGCCTCTTCAGTATCAGTTAGGGCAGCCACATGCCTCCAACCCTCTGGATTTGGCCTGTCAGCTCAGGATATGGTCTACTTAGGCTAGCTTAGGTGTGCCATTTTTCTGTCCTATAGTTAATTGCATGGCCAGTCTCCTAGGTTGGCTGGTTGTCCCCCACAACTTCCATACCCATATCTCCCCCATAGTATGCAATGCATGCTTCATTAACAGCAAGCATGGGCTGGCTGGGGATCTTTAAAAGAGTTTTGTAGGCCCATCACCTCTAGGGGCAGAAATCATGAAAGAAAGTCAGGAAAAGTGACTTTGGAAAACTCTGGTAGTGCTATTCCCAGAGAAGAGAATGGATATTCATGCAACAAAACTGAAGTGTTAAGCTTTCTGATCTCCAGGGTGGAATTTTGCAAGTGTAACATGATTTATTAGCAAAACATTTGGATTTGCACCAGTTCCATTTGGAATATTTTATTATAAAACAACTGCTCAAGGGGCCTTTGCTGAAAGCTACTTAAACTGATTTGGTTTTTGTTTTGTTTTGTTTTGTTTTTTGGGGGGAAGGTTTATATTCTCTCTTTTTTCCTAAGCTATTCTGGTTTACAGGTGAACAAAACATTGAGCACAAGTCAATTAGAGGCAGATTTGCCCTTGATTGCACAGTGCAACAGGAAGGTATATTAATCTTATGGCCGTGTTGCAGAAGTGTAATTGATGCTTCACCTGCTCCATGACAGTAGGGTATGGTATTAATGAGAGCAGCACAATTCAATTGGGGACCTGACATGACAGCCTGAGTTATTATGCAATAATATCCTTATGTTGCATTTTTTAATATTGCTGAGGCTTCTGGGTAAAAATAATAAAAAACTTTCCAAATTGACAATGAGAACAACAATGAGAACTCCAGCAATCCTAAATGCTAAAATATTGCCTTTGAATAAAACCAGAAATTGCTGCGGCTATAATGGTGATAAGGCAACACCACTGTCCCCAAGAAGCAATTTGTTAAATCTTTGACACACTTAGCTTAATCTGGGCCTGTCAGTTTTGCAAATTACCCCAATTAGGTCATGACCCATTGGTGGACCCCAGACCCACAGTTTGGGAACAGCTGATATACATACTCTCTTAAGAAAACATTCCACTGAATTCAGTGAGACTTCTGGGTTGATATGCATAAAATTGCAGTGCTAATCTTGAACTTCTCAATCTAAATCCAATGCCTTTGTCACTTCACTACACAATGTCTGCTCTTGTGCGCATCCCAAACCCCCACCTGGATATCAGAATATTCGTAACCAAAAGTTGGCAACTGTTTATTCATTTCAATATATTGATCTTACCCTAGTGATCACTGGTTACTGACAGGACAATCCAGAGCAACTAATCTGTCCACATAAGAGCCCTTAGGTTGCCTTATCTAACACTAGGTTGGAGCAACTGCAAGATGCTCCAGCCCAGTTACTCTGGAAGAGGCTTAGGGCAGGGCAAGGCAAGATAGGGTGCCCTAAGAGAGGTGGACCTGCTCTGCCCTAACTGGGGTAGCCTAAGCAGTTCAGGAGAGGCATGTTGAGGGCATGTTTAGCATTGCCTAGGGCAGAGCAGTTACTCTGTATCCAGAGCCTGTTTCCAAAGCAGAAATGCCCTCTTCCAGCCCTCAGAGCCTCAGAGTTATACCACCTCAGGATAACACTAGGTTGGAGCCATAGGGGTAGAGTAGACCCATGAGTAGACCCATAGGGGTCCATGATAAGGCCCGAGTAAGATGGCAGTGTTGACCAAAAATCTGAGTTCTTGGCCAGCCTAGGTGCAACCCCTGCCTCTCAACCTCAGGATATGGAACAAACTACGGCTGCCCACAAACCTCAGGATACAGCAGGCCACTCCAAGAAGCCCCTTCTATTCACTGTAGAATGTACTGGCATCTCATCAGGGACTCCTTATAAGGCAGGCACCCAGTGGCGTCACCAGACTGGTGCGGTTGGTGTGGGCTGCATTGGGGATGCGCTCCATATGGGATGATGTGCCGGAGGAGTTTGACTGTCCTTTGGCAGGCCCCGGGCGTCAGCACACCCATTCAGGCCTGCTCCAAGGCGGAGCAGCAGCCAGAAGCTGCCACTTGTCTGAGGAGCTGGCCTGAACAGCCATCTGAGGTGCACTGCGCAGAAACACACTGAGCATGCCGAACAGCTTCAGAGGAGACTTCCTTAGAGCAGAGAAAGTCCACGCCTCTGCACAGCCATTCAGCCTCACTCAGGAGGTGGAGCGGCAGCCGAATGGCTTCAGAAAGAGTACCGCACAGGCACAAACTCTGACGCCTGCACAGTCTCCCCCGAAGCCAAAAGGCTTCAGAAAAGTACCGCGCAGGTGTCAGAGATGGTGCCTGCGCAGTACTCTTTCTGAAGCCAGTTGGCTTCAGAAACAACTGCGCAGGTGCCAACTTTGGTGACTGTGCAGTCCAGGTGGGGGGGGGGGGCGCATCCCAGGGATGACGCACAGACTTCCACACCAGGTGATGTGAAGAGTCATGTCACCACTGTAGGCACCACAGCTGTTCCTTGTTCAGTGTGATCTGAGGGGTGTCTCCTCAGGAGCAAGTCTTCCCCTTGTGTCAATTACTTAGCATGCTCTGGAGCAGTTAGGGTCCTTTGCATTTCTAATAGCTAACTATGGGACCTCTTTAGAATAGTAATAAAATCTGTTTTTAAACAATTGTAAAGTGACACACTTTTTTAAAAAAAAC
The DNA here is from genome assembly GCA_030015325.1 of Cryptoblepharus egeriae. Lineage (NCBI taxonomy): Eukaryota > Metazoa > Chordata > Lepidosauria > Squamata > Scincidae > Cryptoblepharus > Cryptoblepharus egeriae. The sequence goes on along the minus strand of JAREYC010000003.1, from coordinate 77,146,836 downwards.
TACTTATATTTAACAGATTTTTGGTATCAGCAGAATCAAACCCCTGCAGATTAATCCCAGAATCAGATTCAAACCCCTGCAGATTAAGCCCCAGAATCAAACCCCTGCAGATTAATCCTACAATCCAGAGTAACAACGGGTGCATGTAAGAGACATTATGTGTACCCGTAGTTACTGCACCAGCTAGTGAAAACCTATGGGAAATTCATATTGCAATCCAGGGCAAATTGTTCTTACACCTGAGCAAGGACTCCCTGTAGTTACTCTGGACTGCACTCTAAGGCACATCCTTATTCCATCAGGAGCAATGGAGGAGCAAGAAACCTGGAAGTGTGTCTTTAATTCTATTTTTCCACTGTTTTTTATCCACAACTTTTTTATCCATGGGAGGTTCTGGAATGGAATACTAGTGGATAATGAGGGACACCAACTGAGAACAGCGGAGCTAAGCACCAGCTGATCCCGAGCCCTGTGTGGGATGTGTGCGGAGTTGACTGATGTGCACAGCTGTGTACTTTGCTCAGAGGAAGGGAATAAAAGTCCCCTTCTCCCATAGAGGCATGCTGGATGCTGAGGTCTCTATTTTTTGGCACCATAACAGCTCCTAGCTCCAGGCAGCTCAAGTTTGGGCTGCCCATCTACAGCAGATTCTATTGACTTGCAGAATAATATTCAATCTATTGGCCTTATTTAATACCAGGCTTCCTATCTTGAGACTGAGCTGGTGAGGGCATAATGCCACAGCTCAGGAATGAAAATAATCACAAATAATAATCACTAATCTTCAGTACGAGTCCAGCCTTTATCTCAGGCATATACAGACATCCCCCACTTTCTGACAGTTCATTTCTGATGGTTCTGCTCTTTCAACACCTTTCAGTTATACCCAGCATGCATTCATTCACCACATGCTCTACTCTTTCAACCTCTCTCTTCTGGTCTAAAGGTTACAATTGTCTTCCGTGATGTTGAACTGCATGTGACATGGTGATCTAACTATTTTTGGCATTTCCTTATGACTTTCTTCAGTAAACAACCGTCATTCAAATAAATAATATATTCATTGCCTACATACACCTTTGTTCATTTTACTGCGTTACACATTTTGGCTGTGTGTTAATAAATATGTATTATTTAGGCTTTTGCAAGTGATATTTATGTATTTTTTTGGTGGCATTTTGCATTTGCAAACTGAAAAAGACTAGGTTCCACTTTTCAACAGTTTTCAATTTAAGACGGTGCTCCAGTCCCTAATCCATCTAATAAGTGGAGGATGCCTGTATAAGTAAAATCTCTGTATTGGGAAGCAAATGCATAAACCATGTATTCATTTCACTTATTTCTCGGGTACCTTCAAAGATGTAACTAAGGCCTCTGGCAGCAGGGAGCACAAATTTTCTTCTTTTTTTTTTAACACAGCACTATTGCATATTCTCCTTGAGCATCAGAAGGCCTCCTGGAGGCCTTAGTAAGGACTAGTTTTTGTTTTTTTTTTCTAAAACCAATGAGTAAGGCCTTCTGAAGCCAGGGACTCTTCAAAGGCTGCTTTTTTATCTTGGGTTTGCACCTCATCAAGGCATAGTACGTGGGACAATATCTTCCCCTGACTCCTAAGCTACACCACTGGGTACAAGTTTAGGAGGTGAGTTCACACCACTAATGGTTGGAGGTCGTTTGACATTGACATCCCCTTACCCTGGGGAACAAATGTTAGTTTACACTGCATACATTGTTAGTATATATTGTTAGTATACACACATCAGAGCACCATGATAAAACATTTTGGTTTGAAAATATTTTTGCATCAAATCTTCCTCTGGGAGCTCTCCCTTCTTCAAATAGTACATATATTCTGGCTTTGTTTTCCATTGTTTCTTCAATAAGGAGAAATAGGTATTGCAACATTTTCTGAATTCTACACTGACCTTTCAAATCCATCAGTCTTCCAATCCACCAGGTAGCACGCTACTGCATGGGCTTCGTTCACAATAATTGCAATTATGTAAATCAGTGAAGCGGCTCAAAGCAGAGGCTGAACACAAAAAGCAGAGGCTAAACAAAACAATGTCGCAAATTAAAATGCACCTGTATTTATATGCTTCTAACCAAAGCTGCAACAAATGTTTGATGGGCCTGGTTTTTGCAGTGACATGTTGAAGTTCAAGGAAATGGAGATGGCTCTTAATGGTTCACCTTGTGACATCCAGCTCTCAGTGTGCCATGATGGTCATTTAACACAGCACACTATTCTGTAACATATTTTTCCAAATTATTTTGTGCTGAACTGTTTTTTTGTGAGGCATTGAAAAAAGAGTGTGATTTGACAGCCCCTGAAATAGGAAAAAATGAAGAATATGTAGTTAAACAGACTCCTAGGCATTTTATGTTCCAATCCTATCCTTGATCTACACTGTATTCTGTGTGCTAGCTGGGATCCATACAAGCCAGGAGAGGGAAATGATAGAAATTTCTTCCTCCTTGGTCCTCTGAGTACCCTTCCAGTGGCATGCCAAGTCTAGAAGGTGGCTACTAGATTCAGTGCTGCTAAGATCCCCTGCCTTATCATCTTCTTTTCATTACATAGGGTTTCCTTACAAAACTAACTGCACAATCCTAAACATGTCTTCTCAAAAGTAAGCCCCAATGTGTTCCATGGATCTTACTCCCAGGAAAGTGTCTTTAGGATTGAAGCCTAAGGTGGGAAACTTAGAGCATAATCCAGACTTACCCTTGACTAGCGCAAGTCCCTTGTCATTGTTCCCCAATGTTGCAAAACTGCAATGACTCAGGAGCAGTCCATATTGGCTGAAAGATCTGTACCAGCCTATTCCTGCTGGATCCAGCGCCAGACCTGGTAGGTAAACACCTGCTGGGGCAACTACCTCAGGGGTTTGGGAGTTGTGGGATGGTAAGAAGAAAGTGTTGTGGTGTTGGGGGACAAGTGGGTGGCAGGCCGGACAGTGGATAGACCATAGCCAAGGGGGGATGGGGTCAGGATCCAGCACTTGCGATTCACAGAACCTCTGGGGTGCTTGGATCTGCACACCTCTGTAAGATCTTTGCCACTTCTTTAGGTAGAGCAGATCCAAGGCGCCCCAGTGGGGTTGCTGTGGCATTACACAGGGTAAGGGGAGTGCATTTCCCTTGCCTCAGGCTGAGTTGCATGAGGTAACAACCCTGCTCTGGATACAGGGAAGGTCAGCCTTACAGGGAAGGTCACCCACTCACTGTGTAATACTGCTGCAGGAACTAATATTGGAGGTTCTAGCAGGGGAGCGCAGCTACCGTATACCCTTGACCGAAGAACGGTACACTCCTTCTATCTGGGATGATCATCCTCTTCCACCGAGCGCACAGCTTCGGGAGGGACGCACATGGAGCGGTGAGGGAGGAAGGGGACACCCACCTAGCCAGCCAGATCAGCCGAATCAACCCTGGCGATCAATGGGGTGACAGATGTCGCAGCCAGATCACCCTCACATCCAGGAACTAATATTGTCTGTCATACCATCAGGATCATTTGTCTGCTCATCTTCGAACAAGCTATGTACAATCACCTTGCAATAGTGCCCTTCTGGAATCTACATAAGACTAACAGGTCTCTGTGCAACATGTATGCGCATGTGTATTCACACGCATGCACACACATATGCATGCACATCTAATATAAATAGGGTAACATCTGGAAATAAATGGGAGAACATTTCTGACTCTCAACAGAACATTTCTGCTACTCGTAATCTTGTAGTCAACCAATCTTCAACAAAGAAATTTAAAGCAGGATTCTAGCATGAAATTGTGGATTTGCAAATTTTATCACAAGGTTTTGATTCTATTTGTTTAGACTTGAATTGAGACAGTTCAGTTACATTTGTTAATTACTTTAGTATAGCAGGACAGATTTCATCAACGCCAGTCACTGCTGTTGGGAATTGCCAATGTGCTTATCTTATATGTTTAAGCTTCACAGACTATACTTTTTACACTTCATGCCATTTTAGTTCCAAATATGTGTAATATGTGTAGATTTATTTCTTTTGTGTCTTTCTTTGCAGTGTATGTTAATAGACATGCACCTGCAGGTATAGATATACATAGTAGGAGTACTAAGGCACTGTCTTTGAAATGTTTTTATAAGAACCTTGATTTAAAAAGGAGCATTTGGCTCAGAAGGAAGCAAACCGAGACGTTTGTCTAGTGGCATATCTGTAGGCTATCAGACTCCCGGGTGCCACTGGAGACTTAGGGTTTCTAAGTCCACCAATTTTGAGGGGCTCATGTTCAGCCTGTACCGCAGGTTCAGAACCTGTGGTTAATTAAGACCATTGGTGCTTAATCAGTGGATAAAGTGTCTCAACCTGAAGTGTGATTTGCAAATTAATATGGGCTTCATATATGACACTAGGCAAATGTTTCAGTTTGCTAAACTACTGAGCCAAATGCACCTTTTTTGGTTAAGGTCCTTATTGAAGAAATAAATCAAATGTGGCCTCTATGCGTCTCAGAACCCATCCACCCACCGCCAAGGTATTTTAAGAGCACTTCCAATTTTCAGCAAAAACCCCAAAGGTGTCTTTTAAACACCATTTGGGGCTCTCTGAGGGCTATGGTGGTCAGGTATGGGCAGGTTTAATGGGCACTTCTGATTTTCACTATTAAACACCTGAATGGGGCTTTCTAATGCTGGCATAAGCTGTGTGCAGTGTGGGACCAAGAAAGTCTTATTTGGACCAGTCTTATTTGGAGACCCTGTGTGTTACTCAGGGATGTTCGCAGATATCAATATCTACCTGAAAACAAGACACAACTGTATTTCAAAAGCCTGAAAATGCTGAAAATTGAGAAGTGCATGTCCTCTAAAATACCCTTTATATTTATTTGGGATGTTTGTTAATGGCATTTGTTTGAAGATATTGCAACCCTCTCCATGAGTCTACAATGAAATGAGTCAGATCTTTAAGAAATATATAATGATTTTTCTAAGCAGAAATATGCAGCAGAAGTAGTAATAAACAAACTGTTGTTTTGTGGTGTTGGTGGTGGTTCTAGCATAGTGTTTGTGGGATGACGCTCTGGAGGTGTGACGATGTGAGGTTGCCATAATGATTTCGAAAGTGTTAACCACACCTCCAGAGACTTGTTCCACAAACAGAGCATGTACAGTCCAAGTTTTTAAGAGCCATATTCCAAGTGTCCAGCTATGTCACCAACGGAAGTTTGAGTTTGGAGTCTGTCATGCTAAAAGTTGAGGCCAGAATTTCTCTTGCCTCAATTAACCTTTGGCTCAGCCTAAATTTCAATGCCCAAGGTCTAACATCTCTGACCCTTATAGATAATTTCCAATCATCCTTTCTAAAGGCAGTCCATACAAAGCTGACTCCATACAAAGCTTGGGCTATCCCCCAAGGTCGTGCTGATGATGGAATTTAACCAGGCAAAAGCAACTCTAAAACAGACTGTTCAATATTGAACAGCAGGGGGATATTAGCATTATCCCAAACTTCCTTGCCAAGGAGGATGTAACCCTACAATCCAGAGTAACTACGGGAGCACGTAAGAGACATTTATGTTGACATAGTTATGGCACCACCTAGAGAAAACCTATGGGAAATTCATATTGCAGTCCAGAGTAAATTGTTCTTAAGTTGGAGCAAATACTCCCCATAGTTATTCTGGATTGTGCCCTATTAGATACAAAGTTGTACCTGCCACCTACCTCTCACTTCTTGAATCCCCTGGTCACTGAGGAGCCTTCTTTCTGGCGAGATGGACAACACTCCCCTTGGCATTTGTTGAGGGCTGTTATAGAAAGATTCCTGCCCATGAAAGGGTCTGCCCCTGTGGTTCAGGTGAAGTGGAATCAATTGAACAATTCTACTGTTCTTTTTACCAAGGGATACGTGCCAGGTTTAATACCCTCCTGGTAAAGAAATTCTCAGGTTTGCCTGAAATAGAGATTACGAACACGCTCCTTTTGGGAATCAACCCCCAGCTTACCATTCAGAGTGCAAGCTTCCTGGCAGCCGCTTGCAAAACCTGCAAGAGTGGTTGGCAGAGGTTGCAAGTGCATAGAATTTGGTTTGCTAGAGCTTGCAAATGGTGAGTTCTTGGGGTTTCCAGAAAATTAGAAAAGTGCTTGAACTTTAAAGTCTCTCCTCATTTTTTCATGACAGTGATGATGGTTCTTAATACCACTGTTGACTTTATATGGTTGTAATATTATTCTTCTATATTTTATTAGGCTTCCGTGCTTCGCATGCAGCGCCGAGCATGATACCATAGTCTTTCAAGACTGACGGAGGCCTGCTGTATTATTACACCATTTGGTTCAGAATATTTTTTTTTCTTGTTTTGCTCTTCTAAACTTTGGTGTGTCTTATGGTCTGGTGCATGTAATAAGCTGGGAAATACAGTATTAGTGGTTAAATTAAGCACCACTATTTAGGGTGCAATCGTAAGCCACTCCACTAATATATATGTACACCATTATTTAGGGTGCAATCCTATCAATTTCGGATTGACTGAACTCACCTGGCATATCTACCTGTGATGGTAGGGAGGTTGGCGTTGGACTGTGATGGTAGGGAGGTTGGCGTTGGATGCCTGTGCTGCACCCTAAACCCCCAGGAGTGGGAAAAAGTGCCTTGCGGCATTTTTGTGACACCATCAGGTCAGCATAAGAGTTATGCCAGGGCTGATGCCAGCCTAACGAGATTAGAATTGCAACCCATATTATTATTAAATTCAAAACTATTACATATAATTAATTACAAGAAAGCCATACACTGCTTGCACACGAGGAAAAGGGGACAAAGAAGATTTTTCCCACATCATGAGGCTTAAAAAATGAGGACAGGGTCTGGAAAAATAGGACATATGGTTACCCTGTACAACAGAAGTGTTGAAAGTATCACCTAGTTTATTGGTACAATGACAATAAATTTCTATTTCTATTTCTGTTTCACAAGACAGTTATTTTTAAAGGGCTTGTAGCTTATAAGAACCTTGAGACAGCTAGAGATATGCGGCAAGAGTTCCTTCTACCATTGTGCTCAAACACTTCATTTGTTCACCAGTCTCTGTGGCTTGCATAGCAAGCTGGACTGAAATTTATTTGCAAGAGGGGAAATCATGCACTAGATGTGCTACTTGACCACTGCAGTGGAAGTCTCATCCTTGCATATAGTGTCACTATCCTCAAGCACGTAATGCTGTAGCCTCTGGGTCTCGACCTGGCCCCACAACCAAGCAGTCCATTTCTAAGAACCGACACCTTTTCAAATTATTGCAGACAGTGAAAACCTTTATTTCTAGGAAGCACTCGTTCAGCCATATTTCTGTGAGCTACTTATGGGGCAATGAGAAATAGCTTAATATATATATTTGATGTTGAAATGAGTTTCTCAAGCTGTATATGTCCATGGACAATATTATTTGTTTCTTTGGAAAAGAAAACAGAACGGACAAGAAAATCCCCAGCTGTGGCTGGCCATTTTGCTTCAGGCTGTTGCAATTTGCCTCCTTTGGATGGTTGGGGAATTCCACACTTCATTTTGAGTGAAAAAAATAAGCAGGCAACAAAATATAGTTGTACATAAACAATGTTCTGCTGCTTGTACTCATTTGTCCCTATGTCTTTTATCAGCCTTGTTTGTACATTTTTTTTCTTTTTTCTAACTGCAAAATGAGCTACAAAGCATTGTCTCTTTGGGAAGAAATTGTCACTGACATTCTTCTTACAGAAATAATTCCTTCTTATCTATATTCATCTTGAAAAAGCAGGTTATGAAAGATAACAAATCTTTCTAATAGTATATTTTCAGGTTTTCTTTTTGCCAAATATTAGTGCCTGGCAGTGGCATAGCTAGGGGGATGCAGGGGATGCAGTTGCACTGGGCTACAACCTTTAGGGGGGCTACAAGCTGAGCTTGACACTAGTGGCTAAAATTGGGGTATGTACGACAGCCAATTAAATGTAATTCTGATACTATATATAATTAATAAGTTATTAACATGAATCAGCTCTCATTTCCATATACACATCCATGCTAACTGGATGTACAGACACTTCTAAGTGGTGCTTCTCTTGTATTTAGTAGGGAAAGAACAGTTTCTCTTTTCCCCAGAATAGTTTCCCTAACCAATAAGGGGCACAATTTTCATTTTTTTACTTAATTAAATTTTATTTTGTTCTTGCAGGGCAAAAATATATATATATTTAGAATTAGCCTGGGGCGACATCACTTTTGGTTGTGGCATCACTTGCAGGACAAAATTTTGAGAAATCACTGGGCTACGTGATCATTAGCTACACCACTTGTGCCTGGTAACAACAGGCTTGCAAGTATTAATAAGATATTATTATTATGTGCTCAGAACATAAGGCAGAACATAAGCCCACAGAAGGCTGTGGGTGGCACAAGTGGCTAAGACACTGTGCCTGTTAACCAGCAGGCCAGGGTTCAAGACCCGGGTCGGCCCCACAAGACAGGGTGAGCTCCTGTCCTTAGCCCAGCTCTGCGACACCAGCTGGATCCAATCGTATTGGCTCTGCCTTTCCACTGGACTAATTCAGTGGTGTGGAGAGGGGGGATTTGCTGCTTGGGTAACAGCCTATCCTCCATAACAATATAACCCAGGCTTTCATGCTTCGCATGCAGCGTATGCAGCGCCCAGCACGATACCAGAGTCTTTCAAGACTGACGGAGGCCTGCTCAGAACAAACTAACAAAACGAACAGAAGCCAACACTTCACTATATTTCAGATAAGTGACCAGTGGCTTTGGTCATACTGGTGATGAAATTTCTGGCCAGAGGGGCAGCTAAAAAATACATGCTGATTGAGGATGGTAGTGCCTAATTCTTTGCATTCACCACCAGTCTCTTCTTCCTTTCTTCCCCTTCACCCTCATCTCTTCCCTTTCCTCTAATAGCGTTTTTATAACACCACGAAAAAGCTTTGGTAGTTTGAATCTACTGTCCCCATTCTAGGAGACAAGGTGGACAGAGGGACTCTGTAGGCTAGAATAATACAGAAACTCAGGATGTCAAAAATCACTCTAACAGTAGCCTACAATGACAATCCACTGATTTTTGCAGAACCAGGTAGATTCTGTTACATGCAAAAAGTTTATTAAAGTGCTAACAACAAGGGAAATAAAATAAAATGAGCAAGAGATGAAAGAAAAAAGTTACTTTGGGAAAAGCAAACCAATTGAAATCATAATGATGCCAAACTACAGTGCTGTGGAATCTCATGGATACTTGGTTTATTATATTTGTATTGATAACTTTGAAAGATACTTGTAATGTAGAATGATAACTCTGAAATCAACATAAAAATTTAAAAATTCTATTTAATTTATCCTGGAAGCCTTTGTTTCCCTTGTTCCCAGGAGGGTGGTAGGCTTTCCCTGGCTCCCCTCTCCATGTGGTGAGGAAATAAGAAAAAGAATTTCCTTCTGCTTGGTTGTTTATCTTTTATGTGGCCACTATATACATGGACCCACATCATCCTGTTCTCTGACTGGAGAGGGGTTCCAGGTGGACGGAAGTCAGGACAGAGTAATTCCAGAGCAGACTGGCCGGGCAGGGCAGAGGAGGTGGGCAGGAACCAGGTGATACGCTAGATCACAACCTCAAGCAGTGTAGAATAGCCTTTTGCTGCTTACACCTGCTTAGCTCTGCACAGCCTCCAGTGGTGGTGCAGAACCATGTATACCTATGAAGGCTAAAGCAGCCCTACCCAGGTCAGAGGGAAAATTTCCCCTTGCCCCATGGTAGCACAGCTATAGCCCCAATCAAGTGCTGAATGCAGCGAAAGCATGTTGGACTGCCTGCTCCAGCACAATTTAGGATTGTGCTGACAAACAATTAAGCTGTTAAAATGAAGCACAAATTTGTGCGTCACAACATATATCGAGTACGCTTCTCTTTCTATCAGCAATACCATCAAAAATGTTCATGTGGCTGTACAGGAGATATTACCTCTTATCCCTCTGCTCTTACCCTGCAATATGATTGGAAGATTCATGAAGATCCTGAAGAAGTTCTTGTACTGTATTGCATGTTTTCATATTTTATCTCCAGTTTTGGGATTCATTATCACTCCCTGTGAAGTATCCCTCATCTTATGGGAAAAGCCCTCAACATTCTCAGATATTTCTTCAGTTCCCTATCCCAGTCCCCAATCATAAATTTCCAAACTTGCCTGGACATTTTGCTTCAGTAAAATTTTGCTGGAACTATATCTCTACCCACAACAGAGGCTAGCTGCTAAGAGTCAATGATGAACCCTACTAACTGAGCAAGAGGCACTCTTTCAAGTGGGTGCTCCTCTTTTATTTAGCAGGGGGAGAGTAACTGGCCCTACACACCCCAGCAGTGTCTGTTCAAGTGGCTTCAGCTGGTGTTCTTTTCTGCATTTTAGATTGTGAGCCCTTTTGGGACAGGGACCCATTAGCTATTAGCTATTATTATTTTTCCATTTTCTTTGTAAACCGCTTTGTGAACTTGTTAGTTGAAAAGCGGTATATAAATACTGTAGATAGGTAGATAGGTAGATAGATGAAGGAATTATAGCCAGATATTATTTTGTCTTCTTGGCAAAGAGAAGCCTGAAGAGTAAAAAAAATGTCCTAATCCTTTTCTACAAAAACATCAACACAGGCTGCAATCCTAAAAACACTTTCCTGGGAGTGAGACTCATTGAACACAGTGGGGCTTGCTTTTGAGCAGACATGATTAGGATTGTGCTCATAGTAGTATCGATGAGAATCACAGTTCAGTGATGGAACAAGTACCTCATATATAGAAGGTTCCTGGCATCTTCAGTTCTCAATCTCTGGCATCTTCAGTTAGAGCTGTGAAAGACAGGAAGAACTTATCTTGATTAATGAGCACATCCAACCTCAACATTTTCAACAAGGTCGCCAACTTATGAGAAAACACCTCATCTTGTCTGATCCTGTGTGTCGAATGGAAATATCACCTGCTAAACACAAAAGGTAGAAATTCCAAGTCCAATATAATAAGAGTACTGTGCAAGAATACAGTGTCGCCCTGAGTGGTGCCATCATTAAGAGTCAGGCCAAATAAGATTCCACTGAGATAAATCATAATAATAATTATTATTAATATTTATATACCAGATGAAAAAGATCCTGTCCATTTCAAAGGCGATTCAATAGGGCAAGATAATAGTGGCCCGGAACATGGCTGCAATCCTAACCACACCTTCCTGGGAGTAAGTACTATTAAACTCAATGAGACTTACTTCTGAGTAGACATGCTTAGGATTGCATTTATGTCTATTATAAAAAATTTTACAGGGAAAGAAGTTAATTTTCCAAAAGATTAGCTATTTAGATGTTTTTTAAAACATGCATTTTTTTGGCATTGTCATGCTTAGGGTGTGTAAACATTACCGGAAACCTTACAAAAGGCAGCCGAAAATAATCAGCCAAACATCTGTCAGATTTCCTGATAGATGCAGAGCTATTTAAATTGAAATATGACATGATTGAAATGTGGCATGCCCTGTATTTTATACTGACAACTTCATCATTTCTTGCTTGCAGAAAATCTGGCTTCCTATATTAGCATATGTGATATGACTGAATTTGCATAAATATTTGATTCTGAAAATGCCTTACAGGCATAAAAATAACGGGTAAAACATGGGGAAAGAACATCGTGCTGCAGCTCAGTCACCTTTTTTCAAAGACTAATCTTTTGGAAAATTAACTCCTTTCCCTGTAATATCTTTTTAAAAACTGATCTGAAAAGCAGAGTACAGAATTTCAACTTCCCTGGCAGTTCACAGAACATCTCAGCTTTCTTGTCACTGTAACCTTTTGTAGGATCTTGCTTCCCAGCCTATAGCACACTATATATATGAATATATATTATTATTGGATTATTGTCCTGTCCAAATTTTCCTTTCTGGTACCAGCTTGTGAATCTCATATCTGGTAACAATTTATCCTGCTAAAATCCTGTTACACGCTACTGAGCTGGAAAGAAGGGGCTACAAGGGCTTCATGATCCATGTACGTTTGGGAACCACTGGGCTATAGCATAAGATCCACACTACTTCTTCCCTATTCCCCTTCCTTCCTAGTTGGATAGAATGACAATTTATTTGGACATAATCCTAACACAGTCCTAAACAATTTTGGTCAGCATTCCTGCAATGGCATGGGGAGGCCGGTGCATGTCTGTGCATAGGTCTATCTTCTTAGCCAGGGATCCTCAAAGTATGGCCCGCGGGCCAGATCCGGCCCCCCAGGGTCCTCGATCCGGCCCGCGGGCGTTTGGGGCCTGCTCCGGCACGTGGGGGGTTGTTTCTTGCTGCCTGAGCAGCCGGCATCTACAGGGCATGTCTGCCCTGTATCAGCCCTTCCTGAAGATCGGCCAGGCGTGGGCGGAGCATCCACTCTGGGGACCCGGCCTGGCGGTGCACGCCTCCACTTTCACTTTTGAACAGGTGCGCCAACCAGGCCGAGTCCCAGGAGTGGATGCTCCTGCTGGCCACCATGCCTGTCGTGCAGCCTCTGAAGTGGCAGAGCCCCTGCATGGCCAGCTGTTTCTGTGCCTCAGGGGGCGCTCTCTCAGGCGAGCAGGGCAGAGAAGCACCAGCAGCATGGCAGCAGGCAAGATCCCCCCACCGCCAGCCGTCTGCTTCCCCCTCCACCCCCCTGCGGCTCCTGCAGCCTCCCTGTACCTGGTTAACCCACCCATCCACCCCCTCAGCTTCCCCACCGCCGTCCACTCCCCTACTGCTTTTCCGCAGCTGCAGCAGCCTCCCACCACTGTCTGTTTCTCCCTCGTCCCCCTCCCCCGCTGTGGCTCCTGCAGCTGCCCCACTGCTGACCACCTCCCCCTCAGCTTCTCCACGGCTGCAGCAGCCTCCTACCGCTGTCTGTTTCCCCCTCGGCCCCCCCAGCTGCTGCAGCCTCCCTAACCACCCATCTGCCTGCCTAGCCAACCCCCATCTGCCTAGGGGTCCACACCTGTCCCCCACCTACCTAGATACTTACCTTCCCATCCCTCCCTGCCTCCCTGCCTCCCTGCCTCCATCCCTTTCTTTCTTTCTTTCTTTCTTTCTTTCTTTCTTTCTTTCTTTCTTTCTTTTTCTTTCTTTCTTTCTTTCTTTCTTTCTTTCTTTCTTTCTTTCTTTCTTTCTCAGTCACCCCCCTCTTAGCTATGCCACTATCTGTCTACCTAGCAACCTACCTACCTGCTTCCCTATCTATCTCACCCCCTTTAGCTATGCCACCCAGGTACTTACCTTCCCATCCCTCCCTCCCTCCATCCCTTTCTTTCTTTCCCAGTCACCACCCCCCTTAGCTATGCCACTATCTATCTACCTCCCTATCTATCTCACCCCCCTGCCCACAGGGGAGGGCATGAGAGTGGGGGGAGGGTATGGGAGTGGGGGGAGGGCTGACAGGGCATCCCATCCCATCCGGCCCCCGACAGTGTGTGAGGAACAGTGAACTGGCCTCCTGTTTAAAAAGTTTGAGGACCCCTGTTCTTAGCCTTACTGCACTTCTGCTCCCACCTGCCCCCCCCGGCCCCCGGCTAGCATGGGACTTGTGCCAGGATTTGTGCTGGCCTAATCAGGGATCAGGACTGTGCTGTCATATCCTCTACCAGCCCACAGCAAGCAGTGGCATGGATGGAGCAATATGGCTATTGAACAAGAATTGATGCAAACTCCAGAGTATTCACAACCTAGCATGAAGACGTCATTTTTCGAACCCTGTGACCACCAGCTGGCATCAAAATATACCTGGGTCATTCCGTGTCAATGGTCTAGGTCTCCCCGCATGGCCATCATGGATTTCGATGAAATTTTGCATGCAGAGTCCCACATGTCTCAAACAAACTTTTGTAAAGTTATAGCTTCACATGTGAAATAGATATAGTGGTTTGTTTGACCCCATACCACGTCGATGTACAGGATGACTATAGGATTTTGGAAAAATCCTATATCTCAATACCTATTCCACATGTGAAGCTTTAACTTTATACAAGTTTGTTTGAGGATTGTGGGACTCTGTATACAAAATTTCATTAAAATTTGTGATGGTTGTGTGGGGCACTTTTCCAAAACTAGACCATTTGACATGGAATGACCCACCCGCTTCAATGACACTTATTAATGTCATGGAGAAACAAACAGCAGGGAATATGATTAAAGCCTATATCCTAAAGTGAAATTAAGCCCCTTGCTCCAGAGCAGTTAAGATGACTTTCCATAAGATAACACTAGAGGGTGACATAACTGCGTGGACCCGTAACTGCTATGGATTTTGCCCTAAATCTTGGTGACTGGTCATCCTAGATTTGTAGGCATATCATGTAATTTGTAATTCTATTTTTTTCCTATTAAAAAAGGGCATGACCAAGATTATAAATACTGTGGCAACAAAGTGCTAAAGGTCATGTCCCTCTATTATGGTTTTGCCCCATTTCAACCTTCTAGTGTGTTTTTTTACTAACATGTACATGTGTGTGCACATGTGAGCACATGTTTGCACAACAAGGGTCACTATATGTCCTGTTTTTCCAGGCCATGTCCTTGATTTTAGCATTGTGTCCTTCAATGTCTTCCTTTTCTTTATAAGCAGGCAGCATGTAATCTTCTTATAATTCATAAATTCTATGTAATGAAATATATGCAATAGTTTTAAATTTAATAATACAGAATATAGTGTTTAACTATATTAAAGCAAAATGTATCATTGTTTCTAGCTTTTATTTTGTCATGTCCTACATTTTTCTCCAGTGTCCTACATTTTTTTGGCAGGGGGATCCTTGTCTTCTTTTTTCATTATTTGGCATATGGTCATCCTAGTGAACACACAAACAAAACACCCCCCCCAAAGAAAAAAAAAACACCTTGAACATTAAACATGTTTTAATCCAGTGGACTCTCAGTTTGTATCTGGTAAATCATGAAGCTTGAAACTTTTATTTACCTTTTATCTGTGATGCAAAAAGAAGCTCAGCTACTGTATTTCCAAGAACCACACATTTTATATATTAAAGGGCTGCATTTGGATCACCACTTTTAAATGGTATCCACTAAACAAGCTGATATGTGATTTATTGTTGGGATTAGATCACTTTTCTCCAACCATATAAGAATTTTATCATTCAGTCTGAGCTGAGATCATGAAATCTGCCATGGCTCTAGACTGCAGATTGTGCTTAAACATTTCACAAATCACCTTATTGTGCAGGAAGAGACTTGAACATGATTTTGCTCTGCTGGAGCACTGAATCTGCTGGATAAAAGAGAATGCCTATGAGAATTATAGAAATGTACTACTTGTAACAGCTGTAACAGTAATGGAAAAAAAAAGAAGAAACCATAATCCTGAGAAGATGGAGTGCATGCATGACCTTACACGTAGATACTTAAATAATAAAACAATTGGTGATGTACTATGCAGATTATATTGGCATATTATTTAATCATGAAGGGTGAGTATACTGTAATTGCTAATGATCTTTTCAGAATAATTACTGCAGCAATTTGTTTCAGGCTACTCAAACATGTAGGTCACTGTTGTGTTTGCCGAAACGATGTGCCTAAATTATAGCTGTTAAATTACTTAAGTGATTTGATTCTAATAAATATGCTACTGTAATTGATCTGTAGGCTAGTTTAAAAACAAAACATCCCTCTCTACCAGAGTCCCACAAGGAACACCCTCACCCCCACCTTGCCAACAAGCCAGAAAATAACATCTCCATTTGCTTTGGATACTATTCATTATCTTAGCCCCAGATCTATCCATATGTATTTATGTACCTTTCTCAGTTATTCCATCTAATACTTTTCTCAGGGAGCATGGGTAGTTGAAAGCATACACTTAGTAGGAGGAAAGTAAAGAAATGAATTATTTTGCACAGTGGGTCATGAACTTAAGGTTTCATGATCACAAAATGTGAAGTGCTAGTCCTCAGTTCTGATGGCTTAAAAATAGGTTAGATATATTTAAGGGCTTTGCCTTTCAAATGCCGTTAGTCCTCATAGCTAATTGGACCAAGACATCTCTTGCTCCAAAATTAGAGGCATCTTTAAACTCACCTTGCTTGTGAGTTTCTGGGAATCTCAAGCTTGCTGCTGTTGCAAACTCAGGCTGCAATCCTATACACATGTACCTGAGAGTAATTCCCACTGAATTTAGTGGGCCTTACTTCTGAGTAGACATACATGGGCTGTTAGTGGACTAGATTGACATTACTGTGATCCAGCAAAACAGTACACATGTCAAAACAAAATGGGCACCTCAGATGAATGAGAACTCAATTCTTGTGGTCAAGTGTAGAATAGTTGACTGCACCAATTAATCAATTACACTTAATTATGGAATTCTTGTAAACCTTATTTATATCACTTGCTTATTACGACTTAGTACTTGATTTGCTGGCAGGAGTTGCAATTTCCCTCAAATTTCAGGGAAATTTGAAAGTCTTGCAAATGAGACTCAAATCTTTCATCCCTCTCATATTCACTTTATCTATGGTGGGCACTATGGGCAGCTTGGCCCGGGTATGCCCTTTCACCCTACACAATCAGGTGAATTGGCCTTGATGAAAACTACCAATTAGAGTTTTTAAAGGATCAATACACTTCTGCTAGTTGCATGTTTGTGAAAGTTTTTTGCTCCAGGCTTTGATTGACAAAATATTTTCTCATGCTACAAAATACCGGCTATATTATTGATTCCCATTTCACTATTCCATTTGTGGGTTCAGTGAAGGCATTAAATTGGAAACAGACTCTTCAATGTTCCTTTTAAAACTCTGTAATTTAAAGAACAAGTCTATTACTGTATGTTAGCTGTTAGGAGACCTTTGCAGCAAAATATGATTATCCCATTGCTTGGATTTAAATGTTCACATTTGCACAGCATTGCATATGTGGATATTACATTGACACATTGAGTTCAATGGGACTTACTCCCAGGAAAGTGCTCTTAGGATAGTAGCCAGGATCTGTTATAAAACAGAATCTAAAAATACAAAATTGAAGAGTCACTCACTCACTCCTCAATGCCCAACCTAAACTGCCGGATCTAGAAGCGTGACATTTGGGGAGAGTATTCCTTCTATGATGTAGGCACCCACTACGAATGAATTTTGGGAAATTCAGACCATGAGGGGGTGAAAAGAGATGCAAAGTGTTTTTGTCCCTTTACTCCATTCAAGAATTACTGACTCATCAACACCCAACCCAAAAACCCTGGACCTAGAAATGTGAAATTTGGGGATGGTATTCCTTCTGTGACGTAAGCACCCGCTAAGAACTGATTTTTTAAGAAATTCAAACCCTAAAGGGGTGAAAAGGGGTCCAATGTGTTTTCATCTCTATACTTAATATTGGAGATTGACTGATTCATTTACTCATAAATGCCCACCCCAAACCTTTGGACCTAGAAACATGAAAGTAGGGTAACATGTGATGGACCCACTTAGGAGTGGTGCCCAGTGCTCACTGATGCCTCATGCCCAGTAAGGATGCCTGTTGGTACCCTATGCCTGTTGGTGTGTGGTGCCCAGTGGTGCCTGATGTGCCCAGTAGGTGCCCACTGCCTGCCAGTGGCCACCAGTACACAGTGTCCACTGGTGCTCACTAGTGTATGCTGGTGCCTACCATAGCCCAGTACCTGTTAGTGCCCAGCAGTGCCTAATGCCTGCTGATGCCCGCTGCCCACCAGTAGCTGCCAGTACCCAGTGCCTACTGGTGCCCACCACCCACCTGCCAGCTGCCAGTACATGCTGCACACTGGGGGTCGCTGTGCCCGCTGGTAGTGCTTGCTGGTGCCTGGTACCCATACCTATTCTTTGAATTTTACTCCTTCAATGATGGATAAGTTCAGCTAGTCTGTTATAAGAATTACTTGCAGCACTGGTATGTGTGTGTGTGTGATTTTGCCACTCTCTTCTCAGGACAAATTGATGGGACAATTTGGGGATAATAAGCATAAATGCACTTTATGAGAATTCATGCTCTTTCTGTTTTCTCTTTTGGTCAAACGTCAGCTTGGCAATTGGAATAAAATCTCCCCCACAGGGGTACCCTCCATAAATTCCACACTGAGGCTGGTTGCAGCATAGTCCCCTTTGTCTACTTACCACAAGAAAAAATCAATGCCAATTCAATCCTCTCTATGCTCAACTTAAGATTTCTACAGAAAATGGTTTTGAAAAGGTGGAAACACTTGGGATTTATTTGAATTATAAAACCAGGAGAACAATTCAGGCACAGCTTTGCAGACTTAAATGCAGAGAATCTGGACTATGATTGTGGGGAAAGGTTTCACACAGCCTGAGATCCATCACATTATTCAAACGGTCATCCTGTGTGAAGCAGCAGATCTATCAGTACTTTGTAGCACTGGAAGGGCTACCTCACTTCACCTTAGTGCCATCAACTGCTCTTGTTTTGATTCTTGCAATCCTGTCTCTGCAGCCTTGTTAACATGGCTTCTGCAGTATAGAGCTGCTCACCCACCTTCCTGAAATTCTCCCCACACAAATATATGGAAGAAGAAACTACAGAATCTTAATACGTAGTGTAGTTCCTTCACATATATGTCATCAGGGTGAACTGAGCCAAAGCCACTGGAGAAGCAAATCACACACAAGTATAATAATGTGCGGATATGGCCTTCAGGCAACATCGGAGCACATACCCCACTGCAATTACCTCAATATAAGCCCTTCCTTGCCTAGAGATTTCTGACTTCATTACAGTTTCTTGATTCATCTCCAGAGGCCAGCACCATACAGTGACATATGTCCTGTGCAGATAAAAGGCTTTTTCAAATTATGCAGTTTCATTTGTGGGGAACTAAAGCAGGAATCTTCAAACCCCGCCCCAGGGGCCAGATGTGGCTCTTGGAAAGCCTCAATGTGGCCCTCAGTATGACTCTTCTATCCAGTCCTTGTACAAGCCTTGTAATCCACTCAAATACATTCTTATATGTAAATTTATGTAAATTTATTCAAATTTGAAATGTAAATTAGTTTTGTGGCTCCCGACACAGTATCAGAGAGGTGATGTGGTTCTCCTGCCAAAAAAGTTTGGAGATTTCCCAAATTAAAGAGATAACATTATTTTACATGGCTGATTGGCTTGTCCAAAGGCAGGGTGTTCTAGTCCACCCTTCTTAGGGTGACCATATGTCCTTTTATCCTGGCTTATTCTCTTTTTTAGCTTTGTATCCGTGGAAAAACTTTTCGTTGTCCTCCACTTCCTAATGAGCAGGCACCATATAGTCTTCTTATAATTAACAAATTATATGTAATAGTTTTAAATGTAATAATGAGTAATATACAGTGCAATCCTAAGGCTGCCTACTCAGAAGTAAATCCTATTATATTCAATGGGATTTACCCCCAGAAAAATGTGTTTTGGATCGCAACCATAGTGTTTTAATTTCACCATATGAAAGCAATATATATGAGTGTTTCAGCTTTTATTTTGTAATATCCTATATTTTTCTTGGATGTTTTAAATTTTGAGATGCCTTGTCTTCTTTTGCAGTTATATCTAGACACCCTGACCCTTCTGGACTTTTTCTTGGCCACAATGGATATAATCAAAGAAGAGGCATTGTTACTCAGCAGGGTCACAATGTTTTCTTCCTGCTTATAACTGGACTAGGTGTCAGCCAAACTGGTGTAACTAATAAACATGCAACATGTAACTAATAAACCCCACAGGTGAACATGAACATTATTAATAATGCTAAGACTGGGAAGGCTGATTCACCCAAGCCAACAACACCATACCATGGCCACTAAAATGAGATAGATTTGGCAAGACAAGTGCTCACTTTCCACTCATTCACCCGCTATCAAATATTATGAGGCATTTAGGTAGCATTAGATATACATTATCCATCAGAAAATGCATTTCACCTCATAATCCAGTCTCACTCTTCCATATTTTTATATTCTCCTTTGTGTCTTTTCTTGTCTTGAAATTTATTTCATGATATCAGTTTGTGATGATGACATTGTTTCGATAAATGAACAGCATTTTGCTTGTGGTTTCTTTATGTGTGTGTGAGAGAAAAGGAAGGTGTTTGCATGCATTGATAAATTATTTAATCCATTCAATTAATTAGCACTACTGTCCATTTATGTCTGCAGGAACCGTAGAAACAAGGCAAACCATTTTCTCTAGCCCGATAATACAGAGTTCAGAAGCCTGCAAATCACTTTGTGTTGGGATTGATGCAAGTTTTCATAGCATCAAACTGTAAACCAGTGAAAATTTTCCGTTTTTGACATTTCCAAGCACCCCATCAAAACTATTTATAGTCTGATTCTTCTAGCTTTGCAATACTCCCCTATTTTGACACGAAGATAAATGTGGTTGTCAAAAGTATCCTTTAACTTACCAAGGAAATAATGTATCTGCTAGAAAAGTATAAAGTTAAATCTTAATAACCAAAATCAGCTGCAGCTTTATCTCCATGTCAGAAAAGAAGTTGCTTTATTCTTTGGAAATCCTAATAAACATTTCTGAAAACATCTGTTTCTGGAAGGAATCCTATCCTCTTTATCATTAGGAATTAATATTGTTTTCCGCATATTAAACAAGAACATGGCCAAACTACTGACATTTTTAAAAATATATATATTTATATCCTTTTGTGAAGGTTCTTAAAAACAACCTTGAACTATACATGAGAATGGGTGGGTTCTTCCACTGAAAGTAAGAATGGCGTTTCAGGAACTGGGCTTACCTTTGTTTGTGTGGATAGGGGTGGGAAAGGAGCCTTGTCTGTTTCGAAGTTGCTGTAAGAAACAAATCAAAACATCTGTCGCGTGGTAATGCCAGATAATTAGTGTATTAATGGAGACAATTATTAATATATTACAAAGGCAATGAAGAAAAGTAAAAGGCCACTGAATGAAGACTATGGGACATATTAGTCAGCTACAAGCAAGATTCGAAGCAAGCAGAGCACTACAGATAGCTTACACCACTTCTGCCATTGACAGTGACAAGGCAACAGCAGATCAATCCCAGGGTGGGGTGTGTGAATAGCATTTCCCCAAAGGGTCTACATTGCTTTCTAATAATGAGATAACTATTCAGGTATTAGGAGCAGTAAGTGACCCCACCACTCATTTTGTGTGTGCGTGCGTGTGTGTGCACTATCTTCCAGGATGCTGTGGATTGATGCTCATTGATAATGGCTCAGGGCAGGATGTGTGGACCTGAGGCTGATCTATCATTTTGCCTGAAGGCTAAGCAGGATTAGGTGCTTGGATGGGAGACTGAAGCTGCCATCTGTGTGGAGAAACGGAGACAGGAGAAATTGGCTGGCAAAAAATTAAGGATAACAATTATTTCAGACATAGTGGGACAAGCATATTCCCAAACGAGTTTTAGCTGAATTTATGACTTTGCTGTGGTATATCCTTGGAGGCTGTTATAGAGTCCAGAGAGGCTGATTCAAGACCAGAAAGAAGTGGCACAGGTACAGTTGGCATGAATGCCTGCTTTGTTCCATATTTGGCCACCAAATTTTAACCACAGAATTCATTGCCAGCTGCACATCCCTCCTTGTTCTATACCAGTTCTCTATTATAGGTAGCAGTGCCAGGTCTGTCCCCTGAGGCTCAATGAGGTCTCACTGTGCAATGTTGAGGGCTCTGATTTCATCTTCTTGCACAGTAGTGTTGTATGCTTGGCAGAAGTCACCAGTAGAGGGAAGGGCAGGTGGGATCAGCAGCAAAAGGCATTATTTGTTTATAGATCCCAGTTTTACAGGACAGACTGGGAAAAGCTCTTTTCTGAAACCCCAGATAGCTGCTGTCAATTAGTGCTAACCATACTGGCCTATGTAGACTAATGCTGTGATTGCAGAATGAGGCAATTTCACTAGGTGGAGGCCACACTATATATGGCCACAGTTCCTTTCATCCAGTGGTGGGCAGATGCCTACTCGGGCCTACTTGCCTGAACCGGATCTTCTTAATTGGCCGCCGCTGGCGAGCCAGTAGGGCGGCAGGTGCCGAGAACCGCCGGGACTGGTTTGCACAGGGCGGCCGCCATCTCCTGAAGCTGAGCTGGCTGGCCGGGGGGGCTCCAAGGCCCCAGCGCGGCTCCTCCGTGTGGCTCCTGCCTTCCCCTTCCTCAGAGCCCCATCCTAAGACTGCAGCCTCAGAGCCCCATCCTAAGCAGGTCTACTCAGAAGTAAGTCCTAGGCCAGTGTGGAGAGGACTGCAGCCTCAGAGCCTCATCCTAAGCAGGTCCACTCAGAAGTAAGTCCCAGGCCAGTGTGGAGAGGACTGCAGCCTCAGAGCCCCATCCTAAGCAGTTCTACTCAGAAGTAAGTCCCATGACAGTCAATGGGACTTACTCCCAGCCTCACTGGGAGTTACTCCCAGTGTGGAGAGGACTGCAGCCTCAGAGCCCCATCCTATGCATGGGACTTACTAAGAAGTAAGTCTCATGACAGTCAATGGGACTTACTCCCAGGCCAGTGTGGAGAGGACTGCAGCCTCAGAGCCCCATCCTAAGCAGGTCTACTGAGAAGTAAGTCTCATGACTGTCAATGGGACTTACTCCCAGGCCAGTGTGAAGAGGACTGTAGCTTGAGCCCCATCCTATGCAGGTCTACTCAGAAGTAAGTCCCAGTATAGTCAATGGGACTTACTCCCAGGAAAGTGTGGAGATGATTGCAGCCTCAGAGCCCCATTCTATGCAGGTCTACTCAGAAGTAAGTTCCAGTATAGTCAATGGGACTTACTCCCAGGAAAGTGTGGAGAGGATTGCAGCCTCAGAGCCCATCCTATGCAGGTCTACTCAGAAATAATTTTATTTTTTTAATTTTTTTAATTTTTAAATTAAAAACCTCCCCAGCCCCGGCCCCTGACCCTGCCCCCTGGCCCCACCCACTTCCGGAGAACCGGTTCTTGGGCCAGGCCCTGCCCCCCCAGCTTTCATCATAAAACAACAAAGTGTACACACAGAGAGAAAAAAATGTGAAGGCCAACTTTTCTGTACATTTTCCAGTTGTGCAGAATGTGGGCAGGTGCTGCATTTCTGGCTCATATGACAAACTGCTCCTGTCAACATTCCCTGCACTTAACTGTGATTAAAGTTACAGAAACCCAATCCTTCTTTGCTTCCTGACACCTTAAAAAGAGGCTTCCTAGTTGTTTGGTTAAGTAGAAAAGAAAGGAATAGGGAGAGAGGAAGTCAATTTAGGAATCAGAAGTCAGGCAGAGCCCAAGATGTGGAATGAATAAGCACTTGGAAAGACTCAAGCGCATCCCGAGAAATGTTTTGATTGCATCTGAGACAATAAAAGAGTGGTAGGCAAAGCTGATATACGATTAAGCTGTGTAGATCAGAAATGGCTATTTTGTGGGTCAGTACGACTTGTTTCTTTCAGTTTTCTGTAAGGATATATTTCAGAATGAGCACTGAAGATATGTCCCAAACATACACCATGTCCAAAGCAACACCAGGGATCACAGCAGGACAAACCCAACACCAAGGCAGCAACAGGTGAGATGAAGGATCAAAAGATATGGGATCCTTGGACTCCCCCCAGTTATGCATTTTATACCACAGTTTTCTATAGGAACAGCTGTGAAGTGACCTTGCCCTGGAACAAAAAATTTGTCTTGTGCTCTGAAAGCAAACAAGTTTTCCAATCAAATTTTCCAAGAAGTAGGTCAGACTCTTTCTAACCCAGCCTGAGAGAGAGAGAGAGAGAGATTGCTCTGAAAATTTTTTAAAAATGTGGGCCTATTTGTAGCCTGAGCATCTGAGGCATCTTTCCATTGGTCCTTCTCCAAAACCACATTATTGACCAGAGTTCAGGGTGACCAGATGCCCAAACCTCAAAAGGAGGAAAGGTTTTGGATTCCTCTGAGCCTGGCCTTTCTGGCAGGCAATGGCACATTTGCCTCTGCATGAGTAAAGCCACTTTCACTTTCCCATAGAGCTCAATGCATATTTTTTATTTTTAGTTTTTTTGCCATAATGTTTGATAGGAAGGAGATATTTCAAAACCAATTTTTGCATTGGATTCTGCCCTTTGATACAAATCCAATGACGTATGACACGATGGGGTACTGAACACCATTGCAAAGTTCCAAAATGAAGTCAAATGGAGGACAATGAAGCTCTTTTGGAGGATACCCAGACTGAAGGCTAAAAAAGAGGACAAATCCGGAAAATCTAGTCAATACCCTGTCTGGGTATTGTTTTGCTGACAGGCACCCCAGAACCATGTTGCCATGAATTCATGTGTTTTTGTCAGAATGCTTAAAAAAAGAAATAAAAAGGATTGTCAGCTAACATCTATGGGGGGTTCAATAGGTACCCAGAAAATCTCTGCTGAATTCCTACTAATTGTTGCTCTGAATACAAGCAGAACCATTTATGTTAATGTAATGGTTTTCCATTACTGAGAAACACCATTGAAAAGATAAAGTATCAAAAGGAGAAAAGTATCTTTTGCTAGGAAAAAGAATCACCATAATATTATCGCCACCTTTAAGTGTCCATTTATTTATTCTCCAGCTACTGCCACATCACGTGATAAAGTAAGGGCCCAGTCTATGGGTGCCTTCTGCTGTCAGAAGCAGCATTCAGAACATGGAAGGCTCTCTCTGTTGGCACAGAGGTGCAGCAATGATACAAGCAATGGAGCAACCAGCATGAATGGCTAGTGATCAGTTCTGCATGCCAACCTAGTATCCAGGTAGTGTTGGACGGAGTATGTGAGCAGAAGGATAGTGTAGGGGAGGGGGAGGAACAGGGTAATTCATGGAGAAACCAGGGAGATGTTGTTGAGGGAGGGGGGATCTGGCAACATTCATACATGCCAGATCTCACCCTCCAATTTCAACCGTGCCCCAGCACTCAGCTTTTCTCAGATCCACCCCAATCAAGGAGTCTAAGAGGCAAGGCTTCCCGATTGCCCTTCCCTACCACAGCATATGCAGTGCATGTCTCCACGGCACACCTGGGTGCTGTATTGTGTTACAGTGTAATAATATCTTCTCAGTTCTTTCTTATTTAACTCCCTTTATTTTTAACTTCCTTCCCTCCTACTGAGAGTTTTGTCTTATTTCTTCTTCTTACTCATCTCTCTATTGTGATGTTCTCCACTTAGACTCATGTAGTCCTTTTGTTATAAGCTTTCCTGCTGTCGTCTTATTTTGGGATACCGTCACTCTGTGATGTTCTGGCTGCCGCCAACGAAACCTGCCTCCTGAATTTTAAGACAGCTGCCTGATCATTGCAGTAACAACTGATCAAAAGTAGTGTTTGCCTTATAATTTTGTGTGCTGTTTCCTCAGAAGTTGAGAAAGTTGGCCTATTGCCATAACATGCCTCTTGACACTTACGACCTGAGGTTTACTGTAAAAGAGTGATGTATTGTCCCTCTTGATAAGAAACAAGTAATTTTAGGCAAGGGCAAATATGTTGGAGGCTTATGCAAAATGGCTATGATCAACTCATTTCGTTGAATGCTGGTTGCTCTGGGGTTTGCATGGTGACCATATAGAACAGAGGACAGAGTGCCTCTACCTTTAAGCATTGCATAGAAGAGGAAATTTAGGCAGGTTTAACTCATCATAGAAGGATTTAAAAAGCAGCACTTTTATCTTCCATGCTATATGATCACCCTGAGTTTTGGAACTTCTTTAGGGCTTAAATTTTGTGAGAGAGCAGGTTTTTTTTCGAATTATGATATTCTTGGCTAAGATATTCTTGGATGGCAGCCCTGAACCCACAGAGGTGCTCCTCATAGTTCATGGAATAGCATAGCTTGCTATGTACTTACCTGCTTATAATCCATCTTCAGTGGTAAAAAAGCACTTATAAAACCACCCCAAATTGCAATGATTCTCTCCTTTCAAGGAAGCTGACCTTGTACTGTTGCGATAGTGCCACTTTCTTAAAGATGTATGCAACCCCTCCTTTAAAAAAAGTCACTTATATTGAAATACTTTTAAGTGTTCTTCAAAAGGTTATAAGAGCTATTTGCTTTGAAGTTTGCATTCAGCAAAAGAAAAGAACCTGAAAAGGTGGTAATATTATTCTGACAATTCAATGAAATGGGGGGATGAAAATTCAAGGTTCAAAGAAAATTGGGGAGGGGGAATGAATCACAACACTACTTTGTAGCAACAACACATACCATTTTCTTTCATTCCAAAGCATCTACCAGCCTTAACATAATAATAATAATATGTTTGTTGGATCATGGAAGGCAGAGAGATGAAGTAGCACTCATTTTCTTTCTCAGGCCACATCATTCAGAAAAGTGAATGCTGGTATTGTGGAGGTATTCAGAGTAGAAAGTGTGTGGGTAAAAAATAGCCGTTCAGCTGCTAAACAGACCTATAGGTAGGAGGAGTGGGTGAGGAGGAGGAACCAGAACAGTAGAGGGTGTTAAAGCTTCAGGGGTAGCAAAGACAGCAACAGGAAATCAGATTTTTTTCTCTAGCAAAGACCTTTGGGCAGAGGAAGGCAGAGAAGCAAATCTAAAATAAATGTTTTAATATTGTGCTAGTTACCAGTAATGCAAGGGCAAGGTTTTGTCCCCATCCGCACAACATGCCTTGCTAGCTTTATTTAACTACCTTCTAAGAACATGTAATTATTATCCTTCTTGAGATCTCTGCCCCCAGTATTTAAAAACACAGAAATATACTAAAATGTTAAAATGAAACTATTAAAAACAGGAATAAATCCATTGTTTATAACACTACCAGGAGTGCTTGATAATGAATACATCGGCATGCACCTGCAGCAGGTTTAGTGGCAAGCTAGAGGGGATGCAAAGCACTAGGTTATGCAGGGTGCCTTGCCACAGTGTGCAAGTGGCTCCTTCCCTTTGAAGCACATCAAGAGGTGTACACCTTCGTTTTGTGCTCAGTGTCCAGAATAGCTCTGGGCTGAAGCAGCAGAAGTTAGTGCACCCCACCTACCTATGCCACTGATCATGCTAGTAACATCTTTTACCTTGAACAAATGTTTGACCCATGCAGTTTCTGATTATAATTTGTCCCCATTTTTAACAGAAATGTCTCTTCTGTGAAGTCCTTCAGAATTATGTGCTGCTCATTTGTATAAAAATCAAACTGATAGCCAGTCATTATCTTTCAAAGTGACTGTTCATCTTGCCTGATGTCCCTGCTGTAAGATGTAGTCCGCAGAGCACCTCTCTTTGGGGCAGTTTCATGACCTTAATAGAACTGTGCAGCACTGAAAGTAAATTATAGACTACTTTTCTTTATAATCTGGGTTTTTACTAAAGTGGAACTAAAGGCACCATACAATTTAGCAGTGAATCACTCTACAAAAATATCAATCATGAAAATGCTTTTTAAAAAAGTGTGTGGGTGAAAAATCCAAAACAACCTCCAAAACTATCACTGATTAAGAGCCCGATCCTGAGCTCTGTATACTGGCTTATTGCCATGAGGCACATTTGCAGAGCTTATTGCTGGCCCAGCACAAGAGCTAGCCCAATGCAACCTGCATTGTGCCAGTGCAAGTGGGATGCCAGTAGCCCACTAGTCAAAGGTTGCCTAGACTGTGAGGTGGCAAAAAAG
Organism: Cryptoblepharus egeriae; assembly: GCA_030015325.1. Classification (NCBI taxonomy): domain Eukaryota; kingdom Metazoa; phylum Chordata; class Lepidosauria; order Squamata; family Scincidae; genus Cryptoblepharus; species Cryptoblepharus egeriae. The sequence continues at coordinate 77,119,206 of JAREYC010000003.1, read as the reverse complement.
TGAGTGGAGGCACTCACAAGGCACAGTCCTAACCAACTTTCCAGTACTGGCATAGCAGTGTCAGTGAGGCATGTGTTGCATCCTGCAGTTGGAAGACAGCTACAGAAGCCACAGCAGCACAGTTTGTTCCCTTACCTGGGGACTGCATTGCCCTTTTGCCAGTGCTGGAAAGTAGGTTAGGATTGCACCACCCCTTATATCCTATACACCCTTTATGCACATCTTATAATACTTTATATTTTCAGACTATAAGGTCCACCAATCTAATCATAATGTCTCAAACCTATCTCATTTTCCAGTTTGTGAGACAGGGATTTTGTTTCATTCTTCTCACTCTGTTTAAACACCATGGTCATAAATGATGCTTTATATATACTGAACAGTGATGACAGAGACTGATAAATAGTAGATAGCATTTCCTAACAATTAAGAAAGCAAACATCTCAATCCTAATCTCAGATATTCCAGCATATCTCCAAATATGCTTGTGCAATGACAACTGTGCTAGGGGAGAAGTCTCACCAACATAACTCAGATGGTTGCACTATTTCATTAGCAGAGAAGGAGAGCCCAAAACAGGAAAGATATGGAGCCATAATGTGGGAGGGCATGGAAAGCATGGGTTACTGCACACCAGTTCCTAAATTTCCTTCAGGTTACCAATATCTCTGACCTAATGCTAATCTAATGACAAATCCAGTAAAGGCATCCCCTGCTTATTGGACAGGTTAGGGACCAGGATTTTGGATTTTGAAAATCCAAAAATGAAAACCACTGAAAGGTGGAACCCAACCTTTTTTTTTTTTTTTAGTTTATAAATGTTATTTCCAATACTTTTTTTAGCTAGCAAATTACAAATGCCCCTTTTATCTTGCTAATTCCTGCTGCCAGACAAAAATTTCTGCAATAGTTTCTCATTAACTTCTTTAGGAATGGGATTAGAACAGGAGGTACAAGGGGAGGACAATTTTGGCCTTTAGAACGGAGGAGAGATGTTGAAAGAGCAGAACATGTGTTTAATGAATGTGTTCTGAAGATATCTCTCTCTCCTTTCATCTCAATTGCCAAACTACCCATTTTGCAACACTGAAGAGTTTTTGGGATAGGCTGGCTCTCTGACATCTTAGAAGCCAAATTATGGCCATCTCTTATCCACCTTATAAACTTTCATGTCAAAACAATTATGTCTGCACCTACAAATCAAACTATAGAAAATTGTATGGAATAAACAGATGAAACTGTAGGAAAAAAAGATAGCAACATATGGGAATGTACATTGCCCATGGGCATAGGGATAACATTCATTGTTTCCAAAGGAAAAGACTAGCACATTATTATTAATGTCATGGGCAATTTCACTGGTGGCATGCACACTGTATATTGCTATTTTCAGCTCCTATGCACACTGTATATTCAGGAGTCTATAAATAGCAATTACAATAGAAAGGTTGCACTGCAGTCTTTAGAGATGCTCATTGCCAGATGTGGCACCTCAAAAAGCATCAAGGTGTACAGAAATTTTTTGATGTACAAGCTATCTTAAAAGGGATTGGTTTTGGATATTCAAAAAGCTGGAAGGTTGGAATTTTTTATAAGCTTCTCACCTAGTGTGCTCCTACTGTGTTGCTTTGTACTCTCGCATTGGGAGGCTGTTGCCAATATTCCTACCACCTGCTCATGTATTTATCTTATGCCAGGATTCCCAATTCAAGATTTAGGAAGGTTTCCAATAGAAGAGATGCAAGCCAACTTTGGGCTCAATCGTATCCAATTTTCCAATGCCTATGCAGAACATTTGTTCCCTTACATCTCAGAAGCCTCTGTGCCAGGTTCTCTGTTAGGGTTTGAATCTAATAATGAAACATGTTTGGTCAGGCAAGTTGATTCAAGGCTGATGCAGTACTGCAGAAGGCTGATAGCTGATGCAATCTGTAACTGCTCTTACAGCATGATTCAGCAGAATTGGAAGTGCTGAGTCACTGGTCACATGACTGCAATATCTAACTGATTGGTGTTTCACTATATTTAAGTGTGTATGAGATTATTGCAAAGTGATACTGAGGAGGATTATTATTACTGTTTGATACTCTGAAAGACTGGACTGTATCTGTGAACTGACTTGTGGACTGTTTAACTGGATTACTGAGATTGAAATAACCCTGCAACTGGATGTATGTATATGACTGATCTACTGCTTTGACCTTGGACTGTGTTACTTGACTTATCTTCTGCCTGTCTTTTGAACAATATAGTTATCTTGAACTATAAACAGCTGTGTGTTTACTTTGTGCTGCTGCCCTCTCATCCTCTGCACAACTACTCTGCTTAGCCCTGCTAATCCTGCAGGGACTCACATTCCTAACACTCTCCACAGCAGAATGTAGTACACTCCCTGTTGGCACCTCTGCATTAGCAGTGAAAAGTTGAATTAGATTGGGTCCTGTATCTTTCATTGAAAAAAATAGCAAAACCTTGGATGGATTACCTTGGAGAAACCAACCAGGAAGTTTTCCAAATATCACATTTTTATCATGGCCCCATCCAGCTCCAGAAAAACTCATCCTACAATCCAGAGTAACTACGGGAGCACGTAAGAGACATTACGTGCACCCGTAGTTACTGCACCACATAGTGAGAACCTATGGGAAATTCATATTGCAATCCAGAGTAAATTGTTCTTACATCGGAGCAAGGGCTCCCCATAGTAACACTGAATTGTGCCCCAACTGAAAGTATTACTTACCTTGCAACCACTCAAATTCCAAAATCTTTGGCAGACAAGTATAAGTAAAATATATTTATATTTATTTTAATAAGTAAAATATGATTTATATAATTTATATAAAATAAATATGATTCTGCATCGAATTTTTGGTGAGGTTTTACTCTACTCTGGCTGCAGTCCTATACTCACTTTCCTGGGAGTAAGCTCCATGCACTCAATAGATCTTAATTTTGAGTAGACATGCGCTTAGGATTGGGTTCTTACCATTGCCATCTTAGAGAAATTAGAAAAATCCAGGTGATTCCTCTCCCATTTAGACAAGATGTGAGGTAATCATAGTCAGTACATTCCACATCTGGTGTGGAGGAAACACATCTGGTATGGAGGAAAGTAGTTTCATAAAACCTCATGACACCACCACAGGTAGATGCTGGAGGGAAGGAAGGTCCTGGATCCAGCCTCTTCTGGCTCCCCAGCAGCAGCAGCACCAGGAGGCAGCACTACGCCTTGGATGGTCCAGGATCTTCCTTCCCTCCAGCATCTACTGGAGTTTGTCCAGAGTGTCCATCCGCACCCTGAGCGATGAGATGAGAGGCTGCTGGGGAGCTGGAAGCAACCTGCTGCCTCCTGGTGCTGCTGCTGCTCGGGAACCAGAAGAGGAGCTCTCTGTCCTTCAGGGACTCCTTCTCCAGAGTGATGCCCCCTTGATGCCCTCGCCTCGCCCACCCGCTGAACCGGTACACCCGGTTTTATGCCCGCTGTAGCTACCGGATTGGTAGCGGGGGGGCAACAATAAGATCCGGTTCGGGCGATCCGGCCCGAACCAGTTACTGCCACCACTGCTATGGTTATAAGTTAAATATTTTGTGTAGCTCAGTCTAAGAGTAATTATGGTTGTGAAACATGTTGTCTTACTTGAAAGTGATGATTGGAATATGTTTAGCACAACTGGAATAAATAAAGTTATTTTAAAATTTGATCTTGAATATATCAAGAGAATGCGTTTGAGCCTATTGGCAAAATCCAGAGTAACTACGGGGAGTCCTTGCTCCGGTGTAAGAACAACTTACTTTGGATTCCAATATGAATTTCCAATAGGTTTTCACTAGGTGGTGAAGCAACTATGTGTGCACGTTAAGTCTCTTACATGCTCCCGTAGTTACTCTGGATTTGGGGGTATGTGAGTGTTGTCTTCTACTAACACTATACCTTTTCTTGCAGGGAGCTGCAATGAAGTACCTTCCCTGTCACTATAGCTGACCCCCGGTTTTCACACCTAGTCAAAGCCCTGTTCACTGCAGCCATTATAGCTCTTGATACCTCTGAGCTGCTCCTTACATCGCTGGTGAAACACAGAAACAACCTTGGAACTTGAAAGCTGCATGCAACTTCCTATTCAGCTATGAGAGAGAATGCCTCTGGAATTGTTATTTCTGTAGCAACAGTCCTGGCAAAAAATGTTTTTTTGTCTTTCAACACAATTAGAATGGTGATGAATGCATTTCTGTGCGTTAAAATTAAACCTTTTATTTTATCCCCAAATCGATGTCCTTGCACCAAGTGCACAGCAAGGTTCTTTGTGCAGAAGGAGACCTTAAATGGAGGTAAATGTGGGAATATGGAAGGGTTTTTTTTAAAGAAGTTCTTCAAAAGAAGGCAAGCAATGTTCTGGTATTTTTCCTATTCTAGTTGAATACATTCTGATATTTGACTTACAGCCCAATCCTATAGAACTAGAAGGGGATCTGACCCTCTGCTGCTGTAAATCTATTTACAACTGTTCAGAAAGATATCCACCAGCAGGTGCTCTGGAATTAGGAGGTGCAGGAGGCTTCATGCACCATAAGGGTCAGTTGTGGGCATGGGAGGGTTTGGGGATAGAAGGGAAAGGGACCATGCTGGAGAGGGTGGAACCTGACACCAAATGCACATGCTGGATCCTATCCCCCATTTTCCACCCCACCTATTCTGCTTCTTGGACCATCCTCAATTACATAGCTCCAATGAGACGCACTGATCACCAGAGGGTGGACTGAGAGGTATGAAAAAATACTTTTCAGTTTCCTCTTTGGCCTTCAGTTTCTTCACTCAGCTTGGTAAATGTTTTGGATACTGTAGAATGTGATTGAAAGATACAGTTTGATCTTTATGTGCATTTTATGATCTTTCCACCAATAATTCAAGATTTTATGGCTTATAGCAGCTTTTCAATTTTCTGTGGTTTTGGTAGTTGTACAAACGCTTTCTATTAAATCTTCTATTTCCATATCTCTGCTATTATTTCTGCCAACAGTGATAGGAAGCCATATAGCATTTTCATTGAGACTAAAGCAGATCTCCACCCACTAGGTTTCTGCATCTTCTTTTATCCCACCTTTGTCAGTCAAGAAACTCAAGGAATTCTCCCCATGTCGGAATATTTTTTTACCTCTTTATCCAGCTATTTGAAGAGTTGCTTTTGATTAGCATTATATAAGTTGTTTACATTTCAGACTTCATTATATAACCTGTTTACTTTTCAGATACATGTTTCACAGATTTTCCATTTCTGCTGCTGTGTATCGCAGTGATCCATACGTTATTTCAAAAAAATATTACTTTTACATGGGTCAAAACTGAGCTTTTTCATTGTAATGAAAATAAAATGTGTATTTATAAGAATTCATATAATTAGTCATTTTACCAATTTAATCATGCAGATCAATTTTTTTTAGGGTGACCAGATGCCAAACCCCAAATTCCTGAATTCTAAGGCCAAAATTCCTACCCACTTTAAAAATTGCCAAAAAATGTATTTTTTTATATTTTGGGGTTTTTTTTGTTTTTTGGCCATAACCTTTGATATGAAGGAGATATCTCAAAACTGATTTTTGCATTGGATTCTGCTCTTCAGTACGAATCCAACAACTTATGACATTATGGTGTACTGTGCACCAGTGCACAGTTCAAAAATGAAGCCAAAATGTAGGACTTCCAGACAGGAGGCTAAAAATCCTGACAAATCCAGGTTTTTCTGGTCATATGGTCACGCTGATTATTTTTTCTTGCTGTCTCTTAAGTTAGCTTAGGTTCTTTGTTCAGGACTATTAAAAGTGCCTTTATGTTCTTGTCATTTGTCTTAAAATTTCCAGCTCCATTAACTGAGACAGCACTGCAGGAGCTGAGTGTACTACTTGGTGAATTATTTCTATCTCAGAACATTCTATCTGATGAGATAGTACTATGTTCTTTCCATATTTTATTATTACTAACATTCAATGACTCTCACACTCTTTAGAAATACTAGTTTTTGAAAATGTTCCAGACATATTACTAGAAGCTGTCCCTAATGCTATCAAATTCAACCTCATGAGGCCCATCACCATCTCTACAATCTCTGAATAAGAGCTTTCCATTACTGTTATCTTCTTTTTCTCTGATTTTCAAAGACATGCTGAACTGGATTAATAAGTTACTTTGTGTTGCCCATGATTTTGCTTTTATTTGCTGGATTTATGTTTTGGAGAAATATTCCTTGCAAGGAGCCACTCTCCAATCTGATTTGTATGTCACTGAATCCTAACTAAGATTTATGGAGAAGGGAAAGAGCAGGAGTATGGGAAAGATACAAGGCGGCTCCATGTACTTATCACCACGAGCCCCCAGACGTGCAACTGGGGGGCTGTGGCAGCCCATAAAAGCAACTTCTTGATGGTGCACACTACTCCATTGAGGCATATGTCATTGGATGCATTTCAAAGAGTAAAATCCATTTTGAAATAGCTCCTTATCACAGAAATGCTAAAGTTATCACAAAAATACTAAAAAGCAAAAATATGCATAGGGAAAAATGAAAGAAAACTGGATTGTGGCTTTACTCATGAGTAGGCAAATGTGCCATAGTTCATTGGAAAGGGGAGGCTGAGAGCAATCTAAGGACACTAGAAGGGTCTTGATTCAATGAACGCAGCCCCCCAAACAGGGTGACCATATAGAATGGAGGACACCTTTAACCAAAGAGGGAATTTAGGCAGGTGCTGCTTTTTAAACCCTTCTATGTGGAGTTACACCTGCCCTGATTTTATCTTCTATGCAATGGTTAAAGGTACAGGCACTCTGTCCTCCATTTTATATGGTCACTCTGCCCCAAAATCACCCCAGAAGGAAGTTCCCTCCTCCAAAGCTTCCCTTTGCATTGAATCCCATTAAAAGTGAAACTGTACAGCCATGTTTACTCGCGAGTAAGCAAATGCTTCAGCTGGTGTTGAAGGTCAGTCCAGAGGGTGTAAGACTTCCAGAATGGTCCTGATCAAGTGCTCCAGAAGGCAGACCTCCCTCAACACTGAAAATGACAAAAAATGGCTGATAAAAATTCACTTTTTTAAAAGTGAATTTTTTAAAAAATGTTTTTATTTGTAAAGCCAGGTGATAGTTCAAACTTCTCATCTCCCCTCTCAGCGCCTAATTTTTTTAAGGGTGTGTGTGTTAAAGCTCTTTTTATTTTATTTTTACTTTTTTACCAGTTGACCTCTTTTTCCTTAATAATTTTAAATGTAATATTTAGAATTATAGTGTTTAAATTCAGCACATGAAAGCAATATACTTTAGAGCTTTTATTTTGTCATGTTCTACGCTTTTCTTAGGTGTCCTATGTCTTGGTGGGGCATTTTTGGGGTGGAAGTTATTGATTTGATTTCCAGTAAATCTCACTGGAATCTCTAGCATGTACACACTTTTGAAACAGCGGCGTCTACACTGGCTTGGGCACATCGTGAGAATGGCTGATGGTCGGATTCCGAAAGATCTCCTATATGGAGAATTAGTGCAGGGAAAGTGCCCTAGAGGGAGACCACAGCTGCGATACAAAGACATCTGCAAGAAGGATCTAAAGGCCTTGGGAATGGACATCAACAGCTGGGAAACTTTGACTTCCAATCGTTCAGCGTGGAGGCAAAAGACCCAGCATGGCCTTCTCCAACTGGAAGAGACACTTGTTCGGCAGGCTGAAGCAAAGAGGCAGACCCGAAAGCCGCGAAACCTGGGAGCTGGGCAGGGGACGGAATTTATTTGTCCTCAGTGTGGAAGGGATGGACACTCTCACATTGGCCTCTTTAGCCACACTAGATGTTGTTTCAGGATTTCCAATCAGAGCACGATACCATAGTCTTTCGAGACTGAAGGATGCCAATGACTGTCACTTCCAGCCATGACATCACTTTTGGTGGATCCATAACAGATTGTCCCTCTAAAAAGTGGGTCCCAAACTAGAAGGTTTGAGAACTACTGCAATAAGTTGTTAGAAAGGTGGAGGGGGAGACTCCACTAGTAAACAAAAAGGCTAAAAATCATGGTTTTAGTTAATCCCATCTTGTCATATACCATTGGACGTGTAATTTACAGTAAAATGTAATGGAACAAACCACTTCAAAAATATCTTTATTCTATCAAAACATGTGGCCAAAAACAAATGGAAGTGGGGCAATGGCACATAACCATGCTCACCCTCAAGGTGTTGCCCCTGCAAGGGGGTGAGATGCTGATCTCCCACACTGGCTGACGTGAACTCTTGTGACACCACGTCTACATTCTAGCTTCTTAATATCCATCAATGCATTACTGAGTAACAATCCATCCAATCAGTAAACATTCTTTCCTGTTAACACATGTATATGTAACCTTGATGTGTAATCACCATCAAGGAATTAATATTGACCACCTGGAGGAAACTCATTTTTTGTCTTCTTGGTGTATATTATTAATTTATTATTATTAATTTATTATTAATTTTTATATTATTATTATTATTTATTAATTTATTATTATTTATTAATTTATTATTATAACGCACTAAGAAATGCATTATCAAAAGACTTAAAAGAGGGGCATATGCTGCACTGCATTAACTTTTAACGATCTGTGTGCCAAAGCACCAGCTGTTTGGGTAAGTTGACATGTTCATCTTCCATTGTATCTATGTTCTGTTACTTACCTTTGTGCTGCTGCTCAACCCCTGCAAACTGGCACAATGCTTTTGTACTTCCATCATGTTATAGCTCAATCCCCATATTGGTTGAAAAAAATCTCTAACTGGAACAACATTTCTCTCTTCACTTACGCAAAGTTTATTGGATAGTAGTACAGCAAGATTGATGCACTAAATCATTCCCCCCAAGTGACCAATGCACAAATCCACAATCCACAAATCAACAGCTAAGCATACAGACATGCACTTTTACAAGATCCTCTTTTTCTGAGATGATCAGCACTCAGGTATGATGTGTGGGAGAAAAAACAAGAGAATAAAACAGAATAAAGCATTGAAATGGGAGTGTGCTATCTGCTCAGAACACATATAGGAATAGCTACATATGCCCAAGAACAAGAAGTACAGTACTTTCAATGGCAACTCTAGAACTCTGGTGTTTGTTTTTTTTTTTTTTACTGAAGACAAAACAAACTCTTTTTAAAGATAATTCTCTCTTCTCCACCTTCTAATAAGATCCCCTTACCCCAAGGGAAATTTATTTTCATCTCTGAACACTATACGCTCAAACTGTTTGCCTCTTTTATGTGTCAGTGAAATTATAAACTATACAGCCAAGTTTTGTATCATGGGAAAAAAGTGGGCTGCAGTAATACCCTCTCTGCTTGCACTGTCAGCGTGACAGATTTCTTTGGTTTTGCCAGTTTTAGAATAGCATCACTTGGTTCAAATTTTGAGCTCATTACTGCATTGGGATGGATGGTCTGGGATAACCTATGCATCTTCTCATGAAAACCATTTGGCATTTCGAAATTGAAATAGGTAGATTCATGTTGAAATGCAGTCCATTTGAAAGGATATGATGTAGGTATCGTCTAACGTCAATGCTGGGCCTTGAGTGATTGCAAGAGCCAAGAGACTACCAACACTGCCATTACTTCGGCCACCCATGTCACAAAACATGCATCTCACATTGAGTGGTGGTTGGTGGGGCAAGAGGCAGATTCAGGATTCCTCTAGCCTGCCCCAGACAGGGCCTTATCAGTCCACTTCCTTCTTGCTAAATGTGAGCCAAAGAGATACCTGTAATCTGTTTCCCTATTCACTCCCCTCACTCCAGCTGATCCAGATCCTTGCTTGTGTGGTCCCTTTCAACTTAATGGGATGATTTCTTGTCCTTTAGGAATAAGCAGATCAATACTGCCAGCTCCTGAAAAACCAAGTAGCCAGTGGCAATTTGCTTTATTCACCTCACTCTTTTCTTGTGTGGTCCTTTTAAATTTAAAGTGACATTGCAAGGAAGGAACCTGGTGAATGAAGGACACAGTTTGCATGGTTTTTGAAGTGTAGGCGCAGTGATCCACTCCCCCCTTATTTATTTTATTTTATTTATTTGTATCCTGCCTTTCCTCCCCTGCAAGAGGGAGCTCAAGGCAGCTAACATCAGGGAAATAAAACATCATTAAAATAGATCATAAATAAAGATTAAAACACCATTAAAATATAAGTAAAATACAATTAGATTGAATAAAAACATGCAGACTAAAAACATTTGTTAAAAACAGTAAAACAATCAGACACCTGTCCCTCCCCACCTCTGCCCCTTTTAAAAAGCTTTTTTTAAAATAAAAGGTCTTATCCACTCACTCCCTTATCCACTCACCCCTCCTTCCATGCAAGCCCTTTAAATAAAACAGAAAGTGAGAGATATGCTAGGAATTCCTAACCTGATCCCCAATTCCTGTTTTGTGAAAAACAAGATTGCAAAGGAGCATGGTAAGTGAATGCATTTTTCTTTTTCTGCATTTCTTTTTGTGGGGAATGCATACCAACGGGTCTTCATTCTAGTGACTAAAATTCTGAAAAGTGAGGCATATATGGTAAGACCATCATGTTGTATATCATTGGAAAGGTAATTTTATGCAGAATGCAATGAAACAAAATGCATTAGAATATCTATATTCCATCAAATGTTATGGCTGATTAACCAGAAAATGAAAATGCAAAAGCCTATGGAACAAAAGTGGATTTTCTTAACTCAAACATTCCCATGTTACTGATAACTCTGAGCCAAAGAGATGAAATTCTGATACTTTATGGAACTAATAAGGTGTTAATATGAATCAGTTCTCAGTACACATATTATATACAGTACATATATCATAACACAGTTACCCATGCTTACTGGGTATACAGGCGCTTCTAAGTGGTGCTCCTCTTATATTTAGTGGGAAAATGTATTCCTCTTTGCCCCAGCACAGTTTTTCTAAACAACAAGGGACACAGTTTTCATTTTTTTACTTAATTAAATTTGATTTTATTGTTACATAATGGGGGGGGGGAACAAAATCTTCTTCAACTCCAGATAGCAAACAGGTTGTTTAGCTATGCCACTAGCAGAACAAATGGTTGGTGAACTGCTGAGGAGGCGGCAGCAGGTTTTTCCCCAATTTTATTTTTAAAAGATACCCAGGGAAGATGCCACTTCTGGTTGTGACATCAGTTGTGACATCAGATGCCACTTCCAGTTGTGACATCATTTTGAGCTTTGCACCGGGCTACATGATCATTAGCTACACCAATGGGTTAAGGCATTTATGTAATTAGATAAATAAATATGGCCTGAGCCAGTTTGACAGTCTTCTTTCAAGGAGAGGAAAGGGTGGGATACAAATTTATTTAAAGTAAATAATTTGAAAAATTTATCTCTGTAGTTTCTACTTTGTGGCAGATGTATAGAATGAGGGATCCCCAGTCTGAGGGATCCCCAATTCCCTTCTATCATTCTTCCTGTGGTATGACAATAATCTGTGTCACAGCTCCCTGGGGCTGGGTGGCTCAGTCCATTTCATTTTCTGAACAGTGTTCCTGAATACAAAGACGCCACATAATAGTTGATTTTTATATATAAAATCTCTGACATATTTAACATCATTTCCAGTCAATTTCATTTCATTTTGAAGTTGGCCACAAATCTTCTAACCGCTAACCACATTTATTTATTACTTTAAATATGACATTAAAGATTTATTTATTATGCCAAGAGAAGGGTGAATTAGAGGAATATTCCATCAATCTGGCCATTGCTCATCCGTTTCCAACCAGCAAATAAATTAAAAGCTCTATGTCACAAATTCGCATCTATACCAACTGCTTAGTATGCTATTGCAAGACATTTCAAAATATTGCACCTAAAATCTTATGACAAGCAGGAATTAAAGTTGTGCTTTTGGAAAGCAAATTAAAAATGGTGCAAGCTCAAATGCAAGGGGGCAGCAAGTCCATGGGTAGCCAACTCTTAATCTATGCTGGGACTGCGCAAAGGTGAGGCTGGCTACGGCCCCAACCATAAACACAGTCCCATATGTTTTCATAGCAATAAAGAACTTGTGCTTGCCCAAAGGCCAGTTTTGACTGCACCAGAATGCTAATAGCCAGAATGGTACGTGTGTAGGTGTGGGTGCCTGTGATGCTCTGAATGCATTGCTCAGTGGCAAAACCACAAAGTTTCCCAACTGAGAGGTGGCAAAGCCGCAGCCTATCATGTACCCAGTCCTACCATGTATGGAACAGCCCCCAACCCCTTTTCCTGAGGGCAATGACTCTCATTCCCCACATGAGCAAAGCTGGCTCAGCTGCCTCTCTTTGCGGCCCAACCCCACAGCGCCTGGAACCTGAACCTGACCACAGATCCACATTGCTCTTCTGTGGGCCAGAAGCATCCTCCCCAACTTCTTTATAAGCGATTGCAAGACATTTCAAAATATTGTATCTATCTATCTATCTATCTATCTATCTATCTATCTATCTATCTATCTATCTATCTATCTATCTATCTATCTATCTATCTGTCTGTCTGTCTGTCTGTCTGTCTGTCTGTCTGCTTTTCAACAAAAAGTTCACAAAGTGGTTTACAAAAAAAGAAAAAATAATAGCTAATTAATAGCTAATGGGTCCCTGTCCCAAAAGGGCTCACAATCTAAAATGCAAAAAGAACATCAGCAAAAGCTACTTGAACAGAAATTGCTGGGGTGTATAGAGACAGTTACTCTCCCCCGGCTAAATAAAGGAGGAACACTCACTTGAAAGAGTGTCTCTTGCCTAAGTAGCAGGGGTATACTAGTCCATAGTTCATTATTCTCATCTAATAAATCTTCATAAGTTTTATTCTTTTTTTTCCAATCCAATTCAGGTTTGTAGCAATTTCTAGTGGTCTGATCCACCTTGGAATTTTCAGATACATTTTAAACTTTAGTCAATCCCAGACCTGGTATAAAGCTCTTCTAATAATATGTTGCTTAAAAACCATGTTGTCTGACATTATCGTACATGAGAAAGGCATGCCAGTCTATTTGTAAATCATGTCCTTCAAGTTTCAAAAGTCTATTCTGTTTCAACACTGCCCAGTCTCTAATCCAATTTAGGGATGCAGCTTGATAGTATAGTTCCCAGTTTGGGACATCAAATCCTGAGCTATTTTTAGAGTCCTGTAAATATCTCATTTTAATCCTTGATCTTTTACCAGCCAACACAAACTTTGATACAGTTTTATTTAATTCTACAAAAAATATCTTCATCAAAATAATTGGTATTGTTTGGAATAAAAACATCACTTTTCATAATATATTCATTTTATTTATTGTGATTCTTCCCAAAAATGAAAGTTCCTATTTATGCCATTTCTTCAAATTTGGATTTAACAGTAAACCTGAAAAAACACATTCAAAACATCCTTGAAATTGATCGTAAAAAACCTAGATTTGATGAAAATAAGAATATGTTATGCAGGGCTTTTTTCTGAGAGTATTCAGCGGTATCATTTTCCACCTTCTCTTCCCACTAGCTAATTAATAGTAATATTGGGATCAGTTACACCATCGTCGTGAGCACAGGCTCCTTTTCTTCTCAGAAAAAAAGCACTGATCCTGTGAAACAAGAGCACCTCCTCCCACCTATATTCTTGGGGCTAAGCTGGCAGTTCAACACAATTTGAAATTGTTTTATTTCATGGTTGTGTCCTGCCTACCCCAACATCCATTTTTCATGTTGTGATTCCGTAGTGATGTTCCACTATGGAAAGCAGGTTACGGACTAAATGGGCCTTATGGCCTGATCCTGCAGAGCTTTTCTTATGTTCTTAGAAACTTGGAGACCCCCTGAAACCAATGTGGTTGCTGTAAGTTGTATGCTGCTTGCCAAATTGTGGCTTTCACATATCCATGATTCATTCAGCTTTCTCGTCTGTATCATACATTAAGTCAGAAAGCTCACTTGGTACTAACAAAATACACCAGTTTTCCACGCAGGAAGATGTGAAGACGTCAGAAGTAAGCCCAGTGTATGATCTTGAGAATGGTTAACAGTCGGGAGTTTTGTTAAGAGCTTCTTCATGCCTGTTATAATGAGCAAGTGGCAGTTCACATTAACATGGAATATGGAGTGTGATTTCTCAGGTTTGAGAAAAATATGACAAAATGGATTTGATGCTAGAAGTACTTGTATTTGAACAGATACTTCAGTTTCTTAATTCTGGGTCTTGAGCACATCTTGTAAACACTGCCCAAAATAATGGTAACATTTGGTGTTTCTGGCTACATTCTAAAGAACTTCTTAAAAATACCCTGTTCTAGGGCCAGCTGTTGGAACAGTTTGGCCACATGGGATTCTAATCTGTGTACCCCCTACTCACTATAACAAGAGGCAACAGTGAGTCCAGGGCTGACGATGCCCCACACAAAGTGCAGTAGACAGAAGTACACAGCCAACTGCAATTGTGAGGGAGGTATGCAAGACAGTGGGATCTGCCATCTTGAAATCTGGCACTGGGCTTTCCTGGGAGTCCCACTGAAAAATGGGACTTACTTCCGAGTAGACATGGAGGAACTCTGGCATCACATTAATGTCACATCCTAGTAAATTTGACAGGTGATACTGGACAGATTGTTTAATCTGAAAGGAGGTCCCAGGTTGAAATGACTGAATACCACAGAGGTATGGGATCTAATTTGGCCCAAACTGTCCAATCACTTTAAGGCCATCCCTGGCTCTGAGACTCAACAGGAAGAGTGTGCTTTGCAAGCACTCACTCAGTCTAAGCAGCATCTCTTCTGCCAGCTTGGCTTACAGCACAATCCAGAGCAACTAATCTGTCCACATAAGAGCCCTTAGGTTGCCCTATCTAACACTAGGTTGGAGCAACTGCAAGATGCTCCAGCCCAGTTACTCTGAAGGAGGCTTAGGGCAGAGCAAGGCAAGATAGGGTGCCCTAAGAGAGGTGGACCTGCTCTGCCCTAACTGGGGCAGCCTAAGCAGCACAGGAGAGGCAAGTTGAGGGCAAGTTTAGCATTGCCTAGGGCAGAGCAGTTACTCTGTATCCAAAGCCTGTTTCAAGGCAGAAATGCCCTCTTCCAGTTCCTCAGAGATATACCACCTCAGGAGCAGGTATGGTAATGAGTAGACCCATAGGGGTCCATGATAAGGCCTGAGTAAGAATGGTAGTGTTGACCAAAAATCTGAGTTCTTGGCCAGCCTAGCTGCAATCCCTGCCTCTCAACCTCAGGATATGGCACAACTATGGCAGCCCACTAACCTCAGGATACAGCAGGCCACTCCAAGCATCCATCTTGCACTAGAAGAACTGCAGCTGTAACTGGTTGTCAGGAACTGCTGGGCTTCCTTATAATGTAGGCACCACAGCTGTTCCTTCTTCAGTGTGATCTGAGGGGGGTCTACTCAGGAGCAAGCCCTCCCTAGCTGTCACAGACTTAGCATGCTCTGGAGCAGTTAGGGCAGCCCCGGCTTCCTGACTCTCTGGATGCAGCATAACTTTCTGCTCTGGATACAGAATAGTTAGGAGAGAGCAGTTAGGGCAGAGCAGGTTAAACTTGCTCTGGATTGCGCCCTTAGTGCTCCGTGGAGGTGATCTCTCAGGCATGTGCCATGATCTTCTGACCTACAGCAGAGGCCCTTTAGGACTGTGGTCCAATTTGGCCAAAATTGGCCTAATGCAGCACAACAATGTTGGAAGTCACCATAGCTATTTTCTCTCTTGATTGAGCAGGTGGTAAAGGTAAAGGGCTGTTTTTCAGCTTCAGAACTGGCAGTCTTATAAACTGTTCATACATGTGGCTTTTACAAGAGGGAGTGGAAGTTCAGCAAAAAAAAAGACATCAGAGGAAGTTTATTTAGTAAGGTCCATGGTACTACTGAAGTTTGCAACAACTGCTTTATACAAAGTCAATGATGGCAGAGAATAATTTTCTGAAAGCTTTCGTATCAGTTCTCTGATATGAAGTGCAACTGTAGGGGAAATGGATACCTATGGGGATAAAAGTAATAATCTATGGAGCAATATTATTCATCATTGCCACAGCCCATCAGAATTCCCTCTGTTTCTAACCTCTTGGCAATCTCTCACACTTTAACCCCTGCACAATGTAATCAAGAACCTGATTGGCTTCAGGGGACGTTTCAGGCAATTTCACAGTCTTTGAAACCTGAGCCACAACTCAGTTAAGGTGACGTCCTTTGATTGCAGAAGATTTAGGCTCCATCCCCATTGCCTGGGAGAAAGCCCCATAGAAAATGCTAGAACATAGCTTCATATAAAAGTGAATAGGTCGGAACTGCAATCCTGGGTCCACTGAGCTTAACTTCAATCACACCAAATTGTCGGTATTACAGATATTGTGGCACTTGAACAGATGGTCTCGAGCTGCCAGAGAGAGACATTTCCTAGACAGGACATACTGTTTTATGGTAGATGGACGCATTGTGGGAAAAGATGGAGTGTGTCAGTTTTTTATATTCAGAAAATGTACAACATGCTTCATCAAGGACTCAAAATGTTTCACAATAATGTTGCACATTAATGGCGTATCCCATGTAAAGTTACACTTTAATACTGTCCATATTCTTCTGCAGCCACTCCAACTATCCTCTTAGTGCTTCTCTTTTCCTTGCCAGTTTTGTTATTTTTGTTGTCATAATATTTTCACTAGCTGAATTTACCTGTTGTCGCAGGAGTAAAATTTAAATATTTGTGGGCATTGGTGGGAACCACTGGGAACCAGCTGGCATCAGGCACTGGAATTGGTTACCAGCATGAACTGGTGGGCACTGGGTACACTCAAGGGGACCAGATGCCAAACGCAAAATCCCTGAATGGCAAGGCCAGAATTCCTGCCCAAAGGCAAAAATTCCTAGCTCCCAAGCCAAAATTCCTGCATAAATTCCTGCAATTAAAAAAATTGTAGAAAACCCCAAAAGTGTAAGACAAGCAAAAATAAGCTAAAAACACTTGTGTTTCTCTCCTGTATTTAATTTCAGTACCATATTACTCCTTTTAAAATTGAAAAATGATGGAACTCTCTACTCACTGTGGCTGTGAGAGAGACAAAAACTCCATTTTACTGGCACAATTATCTGGGAGGAAGTCCCATTGTATAATGGAGTTTCCTTCTGGGTAGACACAACACAATTAGCATGGGGTTCACACATTTTCCAATTCCTCCACCTCACTTGGGGCAGCCGGGAGGTTGAAGCTGTAGTGATGGAGCGAGGCAGCAGTAGGCAGACTATCAAGGAATAGCAGGCAAGCAATGCCAGGAGGCCAGCGATGGAGAATGGAGGCAGAAGTAGACTGGCAGCAGACTCATGGGGTGGGCGGCTGCAGTGAAGGCGGGGGGTGTCTGCGATTGCAGCCCCGTGAGGAGAGTGCGCCAGAGGCCGTTGCCAGCTTGCTGGCTGAGAGTGATCTGAGCCACAGTGAAGTGGTGAGGTGGCAGAGCTTCCTTCTCCTGCTCACTCTTTCTCCCGCATGATGGTCCGCCCAATGATCAGGACCAAAGATAGCGCATGCCACAGACACAGCCAAACAAGCGTGCACAGCTGCAGCACACCAAATTTAAATGGCGGCCATTTTCCCGGAGGCTGGCGAAATTTTCCCTGAGGAGGGGCTTGTTTTCCGGAGGTCTCCTGGAAATTCTGGAGGTCTGGCAACCCTGGGTACACTAGCAGGCACCAGCTAGCACTGGGCAATGCTGGACAATGACTGGCACCACCAGGCACTGGGCACCACTAGGCATTGGACACTACCAACACCGGGTATCCCTGCCAGGCACAAGGCACCAGGCATCAGGCATCACTCGGTACTATCAAGCACCACTGGGCATCCTTGCCTGGCACTAGGCACCATCAGGCACCACCAGGCATCAGGCACCACCAGGGACCATTGGGTACCACACACCACTGAACACCAACAGAAAGCACTAGGCACAACTGGGCATACTTACTTGGCATAATTGGAACCACTGGTCACTGGGCACTGCTGGGCAGCAAATAATGTCTGAATGGGTCCTTGGAGTATGCTCTCCAAATGTCATGCTTCTAGGTCTGGGGGTCAGGATTGAGTGTTGAGGAGTCAGTGAAAGTAAGTCTACAATGTTACGTATAGGGACAAAATGTTAAATAGAGGGACAAAAACACTTTTCACCCCCTTCTGGTTTAGATTTCTAAAAATTATTTTGTAGCGGGTGCTTAAAAGTCATGGAAGGAATGTGCTCCCCAAATTTCACGTTTCTAAGTCTGGCAGTTTTTAGTGCCCCTCAATACAGTTTTTGACCACAAAGATGCACAGGAAGCCAATTTGCAGTTTTCCCCTTACCTTTGTGGATGCATGTTACAAATGCTTTGAAAAGCATTGCCAATAACAATGCGAGTTAATGGCTGGCTAGCTGCATTTTATACCAGTTGAAACTGCTGTGTTCAGAGATAGCCCCATGTAGAGTTCCTTGGAAATGTTCATAGTTGGCACACCTGCCAACACTGGTCAAACACACTCTTTCACACAGCTGTTACTTGGCCCTGGTCAAAGAGTCCTGACAAATTGCAAAACTGCTCTTTCAGGGTTGGGGTACAGCTTGGTCTATGAGATTTAAGCAACTTGAACAGCTCAGATCCCTGCATCGTTCCATAATTTTCAAAAGACTATTAAGAGACTTGTTCCTACTGCCAAATGTCTGGAGACAGTTGGAGCAGATACATTGTATTCCAAATACTCGTCAGAGAGAGCTAGTGCTTAGACAGCACAAATGGTTGATGGCTCCAAAGAAACCACAGGTAGTTGGTGACTCCAAAGACTGAGTTCTCTTTACTAGCAGGGAGAGCCAGGGTAATACCTTCCCTTTTTTTGTTATTGGGCCCAGCAATGAAAATTGTGGGAAATAGGCAGATAAAAAGCAGTTACCTAGAGCAAAAAACAAAAAAAACAAACTGCTCTTCCTTCAGCTGTCCAGAAAACATAAGAGTACTTCTTTTGAATGGTTGAGACAATGTACGGAGGCAGAGCAGCTGTTGAGACTATGATCATTCTTCTTCCAGCTATTGGAAATTTGATAGCATTGGGACTAGCCATTTCGATCATACTTTTCTGGCAGGAAGGGCACACTCCTTGCAGGACTGGATGTTTGGTGAAGTTTCCAGCAGTGGGGAGAGGCAAGATCAACATGTAAACATAGAGGGCTACCTTATGGGAAGTCAAAACCATTCATCTGTCTAAATCAGAATGGTGTTGTACATCAAGTGGCAGTAGTTGTCCAGAATCTTTTACAGCCATCCCTGGAAGTGTCAAAGATTGAAGCTGGAGCACGCAATGTTTTCAGTGATGGGGTTCACAGATTTTTGACCCTCATCTCTGAACTAGGGATCATTCATCCTCCTTTTCTGTAGCAAATGGGGCTACTGAAGATGTTGTATAAAATTCTTTAGGAAATGAACTCATCAGATCAGAGGATGGGGGGCTCAGTACAGCAGGGTTCCCAGCTCAACACAGGGGTTCCCAAGTGTGTATCACAACACGTTAGGGCATTGTGGCACACTTACAGAGCAGTGCAAAACATTCCCAGCGACTTCACCTACCTTTAATCCTGGGCACCATCTAGGATCTCACAAAATCTCAAGAGGTTTGGGTGCTGCCATTTCGGATTTACAGGATTTTGCAAGATCCAAGGTGACTGGCGACCAAGAAGAGGCTGCAGGGATGTTGTAACACAGGTATGTTTGGGAACCACTGGCTTAGCACTAAGGCACATTTACATGGGTAATAGTACAGGATAATACAATTCAGTGCCAATGAAATGCTGGTTGTGTGGAATGCTGCACAGATATGTGCTTGTTAATGCTTTTTAATACACAAAAGCTCACATGTAAATTGGGTTTTGGCAAAGGCAATCCAGTTATCCCATATGAAAAGCTAATTCCAGACAACAACTGAGCAAAGTTTTACTTCCAAACATGGGAAAGCTATTTTGAGCAGCAACTGCACGGCTGTTTCATTTGGCCTCCAGTGAGACCAGAAAAGAAGAGAGAACTTGTTAAGGTTCACATGAACTATAACAGTAAATACAGGGATGCATGTGGGTGTTTTAAGGCTTGCATAACAGACTGACTGCAGCATTCTACTAATTACCCTTGGATTTTTGAGCTAATCACCAGCCTTAAACAGCTGATGTGCAACAACTGAAAACATGAAATGTTGTTCCCTTTCATATTAGATTAAAGTGTGATATAATTAGCAAAAAAAAATACATGATGGGGAAACAGTTGAGAGGGGAGGTAAATAGGGTCCAGCCATTATTAAAATTTGATAGCATTTGCTTGATGGCTTAATCAAGCAGAACATCAAAAAATGGCAAGCATTTGATAAAGGACCCCAGAATCAAAGTTGTTTGATTCATGTGATCAACATGAAGAGGGAGATTCAAGATAGCCTCCAGTCTTTCAAGCTGATGACCTCACTTGAAAGCAGACCAAGAAAGTCACAGATTGATCTCTGCAATAAACTCTCTTACCATCTGCCCCAAATTTCCTTATGGCTAATGAGTTGTCTCAGGGTCCTTTGGAAGCTTTGATTTGCTATATGCACTTAGTTTTTTGACAATGTGAAGCTCAGCTTGCCATTTCTCGAATACAGAAAGTCTGACTTTGAGCTGATCCTCACCCCAGATGTCTTTGTTTCAGGTTTGAAAGAAAGCCACCTGAAAGAACGGCATGAGCACTGTTAATGAAGGAGGAGTTACAGTGTCACTTCAGAAAACATTTTTAAAACATACATCTATGTGTTAAATTTATACAAAATTTACACATGGCTTCCTCCCAAAAATTTATGAAAATTGAAGTTAGGCACGGATGCAAATAATTCTGCCTGTCTCACCCCATTCTAGATATCACACTCCATAGTTAAAAGTGTAGGCAAACATTTTGGCAGGAGGGACACATCTCTCTAACAATGTGTTGGCAGCCAGGAAGAAAAGAATTAATTTACATTTTAAATTAAAATAAATGTACATAAACTTACATAAATGAATACATTCAAGATGACACATATATGAAAGATTAAATTTCACAGGGTTTATTTATCTATATATATAAAAGAGAAATGTCACTGACTGACTCACTGACTCATCACCACCTTGCCAAAACCGCCAGCCCTAGAAGCGTGAAATTTGGGGTGGGTGTTCCTTCCGTTGACGGAGGGGTGCACTAAGAACTGGTTTTTGGAAATTCCAACTGGAGGGGGGTGAAAAGGGGCGCAACGCGTTTTCCTCCCTATACTTTGCATTGGAGAATTGATGACTCATCAACATTCCGCCCCAACCCCCAGACTTAGAAGCATGAAATTCAAGGAGAGAGTTCCTTCTGTCACATGGACACCCATCAAGAACCGATGTGGAGAAATTTAACTCTTAAGGGGCTGAAAAGGGGTGCAACGTGTTTTTGTCCTATATGTAACATGGAAGACCGACCAACATCCAGCCAATTTGGTGCTCTGTGCCTGGTGCAGTGGGGGGATGTTGTTCAGAGAAAGAGGTTGCACTGGCAAGGATGCTGCACATGGGGGAAGTTGCGCATGGGGGGGAAGTTGTGCATGGGTTGTTGATGTGCATGGGGCGTTGATGTGCCGTGGGGGGATGGCATATGGGGAAATGTTACTCCCGCAATGCAAGTACGCCTTTTGTTAGTTATACATATGTGAACTATAATATATAGCTTAGATAGATAGACAGACAGACAGACAGACAGACAGATAGATAGCTCTCATGTATAAAACCACATGATAACTATGAACTGTTCGCCACACAACTCTTGCACAGTGAAACTCTTGCACAGCCAAAAACACATGCAGACATAAGTTGTTCAAAGACAGGGGAGTTAATGCCCAGGGAAAAGCTGAAAATACATGAAGACACTGGATGTCAGAGCCAGCAGTAAAGGGACAGTGTGGGCTCCAATAGTCTCTAACCAACCAGAGGCTCATTGAGGTCTGTGTCCTCACAGAAGCTTTATCCTTAGATTGATTTTCATGTGTCTGAAATGGTCGGTCTCTCTCTCTCTCTCTCTCTCTCTCTCTCTCTCTCTCTCTCTCTCTCTCTCTCTCTCTCTCTCTCTCTCTCACACACACACACACACACACACACACACACACACACATACACAATTTGATATTGTTAAATATATTTTATTCAGTCAGCAGTTTAATCCTATGGAGCAAGAAAACATTAGGATAGTAACATACAATGTATTTGTCAGCTTTAATGCCAATAAATATCTGTTATTTATACTATTCTCATGTTTCTTTCATCTACACAGGAATACACTTTTGATGATGAACTTTTGATGAAGAACAAAAATTAAAATTCTTTAACTGGAGACATCTCCAGTACTAACTCCTAACTGTTCCAACTCTTACCTATGAAAGCACACCACCATTCATCATATTGATGAACGATGCCCAAATGGAGTAATGTTGTGAAGGCGGTTAGAAAAGCTGACTGAGTGACCTGTTCTGCCATGAAGGTGGGCGATCTAAAAGAGGAAGCCTTGGCCTTCTGCCATAGCTCATCATCTCTCAGAGAGACCTCCCCAGGTAATAAATAGCTGCTTTGAGGCTGAACACGATAGATGCACTGAAAAAATACCTTACTGAAAGCTCTGAAATCTACTCCAAAAGGTTCCAGGGCTCCTGCCTCTGCTTTCAGCTGGAGCCACTGGGGAGGCAATTGCTTAGGATAGAATGTGGCAGGGAGAGACGAGACCATCTGTTTGAAGTTTTGTTTAGAAGTCACCATCAATCAATTATGTTGAGGCACCAAAAAATGGATTTAAATGGTTCAGCTGGCAAAGATTAGCTGCGGAAGACTTTTTCAAAGTATCTTGACTTCTCAGTAACTTGTTCTTATAATAGTGAAACTTTTAAAAGACATCAAACAATGTTTCGGGAACATCTTGGAATTGATGAGGGTGAACAAAACCGAAACAGGAAATCATGGAAATTCTATTGCTTTGAGATTCAGATGTTGTTGGGAAAAGTGTCCAACCAGTTTTGAATGGGGTTGCATTCAACCTGAAACAAGAAGTTGGCAACTGTGGGGGAACTAAATTCCAATTTCATATCCAGGTTGTTAACAAACGATAGTTACACCATACTAAATGGTGAAACCAATTAGACCAAATAACTGGGAAACTGATGGCAAGGCAAGCTGGCAGCTTGGGATGGGCTTCAAGTAGTGGATAATCAAGTAGCACTCTGCTCCAGCAAGCTTGATGCATCTGAGAGTCTTCCTGCCCCCTTCACTTTTCTCCAACTGCTGTATCTTGTCTTCTTTAGAACAGAACTCAGACTTGCTTATGTCACATAGGAAATTGCACCCCTACTTCTGATTGCCCTTCCACCACCACCCACTATTCTATCTTTGGTTTGGGGCAATAATTGGCCTGCCTGTCCTGTTCCTCTCTGAGAAGGAGCACCTTAGCAAGCATCTCATGCCTTCCAGGAAAAGATATCCATGAGAAGTGCGGGACAGTCATGAATGCTCATTGATTAAAATAACAGGGCACAATCCTTCTTGGACTGTGTGATTTCAAGTTTCAACCCTCTCCCCACTCCAAAGATACCCCATTTAAAAAGCTGAAGATACGATGGAATATTTTTCTCCACACCCAGAGATGTACTTATAATCACAGGACAGCTTTCAAGTACTTACTTCCCACATGACAACTGAAGTGGTACAGCCCATGCAGAGCAATATCACTTTCTGGCATATGCTGTGAAACCAGCTTCATGTATCTATGGAAGATACATGCAGAGATCTTCTAGAGTGCAATGAGTCAAGTCCTGCTTTTCTCTGGCTTTGAATCCCATTTCTCTTCAAACTCATATACTCAGCATTGCTTAACTCAGAACAGCCTGAGATCTGTCAGGATGTTGATGTTCATTTGTAGCCATTCCCAGAAATCAGACACAAGACACAAAAAATAAATTAAACTTTGGTCATGGCTTTATTACTTTTTGTAGAAATCTGCAACTGAATTGCAGTGCTGCTCCCACACAAATTAGTGGCACCAGCTCACAACTTGAGTTGAGTTCATGAAAAAGTGCCCCTCCAGTATGACAGTGCAGAGTAGGCAAAAAACCACCCACCTGCAGGCCAGTCTGAGTGGGTGGAAAAAATTCCTACTCGAGCCCAAAAGGTGGCCAGCTAATCCCACACTGTCACTGGTGGAGGCAGGTGCTAATATACTGCTAGGTGGAAGATGAGGGAAAGTAATAGGCTCTTTGCATTAGTAGCACAAGTAAATTAATTGTAGTGTGATTAGCTTTACTTCTAGTGTTAGGTTGTTAGCCATAGTTGCACAAGTAAAGATTAATTTCATTGTAAATATGAGCATGTATTGATGAGCACTCACCAATACAGTCTGAGTCTTTAGTACCAACATCAACATAGAGTTTGGCCTGGACAAATGTGCCACAGTGGCACTAAAGAAAGGGAAGATCACGGAAAGTGATGGCATTGAAATGCCGAATGGTCAAACCATTAAATGCCACCAGCCTGAAGCCTACAAATACCTGGGCATACTGCAGCTGGACAATATCAAGCAGCAGGCCTCTGTCAGTCTTGGAAGACTATGGTATCGTGCTCTGTGCTGCATACGCTGCATGTGAAGCACGAAAGCCTGGGTTGGATTGTTATGGAGGATAGGCTGTTCCCCAAGCAGCAAATCCCCCCTCTCCACGCCCTGAATTAGTCCAATGGAAAGGCAGAGCCAATACGATTGGATCCAGCTGGTGTAGCAGAGTTGGGCTAAGGACAGGAGCTCACCCTGTCTTGTGGGGCCGACCCGGGTCTCGAACCCTGGCCTGCTGGTTAACAGGCACAGCGTCTTAACTGCTTGCGCAAGCACGGGCATGTAAAAACTGTTGTCAGCAAAGAATACATACAAAGGGTTAGAAAAATTTTGAAGAGCAAATTGAATGGCAGCAACATTATAAAGGCTATAAACATCTGGGCCATACCTGTAGTTAGGTATACTGCTGGCATTGTGAACTGGACACAAAAGGAACTGGATGACTTGGACAGGAAAACAAGGAAATTACCGTATATACTCGAATATAAGCCAAGTTTTTTTAACTCTTTTTTGGAGCTTAAAAAGCTCCCTCAGCTTATATGCGGGTCAAGCAGCCAGCTAGTCCAGCAGGAGTTCCCAGGAGAAGCAGGTCTCTTTATATTCCTCCTCCTCCCTCTCCCTGGAGGCTGCTCCATCCCACCCTCTCCTAAACAAGTCGGTGTCCAAATAAGTAGGTATGCTTTCCAGTCAGGGTGAGAAGAATTTTCTGCCCTGAATTCTTGGAGGGGGCTATTAAGGATGTGTCTCTCTCCTTAACATCTTATTTTGGTTAAAAATCTTATTTTTGAGGTGGTATTTTCTTGTTTGTTTGCAAAGGAGGAGGGTCTATGCAAATGAGATGCTCCTTCCTCCTCCATTGTGTAGGCTGGGCCAGGATCTTTCATAGAAGTCCTACTAAGAATTCCTGAGGTGGGAGGGAATTCCTGAAGTGGGAGGGAAAGAGAGAGGGAGAGGGAGAGGGAGGACCTTTGCGCAAAGGCAGATAAAGGAAATGAAATGATCCTCTGGAAAACAAATGCATTCAAATACAGAGAGCATCTGATCAAACCATGCCTACTCAGAAGCAATCCCATCCTAGTCAATGGAGCTTACTCCCAGGTAGATGTGGATAGGATTGGAGCATCAGACCCCAATCCTCTGCATGCCTGCTTAGAAGCAAGTACTGAGTGACCATATGTCCTCTTTTCCCAGGACAGGTCCTCTTTTTTAGCCTTGTATCTTGGTGTTGAAAAAGTACATTGCCCTGCTTTTCCTTGTCAGCTGCCAGAATGGTCAATGGACTTACTACCAGGAAATTACTGTGCCCATATGTCCTCTTTTCCCAGGACAGGTCCTCTTTTTTAGCCTTGGTGTTGAAAAAATACATTGCCCTGCTTTTCCTTGTCAGCTGCCAGCATGGTCAATGGACTTACTACCAGGAAATTACTGTGACCATATGTCCTCTTTTCCCAGGACAGGTCCTCTTTTTACTCTTGTGTCCTGGGAAAAAATCTTCACTCTTCTCCTTTTCCTTATGAGCAGGCAACATGGAGTATTCTTATCATCCATATCCATATCATCAAGCAGCGAAGAGAGGGGAGATCTGGTGGATGTGATCCCCCTCGCCCCCCCCTTCAGCATCCCTGGTTGCAGAGGGTGGTGGTCCTGCTCCTGATGCCAGCTCAGCTGGCTTCTTGATGCTCCAAGCAGCAAAGAGAGGGGAGATCTGGTGGTTGCGATCCCCCTCACCCCCTCACCTTCAGCATCCCTGGTTGCAGCGGGTGGTGGTCCTGCTCCTGATGCCAGCTCATCTGGTTTCTTGATGCTCCAAGCAGTGAAGAGAGAGGAGATCTGGTGGTTGCGATCCCCCTCGCCCCCCCCCCTTCAGCATCCCTGGTTGCAGGGGGTGGTGGTCCTGCTCCTGATGCAGGGAGTGGCAGTCCTGATGCTGCTGGCTTGAGGAGGAGGCACGTGGCCTACCCATCCTACCTTGCACTTTCCACTGCCCACCTTCCACTTCCTTGCACTTTCCACTGCAGACACACCAGCTGGACACCTTGCTTGCACTCACTCACCAATCAGTCAGAAATGGAGCCTTCCTTGGACACCCCACCACAGCCAAGTCCCTCCTCAGTCTCAGGTAGCATTATAATACCCGTACTTCTTTGTAGACATGCCCAGGGTTGGGCCCTGAGGCTGTACTCTTGACTGGAGTGAGCCTTACTTCTGAGTAGGCATGTCAGGTATGCAGCCCTGATTCTGCTAGGCCAGCACATTTTGCTGGGAGTAATCCCCATTGACTGGAGTGAGCCTTACTTCTGAGTAGGCATGCCAGGTATGCAGCCATGATTCTGCAAGTGCACCCTACCCCAAAAAGAAGGCCCACTACCCTTCTCTGCCTGATCCTGAACGCTGCCCCACTTACTCACCTGCCTTCCTTTTCTACTCACTCACTCATTCAAAGTCTTTTCTTTTATCCTGTTAGATGTGGTTGCATGGTTGCTGATTGAGCTAAGGTTTTTGTACTTTTAAAGTACTGTTTTAAACTACTGTTGATACCATATTGTTTTTGCTGACTCTATTCTACTTACAGAGCTAGTTTACTGTTTTTCTTGAAAATAAATAATTGTAAAGTACTGTTTTAAAGCACAGTTTTAAAGCACAGTTTTACTGATTTTCTTTGAAATAAATATTCAAAAACATTTAACCTACTGATGCCTCAGTAAATGTTATTTTATTGGTATCTATTTTTACGGTATTTTGAAATGTACCAGTAGCTGATGCATTTCCCACCCTTGGCTTATATGCGGGTCAATAAGTTTTCCTAGTTTTTGGTGGCAAAATTAGGTGCCTTGGCTTATATGCAGGTCGGCTTATATGCAAGTATTTACCCACCA
The DNA here is from genome assembly GCA_030015325.1 of Cryptoblepharus egeriae. Taxonomy (NCBI): domain Eukaryota; kingdom Metazoa; phylum Chordata; class Lepidosauria; order Squamata; family Scincidae; genus Cryptoblepharus; species Cryptoblepharus egeriae. Next base: position 77,091,680 of record JAREYC010000003.1, on the reverse strand, counting down.
CGGCGAGAATGAAGAGCCAGAGACAGATGCTGGATTTAAAGGGCCACTTTATTGAATAACTACAACTATTTAATAACCCACAGGGGACTGCTGATAAAGTCGTGCTGGTCACTACAAAAATAGGGACGGGCGAAAGCCTGGCTCAGGTCACACCCTCACACAGAAGGTGCCCATCATAACCAACCCGAAGGTCGAGACAGCTGGGCGCTCAGTCAACCAGTTACCCAGTTGACCTCGCCTAAATCCCAGGTACAGGGCTAGCCGCCTAGGCTTACGTCCGGTCTGGGACCCAATAAGCCCGCTGCATCGCACTGACCCTTGCTGTCTCAGGCAATCACCAAGGCCTATCCTGCCTGCTCCAGCACGACACCTGCCATAAAGTGACCTAATTAACTCACTCCCAGTAACACAGTTCAGGGTAGGCGAAAAAAGGTCCCGGCAAAGGCCAATCAGCAGGGACCCCAAAAATTCCTACCCGGCCCCAAAGCGACCAGCAAAGCCTAAACTGTGAAGGGAGGGAGGGTGGGGGACGCCGCTCTGGCGAAGACTGAGGGGAAGCGGGCGAGCGCGCCCGCTTCGTCCCCAGTCCACACCCCTTTAGCCCTAAGCAGCCAATCGGCTGCAAGCATCTCCCTCCGGCCAAACCATTCCGCCGGGGGGGGCAAAGTGGGCAAGCCCATTAAGGGGCTTGCAGCATTACCCACCACGGCGAGAATGAAGAGCCAGAGACAGATGCTGGATTTAAAGGGCCACTTTATTGAATAACTACAACTATTTAATAACCCACAGGGGACTGCTGATAAAGTCGTGCTGGTCACTACAAAAATAGGGACGGGCGAAAGCCTGGCTCAGGTCACACCCTCACACAGAAGGTGCCCATCATAACCAACCCGAAGGTCGAGACAGCTGGGCGCTCAGTCAACCAGTTACCCAGTTGACCTCGCCTAAATCCCAGGTACAGGGCTAGCCGCCTAGGCTTACGTCCGGTCTGGGACCCAATAAGCCCGCTGCATCGCACTGACCCTTGCTGTCTCAGGCAATCACCAAGGCCTATCCTGCCTGCTCCAGCACGACACCTGCCACACGGGGAACCTGTCTAGAACATGGTTCCACCGCCCCACTAAAGACAGTCAAGCAGTCCCCTGACTAAATCCCAGATGAACTCATCTAGGGCCAAATCGGTAAGGTGAACCCCGTCATCCCTAAAAACATGGGGCAGCTGCCAAAGAACATGAGGGTGAACAATGACAAGCCCGCCCGAACGCTTCACAAAACTCGCCACATAGGCGTTGACCCTCTTACGGGCCAAATCAATCTTCCGGATACTCCTGGCACCCTTCCACACCCTCCTCGGGAGAAAAGATGACCAAAGAATCCGGATGTTCGGGCACCACCACATAACAAAAGAGAGATCTCGCTTAATCTGAACCCTGAGATCCGAAGTCCTCATTTGGGTTAGATCAATCTCTCCTAGGTGGACCAAAAGAACATCAGGGGGCGGGTTGTCCCTCAAAAACCCATTAACTATGGGCAGCAGCTGCCCCCACCCCATACCCCGCTTTACCACCCAGAACAACTGCACGTCCGGGGCCAAGCCGAGGCAGGAACCAGCTCCGGTACGTTCGGCCCTCCTCCGAGCCCAGAAGAGGATGGAATGGCCAATAACCAGTACTCGAAGAGGTCGGGGCGAAGATGACTCTAAAGAGAACAAAAACAGAGTCATTGAACAATGATGCGAACACTCAAAAACAAAGCTACATCTACTAGGCACCCCACTCCGCTAAGGCACCCCTCAAAGGAGTCACTTGCGGATGTAATACCTGAAGGCACCCGAGCGCCATCGGCCGATGCGCCGGATAACCTCCTCAGGCAGACCCATGGTCGATGCCAAAGTAGCAGCGCCAATCCGAAAGGAATGAACGCTGTAATAGCTAGGGGAAAGACCAAGAGTGGTCAATGCCCATGACAACACTGCCCGAAACTGGAAGAACGTGAGAGGCGCCCCATCAGCGTGCTGAAATAGGGGGCCTACGAAATGCAAAACCCTGTTCCTATATTGGGTAAGAGCCCCAACCGGGCACAATGGGTGGCGTGGGATAGCCCTAAGCCTGATCAGTGCACCCCGAGACCTTTGGTCATTTTTGGCCCTTCGTAGATGGAGAACACACTCAGAGGAACTAAGAGTCAAGTCAGACCACCACAACACATTAGCTGGGTCAGCCGAACGAGACCTCACCAGAACCTCACCAATCCGGAAGGCCCCAAAAAACATGACCATAGCCACAGCTCTAAAAAGGTCTCTCTCAAAGTCCGAGCTGCAGCACCTGGCAAAGGCCCCCATCAAACCACTCAAAATATCCAGGGTGAAAGGTTTCCTCTTATCAGGTTCCACCGGTCGGTCCCGGCGCATGCCTTCCAGCATATGCCGAACCCTAAAATTCTGCGTGGTGTCGGAAACACCCTGCAACCCAGCCCCAAAAGCTAAAGCAGACAGATAGATAGCGATAGAGCGAGGGTGAAGACCTGATTCGAAAAGGAAAAGCAGGAAGCGCAGCACAGCCTCTTCAGAAAGAGGCCAAGCCACCGGCAGAGCATTGGCCTGACAAAAGGCCTCAAATTCTCCCACCTTACGTTCGTAGCTGCTCCTAGTTGAAGGAGCCAGCGAACCCAGTATCAACCTCTGGGCCCTCACGGTCCAAGGCTCCAAAGCCACTCGGGCATGGGGTCCGGTTCCGAACGAGCAGCCGGGGCGAGTTGCCGGAAGCGCTCCTCCTGAAAACGAGACAGAGCATCGGCAACCCCATTCTCCAGCCCCGGAACATGCCTAATCGAAACAACCAAGTTGATGCGCAGGCACTGCAAAACAAAAGCACGAACCAAGCGCATCACCCTTGGCGACCGAGAGGTCTGCTTCCTTATGACATGTACCACAGCCTGGTTGTCGCACCAAAACCGAACAGTAGAGTTCAGGAATTGATCCGCCCAGATGTGTACAGCCACAACCAAGGGGAATAACTCCAAAAAGGTAAGATCATGTACCACATCACTGGTCCTCCAAGAATCAGGCCAAGGATGTGCACACCATCTCCCCCTGAAGTAAACTCCAAACCCATGACCGCCTGCTGCGTCCGAATGGACCTGCAGGTCAGCCCGAAGAAGCTGTAACTCCCTCCAAAAAGACGTGCCATTAAAGTCGGACAGAAAGGTAAGCCAAACCCTCATGTCCTCCCTCATGGCTGAAGAGACCCGCACCCGATGGTGCGGGGCCTTAAGACCAATCATGGCGTCACAAAGACGCCGCAAGAAAGCACGTCCAGGAGCAACCACACGACAGGCAAAATTTAAATGCCCCACCAAAACCTGCAATTCCCTAAGGGTCAATCTGGAGGCTACCATGGCCTGTTCTAACAAACCCCGCAAAACAACCAGCTTGGGCAGAGGTAACCTAGAACACTGAGCGGAAGTGTCCAGCTCAATGCCTAAAAAAGTCAAAACAGTAGAGGGGCCCTCGGTCTTATCCCGAGCCAACGGAACCCCCAACTCTGAACAGAGCGACTGAAAAGAAGCCAAAAGTCGGGAACATTCCTCAGAATCGGCCTTACCCATAAATAAAAAGTCATCCAGGTAATGAGCAACTTCTCCAAAGGGAGATCTATGACGAAGAGCCCATTCCAAAAAAGTGCTGAATGACTCAAAAGCAGAACAGGAAACAGAACAACCCATCGGCAGAGCCCTGTCAACGTAGTACCCCCCCTCAAACCACATCCCCAGCAGGCAGAAGTCCAGAGGATGAATAGGAAGTAGCCGAAAAGCCGACTCAACGTCCGTTTTGGCCATAAAGGCCCCGGGCCCGCAAGTCCGCAAAAGGCGAACAGCTTCATCCAATGACGTGTACCTAACTGAGCAGAGGTGAGGGGGGATCCCATCATTAACAGAGTCCCCTTTGGGAAATGATAAATGATGGATAAGGCGAAACTGACCGGGCGCCTTTTTGGGCACCACCCCTAAAGGGGAAACCCTCAAATTAGGCAAGGGGGAGGAAGGAAACGGGCCCAAGACCCTACCGGCAGCAACCTCTTTAGCCAACTTCTGACGTACCACTTCCTCCATACCAATGACTGATCTGAGGTTGGGAGCCCAACAAGGGGAACCCGGGCGGGGAGAAGGAATGCGAAACCCATCCCTAAACCCTTTCAACAAGTAATCAGCTGCACTCCTGTTAGGGTAAGCAGCTAAGAGGGCAGACAAAACTTCAACCCTAATCGGCGATGGCCCCTTTTCCTGCAGCTGGGGGAGGAGGGGGGGGCTGGCTCCCCCCACCTTTCCTACCACCTCTTCCCCCAGTGCCGCCATAACCTTTACCCTTGGGGCAACTGAACGCAGAGTGCTTCCCCTTGCACACCGCACATTGGTGGCTGAAGGGGCAGCCACCCCTGGAGCAGGCCCCAGTCGAGCTGAATTCATAGCACGGCCGTTGCCCTTGAACACCCGAGGCTCCCGAAGACGCCTTGGGTTGTGGCACATTACGTGCTATGAGGTGACCACTATCAGAGCGGTCACCCTGTACAGGCTTGGCAGTAGCCGCAACCTGCATCCACAGCTCGAACTTGGGGACCGACCAGTCCAGGGACGGGTCATTGGCAGCCCGCATCCTGAAATTCTGGTCATACTGCAACCAGGCATTTCCCCCAAAATCCCTCAAGGTCCGGTGAATAATATCAAGGTATTTAATCATAGCCGGAGCCCTTTTCGGCCTGAGTTGGACGACTACGGCCATATATATACAATAGCCATATAACCAATTCGTCCAATTGTGATCTATCTTGCGCCTGCGAGACGCTTCAAGATCACGCTCGGGTTCCCCCACCTTAGGAACCCGCTCAGGTTCAACCTGAAGAAGACTGAAGAGGTCAACGTAATCGCCTCTCCAAATCTTCTCCTTCACCGACATTGCAAGGTGGCCACCCAAAGGCAAGTCAATACTGCCATAAGGACGGTCCTCAGGACCATTCTCATAGTCAGAGTGCCTGGCCAATCGGTAAACCTCCTCCCAAGTCGGACCATAAGGCACCCCCACCCTCAGACGATCCCCATCATAGGCAGATCGGCGAGGGGGGCGTGGTAAACCCCAAGCACACCAAGGGACATCAGGTGGAACCATACCAACGGACGGCCAAGCATAGTAAGGACCACCCCATCCCGAGCCCCACCAAGGCACGGCTGAAACTGCCCGCTTCGCAGGCGGGGGTCCATACTCATATGGCTCATCCCAACATCCCACCACCTCAGGCTCATCAGCTACCTCAACATCCTCACCTGCAGCAGCCCCGTCTAAGGTGGAGGAAGGGGCACTGGACACACCTGGTACCTGAGGGGGATCCTGGGCCAAAGGCCTCCGGCTGCCGGACCTAGAAGGGCGAGCCGTGAACATTAGTGCCCCCCGTCCCTTCCTAGTAAACACACGAGGCGCAGGGGCAGCTGCAGACACCGATGCCCCATCACCTTTGTTCGCCTCCCTTTCTTTAGCCTCCCTCTCCAAGGCCTTGCACCGCTCAACTAAGGCCCTGTGGTCAAGAGCCTCCAACTCCTCATCCGAGGAGGTTGGCTCCGGAGGTGGAGGAGAAGGAGTGGGGGGCCGTGGGGCTCTACCCCCCCGTTTCTGAAGCCGCTTCCCCATGTGTCACCCAAAAGGACCAGCCCACACCCTGAGTGTAAACTTTATTGACTCAGAAAGGATATGAGCTCCAGTAGCAGCAAGAGGAACAGCAGCAGCAGGAACGATGTCAGCAACAGACGAAGCCCAGAGAACCAACGGGAGTGATCCCTCGAAGACACTGGCAGCAACCCCCAACGATGAGCCAAAAAGGGGGGGGGGGAAAGGAGGAGGCCTCAAGCCAACCCTGGCAGCAGCCCCCAAATGACAAGCCAAAAAGAGGGGGGGGGAGGGAGGAGGCCTAAAGCCAACCCCCGCAAGGCGCTAGGCCCAAGGCCCCACAAGCCCCAACTAAGATGACCCAAAAAAGGGGGGGGTGCAGGCCTAAAGCCAACCCCCGCAAGGCACTAGGCCGAAGGCCCCACAGGCCCGACCAAAATGGCCCCCGACACGAGGCAGCCCAAAATGGCCGCCACTCAAAATGGCTGCCGTGACGACGCTGCCCCCAAAATGGCCGCCACCGGCAAATGGCCGCCGCACTCCACGCGGCCCAGCGAAGCGGGCCCAAAACCCGGCCCCGAGAGGACGCCAAGGACCGAGCGTCCTAAGGAGCGGGGGCGTCAACACGGGGGCGTCCGCAGACGAACCTCCCCAACAACCGCCCCTGTCGTCGCCGCGGGAGACCGACACTCCCAAGAGCGAGGTCCGGAGCGAGCCAAAACAGCTCCGCTCAGGACGCCGCTCTGGCGAAGACTGAGGGGAAGCGGGCGAGCGCGCCCGCTTCGTCCCCAGTCCACACCCCTTTAGCCCTAAGCAGCCAATCGGCTGCAAGCATCTCCCTCCGGCCAAACCATTCCGCCGGGGGGGGCAAAGTGGGCAAGCCCATTAAGGGGCTTGCAGCAATTCAGTAATGACCATTCACTATGCTTTACATCCATGTAGTGATGTTGACAGGCTGTACCTGCTTAGAAGATCAGGGGGCAGAGGACTTTTGCAAGTGAAGAAGTCGGTGGAAGAAGAAAAACATGCCCTAGCAGATTATGTGCGAGAGAGCCAGGAATCTGCTCTGATTGAAGTCAGCAAGAGAAAGTTGTTGAAAGTGCAGCAGACCAACTATGAATACCGCAAAAGTGCAATTCAGGCTCAGACTGCCAGTTGGCAGAATAAAGTACTGCATGGCCAATTCCTTGCCACTGGAATTTTTCGCTGTGTATTTATGGATAATAATAATAATAATAATAATAATAATAATAATAATAATAATAATAATAATAATAATAATAATAATAGCAGATTATGTGCGAGAGAGCCAGGAGTTAGAAGATTATGTGTGAGAGCCAGGAATCTGCTTTGATTGAAGTCAGCAAGAGAAAGATGTTGAAAGTGCAGCAGACCAACTATGAATATCGCAATAGTGCAATTCAGGCTCAGACTGCCAGTTGGCAGAATAAAGTACTGCATGGCCAGTTCCTTGCCAAGATCGAAGGAAAAGTGGATCAGGTTGTGGCTCACGAGTGGAACACTGAAGAAGGAGATGGAAGGCCTGATACTTGCTGCCCAAGAACAGGCAATCAGGACAAATGCCATCAAGGTCAGAATTGAAAAATCAGCTGATGACCCAAAATGCTGGCTCTGCAAAGAAGTGGATGAAACCATCGACCACGTCCTAAGTGGCTGCAAGAAGATCACGCAGACTGACTACAAACTGAGGCACGACTCTGTTGCCCAGATGATCCACTGGAATCTATGCCAAAAGTATAATCTGCCAGTGGCAAAAAACTGGTGGGACCACAAGCCTGAAAAAGTGGTTGCAAATGAGCAGGTCAAGCTTCTGTGGGACTTCAGGATACAGACGGACAAGGTCTTGGAACACAATACTCCAGATATCACCATCATAGAAAGCAATAACTGTGGCTTGTTGACATTGCCATACCAGGTGACAGCAGAATTGAGGAGAAACAACTGGAAAAGATCTCCCGCTATCAAGACCGAAGAATTGAATTACAGCGTATCTGGTGTAAGCCAGTGCAGGTGGTTCCAGTGGTAATTGGCACACTCGGTGCAGTGCCCAAAGACCTTGGCGGGCACCTGAAAACTATTGGCATTGACAAAATATCGCTCTGCCAACTGCAGAAAGCCGCTCTTCTGGGATCAGCACAAATTATACACCGCTACATCACACAGTCCTAGACTCTTGGGAAGGGTCTGACTGGTGATGTGAATGAAACCAGCATGAAATTGTTTGCTGTGCATTTATGTTTGATTTAATAATAATAATAATAATAATAATAATAATAATAATAATAATAATAATAATAATAATAATAATAATGTTATCTCATCATCTACTTCCAGGTGCCATGCTTTGCTCCAGGTGCCATCAGCCTCATGAACAAAGATTTGTGCTCAGCAATCACCTTGGATGCTTCTCATAGAAATCATCCTGGGTTCAGATGGAGAAGCCCCTGTGCCATGGGGTTCCATATAAGTATGGCATTCACTTTGGCCCTGAAATGCTTACTTCCTCATCTTCCAGGGTTGTGACTCCTACCATTACCCCAACTGTGGAGAAATGGAAGTAATTAAAGGTGACAGGATGATGTCACCACCAATTATTTCCAGGCAATTGGCCACTGATTTGGCTGGATTTTTGCTGTACTATGCTCTCCATTTCTTCAAACACTTAGAGATTGTGGCAGCAGTGCAATCTTGCAGCAGCTGTTTCACCCACCCCATGTGATGGATCCTGGGGTGATCATCCCCCTACCCCTGTCTAGATACATCACTGCTTGTTTTCCCCATTCCTGAACAGACTCCAAGCAGATGAATAGAGAAAACAACCAAGTGAGACAAATGTGGCCCAAATTGCATCTATCCAGCACAGGAATCTTTCTCTGTATATATCCTGGCACTTGCAAAGGAGCTAAAATGGGGAATGCAGTTACATCCTCCACTCTCCCCTTTGCAAAAGTCAAGAGGACCACTCTCAGGCAAGCAGGAGAGAAATTACCTGTGTTTTGAGTGTGATGGACCGGGACGACACACAGAGGTGGATTGTCCAGGGGAAGCCAGGACTTGGATGGATTATGTTGTAAATGCCCTTGAAACTTCCCATCAATAGGTTACAGGGGGCAGATCCGAACTCCATCGTTGGTGTGTTTCAGCTGGTTGGGTACAGGAAATGCCCCAAAAGACACACTGAGAAGTTCTCCTGGAAGCCTCACACGCCATTACGAGCATGGTCTTTCCCATAACTCTGGAAAGAAACATAGAGACTGAAACACCAAGATTCATTTTGTCTTGTTACCCCACCCACAACAACAGAAAGAGGACTAGGGAAAAGGGGCAGAGAGAAAGGTCAGGACTCTTGCTCTGATCAGCTCCAGCCAGTTGACTGTTAGTGAAGTCACACAAAGTAGTTCCTAAGGAGCAACCAAAGCTGCATCCTGGCAACGTCCAATCAAATGCCTCTGGCCAGCTCCTGAGCAACTGTTGAGACCCACTTCCATAACTACTGTGGTGGATCTCCCCCACCACCTTTATTTTTCTATTTGTTCTGTCCTCAGTTACACATGCGTATACAATATTTTACTTACTTAAAAGTTAGATTGATTGTTGAGTATATTGGGGTGCCTAATCAAAAAAATGGCATCTGTTTTGCCTGACTGGCTCCAAGTTTGGGGGAAAGGCATAACCACTTTATATGCTGTAAGCCAGGCATCAGCTTCCTTTGAGTAAGATGGTTGAATAAGAGCAGATAAGGTGGCTACGCTGCATCCCTCCATGACTAAAGCAGATCAGCCAAAAAGGATTCATTTTTGATTGAGCACCCCAAAAATATACTTGAACTATTCAAACAGCCTTTGGGATTGGACTGATTAACCACTTATTCTTAACTACTGATTAACCACTTAGCATCTTAACCGCTGAGCCTCTACAGCCCATTTTTATATTTAATAGACTATGGGCAAAATCCAGAGTAATTATGGGGGGTCCTTGCTCTGTTGTAAGAACAACTTACTCTGGATTCCAGTATGAATTTCCCGTAGGTTTTCACTAGGTGGTGCAGTAACTTACGTGACTAAAGTCTCTTATGTGCTCCCGTAGTTACTCTGGATTTGGGTGTATATGTAAGAAATAATACACAATGGCTGCACTCCTAACCTCCAGTTAGGTCAGCCTAAGGACCTTCATAAGTCCTGTGCTGACCTGGGAGTGTCACAATAGTGCCATAAGACACTTGTATGTCACGTCTGGGGGAGGATTAGACCAGTCCACAAATATGGGTATGTCTCCTAACATCACCACAGGAATTATAAGACTGATGAGTTTTACAGACCTTGATTAGGATTGCACCCAAGATAGTTTTAAATTTAATAATTAATAATTAATACAGTGTTTAAAATATACCACATGAAATCAATATACGAGTGCTTTTACCTTTTATTTTGTCATGTCCTCTTTTTGTCATGGCCTTATTTTCAGTGCCCTTTTCGGAAGAAAGGTGGACTATAAATTGAATAAATAAAAACAATGTCCTACATTCTTCTTGAGCATCCTACATTTTGGAGCGCTTTGTCCTCTTCTTTTAACAGCTGGTCACCCTGTCCTTCCATTAACAGTATTCTGCAACAAGCTTGAGGCAATTTGCTGTCCCTGCACAGGCAGCGAATGCAATAAATAAGCTGTTAATTATATTTGTATTAGTGGCTCCAACCTTGCAGGGCTGTTTTAGTCATGTAATTAATACTTAACAAGATAGCCAAGGATTAGCTACTTCAAATTCACCAGGAAACAATGTGAACTGGCATTTATTAATCTGCAGCTGATCTCTAATGGATGCCTTTGAAACCGTTTTGCTAAATAACAGTTACATCATGTGTCTATCATCTCATATAGCTGTTCTGAATTAATGAGGATTTCACAACAGGGAAATCTAAACAGATGTGCCAATCCTTAGATTCTGTCCCAAAGCTTCAAAGGGTATGGAATTGTATATGTATGTTTATGGAATTATTCCATTTAGGTTTCCCCCTAGTTTCCCCTACAGTTTCCCCCTAGTTTCCCCTACAGTTTCTCCCACTGCAGAATTTAAAGGAGTACCCTTACATATACACCTGAACACACAGCAGTGTAAACAGATCTTCGGTTCAAAACACAAGGATAGAATCATAGAATCCTAGATTTGGAAGGTACCTAGTAGGTCATCTAGTCCATCCCTCTGCTTGCAGCAGGAAATCCCCCTAGAGCATCCCCGACAGGTGCTCGTTGAGCCTCTCCTTGAAGATCCCCAGTGCGGGAGAGTCCACCACCTCCCTTGGCAATCTGTTCCACTGCAGAACCGCCCGAACCGTCAGAAATTTTTTCCGGATTTCCAGCCAGAATCTCCTTTCTTGCAGTTTGTACCCATTGGTTCTAGTTCTGCTTTCAGAAGCAGCTATGAACAAATGAGCCCCTTCCTCCTTATGACCGCCCTTCAGGTATCTGAAGAGGGCAATCATGTCTCCCCTCAGCCTTTTCTTCTCCAGGCTGAGGATATTTTTTTCATAATGTTGTTTTCAATAATAAACTGTTCTTTGACTTCTAATGATTTTATCCTAAATGCTTATACTATTTATGGAATATACAGTCTGTACTTATATGGGTCATACTGTTTATGGAATATTCTCCATTTACATAAGAGGGTGTGAGGCTTTCACTGATTTCTCCTTCATTACACTCCTGAATCTCCATCCAATTTTTGAGAGTTGAGGGACTGCAGACAGATCAACAAAAACCACCTCTGCCCTATTGGGCAGATAGAGCTTCATCCATGACCATCAAGAGAACTCATGATTTTAACTATCAGGAAATATTTTGTTTTTATATCATACCCAATACAGTTTGTTTAAAAGATTCAGATGAGTTCCTCCTCTTCTTTCTTAACAGGTGTTAGTGAGTAAATATTAATTGATTCATTTGGATCACTCACACACTGTGGACAGGTCTTTTGTATATAACGCACAGCTGAGCAAAATGTCAGCATCACATGCATTGTAAACAATGGATTATAGATGTTTTGCACCCCACTTTTCTATACTGTCTGAGTTTGCAAGGTGAGTGTCTGGCCTAGAAATGGCTTTGCAACAGGTGATGAAGGCTTTCAAGAAAGAACTATTCTTGCCTATAATACTGGAATTACTCTAGCATAAGAAGTTGTTGATATGTTTATGGCAGTCAAGGATATAATGTGCAGTACTTATAGTTAAAAAAATGTTCAGCATGTTCTACGCAGACTCTTCATAGCGCTTCTCCCCATTAATATGCCCTTCATGATTGCTGAGTTAAAACAGATGAAAAAGCTACTCCTTTTTCATCAAAAAGGATGAAAGGATGAGCACGTGCAGGATGATGTTGCATCTGATAAAAACGGAGAAAGTGCTAAATCCGTATGGGGAGTGCCTTCCAACCATCTGGTAGTGATTCAGGTGACACAGTAATTTCAGATCTTATTGAACTAATTGATTTTCAACACAATTTATTTAATCAGGATGAAATGATGAACTAAATCTCTTATGTCTTCTTTCTTCTGTCTATAAAGTTCTCTCATCCCACCTTCCCCAAAACAGTGGCTCACTGGAAGGCACCTTCAGCTAGTTTGGCTGGACTCCATCTTTAACATATGGAGAAATAAATGCAAAGAAGTTTGCTATCCATAAGATGATGCTCATGGATTTTAAGGGGTTAACAATGTGAGATGCACTTCTTTTGTAGTAGCAGAATCACAGAGATGGTACAAGAGAGGTTAAATGTTTCCATGGATTTTCCCCATCCATTTCACCAAATCCCTTCCTTGGTGCCATCACGAGAGGTCATGAAGTAATACATGCACTTGAGCCCTTCTGGAACTCACCAATTTCCTGGTGGCATATAGGATCTGACCAGTGCCACAGGCATGGAAGATTCAGATTCAAATCAGGTAAATCTTTTGATGTATATGTACCCTTGTCGAGGACTGAACCTGATCAATTCTTGAAGCCACCACTGTCCCTAGCCATGATATCTTGTTAACTGGGGGGGAATAAAATACTTTTTCAGGTACTATGTTCCATTCTGTGTTCCTCCACATGAATCATGAATTGGGGATTGTTCTCAACATGCTCAACAAGCTAGTAATTATAGAAAGTATTTGGCTTGCCTCTTGCTAGAATCCTTAAATGCAAGCCACTGATTGAACAAAAAAATGACAAAGAAAACTGGATAGCAGAGCTGTGAAAATGTATAGCAGGATCCCCAACCTGATGGGCAATATGCCATTTTTCCTGAACAAATTTAGCATATTCAAAATGTCATATATCTGGGCTGTCCCAAAGCTTGTGTATCTGATGATTTTTGAATTATTTTTATACTGCAAGGTGTTACGGATGAAATGTTTTCCAGCAGGTCTCTTTAATGAGGAGCAATTGTTCTAAAGGAATTGTTTACTCATTAAGATGACTGACAGTACTCCCAAATGAGGCAAACCTCCTCTTTCTTTGACATTTGAAGTTGTGTGGGAAGCTCCCAATTTAGCAGCAATGTGGAAAACGGGTCCTTGCGCATTTCTTAAATCTAAATTTTGGTAGACGAGGCTTGGTACGATTACCAAGCTGTCATGATGCATATAGTGGCAGCAACAGCAGCAAGCAGAAGCTCCCTACATATGCAACAACAAACTCCCCGATGAATGTTTTTTAATGATTTAAGGGGCTGATTTTTATATTGTGGAAGAATTCTGCAGAATGTGAGTCTGCTGAGCAATTATCTTCTACCATCTGAACTATTAAGTCCCAGGCACAAGCCCCTTTTACTGAAAATAGGGATCCCAACTGTGCAATTTCTATATACCAAGATGCCCATTAACTACAATTAGTCCCACATATTACAGAGCACTCTACAAATACCTAAGAACTATAGCACAATGCTGGGACAATGGTTTCTTGCTGCGTTCAGAAGAACTTTAAAAAATAACATAAAAATTCAACATTTTGGATCACACCATGGATTCATTCTGGCTCCAACAATGTCCTTCCAAATATATACTGAAATTCAAAAGAAGAGCATGCAGGTGAAGGCCATTCTCTACTACTTACTTCCAGAAATTGGTAATCAGAGGTGGATTCCCTGTGAGGTTCCAATGAACTCCCAACTGTCGCTAAGCCAATTTCTCATGAATGCTAAAGGCAATAATACACAAAGTGGGGGGGGGGGTTGTGACACCCCAGTATGTATAAAGGTCCCTGGTTCCCTTTAAGGAGTAAGGGCAGGGTGACCAGATGTCTGGCTTTCCCCAGAGAGGTCCAGGTTTTCCCTATCTCTTCCAGGGAGTAGGGAAACTCCCGAGGCTCTCTGGAATTGCCAGGGACTTGGCTGGCCCTTTAAAGTTTTGAAAAACATGCACACTGCCCTGTTCTTCAGCTGCTCCAAAGGCTTCCAGGCCTCTCACCGCTTGCCTGCAGCATGAGGGGTTTCCCTCGTGGTGTGCGCCCCTTTTGCTGCATGCCCACAGCACGAGAGGCTTCCCACCTGGTGTGCACACCTCTGCAGGTGAGCATGTGTGTGTGTGTGTGAGAGAGAGAGAGAATGCATGGTGTGTGTGAGAGAGAGAGAGTGCATGGTGTGTGTGTGTGGGGGGGAGAGAGAGTGTGCATGGTGTGTTTGTGTGTGTGTGAGAGAGAATGGTGTGTGTGAGAGAGAGAGTGAATGGTGTGTGCATGGTGTGTATGTTTGTGTGTAAGAGAGAGTGCATGAGTCACTGACATGCCTTGTGTTGCTGCAAATTGCACTGAGGACGTCTTGCGTTTCTAAGTCTGATTCATGCATGTTAAAAGGTCTTCAATGTTAAAAGTGTTAAAATTAAGTACAGGAAAGCAATATGAGTATTTTTGCTTTATTTTAACACGTCTTACATTTGTCCACAATTTTTTTTAAGCACGTAAAATTTTGGCTTAGGAATTTTGGAGAGCCTATCTGGGAATTTTGTGTCCAGCAACTGGTCACCCTGTGTAAGAGCAGGGGAAAACCAGCAGTGCAGTCCACAAAGGAGGAAGGAGGGCTATTTTCAGGACAAACTGGACTAACCAGAATGTCTGATTTCATTGTGATTACAACTTTCACTATTTTCAAGCTGCAAAACTCTGCAGCACTCTTTGGGGCTCCCCACATCCTTGGACCCTTGCAGTGCCTCGGATTATTCCCAAATATAACCCCTCATTCCCTCGCAGAGGCACAATCCTGGGGATCATGTCCCTGCCCTAGCGCTCCCGTCTCCTGAAAAGACTTACTGAGAGCCCAGTTCTATCCAGTTCTACTTAGAAGTAAGTTTCATTTTAGTCAATGGAGATCACTTCTAGGAAAGTGTGGATAGGATTGTAGATTTAGGGAATAAATCTTCCTAAAAGTTTGAGAAGATTTAAGTTTAGCCACCTAAAGCCCTAATCTTATTGGTGCCTAGTGCCACTGGAATAAGGGTTCACATGGCCGTAGACACTTTTTAGCTATCACAAATGTTGTGTGAGATGCTTCAAATAATTGTGCAAGAACAAGAACAGCACACCCTCAAATATTGTAAGTGAATTGATGGTTTCCTAAAAAAGGTTGTTTCCTTTTCTCTTTCCATTTCCCTGTTTCCATTTCCATTTCCATGCTATGGGAATCATCTTTATGGTTGTCTTTTAGTAACAAACATCAAACAATTGGTGCTGACTTGTCACTCAGCAAACGGTCAAAATGTATGAATATTTGATACAAGTGTGTCGTGCAGATGAGATAATATGGAATAAACTTCTAAAAAGCTGCATTAGAACACTTGCCATTCTGAAAAATGGCAGATGAAGAAGATTCCACTTAGTTTTAACCAGGCTTTACAGGATGGCTTATGATTGCTTTGAAAGCCAAGGTGTGACTATTCAGCCAATGAGGTACCAATGCAATCATGGCCAACAACTAGCATCTCTATTACTCCAGTAGTAATGTAGAATCAAAGCACCAAAACAGTGGAGTCAGTGTTTCAAACATGAACCACCTGTATGGTCTCCTCTGTAGGCTGTTTGTAACTCAACTTGTTATGGCTAAATGCAGTCTTGCATGGGAAAGTGACACAGCCGAAAACCAAACATGTTTACAGCTAAATCAATCATCTCTCCCCACAATAAAATATTTTCCCTCCAATATGTGGATCTAGAAGTGTTAGGACTGGACCAAATTTTTTAAAAAGTGCGGCTTGAAGCAAATTGCATGGCTCCTCCCTGAAACATATGGGGAACTCCGGGGTTAGCAGTGGATCTTTTGAGGCTCCTGGTGGTCCCCAAGGTGGCTTGCTCTTGATTCCACCCCTGAGAGGAAGGATCATGTTTCTGATCTTTAAGATTCATGGCTTCCAATAATTGCTTTCAAGCAAAATGCTGTGAAATATTCCATATTGATATATTGAGTACAGCTAACATTTTAGTCCAGTGATGTTTCTCTGTGTGCCTTCTCTGTCTTTTAGACAATTATGCTACTTTGTCTTCATTTTCTATATAGCTGTCAAGTGCCTGCCTTCCTTCTGACCCTCCCCTCCCATTGGAATTTTTTTTCCATTATCCCAATACCCAGCTCGGCAATAAAATTGTGTGTGTAGCTAAAGTGGAGGCATGATTGTGTATAATAAAGGGAACCCCTCCTAGCTATTAAAAGTAAAAGAAGCCTGGAGTTTGATTTCAAGTTGTTTGCTCTTAGCCAATTAAAGTTAATAGCAGCCTTCCTACTAGGCATGGAAATCAACATGTTATGGTTCTTTCTCTCCGGTTGGCAATCACTAGCATATGCCAGTGAAAATGCTTCTTTGAGATGACACTCCAGAGTAAACATACCAACTGTGAGCAGCAGACCTGCCATGATGTAGTGGTGTGCTCCGTTTAGTTTATGCTGACTAATTGCGCCTCATTTATCCAGTCTTCTGCTTCATCACAATCAAGAAAGCCAGAAGCACACTGTCACTTGGCATCTTTTAGACTGAGGCCCTTCTAGAGAGGCTTACTTATTGGTAGAGCTAGTGATGAATGGTCAAAGCATTCGTCTTAGTCTGGTGCACAGCATGGAAGCTATGCTGTTCCTTGGTAAATTTATTTTGCAGGGAAGCACTTTATGCAGAGCAATGGGAGTACCGGCATTGTTGGCAATTTGCTGACCAGTAATGCAGGTTACTCTATTAAAGGTTTGGCCAAAGGCTTCCACACTAGGCGAAGCTCAGACTGGAAGTTAAGCCGGGGTGGCGTCTGACCTCTGGAGATGGCCTAAGTCTAACCCTACAATTCAGAGTAACTATGAGAGCACGTAAGAGACATTTACGTTGACATAGTTACTGCACCACCTAGTGAAAACCTATGGGAAATTCATATTGGAATACAGAGTAAATTGTTCCTAAGTCGGAGCAAGGACTCTCCATAGTTACTCTGGATTGCACCCTAAGTCTATTAGAGCTGCTGTAGCCCCACCATGTGGAAAGCGAAGACTTTCCCTTTCCCTATGATAGTGCAGCAGCAGTCCCAATACTGGTGCTGGATACAACACAGGCGAGGATAGCTAGGTTTGCACTATTCATGATTTATTCCACATTCCTTATTTTTTCACTTTAGAACAGTGATTTTCACCCTCAGTTTTTTAACAATTGACAAGACACACCATGCTTTTTGGGCGGAGGGGCTTCCGTCCCCTAAAGGTAAAGGTGTCCCTTGCAGGTTGCCCAGCTAGTCATGACCAGCTCTCGGGAGCAGTGCTCATCCCTATTTCTAGTGCCATAGATCCAGTGTTGTCCAAAGACACCACCGTGAACATGTGGCCCGCATGCGCATGGAATCCTATAACCTTCCCACCAAAGTGGAACCTACTTATCTATTTGCATTTCAATGTTTTCGAACTAAAGGCCAAAACTCCCACAGCATACCTACAGATCATTTGTGGTACACCAGTGTGTCTTGGTATCGTAGTTGAAAATGGCTGCTTTATGCTGCAATTCTTACCCCAGTTAGTATAAGTTAGCATAAGGCCCAGCACAAGTCCCATGCTTGTGTGTGAGTGTCACAAAAGTGTTATAAGACCTGTGCTTTTTTCTGGGGGAAAAGGTGTCGGCACTCACCACAGTTGGTGTACCTTGTCATCCCCATATGACTAATTATTATTAATTAGCTGCTGCACATGGAGAAAAGTGCCAGTACTGAGTACTGATGAGTACCCCCAGAAAAAAAATGCCTTGCATAAAGACACTCCTGGGGGGAGAGTTAGGCCACTGCACAGACATGTGCTTGCCACTCTACATCACCAGCAGAATTGGAAGACTCATGAGTTGTGCCATCCTAGGTTAGAACTGCATCCTCAGAAATTTAAGTTCTGCAAGCAAGTTCGAACTCAGATATTAAATCACCATTTGTAACATTTTGCTCTTAACGTGAACAGGTGCTGAAAAATAAACACGAAGAGGAAGAGGTGCTATCATTTGTTCTGGATTTAAGTCAATAGATTTCCTGATGTCTACTAAATGAAACTGAATTCAAGAATCTATATTAGGTCTGTGCTATTGCACAGCAAGCCAAATGCGGTGCACATGAATCTGCCAGGTTTTTGACAATACCCGGTTATTGCAGTCAAAGGCATGTAGCAAAAATTGGAGTTCCAGCAAACCCCTGGGAAATTAGGAAACATGATCAGGAGGAGTGCATACTGGTTTTGGCAATCCAATTCTTTCTGGACCTCCTGGTGCTGAAGCTGTACTTGGTAGGTCAAGGCCCTTTGTAGCAGTGGGAAAGTTGTGCATTTTCATATTCTTTTGGGACACTGCTGCAAATGAAATGAATTCATATGCATCACATTTGCATGCACCATTGGCTCCAGATTATCTTATGCTCTGGATAATAATTGATGGTAGGCATCTGTCCCGGGTGTGGACAGGAAGGGTTGGATCTTAATTTAATTAGCATGCACCAGGATCTTGTTCCCAATTTTTCAGCCTTTTCCACTCCCTTTCTCACTTGAAAACTACATAGATCCAGGGGGATCCACAGGCCATCAGGTAGCCTATGCAGAAGAGAAAAATATTCAAAACACACCCACTTCCAGTTGCAATACACACCCCATCGGTGTGGCTCCATCATCAAAAGTGGTGGGGAATATTATCAGTCTGAAAGAGAACAATCCTAAGACATCTACTCAAAAGTAAGCCCAGTTGTGTTCAATGGATCATATTCCCAGGAAAGTATCTTTAGGATTGCAACCATAGTCTAATAGTTTTGTTACTCTAGTGATGTACATTGTCCCATTAGAACGAGAAGTAATGGCCTTGGAATTCAAAATCTGGTCATGTTTCCCACATCTAGGTCACCATAAAACAAAAATAAACTGCATTCTGCAGCTATAAATATGCTGACACTCGTTAACAATTTGCTGCCAAAAGTCTGTTGTGGATGATAAATGCTCTGGATGAATTATCTCCACACTGTAGACTCCCTCTGTATTATCAAGTCTCTTTGGGTGCTAAATATTCCTGCTCTGTGTAAAAGGAAGAGCAAATAGAATCTTGTGACTCCTTTTTTTCTACAATCAGAATTTAAGTGTCAGCACAATTCCCTCTGTTAGAGGGTGCCGCCATAAGTCCTGTGAAGCTCCTCATTCTTCATTGAGCTGACCCAAAGATTATGTAAATTAAATGACTGGAAAATGTGTATTGGCATCCTGCAAAATTATGAATTTTTTTTAAAAAAAAAAAATAGGTATTTTTTTTTGCCTTGTTTTCAAATGAAACTGGGACAGTGAACCCCCACTGATTGAAATACAGCAGCAGTTTGAGAACTGGGTGGTTTGTAAGTCACATTTTCCTTACAATAACAATGTCTAGCAGTTTGGGGTCCATGATGCTAAGAACGTTAGATTAGATTAGATTTTTATTGGCCAAGTATGAACACCATACCTGGAATTTGGCTTCTTCATAAGAAGAGCCTCTGCTGGATCAAGCCAAAGGCTTATCTAGTTGAGCTTCCTATATCACACAGCAGCCCACCAGATGCCTCGGGGAGCACAGAAGAAACCTGCATCCAGATGGCCTCCCCTGTGTCTGACATTTTGAGGTTGCCTGCATCTATATCTATGTATGCACACACACACACACAAACCCACCATAGCATGTAACCTATGATGGTCCTTTCCTTCAGGAATTTGTCCAATTAAGGGCATTGAGGCAAGATGCCATCAACACATCCTGTGGCAGAGAGTTCCACAGACCAACGACATGCTGGGTAAAGAAATATTTCCTCTTGTCTGTCCTTACCCTCCCAACCTTCAATTTTAGTGGATCTCCCCTAGTCTGGTATTATGGACAAAATCCAGAGTAACTACAGGGAGTCCTTGCTCCGGTGTAAGAACAACTTACTCTGGATTGCAATATGAATTTCTCATAGGTTTTCACTAGGTGGTGCAGTAACTACAGGTGCACATAAAGTCTCTTACGTGCTGCCGTAGTTACTATGGATTTAGGGCTTTGTGAAGAAGAGCATCTTACTATCCACGCTATCTATCGCTTGTATAATTTTGTATATCTCAATCAAAAAACCCCTCAAACGCCTTCTTTCTAGACTGAAGAGCCCTAATAGCTATAAACTTTTTCCATACAGTAGGTGTCCCAGACCATCAATCATTTTGGTTGCTCTCCACTGAACCTTTTCCAAATATAGTAAGGCTGCAATCCTAACCATGTCTACTCAAAAGTAAGACCCATTGTGTTCAGTGGGTCTTACTCCCAGGAAAGCATCTTTAGGATTGCAGCCTAAAACTCTTGGATTGAGAGCATTTTGGATTGAGAGTGTTTTGCAAGATAAATAAAAATTTCTAATAAATTTCATCTTGCAGTACAAGCAAAAAAGAAAGAAAAATAGTCCCGGCTGAGGTACAGCTGGTTTTGGTGCTCCGCCAGGACCTACTCAAAATCTCCTGAGAGACCAGCCTATACATGTCTACTCAGAAGTAAGCCAATTACAGTCAATGGGGCTCACTCCTATGTAAAGGGGCAATGGAAATGAGCTTGACAGACCTAGCCTTGCATGTCTACTCTAAAATAAGCACTATTATAATCAGTAAGGCTCTCTCCTGAGTACAGGGAGGTAGTTTGCAGCATGAGAGACCTGAGAAACTAAGTGCATGTTAATTTGTTTATATATAAACCAGCGTTGTGGGAGTAAAATTCCCTATACACCAATCCCCCACTGCGCATCAACCCCCCATGCTCATCATGTGCAAATGTTCATCAGTCCCCCATGTGCATCATTCCCTCATGTGCATCAACCCCCATGTGTATCAACCCCCCATGCATATCATGGGGGCTGATGAGTATGGGGGATGATGTGCACAGGGGGATGATGCGCATTGGGTGGATGAACATGGGGGTTGATGTGCATGGGCAGTTGATGCGCAGTGGGGGGATGTTATATGGGGAACTTTACTCCCACAACGTGGGTATGCTTTCGCTAGTTAGACTAGCTAGTTAGACTAGTGAGTATTCACTCCTTTTGATAGATCTTCTGATATATAAAGGTTCAACATCTTCTGAAAATCTCATTGATATTTTGATTCCCAGGCTCAGCCAATAAACACAAATACTTGTGTAACATATTCTCATGAGGAGTCCCATGGAATGAAGTTCAGGCACCTTGACTCATGTGACTCTGCAGAAGAATTTTCCTCTAGAAAATAGAGGTGAAGTACATTTTGAATCTCTGACTTCACATTTGATGTGGAACTTTCAAACCAGTGCATATAAAACATTAATCACTGGCTAATTCAAAAGGAATCACAGTGATAATGAGCAAGATGAAACTTCTGCTCCAGTTGCAAAGCATCCATTTGCGTTTAATTTTTTACAAATGACTCAGTTTTCCTAAGGGAGAGATATTTTTTTCTCAACCAGAATTTGTGAGATGTTCAAAGAAACCAGAGACATCTATGTCTATTATTGTCTGTGTGTGTGTGTGTGTGTGTGTGTGTGTGTGTTTCAGAAAAAAATCAAGAAACGAGTGTCAACAGTGGTATCCAAAGCAAGGAATAAACAAGCTCTTTAACTGTGTCACTTCCACTGAAAATGTCATGCCATGAATCATAAACTGCTTAAAGGCATGTCATCCCTATTCCTCTCCATTCCTCCCATTCCACCCCAAACTCACTTATCTTTATAGGAGCTATTGGAAAGTTTCTGGTATGTGGACCCAACTACTCATTGCTCGCAGTGGTAGCCAGGCCACTGTGTATGGAAAGTCAGCTTTTGCATCAGCCAAAAAGCACATAGCACAACCAGTGTCGAGGGCACAGTGGTCCATTAGTATTGGCCATCTATAAATCTGTATATTGATCATTTGTAAAAAAAAAAAAAAAATACATGTGCTGGAGGTAGTGCTGGTGTTGTACTGGTGGTGCCTAGCTTTACCCTGGCAGAAATGGAGATTACATAAGAATTTTGCATAGCTTCACTCCTAGTTGTGGAAAGTTAGTTAGCACCTCTAGTTTCAGTGTCAGTGAGTTAACACCAAGGAACCACCTTTAAAAGTAATGTAGATTGTGAGAAACTATTCACAGATGAGCACAAAGGAACACATTTCCATTTGGCAAGGCTAACATGAATAAAAATGCTGTTTTTCAGCAACAGGAATTCTGCATGTAAGAATAAGATTTATGGCTAATAGATTATATGGCCTTTTAAAAAGTATTAGAAGGCTTCCTGGAAGAGGCATCAAGTAATGCCAAATGCATCTTTCATATATGGGTATTGCATCTGAGCCAGCTTAGTTTAGCTTTCACAACATGGAAAATGCCACCAAAATTCTGCTGCACATATCAGTCAGATCTTCCACGCTCACACGGACACCCAACACAAACCAACTGTCCTGAGAGGGAGTGTCCAATTTATTTCTCCATCAACATGAAGCATTCAAGTCAGTGATATCAGCCATATGGGGAAGAGCAGGGACACACACCACAACCTTGGCACCTTGGTAAACCAGGAATCTGAAGATAATTTGATGGGTAGAAACAACAGGGGACGTTCATCACCTTCATCTTCAGCATGTGAGAGCCTGGAAACATCTGGCCAGCTGCTGTTTGAGAGAGGATTCTGATCTCAACAGACCTTGGTGTGAGCTATTCAGCTGTTCCCATTTTATTTCTGTTGTTAACTCTCCTCTGCTCAGGGAAGTCTGATAAGTTACAGAGACAGTGAGTAAGGGGTGGAAATCAAACAAAATTTCATATCTCATGTTGGATAAACAATTCCATTAAATATTCACAAGCTGTTCAACCAGTTCCATAAATTGAGTAAACAGTGGGGAGAGATAATCACATGTATTTGGACTGAAAATAAATGCCCAGGATGAATTATTGAACTGATTCTAATCCCAGAATCAAGTACTTTTCTGAAATTTTGCCTATCCTTTTTGTCCTCAGGGTGGTCAGAAAGTTCTCTTTCTCTTGTCATCCCTCTTAATTCCCCTTCTGTCTCAACTTTTGTTGACACAGACAGATCACACACTAACACAAATCACTCCCCATCTATTTGTAATCTATTTATATTAAGATAATCGGAGGAGGCGTTGAAAGATAAATCAGAGGCACAAAGACTTATTAGGGCCCAGTCTGCTGGGTACACTGCACTGCAAGAATTTGTATTCCAGTGGCACAGTGTGCTCCACAGCAGTTGTAAAAGCTGAATGGTGCTCCACCATTCAATGCAGCCAGCAAGCCAGTAGCCCCAGGAAAAGTCTGGGTGCCAGTAAGGGTGTGATTGCTAGTTTAGATGACCTAGGGCTCATTCAACTACCTGCTTGATTGAGCTGAGTTGAGTGAGGGGATTGGTGAGCAGAAGCTTAGCTAGAGGGGGTGCCATGGTACGCATGGCATGCTCTGCAATAGACTGTGTAAGCAACAGTGGTGGGCACTTACCGGTACGGGCCTACGCGCCCGTACCGGATCTTCCCGTTTCCCTGCCGCTAGCGAACCGCCAGCAACAGGGAAATGCAAAAACATAGCGGACCGGTACGGTCCGCCAGGTTTTTGCCCCATCGCGCCTGCCTAGAAGCGGGCAGGATGCTTCTAGGCAGGCTCTGCACAAGCGCCAACACCGGCGCTCGCGCAGAGCCTGCCTAGGGGCGGCCTGCCCGCTTCTAGGCAGGCTCTGTGCGAGCGCCGACGTCGGCGCATGTGCAGAGCCTGCCTAGAAGCGGCCTGCCCGCCTCTGGGCAGGCTCTGTGCGAGCGCCGGTGTTGGCGCTTGCGCAGTGCCTGCCTTGAAGCAGGCTTCGCCCACTCCAGGGCAGGCACTGCGCATGCACAGACGTCACCCGCCCCTCGCCCCGCCCACGCCCCCTGGCCCTGGCTGGCCCCTCCCACTTCCGGAGTACCGGATCTTGGGATGGGGCCAGCCTATCTCTGGTAAGCAACACTTTTTCCTGACATCCAGGGCAGCAATGGTACATTGCCATCACTGCCTCAAGTGGCTCTGATGCTGAAGGAGAGAGGCCACTTATATGGCGCATTGTGCACCATGTCATATGTAACATTCTGCTTCCCAGCCTCCAGTTCTATTGGTGAGGACTATTGGAATTGTAAAACTTTTCATTTTGTCTTATAAAATTTGTTTTCCCCTAATTCAGGAGAAAAGGGAAGTGGCCAGGACCCCAATACGCTAGTCTAATACGCTGCATATTTTAGTAGTTGTGTAAAAAAATAATATGGGGGTTTTAAGTAAAAAAAACAGAATGGGAGTCAAATATACCAAGGATTTGCTCTACTCTTAACACTTGGCTTACTTGTTTTGATCTTCCTGTATTGCCACTGTTATTCAATTGATGTTGTGTTTTTATTATGATCTGTTTTGGGTACTTTATCTTATCAGTAGAATAGTGGTTTATAAACTATGATGATTTTATAAATGTGAGAAACAGGTTTTAGTTTCTACATACCCCATATTCTAGATTCATTTTTGAGTGTGAATCTGAAAAAACGGTGATATCTGCAGAAAGTTAGGGTCAAACCACATGATACTTTTAATTTTCCATTTGATCCTGTAGTTGTGTGAGAGTACATGTGTGTGTGTGGACTTGCACACATTCACATATATACATAACACAGGTGGAGTGCCCAACCTCAATTATAACTGCAATGGGGAAGCAGAGGCCTTTAGCACTTTACCCCCACCATGGTGATAATCTATTTTGTGCACTATTCACATACTGTTTGCCAAAAAAAAGGAAAACAGTAGGATCAAACGGTACATTAAGAATTATATGTGGCTTGGCTCACAATGTTCCTTTTGACTGAGAAGAGAAAACCAGCGCATTGAGTTGTCTCTTTAGAAATGGGTGCTATAAGGCAGTTCATCCCATTTGTGGCAAGAGGCATGCAAAACCTTTATAGTAATCTGAATGCTTTCATCTAACTGTGCATAAAGATGAAAAAGATAAAAAGGTACATAAAATATGCCATATACTTTTTATTACTGTGGTCATTAGTGTTCCAAGCCTAATGGATGCTTTATTACCTAGAAATTCATTTCATTTGCATTTTAACTGGGTTAGAGTCAGATTTAGTGTTTCCTTGTCTCTTCCACAGCACAGTGTCACAGTGGCCACACAATCCTGAATGGAGAAAAAAGTCCAGTCGAGGCCTGTCACATTATTTGATGTCATTATTTCCTGCTGGATTGAATAGATATGAACATAGAGAAACCATGTTACGTGCTTCCACTGCAGTTGTTCTGTCTCCAAAAACATGTGGATGATTAATTGACAGGAAACTCATTTATTGTATTGATTTAAACTTTGTTCTCCAGTGTAAGCCCCAAAGAAAAACTGCATTTCAATTTCATGTCCTCTTCCAGTGGCTGAGAGCACAAAAATTGACCATGATATTAAACAGCCGACATTGTTTCAATAAAGCTTCTACTGTTATAAAATGCATTTAATAGACTTTGGAAGGTAGGATGTAAAATAGTCTTACATTCCCCTTTGTTAGTGTTCACACCTTTCTATTGAAGCAAAAATGAGGTGAAATGCATTTTCAGAGGTTCCCAAGTCCTCTCGATGCTCCTTTATTAAAAGGCTTCTGCTGCTGCTTTCAGACAATCCGTCCCTGCTCTTGCATTTGCAACAGATGCTCCTAATAACACCAATTTGCAGTTCACAAAATATTCATATAGATCTTGCACCTCTTAATATGAAATCCATCTTGGCAAAACCAGTCTTATTTATTTCCAAACAAGTTATGTGACATCCAATTTGATGTGAGTGTATGTGAGTGTGCATTTGCTAGACTCCAGGAAGGTTCTAAAAAATCTAATAATCTACATCAGTCATCATTCACAGGGATGATGTTATTTAAGAATATCCACAACTCATATAGCTATTCTCCTTAAATAGTACTACCACCGTTAAAGTGTTTTACAAACTACTGTTGCCTGATGTTGAAGCTAGAATTCATCATAGTGTCATATTTATTTAAATGTATTGCTCATCATAACTTCTTGAATTGACTTGGTGTAGATAGAATTTCCCAGTTTTGTCTGACTTGCATGGTTAAAACTAAGATAGTAGAGTAGTTCCAGCTTCTATCTGATCCAGCAACTTACATATGGAAAACTCCTAGTTTTCCTAGCCAGAGAACAACTGCTACACATATGGTATTGTGGCAAGGTACATATAGTTCATTCTGTTTGGTTTCCAAACGTACTTCCTTCCTTCTCTACAATGGTTCTGGCCAAACATTTGGACAAATGGACAATGTAAGACTAGCATGGACTTCTGCTTAGTGTGAGCTACTGAAGTGAAAGCCATGGAGAAGTCCAACTTGGATTGACATGGATGCCTATAGATGACTAAGGGCAAAATCCATAGCAGTTACGGGTCCATGCAGTTATGTTACCGTCTAGTGTTAACTTATGGAAAGTCATCTTAACTGCTCCAGAGCAAGGGGCTTAATTTCACTTTAGGATATAGGCCTAATAATAACAATTAGAGGACTAATAATAATTATTAGATGACTAATAATGACAATAATTGCCTATTACGATTTTTTAAAAAATATAAGACACTTCTGGTCACACACTGGGAGGCTTTCTTCTGCAGACCTCACAAAGGACCAAAACAAGAAGAAATCAGTGACAACTGCTCCTCACCCCCTTGTATAAAAAAAAATTTCTTTTATTTGAGAACAGGTTAGAATACCACCCTGTTCCTTTGAAGAGAACTTGGGAAGTGGCTATCAAAACACAGTGACGCATTCTGCATACCACATTATAAGTGTATACAGTATATGTGTATCATTCTGCGCCTTGGGCTTTTCAGTCTTCTGTGCTCAAATAGGGAATATGGCTGGCATTGACATTAAAAATTAATAAAAACAAATTCAAGCACATTTCATTGATCCTCTGGAGAAGAAACATCTAAAAAATTTCTCAGGAGGTTTGCACATATCTCTATTCCCTCTGAGCAGACAGCAACGCAATGGCACCATTGAGATAGATGAGCCTTCTTGTATGAGGTATACCAGAGAATTTTGCTGCTGGCTTTACTTGTAGCCCTACAGACCAGTTTCCAATGCCTGATATGACTGATCAACCCTTGAAGGATGTTGCATCACAGCCTGCATTTCCACCCAAGTGCTATGGCAGACGTGAACGTTCTGGAAACGGAATCAGTCACATCACTATTAATCTTAAGGTATGAAAAAGGCCATCATCAAGGTGGTATTCTCTGAAGGGAGAGATGGAGCCTTGCTCTGTGACACAGCCCAGAATAAATTCATTGTCTATTTTTTCCAAATGTTAATGGGATAGTGGACTTTCATGACAAGAAGCCAATAATTTCAGGTTGTGTTGCCTGCAGGGGATGCCCTGATAGAAGATATACCTGAAGTATCCTTGAAGAAAAGTTTTGATTCTGTGTTTTGATACTTGGTTGTCCCATCAATCTTCTACATTCATACTGGGAAATCTATAAATGTGGTTGAAGGACCACTTAAGGACTACTGAGAGACTGGAGGTGCTCCTATTTTTACGTTTAAATCTTCAGCTGTAATAAGGGTAGAAAACATAAATCATACTATGCCTCCTATCCTTAGCACTTCACCTTTATGACATGATTCACGACTCACCCTGTTTGCAATTTATTTGAGGGCTGTTGTTTCCCTTTAATAAACTTGTACACGCAAACCATGGGACTCAGCAGAGGCCTTGCTGGTTCTTCTGCATCATCACATGGGCCTAAAAGTCTCAGGAGTATGTACACAAAAAAATCTACCTGACACATGGGTAAAATTAATTCTGAATGGCAAGGAGAAAGTCAAATTGTGGAAATGTAATGATGAAACTTGGAGCTTCAACCTGGAAAAGAACTGACATCTAACATGGAGGGATAATGGGATAATAATAAAAATGGTAGGCCTTTTGTCATAGACAGCAATTCAATAGCCAGGGGCTGTTAGGAATATTGAAGATGATTTCAAAGTTAAGGTGGTAGCCCTCATGGGTTTTCTTCCATAATATGTTAAAAATGCAGTTCCCTGCTCATTCCTTTTAGAGCCACAAGTAGAAAATGCAATATTGAAAACTAACGGGGGACTTGTGGCTCAAGCAAAACTTGATGTCTTGATATTGACAGTGCTTCGGGATGTTTATGAAAATGAGTTTCAGTCAGAATAAATTCAGTGCTTTGACAGCTGAGATATATTTAGGCATTTGGTGTATAAATATATCCCCAAATTCACCTTTAGTCCTTACAGTCTAAATCTAAATTAAATCTTATAATTTATGGAGAAAAATCTTTTATGACATCTTCTGTGTATGATACCGCAAATCCTCATTTATAAAGGGATGAGATGAAAGAGACAAAGAAAAGAAGTGACCAGAAATCAACAGACAACTGGATCAATAGTTGAATCTATTCAGCTAGAAAGGGAAGGAGAAAATAGCAACATTGAAACATTCAGGCGTTTAAAAAAAATGAAAGGTTATTCAGTGTTTTCTATTCATGAAGGGACAAAATATTGCAAGGGACAAAAATATTGCCAAATCAATATCACTGAAACCTATGGGGGAGGGTCATCACACCCTACAATAAATTGCAAATATTGTTCATGCGTAAAGGTTGCTTCCTGGTAAGTAGACATTCAATATGTGTGATTTTCGCAATATGAAGATCCAATTATCATAGCAATGTTGGTTAATTTCGAACTTTTGTCAGGAAAAAGAGATTTATTTAATTAAGGGATTTATACACTACCTTTTTCATGCAAATGCCCAATGCCACTTACAAAGCTTTAATCCTTTTTTCCCCTCACAACAACCCTGTGAGGTAGGTAAGGCTGAGAGTGACTGGTTGGCCAAGGTCGCCTTCATGATTGGGGGCAGATTTGAACATGGATCTTCCACATCAAAGTCCAATTTGTAAACACTATACCATCTTGGCTCTCATTGCAATGCATCTTTTTAAAAAAGCCTCATCATCCTCCCTGATCTTTGTAATGCATATTGAGTCTTGACTCAAGCTTTACATACTAAACAAACTAAAATCTCACATCACAATGGAAATGGAGAAACTGAAATTTCATGATGTTCATATATGCAATGCAGGTGTGGCAAATTATATGCCCAATCTTAAAGATGTACTTGATGTCACAAGGTTTGGTGAGAATGGCCATTTAGTAAAAAGCTTTAGCATCCTCAAAGGTTCCATATTTCCTTATCTGAGATAGGGAAATTGTCCCCTGCAGATTGCCCTGGTAGTTGTGGCTTACTCTAGGGAGTGATGCTCAGCCCCATTACAAGACCAAAGACATCTGACATGTCTCTGTGGTCATATGGCCAGCATGACTCAAAGGGCGCAATCCAGAGTAACTACGGGGAGTCCTTGCTCCGGTGTAAGAACAATTTGCTCTGGATTGCAATATGAATTTCCCAAAGGTTTTCACTAGGTAGTGCAGTAACTACGGGTACACGTAATGTCTCTTATGTGCTCCCGTAGTTACTCTGGATTGTAAGGAAAGCCAAAGTGCATAGATCACTGTATGATACCTATTTATCCACTTGCATTTACATGCTTTTGAACTGCTAGGTTGGCTGGAGCTGGACAAGAGACAGGACCTCACTCCGTCTTGCAGAACTACTGACCTGCCAAACTTCAGGTTAACAAGCGCATTATCTTTAACCACTGAGCCACTGCATCCTTTTTCTTTGAGATAATCCTAACTTGGAGTTTCTTTATTTAGGTGGAAAGTTAGTGGAAACCTGAGCATCATATTCAAAATTCTCCACACCCCCATTTTAAAGGCACAGCAGTTAATTGCTCAGAAAGAATTATGCGGCCATAGAAATCAGCAGCTCCGCTCTCAGGAAATAATATCCTTTCAAGCAAATTACAAGCAAATCCTTTGACAGGTTCATTATAAACCTCTTTGTACATGGGATTTATTAAACTCCTTTAAGTCATACTGTGACAATCATTGAACAAGGAAGGAGAAGGAGACAAGACTGCAAGAACACAAAACTTTACATGTGCATGTTTGAATAAGAACTCCTATGGGTTTTGAGTCACACTTTTTTTATTCAAGCAAAGGCATGTTTCTTCATTTCCATATAAAAATGTGCAAACATTTTTTAAAACGAGGGCGTGATTTTCTGAGAGTTACTGTTTCACTGATTTGCACTGACATGACAAGCTTAAGATAGAATTGGTTCATGCAGAGAGGCATTCATCCATTAATGGTTCTAACAACTGATTTCTCACTTTTCTCAGCAGACTTTTTCAATAGACTCAAAAGTCTTTCTGAGTAACATCAATATGGCTTGCATAGGGAGGCTGAACATAAATCCATTTTTCAATGAGATTTTTATATGAGACTATGAGACATAGAACTTCCATATCTCCGGTATTTCCCTTCATTATGTAGTCATTATCCTGGTTGCTGACCTTACACTTTCCAAGCTCTGACAGACAGCTCCACCAAACTTCAGATAGATTTCTCAAAAATGTTTTCATTTTTTAAATTTTAATTTTTTCTATTTTTTTCTAACTTATTCTTTCACATAGACATGCCAACAGCCTCTGGCTCTTCAATCCAATCAAGTGATCCTGTTTAACTTTTAAAGGGAAGGCAATGTTTCAACCTGCAGACCATACTTCCTTACTCTCTTAGGGCCACAGTTCCTAAACTAGGTACAAAAGGCACTGAGGTGCAGCAGAAAACTCAAAGGTTTGTCATGGTACCATAGCACCATGGGAAAGTAACATGGTGCTGCAGAATACTTAAAGGGGAACACCATGATGGGTACCTTGAAAAAAATACAATTGGCCTAACTTCTGTATGTCCCCGCCACCCCCTTCCAGCTCAAAACTCCTGCACTGATGAGGAACAGCCCACGCAACTTACCTTTCGGCTCTTTCCCATAGTGGCAGAGGGAGTTTGGCACACATCCATGCACTGGCCTAACTCAGGATGACCATGGAGAAGAGAGTGCCTCTACATTTAAGCATTGCATAGAAGAGGGAATTTAGCTAGGCGCTGCTTATAAAACTCTTCTATGATGAGCTAAACCTGCCTAAATTCCCTCCTCAGAGCCCTCCCATCCTGGTGCGGATGACCAGAATTCTGAATATGCATGCTGGGCATGGAGCATGGACATGGGAGGCATAGGCATGGACTGCACTGCTCCAAGGAGGGGCAGGCTGCTTCTTCTCAGAGTGGAACAGTCTGAGCCCAGTGTGCTCCCAGCCCAGCAAGCATGCCTGGAGTTCTGGAGTTCAAACTCCTCGGGCACATTAACCCTGTCAGGCTCATTAGCTGGTGTGGCCCTCACCAGCAGCACCACCCTGGTGACAACCGTGGTGCCATGAAAACTCTTGTTCTAGTGGTGATAGAAAACTAACAAAATAGAAACTAGGAATCTCTGTATGTTTTTTTCCTGGGAGGGAATCCTACTAAACATAGAGGGACCTAAAACTATGTATGTCTTCTGACTAGGCATGTAAAGGATTGTTCTTGTAGCACATATCTATCAATTTACCTACCTACCTACCTATCCATCTATCTATCTAAACTTGAAGAAAGGGGAACTAGAAAGAAAGAAAGAAAGAAAGAAAGAAAGAAAGAAAGAAAGAAAGAAAGAAAGAAAGAAAGAAAGAAAGAAAGAAAGAGCAATCATCAATACAGAAGCAGCTTCCTGGGATGGAATCATTTCCACACATAAATTCAGAAATCTAAACTATATAACAAAGCCCTACCCATCCCAAAATGCAGTTTGCCAATTCTGCACCCCCTTCTGTATCATTATATAAATGTATATAAATACATTTTCTGCAATCCTGAACATGGTTAACTTCCTACCTTGTTCTCAAAAAACTCTTTTAAAAGTAGATCATTTGCTGCTGCTTAATATTTAGAGTCTAGCTATAAAGCACTTGCTTTCATCAGTTGAATAAAAGAGAAATGTTGAGCCAGGAACTCGCCAATATTAGTAATAGATTTTAAGCTATAAATTTGCCTGGTGGTTCTTATGGGGTTGACTTAGCAATGTGTTCAGACTATCCCCCTTGATCAATTGGAACTGTAAATCACAAATGCTTTGATTTAGACATCTCAGAAGAAGATACAGGTTACAGCATTCTTTTCACCTTTGCAGAATAGATTTCTTTAAATATTCATAGAACTTTTACATATAGTGGTTCTGAGGATAATCGGACATATGGTGGATTACGTTAGCAAAAAAGACTGCAGCGCATGGTGTATTTATATATTTAATCTTTGTCCTTATTTAAGAACCAATTAATATTTCAGCTTGGAAAAAAATTTACCCACGCACCCCCACAGAAAGAATGACATGAGACAATTGTGTGGTTTTTTAATAGGGCCGCTTTATTTAACCGTCAACAAAACCAAAACTGAAGCAAGCCCTAACTTCCTCTAAGCTATGCGGGTACTAAGTGAGAAATGGCCTTTCCCTTTAATTCCCCTGTTTGTATCGGGCATGCCATCAGCCTCCAAGCCTAGCAGTCTGCCATAAGACAGGGTCTGCTTTCTCTCTCGGATCCCAATAGGGGGTCAGCACAGTGCTTAGAGGGCAAGAAGGACCCCCCCTCCGATCAGCTGAGCCACCTTCCTTGCATGGCTACTCAGCATGCTCTGAGCCAGTAATGATACACATGAGCGGTACTGGCTCATTCCTGTGTTGTTCCCCCCTCCCCAATATCCTGTTTGAGATGTAAGAGCCAGAATAGCATGTGTTCACATAAGGGCAACATAAAACAACATTATCACTACCATCATATTAAATGAAGTCCCATAGTGCAAAACACTAGGAAGAGCATTTGCTTTATTCCAACATCATCAACTTAATACTGAAGCTTTTATATGTCTTCTGACAGGTTTCTGTGATACTATCCTTCTCCAGTTGTGCTTCATATTCTCATATACATTGCATTTGTTAACTCAGGCGCAATCCTGAGTAACTACGGAGAGTCCTTCCTCCGACATAAGAACAATTTACTCTGGATTGCAATATGATTTTCTCATATTGGTGGTGCCATAAATAAGTCAATGTAAATGTCTCTTACGTGGTCCCGTAGTTACTCCAGATTGTAGGGATAGGTAAAGATGATGCCTTGCAACTTCTGTATGAACATATTGCTGCATCACACAAATTTGTAAGCATTGATTTCCAAAGAATCCTAGATTGGGTTCTAAGTGATTCTTAAATGAATGGAAAAACACTTCAGTTAAAATAAAGGATGGTTATTTTTTTTAAATACAATGAAATTGTATAAGTATGCAATACTAAAGATACTTTCTTGGGAGTAAGAACCATTGAACACAAGACCCACTGAAAATAAGTAAGATCCCAAGAACATAAGTAAGATCCCAAAGGGGCTTACTTTTGAGTAGACATGGTTAGGATTGTGCTCTTAGTCTCATGCAGTCTCATATCATAATAGCATCAAGTCTAATATATAAAACTGAAAATTGAAAAATATATAAAATTGAAAAGTCACTGACTGAGTCACGGACTCCCCTCACTGACTCACTCACTGAGACTCATCAATGCCCTGCCAAAACCGCTAGACCTAGAAGCGTGAAATTTGGGGACTGTGCTCCTTGCGTGATGGAGGCACCCACTAAGAACCAGTTTTTGGAAATTCCAACAGGAAGGGGGTGAAAAGGAGCGCAACACGTTTTCCTCCCTACACTTTCCTGAATTCCTGACTGATTGACACTCTGCTTCAACCCTTGGATCTAGAAGCATGAAATTTGGGGAAGGGTGTTCCTTCTGTGACATAAACACCCACCAAAAACCGATGTTGAGAAATTTAACATTTAAGGGGCTGAAAAGGGGTGCAACATGTTTTAGTTCTATACTTAACATTGACAGACTGATCAACATCCAGCTGATGCACTGGGAGGGAGGGTGCACAGGGGATGATGGTGAGCATGGAGGTGCGGTGTGCATGGGGGGAAGATGCACCTGGGGGGATGATGTGCATAGGGGGATGATGTGCATAGGGGAATGATGCACATGGAGAGATATTGTACGGGGGTGTTGCAATGGGGGAATGATGTGCACGGGGGTGATGTACATGGGGGGACAGTGCGCATGGGGGGATGGTGCACATCGGGGATGGTGCATATGGGGATGTTGTACGGTGTATTGCGCTGGGGTTGTTGTACATGGGTGGATGATCCACATGGGGGAACGATGCACATGGGGAGATGGTGTGCATGGGGAGATGTTGTATGGGGGTGTTGTGCATGGAGGGATGATGCACATGGGGGACTCTGCACATGGGTAATGTTGTATGGCGTATTGTGCATGGGGATGATGCGCATAGGAGGTGTTGCATATGGTGCGCATGGGGGATGTTGTACAGGGGCATCACGCATGGGAGACAGTGCGCATTGGTGAACGATGCACATGGAGGGGACAATGCGCAGTGGAGGGATGGCGTACAAGGGGAATTTTACTCCCACAATACAGGTACATTTTCACTAGTTAAAAATAAAACATTGAAATGAATAGGGATCCACCCGAAATTGGTTAACAACCACCTAGGTAGCTCCAATCCACAGCTTGAGAAACACTGTTGTATTCAATAAATGGTATATTGCTTCTATACTTGGAAGCTCTTCAAGATAAGCTTTAATAGACCCCACAATCTTAACCCATTTCATTGACCAATCCTACTCCCTATCCATTGTTCCAGCAGCACCAAAATGGTGATTGCTGTATCATATGATGAGGCAGTCCGAGAGGTTTTCACTAGATATGAAAACAATTGTTCCCTTATCTGGAGGTAAACCTCTGTGGTGTGGATGAGCAACGAAGATCTATGACAGCTTGGAGCTATTTGAGTCAATTTCATGATGAATCAATTCAATCTCTTTATTACGGTCACAGACTAGTAAAAGTAAATTAAAATCAGCTCAATTACACAGGGAGTATAACAGCTAAAATATTAATAATTATAAAATATAAAGTAGTAAAAATTTTAAAAAGTACAATATAGTTCCATATTAAGTTACAATATATCACATTAGATCAGCTTGGTCTAGGGCTTTCATTATAGACTTCAGAATACTTATAGTAGTAGCAAAAAAATTAGCAGCATTGCATGTAAATACCGGGCTGCCATCAACTAAAAGCAAATGTGTATATTGTTGTCCTGTACGACCTGGAAATTGTCTTAGCAATGGTAGAATGAGGTTAGTTGGAATGTCCACATAGAAGGTGCATCTCAGCAGAACATGCTCCATCGATTCAACCTCCTCCAACCCACAGGAGCACAGCCACTCTGTATAAGGAGCTCTTTTATATAGTCCCTCTGATACTGCTGAATGTAATGCACTAAAGCACGCTAATGTAAATGCCTTTCTATGCCTAAATATTTCCAGCTGAGAGAGGTATGATGCAGGTGCATAATATCTCAAATCCGATTATTAAAATTGTTTTGCCTTTTGATATCTAAAATATGTTGTTTGATTGTTAACCTCGCTTGCTCAAATCCTACTGATGATAAATCCAATATGGAAAGACCCAGTGAAACTAACTTCCTTTTGATGTTGCCATCTTGTAAAATTGATGGGGCAAAATGATGAATCAAAAGAGGGAACATCATAGGGGTCTGGCAGCAGAACAGGAGTTCTGGCAATGGATGGCTGAGACAGGATTTGGACCTGAATATGCTATTTAATATACCATATTTGATTTGAAATCAATGGTTTGATATCATTGGATTCAATTGGATTCAATGGATATCAATGGTTTGATATCATTGGAAATCCATCAAATCTGATGGATTTGATGAAGATTGTGCAGGGATGTCTGGGAAACTCCTAGGCACAAAATCAGTACACAAAATCAGTAATCAAAACCTGTTTTGGATTGGCCATTGGGAGAACAGTGAATGCTGTGCTTTACATGGTTGGATTTCTGTGCTGCATTTTGATAATTCCCTATGAGGTGATATCTAGATTTAGACCATATTCTCTTCCCTTTTTCACTCACTAACAGGACTTTATTACTGGCAGCTTGTAATATGGAGTACTGATGGCAAATACATGCTTCTAACCTTTTAAAAGCACTTTATATTCCAAGTCATAAAGACTCAAGCCTGTATGTTAATTGCCCAGTCATATGGAAAGTGGGTTACCTTCTGGCCTCTGGCATATTCTAAGTTCATTAATTTCCTTTCCTTGTCTTTCCCTTTTGCCTTCTTTTTATTGAGAATCTCCAAATGTATTGAAGATTATAAAAATGCTGGCGGACGAGGTGGCTGTTATGATAAATTGAAAGTGGCACCTCTGGAAATGGACTGATCACTTTTACGAGGCATATTGATGATATGAAATGAACTGTATATATAGGGTTGTCATGTTATAGATGCTACTTGATTTTTGTTGCAAACCTTACGTCCAGTTAGGCCAGCCTAAGACCCGGCATAAGTCCTGTACTGATACAGGGTATCACAAAAGTGCCATAAGACACTTCTGCACCACTCTTGGGGGAAGACATGTGCTTGCATCCCTATATCACCATAGGAATGGAAAGACCAATGAGTTGTGCCAGCTTGGGGTAGGATTGCACCTTTTGTCTGACAAAGGTGTGAAGCATTGAAATGCATATTTCAGAAAAAAAAACGTGTCTAAGCAAAAATGGACCAATGAGACTAATTGTTTGAACAGCCAATGAGATGTTATTAAGACACAACATGGAATCTATCAGGAGTTACTAAATGAATTGTGTGTGTGTGTGTGTGTGTGTGTGTGAGAGAGAGAGAGAGAGAGAGAGAGAGAGAGAGAGAGAGAGAGAGAGAGAGATTTATCAGGATTTATTTAATCCTGATAAATAAAATTAACATTATTTCGTCCACCAAAATGGAAGCCAATTGTGTGTTATATATTAGCATCCAGTCCTCCCCTCTGCACCATGTTAGTGACTACGCTGGTTCTGGTGTAGACCCACCTCAAATAATCTATCTTCCACAGGGTGGAAGTTAACTATATAAAGCTATATGATTGCTATAAAGCCAGCAGACTATTCCATGCGGCAACCACTTTTCAGGTGTGATTTATTTTCCTAATAAAACACAGCTCCTGTTCTCTATTCACTCTCTGCAAGATATAAATAACGCAAACTGTTCAAAGGGGGGACAAAATGTATTAAGTAGAAAAAAAATCCCGAAAATGACTTTGACCTTATAGGTCTAAGGTCCATAGAGTGTGCATTTCAATCTGCAGTTGGATGAATTGGCTCAACATCCCCCAGGGAAACTCATGGAATACTTTATCATTGCTAGCAAACGGGAATTGCTTGCACTGTTTCATTTTAACTAAATAGTTCATTCTGATTTCTAAACATCTGACCCATTGGATTTTCTTTTTCGGGTGTCTCTTCCCTCACCCTCTTACTCCTATCAATTCCCCTAGTTTTATTAGTTCCTCAAATGTTCAGATTTCTGCCAGTGAAGCAGTAGATCTCTCTGTTTCCAGTCTAATATATAAATATGAGTTAGCAGTTGTTCTCTACAAGCTGGGCATTTTTATTTTCCAGTCTTGGTAATATATAGCTGTGAATAGTTGGCATATTTACTTTTTTAAACTGTAAATGAGGTTTGCAGCTCAATCCTCTCTTTTCCTTTGAATAGGTTTGGACACTAATTCATCCACTGGCCCTTCCAGTTCTGAGAGCATGTCATGAACCATTGCTGGCTTGAATATTATTGACAGCAACCCCTCCATCAAAGATGAATTCACCACTATTCCTGTCCACTCAGCCTCCTCTCCTGTCCTTGACAGATCTTACAAGATCTTACACACCAGGCAAGATCAAGCAGGCATGCAGACAGACTCACACTCCAATGGATCTGGAACACATCCTCAGGCTGTACAAGCTGAAAAAAAATCCAAAATAATAGGACAACAGATACCAAGGGGACCTCCCTGACTTCTTCAAGACAGAAAAAGTTATCGTTACTTAAATTTCCTCTTGGCAAAATTCCCTCTTCCCTCAATTCCAAGAAGCTCCATTGGCATGACACAGGCCTAAAGGAGATTTTCACCCTGCTTAGTTCCAGCACAGGACTGTGTTGAACCTACACACAGGGTAGGATTGGGTTTCCCATCACAAAATATGTATCCAGAGTAGATTAAGCTCCAGAACAGTGGTTCCCACCCTTTAGGAGCACATAGATCACTGAGACAAAAACTGGAATTATTGTGGACCACACAATCCCCATACACAAAAAACTGAATTAAATTTGTAATATTAGAGAATATGTATTAGAGATTTGTTATAGGGAAGATGTGTATTTGTTATAGAGAATATGTATGAGATATTTTATAGAGAAGATTTCTGGGTTGCTGTTTTTGTTGCCAATTATGATTTCAATTATCTATTCTCTGCTATGTCTGGTGGTCTGTGGGGAAGCATCTCCCAAGCGAGTGCCCACCTCCATGGACTACCATAGAAAATTAACTGCCCACAGCAACAGCTGTCATTTCTCTGACAGCTATAAACATCCTCTCCTCCATCCTCTCCAGTGGTCTATGAGGGAGCGCTCACTCAGCAAGATGCTTGAAATGATCAGAGGAGATCTTTTTTTTCCTGACATCTCACGGATCACTTCTCAGGGTCTCACAGACCATCTGTTATCCTGAGACCACAGGTTGGGAACCAATGCTCTAGAATGAGCCACTAGTCTCTAGGGTGTAAATGGTTAGCTGATATCCTGGAGAATTGATCAGCCTGTTGAGGAAAACATGTGAAGAGTCTGATTCCCTGCCAATACAGCAGAAGCGCAAATTGGAGCAGGAGTAATAGTAGTGATATCCACTTCTGCTTAGAAAGACTGCCAGAAGTTGTACAGTACAATTTGCTGCATGAAATTGTGTTAAAATTGATGCTTTTATAGTTCTGTCAATTTTCACATACAGCTCTTCTTACTCTGGTTTCAGAGATGAGGAAAAGGTGAACGTCTTCATTGCAATAGCCAATCTATCTATATATGTATATAAAAGAGAAAAGTCACTGACTGACTCACTGACTCACTCATCACTGCCCTGCCAAAACCGCTCAGAAGCGTGAAATTTGGGGTGGGTGTTCCTTCCATGATGGAGGGGTGCACTAAGAACCGGTTTTTGGAAATTCCAACCGGAAGGGGGTGAAAAGGGGCGCAATGCGTTTTCCTCCCTATACTTTGCATTGGAGAATTGCTGACTCATCAACATTCCTCCCCAACTGCTGGGCCTGAAGCATGGAATTCTGGGAGTTCCTTCTGTCACCTGAACTCCCACCAAGAACCATCTGGAGAAATTTAACCCTTCAGGGGCTGAAAAGGGGGCAACGTGTTTCTGTCCTATACTTAACATGAGAGACTGAATAACATCCAGCCAATCTGGTGCTCGGTGCCTGATGCACTGGGAAGATGTTATTAGGAGGAATAGGTTGCACTGTGGGGGAAGCGGAGCATGGGGGAAGTTGCTCATGGGAGGTTGATGCACATGTGGGAAAGTTGCGCATGGGGGTTGATGCATATGGGGGGCTGATGCGCATGGGGGTTGATGTGCATGGGGGATGATGCGCATGTGGGAAGTTGCGCATGGGGAAAGTTGTGCATGGGGGTTGATGTGCATGGGGGATTGATGCACATGGGGGTTGATAAGCATGGGGGAACCTGCGCATGGGGGGTTGATGCACATTGGGGAAGTAGCTCATGGGGATTGATGCGCACAGGGGAAGTTGCGCATGGGGAAGTTGCGCATGGGAGGTTGATATGCATGGGGGAAGTTGCACATGGGGGAAGTTGCGCATGGAGGTTGATGCGCATGGGGGCTTGATGCGCATGGGGGATGTTGCACATCTGGGGTTAATGCATATGGGGGGATGGCATACAGGAGAATTTTACTTCCGCAATGTGTGTACACTTTTCGCTAGTTTGTTTATATGTGAGCAAAGAGGGTACATGAGGGTTGATGCGCACAGGGGAAGTTGCGCATGGGGAAGTTGCGCATGGGAGGTTGATGCGCATGGGGGGAAGTTGCGCATGGGGCTAAGTTGCGCATGGAGGTTGATGCGCATGGGGGGTTGATGCTGATGGGGGCTTGATGCGCATGGGCGAAGTTGCGCATGGGGGGTTGATGCATATGGGGGGATGGCATACAGGAGAATTTTACTTCCGCAACGTGTGTACACTTTTCGCTAGTTTGTTTATATGTGAGCAAAGAGGGTACATGCTGTACACAATCAACTTGGACACTGGCTTCATCATGGTTCTTCTCCAGTTGTTTTCTTTGCCATGAAGGAAGGGAAAAGGTCTGGGCTTCTGGAACGAGAGCTTCAGATATTGCATTTGAAATCAATATTATCAGCAATCAATTGTACACATACTTGATACAATCTTTAAGGCTGCAAATTTTTACAACAGAAAATCCAAATGTGGTCAGGATGGTGGTGGTGTCCTAGCATGAGAAGGTCCTGGAGGAAGCCGATTACTTGGATCCTGTGTGGATCCCAGCTACAATTAGTACTGAACACAGCTGCCCATGTGGTTGTTGGGGCTTGTCAGTTTCAGTAACTACACTGCCTGCCAGTTTGTCTCTAGTTCCAATCAAAGAGCTAGTTTTGAATTTTAAAGCATTTTAAGACTGAGGTCAGGTCTTCTGAGAGGGCCCTTCATACTGTGCTGCAAAGGTGAGGGTGATGGCTAGAAATAGGGTCTTCTCTGTAGTACCCTTACTGGAGTAGAAAGGCAGAATGAATGAATGAATGAATGAATGAATGAATGAATGAATGAATGAATGAATGAATGAATGAATGGATGGATGGATGGATGAGGCAGTGTTATTGAAGACTACATAAAATGGCTTATAAGGATACTGCAGAGTTACAAACACTGACCTTCACTTTAAAACATTTTTTTACACAATTACTGCAAGGATATGCATTTTGAGTAAATAAGCTTGCATTTGAGAGAGTGTATGAGAAAGGAAAAGCTCATTTTGAAAAATTAACTTGAAGGACAAAATAGCATTGCTATAATAATAGCTGTAACTAAACAAAACCCTGGAACACTTTGCTTTCTAATCAGGAAGGCATTTCAAGGTTGTATTTTTTTCCAAAAAATAAAGATTGTTGTTTTATGTAAAATATAATCAGGCAAGTTTTGGATTCACTGTGTAAACCTATGTATGTTTATTCAGAAATAAGTCCCATTGTGTTCAGTGGGGGCTTACTTCCAGGAAAGAGGGTATAGGAGTAAGACTTCATGCTTCCCATGGTGTGTAGAAGGGAATGAGACTGGATATGCAGCGCCAGTGAATAACAGGAAAGTGGTGATTGCATCTCCTTCCCATCCTTGCTAGCCACCCCAGAGCCACTCCCCCATCCCGTAACCTACTCACCCATCTACTTACTAAAGCTTGGTGTGCAGCTTGTATCCATCAAATGCTCCTCTCCATTTCAAACAGAAGCCACATGGAGGAGATGCACCACAGTGGAGTTGTGGTAAACAAAGTAAGGGGATGGCCTTTTGGGGAGTTTAAGGGGTTCAGGTTTCCACAAAGTGAGAATTCCATGTTTGAAGCATTCAGTGCCTTTTTGCTTTTCCCAAAAGCAGGAAGTGTGATTTGAATGGGGCAGTGGAAGGAACAGGGATTCACCCTATATCACAGTGCCAAAGCAAATTGCTCCCTGTAGCTGCTAATAGTTAATGGAGGAAAAAACATTCTAGGCGAATGTACTCTCCTCATACACCAGAATTCAGGTGAGGATTGACACAACATAGTGCGCTGCACCCATACTTCTGCACGCATATTTCTCTGCACCAAAAACTAAAAGCCAAGGGAAGCATGCACACCGCTCCACAACTGCAGGATGTAGCATATGCTCCAGTGTCATAGCTACACCAGTTCTCTCCTGCCTCCTGCTTGAAGTGGACTCCATCTCTCACCTCAGGTATAAAGCTCTGGGCTTCAGAGGGAACAGGGTCTGGCCAAGTGAAACTCCCCCCTGAGTGCCTGCAGGATCTGCCTCCTGCCTGAAGTGGACTCCATCTCTCACCTCAGGTACATAAAGCCCTCTGGCCCTGAGGGAGTGTGGTGCAAGGCATGCAGTTGGGAGACGCTCCCTAGAAGAAAGCAGCTGTACTCCATCCACTGACTGGCCCAGCGGACCAGTTGAGGACTTTTGCCTTGGAGCCTGTGCCTCCCTCCTGAGGGAAAAATACCAGCTAAACCTGCCTCTAGCTGCTTGGCTCCGCCTGTTGCTCTGTAGCAATGTGTTTACCATCTGGAGGGAGCTCAAGGGAGGGAAAGTCGGCTGGGAGTGCTGCCACCATTAGTAGAGTGACGGGTCATGGAAGATATGGTGGGAGGGGTCGTGCAGGCCGTAATAGGAGAAGGAGGGTCAGTCATAGACAGACTGTCCCTCTTTCTGGCCCTCCCCTCAACCCTCTGACCTATGGCAGCCTGAGCAGCAGCCCCCTGAGTCTGAACCTGCTGCTGCTCAATGCCAGATCAGTAAACAATAAGACCTGCCTGGTCCAGGACCTGATCCTGGACCAGAAAGCTGACCTGGCCTGCATTACAGAGACCTGGCTGGATGAGGCCGGAGGTGTGGGCCTCTCCCAGATCTGTCCGCCAGGTTTCCGGGTGCTGCAGCAGCCAAGACTTCAGGGGCGGGGAGGTGGGGTTGCGATAGTCTATCGTGATTCTATCGCTCTCACCAGGTCCCCCGTCCAGCAGTTCACAGGGTTTGAGTGCCTCCGTGTTGTGTTGGAGGGACGAGACAGAATAGGGATTCTGTTGGTGTACCGCCCGCCGTGCTGCCCAACAGTCTCCCTGCCTGAGCTGACCGGGGTGATCCCGAGCGTGGCGTTGGAGTGCCCTTGCCTC
Source organism: Cryptoblepharus egeriae (assembly GCA_030015325.1). NCBI lineage: Eukaryota > Metazoa > Chordata > Lepidosauria > Squamata > Scincidae > Cryptoblepharus > Cryptoblepharus egeriae. Next base: position 77,048,573 of record JAREYC010000003.1, on the reverse strand, counting down.
CTAGTGCTGGGGGACTTCAGTGTCCATGCCGAGGCACCCCAAATATCTGCAGCTCAGGATTTCATGGCCTCCATGGCAACCATGGGTCTGTCTCAAAGAATATCTGCCCCTACTCATGATGCGGGACACACACTGGACCTTGTGTTCACTGCTGGGTGAACACAATCAACACTGGTTGATGGTGATCTGGATGTGAAGGACATCTCCATCACCCCATTGCCATGGACATATCACTACCTGGTGGGATTTAGGCTTATCGCAGCCGGTAGCCTCTGCACAGGCGGGGGACCACATTCCATGGTCCGCCCCCAGGAGACTGACGGATCCAAATGGTTTCCTGATGGCTCTGGGGGATTTTCCTGCTGCCAGAGCTGGCGACTCACCCGGCTCCTTGGTCAATCTCTGGAATACGGAGATGACCAGGGCCCTGGATGAGATCGCTCCTGAGCGACCTCTGCCCTGCTGTAGATCAAACGCAGCTCCTTGGTTTTCTGGGGAGCTGCGGGCTTTGAAACAGCAAGGTCGACGTTTAGAGCGACGGTGGCAAAAAACTCGTGTCGTTTCTGATCAGGAAGAGGCCAGGGCTCACTGGCGAGCCTACTCTGTGGCAGTGGTGGTGGCGGCTAAAAAAGAATACTTTGCTACCACCATCGCATCCGCAGAGAACCGCCCAGCAGAGCTCTTCTGTGTGGTCTGGGGCCTACTCCATCTGGCCCCCCGTACTGATGTGGTAGAGCACATGGAGGCTGACTGTGGCGAGTTCGCCCAACACTTCGCGGACAAGGTCGATCAGATCTGGCATGACTTGGACGCCACTTTAACAACATTCAATGATGTCCCTGGGGCACCTGTCTTGTCCATCTTTTGGGATTCTTTTCAGCTTGTAGAACCTGAGGATGTGGACAGGATTCTCTGTAGTGTGAGACCATCTGCTTGCCCGCTAGACCCTTGCCCAGCCTGGCTAATCAGACTGGCCCAGGATGGACGGGCCGAATGGACAGGGAGGGTGGTGAACTCCTCTCTGAGGGAGGGGGTGTGGCCTCCTGCATTAAAGCAGGCGGTGGTTCGCCCCCTCCTGAAGAAAACCTCCCTGGACCCTAAAAATCTAAATAATTATCGGCCAGTCTCAAACATCCCATTTCTGGGCAAAGTGGTGGAGTGGGTGGTGGCGTCCCAGCTTCAGAGGGTCCTGGATGAAGCTGATTATCTGGATCCCTTCCAATCTGGTTTCAGGCCTGGGTTTGGGACAGAGACTGCCTTGGTTGCCTTGGTGGATGACCTACGCCGGGGAATGGACAGGGGGAGTGCGTCCCTGTTGGTCCTGCTGGACCTCTCGGCAGCCTTCGACACCATCGACCATGGTGTCCTTCTGGGTCGGTTGGCCAGGTTGGGGATTGGAGGCACTGTTTTGCAGTGGTTCCGCTCCTTCCTGGCTGACCGGTCCCAGAAGGTGGTGCTGGGGGATGCTTGCTCAGCACCCTGGCCTCTTCGGTGCAGGGTGCCACAAGGTTCCATTCTATCCCCCAAGCTATTCAACATCTACATGAAGCCGCTGGGAGAGGTCATCCAGAGGTTTGGAGTGAGGTGTCATCAGTATGCTGATGACACCCAGCTCTATCTCTCCTTTCCTCCTGAGTCCAAGGAGGCAGTTGAAGTCCTGAATCGTTGTCTGAAGGCAGTGGGGGACTGAATGAGGGTGAACAAGCTGAGATTAAATCCTGATAAGACAGAGGTTCTCCTGGTCCGGAAGTCCTCGACTCGGGTATTGGAATATCATCCTGTTCTGGATGGGGTTGCACTCCTTCTGAAGGAGCAGGTTCGCAGCTTGGGGGTTCTCCTGGATTCGCAGCTGCTCCTGGAGTCCCAGGTGGTGGCTATGGCCAGGGGAGCCTTTGCTCAGCTTCGGCTGATCCGCCAGCTGTAACCATACCTGAGTCGTTCAGATCTGGCCACGGTAACCCATGCCTTAGTGACATCGAGACTAGATTATTGCAACGTGCTCTACGTGGGGCTGCCTCTGAAGACGGTCCGGAAGCTGCAATTAGTCCAGAATGCGGTGGCCCGTGTGGTTGCTGGGGCTCGTCGGTTCGACTCTGTCGGGCCACTGCTTCAGCGACTACACTGGCTGCCCATTCGTTTCTGGGCTGAATTCAAAGTGCTGGTCCTGAACTTTAAAGCCCTAAATGGCTCGGGTCCTGGGTACCTGAGGGATCGCCTTCTCCTGTACAATCCGACCCGTCACCTAAGGTCATCTGAGGGGGCCCTACTGACTGTGCCGCCACTAAAAGATGTGAGAGGTGTGGTGGCCAGAGATAGGGCCTTCTCGGTGGTGGCACCCCGGCTTTGGAACTCCCTCCCCATAGAACTTAGGAAAGCTCCCTCAGTACAGAGCTTCAGGCGGAGCCTTAAGACCTTTTATTTTAAAAAAGCGTTTTAAACGGGGCGGAGGGTGGGGGGCAGTGTGTTAGTGTTGTATTGTATAGTTTTAACAAATGTTTTTAGCTTGTTTTAATTGTTCCTAGTTTTTATTAGTCTAATCGTATTTTTATTGTATTTTAATGATGTTTTAATTTGTATTTATTAGCAATTTTAATGATGTTTTATTTTTCAATGTTAGCCGCCTTGGGCTCCCTCTTACGGGGGAGGAAAGGCGGGGTATAAATTGAGTAAATAAAATAAAATAAATGGTTAGGATTGTGTCATTTGTTTCTATTTTCCTTTTTTATGTCTGGAGAAAGCATTTCACAATGTAGTTCAGCCCAGATATCTCTGCAGTGGCACCTTACAGTATCTCTTCGTGCACCTGCCCATAGCGAAAGCAACACTTCCGCGCTGTTCCTCCTGTGGCCGGGCGTCTGCTGGACAGAGGGAGAGAAGAGCAGTGGAGAAGAGGGAAGCAGCTCAGGGCCAGCCAGAAGGAAGCAGGGGAGAGAGAGGCTCAGGATGAAGAGAAGGAGAAAATGGGGAGACACTTTGAAAGTGTCTTGCATTGCAGAAGAAAGTGTCTTTGATTGCAGCCTCCTAACCGTGTCTACCCAGAAGTAAGTCCTATTGCGTTAAATGGGTCTTACTTCCAGGAAAGTGTCTTTAGGATTGCAGCCTAAGTAGACTTCATAGGCTCATTCACATTGAATGCATGTTTTGAATTCAATTCCAATGTTTTGTCATCATTTTTACATACAGCTAATATTTTTAAATGAATATTTTTTGGGTTCTGGAACCAATCGTCTGAGTTTCCATTATTTCCTATGGGAAAATCCACTTCTCATAAACAGCATTTCACATAACAAGCATGCTTCTGGAATGAATTAAACTTATGTGAGGCACCACTGTATTTTAAAATAGGCCGAATCAACCCTGGCGATCAATGGGGTGACAGATGTCGCAGCCAGATCGCCCTCACATTTTTCACAATTTTAGTCACTAGTGTAAAGCTCAGTTTGTAGCCCAGTGCAACTGCACCCTCTGCACCCCCTAGAAACCCCACTGTATCTATGTTCTTACCATCACTTCACCCCAGTTGGGCTATATTCTCTACACTTCTCAAAGGATCAGAATATCTGATAGAGGTCAAAGACACTGTAAATTATTTATTTTTATCAAGGCAATACTGCTGTCAACCAACCAGAAAATAGCTGCTCCTTTGCCATTAATAACAACTTGATCTGTAGAAATCAATAAGTGCATTCTAGTACATAATTTCCTGGAAGTAATCCTCACTGAGCTTATTAGAACTTACTTCTGAGTAGACATCTACAGGCTCTTACTAAAGTCTGTGACATGAAGTTGCACATTAAAAAAAAAAACCCACAGTGATTGCCGATTAGGCTGCTTTCGAAAGAGTGAGGAAATGCATACAAGCCTGGCTGTGTGCAAATGAGCCTAACAAACCACACCAGCTTAAGTGGTTTCTGGATATCACAGAAACATTGCAGGATCCAAAAATAAAATAACCGATGACTGCATTGGTTTGGCTTAACACGCAAAGTGCGGCCAGCTGTGAAATTCAAATTAAGTTCTGCTTCCAAAGCCAACTCTCTACTAAAAATGCAAACTGTCTCTGTCCCAATCAACGCTGGTTCATATCTTCTAGAAATACAGGGAAAAATGAATCCTCAGAATGGATTTTAAGAGCATAACAAATTTCCTGGCAAATCTGTTTTTTGCTTGAAATAAGAGAAAATTAAGCCTGTTCCTGCAAATCCAGCTCCCTGCGCACCTTTTCACAGTCTTTGGAAAGGATGAAGAAAGAAATTGATCCTACTTTACTCGTTCAGTGTTTCAACGAGCCTGTCCTTAAGAAGTTCCTATCTTAAAATTCAAGAAATCAACTTTTAAAGTTTTGACAAAATAAATTGTTATCCTACCATTGCAGAAATCATTTTGTTGTGTAATATTTATCTCTATGATTTAGTGATGGGAAAAATCTAGCATGTCTTGACTCAGGTTGAATCTAAGAACTTAGAAATGTTAATATATGTAGTGGTTCTCAAAGTGCTCCTGTCAAGCCTCTGGTCTTCTCTAGCGCGCCACTGGCATCTCTCTGTCATGAAGCCTGTGCTAACGCCAGAGACCTGAGTGGCATCATCCTCTTCTAGGTCAGACATTCTTCCCAAGAAGACACACAAACCAGGTAAATATCAAAACCAAGATCAGTTTTACTTCCAAGGAGGCACTCAAGTGTAACAGTTACTCATTTCTCTTTCTTCTTTTACAGGTAAAACAATTCAACAAACAGAGCTCACAGGCCCCCTCAAACAGGTAAGTAGTAGGAAGGAGAAACATTAGAACATCCTTTAGTTAAAGTCCAGAACATAGAACATAACCAGTCTCTCTCTCTTTTCTCTTTCAGGCATCTCCTGTTCCATCCTTCCTCTTCCAAGGCAGCACCACCGACTGGACTGTCTCCCACGCGTTCTCCTCCCTTGAATCTCCTGCCTGATCCGCCCTCTCCCAGGTTCCCTTCATGCTCCTCAGCAAGAACCTCACACCCCCCTTGCATACCAACGGGGGGAAGGGCCGACGGTGATCCCTCGCCTTGGCCTGAAGTTCCCTCTCCCTCTGTTCCGGTTCCACTAAATCCTTGACAGACCAAACCTCCACCGCATCTGGGAACAGATCAAAGTCCAGGGGAGGGTAGAGCGGGCAATGATAAACATAGAGGCTCTCCCCCCTGTGTACCCCCATAGGTTCTATATTGTATTTTTCGTAGTCCTCCCAATTCACCTCACCACAGCTCCTTTGGAGAAAGAAACCACCTATTTGCTGGGTGGGGGATTGCAACCATACAATCTCCAGGATCATTCTTCTGCCTGAAATGGGAGGAGGTAGGGTGAACATATGACCAGAAATTTCCAGATTTGTTCTCTTTTTTAGGGCAAAATCCAGAGTAACTACAGGGAGTCCTTACTCCGGTGTAAGAACAATTTACTCTAGATTTCAATATAAATTTCCCATAGGTTTTCACTAGGAGGTGCAGCAGGGTGACCAGATTATTCCTGAACCCCACGGCCAAAATTCCTAATCCCAGGCCAAAATTCCTACCCACTTAAAAAAATTGCCAAAAAGTGTATTTTTTTTGTTTTTGTTTTTCATTTTTTTGACAATAACGTTTGATAGAAAGGAGGTATCGCCAAACTGATTTTTGCCTTGGATTCTGCTCTTCAACACAACATATGCCTTGATGGGGTACTGTGCACTATTGCAAAGTTTCAAAATGAAGCCAAAATGTAGGACAATGAAGCCAAAATGTAGGACACCCAGACAGGAGGCTAAAAATCCGGACAAATCCAGGTTTTTCTGGTCATATGGTCACCCTGACCTAGTGCAGTAACTACGGGTGCACATAATGTCTCTTACGTGCTCCCATAGTTAGTCTGGATTTGGGGGTTGTTCTCCTGTCCGGGTATCCTCCAAAAGGGTTTCATTGTCCTCCATTTTGGCTTCATTTTGGAGCTTTGCAATGGTGTGCAGTACCCCATCATGCATTACATCATTGGATCCATATTGAAGAACAGAATCCAATGCAAAAATTGGTTTTGAAATATCTCCTTCCTAACAAATGTTATGGCCAAAAAAACTAAAAATAAAAAATATGCATTCAGTTCTATAGGGAAGTGAAAGTCCCCAATATCGCAGTTTTACTTATGAGTAGGCAAATATGCACTTGTCTGCTAGAGGGGGCAGGCGTAGAGAAATCCAACATCTTGCCCGTCTTCTGAGATTTGGGCATCTGGTCACCCTTGGAGGAGGTCTTTTTGACTTAGCCCTCCAGCACAGGAGTCCTGAGAGCTCCAGGGAGAAATTGTGAAATGTGTGGGAAAAGGCACTTCTGGTTTTCATCATGAAATTTTCATATTGGCAGCTGAAACTGTCACAGTTCCCCACTCCTGATCATGTCATTTGGAACACTAGTAAGTAGTTCAAAGTGTATAAAAGGAGAACAGAATAGGAGGAATATTGTGAGAACAAAGTAAAACTACCCATGAGCTTCTCCAAGCTCCAACATGACGTTGTTTGAAAATTGCATTGGGAATTCCTTTTATCTTAAACTAGCGAAAGGCGTACCCGTGTTGCAGGAGTAAAATTCCCCCGTATGCTATTCCCCCATAATCATCAACCCCCCATGGATAACTTTCCCCCAGGCGTAACAACCCCCCATGCGCAACTTCCCCCATACACATCAACCCCCCAAGCGCAACTTCACCCATGCGCATCAACCCAGCATGCACAAGTTACCCCATGCGCAACTTCCCCCCATGCACATCAACCCCCCATGCACAACTTCCCCCCATGCGCATCAACCCCCCATGCACAACTTTCCCCATGCGCATCAAACCCCATGCACAACTTTCCCCATGCACAACTTTCCCCATGCACAACTTCTCCCCATGCGCAACTTCCCCCATGCGCAACTTCCCCCATGCACAACTTCCCCCGTGTGCAACTTTCCTCCATGTGCATCATCCCCATGCGCAACTTCCCCCATGTGCAACTTTCCTCCCATGCGCAACTTTCCTCCCATGCGCAACTTCCTCCGTGCGCAACTTCCTCCGTGTGCAACATCCCCCCATGCGCATCATCCCCCCATGCACAACTTCCCCCATGCGCAACTTCACCCATGTGCAACTTCCCCCATGCGCAACTTCCCCCATACGCAACTTTCCTCTCATGTGCAACTTCCCCCCATGCGCAACTTCCCCCCATGCGCAACTTCCCCCCTGCGCAACTTTCCTCCCGTGCGCAACTTTCCCCCATGCGCAATTTTCCCCATGCACAATTTTCCCCCATGCGCAACTTCCCCCCATGCGGAACTTTCCCCAGGCGCAACATTCCCCAGGTGCAACTTCCCCCATGCACAACTTCCCCCATGCGCAACTTCCCCCGTGCGCAACTTCCCCCCCGTGCGCAACTTTCCTCCATGTGCATCATCCCCATGCGCAACTTCCCCCATGCGCAACTTCCCATATGCGCAACTTTCCTCCCATGCGCAACTTCCTCCTTGTGCAACTTCCTCTGTGTGCATCATCCCCCCATGCGCAACTTTCCTCCGTGTGCATCATCCCCCCGTGCGCATCATCCCCCCATGAGCAACTTCCCCATGCGCAACTTCCCCCATGCACAACTTCCCCCATACGCAACTTTCCCCCATGCGCAACTTCCTCCCATGCGCAACTTTCCTCCATGCGCCACTTCCTCCCATGTGCAATTTTCCTCCCATGTGGAACTTCCCCCCTGAGCAACTTTCCTACATGTGCAACTTCCCCCATGCACAATTTCCACTCATGCGCAATTTCCCCTCATGCGCAGCATCCTCGCCAGCGCAACCTCTTCCTCCGAACAACATCCCCCAGTGCACCAGGATCTGAGCACCAAATTGGCTGGATGTTGATCAGTCTCCCATGTTAAGTATAGGACAGAAACACGTTGCCCCCTTTTCAGCCCCTGAAGGGTTAATTTCTCCAGATGGTTCTTGGTGGGTGTTCAGGTGACAGAAGAAACTCCCAGAATTCCATGCTTCAGGCCCAGCAGTTGGGGAGGAATGTTGCTGAATCAGCAATTCTCAATGCAAAATATAGGGAGGAAAACGCATTGCGCCCCTTTTCACCCCCTTCCTGTTGGAATTTCCGAAAACTGGTTTTTAGTGCACCCCTCCCTCACGGAAGGAACACCCACCCCAAATTTCACGCTTCTAGGCCCACCGGTTTTGGCAGGGCAGTGAGTGAGACAGTCAGTCAGTGAGTCAGTCAGTGAGTCAGTCAGTGAGTGACTTTTCTCTTTTATATATATAGATATTAATATTCTTAAATATAAATATTCTTAATAATAATAAATATTTTGAAAGCAACTTGACATAGGAAAAGATGAGTTTTATTTAAAACGATATACATGGTATAAATATTAAAATTATTTTTAACCAAAATTATTTTTTACCAGCTCCAAAGGAGCTGGGAACGCAAGTCAGGTGATTGGGACTTGCATTGTGAAAATGTACATTTTTTCCTGACTCAGCAACAGAAGATATTTCTGATGACCAGCCTAGAAAGACTGAGGGGAACTGCTATCAGATTTTCCTTATTCCATCACTTTCTCAGTGGAAAGAAAACAGTATAGACTTTCTGTCAGGAGAAAACATTTCCTGGCAAAAATTCCCATGTTTTTAAAGCTGGTGGATTCAAGCTGTTATTACTCAGATCTAAGACTTCTACTGTATATGAAATTGTTGTATACCATTAGGGTGCGGTACTGTGTACTGTGCAATTAGGCTACAGTAATCCATATTACACTGTTTTTCTTGCATTTAAATGTTTTTGTAAAATGTCTAGTAGATTACCATATTTGGGAAATATTCCCTAGCTGACAGTCCATACAGTTCATATACTTCTCATATGATTTCCCCCCACAAATTGGTATACATTAGCACAACTAAAGTTGCCAAGAGGAAGTAGCAATTAGCCAATTTTCATTGCAGAGCAGATGTTCCAAGAATTCAGCTTTTGCTATAGGGGTTAGATTGCAGAAAGGGCATCTGTTGTGTTGCATTTTTTTGTTTTTGTTTGTAACACCTAAAAGAAACTTTTTTTAAAAGTTTGTCAATTTATGCTTCTAAAGCAGTTAGAAGATTATATCAACAAGGTTTGTACAAGTGCTGCCCAAAGGATGCTGTGTTCATTTGACAGCTTTTCTAACTGAACTCGGAATCATCAAGCTCCAGCTGTGGACCAGTTTCTTTTTTAAATAGTTTTTTTACTCTTACAGCACTACAATCCAGAGTTTTATGGTTATAGACATTACATGCACCCATAGTTACAGCACCACCTAGTGAAAACCTATGGGAAATTTCATATTGCAATCCAGAGTAAATTGTTCTTACACCAGAGCATGGACTCCCCGTAGTTACTCTGGAATGCGCCCGAAGAAACAAAACAAGAAAAAGGAAAAAAGAAGAAAGAATAGCATAAAATAATCTTGAAAGTTATATGGCAAGTGCAGAGTTGCAAATTTACCTTTCTTTAGTCTAATACCAATTCCTACTGCTGAAAAGTCAAAAATGAACTAGTCATATTTAACAATTCCAACAGAAATAGAAAAGGAGATATATGATAATTGTCTACTCATCAAATCCACAATTCATTTGACACATCATCCTTTTCTCAGGCAGAAAATCCATGAATGGTTTTCAACTGTCCATAAAAGTTTTTACTGACTTTTCCTTAAGAAAAGTTGTGAGTTTGACCATTTCAGCAAAGTTCAATATCTTGATCCACCATTCTTCAACAGAAGGTATCTCTGGGACTTTCCAGTATCTTTAAATTAAAAACTGAATATTCACGGACTGACTCACTCAGTGATGTCTCACTCATTCATCAACCCTTAGAATCCCACTTTTTTTTTGCACGTATGAGTGTACGGGTCCATTGGACCCATACAACAATTATTAGACGTATTATTGTAGATGTAGTAGTACAATTATTTTATACTAAATATTGTGAAGTTATGAATTTTAATTATAATTTTAGCTAGCAAAATATTGAAATATTGAATGGGTCTAATGGACCCGTCCTGGGAACTTGAATTGAAATCTGAATCGGGTCCAATGGACCCGGCCTGGAAACTTGAATTGAAATTCAAATTTCACAATACAGTAAAATTTTGAATACAGAAAACCTGTAAATTCAAAAGTTTCATGCTTTTGGATTTGTAACTATCTAATAAGCAGTAAAAAAGTCAGAAAGTCTTGTCAAGTAAAATAATAAATTCCAGTAAAAAACACAGCACAAATGTCCAAATCAGGTCCAATGGACCCGGTTGGGATCCTAAGGGTCAATATCCAGGCAAAATAATCAGACCTAGATGCGTGAAATTTGGGGAGGGTGTTCATTTATGATGGAGGCACCCAATAAGAACTGGTTTTTGGAAATTCAAACTGTAAGTGGGTGAAAAAGGGAGCAACATATTTTTGTTTACATTGTATACATTACATGTATACTTTTCATTGAAGAATCACTGACAGATCAATGCCCAGCCCCAATTCTGTACCTAGAAGCGTAAAAACTTGGGGAAGGTATTCCTGACATGATAGGAGCACCCACTAAGAACCAGCCTTAAGAAATTTAACCCCTAATGAGGGGAAAAGGGGTGCAATGCATTTTCATCCTAAACTTAACATTGGAGGCTGATAAAACCCAGTCCAAAACCTTGTACCTGCCTGGTAGGGTTTTCATGATTGACAAAGTGGTGGTGCACAGAGGGGGTGCACAGGGCCATGGTGCATGGAGGGGCATTGCATGGGGGAGCAGTGCACTGGGGGATGCTACATAGGGGTGTTGCACGGGGGCATTGCATGGGGGGTTGGTGCACAAGGAGAAGGTGCATGGGGGATGGTGTACATGGGAAAGGTGTGCAGGGGGATGTTGCATAGGGGGTAGCACAGGGGTTTGCATGGGGGTTTTTGCACATGGGATGCTGCACAAGGGTGATGCTGCACAAGGGTGATGCTGCACAGGGGTGTTGCATGGGGGAAGATACACAGGGGGAAGGTGCATGGGGGAATGCTACACTTGGAGAGGATTCAGCATGGGAGGGGATGCCCAGTAGGAATGCTCTCTGTTGTCTGCCACTGCTCCCTGATACCCTTTGATGCCCAGTGCCTGTCACTGCCCAGTGGTGTCCACTGTTCACCAGTGCCACCTGGTGCTCAGCGGCAGGGCCTCCAAAAGAAATTTTTAAGGAGGTACAACACCCATTTGGGGCACCTAAGACTTGCAAAATTATTTTGAAATTGTATGTATGCATGTGTATGTATGTATGTGTATGTATATGTGTGTGTGCACATATACCATATTAATTTGTTAGTAACAAACACTCAAATGCTTTTTCAGGCATGGGCCCCTCCATAGCTCTTGGGCCCCGGAACAATGTATCTGCTGGACCCCCCTCTCATAGGCCCTGCTCAGTGGTGCTAAACCATTCCCAGGCCCACAAATATTAAAACTGTACTCCCACAATGGTGGGTAAATTTTACTAGTTTAGCATACAAAATTCTTGCAGCAGCTATCATATATAAAACAAAGTTTTAATTCTTTAAATGAATTGAATCATAAAGCTTCTGGCCGTGATCAGCTTCTGAACAGAAAAGCAACTCTCAAAAGAAAGGATTTGATCCAGTGACCAACAAATTAATAATCCAATATAGCTATGTTGTGCAATAACCCAGCAAAGAAAGCATCCACAACCACACATTTCATACTGTATGTTTGATAACAATGCCAAATAACTTATCCCAATGAGAGTCTGTTCAGCTCACCTGTTGCGGATATAAAGTCATTTGTGGGTTTATCAGAGAAATGCCATCTCTTCACATAACGGGCCACCAGAGCAGATGATGCCAAAGCGGATGGTGCCACTTTCATACCAAAACAAGATGGTTGGAGGATGTGCTTTGACTAAGCTGCCACTTGTACCTGACAACCATCTGGGGACAAATTGCTTGGCAAATTGCCTGTTCCTGAATTGACAGGGGGAAGGATAACAGCTAACCAATTCTTTAAACCGCTGCTGATTCCAAGAGCCTGTTGTCACTCTTGGCCTGCATAACCCTTTCCAAAATCATCTGGATCACAGTGAAGAACAGCTCAAAGAGTAACAAGAAGACTTTGAGCACAAGTCTAACCATGTCTATGCAAAAGTAAGCCCCATTGTGTTCAGTGGGTCTTACTCCCAGGAAAGTGTCTTTAGGATTGCAGCCCTAACCTGTTGCCCAGTGGGGCAAGGTCAGTCTGGGGAGTTAAACTGACCTGCCTGGTACCCAAGCAACAACTGACCCTGCCTTAGGAACTACTGGAGAAGAGATGTCCACACAATCCAACCGAGACCTATCCAGTGCCTAACAACCTTGAAAAAAACATTTTCTGCTTCTTGACACTATACAGTTAGATACTGCAGAGAAAAATCTGGAAACAAAACTCTGAAGGATTTTATCGTTCTTTACAGTAGCCTAACAACATACACGTTTCAAATAAGCATCCTAGAAAAATGTATAATAACAATAATCATGTTCTGCTTTGCAGTTGCAAGAGAAAATTAGCTCAATGAGATGATGGGAGATAAAAGCTCTACAGCCAGCTGCATTTGCCTTGTTTCAGTGGCATTTTCTTTCTTGGGAGGAGAGGCAGCTCAGCAGTGGAGCACCTGCTTTGCATGCAGAAGGGTCCAATCCATGGCGTCTCTATCATCATTGGCATCCTTCAGTCTCAAAAGACTATGGTATCGTGCTCAGAAGTGGAGGTCCTAAAACAGTATCTTTTATGACTAAACAGGCCAATTCGAGAGTGACAATCCCTTCCACATCGAGGGCAGATACAGTCAGACCCCTGCCCAGCCCCCAGATTTTGCAGTTTCCGGAACTGCCTCTTTGTCTCAGCCTGCTGAATGAGTGTCTCTTTGAATTGAAGTAGGCCATGCTGTGTCTTTTGCCTCCACGCTGAAGGAACAGAGGTCAGATTTTCCCAGTTGTTGATGTCCATTCCCACGGCCTTTAGATCCCTCTTGCAGACGTCCTTGTATCGCAGCTGTGGTCTCCCTCTAGGGCGCGTTCCCTGCGCTAATTCTCCATATAGGAGATCTTTTGGAATCCGACCATCGGCCATTCTCACATGTCCAAGCCAGCGTAGACGTCGCTGTTTCAGAAGTGTGTACATGCTAGGGATTTCAGCATGTTCCAAGTCTGCACCATTTGAAACTTTGTCTTGCCAAGTGATGCCAAGACTACATCGGAGACAGTGCATATGAAATGTGTTCAGCTTTCTCTCCTGCCGCACATGAAGGGGCCAAGACTTGCTGCAGTATAGGAGTGTGCTCAGGACGCAGGCTCTATAGACCTGAATCTTTGTATGTTCTGTCAGCTTCTTTATTAAGCCATACTCTCTTTGTAAGTCTAGAAAACGTGGTGGCCGCTTTACCGATATGTTTGTTCAGCTCAGTATCTAAAGAGAGAGTGTCGGAGATAGTTGAGCCAAGGTTCACAAAGTCATGGACAACCTCCAGAACATGTTCAGAGATAGTTATACAAGGGGGTAAATCCACATCCTGTCCCATGACTTGTGTTTTCTTCAAGCTGATTGTTAGTCCAAAGTCTTAGCAGGCCTTGCTGAAACGGTCCAAAAGTTGTTGAAAGTCTTCAGCAGAGTGAGCAGTAACAGCAGCGTCACTGGTGAAGAGGAACTCACACAAGTATTTCAGCTGGACTTTGGACTTTGCTCTTAGTCTGGAAGGATCGTAGAGTTTTCCATCTGATCTGGTCTGGAGATAGATTCCCTCTGTTGCATTTCAAAAAGCATGCTTCAGCATGACTGCAAAAAAGATCCCAAATAAAGTTGGTGCGAGGACGCAGCCCTGCTTCATGTCAAAGGAATCTGATGTTAAGCCATCAAAAACTACAGTGCTCTTCATGTCATTGTGAAAGGACCTGATGATGTTGAGGAGCTGAGGTGGGCATCCAATCTTGGGGAGGATTTTAAAAAGGCCGTCCCGACTAACCAAGTCAAAAGCCTTCGTAAGATCTATGAAGGCTACAAAAAGTGGCTGTCTTTGTTCCCTGTGTTTCTCCTGCAACTGTATAAAGGAAAATACCATATCAGTGGTAGACCTGTTGGCTCAGAATCCACACTGTGATTCAGGGTAGACTCTCTCTGCAAGCACCTGGAGCCTCTTCAGTACAATGCGTGCAAGTAGCTTCCCTACAATACTAAGAAGAGAGATGCCACGATAGTTGTTACATCTATAACAACACGATAGTTGTTACAGATAGTTTATAGAGCATTTGAGCATATGGCATCTCTATAGAGGTCTGGGAAAAGGCACTCTTTCAAACCATGGAATCAATGCCGGTTAATGCAGGCAATTTAGATCTAGATGGGTCATTGTCTCACAGGTCAAGATGGGTCATTTGTGGTCATGCCTGTGCACCAAAAGAAGGTCTATGTCCGTTGACCAGCAGGCTGTCAAGTCTCTGGTAAAAGGGAAAATTTTAGCTTGATAGATCAATGCCAACCTGCTGTGTGTGTCCATCCCAGTCTTAAAAATACTTCTAGTAAAATTTCACAAGCTGCTGTCCCTCATGCTACGCAAAACAGCACCACAAATCTGGAAGCTTCTCTTATTTACCTTGAAGTTTTTAGTCACCATTCTTCCTGCCCTGGTTCATCTCCCTATTTCTGTAGATCCTAATGTCCTCCATGTTCTGCTTCCTCCTCGTGTCTTTCTCATGCCTCCATTTTGCATGTCTTTGTTCTACTTTAGGAATGTAGGCTGTTTTTACCTAGCAAATGATATATTTCACAAATATTCCAAAGACAAATCAATATTATTGGATCAAATCAATATTATCAATATTATTGGATTACTTTCTTTCTCTCATCCTCTGTAAATGCCATGTCTCACCAGGCACAATCCCCACAAATGAGTTTGTAACCTCCCTCCCCATGTGCATACTATTATACATGTTTTCAAGCATGTTAAAAAAAATGATCTGGCTCAGTACTAGGAAGTTTCATATATTGACACTTATGTTCCTTCTTGGTATGGTCAAGATGAAGACCTCAAAGCTTATGAATGCGGAAGGCAACTTCTGAATTCTCAACCTGATTGCTTTTTGCATCAGTCCAGTTTGATTATCCATAACATGTGTTTATAGAACACATGGGGGGAAAGTGGCACTGTTGTGACATTGGCATACCTGTGGGCCATATTCTTGATGATCACGCAGCACATACAGTATAAATTGAGTGCAAAGAAGCTTCCCCCCCCCCCAATATTAACCTTTTCTCAGCTCCTGTCTTTCACAACGATGGGCATTTTGTTACAGAGGACAAACTCAGACTCACTGGTGTTCAGAATCTGACCAGGCCAATTTGACTCACAAGTCCAATCTCTCTGCCCCCTGCCTTTAACTCCAAGCCCACCTGGTGAGGATGTTTCCTTTGTTATCAACTGAATGACTTGCATCTTGCATACACTTATCAGTGGGGTTCCAGCTCCACAAAGCCAAAGCTGTTTCAAAATTCCCCAGATGTGTCTTCCAAGACTTCAGAAGCAGAGCAGCTGTCAGCAGCCTTGCCTTTTCCCTTTGTGGAACGGGTGGCTGTCTAAAATGTTAATGAGACCTCTGCCATGAAAAGAAAACTTGCGGGTCGCTGCCTTGAACATGGGACCCCCTGCTTTCTGGATGCGTTTGTACTCTTGTTGTACAAAAGGTGTTTGTACCCTGTTGTCAAAAGTCCAAACTGCTGTTGAACTAGTTCTTGATTTTATTGGTCACTTCTTAATGAAACCTGATGGATATGTTCCCAGGGCCTGAACCACCTCCATGGTGTTGGCACAAAAGGACACAGGTTGCTCTTCTTTTTTCATCCAAGATTCCTGTGCTTTGAAGAGGTCTGGCGGGGAAAAATGGCTTGTGAAGTTTTTCTATGCATGGAGGTGCAAGGACGAGGCAGCTTGGCTAGTTAAATACTGCTGCAACACGCAGGAGTCCTGCTATGACAGAAAAGTAGAAGAATAAGAATCAGTATGATAAAAGAAGCTCATTCTGGACAATTAGTTTTTCTGAGGGAGAATCCTTGTAGCATTTTTTTTTTAGATTTTTTGAGTACAAATATTTCTTACTGATTAAAAAGATTTTCACCTTTAATCCAACAATGGGGCACCCAGAGCAGCTTACCATATTCATTGAAATAGAAAGATAAAAAAGTAAAAACAATTTAAAAACCAGAAAATGGTATAATGCATTAAAACATACATAGTAGAAAAATACAAACTACACCATAAAATGCAGCAACTAATATTATTATAAGGGGCCTGTGACCAAAGAAGATTGTGACCATAGACCTACTTAGCTAAATGCAGACCACCTGCTATGTGCAGTGTACCATCAAAGGTGATATATACCATTAATAACCCAATCCAGTGTAATATCCCCTGTTCTGTTATAGCAGCACCAACACATTTTTCAAGCATCTTCTGGAGGGAAGTTCTCATGCTGAAAAATCAGGATATTTATCCCCTTGTCCTTGGGCAAGCCCCATCTGACACAATAATGCAATTAGGACTTGCATGAGCTCAATTGCTTGTGCAGGTCTGTGTTGCCCATGTTGGTGGATCTGCCTGACCCTGCCCCATTGCTGACCTACCCCCAGCTTGTTACTCTCCCTCCACATTTCCCCAAACCATCCTCTGTGTTGGCTTACCTGTTCAGATCCAGCTTGGTGCATTGGTGTCAAATGGATATTGCAGGTCTCCAGGAAGTGATGGCACTGCAAAAAGGAAATTTTTTTGACAAAAATTGCTGACAAAAATTGCTTTAATGGATGCAATCCTATCCACATGTACCTGGTAGTAAGACCCATTGACTATAATGAGACTTAGTTCTGAGTAGACATGGATATGATGGTCTCAATGTTGCTTTTATGACAGCCTCTCACAGCCAAAACGGGAAATGACCATGACTTGGCTTTGCTTTTTGGAATGCACAAACAGAAAAAGTCATCCAATCCTAAGCATGTCTACTCAAAAGTAAGGGCACAATCCAGAAGTGCACTTGGGTTACCCTATCTATCACTGGACTGACACAACTGCAAGATGCTTCACCCTAGTTACTCTGGAAAAGGCTTGAGGCAGCCTAAGGCAACATAGGTTGCCCCAAGAGAGGTGGATCTGGGCTGCCCTAACTAAGGCAGCCCAGGTAATTCAGGAGAGGCATGTTAAGGGCATGTTCAGCATTGCCTAGGGCAGAGCAGTTACTCTGTATCTAGAGCCTATTTCCAGGGCAGAAATTACCTCTTCCAGCTCCTCAGAGTTATACCACCTTAGGAGCAGGTATAGTAATGAGTAGACCCATCAGGGTCCATGAGAAGCCAGAGTAAGAATAACAGTGTTGACAAAAAAATCTGAGTTCTCAGCCAGCCTAGCCTCTCAGTCTCAGGATATGGCACAACTCCAGCAGCCCAACAGGATACAACAGGCCACTCCAAGCATCCACCCTCCACTAGGGGTACTGCTCTATTGGATTCTCATGCTGCAGCTGTTACTGGTTATCAGGAACTTCTGGTCTTCCTTCTAAGGCAGGTTCCTTGTTCAGTGTTCCTTGTTCAGTGTGATCTGAGGGGGGGGGGTCTCCTCAGGAGCAAGCCCTTCCCAGGTGTCTCTTAATTGATATCTACTAAGCATGTTTTGGAGCAGTTAGGGCAGCCCAGGCTTCCTGACTCTCTGGATCCAGCATAACACTCTGCTCTAGATACAGAATAGTTGGGGCAGCCCAGCCCAGTGGGGCAACCCTCACTGCCCTTATTCTGGATAATGCCCTTAGTCCCATTGTGTTGAATGATACTTATTCCTAGGAATGTGTGGTTACAATTGCAGCCATTATATTACACTGCAAGTAGATTAGAGGACTATAATCAGTTTGGTGGATCCTATGTTGTGCAAGCAGGCCTGCTTTAAAGATCTTAGCAAGGAGGAGTGGGATCACAAAATTAGGATATTTCTCCTCCTAAGTAATAGGAGATAGGGAGTTTTTAAAAAGATTTTTCATTGTTGGCAGCTAAAGTCCAAGGTAATAAAAAGGAACCCATAAATATTCTACTTCTGAATAAGAAAAAGACATGAAGGGCTTAATGTTCCTTAAGACTTTTCATTTATTAGCAAAAGCAGGCTGTGGCACGGTTGCCTTATTGAGCCCTGTATTGAAAAGAATAAAAGTAGCCCCTACTTTAGTACAAGATAGGTTCCAGAGTTCTGCACTTACGCTGAAACATTTGTTTACTTATGTGCCACATACAAAATTGTGAACAATTTTCTATAGTGGTTGGAAAGAAATAGAAATATTTCTTCTTGTAAATAAATTATTGCCTACATAAGAGAACAATTCGCTCCCTGATGAATGTGATGGCTTTTCTTTTCTTTTTGTGTAATGTACAAAATAGGCCTTTGAGCAGCATCGATACAGGGGCAGCACTTGTATTAGTTGCATTTGACAACTTGCACTTTACATTTTTCAGCAAGTTACAATTTGCATTTGTATAAGTGAGAGAGGAGCATGAGTACAGTTTTATTCTTAATATTATACAGGTTCTCCTTTGCCCACCATTTCTGCATCAAAACTGGATCAAAGATCCAGTTACCACATGTGTGGTAATGTGTGTTACCACATCTGCATCAAAGGTCCAAACCCTGCTTCCTGGGTAGTTACCCATCTATCCAGACATGGGCCATCTCTAGAGGCCACCTTACACTATGGCAACAAGGCCATCTCTAGAGACCACTTACACCACTTAGCCAGAGGTGACCCAAAAGTGGTAGTGATGGGACACTAGTGTGATAACTTACAGCACAATCCTAACCCCTGGTTGGGCCAGCACATGTCCCGTGCTGACTGGGGTGTCACAAAAGTGTCATAAGGCATTTTTTCATCACTCCTGGGAAGGGGTTAGGCCAGTGCATAGATATGTGCCAGCCTCCCCAAACCACTGCAGGAACAAGGAGATGGGTGAGTTGTACTGGTCTAAATTGGTTACGACTGTGCCCTTAAAGAAGTACCTGCAGCCACCTTCATGTGTTACCACATCCTATGTTCACTCCTGGACATAGCAATGCAGCCTTGCAAAGACAAGTAGAGCAAGGGGATGGCTTTTTTTACATTGATTTTATGTGTTATGCTTCTGACATTTTCTGAATCCAGATCAGTTACCAGAATTTTTGACATCCTAAGATGGAAGACTTTCCCTACAATCCAGAGTAACTACGGGAACACGTAAGAGACATTTACATCAACATAGTTACGGCACCACCTAGTGAAAACCTATGGGATTTTCATATTGCAATCCAGAGTAAATTGTTCTTACGTCGGAGCAAGGACTCCCCGTAGTTCCTCTGGATTGCGCCCTTTGTTGTGACTAACCCAAAATAGTTCAGAACATGGATGGAAATTATGAACATTCTACTTTGGACATGCTCAAGTTTTGTTTTCATCTCTGGGCTATTTACCATCTCATTATAAATGTCATATCAATACCACCGGCCTCTATGACTTGTGACTTACCAATCCAAATGCAGCTTCATAGCTGTATTTTGCGGCTTGTCATATGTCTGATTAATCTAATATTTAGAAAATCCCAAGATGGCAATAAAAAATAGGAGAAATCACCCAAGAACCCCCAATTTTCATTGCTCTAAGCTATTTTGAGGAACGGTAGGAAACAAATAAATGCAAATAACTGGGAGAAACTGCTGCATAAATATCACTATAACCTAAATGTCACTGTAAACACATATTGAGCTAAAAATTAAGAAGGAAAAGTGATTAAATTATAAATAAAATTAATTGCACATGCCTCTTAGACACACACGCTATTGGATTTTCATATGATGTTTCTAAATTAGCAAGCTTTTCCTATTGCTTTGCCATAATTGGGGCTGTGTTTTGAGCACACAAGAGAGGAGAGATTCACTGAAATGTAAATATGAGGCCTGTAGCGGGAAATGAGTTGCTACATTGGAAGTTCCTCAACAGATAACACAGCATATTGCAATTTGCCTGGGAAAAAAGTTAAGCTGCATTTCTTATGGGTTTTCTTGTAAAACTGTTTGTGATTCTTAGCTGCTACTGCTTAGTTATTGGTATAATCTATTTCATAATGAGATTATGTTATATTTTGTTTTTTAAAAAGTTGGTTCAGGAATGAAACCTACAAGGCGAAAAAACAAACCCCAACAACTATGGAACAGATCCCAGTGGTACACAAGTCCTCATTTGCAATTCAGAGCACAAGTTAATAAATAGAACAAAGTTGGCAAAAGAAACACAATGGTACAAAGAATAATAACATTGTTTTAGAAAAGCAAATGCCAAGCTACCCTGCTTGACATTTATTTTTTAACATTATTATTATTGAATGATTTTCAAACTTTTGACTTCTTTCTCTTGCTTTCTTTGCTGCAGAACACTTATGTTGCAAAAGATTATGTGCCTATTGTGAGTTCATGGAGGACACAGGGCACCATCCTGGTACTATATGAACTGCAGCACAGTACATACTCTGGACCTCACTGAAATAGTATCCTGGAGAAGAAGCTGGACAGTGATGCCCAAATTGTCTTCCTGGGACGCTTGTCTGCCAGTGATCTGATCAATGATTTTTTGCTCCACTTGTGCAGCCTGAGAAAGTGGACAAGATCATTGGACATTTGAAATCAGCAACACTTTTTCACGACTTTCATTCATCTTGGCTAATTTATATTGCTAAGAAATGAGAGTATGAGCAAATGGATGGAAGAAATTGTGAATGTCACCCTGCAGGAAGGCACAATTTCATTGAAACTGAATCTGGCAGTAGTTTAGAAACCTTATGCAGATCACTTTTGATCTGTTTTAAACCTCCTCTTTTGAGAAAGGTGCTCAACTGGATCATCTTCAGATCAAACCCTAGGTGGCTCCATGAGGTTCAACTTCAGTAATCCTTACATGTCATGCTCCCGGCTTTCCTGCATAGTATCATCCAGCCTGCCTAGCCTTTCCAGTCATCCCCTTCCTCAGCTACCTTTTGCCAATTGAAATTTTACCTCTTGCCTTTAAAAAAAACAACAAAAACTGGCTAGAGAAAAGAGATCAGACATTTAAAGGATCTATCTGTCCTACTGTCCTAAATAGATTCCTACATTCCTACCCTTCATGAATTGTAAAACCCTCTCCAGGGTTAGATTTGCCTGACCATGTAAACTGCCTTGAATAAAGTCAGTGTATAAATACATTTTGTTGTTGGCATGGACCAGCTATTGTAGCAGGGATGTAACAATAAGGGTCTGCAAAATACATCCGCAGCCAAAGAGTTAAAGCATGTGAAAAATCCATGCTGTCAACTTAGCAAAATTGGAACATACAAAGGCACACAAGATTTTGTACTTGTGTACAAAGTATGCAAAGAAACTGTACAAACTGATATCAAGGAGTGTTTATAAAACATACCACTTCGTACATCAATTAAGATTCATCATAAGAACATAAGCTAGCTATCTCTCTCCGATTGTTTAAGCCTGTCACTATACAATGTAATGTAGCAATATAGTCATGTAGCAATGTACTCTACACCATGCATATTCTGCATCATGCTTTGCATCATAATTGTACCTCATACCCTGCATCATACTTTGCATCATATTGATCTGGTAAACAATCTTTTACTGAAGAAAAGCAGGGCAAGTTCCTCACATTTGGATCATCCTCAGATCCAATCCTGCCTCAAACTGACAGATGCTGTCTCAGTGTCTTGCTTGCTGCCTACCCACCTCCTCTTCATGAAAATTTCCCAATAGCTATAAATGACCACAAGCTCCTGCTTTTGGAAATTCACTGCTTTACAAACAAGCATTCTCTTTCTCAGCATTTCTCCTTTTTCATTTATTTATACATTTATAGGATTAAATACCCACCTTTTGACCAGAGCCTCCCTCGTGACTCACTCTAATCTTTAATCCATCCTGACTCACAGTGCTTATAAGATGTAACAATTTCATGAAAATAGGTATAATTGAAATATTGAAACCATAAAAATAAACACACAAATGCAAACATAGATAGGAGAGGAAAGCAGAACAGACTGAAAAACATTTTTCAATATGAAACCCAAACGTGTGCAGCTATGAACATACAGATATGGCAAAAGCAAAGGTTTCTGGTAGTATCTTCACAAGGAAAATGTTCCTATAATGGTACCACTGAAACTTTCTGTTGCTCAGAAAGGGACAGAAGGAGGGTGGAAGACTATATAATGGCATTTTATATGATAGTTGACAAAGCAGCAGCAACGAAACCTTACAATTGCAAAAAGTGTCATAATATTGTCAATGTAATTGAAAGATAAGGAATATTTTCAATAGCATGTCAAGCAAATGATGTACAAGTACTTTTTAAAGGTGGCATCTTGCATTAACCTCCACTGCAAGCTCTCCACAATCTCAAGTAATCTTTACATTGCAGAAAGGACATATTGTTGAATCCACTTATTTCTAATATTCTGCAGAGCCGCAGCAGTTCAGGATCATTATACATCATATTTTAAGACCTGATGGGTAAAGTTAAATACAGTGAATGAAATAGCAGCTCCTGCCACTCAAGAAGGCAGGTGTTTTTCCCTGCTGGTTTGCTGTACTCAATATGTGCTTCTCACGTAGCACCATAAGCACATATGTGAAGCAAAATATACTATAGTCACAGTTCTCAAAGTTTCAGGGAACATTGTGGGAGAGGAGCTTAGTGCAGTGACATGGTCCCCAAGTTTGATCCCCTGCTAGGGGAATAGGGAGACAATTTCAAAACTTACCAGTGGTGCTGCCAGGGTGTGGGGAGCCCTGTGGAGCTCTTGCAGGTTTCCAGGTGGCTTGAAAAGAGTGAAAGTGACAGCTGTGACTAAGTCAGAAATTCAGCTTCCAGTTTTCTTGTGACACATAGTCACTCTTTTCAAGTTTTGGAGAACCCTGCAAGCATTCCTCAGGGCTCCCCACAAATCCTTGAACACTTCTGGTAAGTTTCAAAATTTCCTCCCCCCACATTCTCCCACAGGGATACAATCATGGGGATTGAACTGCTCCATAGGCGGGGCAGTTTGGGAGGTGATTGTGGCAGTGACCAGGATGGGCTGGATCTCAGCAGCCGTGGTATTCACAAGACACTATGGACAAAATCCAGAGTAACTATGGGGAGTTCTTGCTCTGGTGTAAGAACAACTTACGTCGGATTCCAATATGAATTTCCCATCAGTTTTCACTAGGTGGTGCAGTAACTACGGGTGCACGTAAAGTCTCTTACGTGCTCCTGTAGTTACTCTGGATTTGGGGGCTAGTCCTCAGTTCAGCTTGACATGCACCTCTTGGACCTATTAGATTCATACCATCAAAATAGTTGGTGTGGATCCAAATGGGCTAATTCATCCTCAAGGAGTTATTTATTTACTTATGCTCTCAGTTGAAATGCAGGATGCTGGAAAGCTTTTTTGGTACCACAGCATTGCAAAGGTTGGCCTTGGATTGTAAGTACCTAAATGATGCCATGGTTATATTTGGGAGCTGATCTCCTGTGTATTTCTTTAAGAGTCATATGTAGAGTTTGCAGCTGAAATGTCACATAGAATATTGTAAGAAGAAAATATGGAGATTTTTCCATAGGAAAAACACTGAGGAATTTCAAGGGAACTAAAAGTTTTTCTGCTACTGTAAGAGTACAAAAAAACTTCTTAGGTATTCAGTGAATCCCAATGTTATCAACATACGAATTGGTTTCAGAGATTTTTCCTTAGCTGATGTATCTAAGCAATTTTGAGAAGCTAAAAGAGTTTTGTTTCCAGTTCCTTATTTCATTCTTACATCTTTTTTTCCCAATATGGTGGCAAGAGAGAGAGAGAGAGAAGTAGGGCAAGATCAAAGATGCATGAACAGGGGAGGGAGGCCATGGGGGGCAGACCTGGAGCCTGATAAAGGTGAGAGCAGCGGCACCAAGTGTGGATAATGGAAAGCAGTGTGTGTACCTAGTTGTATTATCTTGTGTATATCTTTGCAACTACTAGCAGATTAAAGTGTGGTTTTTGGATATGAAATGCAAAAATCTCCAATTTCATTTAATTCCATTTTACTCTATGAATGTCTTGTTTGGAGTTTAGTACCAAAACAGGATGAGAGAGAGCTTCCAGGCAGCTACACCACCACAAAACAAAAATGAGGAACAATAAAATGATAGATTCTTTCACTTTCTATATATATATATACTCCTAAACCATAATAGTATCAAAAAGCGCTATAACGGTGTGTTCCAATGTGATGTACTCCAGTGGTGGGCTTCAGGGGGTTCTCACAGGTTCTAAAGAACCTTTTGCTAATGAGCATCTGGTTCTGAGAACTGGTTGCTGATGGGACATAGAACCTGTTGTTAATTTAGGTTATTAGGACATAGAACCTGTTTTTAATTTATTTGAATCTCACCACTGATGTGCTCCCTAAATAGATGTGCATATTTCCCAGGTAGGTTTCCAGGTGCATATTTCCAGGTAGGTTTCCCAAAAGGCAGCTATTTTAGAGCTAATAAAACCAGAACACCTCTGAAGACCACACAGAAGCTTGGCTTCTGCTGCTAATGAGAACAAGAAAGCAACACTGATATGGGTCAGTACCAAGGGGCAGCTTCTTTAGTCCCTCCGGCCTCTTCTTTAGTCCCTCAGATCATTTTCCAATATCAAAAGAGGCACCTACAGTGACCCAGCTCTAGAGGACAAAGGTCACGTGGCCCATCATGGACAGCTGTTGCAAGTGAAATTTCAACATTGAGCTGTCCCAGCAGTGTGGCAAGCAGCTCACAGAAGTTAATAGGATGTGTCCTGAGGGAACCGTGGTGTGTTAATAGCCTTCTATATGCCAGTTCTTGCTAATCAATTATGACCCAGGTCAACTGGACTAGGGGTTGCTGCAGGCAAATATGTGAAATTATCTTCCATTTTCAGGGCTTGTGCCTGGCTGCTGGTCATGATGGTGGAGGCAAGACAGAAGCAGCACATTTAATTACCTGTCAGATAGTTTTCATGTCTGACAATGGAAATATACAGGCAAAACTATGCAATTATATATTACAGCTATTTAAGATATTTGCAGGTGCTAACTGCTGCAGAGAAAAAATGCCATTCCTTAGGTAGCTTTCAAGTTCCTTCAATTATTTTAAGGTGTGATTGACATTCCTCGTATGTTTATGATGAAACTCACCAACATTCCTCCTGCTGAATGTCATCTATGGATGCACAATTCTGACCTGAAAAAGATTAGCTCATTAATTACATGTAAAATAAAATCAACTGCCCATGCTAACTGAAATGGAGGCCACCATAAGAAGCCCTGCTCCAAACTCAAACTCCTTATCCTTTTTTTACTCCAAACAATTAGGGTCTTCTCAGTAATGGCAGATTCATGGTCAAACTTCCTCTTCAGAAATATCAGGTTTTCAGAAAGATGGCTTAAACTGAAGTTTTATAAACAATTACCTGGAATAATTCCGACTAAACCTGAGAAAACGCATATAGGATTATTGTCTGAAACAGTTTTGTCCAACAGCTCTTTAGGATTGTGGGCTGAGGCAATCATTACTCTCACTTGTGATGGGTTTCAATTTATTATACTCTTTAAAAGAAAATGGAACTTTGTTGCCATTGTACAAGAAAGCCAGAAAAGAAGAACCAACTCTCTCTAGATTAATGATTTCAACCAGCATTGCCACGGCACACTGGTGTGCCGCAGACAGTCCTCAGGTGTGCCGTGGGAATTTGGGGAGAGTTGTTAATTAATAGGAAAATTGGGGGATTTGAACAGGTTGGTGTGCCTTGTCAAAGGTAAAAAAAACTGAAGGTGTGCCTTGACAAAGTGTACCATGAGATAGAAAAGATTGAAAATCACTGCTCTAGATTAAAGCCTCTTTAGGTTTACAGTGCTTTATGTAGAATAGGTCTAATATTCCTTACATTTCTAATGGCACAATCCTAACCAATTTTAGTGCAAATTGTGCAAATTACCCATCACCCTGTTCCTGCACTAGCCTAACCCCCTTCCCACCAGGAGTGGTGCCGAAATCCTTGCAATACTTTTGTGACATTCCCAGGCCGGTACAAAAGACTTATGCTGGCATAACTGGGGATTAGAATTGGGCTGCACAACATTATATGGCAGTTCACAGTGAAATCAGTCCCAGTTTTAAAAGGACTCGCATTTCTACAACATAATCTGAAAATGGAAGACTAATCAGTGAATGTGCCTGTGACTTAAGGTGAATTGCACCAACCATTAAAATGCAGCATGTCTTTAGAACTAGGGTGCTGTGCAGTATTGGAGTTGGACCCAGACCTGGAAGTTCCAAGTTCAAATTCCCTGCTTAGCCATGAAGCCTCCAGGGTCACTTTTAATCAATTACTATCTCACATACCTCACAGGGTGTTTGTGAGAACAAAATGAGGGAAGGAACTATGTAAACCACCCTGAGCTCATGGGAGAAGAGCAGTATAAAATAATAAAAAATTAAAATGCATATACCTGTACGTCCAAAGCTGCAAAGATGTATGTTGATCTGTCAGTTTTATTTCCATTAGTAAAGTGTGCTATAGCTGTATTGAACTTTGAGGGAATATCCAGGACACTAAAATACCAGCCTAATTAACACAAACAATCCCAAAATAACTACCTGTATAAACAAAGTCTCTTTACTGCACTGATATCTACAGTATTTATATATCTATCTACAGTATTTATACTGCATTATTTAGCATATATATATATTGCATAATGATATTGCATTATTTAGCGGTGACTTTCCTTAGAAAGTCTTAGGTGACTTAGAAGTGTTCTAAGAGCTTCCTTTCCAGGCACTCTGTTGTGTTCTTGATGACACTTCATGTCTCAGTGGGTGCTGACATCACCCTTAGACTCCAGAAAAAGGAAGTATGAAGAGCAACTTTATTCCTCCCACAGCTATTCCTCACACTGAATAATGTACACTTAATTGAAACAATAATACAGCCTAATTTACATCGAGGAGGCACAACAGACTGACAAAAGATCAACCTCTCATAAAAGTTTAAACATCTCCTGACAAATTTGATGGGGATCAATATTCCTCATAAAATAATTATTTTACAGTACTGCAAAGATGAAGTGGTGCTAATTGTGCCTACGTACAGAAGAGTTGATACAACTTGTTGAGATGGCTGTAAGTGTCGACTGCCTTGACGAGAAAGCGGCCATAACTTTGGGGCAGATAAATTCTAATTTGTGATGGAAAAAGGAGGGACAGCAAGCCTGCCCAATACCCAGCATACATTTTAGGCTGAAAGGGCCTAAAAGGGGAATTTCTTCCTCTTACCCCAGATAGAAACACAGATGCCTTAATGATTATACCTGAATCTGTGCCACTTGAAGAGGGTGGCAGTGGGCCAATAGGTCTACCTGGATCTGTGTAACCTAATCTAGCAGATATGCTGGGTCCCAAACCTGTTCCTCAGGCAGTGAGGAGCAGTCTAAGCCTGCTCTACCTCCTCAGCTCCACAACACTTCTGGAGTTGGTATGGATGCAAGTAGACCCATAGGGACTGCTGCCATGTTACCCAGAGTAAGGGGATAAGTTTCCCCTTGCTCCACATTGATGCAGTAGCAGCCCCAAACCTGCACTGTATGCAGTGCAGGCATGTCAGCTAGTCCACTCCTGCACTTCTTAGGATTGCGCTATAAATGCAGCATTATGATAATACATGGAAAAACAGTTAAGTGAGTGCACTGTGCCATGACAGAAATAATTGCAGAAGGAAGGATATTCCTCTGCAGCAACTGTCCTCATGTCACTTCTCTGTCCCTGAAAAAAGAATAGTTTTTTTTTAAATTCCATTGTCCTATTTTATATTTGACAAGCTGTCAACAGCTCGGCAACATCCTATCTGCCAGAACAGATCAAAGCAGACACTGTGTCTACCTTGCGTGCAGCTTCCAACAAAGAGCTCAAGTGGCCTTTAAAGACATAAAGTGTGACAAGTAAACATCAGACAGTCTTCTGAGAGTCTGGATATGTACACTGGAATTTAGAAGGACGTTGCCTGGACCTTCGCAGTGGGTTTTGCAAATCAGACTGAAGCGGCCACTGTGGATTTAGATAATATGTTTTGAAATGTTATGTTCTATAGTCAATTCATAATCTTAAACAACATTTACATAGAAGTGCTACAATGAAGAAAGAGGAAATACACCTGATTGGAAAACTGACTCTTATTGCAGCTATTGATAATGTTATGAGATTGGGTTTATGGGTTTTTGTACTGTAGACCAGCTGGCTATTGTGTGAAAGGGATTACTGATGATGGTGCAATCCTAAGCTCTAGTTAAGCCACCCTAAGCCCTGGCATAAATCCTCTGCTGAACTGGAGGTGTCACAAAAGTGCCTGAGACGCTTCTGCGCCTCTCCTGGGGAAGAGTTAGGCCAGTGCATAGGCATATGATTGTCTCCCTACATCATCATGGGAAAGGGAAGACTGATGAGTTGCACTGGCCTGGGTTAGGACTGCACCCTAAATTTATTAGTGTTTCAATAACCTGGAAATAGTGAAATATTCTGAATGAATTAGGGTGGATAGAGCTATTAAGATAATATATCCAACCCTTGACTTAGGGTGCAATCCAGAGTAACTACGGGAAGTCCTTGCTCCGGTATAAGAACAATTTACTCTGGATTGCAATATGAATTTCCCATAGGTTTTCACAACATGGTGCAATAACTATGGGTGCACATAATGTCTCTTACGTGCTCCCGTAGGTACTCTGGATTGTAGGTATAGTTGATTGTAGGTATAGGGTGACCAGATGCCAAACCTGAAAAAGAGGACAAGGTCCCCAAAATTCCTGATGTCCAAGCAAAAATTCCTGACATGTCTTTAATACATCCTTATATGTAAATTTATTCAAATGTGAAATGTAAATCATTTTTCAGCCCTGACATTCTTAGAGAGATGATGTGGCCCACCTATCAAATTTTGGACACCCTTAATTTATAGTACAATTCTATGCATGTATATTCAGAAGTAAATATCACTTAGAACTCATTCCTGAGCTCTTATTGTCAGCCCACCATAGGGCTGAGTGTTGAAAAATATGCTGTAAAGCCTGTTTGCTGGCCCACAACACTGGCCCATCACCAGAGCTAAAATTAATAAATAAAAATTAAGCACAAGCAGCCCCCATTTTACAGCAGTTCCAAATTCTAACAGTTGTAAGTTAACTGCACTCACACTTGCACTTACAACATTCATGACCCATATTTAATATTCATCATCCACATTTGTTTCCACTGGTCATGAATTTCAAGACCAAGTTGGTGAAATCATCACTGAGATGGAGATGGCTTCCCATCTGTAGCTAAAAGTTGGAACAGATGATGTTCAGAAATTGTTTGCCTCCCACTCCCATGAACTTGTCAGTGAAGACTGTCCTTACTTGGGAGAGAAAAGGAAAGAAAATGACACTCCAGTTGAAAAGGGGCCATGACAGTGACACTGTCAGATGAAACCATGACACAGTTGAAAGCTGCCATGCCAAAGCTTGAAAAAATGAATTCCAACATGTTACAGAATACCAAGACCACAATATGTTATCAAACACTTTTGTTTTCTACAGGAAAATTGACAATGAGAAGAGAGCATCCAAATAATGGCTACACTCATCAAAACATGATCAAGCAGCACTAAGTCTCCCCAAAGGTCTACTCAAAGAAGCTTTTTGAAATTCCATGACTAAGGAATGTTTGTTTGCATTAACTGGCACAAGTCTGAGTGGAACTGGGAAGGCATAGTGAAAACAGGTTAGAGGGAAATTGCATATTGGCAAGGAGATACCTATCCCTTCCTCCTGTCTCCACCCAATTCCACTATTCCTTATCCCTGTGCCAACTCATCTCTCTGACATGTGGCATTTGGAGGTGCACATATGGGGTCACTAGCCTTGCAGGGACAACAGAAGTTGTGTTATGCTTACACAACCCTTGTTCCATTAGGAGATGGTCTATATTTCTTCAGAAGATGTCTTAACCTTTCCTTCGTACTGTTCCAAAGTACCCAAAAGCAACAGTCATTTGCTCATATATTTCATACAGTCTGCAGTCCTATGCACACTTTCCCAGAGTAAGCTTTATTGACTATATGGGACAAAGGCTACAATCCTAAAGACACTTTCCCTGGGAGAAAGACCCATTGAACACAATGGGGCTTGCTTTTGAGTAGATATGGTTAGGATTGTGTTCTAACTTCTGAGTAGACATGCATAGAAGAGGACTCAGATTACTTATAATATGTGATTCAGATGCTACGACCCCTATCTTCTTAACTAACTATAATGGTTACTTACTATATTCCTACAGAATTGTCCTTTTTAGAATTGTCCTTTTTAGAAAGTAGGCTGAATACATTATCCAAGCCAGGTCCAATTTTACCCTGACGGCTTTTTGCTATAATAGTGAGCAGCTGAAAAAATACTGATGCAGACAGAGAAGTCTATCAAGAACTAGCTGAGTATATATTCAGGCAATATGTTTTATTTGTTTAACAGATTTATATCCTGTCTTTTAAAAAAGCACATCAAGAAAGCTTACAACACCTAAGAATGCTTACATCACTTACTATAAAACACTGTAGCACATAACAGCAATGTCACAGCGGGACATAAAAACATAGCCAGCAAGAGAGAAAATTAAAAGTATACTTGACATAAGAGAGCTCATACATATTGGCAAAGGCCTGCTGGAACAAAATGGTCTTTACGTGGCACAGAAAGGAAGGATAAAAATGTAATGAATAAATTAGGATTCCAACCCTATCGGAAGACTAAGAGCATAATCCTAACCATGTCTACTCAAAGGTAAGCCCCATGAAGTTCATGGGTCTTACTCCCAGGAAAGTGTCTTTAGGATGTGAACCATAGTCTCCATCGTCCGGAGTTCACCAGAAATCCTTTTCACAGGTCACTGTCACATAAACTTTTAATGGTAGCAGAAAGTGCTAGGGGGCCTCCTTGAAAGATCTTATTGAATGGCAGAGTCTTCCTTAGTAGATTTGCCAAACCTCCCGAACTGACCAGGAGTTTTCAGGAATCAACACTGATCCACGTGACCAGGAAAAGCCACCATGGAAATGTTAGAAGGCTTCTTTGGCTGAGAGTGCAATCCAAACCAATTTAGGCCAGTTTAACTCACCTGGCATAGCTTCCCATGGGGGTGTGGGGAGGTTGGCCTATACCACTTCACTGGCCTAAGCAGCACTCAAGAGTGGGGAAGCGTCACTTTTGTGACACTCCCAGGTCAGCATAGGACTTGTACAGGGATTTATGCCAGCCTAACTGGAGATTAGGATTCCAGTTTTAATTACTTTATGTCATGTTGTGTAAAACTATATCCAGAAATTGTTTCAGCCAGAGTTGGCAATCAGATCCTCCAGATACTTTGCCAAAAACTGTTAAGAACTTTAAAAGATAATGTGGTGGGAATCTAGACATAAATTTGACTCCATCTTGCCTATTTCCATCCGGAAAACAGGTTCCTATTGCTTGCTTGTAGGTGTCATGTTCCTTATCACTTACCATGTCAAATGAGCCAGCATATGATATGTGTGTCATGATCTCCATCTTTGACCCATAGAGGCTCTGGACCAGGTATTCTTAGAGGGAGATTTATTCTCAGTGCAGTGAGCTGCAGTGGCTCAATGGTTAGAACCTGGGGTTTGAAGACTGACCAGAATTCTGCAGTTCCATCAATAGCCCAGCTCCTGCCAACCTAGCAGTTTGAAAGCCTGCAAATGCAAGTAGATAAATAGGTATCACCAACAGGTGTCACAAATAGATAACAGCATTCTGTGCACCTCGGCATATTGTCATGCTGGCCATGTGACCACAGAAGCATCTTTGGACATCTTCAGAGTAGAATAGGGATGAGCACTACTCTCTAGAGTTGGACATGACTGGTAATACAATATGTGGAGGACACCTTTACCTTACCTACCTTATTCTTTCCCTAAGTCTTAGCAGGAGCTGAGGCAATGGGGTGATGCTTAGGATCATGCCCATGAAGGGAAATGGGAGGCGATTATCCACTTCCCCAGGGTCCTGCCATGCTGCATCTGGGGCCACTTAAATCGTGCCAGAAGTGTTCCCTTTTTTCTAGCCATGGGGAATTCTGCGCCAAGCAAACTGCTGATTCCCCAGTGTTCTCCAGATCCCTAAGACCCTGGCTCAGCCTAGTAGGACTCCTGGAGATGCAGAAAATCACCCCCATTCCCCTACAGCAGCATGATGATTGTGCTGCTGCTTTCCCCCTGTCCCCTGAATGTTAAAGGAAGCAAGGAGGGTGTTCTCAAGTGGGTGTTCCTCTTTTATTTAGCAGAGGGAGAGTAACTGGCCCTACACACCACAGCAATGTCTGTTCTAGTGGCTTCTGCTGGTGTTCTTTTTGCACTTTAGATTGTGAGCCCTTTTGGGATAGGGACCCATTAGTTATTAATTAGCTATTAATTTTTTCATTTTCTTGTAAACCGCTTTGTGAAGTTTTCAGTTGAAAAGTGGTATATAAATACTGTAGACAGACAGACAGACAGACAGACAGACAGACAGATAGATAGATAGATAGATAGATAGATAGATAGATAGATAGATAGATAGATAGATAGATAGATAGATAGATAGATAGATTGGGAGCTTTACATGAACAAGGGGTTGAAACCCCCTTGTTTGAGTAGCATTGTTCTAGACAATGAGAAACCCATGTTCTTACACAGTGGTAATGTTAATAGGTGCAAAACTACAATGGGTGATGTGTGGGACACCACTTAGTAGCTGAGAGAAGTTGTGGATTGTGCTGAGAGAGCTATTTATAATGAGACCTGGACGAGGTTATATATAATGAGGTTCTGCAGTAGCCAGTAGCCAGTTTTCAGGTCTTCCGTTTGACACCACTGAATGATTGCCCCTATATTTTACAAGAATCAAAATCAACATGGAGATGCTGTTTTCTACAACACCCATATGGAATGATTTTTTCACATTTCATGGTGCAATGATATCTTTCTAGTAGATTCCCATTGTTTGCAAAGTCTCCCAAAGTACTAAACAGTTCTGTAAAACTTACTCTCACCCGAGGCTGGTCCAAGAAGCAGTTTTGCTTCTTTATTGCTGTGCTTCTCCTTTTTCTTGTGCAGGGTGTCTGTACAGCGGAAGAAAGCAGTGTGTCTGAAGCTTTATGAGGCATACCACCGCTGTGCAAAATGTATAAATCCATTCTCATATTTTAAGATGATGAACTTGCAGTCCTTGGCTGTGCTTGTTTCAAACTAGCATGAAATGAAATTGCGTAGCTGACGAACTTCAGATGAGTTTGGAACATTAGTATTCAAGCCTTGCACATAGTAAACGCATCCATCAGCATGCACTGCTTTGTATTGCCTCTTCATATACAGCAATGTATTATAGATAATTAGAAGGATATTATTTGTCTACACTGAATGGCTGATTTTTCAATTCCATGCTTGGCCTGACAACCATTTATGTTTATTTTACTCAATGGTGGTTGACGATATTTCAGGAAGTTTAGATGTTCATTTGCATCTTCCACCTCCTCATCCCCTAACCACTTTAGAAAAGTATAGGCTATTATTCTGACTTCCAGATTTCTAACACCTTAAAGAAAGGACTGTTCTTGAACAAAATGTTCAGAAGTAACTAAATACTGTAGAAAAAAGCAGGCTGAGACTCTGGTAGCAAACTTGTCCAACTTCCTTTAGGTAGTGAAGATTCTGGTTGTGACCAATGCAACATAAGCATTAAAACATGCACTCACTTCATCGTAAGTAAGGCTGAAATCCTATCCTCCACTTAGGCTGGCATAAGCCTCCACATAAGTTTTGGGTTCACTTGGGTTCACAAAGTCTGCCCCATTCCTGGGGGGTTAGGTCAATACACAGGCATATTCCAACATCTCCACACCAGCTGAGTTAGGCCAGCCTAAATTGGTTAGGATTGCACCCTAATGGATTTAAACGAGTGCAGAGCTCTTCTGGCAGCCCTATATTGTTCCGAGTCAGGTATTATTTGAGACTGGTGTATCAGTTGAAAAATTCACCTTTCTTTCACTGAAGCAAAATCATTCACAAGGAGAGCTATACAAGGAGAATTAACTGTTTTAATTAAATGCAAAGTTTGTGCAAATACAAGACCTCGCAAAGGCATATCCTTCCATCACGCCTTCATTCCAGCACATCCTTTGGAGAATTCTAATCACATCTGTGGGGTCTGCAAACACCTGGCCGTCTGCTATCGTTTCCTTTCAAGTGCTGCTTGCTTCCCTACCTGTTATTCTCCGTATCATTCCTCTTTGTCTTGTCTCCTTAAACTACAAGGAGTTTTTTTCCTGCCATTCAACTAATTCAACAACATCACTCAACCATTTCTAGTAACACTGAGGTGGGGGGGGGCTTATTTTAATTCTTCAACTCCTGGAAAATCTTGGCTCCAACGTTCATATTTCATTCACCACCGGCAAGACTGCTTTGTTCCCTAGATCACTGTAAATCTCTCCAGACGCACTGAAGTGCCTGTCAATCACCATTCTGTGTTGGGGCGCTTTGCATAAACAACATTTTCATAAATTGAGCTTCCCTTTAGCTTAATTACTTTTGCGTGTATCTCTTACTGAGATGATGGGGAAATGTTTGCCTTTTGTTTACAGTCTATGAAACAGTTTACTTGAAAAGATGGCAATTCTTGGGTCTCCTTTCCTACACAATTACCCCAAACAAAGAAAATTATTAAATTCTCATTCTGTCCCTTACATTTACATGCCTGAAGAAAGTCTTTTGTTTCTTTTGGAAGGAAGCCTACATGATGCAGACTTTGATGTGGGTGAATAAAAGGAATTGTTTACCAAATGGTAGCTTCTGCAGTGAAGATGTGGGGGAACCCGAAGCATTCTGGGATTTATTTATTTATTTATTTATTTATTTATTTATATATGTATCCTACCTTTCTCCTGGGGACTCAAGGCAGGTAGGGATAGGAAGGGACTGTATTCTAATGGCAGCAACCTGGGTGCTGTACAACAGAGTGAGCGCCCTTATCTTGCCCAGCTCCAGCCAACCTAGCAGTTCAAAAACATGTAAATGCAAGTTGATAAATAAGTACCACTTCAGTGGGAAGGTAACAGCCTACCATGCGCATCTAGTCATGCTGGCCATATTATCATGGAAGCAACTTTGGACAACGCCGGCTCTTTGGCCTTGTAATAGGGATGAGCACCACACCCTAGAGTTCGGTGACAGCTAGCAAGCCAACCTGTGGGTACAACTTTGACCTTCCTTACATGTGGTTAGCCTTCTGGTTGCCTTTCCCCACCTTTGGAAGCACTGTGTTCCTCAACTTTAAGAGGGAATAGCCCATCCACACAGGACGAATTAATTCTACTACTTTGAATTAATAGACCATTCACAAACACCACTGTTTTATTTGGATTGAGCTTCAGTTTACTAATCCTCATCCAACCATGCTGCTGACTCCAAACAACTGCTTCAAGTGTCCACAGCCAAACCCCAGATATGAGAGACAGAACTTGGTGTCATAAGTGTATTGATGACACCCAACTCCAGATCCTCTGATGACCTCTCTCAGTGTTTTCATATAGGTATTAAATAGAAGGTA
This sequence comes from Cryptoblepharus egeriae, assembly GCA_030015325.1. Taxonomy (NCBI): domain Eukaryota; kingdom Metazoa; phylum Chordata; class Lepidosauria; order Squamata; family Scincidae; genus Cryptoblepharus; species Cryptoblepharus egeriae. The sequence continues at coordinate 77,012,792 of JAREYC010000003.1, read as the reverse complement.
CATCATAACTCAGTTACCACTGGACAGAATATAGGGCCCCAGTACCACTTTCTGGAAAGCTCTTCAGATCACAGAAATCCACAGCAGTGCTGCCCCCAATAGGCCCTCCATAAGGCTATCATGCATATGTTCCCAAGCCAATGCATATGTTACATCAAGGCATCTTTGTACATGGGAAGTCCTTTACTGCCAGCCCTTTCCACAAGCAGAAAGCTATATCAAATGTATACTTATGAAACATTTTACTTAGAATGGCAGTTCATTCATTTGAATAAATTATTGTCATACTTTGAGAAGTGTGGTAAAAAGTAAGGTCTGAACTTTAATGGTCTACTCAAGATTTTATTGCTCAAGAATAATTCTGAATACCAGGTATGCACTGACTAGGGTATTTAAGCGTCATCGGCTATTACTGGCAGGGTAATTGGGATTGTCCATGTTTTGGGGATTTCATTCACATTCTGACAAGTTTGACAGGATTATGGCAACCCTAATTATTGGCCATGCAATCCTATGGACACTTTCCTGGAGTAAGCTCCATTGAACACATTGGAACTTACTACTGAGTAGACATGGAGAGGATGAACTGTGAAAAAATGAAGGATTTTAATATCTCCATAATTAGTTTGCATCTTTCAGAACACATGAATGATATGTACTTTCATTACAAGGGAATAGAGAAAATACTGAACATATTTCTAGAAACTGCACAAACTATCATATTATGCATCACCAAAAAATAAATCTGTTAGGTGTACAAGAATATATTTATCCTCATTCAAAGGATATTTATCTTTTTCCTGCAATTTTGAATATAATTAATAAAAATGATCTTGCATTCTTCATTTGGATATTTTAATAAGCTGTTCTGAAGGATAATTACTGGTATTTTATATAGTGTAAAGCTGGCTTGGAACTAAAATAGGTTTCTACGAATCAATAAAATGTAGCAATTTTCACTGTATCTGTTAATTAAGATATTTTAACAAGATAAGTAGCAATGCCATTTACTCATTGTAATTTGGGGAAAGAGGGAGGGGGACCCAATCCTACAAAGCTACCCATTATTCCTTTCACAATCTTAGCCCACATGCTGAGAACGTGAACTCCATGTGGAAAAACAGCTGGAGAAGCATAAAAATGAAGATTATTTGAAGAAAGCTTGTTTTGTTGTTGAATTTTCTCCCACATTTAACTAAACAACTGTGACTTGCCACTTTTTCCCATGGCAGAATGTTTCAATATACCTTTTATTCATGGATCTGTATAGGTCAGGGCTGTGAGTGGCGCAAGTGGCTAAGACACTGTGCCTGTTAACCAGCAGGCCAGGGTTCAATTCCTGGGTCAGCCCCACAAGACAGGGTGAGCTCCTGTCCTTAGCCCAGCTCTGCGACGCCAGCTGGATCCAATCATATTGGCCCTGCCTTTCCATTGGACTAATTCAGTGGTGTGGAGAGGGGGGATTTGCTGCTTGGGTAACAGCCTATCCTCCATAACAATCCAACCCAGGCTTTCGTGCTTTGCATGCAGCGTATGCAGCGCTGAGCATGATACCATAGTCTTTCAAGACTGACGGAGGCCTGCTGTATAGATCACTATACTTCTTAAAAAATACAGAAGTGGGTCCCCCAAGATCCAGTTCGCCGGAAGTTGGGGGTGGGGCCAGGGTCAGGGGCGGAGCTAGGGGCATGCCCCAACCCTGGCGCACTGCACATGCACCAACCCCTGGCACATGCGCAATGCATCTCCTCCAGTTGGAGGAGACACACTGCGCATGCGCTGACCCCGAGGGTTGGCGAGTGCGCACTGCATCTCCTCCAACTGGTTCTTGGTGAGGGCTGAGGTCACATAACAAGATATAAAGAGATAAGTAAAAAAGAGGTAAGTAAAAAAGATTTTTTTAATTATGTCCTATGTATATGGATCTGTTGCTAGTCTAAATCCTGTGCTGCTACTTGGCCAGTCTACTGTTTAGGGTTATAGTCAACAGTTTCACAGTTAACTTTCCCTGAAATTAGGCTCAGTATTGCTTGTAGAGCTGGTCATCATAGCTTTGAAGCCATTCAGTCTTGTCCTATAAAGTAGTTTCGGTCTAGCTGTGTTTATTTAGACCAGGTTATAAAGCCTGTGAATTTACACCATCTGGTTATGTGCTACTATAGCATACGGCTATGGCATGTTCTATCTGCAGTGCTGCACACTATGGGCTGCTGGGGGATAGGATTAGGTTGTGTGGTTTGGATGTTTACTTGATATCTCTTTTTCCTTTAATTTATTTTCTTATTTAAAAGTAGGAAGAGAGCATACTATTGAACTCATTTGAGGGTGGGGAAGGGAAGGCAGTGGGCATTCCCGGGTGAGGGAGGCAGAGAATAGAAGACAGGGCTAAGATATGGCAGTTATGCTAGATCTTAACCCTGTTACCGAAAAATCTGGGCCAGTCCTGGGTTGCTTGGATCTGTGTTAATTTAATTCTTAAGAGTGTGAAAAGGGGTGCAATATGTTTTTGTCCTATGCTTAACATTGAAGAATGACTGATCAACATCCAGCCAGTTTGATGCCTGGTACTGGGAGGTGGGTGCACCAAGGGGGATGGTCTGCATGGAGGCACGGTGTGCAGGGAGGAACTGGTGCGCATGGGGGAAGGGTGCACATGGGAGGATGGTGCACATGGGAGGATGGTGCACATGGGGAATGGTGTGCATGTGGGGATGGTCACATGGGGAGAAGGTGAGCATGGGGGATGTTGCATGAGGATGTGTGTGCACGGGGATTATGGACCACCACTGCAGGGGGTGTGTTGAAGGAGGGTGCATTGCACAGAGATTTCTTGCAAATACAGAGGTACCTTGAGTAAATATATTGGCATCCATCAGTCTTGAAAGACTATGGTATCCTCCTCGACACTGTATGCAAAGCACGAAGGCCTGGGTAGATTGATATGTAGGATAGGCTGTTACCCAAGCAGCAAATCCCCCTTCTCCATACCGCTGAAATAGTCCAATGGGAAGGCAGAGCTGATATGATTGGTTCCAGCTGTGTTGCAGAGCTGGGCTAAGGAGCACTAATGAGGAAGTTTGGAACAGGCATTTTGAGAATGTCCACATCTACCCCTCATGGCTTGTAACCTATGATGGTCCTGTCCAATGGTCCTATGATGGAATCTGTCCAATCCCTCCTTAAAGGCACTGAGGCTAGATGGCATCATCCTGTGGCAGGCAGTTCCATAGACCAACTATACACTGGGTAAAGAAATATTTTCGTTTGTCTGATCTAACCCTCCCAACATTCAAGTTTAGTTGATGCCCCTTTAGTTGATGCCCCTATGTGAGAGGGAAAGAGCATCTCTCTAGCTACTCTCTCCATTTCTTGCAGAATTTTGTCAATTATCAGTTAGGAAAATGTAGACCAGAATTTTAAGCCAGAATCTACATCTATAGTGTCATTTTCCGTTTCAATAAATCTTGCCCTAAAATAATTTCAATACTATGGAAAATACATCAGTCACAAATTCAGTACACCAGATTGAGGGCATTTTAGTTTATACATGAACACAGAAATATAATAAAAGACATGAGAGTTCTGATCGTAAAACAAAGATAGGTATTCTCATTTTAATAATTTTTCAGACAGATCTCATTATCAGCAGATGGAACACATGCCACCTGTATATAGGTTTGACACTAATTGCAAATAAAAAAGAAAGATAATTACCTAGGTTATGTAATACCTTGGGTGTATAGATTTCTTTTTGGGCAGCATTCCACCTTCCTGTCAGATGCATGACCATTTGGAGGACCTTGCTATAGAGCCAATTTCTATGTATCTCTTTGCATCTCAGAACATTAAATATGCAATATTTAAGAGGTTTTGCCTGAATGGATTCTTCTTAACTGTTTCAAAGAGCAAATTGGCACTTTAAAATTTAGGATGCAAAGCATTGCAAATGTTGCAGAGTAAAGCTGTTCTGTAATGTTCAAATTGGAAAATTTTGCATCAGTTATTCCAAGTGGACATTGTAATATATATTACTGTAATTACATATTACAGAGTATATAATTTTGGGGGACCACAAATACAATTTGTGGTCCTTAGCACAATTACTTAATTGGAGAACTATTTTGCACAATTTCACACATTGTAAATGCAGTTTCTGACTCTTTTTTAAAAATAAAGGCTTAATCTGTTGATGACACACACAATTGATTCCAGGTATTTAAAAGTGCCCTAACCTTGTGTTTCCAGCAGCAATGCAGGAGATGCCAGAGGTCTCCTCGGGGAGATGGGATCTTTGTCCTGCTATGGGGATTCTCAACAGGTATTTTGCCAGAGCTGGCTTAAGAGCCTCTTTATCAGCCTTGACAGCCCACAGCAATTATGACTGAACAGGGTTCACCAGACCTACTCCCCAACTCCCCAGTTCCTCCCCCATCCCATCCACCCCCTAATCGGAATGCCTCCCTCAACCCTCAACAGATCACATACCATCCATCACCCTTATTATGCTGCATCTAGCATCTGTCTGGGGCCAGGCTTAGCACTTACTGGAGCTAGGATGATGTTGGTGCTCACTGCTCTTCTCTGGGAGTCATGGAGCTCAGTCTTGTTGTTGAGTAGGATAGGATTGGGCCCTTAGTAGCTAAATTATTTGGATAGGTACGAACTCTGAAAATTAAGCTTAAAAAACACTGCACACAGAGAGTAAAAGCGGTAGTGAAAATAAATGAAAAAGATAGATCAACAACACATAAACCATTTAGATCAGCTCACCAATTCAAGTTAGTTTTGGAAGGAACGGTTTTTAGATAAAAGGAGATCAAAAATGAAAAACACAGCCTTAAGCTGGATATAACTCCAAACAGACTTTTTACAAAGAAAGATCAAGACAGTATCCTCAGGGAATTTAAGGGCACAATCCTAACCATATCTACTCAAAAGTAAGCCCCATTGTGTTCAATGGGTCTTACTCACAAGAAAGTGTCTTTAGGATTGCAGCCTATGTACCTTTAGATGGGAAATGCTACCATCTTCTCAGCTACATCACACTACATTAAACTGAGAGAAAGATGAAGCACTGGGTAGATCTGAGCAATACGCCAGGACCTGATCCCGAACATGGACCCACTTGGCTCTAACTGCAACTCCTATTATTTTGTCCTGCTGCACTGGTGCATTATTATATCAACTATGTCCATTGTATGTTTTACACACCAGTACCCAAAAAGCATGGTTTAAATCATGAGACTGGAAAATAGGAAGGGAAACACATATTTAATTTTAACAGACAAGATACAACAAAGAGGTTTTGAATTCTACAATGGCATGATTTAATTTTGGCTGATAAGGAGAGGTCCATAGTTATTTAGAAAAGATATGCAGCTCCTTCCTGTACAGCTCTTTTTATTAAATGCAATAAAAACAGAGCAATGGGAAAAGTGAAAAATCCCCAACATTATCTTCATAGTATCTCACAGTTGGTGATGCAATAATAATGTCAAAATTCAGCACACCAATTTTAACTAGCCAAAGGCCTAGTAAGCCCAGATGCATTTCTTACTAAATGGTGACCATACAGAAAGCCATTTGGCTTTATTAAAACATTGAGCACAAATAGTTTTGTAATAGGATCTGGCACATAACAAGGTTTGGAAAGCCTTTTGTTACATAAATGTTTTTTTGAAATATAATTTTATGAAGCTTTCTATAAGCATGGATAAAGTTTGAAAAGAATAAAGTTAAATAAATTTAAATATTTAAATAAATAAAGTTTTAAAAGAAGGAAAGGAAGTTTTCCATTTCAGTGCACCTTTTCTGTAGCTCGTTTTCTGCATGAACTGACCTGTTCCTGGAATGGGATATTATTATTATCTATATATATAAAAGAGAAAAGTCACTGACTAACTGACTGACTCACTGACTGACTCACTGACTTATTGACTGACTCATCACCGCCCTGCCAAAAACGCTGGGCCTAGAAGCGTGAAATTTGGGGTTCCTTCAGCAACAGAGGCACCCACTAAGAACCAGTTTTCGGAAATTCCAACCGGAAGGGGGTGAAAAGGGGCACAACAGTCTACAGTATTTATAGACCGCTTTTCAACTAAATAGTTCACAAAGCGGTTTACAAGAAAATGGAAAACGCGTTTTCCTCCCTATACTTTGCATTGAGAATTGCTGACTCATCATCATTCCGCCCCAACTGCTGGGCCTGAAGCATGGAATTCTGGGAGTTCCTTCTGTCACCTGAACACCCACCAAGAACCATCTGGAGAAATTAACCCTTCAGGGGCTGAAAAGGGGGCAACGTGTTTCTGTCCTATACTTAACATGGGAGACTGAACAACATCCAGCCAATTTGGTGCTCAGTGCCGGCTGAACTGGGGGGATGTTGTTCGGAGGAAGAGGTTGCACTGGCGAGGATGCTGCGCATGGGGGAAAAGTTGCGCATGGGGGAAGTTGCACGTGGGGGAAGTTGCACACAGGGGATGATGCACATGGGGCGATGATGTGCATGGGGGAAGATGTGCATAGGGCGATAATGTGCATGGGGAAGTTGCACATGGGGAGATGATGCGCATGGGGGAAGTTGCGCATGGGGGGAATGTTGCACATGGGGGAAGTTGTGCATAGGGTTGATGCACATGGGGAAGTTGCGAATGGGGGGAAGTTGCGCATGGGGGGTTGATGCGCATGGGGGTTGATGCGCTGGGGGGTTGATGCGCATGGGGGGTTGATGCGCATGGGGGAAGTTGCACATGAGGGAAGTTGCACATGGGTTAATTTGCATATAGAGGAAGTAGCACATGGGGGTTGATGTGCATGGGGGGTTGAAGCGCATGGGGGGTTGACACGCATGGGGGAAGTTGCGCATGTGGGGAAGTTGTGCATGGGGGGTTGATGCGCATGGGGTGTTGATACATATGGGGGGATGGCATACGGGAGAATTTTACTCCCGCAACACGGGTATGCTTTTTGCTAGTTTATTAATATTAGTAGTCTTATTTATCCTGATGGGCTTATTGCTATCTTATACAGAATCATACATGATCCTAACAGCAACTTGTTAAGGCAAATTGATCATGATTCGACTAAAGCAGGGGTCTCCACTTTCCGGCCCTGAGGCCAAATTCAGCACTCTGCAAGCCTCCATCTGGCCCCTGGCAAGTCTCCTCCATCCGGTCCTCAGTCAAGCTCTGTAATCCTCCAGCGAGGGGAGTTCTGCTTTCCACACCTCGGGAGGGTATTTTGAAGGTTGGGGAGGCTGCTCACATCTCCTCTCTTTGTGTATGAAAATGTATATGATTTGGTTTGCGTATGGCAGGTCATATCTGTGACTGCAATAAGGCACCTGGCAGCGCCAGAATGCTAGTAAGGGCCATCCAGAATTGGCTGTGTTTCCTTGATAAGGTATGTTTCTTTCAATGGCAATTTTACACATTGGAATTTTGGCTGTGATGAAATCAACCATTGCAGTGGGATGAAATTATTCTTCATATTCAGCAATAAAATTTGCTTTTTTTGTTAGTAGCTTTGCTTATTGTGATGGAAACAGGATATGCAAGGGCCTTGAGCTTTCTATACCTCCTCAATGCCAACTCATGCAAAAAAAGATCTTTCACATTTTTCCCCTGGGAAGAGACAAATGCTCGGTTCAGCCCCCTTTACAGAAGGTGAAAAAGACATATTTCACATACAACAAAGATTAAAAGGGGCAGGCTACAAGAAGCACTTTATCTTCTGGTTCCTTTTATTTCATCACAACATACACAGTTGCCCTTAGGAGTCTGCCATTCTGATGAGCATGGGTAAGGAGTAGCAAGATAGGCCTTAAGGATCTGTGGGTCCCAATGAATGATTTCTGTCCTGGTACTCCTCACTCCCTGCAGGCTACCCAGCTTACTAGAATGAGTGCTCACAAGGTTAATGACAAGTATTCTTTTCCTCCACTGTGACTGCGTTGCACTTTCTATTTATCTAGAAGTTTCAGATGCAAATACTTTAATAGATGGCACTAAAACTTTAACTTTGCCATCCATCAGTCTTGAAAGACTATGGTATCGTGATTGATGCTGCATGCCAAGCACGATGCTGTGTAGATTAATATGGAGAATAGGCTGTTCCCCAAGCAGCAAATCCCCCCTCTCCATGCCACTGAATTAGTCCAGTGTAACGGCACAGCTGATACGATTGGTTCCAGCTGTGTTGCAGAGCTAGGCTAAGGACCCTGTCTTATGGGGATCTGGGTCTCGAACCCTGGACTTCTGGTTTACAGGCACAGTGACTTAACCACTTGCACCACCCACAGCCCAAGTTAGATGGCACTAACTTAAAGCTAATTTTGGTCATATTTATGACCATTGATCATTCAAAGCAGGATCTTTAGCAAGAGGGTAGCATTATTTCAGTTTGGTGGCGCAAGTGAGCGGCAAATCCAAAAGTTAGAGCTGTCACATAATGATGCTGAGCTTCTGTGTGGAGGCTAAAACTGAGGCAAGGTCAAAAAAGCAGTGCTTGTGACACAGTTTATCTGGCTTCTTGGAAACCATTTTTGTGAAATACAAAGTGACAGGCTGTTGCTAAAGAATGGAGCACCAGGGATTGAGGGCAGAATCACAGGAGCGAGTGTACCGAGGACGCGGTATTTATCAAAGAAAGTGTTTACCCTCGTCTCTCTGGGGTCAGCAGTTAGATTGAAATTTTATTTACATAAATGGCTTACATGAATTGAGGAAAGGAGGAAATAAGAAGTTCAAAGGGATTCATCAGCTGCCCTATTGGGTGTCACGGTTTTCTTGTGATGAATTACTGGGTACTCAGTGATTTCCTTTTCTTTTCTTGTTTGGATTTTTAGTTGACCTTGCCTTCCAAACAAAAAAGAGATTTTCAGTATTGCAAAACTGAATCAGCCAAAGTAATTAAAAACCATCCTCAGAATGCTTTCCCTGAGCATCTCTTTCAACACATAATCTTATCATCTGTGTTACTGGGTAGCACTGACTCTGGCTTCCTGGGAGGCAAATGCTTGCAGCTATTTGTATACGGGTATAACTATGTAGCATCCTTCCCAAGGTGCTGGAGCTGGGCCTTTACCATATTAAGGGGCCAATGAAATATCAGCATCAAAACAGAGAAAAGAGGATAGATTCACTGGGATAGTGAATTGGCTGGGATAGTGAGCCCAAGGTTTTATTTACTCCATGGTTTTCAATAGCAGTTTTCCGCTTTCAAACGTGTTGCTCTTTTTTCTTCAGACTGGAGTGCTAACCAATGTCACAAGCAACCCAATGCTATCACAATCGCACAAAAAATACACACACACATGCAAATGTGCTACTGGAGCATTCACTGCATTCTACAGGAGGACCATCTGGGAGATTTACTCCAGTTAAGAGAATATTTGTTCTTTTTCCTGGTATGCCTCTCTGCCTGAATAGCCTCCATCCACCCCTTCTCTGCCCCATTCACTGACCTATGCTCTGACCCACTAATCTCAGACCCATTCTGCCCATTTCCACTGCCCTTCCACCCCTGTACCCACCAGAGTTCCTTTCCAGCCATTCACTGATTGTCCACTGTATAAATGACATTTTGTGACTGCCCTAAAAAGATCTTGCACTGTTGAAACTCTTGTTTCAGAACTGCAAGATCTTCCTAGAATTGGCCCACTAATTATTTGGACTGGTCTAGTATTCTGGGTGTGAACTTGAACTACAAATCAGAACCTCCCATTCTCTGCTTGTGGCCTTTGGCAAGCTTATCTTGCTAGTTATTATTATTAGGCGAAATAAGGTTCTGCATGGACAATATCTGAACAACATTCAAGAGAATATTAATACTGATAACAAAGCAACATGGCAATGGCAAAGGAAAGGAACATTAAAGAAAGACACAGAAGACCTTATACTAGCAGCTCAAGAACAAGCACTGAGAACAAATGTGACAAAGGCCAAAATAGACAAGAGTCAGAAAGATAGCAAGTGTCGGCTGTGCATTATTATTATTAATAGTAGTAGTAGGAGGAGGAGGGGCACTAAATTCCATGTTTGGGGTCATTAGGGAAAGGGTTGATAATAAAATGACAAAAATTATGATGCCATTGTACAAATTGATGGTGAGGCCACGTTTGGAGTACAGTTCTGATCACCACATCTCAAAAAAATATCTAGAGGAACTGGAGAAGGTCCAGAGGAGAGCAACCAAAATGTTTGACATTTTGGGACACCTTCTGTATGAGGAAAGACTACAGCATTTGGTCTAGAAAAGAGGCACTTGAGTGGAGACATTATATAAGGGATGGGTAGAGTGGATAGAGAGATGGTCTTTTCCCTCTCACATCTATCTATATATCTACAGTATTTATATACCACTCTTCAGCTAGAAAGTTCTCAGTGGTTTACAAAGGAAATAAAAAATAATAGCTAATTAAATAGCTAATACCAGGACTAGGGGACATCCATTAAAGTTGAATGTTGGGAGGGTTAGAACAGACAAGAGAAAATATTTCTTTACCCAGCATGTAGATGGTCTGTGGAACTCCCTGCCACAGGATGTGGTGTTGGCATCTAGCCTCAGTTCCTTTAAGAAGGGATTGGACAAATTCCTTGAAGAAAGGACCATCACAGGTTACAAGCCATGAGGGGTGTGTGTAGATGTGGACAACCTCCAAATGCCAGATGCAGTAGAGGGCACCTGGATGGCATCTGGTGGGCAGCTGTGAGATACAGGAACCTGGACTGATCCAGTGGAGGCTTTTCTTATGTTCTGTAGTAGTAGTAGTAGTAGTAGTAGTAGTAGTAGTAAGAATAAATACTGCTTTTCAAAAAGAATAATTTACAATACAGTTTAGATAGATAGATAGATAGATAGATAGATAGATAGATAGATAGATAGATAGATAAAAGCCACCCTGAATACACCTGATCTCATCTGATCTTGGAAGCTAAGCAGGCTTAGGCATGGTTAGTACTTGGATGGGAGACTGTGTGGGAATACTGGGTTCTGTAGACTTTAGCTTACAACCATACTACCCTGAAATAAATAAATGCTTCCCTATCTCCAAATAGCTTACAATTCTTCTACAGGTTACAAAAATCCTACACAAGAGAGACACCAACAGCTCCTGGAAAAAGACACCATGCTGAGGCAAAGAGATACAGTTGCTCTGCCCTTACTAAAGAGGACAAGACTTTAGAAGGTTGTTAACATCCTCCTTCCCCTAGCCTCAGTAAGTCTCAATCAGGATTGCCTCCTATGGCTATTTCTGTGAAATAAGAGGCTCTTCCAAGTTGAAATGTCTTTCTTTCAGAAGGAAAGTAAGTTCTTATCAAGCCAGGCCCTAAATTTTCAACCGGTTAGCAATTATAGGCTTCTATAAAATAGGCTTCCGACAAAGATACCTTGAAAAAGCTTCCCGGAGCCCCATTTAAGAACAAAGGCCACCACGCCTTATGAAATTGTGCTAAATGCAGCGCATGAGAGACAGAATATAGTGTTGTTGCAAAGGAAAAAAAAACTCCAAGCCCTCAGCAATGCAGGCAAACGTATTAAAATCAGGGGAAAAATGCTGTTATGTGCTGTCTTCATTATGGGATGTAAAGCTTTGCATATTTCCTTCATTATATTTTTATCTCAGTGGAAGCTTTTTGTGACAAGCTCAGCTTCTTTTCTGTTGAAATGCTGCATTCCTGGCCCTGAGAGGAATGTGTTCTCCATGATGTTTCTTCACATATGTTTCTCCATGATGACTCAGCCCAGAAGCTACTATCACAGAGTCTGGCTCCCTAGGGCAACTTCTGTGTGTCTGTGAACAAATGAACACAATAAGCAGCCACTTGGAAACACACGGAGCAAGCTGATTATGCCGGTCCATTTCATGAAAGTGATTACAATTCCAGTGATAAAAACGTGGCGGAGAGAGAGAGGAGAAGAGAATCTCCTGCAGCCTTTTTTGAAATTTTGATAGTGCATGTTTTATTTTTGATATAAATTTCTCATTTTGCTTTCTGAAAGCTCTGGGTCATCCATTCTTACATTCCTATCAGAGTCCAGCTCAAGAGTTTTCTCCCACATTCTTGGCTACAAGAAGACACGTTAACCCTTCCCTTCTCCGTGGGTGGAACTCCCAATTATTCAACGACAGCCCTATGAGGTTTTTCATACCATGAAAACACTAAGCATGTATCCCAGATACAGGCAGTCTTGATGAGTTAAGACCCTGGGGCCTTTACTTGTGTGTTTTTCAACTTGGAAGTTGGCAAGTCAGTGAAAAGCACAAATTTTCTGGACTTGAGTTTGAGTCATCCAAATCAAGATCTCAACACTCCTTAAGAATAGCACCCATGGAGAGCAATTAAGTCTATTTCCGAGTAAATCGGGCTGCAACTATCTGTAGCTGTGCTTGCTCACTTGAACTCATTCCTTGTTGCTTCTCTCTGCATTGTAAATTGAACTGCACACTCCCAGTTATGTGCTATATAAGTTTCATGTTATATGTTGAGCTTCTGGCTTAACACACCAATCACCATAACCCTTAGATGACCAAAAGGATCCATTGACCAGCAATTATAATTTATGCAAATTAGACTATTTTTAGATGGTCATCTTAAAGGAGAATTACATTAATGGTTCTATTCGTGTGCTGTTTACAATGCACTTAAATGAACTGAGTCACAACAGAATTGTTCTTCTTCCTCTGCTGCTCCATCACCATCCTTATTAATTTCATCAAGGTGAATTATATCTCAGTCCTAGTCAGACACCGGAACAATGCTGCATGGATACCAATGTAATTTGTTATATACTTAAGCCCATCCAACAATGCTGAGAGAGCCCATGGAAATCCCAACATAGCCCATCACTCAAGTAGCATCTTGACACAACAAGAACCCCACACACAAATACACAAGACACTCAACATGGCATGACAGAAGGATGCTGCAGGATCTCCCAAATGTATGCAAGCAACATCAGCAGCAAAGAGGCCAAGACCTGCTAGGGCCCCAGAGCAGGGTGACCAGATGCCCAAACCTCAAAAGGAGGACAAGGTCTTAGATTCTGCTCAGCCTGGCCTTTCTGGTGGACAGTGGCACGTTTGCCTTCTCACAAGTAAAGCCGCAATATTGGGCACTTTCACTTCCCCACAGAGCTCAATGCGTATCTTTTATTTTTAGTTTTTTTGGACATAACATTTGATAGGAAGGAGATATTTCAAAACCAATTTTTGCAATGGATTCTGCTCTTCAATATGAATCCAATGACATATGACGCAATGGGGCACTGCACACCTTTACAAAGTTCAAAAATGAAGTCAAAACGAAGCCCTTTTGGAGGACACCAAGACAGGATGCTTAAAAAGTCATATGATCACCCTGCCCCAGGGGTCTCCAAACCTTCAACTGCAGGGCTCTATGACATTTAACAATTGTATATAGGAGGAAATTTCAGCAGGTACAGCTTTTCATCTCACAGATCTCACAGCTTTTCATCTACAGCTTTTCAAGTCACAGCTACACCTGCTGAAATTCCCCCCTCTACATAATTGTTAAAGGTCCAGGAGCCCTGAGGTTGAAAGTTTGGAGACCCCTGACTGCCCCAAAGGTTCAATTCCCCTTAACCCACACACAATATCCAAGGAATTGTTCTGAGCATAGCAAAAAATGGACAGAAAGATGACTGCCTGGAAGAGGGCAGCCACATGCAACAGCCATTCATGTCTATTAGTGATGAGAACTGAAGTTCCTGTGGGGGCATTCATTGCTTCCTAAAAGAAGAAAGGCAGGATATAAATTGAATAAATAAAAATTGCCTAGAATGAATCTTATTACTGAATGCAGCCTACCCAGCATTCAGGCAAAAAGGATGCTGGAAGCTCACTGCACAAATGCACAGGCTGGGAGCCAGACACGATGGGTTGGATGCCAGCCATGAGACTTGTTCTAACTAGAAAAGCACTTCCCTTTTGCTTGATTAGTCAGAGATATGCACAGTAAGGCCAAAGAAGGAGAGAGAAGGATGGTGGCTTGGAACATGGTTTCACTCTTTTAGGGGAAGGGGGAAAATACTACAAAGAAAATCTGCAAAGGAACCTGTGATGAGAGTGCAGTCCTGGAAAACAGAAGGAGTTGTGACGAGTGTTTGGCCAGCACATCTTCCCTACATCTTTCCTATAATATTTCTGAGTCTCCTCTTGTTTTGGCCTCTGCATTGTTGGAATTAAATTGGTATCCATATGGCTTCAGTATTGCATTGAAACTGTATTTTTCTAGGTTCAGCCAGTGTTTGTGGGACTTCCATAAGCATGTGAACTTCTATTATGGTCTAATGATGGTTTTATCTGCATCCCTATGTATGTATGTATGTAAGTATGTATGTATATAGCACAGTAGTTCTCAAGCATTTCATCCCAAGATCCTCTTCCCCCCTCCCCCCAGCTTTTTGAGACCCCCTGAAATGAAGTCACGATCCCACTTTAAGAACCACAGCTCTAGCATATCTCAAGGATAGGACTGGGTTTTCCACTCATTGGCAATAACAGACTAGCCCTACAATCCAGAGTAACTACGGGAGCACGTAAGAGACATTACGTGCACTTGCAGTTACTGCACCTCCTAGTGAAAAGCTATGGGAAATTCATATTGCAATCCAGAGCAAATTTTTCTTACACCGCAGCAAGGACTCCCCATAGTTACCCTGGATTGCGCCCATAATTTGTTGGCACTTCTTAATGCTTCTAACTGCAACATTACAAGCTGAAGAGGAGGAGGGTTGCAAAAAAGGAGGCTTGCAAAAGACTTTCCTTGGGAATATGATTCTGGTTGAATTGTTTTCATACTACATGACTCAAGTGAATGTTAAGTTCAAGATGGCCAGTGAAGCAGATGATGAGATTACAGTTCAAGGAGAAAGGATGGAAGGAAGGAGGAGACTTGATGAGCATTCTTTATCAAGGAGTATATAAACAAGAAATCATGTTGATGTATCCTTTTTCATCATCTTCTTCTCCAGAGGGACCTGTGGCTCCTTTCAGGCACACATAGTCATTGAAAAAGTCAATGAAATGTAACTATATGATGATAAAACCAAGTGGTGAAGAGTGCATTCATTTGTGACATTTGAGGCAGAATGTCACTAACTTTTATGGACAGCTGGAAGCAAAGATTTCTTTTAAAAGTTTGACTCACTCATTCACCTCGTTGATGTGTCAAAATTGTAATGAAATTTTGTCACAATTTTTAGGAAAATTCAAATATGACACATTGTCAGTGCAATGCTAACCTCCTATTTGTTTGGCCTGGGGTGTCACCAAAGTGCTGTAAGGGACTTCTGTGCCTTTCCTGGCGGGTTAGGCAAGTGCCCAGATATGTGCTGGCCTCCCACTCCACTTTGGAAATGGGCAGATGGGTGAATTGCACTGGCCTAAATTGGTTAGGATTGCACCTATCACACAACACTTACAAAAAGGGGGCAGCCATTGTACAAGTTGGAAAGTTTCAATTCTGTGTTAACTAAGGAAATTTCTAAAATGCTCTTCATCTGAATTTCTCCCGGAAGTCTTTAATTTTCCAATCTTGTTTCTGAAATGGAACTAATGCATGATTACTTCAAGGGTCCAAACCTATCCAACTTCCATTGCTTTTGTGGCTATCATGATTCCCTGAGGCAGACCTTATGGCAGCCTCCCTCACTATCCTCTCACCAGAGGATGCAGCACACACTTCATTGGCAAGTTGGGAAGCTGGATAAAATTTGGCCCCAATTCTCCACTACCATTTTCCATAATTATTTCCAAAGTCAAAGCATATGCAATTTGTTTCAGCTTTCAGTATTTCAGTTCATTTACCTCCCCCACACATACACTGCCAAAGGTAGCGCCTCCCTGCTCTGTTCATACAGCAGTCAATGCCAATAGAGGAGTAGCGATGATTGTATAAGGTAAGTATAGGATTGGGCTTTAAACATGTTAAATGTGTCAGCAATTACCTGGGAAGAGAGAAGTATTTTTCAAAAGTGATGTCTTCTGTAGATGTTGTTTCTAGGTCCAGTATCTATAACCAAGGGTGACCTGTCTATGAGACCAACTGAAGCAGCAACCTCAGGTCATATCAGGCATCAGATTCATGGGGGTGCTAATCTGTGCCCACCAGATGGTCTTCACTGATCCTGCTCCTCCTTCCACTCCCTGGATTTGAAAGGGAAGAGCAAGACTGGGAGGATGAAGGTATGTGGAGGGGAAGAGAGCACTGAACTAGGACACAGAGCAGTAGGAGGAGAGAGGGACACACAGCATTGGGTAATGCTGGTCCTCATTTCTGCATGCTGCCTCAACTGTAAGGAGGCCTTGGGCTGGCCCTGTCCCGAATCACTACGATGATCTCATCCATAGTTCCTAATAGGTACAATTTTAACTCCTGGTTAGGCTGTCACAAGTCCCTGCCCAAGTCCTGTGCTGGCCTGGGGGTGTCACAGAAATGCCATAAGCTCCTTCTGCATCTCTTCTGGAGAGTTGTGTCAGTGCAAAAACATGCACTGGCCTCACCTCATCTCCATGGAGGGGGGATGGTGAGATTTGCTGGCTTAAAATGATTAGGATCAGTTGTGTCACCAAGGTGGTGCGGCTGGTCTGGGCCACATCGAGTGATGCGCTCCCTAGGGGTGACGCGCCGGAGGAGTTTGACAGTCCTCTGACTGACCCTAGGCATCAGTGTGCCCATTTTGGCCAACTTCAAGGCAGAGTGACAGTCAGAAGCTGCCACTCTGCCTTGGAGCTGGCTGAAATGACCAGCTGAGCCACAGAGAGACACACTGTGCATGTCTGACATGCGCAGTGTGTCTCTGCATAACCATTGGCTCTTGCTCCGAAGCCAGAGCCAGCTGCTCCACCTCTGGAGCAAGGGCCAATGGCTTCGCAGATGCACTGCGCATGCCCAAAGTCTCAGATATGTGCAGTGTGTCCCTTTGCACGACCATTCGGCCTCGCTAGGGAGGCCAAGCAGCAGCTTCTGGCTGCTGCTCTGCCTTTCTAGTGAGGCCAAATAACTACACAGAGATGCAGACTTCCTCCTCTCCAGCTGCTTCTCCTCAGAGAGGAGGAAGTCTCCTCTGAAGCTGATCGGCTTTAGAGAAGACTGTGCATGCACCAAAGTTGGTGTGTCTGCAGTGCTCTTCTGAAGCCAGTCAGCTTCAAAAGCGACACTGCGCATGTGTCAACTTTGGTGCATGTGCAGTGCCGCAACAGCGGTGCCTGGTTTGGATTGTACCCTATTGGTACAATCAGGCTGCAGTCACCCCAATTAGGATTGTACCCTATTTGTCTTCTCAAACCAATTGCTGTGTCCCCCCCCCAAAACCAAAAAAGATGAATGTGAGTGCATCTCTGCATCTAGTCATAACTGCCTTCTGATGTTTCACTGGAGTAATTTGCATTATTCAAGAAGGAAATAAAGTACGCAGTAATAGTACACAGGCTTTACTGATGAGCTCTTCTAGGCTCATCTATAGTAAATGCCTAGCATTATGCAGAACCTCTGTCCCAAGATAAACAAAGCTATGACCATAAATTCTAATACCACATGCAGGCCCGCGCGTGCACACATGCACACCCCATTCCAAACATAGCATTATAAGGAAGAGTTTAATGTTGCAGAACTATGAGTAAACCCCATGCTGGGGGAAAGGCTTAAGTCTTCCTATTTTCAATGCATAGCAATTTGGGATGGAAGATGATTAAAGAATTTTAAAATAATTTAGCAGTGTATCATATTCATGATTGTCAGTTTGTCTGGATTGGGAAAGAATCTTTGAAAGGTTCTTAATGGAAAAATTTCCATGTACCTTTTAGGTAATGACTAAGGGCACAATCCAGAAGTGCACTTGAGTTACCCTGTCTATCACTGGGCTGACCTAACTGCAAGATGGGCTACCCTAGTTACTCTGGAAAAGGCTTGAGGCAGCCTAGGGCAACATAGGGTGCCCAAAGACAGGTGGACCTGGGCTGCCCTTACTGGGCCAGCCTAGCCAGTTCAGGAGAGGCATGTTGAGGGCATGATTAGCATTGCCGAGGGCAGAGCAGTTACTCTGTATCCAGAGCCTGTTTCCAGGGCAGAAGTGCCCTCTTCCAGCTCCTCAGAGTTATACCACTGATAGTAGTTATACTATAGTTGGGGCAGCCCAGCTAGGGCACTCCTTACTGCCCTAACTCTGTATTGTGCCCTAAAATAGTGTGGTATATCAAGACATGTCTGAGGAAATTCTGGAGGAGCAAATCAAAGAAACAGCAGTGTTTCTCAACCAGTGGTATACCATCGTTCTCACATGTATTTGAAAGTAACCACCCGTCCTCCTGACGATTTAGCATATACAAGTAGATTTCTAAAAAGGAATTGTCTTAACTTTGACATAGGATAGGAGTTCTTATGACAGTCAGGAGGTCTTGTAAATGGATTTTTTAGAAAGGGTTACAAATCAAAACACATTGCCAATTACTTTCTGCTGAAAAGGAAGCATTTATATAATTTTAAATTGTGCAGGAAGATATAGTACTTTTTTAGGTGGAGAATTATTTGAAGAAGAAAAAATCATTTTTTCTTTTTTATATACTGCTTAAGTAGAAGAGGACTTTGTCCCTGGGTGCAAGAGGATGCCAATTTAAAACTCTCGCTGTTAATCAAGAGCTCATAGACACCACTTGCAATTGACTCTCCTTTCAAGGGGAAAAGCATTCATCTATCGCCGCAGGTATTCTGGCTGAGTTAGCACGTTAGACTGCAGAGTTAGCACATGGGAGCTCGAAAAGCATCAATGTGTTGTTCTGTTGACAAGACAAAGGCTGTGGTACTGAGGACACTTCTGTTCCAGATGCCAGAAAGGATGGAAAAAGGAAGAAGGGTGGAGGGAGGCCTCACTTTTATCTTGGCCCCCACATTGCACTATCTGTCACATGGCCATGGGTGATAAATGAAGCAGGAAGAGAGTAACAAGAATGATGCTTGAGGTCTTATAAGGGAGGCATTTGGAAAACCCATTGTGTTTCTGATGATGTCATCAAAGTTTTTCAAATCAAAGTAAAACAGAGAAAAGAATAGCAATTTTTCAACTAAAAAGCGCCAGACTTACCAAGCCTCAGCCCCAACTGATCCTAGAAACAATGGCATAGCTGGGTCATTTGACATCCAGATCCCACAAAATGACAAAGTACAAGATATAAATTTATATTTTTTATATTTTTACACCACCCTTCCTCTAAGGAGGGGTGTCCAAACCTTGGCCCTGGAACTGAATGCAACCCTCAGCAAGCTTCAATGTAGCCCTTAGCAGACCCCATGGGCATGGGCAAGCCTTGTAATGTCTCTAATAAAATTTTATATGTAAATTTATGTCATTATTCAAATTTGAAATGTAAATCGTTTTTCCGGCCCCAAACACAGTGTTAGAGAGATGTTTTGGCTTTTCAGCCAAAACGTTTGGACACCACTGCTCTAAGGAGCTCAGAGTGGTGTACATGGTTCCTCCTCTTCTTTTGTCTTCTGACAACCTTGTGATAGATGAGGCTGGGAGATAGAATAATCCAGGATGACCAAGTTCTTCTTTTTCCAGGACATATCCACTTTTTTAGCCTTGTGTCTTGGGAAAAAAATTTTCCTTTTATATAGCATTTGTCACTCCCATGCACATAATATTTAGGGAGCAATCCTAACCAATTTACCCTACAATCCAGAGTAACTACGGGAGCACGTAAGAGACATTACGTGTACCCATCGTTACTGCACCACCTAGTGAAAACCTATGGGAAATTCATATTGCAGTCCAGAGCAAATTGTTCTTACACCGGAGCAAGGACTGCCCATAGTTACTCTGGATTGTGCCCTTAGGCTGGTTCCAGAGGGCAATCATGTCTTTTCAGAAGGTAATCTGGGATTAAGGTCAAGGCAGAAGGCCAGGTCTACCTACCTGGTTGACTTGGGCTCTGAAGTTGGACTCTTCTCCAAACACAAACAAGGGATTTACTGTCTCCCCAGGATGTCATACCTTATTGGTTCTATGCTATTTGGTAAC
Source organism: Cryptoblepharus egeriae (assembly GCA_030015325.1). Classification (NCBI taxonomy): domain Eukaryota; kingdom Metazoa; phylum Chordata; class Lepidosauria; order Squamata; family Scincidae; genus Cryptoblepharus; species Cryptoblepharus egeriae. The sequence goes on along the minus strand of JAREYC010000003.1, from coordinate 76,992,743 downwards.
AACATTCCATGAAATGAAATATTATTAAATGAAATATTCAGGAAATTACTTTATAAGAAAAGAATTTCTTATGTATTTCAGGAAATTACAACATAAGATAGATGTAATTTTTTGTGTGTATTTTTTGTGGGGGTTTTTTTGGCCATAACTTTTGAAGAAATTGAGATATTTCACTCCAGATTTGTTTCATTGTAAATTATACATCCAGTGGTATTATTCCTAACAACCGTGATTTTCATGATTATGGAAACTAACGATGTCTCCCTCCCAAGAGCGGAACCCAGGGCAGACCATCACCACACACAGCTAACTACACCACTGCCAAGCAAAGTTTGCCTTCACTGCATTTTGTTTATTTGGTGGGAAAGAAGGGACCATTTAATTAAAGTAATTCAATACGTGTTGCATTTGTAAGCACTTGATACTAGCAAGCTATGATGGCTCTCTTTTCACAATAACTTTCAACACAGGAATTTCTTTGACCTCAATAAATTCTGGTTTTTAAAGGAGAAAAAAATGGCTTTGTGTTTTTCATATTTGCCACATTCAGTCATTCAAAAAGATGGCTAATTGCCAGTACTGCTCACTGAATCCCCAACTGACCCTGTGATAAACTCTAAATCCAGAAATCTATAGCAGACAAAGGGCTGCTGTCTAATCAAGCTAACTAGAGGATTTGAAAGCTTCCAGCTTCTTTCAAGAGAGCAAGAGGCCAGTAAGAGCACCAAAACACATAGTTATAACTCTCTTGGAATAATGAGATAAAACACAGTCTCCATTTTAAGTAGATCAATGAGTACAAAAATAAGGAAATTTAGCTCATTTCCAATACACACAGAGAGTTTAAATATCTATTCCACGTTTGTGCTTTAAGTTGCCTGCTGAGGAATTACTGTCTAATGATCAAAGATAAAATACTATAGAACAATTAATTCTGGGAGATCTTTGTCACTCTGATTAATTTTTCAGCCATGATCAGAGCTAGCATGCTATTTGGGATATCATCTTTTTTAGATCGGTTTACCTAAAATTCAGTGTTGGTCATCAGCCGTGTTGCAAAAGCATTTAAGAGAGATTGCTGAAACTGGAGTGGATAATAGCCCATTTTATCGACAATTGTGTAGGTACTTGCTATATAATGTTTTGGAGAGAAAGAAAGACAATGATGCAGAAAACTTGCAGAGAAAACACTTTTCAGACTTTAGTACAATTCTTTCACTTCTTGCAAAACTGAGCCAACATCAACACAAGAAACACAGCCTCAACACATTATTTGCACAAATACGAATTCTCCATGAGAACTATTTTCCTTACATTTTGGAAGTTCTCTAAGGATTCCTATTGTTCTATAAAGGGAGTGAGAGACAACTGGGCCTGTTCTATCAGACTAATTGGGTTCACCAGTATTTGCTCTCACCTTCAGCAAGAAACTTCATCAGTGTCTGTTCTGCCAAGATATTGTTAAATTAAGCATGCCCCAAGGCAGATTTGCTTGGACTGTCTCTCCCCTACAGTGTCCCTTATCCCTTTTCTTCCATTCAGATTACAGTGTTAGTCATTCTGGCCAGACTGGCCATTTTATTCTTTGTATAGGGCTTAGAATAAATTTAAAGGGAATAAAGACATAGGAATATATGATTTTCCTGTTCCATCTCAGGAAAACATTCTTAATAGTAAGAGTGGTACAAGAATGGAGCCAAGTGGTGGGTTCTTTCTTGCTGTAGGTCTTTAAACAGGTACCTTCAGCAAGTGCTCTAGAGAGGGTCTTCCCAGTTCATGCAGGAGGGTTGGACTGGATGGCCTTGCCAACGCCTTACCACTCTATGATTCTTCATTAAATCATTATTTGATTATTATAATCATTATTTGATTATCAAATGAATAATCAGATCATTATTGACCTCTCATCAATTCATTCATATAAGATGATGTTACACATCACTAAAGTAATCCCAGATTGAGCTCACAGGGCAGAAGTTTGAGCCACTGTTATTTGCCTGAAGATAAGATCTGAAGGTCGGTGGCTTGAAAACACTAGAAGCTGTGCAAGGGGACCTTGTCGCTGCACTGTGTAATGTGTGAAGATAAGAAAGCCAGCAGTAGCTGAGTCTCCATGAGGCAAAACAGAAGCCAGAGAAGTGAGACCAGACATTTAAGGAACCACCTCAGAAAGTTCTTGACACAGAGAACCTTTGTCAGTTGTAAAACTCTCACAAGAGTTAGAAAGCCTACCCATGTAAATTGCCTTGAAATCAAGTTAGAGGAGAAATCCAATGACCTGAAAGGCAATATATAATAGCCTGTATTTGTTTATTATGGTGCTCCTGGAACTACCTTTATAAGCTATGAAAGCACAGCATGCTCAAAAAGCATTGTGCATGTTCACACGGAGGCAAAGAGAATGTGCAGACTAACAGTATGATTAGGGGTTTATTCTTTTGTTTTGTTTATATTGAGAAGATTCAAAATTTGTAGGTCTCTGATTAATTCACATTTTCTGACATAAATGTACAAAATCTCTTGATGATTTTGTGCATTTTTCACAACTTCATGTGAATGTGTACAATGATTTTGTGCATTTTTCACAACTTCATATGAATGTGCACAACCACCAGGGTTAGAGCACAATCCTAACCATGTCTACTTAGATGTAAGTCCCATTGTGTCCAATGGGTCTTACTCCCAGGAAAGTGTCTTTAGGATTGCAGCCTTAGTTGCATTCACCCATTAATTCACATTCATCCATTTCTTCCATAGTGTCTGTTTGGGCATACCATATGACAAAGGGACAAAAGTCTTCTTACCCTGAGGTGAATTCCAGCAGCCCAAATTTCCCTATGGGGTATAATGCATCCTGTCTTGGCACTGTTGCATTGACAATTGGAATTTAATTAGGATAGGGCTGTTAGTGCTCCGATCTCTTGATCACTTGTTTCCCAATATGGTTCCAACACTACAGGCAGGTTTGGGCTGTGGTGGCACAAGTGATTAAGACACTGTGCCGGTTAACCAGCAGGCCAGGGTTCAAGACCCAGGTCCTACAAGATGGGATGAGCTCCCAACCTTATACCAGCTGTTGCCAACCTATCAGTTCAAAAGAATGTAAACACAAGTAGATAAATAGGTATCAACTCGGTGGGAAGGTAAAACACCATTCTGTGTGCTTTCGGCAGTCATGCCAGCCCCATGAGCCCAGAAGTTTTTTTGGAAATGCTGGCTCTAAAGGCTTAGAAACAGGGATGAGCACCGCACCCTACAGATGGTCACAACTAGCAGTATAGCCTGTGGGGTCACCTTTACCTTTACTATAAGCAAGTGAGGCAATTCTTTTTGTCTACTTCAGGGGATAAACTCAGAGAGCAGAAAATAAAAGAGCAAGCCAGTTTGATGTAACAATTCTAATGGAATTCAGAAAAGAGGACAAACAACACAGAAAGCAACATCTTTGGTTTTATCATGTGTATTGAAGTGACAAAGATACACACTAACACCACTCACATGTTTGAGAATGCCGTCGTTATGAATATTCCAGTTATGAAGTACCCTTGCCAATAGTCCTTCCATTGTATTTCTCATCTTCCTACAATTCTTTGGCTGTTGTATTTCCTTTGCAGAAAGCAGTATTTAATCACACAGAAAGCCAGCTCGTTTCTTTATAATTTTTTTTTTGTTTCAGTTCTATTCACCACCATCCTCTGATGTGGCAAATAGACACAATAGCGGGGATGATTCATTACACCATTCCGGCACCAGGATAAAAGCATTGTGAGAGCAAGCTCAGTGGGTTTAATTTTCCTTGACCAAGCCTGCTTTATTTCCTTTTGAAATTATTTTATCAAGTTACCCTTCCCTAATGACCCTCTGACACACTTAGAGAACAATGACTTTAGGATATCCCAGAGAGTCAGGAGAGTGAAAGGAACGTGGTGTGAAATACTTTCAACTCTATAAGTGTCACTTTTTGCTGCCATCACTTCCTATGAGTACTTCTTTCCTACTTTCTAGAGTTAGCAAAGAGGTGTGTTCCCTTTTATCCACAGTTTCTGCAAGAGTTGTGGGGGACATATTCCCCACAGATCCAGTATACACACCCCTATACACATAGTATATATCACAACATGTGTATGGGAGGGGGTGATTACTCAGTCAACTACATCCTTATGAAATATGTTTACTGCACTGACAAACCCAGCATTTCAAGAGAATGGCTGGACTCAAATTACCCTTATGTGAACTCCACTTTTTGTGTCGTCTCATTTTTTACCTTCCTTCACCTAGCAGAATTCATCTTGTCAGTGCTCAGCATCTTGTACATCTCTAGATTTTCCAACAAAAAGGGGTGTATTTTTCTTCTGGATCCCTTGTGAGTTGCTTGCACCCTTTTGCCAGTGTCAAAGCATTCTGAGTTGCTTTAAAGCTAAAAATCCCAACATGTCCCTCAGAGTTATAAGTCTTAGAAGTAACTCAAGGTCTTGCAGAAGCTGGGACTTGAAGTTGAATCCAAAGGGTCAGTGCCCAAAACACAACCTCTAGGAGCTGAAATTCCCTTTCATGAGGGAAAACAAATTCCTCTTGCACGAGGTCCACCTCAGAACTTTGCAGTGTTTTTATGCCCATCTCGTCAAAGGTCCAACTGCCCTTTCTAGAGCTATTCTTGGCTTTTCCCCCAAATCCCCCAGTTGCACAACCTTGTGCTTGGAGTTCTGATTCTACCTAGAAGCCATAATCAGAAAACCAATTTAGCAGATATGTATGCAATCCTACACAGCAGTGGTTCTCCAGCATTTCAGCCCAAGACCCCTTTTTGAGAATGACAGAAGGGATGTCACAGCCAGAACAGGAAGTGCCACTGCTGTGATGCCAGAGCTTCTCCATGTCTATTTGGAAGTACGTCCCATTGTCTTCCGTGAGACTTACTTCCAAGAAAGCAACCCTTATCCTCCATTTAACCCCATCAAGACATATACCATTGGATGCATACTTTACAGCAGAATCCAATGCAAAAACCAGTTTTGAAATATATCCTCCCTGTCAAATCTTATGACCAAAAAGCTAAAAAACAAAAATGCATGGAGCCATATGGAAAGTGAAACTGAGCTATATCATGCCCTTACTTGTGAGTAGGCAATCATGCCTTAATCCTACGACTGTAGCCAAGGGGTGGGGGAATACTAAATTTTTCAGGGAGTCTCACTGCAGAGTGCAAGGGATCTCCTGCACCTTGGAGCCATTCCAGGAGGGGGAAGCATCCTGGAATGACTCAGAGCATCCTGAGCCTGAAATGGTTAAGAGGGGGAGGAGACCCCTTGCACTGAGCCATTCTGGATACATCTCCCTCTTGGAATGGCACACTGCGGGCAGGATCCCTGCAAAACTTAGTGTTCTCCCCCACCCTGGCTACAGCCCTGCTTAATCCATTGGAAAGGGCAGACTGAGAGGACCCAACATGCCCAGAATGGTTCTGATTCAATTAACACAACCCCCCACAAACCAGCCCAGAAGGAAATTCATGATAACTGCATTGAGCCCTATGGAAAGCAGAACTGAGCTACACAGCTGTGTTTACTTGCGAGTAAGCAAACTTGCCTTGGCTCGTGTTCAGGTAAGGCACATAGGCCACCAGAATGGTCCCAATCCAGTGAAAGTGGAGTTCAACAAGTGTTCCGGAAAGCAGCCTCACCACACCTCCCAAAAAACCAAATAAAACAGAAGCTTAACTGGTAAGATGATTTTTAAAATATGAAAATATCAGTTAATCTTGAATAAATTTTAGTGATTAATATTGGTAATTAATTAAATAATTTTGGGATATGGGGTGTCAAAAAATTTGAGGGTCCCAGATACCAAATGACCTAGCTACACCAGCATCAAGCCCCCAAGTTGTTGTGAATATCTGATGCTCAAAATATCAAAAATAGGAAAAAACAGATTGAATTCAAGTTCTGTAGTTAAAAGAGTGAGACCATAAAGTTGACTCTAGGATTCACACGAAAACTTCACTAAGATCACAATCCTAACCATGTCTACTCAAAAGTAAGCTCCATTGTGTTCAATGGGCCTTACTCCCAGGAAAGTGTCTTTAGGACTGCAGCCTAAATTTCAGCGTGATTACAGTGAGAGAAATCTAAGGAATGCTTTTAGGACCGCTGCAGAATATTCCCTACAAATTCTTATACGGAGCCAACACTCCTCACACAGTGAAAAGATCCTTAAAAATCTAGTTTAAATACAGAACCCATTCCGGTCAATTGAAAAATACTTGATCTACAGCCATTCTGGATGGAAACACTGGTTAGCATTGTAAAAAAAAATGTTATATGCATAAAAGGTTTTTGCTCCAATTATATTTTTAGGAGTTTCAGGAGAAGACAAATAGTCACCAGGAAATATAATGGCTCATTTTTCCTTGTCCTTTCAAAGCCTGATTCTCAGAATCATTTATATGTATGCACTATATTTTCACATTTTAATAATTCAGCTTAGTTGTAATTCATGTCAGAATATGCAGAAAGGAACAATAATATATGATGATTTGATGATACCAACTTGGTTCTAACAGTATGAAAGTTTCAAAGGTGTTTTGAATTAGAGTCAGCATTGGTCACGTGGACTGAGAACCACATAAAACATAATATTTTATTATTTATATCTTGTCTTTCTTTCATGGTGGAATTATAGGTGGTGTAAAAGAAATGTTAGACTGTTGTACAATTTTTTAAAAGATGGTTTTAAAGTACATTATGTGTATTTGATGTTAGCCGGCTTGAGTACTCACAGTGGGTGGAGGACAGGATCAAAATATATCAAATAAATAAATAAAGTCCACGTGGGTCCCATGAGGTCTCTTTTCCAGGGACTGATCAGATGCAGACCTGCTCATCCTTGGCAAATATTTTTATGACGGCATCACACAGTTGTGGTTGCAAAATGCGTCAAGCTTGGTGGGTTGGCGGGTATTCATGGAAGAATTATCAGAGCCAAATCATATGCATGTCTACTCTGAAATAAGTCCCATTACAATAAATTTGGCTTACTCTCAGGTAAATGTGCATAGGACTACAGCCTCATTAATTCACTGGAAGCCAACATCACTGCTCCCCATACAAGAAATTGGCCTTAGGAGTTTTGGGGCCCAAAGCAAAATATTTTGGGGAGACTTCCACCCCCATAGGTTCCTCTGCTCACCAAGATGAACAGCATTGGTGAGACTCTTGGAAGAATCATCACCACCAATGCTCCAGGAGGAACAATATGATATGTTGTGATGTTTGATATGTTGTGAGCCGCCATGAGTCCTGCTTGCAGGAGAAAGGAGAGGTACAAATTTGATAGATGAATGAATGAATGAACAGGGGGGAGAGAGGTGGGATAGAGGGTTATCCAGCAGCACTGATCTGCTTGCCATGCTGCTTTCACAACGGCTCTGCATGGAGGTATCCATACCAGAGCTTCAGCTATAGGGCAAGGTGCCAGCTGAAGCTGTGGGTATATGGCTTCCCATATGTGGGGCTTATCAGTGTGGGGCAACACAGTCATAATGGAGCATTGGGATCCTAATGAAGAAAGACATTCAAAGACTGCTAGTACAGCAAGATCACTCACCCCCCCCCACACCAGAACGACTTCCTCCTGCCTCCTTCTTACACTTCCTTTGTCCCCCTCAGACCTCCACATCAGCTGAGCTTGGCCAGCAAGGAGGGTTATGCTGTTCCAGAGGCCAGATTTAGCCTCCATAGCTGACACTCCTTTGTTGGTGTGGCTTCTCACTAGGACTGTGCAAGCATGCTTTATGGCTAGTTTGCAACCATCCAGGCAGGTGCAAGGGACTTGTTCTGGCCAAGTTCAATGTTTGAATTGCACTGTCAACCTGCCTTCTGATTCCTTAGATGCTTTACCTGTAGAAGGACCTCAAAAATTAATTTTGAATTTCACTTTTGGTGAAATTCTGGAATCAATTATCTTAATTATTTACTTGCTCAGGCAGGGGTCCCAATTATGATCTTCTCAAACTGGGAACAATTACCAAATCATAAACTAGCTCAAAATAAAGGTTTTTACTTTGGATAGTAACGTAAAGCCTCGTATTTTCCCCCAAAGGCATTTATTTGCTTGATTTTTCTTCTTCATTTGGGTTACTGTCTTTCATCTCAAGACAGCTTTGCAAGAGATTATCAACAATACTGCAAATATTATGACAATATTGTCACTCAGTGCGTTGTGACAGTTGTATTCCTGAAGGTGCTGGAGGTACAACCATGCTGTCCAAACTGCAATCTAAAATCTAAAGGCTAACATCCAGGCAGCACAAAGCTTTGGATTCACATGTTTTTTTTGTCCCTGATCTAGAATGACTTGACAGGACCATGAGTTTTTAAAAAAAGATTGACCATTTCTATTAGCAGTTATCTCAACTGTCCAAATTTATCTTCACACTATAAAAGGTATGACGGGGACAGAACCCACATCAGAAAACACTCTCCTTTGAGTGACACATTGTAATCCTTGTCAAGTTGTGTGACAAGCAAGTTGACAGGCTGATGCATCCCCGATTGGCATAGCTGAAGGGGAAACATTGGTTTCCAGGCTTTGCAGCTGTGCGGAAGGGTCTACTTCCATCAGGTTAGAGATCTTAGTTCCACAGTTCATACTTGATAATGCAGTCCCTATAAATATCTTGGACTCACTGCTGTACATTCCTCAGGTTAAATATGTGGGTGTGAAGGTTGTAACCAACGCCAAGAAGAGTGTGACACATCTATATGTATAAAATCAGAGAGTCACTGACTCACTCACTCACTCACTGACTAACCACCCAACAAAGAGGTGTGAAATTTGGAGAGCATATTCTTTCCATGATGTGAGCATCCACTAAGTACCAATTTTTAGAAATGTAATCCCTAAGGGTGTGAAGAAAGGTGCAACGTGCTTTTGTCCCTATAATCAACATTGAACACTGAATGATCAACACCCAGCCCCTGAACCTAGAAGCATGATATTTGGGCAGCGTATTCCTTCTGTGATGCCAGAACCCACTAAGGACCAATTTAGTGCCTGGTGGTGCCTGGTGCCTAGAGTTGCCCAGTAGTGCCCGGTGCCAGGTAAGGATGTGCAGTAATTGATGGTGCCCAGTAGTGCCTGGCAGCCAGAGTATGGTGCCCTATGTCTGGTGCAGTCTGGTGCCCTGCAGGGCTGCCCAGTGCTCAGTGCCCAGTGCTGCCTGGGGTTGCCTGGTGTTGCCCAGTGATGCTCAGTGCCTGATAGGGATGTCTGGTGGTATGTGCTGCCTGGTAGCACCCAGTGGTGCCCACAGACCACTGGTGTATGGTGATGCCCAGTGAATGGTAGTGCCCGCTGCCCACTGTTGCTCTGTTGGGATGCCCAGTATTTCAAGGCACCCAGTGATGTCGAGTGGTGCCTGCAGCCCACTGCATGGTGATGCATGGTGGTTCCTGATGCCTGGTGGTACCTAGTAAGGGTGCCTGGGGCTCAGTAAGGATGACTGGTGCCAACTGCCCACTGATGCTTGGTGGTGCTGCCCGCTGGTACCTGGTACTCACTGCATGGTTGTGCCTGGTGAAACCTGCTGCTCAGTGGTACCTGGTGCTTGGTAGGATGCCCTATGCCCACTGGTGCCCACTGCCTGGTGCTGCCTGTTGCTTGGTGTCCGGTAAGGATGCTTGGTGTCCACTGCTGGTCGGCCACTGCCCTCTGATATGCTCTGATGGCCAGTGCCCAGCAGTGCCTGTCAATGCTCAGCCCTGCCAAAGGCTCACAAATAACTTGTGAATGTTTACTTCTGCAATGACTGGTAAATTCTGCAAGTCCATTACTATTTATACCAGCCTATCACATGCTTAAAACCATAAGGCACTTTGACCAGTCCACAATCATTGCATATTTTTGTTTGGTTCACATGCACCAATTTCAAAGAAGAGTGAAAACATATACAGTAGTACCTTTCCTCAATCACCTTTCTTGATGGTCTTCTATATCCCAACTGATAAAGGGATTTCCCATCATCAATTTGTAATGAGAACTTCTATTTCTGGAAAAATTTAAGATAGTGAAAATATTCATACTCTCAGTTTTTTCTTCCACAAAGAATCCAGTAATAGAACTTTTATCTTGAAAAAGCATGTCTAGAATCCAGAAATTTACTCCATTGGTGATTATGAATAAGAAAAAGAAGAGAAAAAAATCAAATCTCATAATTCATTCACATGGCACATTTGACAATTAATGGCTTGTCACACCAGCTTTTCATACAGCATAACTTGCAGCTCCCTGTCATCTCCCATTCATGCTGTGAAATATGTATTTCATTTAAAAGAGCAAGAAAATGATTTGTCACCAAAAATGACCTCCAAGCCATTGTGGGGAATAGGGAGAGGTCAGGAAAGGGACAGAGTAGTAAGGCACAAAGGAACATCATTGGGATCAGCTCTGCATTTCTAACTGTTGCAGTGAGTAAAAAACAGAATACTGTAATTAATTCTAAACTGAAATCCCTAAAAAATTGAAAAACCCTATTTTTAATAACTCTTGATCCCTGCACCTCCCATTCATGTTTGTTCAAATGCATCTTGTCCTTCTGATCACCCGCCAACAAGCTTCCCAGAGCTCCAGTCAGTCTCTATGCCTCCTGATGTCCCACATCATGTTGGAAACAGCTTGCTATGTGGCACACAGTAGAAAAGCTGTTTCAGTCCCATCAAAGTCACTGGGACTTTGTGAATGCCAAAGTGAATGAAGGATTGCAGCTTTAACCTTTTAACTTAATTATCCTTCACTATTTCCCTTGCAACCTCTCATCTTCCACAGTGCTATCCATTTCCTGCTAACTGTTGTCTCAGCCTGTTTGGATTTTCTTGTCTGGAAAAGCTACTCCTGTGAGCAGAGAGCTTTTTCCTAGTGGGAGAAAAAATGTGGAGAAGGAATGGGAGAAAAATGGAGAAAAAATGGGGGAAAAGTGACTATGTATGAGAGTGATGATCAAAGGCTAGTTAAATGAATTTGAAAGCAGGGTCAAATCTCACAATCAATTACATTTGTATCGTATTGAAAGGAAAACTCTTCATTGTGTCCATGTAATCTCTTACAAATGCTTGATCATTGTCTTTTGACAAGTTATGTCCTCTCAAGGAATGATTTCATTCATTCAGATTGGACCATCCTTGAGACTTAACATTGAGGTGAAGGAGGTGAATGAAAAACTGATCATTGTTCTTCTTCATTCCCTGCCCAATGGTAACAAATCTGTATGTGGGTCATTCTGACTTTTCTTTCTATCCTGGTCTTCTGGAATGAGAAGAGGGAAAGAGAGTGACATGGGAGCCTCATGCTAATTTTGAAACTGAGTAGATAGCCACAGCATGAGGGAAAAAAACCAGAATGGAAAACTAAGGGTGAAATCCAACTAAGTACGGGGAGTCCTTGCTCTGAGTAAGAACAAGTTACTCTGGATTGCAATATGAATTTCCCATAGTTTTTCACTAGGTGCAGTAACTATGGGTGCACATAATGTCTCTTACGTGCTCACGTAATTACTCTGGACTGTGCCTTAAGAGAGATCATTTAAGATAGGAAAGCTTGGAACCCAAGACCTTTGAGACAAGGCCATGCCAAAAGGGATATTTGGAGGAAGGAGAGGGCAAGTTGCATATCTAAGGGGGTACAAGGAGTATCTAATGTATTATTCAACAGGCATTGAGAGGGCAATAAATTCAGCTTGACACTAAAGTGTGAAAACCTTGATGTTTTTGAATAATATCTTCATGTTATACACCAGTCAATTAGTAATTTAATGCAGAATGCAATGAAACAAACCACATCAAAATATCTCTATTCTATCAAACATTATAGCAAAATAACAAACAAAACAAAACACACTACTGTACTATGTAACCAAAAGTGGACTTTTAAAACAAAAAATTGACCAATGAGACTGGTTTTTCCATGAGCCAATTAAGGTGTTATTGTGATACAATAAAGGAACCAATAAGATGTTAATATGGAGAGAGAGTGTGAGGCAGAAGAGCAAGTGAGTGGCAAACTGCTGGGGGAAAGAGGCTGATGTCCCCTTAAATTCACATTTTTAAAATCCTGGCTGATGTTACTTTAGGAGCATCATTAGGAGGTCAGTACTGAGCTAAATTATCATTAGCTATGCCGCTGGCCAAGACAAAAAGTAGGACTAACTCTCAAACTGGACCGATGCTGCTCCAGGTGAGGAACCCTAGATATTCTTAACCCATAGCCACACTACATTTTGTGTGCCAAGTTTTCCTCTCCTTATGGAACAGCATTTTTCTCTGTGTAAACTCAATCCAAAAGGAGAATACTTGCAGAGCAACTAATTTCCCCACTAACTTAAGGCAAAAATACTTTACATCGATTTGTGTGTTGACCTAATTTTGCTAAGCTGGATAATCATTATTTAAGTAAACTTCATATTAATGTTTAGATACCTTAGATGCCAAGATCATTTTATTTTATAACAGGCTACCTGAATTCATAGCCTTACAAGAGTGTTGAGGAATGCAACAACCTTTCACAGTGGCAAACAAGATCTTTTATTTGAAAAATATATGTACGAATAAAAGATTTTTGTCCCTCCTGTTTATTAAAAGAAATGTAACAATATTGAACAGCAACACTTGCAGAGGTATTTTCACCCAGTTCCCAATTATATCACTTTTTCACCTTTCTGTTCTTTAAAAAAATAGATTTTTCCACACTTTGGAAAAGTAAGAATGACCCAGTCTTACAATGCTTCAGTTACCATTCTTTTTGTATTTTGGAGATATACCAAGTGCAAGTTACCTTATAGTCAAGACCTCCACCGCGATTGTCCATGTCTGCTCTCCTTTTCTGCAGTCCAACCAGTTCCCATTTCATCAATATTTTATTATGTTGGAAAAGGATTAGAAATTATGCAAATGTACTCCATAATTGATTTTTTTAAAAAAAGAGTATATAGATATCAACATAACACAGATGGTTCTGGAAGGAAAAGGTATAGTACAAAACAACGTCCCTTCCCTTTTGCTTCATCAATTACTATGTCATGAATTTGCCATATAAATCCCATCCAAGGTTTTGTACCTGGGCAGTCTATTTTATGCCAGAGGGGGCTGCCAGGTAGAAAGCTGTGCAATAAAATTGCAATGGTGCAAAATGTCTGCCAACAGTGGTAGCCATCTTGGGAGTGCCACTGAAAGAGGTGGCAGCACTTTCCTTCTAATGTCAGACCCCTCCACAACTACTGTAGCAGGGAAGGAAGGGGAGAGTGGGGAGGGAGCAAAATTAGGCAGAGCGGGCCTGAAACTGGGCAGGGTGGATGAACCAGTGGTCGGCAGACTGTGGGAGACTGTTTGGATGGTATGTGCTTAGATCCTATCCTCTCCACCAGCAGCCTCCCTGCCCCTTTCTCTCTTTGCACTTGCTGGCAGAGGAGACACATAGTAGAGTGGGGAAATTAAATCTCCTTATCCCTCCAAAGCCAAAGGTACCCAAAATGCCACTCCTCCCCCCAATACAGCATGATTGTTTTTGGAATGGTTGTACTAGTTAGGATGGGGAAAAGGATAGGATTGGGATCCAAATAAGACAGGAATAAGACAATCAACATGCAGTAGTAAGGCTACCCTCTGGGAAGTAGCTTGAATGTGTGCAGTCACAGAGTTCAGAGGGGAAAAGGAATTCATAAATTGGTGGTCTCTGAAGTTGGGAGTTAAAAATACCAGATATTCTGGCTAGAATTTGCTTTTATGTCCACGAAAGCAGAGGGAGAATCCCTTATAAAGGAGTTCATGGAACTCCTAGTCCGCTGAAGAAACTAGTCCGCTGAAGAAAGTACTATGGACATGTTAGCAGCCCACTTTGGGAGACGGAGGGTTGATTTCAATCTGTCAAACAAATCCTAGAAGTAAATGCTGACCAAGGCTCGCTACTGCAAAGAGATAGGTGTGATCAATAAGTATCGGGACTGGTGCCATATTAAAGGAGCTAAAATACGCAGTGTGAAGCCACTTGGCGCAGATTGACCTTGACCCCCAACTGTGCATACACACTAAGTTTTAATGTGCTAGCTCAGTTCCTTTCTTTTACAGCAGTGCTTGGAAGGAATGTGTGTAGTGTGTGGTCATCGCATTGACCATGACAGAGAAAGTTGAGCAGAGAATTTGCATCAAATGTTGCCAAAAGTTTGACAATACCGGCGCAGAGACCTATGCAAAGTTGCAGAAAGTGTATGGAGAGGAGTGTATGAGCTGCACACAAGTGTATGAATGTTTCGGACATTTCCAAGATGGCCAACAAAATGTTGATAGTGACAAATGTTCTGGGAGACCCGCAACCAGCAGAACTGAGAAAAACATTGCCGATGTGCGTGCAGCTGTGAGGGGAAATAGTCGAATCACCATGTGTGAGTTATCAGAGGATGTGCAGATTAGTTACAGTTCAGTCTATTCTCACTGAAGATTTGGGTATGAGACGTGTTTCTGCCAAGTTTGTGCCAAAACTGCTTTCAGCTGACCAAAAAGAAACTCACATTTCAATTGCGCAAGATCTACTTGATTGTGCCAAGAATGATGAAAACTTTCTGAAACAGGTCATAACAGGAGATAAATTGTGGTCTATGGCCCAAAACCAAGGCTCAGTCTTCTCAGTGGAAGACACCAACTTCTCTGAGTCCAAAGAAAGCACAAATGAGTCGAAGCAATGTGAAGAAACTGTTGACTGTTTTCTTCTACAAGGGGATTGTTCATCATGAGTATGCTCCACGTGGTCAGACAGTAAACAAGGAGTACTACTGAGACGTTTTGCAGCATTTGCTGGATGCTATTCATCAGAAAAGGCCAGAATTGCATGTGTCCGGTGCGTGGCAATTGCACCATGACAATGCACCTGCCCACTTGTGCAGCAGTTTTTGGCCAAGCACAACATCCCCCAGGTCTGACAGCCACTGTATTCCCCAGATCTCACCCCTTGCGACTTTTTCCTCTTTCAAAAAATTAAATCCGTTGAGGAAATCCAAGTGAATGTGACGAGGCAGCTGCTGATTATCCCAGAAAACGAGTTACAGGAATGCTTCCATCCAGGGATGGGCCCAGTCTGCCCCAAGATCTGGTTCGCTGGATCAGGGTCAGGGTCAGGGGCTGGGCAAGGCTTGGCACATGCGCAGTGCATCTCCTGAAGCCGGGCTGGATGCAACCCACTTGCCAGCGGCCGCCTGGTGTGGAGATCCGGTTTGGGCGAATAGGCCCGAACCGGCATCTGCCCACTAGTGCTTCCTTCAGTGGAAGCAGCGCTGGATTAAGTGTGTGACTTCTGAACGGGACTGCCTTGAAGGAGATTAAATGCCAAATTGTCATGTGTTGTAGTTTTCTTTTTATAGCATCAGTCCTGATACTTACTGATCACACCTCATATAATGGAGACTCACCTCTACCACCAGTAGAACTTGATTTTACTTGTAGCATAGATGCACCTGAGGTGGCCACACTGTTTTCTTGCCTTCTTATGTTTAAGAATCATTTTAATGGTTCTTAATTATATGTTCTTAATCAAATGTAAAACACTTTGAATATGGGGAGTATACCTAACCTTTTAAAACATTTTAGTCTCTTCAGATAGTTCTTCACTTTAAGTTTTCTGCAGCATATCCTGATTCCTCTCATCTAATTTAATGACAGGACTTTTCAGCTCTATATTTCTTTGAATGCTTTCATTTTTGTCCCTCCTTAAACAAGCCAGGATGGATGGTGATTCTATTCCATAGTGGAGGAGTAGAGTGAACCTTTCCATCCAACCATGAAGAAAGTCTCCAGCCTGATATGTTTCTGTGGATGCCCAATTCATGTTATATTTTACTGCCTTCAAGAAGTGGAAGAATCATGTAAACAGAGACTCCCCCTCCCTCGCATATTTATTTGTTTACTCCATGCACCCAGCTGATTTATCGCATCAAGTCTGAGGAAAAATGGGGGCAAAAGATAAACCAAATTATGGAAGAGAAGCTCCTGCTGACACTTTCACTGCTAGGACAGTTCCAGAAGAGGAACTGGAGGAACTGAGGAGGAACTAATCCTCCATTCAAAAGATTAGTGCTAAGAGCCCATGCGTGATGTGACGAAGGCTTATCCGTCATTCCCAGAACTTCACTTAAGTAGACTTGCTCATAAAGAACAATTGTTGCTTTCTTCAGTACATTAAATGGTATGGACTGACTTAATATCGATGTGCAGTTGTTAAACATTTTCTCCCCCCTTTTTGACACAACAAAATATTTCCAAGGTTTATTTCATTTCATTGTTGCATTTCAAATGTTCATTAGCAGTTCTATTGCTATAATGTTCCATAGTCTTCCCACTTTCATTCTATGATAGTCCCAGTCTGAATTAGTGGAGCCTTAGTGGAGTGTCCCAACAGATTTGGTGGATGGTATTTTTGAGCCACTGATAACAAACATTTTGAACATCGATACATATGGAGCTGCTTTTTAAAAACTAAACTTGGGGTTCTATCAAAGGGAATCAAAGGGAATTTAAGAAAGCTAGAGAAAAAAAGCCAGAGTTCACCTGTATATCAATGAACTCCCCAGGATCGAAGCAAGCCAAAGAGTATGAACATCCTGTGAATTTCTAGGCAACGACAAATATCTATCTGGGATTTGTTCCAGAGTTTTTGGGACCAGAGCAGAAGTTACATAACCATTGGAAATTTTTTCCCCCAAAATGCAGTCTTTTGTTCTTGCATGAATTGTGGGTGGAGGAAAATAGGTAAGCATGCTATGCCGAAACACTTTCCAAGCTGTTTCACGGGGGGAGGTTTCCTTCCTTATACCTCCAGGAGATCGTTGCTGATCTAGGCACAGTTGGAAATTATTAAACAACATTTTCTCAACCCATAACCTTTGCTTAAACTCACAGTGTGATTCTATGACCTTGTATTCCATCAACACAAAGTAAGATTCTCTCACTCTCAGTTTAATCATTTTAACACACAAAGCACCAAACAGAAGTGTTGTCTGCTCTGGGGAGAATAGAGAAATAAGAGGAAAATGATAAAATAATGGGGACCGACAAGGCAGAGAGGCAAGTCAGAAGAATGGCAATTCTTTTTGTTCCGCTCTGTGAAGTTTTCCTTTGTTCTGCAGCCCTGAGGTTCAGAATTCTGCTATTTGTCATGCAAACAACACAACACTGCAATGGATATTGGAATCAAAGACAGTAAGTGTAGCACGCATGCAGGCTTATAATGATACAAAAGCACATCTGAAGAACATCAAGGTAAGGACGCATCAATGAGATGGCACAGGAGAAAAGTGCAGAGCCAAGATTCAGCTAGCGTACGGTGGAATACTGTGTTTTAAAGTTATATCCCAGGTTCCTCCTTACCATCATATAGGAAGGACTGTTTACCGTTGACTTTTAACACCATTTTGGAAATCATAAAACAGCCTACATGTAAATGTGTTGGAGCTTTAATGTTGTGCCATGTTTTATTCCATGAATTCTTGTTGAAAAAGAATTTTTTATTTCTAGAGCAGGGGTTTGAGGCTACACTTTGGTTGCATCAGTGCTGGAAAGTGGGAAAGGATTAGGTCCAAACAGAAGAACAAGTGATTGCCTTATAATAGCACTTATATCTCCACTGACTATGCAAACATTTCTGGCTATGAAAAATTAGGGAAAACCATTCTTTATTTATTACAAATAAATTAATATATAAAAACATATAGTAGTAATAGAATAATCTTCTCTTGGCTATGTATCCTTATTAAACAAGTAGGCCCCTACTAATATAAAGGCAATAATTTAATCCAGGGGCCTCCAAAGTTTTGGCAGGAGAGCAACATCATCACTCTGACAGTGTGTAGGGTGTCAGAAAACTAATTTACAGTTCAAATTTGAATTCATTTACATAAATTTACATATAAGCATTTATTGGAGTGGATTACCAGCCTTGTGCAAGGGCTGGATAAAGGGGGTCTGGCCGGGGACCACATTGAGGCTTGCCAAGGGTTATGTCTGGACCCAAGGCTGGGGTTTGAAGACCCCTGATTTTAATCACTGGGTTGGCCATCATGGTGATGTCTTTTTTGAAATGCTGATGCAAATTCAAATATATATGTAGAAGCTGTATAATTTGTAAGTTATCTTTATGAATTTCAAGGACCATCTTGATAGTCACTATCATCTTGACAGTGAATTGTCATCTTGATAATTCACTGTCACCTCAACAAGTTCACAGGATAATAAATTTTAAGAGAACTTACCCATGCTCATGCACTCAAGAGGACTACCGTGAATATACATTCCAACTTTTCAATGAGATATCAGAGCAGTCTCCCAATGGGGACCAATGAATTTGACGACATCTGTGCTTCCCAAGAAACACAAAAAAGAGCTTTATCTTGCTTCTCCAAACTGCATTATACAAGAATAGATAATTTATTATTGTTTTGCAAATACCCCACATGCTTTGAAGGATTGCACCTGCTTTACCATGATAGTGTTGGTTTGAAATATAAGTATATGCATATATAAAAGAAAGTATATGCATGAGATATAAGAAAAATATTCATACAGATTTCATCCAATGAATTCAGCATTGTGCAAATCCGACTTGCACATGAATTAACTAGAAATAGAACAGGTGTATGATCCTCAAAGCAGGTTGGGTATTCCCATTAACAACAATAATTCTATTGTCTTACAATGGGTTTTGAGAAACTAAATTAGGATGCAATCCTAACCAATTTTCCAGAACTAGCATCGCTGTGCCAGTGGTGCATGTGATCCATCCTGCAGTTGGGCAGTCGTCACAGAAGCCTCTTCAAGGGTAAGCAATGTTTGTTCCCTTACCTTCTAGCTCCATTGCCCTTTTTTGTTGCTGGAAAGTTGATTACAATGGCATAGTTCTGCTTCAGCCACCAGTCTAAAGAATTGGCTTTTGGATTATTGCATGGAAGGGCTATGTAGCCCTAGAAATGAAACCTATATTTATCCACCTTTGATGAACTGATGTTATCCCATGGATATCAAACATCACACTGGAATTGCCCAGCAAGCTCTATGTCATTTATGTTCTCTCATGCTGACATACAGCAATGACTATGATAACATCTTATGCAATGACCATTTCATTTTTGAATTTAGAACAGCATGTGATTGGTTACATCTTATCTACATTCACTGATCCCAATGAAGACCAAGCAACCCAAGTTGTTGCATAGCTGAACATATAATTCGACAACATATTTGAAACTGAAACTGCTTTGTTGCAGAAAGATGCTTTATACCTTTCCACTTAAATGAAGGAAATAAAACCGGGTTGTTTAAAAGCTATGGAAAAAAATAACTGCTAGGCCAAATAACTATAAAACTGACACAACAGCTTCAATACTGTTCAGAAACAGTAACATTCAGGGGATGGAGAGTTTGGAGCTTATTTAAGGATGAAGCAAATTAACTTTTGCTGCATTACCACTGTACGGATAGAAAGATTTGGACTGTCCGAGTGAAATGTAACATTATCCAATAGACCTTGGTGAAGTAGCAAAATTGCTCTTAATGTTAGTATGGGCGAACACCAAATGGTACTTCACTGGATAAATTCCAATACGTAACCCTTTTGTAGAAAACAGGACTGCTGGGACAGAAAGCTAACAGCACCCCCTCCCCAATGGATACCTTAACTCCCAGAACCTGCAAACAGAGCTAGACACATAATGCCACAACCATCCAAATCAAGATTAGATCTTGTGAGAAGGCACCACTATAGACTCACAGTAGCTCTGGTGTGTTTAGAGATATTGTGATAATATCGGCCATCACTTGGTTTACTTAAGGTATCATTACGTATACTGCACCACAGACTTTATTGAGCAATCGAAAATATACACAAAGGGACAAATCTTTTCTTTTTGGGTTTTGTTGGTTTTCAAAATTTGACTGTCTTCCAATTGAAGAACCCAGTTTCAAACGTGAAAAGGGCACTTGTTTCTACAGTAACTGTGTACATCTTGCTCAGTTTGTTGCAAGTATTGTATTCATTTATTTGTTCTCTTTTGATTTTTAAACCACTGTTGTCATTATATCTCCAAGTTGCTTGGGGAAGCTAAAATGTTTCTTAGTTGGGGGAATGATAATTAATTTGTTCTTTCAGATTCTATTTCTCCATAAAGTTCAGCTAGTTTCTTAAACTCTGGTCCCCAGTCACCAAGGTAATTATAATCCTGGTCAGAATGCGTCGTAGCTGAATCCAAAGAGCTGATAGATCCGGCTTCTGAACGTTGACCCTCATATGCGTATGTCTGTAGGGAATCATATGGGGGTACACTAAGATCGAGGTCTGCTTCTGCCAGTCTTTGTTTAATAAATTCCTGAACATCTATACTATCAAGGCTGGATGATGTGTGATGTTTGGGTGTTGGCTTCACTTCAGGCCGAACATCTCTCCGATATTTCAGTTCTTCAGCTGCTGATGGATTCCGCAGTGCGCTGATGTCAAAAGCCTCAGTATCCTCTTCACCTCCTCCCTCATCATCATAGGTGACAACATTTTCCCGGACATCCTCTTCTGAAATGATCAGAGGCTCCTTTTTGCTGCGTCTGAGCGTTATGAAAAGGACCACTATTGCTGATGAGAAAATTAGGTATAGGGGATTAGTAGGTGTGTTGCCTGATTAAAGAACACCTAATTGATCAATTGTTTGCCTTTTAACAGATTATACATACATTCATTTAATTAAGGCTTTTTCTGAAACACAGGTTGAAAAGCAGCATTCAAGTTATGAAAAAACAAATATATTGTGCAAAACATTAATAGCTGTTCCTTTTTGAGAAAAGAGGGAAAGTACTGAACTATTAAACAAATAGAAGATAGCAAACCTAGATGTTAGGGTAAGTGTATATGATTTTGAAAGCAATTTGTGCAAGAGGGAATAGTTTTGACTGATCCCCTCTTCTTCGATACACCATACCATCATCTTTCAAGGGTCTTTGACCACCAAAGGATGCAGGTAGAATATTGTGATGAAGGAAGGGAAATTTGCTTCGTTGTGATCCAGCCCTTTGGTTCCAACCCCGGATTTATACTTGATTGAACAGATAGCAGAATCACATCTATCACTGAAATGGATGCTTCTCAGTGACAATACAGTATACAAAAATATATTTGCATTTTAATAACCGTTAAACAAGCGACAGGGACTGCCTTCATCCATATAATCCTATCTGTACTTTTATGTCATCTGAGGGGACCCTTCTGACCATGACGCCACTAGTAGAGGTGAGAGGGTAAGAGCTAGGAATAGAGCCTTCTTGGTGGTGGCACCCATTTATGGAATTCCCTGGAATTAAGAACAGCTCTCTCTCTCTCTCTCTCTCTCTCTCTCTCTCTCTCTCTCTCTCAAGAGATTTTATCAGGGCCTTAAGACCTTTTGATTCCTGAAAGCTTTAATTGAGAGATACTGAGGCCTGACATTTTTATAATGATTTTTATTTATTTTATTGTTTACTGTAATTTATTTTATTTTATGTTGTGATGTAGGGTATTTTATTGTTTAAACTATTTAGGGTCTTAATTATTTCAATGTATTCATGTTTTGATTGTTAGCCATTCTGAGTTCCCCTTGGTGTGGGAGAAAGGCAGAATATAAATAACAATTAGCGAAATAAACAATCGTTTTGGTAACTTTTAGTTGAAAAGCAGCAGATAAATAAATATTGCTGAAAAGAGAAACATCTACTGCAAATTCAAAAATACCCAGTTTCCCCCAATATCCTGTAGTGCTGCAAAGAGATATTTTAAATTCATAATAGTTTATGAATTTCCATAGTTTCTTTTTGGTTTCTGATCCAGTGTTTCATGTGGAACTTTCAACTTCACTGTCCACTGATTTCAGTGGGATTTTGCATGACTGGTATTCTATAAATCGGGGCCAGTTTCTATGAACAGGAAGGTCTTTTGCTTCATCAAAAGTGGAAGAATCATTATTGTTTTAATATGGACATTAACCAAATTTGCACTTTGGATTGGGAATTTCGGTATCACATAATGTGAACTGTTATCTTCCATCAGAAATCTCAAAAACTAACAGAAAATTCCTTCAGATTCAGGTGTATACATGTATATAAAACCTATTTCTGAAAAAGGATTTACAGATTAGATTTCTAAGAAAAATTATATATGGGTCACTATATGTGGGTCACAAATGCTATTGCTAATTGGGTTCTGTTTGAAGAGCCAGCATATATGAGGTCATGACTATACTGAATCTCAGCCAAATGAGGATATTAGTTAATGGGTCCTATTCAAATTAGTCTGGGTACACAGAGTGTCAGAGAAAAATGCCTTTTCAAGGGCATTTATCTAATGGAATCATCTTCTTGCTCCAGTGTCCCTTGCCCCTCTTGATGGTGCTTTGTGCTGTTATCAGCTCATCCCACCGAGATAATTAGCAAATGGCTTTCATGCAGTCATGATAGTGCAACTGGCAGAGGAATCTATTTCACAAAGATTCTCTTCATCTTTTCTTTTTTATCTCTTTCCCCAAGAGGACTGGATATGCAGTTTGAGTCGGTGGCTTCCTGAAATCTTACTAAATTACCTGGGTAGATCGACAATGCTAATTACTTACTGACCTCTGCAAAATTAACTCGACTGAATGCCAGGCATTCAGCCACCTGCTTTAAAGACTTCTCAGCACTATTAATTTTAGCTAAATCTTTAAAAAAAATCAAAGCTTTGTATTTCTAATTACTTCCTATCACAAGCTATTCCTGGTTCTGAGTGACATCATATTTAAAAGCTACATTGCTTCCATGATCATCAAAAAGTTGTGGATAGGACATCAGTGTTTAATTCTAAGAAATGCTTACCTAGGAGAATAACGACACACAGCAGGATGGCAATTAATGCGCCTGTACTCAATCCGGCAGAGGAAAGGAATGCTTCTGCATGGCAGGTACGCACACGCCCATCTCTTTCACATGCACATACCCGAATCAAAAGGGTGCTGCTGCTGCTGAGAGAAGGGACCCCTCCATCAGATATCACAATAGGGAGGTAATAGATATCCTGGGTAGTCCGACTAAATCTCCTCCGTCGGGTCAGAATACTGGCTGTATTATCTAGAGGAAGATCAACAAAGCAAATGTCAGTGAAATCAAATTAATTACTATATTTAATCATTATATAATTATTTTTCACCCATTGTGCTCCTGTTCACATCTTCACTGGATAGTGCACAAAAATGTTCAGATCTGGTCCACATTAAGGCTACAATCTGAAACCTACTTAAAAGGGAGCACAGTGGTGCCTCACATAAAGAGCTTAATTTGTTCCAGAGGCATGCTCTTTAAATGAAAAGCTCTTTAAGTGAAGCAGATTTTCCCATATGAAACAATGGAAACTCAGACAATTGGTTTCACAACGCAAAAAAATTCATATAAAAATATTAACTATGTAAAAATGATGACAAAACACTGGAATTGAATTCAAAACATGCATTCAATGTGCATGATCCTATGAAGTCTACTTAGGTTGCAATCCTAAAGACACTTTCCTGGGAGTAAGACCCATTTAACACAATGGAGCTTACTTCTGGGTAGACATGGTTAGGAGGTTGCTATCAAAGACACTTTCCTGGGAAGTCTCCCTGGGCTGCATCTGGAGGTTCGAGGTGGCCGGTGGGGGCACATGTTAGAGGCAGCAGCTCTGGCCAGCAGCCCTTTTAAACAGCCTCTGCACGGAGCGTCAGGGCTGCGTAAGAGCTTGTTAAGTGAAGCGGAACTTGTTATGTGAAGCAAGATTTCTTGGAAATTTTTGCTTGTTATGTGAAACGCTTGTTATGTGAGGTGCTTGTTATGAGAGGTACCACTGTAGGTGTTATTGGATTGAATAAGTGGAACTTCTAAGAAAACATGCATTAAGAGCACAATCCTAACCATGTCTACTCCAAAGTAAGCTCCATTGTATTCAGTGGGTCTTACTCCCAGGAAAGTGTCTTTAGGATCACAGCCTAAATTGCAAAGGCAATCATATTTAGTTTGGCCCTAAGGTTGCATCTAAGAAAATAACAGTCTGAGAGTTTGAATAGACTGCAGTTTATGATTTAAGAATAAAATCAACACATTTCATCTCACCGAGACTCATATTCATGAGCCCAGTTTCCTCTTCCTGCCTCCTCACCATCCTGTTGCCTTGTTTTTCAACTGATACCATTTCATGATTACTGAGGAGCACTTACGCTACAATCCAGAGTAACTACAGGAAGATGTAGAAACACTGTGGATTGCTCTATGCATTTCCCATAGGTTTCCCATAGGTGGCACCATAACTACATCAGTGTAAAAGGTCTTGTGGT
Source organism: Cryptoblepharus egeriae (assembly GCA_030015325.1). Taxonomy (NCBI): domain Eukaryota; kingdom Metazoa; phylum Chordata; class Lepidosauria; order Squamata; family Scincidae; genus Cryptoblepharus; species Cryptoblepharus egeriae. The sequence goes on along the minus strand of JAREYC010000003.1, from coordinate 76,968,367 downwards.
TACACTGGATTGTTGCCTTAGTTTGCTCACTCTGTGTATTCCATAGTCTAAATAACAACTCTTTTCCATTAAATAAGTCAGTGTGAATTGCACCTTGGTGGTTTTATATTAAAAATTAATTAGCGGTCTATTTGCCTTCCCAGAGACCCCTATAGAAAAGAGTCCTACAACCATGTTATAGTAGGGTCTGATGATCTGGATCAGAGTGGTCCAACGAATGTTTTTTCATGCAATGCTGAGTAAACCAGCTGGCCAAGCTGTTGCAGTGTCCCATTGCCATGTTGTAACCTATTTATCTACTTGCATTTGCATGCTTTCAAACTGCTAAGTTCTAACTTGGCAGGAGCTGGGACAAATGATGGAAGTTCACTCCATTGTGCAATATTCAGGTCTCAAATTGCCAGCCTGCCCACTTTCAGGCAGATAGGCACATGTTTTTAACCACTGAGATACCTCATTCATGCTTTTGAACTATTAATCTTCCCTTTTACAAGCATATAAGGGTTAATGTATGCACAATGTGCTATGTCATGGGAACATATTGAAGGAAAATACAGTCCAGGGAAAATAAACAGACCTGATCAGATGCTCTGATAAATCTTTACTTTCTTTATTAATTTGCCTTGGCTAACATACCAGGTTGTCTCTTTAAATCTGATCAGGAAAGCATAACCTGCTCTTCACCCCTCATCCCATAAATCTAACAAAGGATGAGTGATCCAGAGTGTTCTGGTCCAGCAGCACTGACAACAATGCAGTCTTTTAAAGAGAAGGCACAGAATCCTACTTTGCAGGACCAAAAAAAAAATTTAAAAGAACCTGAATGGAAGGAGGTTTAAATTCACACAGAAGGCACAGGCCAAGCCATGATTAAAGAATTTAAACAGAAAAGATTATCTGCAACACAGCAAAGAGGGTGTGTGTCTGAATGAAATGTGAGTGCAGGCAAGAAACAAAGGAGCAGATAAGAGCAGAGAGAGAGAGAGAGAGGAAAAAATAATATTCTAAAGATGAGGATGCAAGCTGGGGAAAAATGAAAACCACGAAGATGTAGGAAAAATGAGAATGGCTATATTGAGAGAAGATGAAACAAAATCTCAAATATGAAGTTGGCAGCTGTAACGGTATATCAGGAGCAGAGACCCTGAAAGTCTGAAATTTAAAACAAGCGACGGGAAATGCCACATGAAGAATAAAATATATTTGTACCAGTCAAGGACCTTCAATGTCTTGAGTATTTTGTTTTATGAAAAATTGCTCACTCCCTGAGAATTGAACACAAATAGCATTATTCTAAAATGCTTTCAGCGTGTGGGTTTCCTTTGGAAGCTTCAGGAAAAAAATAAAGATCTGTGTTCAAATGTGCTCAGATATGTGTCTTTCTACTACTGACAGGAATCCACCTTCTCATGGTCTTTCTTGCTCACTATCAGATATTGCAACTGTAGTGACTGCATCGCACATTCAAAAATATTATTCAGCCAGTGCCTGTCTGTGCCTTTTTGTCTCTAGGGCTGCAAATCCACATCCTATTCTCTCCAGAGTTTCCACAGTGAGGCAGAAGTTCAACATAACAGATTGTGATGCATGCGGAGGTAGACTTTGTACATAGGAAGAACTCCTGGAAAGTGCAGTCCCTCATTACTCTGAGTTGCTATACTGGGAAAAATGTATCATAGGCAGCCTTGGGGGAGCGGCTTACAATGATGCAAGGAGAGTCCTGTAGCAAGTGTATGCGAGAAAGCCTTGGAGAGTCCTCACTCAGGCATTATGCACAGCCTGGTTGTTCTGTTAATGCATTTACCATAACAGGATGATGCAAGAGGGTATGGGAGAACCTGTTGTTATTTTCCCTTTGGCACATTTTAATTTGTTGTTCAGCTCTCTGTGTGTCACAGGTTTCATCTGGTAAAGGCTATCTATGATGTTGTGATTAATTGACGATAACTACTACATATTTGTATTTCTGGGTTTGCTTTTGTGATTTTCCTAGCATCTGATTTTGTGTGTAATCCTAACCTAGGCTGCCCTAAGTCATCAGTCTTCCTGTTCCGATAGTGATATAGGGAGGCAAGTGCATGTCTGTGCATTGGCCTAATTATCCCCCAGGCAAGTATTTTATGGCACTTTTGTGACAATCCCCAGGTCAGCACAGGATTTATGGCAGGGCTTAGGCCAGCCTAACTGCAGGTTAGGATTGCAGCATTAATGAGATTCCTGTCCGGCCTAGTTTATGAATGACAGATCTCTCATGCTACGCCTTCAGAAAGCTTCACAAAGCTTTTTTTTTAAATGACTATATGAAATGAATCCAGGTTCAGAGATCACGTTTTAAACCCAGGTTTTCCCACATCTACTCCAACGCATTCTGTTCAAAATACCAAAGTGTTTGGTACTGCTTCTTTCCAAAATGTGTATATTTCCTTCTCTTCCTTTCATTCTTCTCAAGAAAGTGTATAATTGCCTGAGCTTTCCTGCATGCACTAACAGTTACAAGGCATCTACGAGCAAGAATATCTAACATAGGGGCTGAAGGGGAAGAGGGGAAAGAGGAAGGAGATAGGGCGGGCAAGTTGAGCCCACAAAGTGAAGAGAATTGGCAGTGGCAGTGTACATCCTATCCTAAACTCCTTTCCAGACCTGATCTGCCTTCACAGATCAACTAGGTTGGTGGTAGTGATATCACCGGTACAAGCAAGTGGCTAGCCATGCCTTCCAACCCATTCCCCATATGATATGCTCCATAGCCATGTTCTCAAGTCTCCCCAGATACAGAGCTTGTCTGCAGAAGCAAATGTTGTACCTGCGGAGAGCTGGTGTATCTGAGGAGAGCTGGTAACTATGGAGTGTGTTGAGGTCGACTGCTAACATTTGACTCAAATATTTTTCAGAAATTTTATAGTATCAGTTATTATGGTGGCAAAATATATCTGTTTAAAAAACCATTTAAACAGCATGTTGAATGAGTAGAAAACATAATAAAATATAGTTGGAGAAATAATATTACAAGGTTATTTATTTTTTTAAAAAAACAGAATTCCCAGATGTTCACTGTTCACAGAACAAGAAGTATGAGTATGATGTCCTTGTTGTAAACAACTTTGGCTCTGATAGATTATGTTTTTTGTCCACTGACAAAAAAAATTATTATGGGAAAGAAAATCATTTTGTTCAATGAGACGTCCCAGGCAGAGAGCCCTGCTGATAGAGCAATGCCTTTGATTTACCTTTGTTGTCCTTCAGCGTAAAGTTGGGATTCAAAGGAAGACTGTCGTCCAGAGAAAAATGGAATCTTTGCCCATTTCCAAAGTCATCTCGGTCTGTGGCGGTGATAGTCTGAATGACCTGGGAGGAAAATTAAACAGTCAACATGATGGAATTTCAGCTGAATCCAGATCTTGCCAGAACACAGTGGGATATTTTAAACTCAGATTTTCTGCTTGGAAAAAAACTTCAAATAATTTTCTTGGCCTATGGCTACAATCCAGAGTAACTACAAGACCTTTTACACCACTGTAGTTATGGTGCCGCCTATGGAAAACCTATGGGAAATGCATAGAGCAATGCAGAGTAAGTGCCTCTTATGTCTTCCTGTAGTTACTCTGGATTGTAGGTTAAGTACCTATTGGTTCATTAGCTTTCTTTCTTTCTTTCTTTCTTTCTTTCTTTCTTTCTTTCTTTCTTTCTTTCTTTCTTTCTTTCTTTCTTTCTTTCATAGGCTATAAATTCAAGGAGGAAGCATTTCGGGGTGGGGGGAGAAGGAAAGAAGGTGAGAAGGAGACAGAACTGGGAAGGAAGGGGCAGTTCTAGCAGATCCACTGGATCCTGAATGTTTGTGTGATGCCTTCTGGAGCTACATGGACACTCTTGATTCTGTGCCAGCTTTAGAGACAATGCAGAATCAAGTTGTCCCATTTTTGGGCTCTTCTGCTTACTCAGGTTAAGAGAACAAAAGTCCCATTCATCCAAGGAAGCATCGGCAGTAGCTTGAAGTATATAGGATACTGCATAACCATTCTAGTGCTGTGAGAGTATGTGCTGCAAGAACCTTAGGACTGGACTGATACTAAGACAAAACAACTAGGGAATTTCTAGGGCAGTCAACAGCATTTGGACATGATTATCAATATTTCTCAGGATGGATTTATCCATGTCCAGCTGAGACCACTCCAACTGGGTCCTTTGGTCCATGCTATGATAAATAAATAACTCATACAATATCTTCATCCACTTGAGCTTCTTATCTGTATTTTAAGAACTGTTTGGGGCCTTCCTCTTTCACATTAATCCAGATGGCTGGCTGGCTGCAGTAACGGAGGTTTTACAGCACAACCATCACCTTTTTAGACTTACCTCCTCATCCCAGGGAAATTCATCAGCTCCTTAATGGTTCCTCCTTAAAAGCCCCTTGACTGCTTTTATGTATGCTGTCAAAATCACTTGTTTTGAAAATCTTTCAGATTGACTTGCTGAGCTGGACTTTTATCTTTGCCTTTAACCAACTGCTTTTAGGCTTTATTACTAATTTTATTTTATGGCTTAAGTGATTTGCTGTTCATAGCCTTGGGAGGATGTGGCCCTAAAATATGCTAGAGAGATTTAAAATATCTAATAACAGGTGTCCTCTTAGTACCTCCAGGGGGAACCAGCAATATTACTTGTATGTTGGCTTGCTCATCACTTGTCAGGGATGTGAATGCATACTACATCAGATGACTACTCCATCATCTACTTCCACTAACAGTCACATAGGCACTTGTTTGTTGCTAAAAACGTTAGGAATTTGGTTCAATAGTGCAGCAGATTTTTGAGAATTCCCCCTCCAAAAAGATAAAATTGTATTGCTAGGTAGAACTATTGTAGTAGAAAAACATACTAAATGTGCAATACTAACCAATTTAGGCCAGTGCAACTCACCTGCTTCCCGATTCATGTGGTGGCACGGGGAGACCAGCTCACATCTGTGTGCCAGTGAAACACTCCCCCCCCCCCCGGTAGTGGTGCAAAAGTGCCTTATGGCCGGTGAAGAGATTGGTTTGCACTGTGAGGCTTACTCAGTGGCCTTAGCTATAATGCACTGAATTGCATTAATGAATTGCATATAATGAATTGCATGGTAAACACATTGGTTTTGTCCCATATGAATATGAGCTGTTGTTGGACATCATTCTAGCACTGGTAATTCAAATAAAGGATCAGGAAAAAATAAAATCTTGGCACCCAGCCACATTGGCCAGTTCAGCATTTGAAGCAAAATTTGACTGTTTGGAATTGATGCATTTGTGTATTATTTGCAAATCTGCACGTATGACTTTTGTAGCAAATATTATCCCTACTTTTATAATGTCAGAAATTGCTATACTATTTCAGTTCCCCAAGAGCACCAATTCTACCCAAAATCATGAACTAGTCAAAGTCTAGCTCTGTCAAGAAGACAGGCCTTTTAAGAGAAACGTGGGAAGTTATGCGGGGTGAAGAAAGCAGAAAAAAGGACAAATTGAAGAGACTAGGTAGGCATCAGCGAGTATAAGTGCACATACAAACTCATACATAAACTTTTTGGAGAATCGCTTGTCAAACTGAACTATTCTAAAATTTGACATTGCAAAAGGGTAGAAGGTTACCTGACCAGGCTTTGAATTCTCACAGACAACTACATCATCATCTCCAGAAAGCTCTGGAGGGTTGTCATTGACATCAAGAATTTTAATTCCAACAGGAACATGGCTCAGGAGGTCAGGACTGTCTGTAAAAAACCAAAAGAATGAAACAATTTAGCATTTTTCAGGTGAGATGGGGTCATAGCTTGTCCTAAAAGCTCTTGGCTTGTACAAACCTCTGAAAGAAAAGCACCAAAAGTTCAAAATGATGACATCAGTGGTTCCACAAGTTACAAATGAATTATCAAGGGATGACAACCATATAAAAGGCAGTTTGCCAAGAGTCTGTACTCTTTTGTCATCTTTTGTTTGCCAAAAGATGAAATCAAAAATATGTTTTAAAATTCAGCAAGACACGAATGATCAACCCCAAGTTTCTAATATCCTTGAGATTACAAAGTATTCAAGAACAAGAGTGGGAGAAGAGTCCTCAGAGTCAATTGCATATTTAATAAATAATCTATTGGCTTCACTTGATTGTCGTATCAACACTGAATTAAAATAAGCTGTTCAGCCAAAATTTTCAGTGAACATAATTAAAAAACAGAAAGGGATAAAGAAGCAACACACATATATCTTCTTGAAATCATTTTATGGCACATGGGTGTTACCAACTGCACTTTTAAACACATGTAACATGCACACATAGGGGAAAGTTACTCTTATACACACAATCCATTGCCAGAACTACTGGAATCCATGTTCCTGGCTGTCACAAGTGGTAAATAACCTGAAATGTAAATAACCATGTTCTTCCAGCACAACACTGCAGAGCTTTAGGGTACATCAAAAGATGTGTTGGTGGAGTGGACAGAAACCAGGAAGGGCAGAGGCATGTTGCAGGTAGAAACATGTACATTTTATCACATATTCACTATAGTTCTTTCCTATTGCATAATTTTTAGAAAGCTTTTTGAAGTTTTATTGACGTAAAATGTTCTAACATTTGAAGTTTGCTTTAAAAGATAAATAGAAAGACATGATATATTTAAATAAAATACACTGCGTAAACATTTACAAAATGGAGCACTGGGGTTTTCTCTAATCTGCTCTGGGTTGAGAAAGGGCTTGGTGGGATTTGGTGCAGGTGCACTTCTCAGGTCATCAATTGTTCATGAACTATTGACTGTTTGGGGAAGATTTGAGGCTCAGGGTCTGAGTAGGATGTCTTATGGCCAGTGATGGGCTTCAAAGAAATTAAGAACCGGTTCTCTGTCCATCTGGCAGCCACTTTTAAATGGCTATTTTTAAACTTTATATGTACTATCTCTTGTTAAGAACCGGTTCTATAGAGTAGGTGCAAACCTGCTGGTGCCCACCACTGCTTATGGCCCTCAGACACATCTGGGAAGAGTTTGCCCTGGCTCCCTGCGTGGGTCACTAGCAGCCTTCCTGGTCAGACTAGTGCTTATAGAATCTGAGCAAGCACACATTGCTTAAAAACAAGCAATGCTTTGGTCTTGCATCTTCTTCCCCAGCTCAAATAATGCTCCACTCCATTTCCCAAATTGTCTACCCTTTCCTATTTTCATCACTGTCCTCTGGGCATCTTCATCTAAATCTGCAGTAATCCACCGCCTTTTCTGCCTGGCATGCAGGCCTATCTAAGGCAGGAAGATACTGCCAAGGTTGGTGCTACTGGGTATGCCTTCGGAGTTGCAACCCAGCAACTTGTAGTAGCTGTGCCTACAACTGGCTTGCAACCCAGCAACTTGTAGTAGCTGTGCCTACAACTGGCTTGCAACCCAGCAACTTGTAGTAGCTGTGCCAATGACTAGCGATGTCATCATACAGTAGGCCTGACCTTCAGAGGTAGCTAGAAGCTAGGGGAAGACACCAAGGGCCATCCCTGTAGTTCCTGAAGTAAGGCTGGACTTTCCAGGACATTTTTCTTTAGTTCTGTTTTTTTTTCTCATTTTGTTTTATAAACTAGCTACCTGTTCAGGACACTCATTATCTACAGCATGGGTGGGCAAACTGGGCCTCATTAAGGACCGTGGATCATTACAAATTGTGTAGGAAAGAGCATTTTAGCTGATTCAATTTGTCATCTGGAAGATGAAAGGCTGTAGGTGTATCTAAACTTTTTGGTAAGAGAGCCACATCATCTCTCTGTGTTGGGGGCCAGAAAAATGAGTTACATTTCAAATTTGAATATATTTACATAAATTTAAATATAAGTATGCATTACATACATTACAAGGCTTGTCTGCAGGCCAAATGGAAATGTCTTGAAGGGGGCCACACTGAAGCTTGCTGCAGGCTGCATCTGGTCCCTGAGCCATGGTTTGGACACCCCTGTTCAAACCATGCCTCGGGGGCCAGATAATTGTGGCCCAGGATCCATTTATCATCGTGATCCAGGATCCCTAAAGTGGCCCAGTTTGCCCACCCCTGTTCTACAGCTAATCTGCTTAAGTGACATTCTTGGTATACACTGAAAGAAAAAGACTTTCAAATGTGCTCTTGCATTTCTGATATAGCAGAGCACTCTCATGGAGTGGTAGCACATTTGATTTTTAAATCCTACTTTTTACAATCTAACAATTGTAAATCCTACTTATAACAATTTAAATCCTACATTTTGGTTCACAAAATCTAAGAGAAAAATATTGGTTTTTAAATATACTGTAGATATGTAAGAATGCAAGTTGATAGTGGTTTGAAAGTGTTGCACCCCTAAATCTTTCTTGAATATGGTCATATGTCAGAAAGCAACTAGCAATCTTAAGCAGGGAGCAGCAGATTCTGCTTTTAAACAAGTAGTCCCTTCCCATATTTTTGAACTGGTCCTTTATTTAATGTCAGAGCTTTGTCCAACTGCACATAAAACAATTCATTATGTATTGCTCCAGCTTCAACCCAGTAGGTGCGAAGGACAACACTGTTCGGATTTATTTTTGATGCTTTCCGTTCAACCCCATTCTTTCATTGTGAATTGCAAGGGATACTTCAATGGAAGCTCTGCTGTGTGATTGCCAAATCCATAGCAAGGAGAAAGAGACTCCCATCCACTGATGAAAGGACTTGATTGCAAAATGTACTTAAGAGAAAATAGACGGAGTGAAATAGCCAGAGTTGATACAAAAGCCACGGATCACCACAAATCTCATTAGTGGGACTCACTTCTTTTTCACCTTTCTCCACATAATAACTTTAATGATGGAGCACACATTTGTTGTCTGCAAGGATCTTTTAACTTTATTGATCAAAGAAGGCTGCCTGAAAAAAGGTTGTCAGGAGTTACATTCTTCTTAAGATGATAGCACTCCCTTTAGAATATTTATCTCTTCATGTCCACCAGTTTGAATTAAATGTACAATTCTTTCACTTATATAATACAAAAGCCCCTCTCCCCATATGCTTAAATGATTTCAAAAACTTTTGGTGGGTATTGTTGCTGAAGGATGTGCTGGAAGGAGAAAGACCTTTTCATCTGTAGTATCTGGTCTTCTGGAAAATGTTTCGGGATGGGTACGTTATCTGTTCTTGAGAACAGCCATGAACTTGTTCTTCATGGGGTGGCCTGAAGTTTTCTGGAGTTGACTGAGGTCCCAGACCTATCCAATTTTCCAGCTGGATGCAGACATGCCAATGGGGAGGTTGTCGCATCCTGCGATGGAGGGGAGAGGATGGAAGATCACAAAGGTCTCCTCAAGGTAAGAGAATGTTTATTAGCAGGTTCTTCAGTAGATGCAGCTATGCCTCACTCCTCCAGGGTGAAGTCCAGGCTCTATGTCAGCTTAGGGACAAGATGGAGTTAGTAGAACTGTGCAATTTTGGAAAGTGATGTACTGGCAACACCAAAATTGGTGATCTAGTTTCCTGTAACCACAAATCAAGTGGAACACTTTATGGTTAAATGTAACACCAAACATAAGGTGCAGGGCAAATCTAAAAAGTGGGGGTGCTTACAAGATGCTATTCAAGATAATTCCCCAGACACCAAATTCCAGGAAATTAACCACTATAACAACAAAATAATAACATCAGCATTGTCAGTGCATAGGCAATCATGCCCAAATACATGGCAGATTCGGGGATTAACATGCTCGTATTAACAATGTATGCGTGTGAATGAATTTAACATTATCTGTTCAAGCTGCAATACAGTAATGAGGTTTGAACAATGAAAGGTTGAACTCATTTGCTTCAATTATCTGATATCAGACATTAAAATTCCCTCATAATTTGCTATTTTGGGAATAATACAAGAGTGAAAACATAAGAAACAGGTCTTCATGCTCCTGAATCTGTCTGCCTGTTGGTTGCTTCCAAGGGCATGTAGAATCATGGCAGCAGTGTTGGGAAAAGCTGCAGGGATCAAGTCTTGTGTCATTGGACACCCCACAACTCCACTAGAGTCCAAATCTTAGTAGGTGCACCATGAATACTCAAGTCATCCCCTGAGATGGGGGGAGGGAGCAGAACCAGCCAGGTAGAGGAGGAGGAGATCAGGAGCAGCAGCTGCTCTGAGTGTATGCACAAGTGAGCACCCTTTGGCTGCATCTCATCCACCCTTCCCTGGAAGTAAGTCTCATTAGCTATAATGGGACTTACTTCTGAGTTGACCTGCCTAGGATTAGACTCTCACTTTCCCCACTCTAGGCTTTTGTGCAGCCAAACCTAAGGCAACAATGGTCTTTGCTCCCTTATCCAACTAAAATGTTAGATGAGGCTTTGTTCAATGAACATCAATTTCTGGTTTCCCATCAAAATAGCTTTTTCCCTCAGGAAATAGAGAGAGTCCATATCCACACCTGGAGAACAAAGCACCATAATTGGGTTTACTTCCAAGAAGTCCTCAAACAATTTGTTCCCTTATTGGGCTTATATGCAATCTTACTGAATGCAAAAACTTCCTTCCTTCACCTCCTGCCCTCACTTATCCAATTAGAATTCTGAGGTTTGGCTAATAAATATTCATTTCTCCTCTACTATCAGAATGGAGAAAAAGAGATTTCTCCTGCCTCCATCAGTCAGCTGTAAGACAAGAACCTTTCCTTGTGCCTTGCTCAGTCTGTAAAACGGCTCTCTGAGATTTTCCATGCAGCGAACATAGTTAGAACCCAGTTATGGAATTCCCTACCGGGGGAACTAAGATCTACCCCCTTGTTCTGCCGAGGGCTCAAAACCTTTCTGTTCTGTCTTGCATCTGAGTGATGGGTTTTCTGCATACTCTGTAGCATCTCCTACGTTTTGCCCTTCTCCAAAGCAATCTATCTTTTGGTTTTATTCTGGGTTTTAAAAACACAGATGCCCGATATGGCTTACAATCCTAAATAAATCAATATTTAAATTTATGATTGTAAGCAGCCTTGGGCATCTTTTTTTTTTTACAGAGGAAAGGGGAGATATAACTCAAATAAACAAACGAACAAACAAGCAAGCAAACAAGAAAGTACTCCAGGCCACTCACAGGAAAAGTAACTTGCTTACACTTTGAAAATACTGGAGGGGGTTTCCAAACTAAAATATTTCGAGTTTCCAAACTTTTTCGCAACTTAAGAATCATGGAGTCACTCGTAAACTGGAATTTTCTTGAGTTTTTGTCATTAGAGTAGAATTCCCATCTCTGGATGTGTTTCTAAGGCAGATAAATGGCTCTATAAACTGAAAGCTGCCCTCAGACTGTATATTACGGATGATCAAGTGCTTAGCAATACACCTAATCTTCACTAATAGACTATCTCAACTGAGAGCACAATCCTGACCATGTCTACTCAAAAGTAAGCCCCATTGTGTTCAGTGGGTCTTACTCCCAGGAAAGTGTCCTTAGGACTGCAGCTTGAAGTCTCTCTCAATTTTTGCTAGAGGGCAGTCTCTCTGTAAAGGCTTACCCTTCCTTTCTTGTGGACTATCTTTGGTTAGCTCACTATAACCGGCTGAAAAGCATGCAGGCCTAGCATTCACCTTGACCTTTGCAATTTTTTTGTGGGTAAGAGCTAGCCAGAGAATTTTCCTGGCTGCCAGAGTTTCCCATCCACTTTTAACAAGTGCAATAATTCAATTCATTCCAAGCGATTCAAACACAGAAAGGCCCATATTGCTATTGGAAATAGTGATGCCCCCTAAGCTCTTGGGATTGCTGGATCACAGGAGTGATTGCTACATGCAATGTTACTAGCTTACCACAGAAGTCATGGAGTTTAATCCATATTTATGAGTGTGCAGCGCTTCAGCTTTGGATGAACATGTGTGTGAACAACCATCTCAGCAGAATAGCTGAAAATTGCTGCCTGCTGTTTTGCATGTTTCAGTCTCCTTTGTTTTGATCAGTACTCTGTGCTCCGACTTCAAAGTGCCTGTGAAACTGTTCCTGCCTTGCTGGGCTAGTGAACAGGCTGCATATGCTTCGCATTTTCTGCAATTCCTCTGATGCTTGGCAGAGAAGATTCTGTTCGCATAGCAGCAGCCGTTGCTTTTACATTTATGTTTTTCCCATTGAAAACTGCAGAAGACATGCCGAAGCTTTTAAAAACTAAGATCTGCAAAACTAAAACATTTTCGTCTCTCTATAGCGCACACTCCCTCAGCTTGGTGGATTCTGATCACTCTGGAAAATTACACATTTGCTATGAATCTTTTTTTCTTTGCTAAGGGCAAAATCCATAGCAGTCACAGGTCCACACAGTTATGTCACCCATTAGTGTTATTTTATGGAAAGTCATCTTAACTGCTCTGGAGCAAGGGGCTTAATTTCACTTTACGATATAGGCCTAAGATTGGCTGCGGTCAAGGCTGCACATAAAAGTAGTAGCATCTCCCATGCCCATTTTCGTTTGGTATTTCAATCACTCAGTGCATTAAAAGAAAGACTGTGGTCATCTGACATTTTTCCACTGCAGTTTATTCTCAGAGTTTACTTTGCACATCTTCTGTACATCCTCTGCTCTGTATTGTAGCAACTCCTTAGGAATAATTTTTTAATGAAAAAATATCCTGGTAAAATCTTCAAAAATAATTCATGTAGAACTGCTTTCTGAGTGTTGACTGAGTGAGAACTGCTTTCTCAGTGGAAAGGGACTCTTGTTTGGTTATTTTGCCTAGAATTTTCAAAACCTCCCTTTTCCTGTTGATAGCTGATGCACAATGGAAAAAAGCATAGGGAAAATTTATATATTTTGCAAGGCATACATTTTAATGATTGAGAGCTGTGCAGGTGTTACACTGCAACATAAGAAGATGAATAAGCTGAGAATAGGCATACCTGATTTCTAAAGGTTATGGAGAAATTTTTACACTTAAGGAGGGACATGGGAGAGCTGTTCCTTTTATTTACATTCATGACAATACTTCTTTTCTATAGAATGCTCCTAGATCCATTTTTTCTTCCTGCATGGAAAGTACTATGCAGGGAAACTATGAGGCAATCTTTCGATTTATCACAGGAAATACGCAAGGAAGAGTGCGAGGCTACAACCCTGAACAAATTTCCTCTACCTTTGAAAACTTTTCAGGACTTTTACCTCTGGAACCTTTGAAAGATTCCAGTCAACATTTTCTTTGGGGAATCTCATTTTCTATACATTTCTGTTGTCACAACTATATAAATACTGGATCGTAATAGGCCCATTTAACAGTTCTGATCTCCTAACTCTTTTTAGAACAGGAGTACACCATGGTCCCATTGCCTATTGCTACTCTGTACAAATGCTTTCACAGTTCTCTATGCCTTTTCTCCCCTTCTCACATTTTGTTACTTGTAGTCAGTGGTACTGAACATGCTAACACTTATCCAAGGTATAGTGTTAGCATGTTCAGTACCACTGACTACAATTAACAAACCCTAACTAGAGGGTCCAGTAAGCAGGGTTTTCATACTAACTTTAAATTTGGATTTCAAATGACAAATAAGAGGGTAATCCTAGTCAGCATGTACTGTATAGTCAGTACTGAAATGCACATGATTCTAATGCTTAAGAACACTGAATACAGTCTGGGTGAGGGGGCTATTTAAAAAGCTAGCCCATTAATATTTGCTAAGCACTGTCAGTTTTCCGTTCAAAAATGAAAACAAAACAAAGAATTAAGCTGAACATGTATGCAAATGGGCAATTATCAATTCAAAGGTGGTTCCGATATGTCAATTTCTTTTTTTCCCCCTTACACTGTTGGTTTCACAGATATACTATTCAAAAAGCTTGACAGAAGAATGGCTTCTTGTGAAGTGGCTTTCAATGTTACATCTGCTTGACTTGAGAAACAGAACTGTCTCTCATGACTCTAGTTATCCAGAGCATCCTCTGAGGCAACTTAAGTGTCCAGCATCCTTCCAGGATCCAGGATGATAAATTCTGCAAGGAATACCATCTTCAAACTGAACAAAACTGTTGGGAATCAGATTATACTTTAGTTTAAAAAAAAACAGTTGACAGAGCTTATTTATCAGAGATTCTTATGAACCTCTTCCATTGTGTAAAGTCTCAAATCTTTCTGGTTTCAAAAATTGAAAGCATCTTCTTTGTTTGCTTGCCTTTGAAACTCATCTTCAAGATGGCAAAAGCAGGCCTGTCATTACAAGATATGGCCTTGTGCTGAGCCACCTGTTTGTCTTCCTCACATTTGCTAACTTGCATTGCAAATGGGTTCCAAGTGGAGGCTATAAAAGAGCTGCAGATGGTACAACATATGGCCGGGTGTCTTCAGAGAGAGGAAAGGTGACAAAAAACAGACTAGCCTGATGCTCCAAGTGCAGCAATTGCTTCTTGTTCAAGACCAGACTTAATTCCCCTTCCTCAACTGTCAATTCTTGTTTTTACACAAAGGGGGGAGCAAGAAAAAGGATAGCAGTAGAAGGAATTATCCATATGAAACTCCACTGTCACTATCCAGCCCAATTTGACTTACACATCTGCTTGTTCTCTTTCTTAAATGCAATGAGATAGAATTCATTGAGATAAATAGATTTATTTGGTTGGATCATATATCTTATTTTTACTCTGTACATAATGTTGCATGTATATTTCATATACACAGTCTGGGAAGAAGAATTCTAAAAAGTATGCCCTTTTGTAGGGCATTCTGTCCACCTTCTTAGCCATAGACTCTCATCCTGGTTCTTGCTGCCTTTTTTGCAATGTATTGCTCACATGAGTCTGGAAACAAAAACAATATATAGGAAGGCAATATTTAAGTCTGAGGCTTCTGAGATCTATTTCTTCCAAACCGCTACATCAGATGGTTCCTCCCTTTCCCTGTCCCAAGCTGCAATAACTACCACTTAGGCAGGCAACTTCATTTGTAAGCCCCAGTGAGGTTTTTAAATCTTTATTAAAAATCACTTTTGCTATACACCTGTTTATGATTAGGGCTAAATTATAGCTGAAATCATGCTGCATGGGGGGTGAGGGGTGGAAAGAGATACCATAAGAAGAGACTTGCAGCACATATCCAGGACTCAAGCATTATACCCTTAATGGGTAACTATAACACTCTAGTCAACTGAAGAAATTTACTTATTTCAAAGTATTAACTCAGTCCCAAGGGCACGTGTAACTATAAAAGTTCATTGGCTGTCTTCATAAAATACCTATGCATAGTACTAATGCAGCCTTTGCCAGCACCCTCTCCTATAAATTAAACTGCAAAGCAGGCTCCATTATCAGGAAGTACTAAATGAAAGATGAAAATATGATGGGTGGGTATGAAGAGATTTCGCATTTTACAATCTCCATTCATTTTCCTTGATACCATCTTGTGGTGATTAAAAGATGATAGGTAGCCCAATCCAATCCCCCACTGCAAAAGTGCCAATGGAGTCTACACTACATGCTATGGAGGTGGAGGGGTGACCAGATAGATCAGGAGAAATAAGTTAAAACTTTTTAAAGTTTCTACCACGTGGCTAGATGTATGTCAGCTATTTAGCTTATGTAGGTCCCATCCCACTTCAGTCCAGTCCCTGCCCAACAGATTCACTGAACTGTCTCCACCACTAATTTATCTGCTCTGGCAAGGGCTGGGTCAGCACTGGTGGACACATGAGGCCTCCAGCAGTTGTAGTCCTAATGGGTCTACTTGGATCTTCGCCAACTCAAGAGATGGCACAGATCTGATTAGCTTGGAGCCACACAGTACTGCCCAGGAATAAGGCTGCCCCACCTTCCACTTTTCTGCTGCCCACCTGCCCATCCCAAAACAACCTTTCCCTACCCTTTCCATACTCATCCAATCCCCACACCAGCAAAGTTTGGTTGGTGTGGACCTACCTTTCTTTGTCTGGGTGAACTCTGGATGCTACTTCTGGGGTCAGCGCACATCTCTGCACCAGCCCACCCAAAGCTCATGGAGATGCAAATGTGCTATACAGAACCTTTGCAACCCTTCCAGCTAGTGCAAGGGACATGCAGCAGCCGAGTGTACCATTTGGATTGCGATCTTAATAACTGGACCAAAAACACCTAAACATTTTAATATAAAATCATTTATATTATATTCACTAGCACTAGAATGCTAGTCTAGTAATTTTGATATAAAACTGCATTTTAATATGAAGTGCATCCAGACGCTAATAGATTATACTTGCATAGGGCCCCCTTAGTTGTGGGCGCAATTTGAACCACATGGTTGAATTTGTCTAACATTGGCTTAATGACAGATTATGTTGTCTTCTTTGCTCTTTACAGATTAAATATATTGCACCCTGGAATTGTCACAGTACTTCTTAAGTCCATATCACAAAACAAACAACTGAGCAAAAAGGTTATTTAAGAGCAGGAAACATAGGGCAGAGGGAGAGATACACTCCATGCTGGCTCTTAATTATTGACGGGAAAAAATGTGGATCTCAGCTAGTTTATTCCCCATGCTTGTGCCTTACTGACGCTGATTGCTAAGTGGCCTTATAAAAAATTTTCAGGAGCTTTTCACATTTAATTCCATAGCTTATTAGAAGAGGCCTCCAAATATAGTCCATAGGTCTTAATCTTTGCTGTAGTAAGGGCACTTCAAATGCTGCATTCTTCACTGTAATGGCAATCCTGAAACAGCTGAGAGCTGGAATAATGAGAAACTAAGAGCATGAGCTAGCAAGTTCAATGGTCCCCTTAGCCATCAACTCAAAAGGTAGCCTTAAGCAAGCCATTATCCCTTCACTACAGATACGACATCGGTACTATGGGGATAATGACACTGACTAACTTGTGGATGTTGAACGGATTGCTGAGATAACGTACATGAAGTGTGTTGAACACTCAAAAAGTGCCATAGAAATGCTAAGTGCTTTTGCCATGTCTGTCATTTTGTTACTCCACCATCACTTAATGCTATGCAACATTTGGTATCTGAAAGACTACTTTTGTATTTATGACTGCATGAGTATGAGGTGTCATAGAGATACAGCAGGGCAAAATATGTAATAGGGAAAACATAGAGATTAACATGGGCAAAATATGTAACAAAATAACTATGGAAGTCAAAGGAATAGTTGCCAATGAAGGGGCAAGATTTCTCCTTCGGGAAGTCCCAACATACATCACAATAGGAATCTGAGGACACAAGCCAACCATCTTCTTCAGGGGTGTCACTAGGGTATGCGTCACCTGGTGTGCATCACCCCCATATATTGGGCGGGGCAACAATATGAATGGTGGGCATGGTTATGTGCCATTGCCCTGCCTCCACTGGTTTTTTAGCCATACGTTTTAATAAAGTGGTTTGCTTCACTGCATTCTGCTGTAAATTGCACATTCAAAGGTGTATAACATGATGGGATTATTTCTACAAACCATGATTTTAGCCATTTAGTTCACGTGCTGCCACCTCCTTCAAGGGTGCCTCCTTTCTAACGTCCTAGCAATGTCCCTAATTGGGACCATTTTGGTAGTCTTGTCCTCTCCCTGGACTGACCTTCCACTCCAGCCAAGGCATGCTTGCTTACTCACCAGTAAACACAGCTGTGCAGTCACATCCATTTTCAATGAATTTCAATGCGATCATCAGGGATCTGCTTCTGGGGTGATTTGTGGGGGCTTTGTTCATTGGATCAGGACACTTCTGGCGTCCTTAGATTCCTCTCAGCCTGCCCTTACCAATGAACTATGGCACGTTTGCCTACTCACGAGTATAGCCACAACATTTCAAAACCAATTTTTGCATTGGATTCTACGCTTCAATACAAATCCAACGGTATATGACATAACAAAGTTATGTGCGTTTTTAAGTCCCCCAGTGCACGTCACCCCCTTTGGGCATGTCACCTGGTGCGAACCACACCACCCGCACTACCCTGGTGATGCCACTTATCTTCTTCCACCTGTTCCTTATGTGAGGAAATGACGTGAGTAACTATGGACATCTGGATCCATTTCTAGAACAATGTGACAGTACACTGAATAGACAGTCCTAAGTAAAGTGTAGGTATGAACCTTTAGCCTTGTAAAAATTTTACCTACCGATTTCAGAAGCAGCAACTGTGATGTTGTACCAAGGAGTTTCTTCTCGATCAAAGACCTTTGCAGTTTTGATAATTCCACTGTTTGTGTCAATAGTGAAATACCTGTCTTCTTCTGTATTGTGTTCAATGAAGTATCTAAGAAAAAAGGAAAAATAATAAAAATACTTAATAATGTTTTGTAGCAAACTAATTTCTAAACCATTTAAATCTACACCTTCTTCAATTAAATGAGTTTCAGAAGGTTTCAGCTTTTGTATACCAGCTAAAGGAAATCATATGATTCTCTGAAACCTGAGTCTCAGAAACCTTGAAAAGCTTCTGGGAAGCTGTTCTGGGTTAGATGATCTGTTTCAGTACTAGGAAATGCTAAATACAGCACTTCTGAAAGCTGAAGTCTAACACAGGGCCGCACAACATTTCATTCATACATTATCTGATTATTCTTAGACATGCTGAGTATCTGATGTTGTGAATTTACATATAGTAAAAAAAGTTTTATTTTTTGCATTTACTTTACCAAACATCCCCATGGAAAGGGCTACTATGTATTGCAAAAGAGAGTGAGGAAGAATCAGTGGAGGGTTCAATTCCTCTCCCCAAATAATTCTTCCGTTTTAATAAGTAGGCCCTTTATGTCTACTTCCAACATGAATGGAGTAAACTGAATAAGAATAAATTTGGCTGATTCTGTCATGAGCAGATTGCTCATGCAAACAACACTTAACAGCAGTGACCTCATAGGGGTACCCTGGGATGTCTCCAGTGG
Organism: Cryptoblepharus egeriae; assembly: GCA_030015325.1. Classification (NCBI taxonomy): domain Eukaryota; kingdom Metazoa; phylum Chordata; class Lepidosauria; order Squamata; family Scincidae; genus Cryptoblepharus; species Cryptoblepharus egeriae. Next base: position 76,949,544 of record JAREYC010000003.1, on the reverse strand, counting down.
CTGCGCTCACTTGAACTGAACATACTGCCATCTTGAACTGAACAATTCAATGGTGCTGCCAAGACCACAATAAGTTTGGGAACTGCTGGCTTGTAGAAAAATGCTGGAGAAAGCATGTCAGTGGAAAGAGAGCAACCAAAATGGCAACGAAGAAGAGAACAGGAATGAACAAAATGTGACTAGAATTAAGCAGATAGACATGAAAGAAGCAAACTGCAGAAACATAATCATGATTAAGGAAAAATTATGTCATGAAGAGGGATGACAATGATACTTCATAGGTGACTTCACTCACATTAACCTGCTCAAACTATTATGTTTTGGCTTATGGCAGTATGTTTCAGTGATCCTGCTCTTTGGTCCTCCATTAGCAGATCCTTGGTTGTTGGATCTTGAGTACTAGACTGCTATTTCCCCGATTCTATTCAGTGTGAAGAACTGTGATTGCTGAGATTCAATCTGTACTGTTGGTTGGACATTTGAATTTCCAAGCCTCTTTGGCTGCAATCCTAAAGACACTTTCCTGGGAGTAAGACCCATTGAATACAATGGGGCTTACTTTTGAGTAGATCTGGTTAGGCTTACACCCTCAGTGGCCCCCACTTATATGTTTAGGATTTTCTTCGCACAGCTTGAGCCTTGTTCCTGCATGCATTGTGTGTGTTTTAAACTCTGGAGACAACTGCTTTACCCCTTTTCTCAGAAGTTTTAGAGTTCAGAAGAGTTCATTTTCAGGGCAAACAATGGAGGTGTATTGATTGTCCAAGGAGACCATTGGAGACGAGGCAGCCTATGGCAAAGTAAGTAAATTTTTTAAAACTATTTCTCCTGGGCTGCCTGGATCCCTCCCCTCACCCAAAGTATGCAACATAAGCTCATTTGGCAGAGCAGCATGGTCTGGCTTGCAGGGGTAGCACTGGGTCCTTAAAGGGTCAAAAAGATAATAAAGAAATCAAATAAAGCCCCAAGAAGTCCAGGTCGCAGCAGAACTTCAAGGCAAAGAAGAGGAATGCCTAGACTACTACGAGGGCAGACTAGATACTCAGCTTTTGACTGGTTTAAAAGGCAAAAAAATAAGGAGGCCAAGACAAAGCAGCTACAATGTAGAAAACAGAAGAGCAGTTAATAAAACTAAAGTATGTTCTAGACTAGACCCTAAAGATGGATATGGAAAACATCCAGATAATTATGCTAATCTTAAAATGAATCTGGGGGGCCACAGAAAATATGTTTTTTAAAAAAACACAACTTCATAAATACAGGCGACCCCCACTCTCTGACGGTTTGTTTTCTGATGGTTCTGCTTTTTCAACACTTTTCTATTATACCCAGGACTAACACATGCTCCACTCTTTCCATCTCTCTCTGCTGGTCAAAAGGCTAAAATTGTCTTCTCTGATGTTTGATGTGCATGTGACATGGAGATCAAAGTGTTTTTGGCATTTCCTTATGACTTTCTTCAGTAAATAATCATCATTCAAACATTCATTGCCCATTATAAGATATTCATTACCCACATCATTTTACTGTAATTTATGTATTTGTAATTGTAATTTTGTAATTTATGTATTTTGTCATGTGCTAGTAAATATGTGTTATTTAGGCTTTTGCAAGAGATATTTATGTCCTTTTTGTGGCCATTTTGTATTTGGAAACTGAAAAGACTGGTTCCATTTTTCAACAGTTTTCAATTTTGGATGGTGCTCTGATCCCTAACCTGTCCAGTAAGTGGAAGATACCTGTACAAATGAAATGAACACAAAACCTTGGAGATCAGCAGATTCTTGTGAGGTAACACCATCAACAAAATGGAAGAGCCAGGGAGATATTCAAAGAGCCAGGGAGATATTCAAAACTTTTTATTAATGAACTGTCAAAGACTTCGTCCATGTTGACACTAACCTGATACGTGTCTATGGAGGGATTTTATACACACATACCCATATGAACATGGAGAACTGAGATTTTGGCATAAGACTGTGTTTGGGATCACCAGTGCCATTTAGGAAGGGCAGGGGGCAGTTTCACTCATGATTCAGATCACCTGGGATTTCTCCTCTGGAGACCAAGAACTCTTATATATAGCACCGGAAACCACAGCAAACAACCTTTTTCAAATTTAAACTTTAAACTCCTTTCACTCAGGCCTCTCCACCGACATCTGTTTGTGTGCCCGTCTTCAATGAACCCTGATGATTTGGTTTGTGTCATCCAAATTCCACTATTGTCCAAAGGACAAGGATTGACAGCAAAACTCTATTATAAAAAGATAAAACAATGCAATGGAATGTGAATGCATGTTCTTTTCTGGCAGACTTTGCCTGCAATCCATGAGGCATGAAAATCTTGTCAGAGGTTGTCATTTTCAGCAGCAGCATGTGCCCAAATTAAGCATGAAATAATACATGTGTTTGGCTTATTTGACTAAACCCGGGAAAGTGTGGGATAAAGACAAGTGCATCGCTAATTATCTGCTGCCACCTTTTTGATGGGCCACCTCCTGTGCTATAATGTGGGATGCCTTCTTAACATTATTTATGAAAGTTCAAATGCATTGTCCTTGCCTCCTCCCAAAAGTGACAGAAGAATCCAAAAATGGCAATACCTGGCACTGTCATAACGGCCTCAAAGCAGAAATCAGATGTTCTGCTGAGCTTCCTTCAGTTTTTGGCATTCTGCCTAGTACTGAGCATGAAGGCTTTGAGGAGCACAGCAGAAAGAACAGAGAGGCAGCATCTGATGTGCCATGTCATTCGAAGTACAGTTATGCCCACATCCATGCACAGGGATCTGTTCCTCCAAAAACAAACACTGTGTGAAACAGCATTAAAGGAAATGTCACTGTAAGAAGATGCCAACAGGTATCAAAAGGCACTGGGTACTTATGGTCCTTGATTTACCCAGAATTTTCTGCTCCCATTGGCTATGATGGCCAGGATGAAGCGAAGACGAGTGAATCAGCATTAAACGAGTCAGCAATATGGGAGATATTACTGCATATTTCCTTGATTGTTATGGGGAAAAATTGAAGCAATTACAGACTTGCACCAGCTTTCAGACTGGCTTACACATCTTGCCTGAAAATTTTCAAAAAGGTGCTAAGTCTCTGGTTTAAGTTTCAAACCTGTGACTTAAAATGTTTTGTGCAGCATTATCGTTGGTGTTTTATTTCAACTATGATCTACTCCACTGATTCCCAAAGTGGTCGATATCGACCTCCAGGGATCGATGTCAACTTTCAGAGGGTCCATGTCAGCAACCAAAAAATTGGGGGGGTCCACGATATGTAAATGGGGGTCCGCCCACCAAAATCATCATTTCAGGTGTTTCATAAACTTTTAAGTAGATATTTTAAATTTGAAATAATTAATTATATGAGTAGGTACAATATGTTTTGGACTTATAACTGAACGAGGAGATTTAATGCTATACCTCAATCATTTGACTCCAAATATTAAGCAACTGCTAACAGAGCATCAAGTTCATCCCTCCCATTACCACCATTTACTAAAACTATTTTAATTATTAATTAAAACTTTTAATTAAAACTATTAATTAAAACTAAAAACTATTTTTAGTTTTGAACCTTAGCTTTATTGTATGGTTTTGTTTTGTTACTAAGTTCTGATTTTTGTCCAAAATCCAAATATTTACAGAGTTTTGTGCTAAATTTTAAAGAGAATTTTAATTTAGCCTTTTTAAATTTTGAGCTATTAACATTTAATTTTGTTTTATTAAAGTAAGATTTATAATTTAATTGTTTCCATAGAGGTCTGAGTAAAAAATTGCAAACTGAATAAAAAAATTAAGTTTCTTACAAATCCCTATCAAAGTGAACAGCATTGTGCCAGTTGTGAAAAACATATTTAATGATATAAAGTATAGGAAAATTTAATTTAGGCAGGCAGAGGGTCTACAGCAAAAAAAAATTCAGAAAGTGGTCACAGGACAAAAAAGTTTGGGGACCTCTGATCTACACCAAGGGTAGGCATGCTGGGCCTCTTTAGGGATTCTGGACCTTTAAAAATTGTGCAGAAGAGAGTATGTCAGCAGGTGCAGCTTCTCATCTATGTGGTGAAGCTTGTCATCTGTGAGATATAAAGCAGCACCTGCTGAAATTTCTATACAATTATTAAAGGTCTAGGACTCCTAAAGTGGCCCAGCTTGACCACCCCTGATCTACACCGTCTTACAAAGGGAAGTGCACAGATTCTCCTTCTGAAAGGAAAAAGACCTCCATCTAATACATTTGCTGTGAAGAATAAAAAAACCCTCCAAGTTAGGATAATAAATGAGGGTATGCATTAATACATACAATATGAAAATAATCGAACTTATGAATTTGTTAAAACACACTTTTTGACAGTGAAGTGCAGTGGTTGCCAAATGTTCTAGGAGTTTGGAAACTGCTGTAAGTTCATGGAGGGGAGGGAGAAAAACAGCAAAGTGATCGTGGTGATCACATTGCTGCTGGTGGTTAAAGGGTTTTTCCTCCCTTACCTGGGGGAAGAACACCTCTTCAAGGCTCCCTGCACCTCCAAACTTCAGAAAATAATTTAAAAAACTTAATAATTTAAAAAACAGAAAATAATAATTTAAAAAATAATTTAACATAATAATTTAAAAAACAGAAAATAATAATTTAAAAAATAATTCCTGTTATTGTTGAGTTTGGCAATTGAGACACCTATGTCTGTAGGGCACCTATCTATAAGTATCAGGTTGTCCAGAACCTTAATTCAAATTGGGGTTAAATTAGCTACCTTTTGGCTGGTGATCCCCATAATTAAGGATGTTATATTTCAATTAAAGATGAAACCTGCTAGGATTGTGAGATCCTGTCCCTTTACCTTAACAGTTTCATTGGAGCGCTGCTTTCTTCACCATTTACTGAAATGCATCAGTCAACCACTGCAGAACCACTTATCCATTTGATCAAAATGAAGGTGAAATGGGTTTGAGGCCACCACAGTTTCCAAATAAAACAAAGGTAGATGGAAAATGAGCTTTTCTATACTGCCCAGAGGAGCAGGTAACTTAAGCACCGCAATATATCATTTCTTAGTAGGTAATACTGCACAACAATTAGACAAAGTGGAGAAGCCAGAGGCAGCAATAAGGCTCTACTGCATGCCCCACTAACTCCTCATAAAATGAACACATTGGAGTGCACCGAAAAGCTATTTTAAATTGTGCAAGGTTTCTTTAATCTGGTTTGAGTACTCCACATGGCCTGGCCATAAAACAGCAGTGTTTATATAAAATAGAGTAGAAGAATCTGGCTTGTAATACTGTGAACTGAACTCTACCTTGGGTTTGCCAGCTTTTAGATATAGTAAGTGTACACCACAGTGCCATTCCAAATGTGGGCCGCATGATACTAAGCAAAATTAAAGATTTCTATTGCTTTCAATCACGGCAATGGTCAGCAAAGGGCAATTCAACAAATAGGATTGGATGCACATACTATTCAAATTGAATTTTGCAGAAAATCAATTGCAGGATTACCATTCACCATTAGGCTGCTCATGTCTGCCCATATCTTCTGGGGGCTTCAGAATGAAATCTGGAGACATGTGGTTTTTGATGACTTCTGGTTTTTGATGGCCACTATAAGTGGCCTTCTGGGGCCTGGAGAGGCTGCAGGTGGATGTACACAGCTTCTATGGGGTCCCCTCACTGCCAGAGATTCCAGGTTGGCCTCCATTGAGGGTTCAGGAAGAAATTCAAAATGAAATTCAAAGATACTGAACCCATGGATACTGTAGGCCACGTGTGCTCACTTTTTACTTACCTTATCTGGGCTATCTGATCACCACCCTCCTCCCGCCACAGTGTTCAGATATAGCCACATAGCGAAAATATGAAGGAAATACAGTAGAATTGGGCCATTAGAACAACAGCTCCTTTTATATTCCCATTATAGTTTCTCAAATTGTATGGAATCTGACACTTAACTCTGTTGAACTCATCACTAAAATTATATGAATTATTGTACTGAAAATCGAAGACAACTGATCCAAAAGGAAAAAAAAAAGAGAATAGTGTTGATACCATAACTATACAAAATAGTGAAGTAACTGTTTTGTAACTGTCATGGCTTTTAGCCAAACAAATAAACTTGTTGTAAAATAGTGAAGTTTGTGTGTAAAGTTTAACACTTGGAATACATTAAACATACATGCTGAAAAGCTGTAAATAAAATACTTAACAACAATATCCTCATAGTTTGCAGCTGATCTAATGCCATCTAACATTTTAGAGGAATTGTTTGTCTGGAGGCAGTACTTATTATTTACCCATCCAACCATCTTTGTACAGATCCTATTCTTCAGCAGCAGCTGGTAAATTAATTTCAATTAATTTCAATATAAAAATAATTTTTATGAGTCTGGATCTTGAGGGAAGGTCTACATTTCTGGAGCTACACAGACCTTCACTTTGCAATTACTTGATTTTCCAGAAATAGTTTAGAACACGAAAGGGAAGATGAGAAATCAAGTTTTCTAGGAAGGAAGGAAGGCAAACTCTTAATACAGGGTAGAAATTCATTTCTTTTCAGTTACCTGTACACAATGTGAGAAAATGGATAGTGTGACAATTGAAGGGCAAGTGCCAATTTAGCAACACCAGGCTTCAGATTTCACTTCAAATGAAATCTGAAACAGTTTCAGCCATTCGTTTTAGAAGCAGTTCTGATACAATCACTGAAACATCTCTGAAGATTTCTATGCATCCCTGTGTTGTCACTAAAATGTTACTAAAAGTGAAAACTGAAGTTAACTTGGTGGTTTCTTCTCAAGCAGGGTATCTCTGGTGTTTTGAGGACAGTGACATGAATTTTGGCAATGAGCAATGCAACTTGGCTGAATTCAGAATGGGATTGGCAAGCAGAGCTATTCCAGTCCCTTGTCACCCACACACAGACAAGGGTGACCATTTGACCCGTTTTCCCAGGACATGTCCTGGATTTTAGTTTTGTGGCTTGGAAAAAATCTTTGCTGTCTTCCATTTCCTTGTGAGCAGGAAACATGTAGTCTTCTCATAAATCATAAATTCTGCATAATAAATTATATGTAACAGTTTTAAATCTAATAAGTAATACAATGTTTGAATTAAGCACACAAAAGCAATATATATATATGAGTTTTTTTTTTGTTTTCTTTTGTTCTGTCCTACATTTTTTGGATGTCCTATATTTGGGAGGGCCCTGTCTTCTTTTTTTGGTTGTTGCATATAGTCACCCTGAACAGGAGGTATGCTTTATTATATAGTGGCGCCTCACGTAACAAATTTAATTCATTCTGAAGGCATGTTCTTTACGTGAAACATTCTTTACGTGAAGCGGATTTTCCCATAGGAAATAATGGAAACTCAGAGGAGTTGTTCCACAACCCCAAAAATATTCATATAAAAATATTAACTGGATGTAAAAATGATGACAGAACACTGGGATTGAATTCAAAACATGCATTCAATGTGCAGGATCCTATGAAGTCTACTTAGGCTGCAGTCCTAACGACACTTTCCTGGGAGTAAGACCCATTTAACACAATGGGGCTTACTTCTGGGTAGACATGGTTAGGAGGCTGCAATCCATGACACCTTCAAAGTGTCTCCCCACTTTCTCTTTCTCTCCATTCTGAGCCTCTCTCTCCCCTGCTCTCTTCTGGCTGGCCCTGAGCTGCTTCCCTCTTCTCCACTGCTCTTCTCTCCCTCTGCAGCGAACATCCAGCCACAGGAGGAACAGCGCAGAAGTGTTGCTTTCACTCTGGGCAGGTGCGCTAGGCAGCCTTGATGCTTTTTAAACAGGCTGCCGGCCAGCGCGTCTGCCCCAACTGCCAACGAATGTGTTCTTTACGTGATGCACTTTCTTTACGTAAAGCAGAATCCTAGAGAAATTTTTGTTAGTTACATGAAACATACTTTACATGAGGTGTTCTTTACGTGAGGCACCATTGTACTTGTATTTACTTGAATCTAATGCTCCATCAAATCTAATGAGCACCCTATGCTTATAATCAAAATTCCCTTGGCACTCAAATCCAATTAACCATTGAATCTAATGCACACCTTGGTTTTGGAGACTGAATTCAGCTGAAAAGGGTGAGCATTAGATTTGAGTAAATACAGTATATCTAGCCACATTCACACACATTTAGATATAGTCCTATCAGTTACTTGCCCAATTTCCCTGAGGAATTTGTAACAATTTCACATTAAGAGGATTAGATTACGGCAGCATATATCTATTTAGGATTTAGTTTCTACTTGCTGAAAGCATTTTCTCTAATCCAACCTTAGAGATTGTTTGTTTACATTCAGACTTTGACTTTTCAAGTGAGCAACACATTCTTAATTTTAATTTAAAACAAATATTTTTCCCTGACTCTGTCATGTTCAGATCAATAAAAAAAATTCTGCTTTAGAATGAACACTGCAAAACCAATCTTTCATTGAACTTATGAAGTTATAAGATGAAGGCTGCAATCCTAAACACACTTTCCTGAGAGTAAGTCCATAAAACTGAATGGGGCTTACCTCTGAGTAAACATGCATAGGGTTGCACATGAAATTTTTTATAAGATATATAAAACTTCACCACAAATTTAGATAAAATTAAATGTATTTTTCACTTTAGAACAGAAAACAGAGTTAGACTAGAAGACTATACAGACTCATCTTAAATATCTGCATCATTATACAACTCCCGAATGGCTTCCCTGAATTGCTGGCAGGTTTCATGATTTATGAAAGGGTCTCCAAAGTTTCATCTTCAAGGCTCCAGGACATTTTAATAATTGTGTAGAGGAGGAAATTTCACCAGGTGAAGCTTTTCATCTCAAAGATTACAAGCTACACCTGCTTAAATTCCCTCCTGTACACAATTGTTAAAGGTCCAGTCGCCCTGAAATTGTAAGTTTGGAGACCCCTTTCTTTATGGCATTGGGCTAAGGCCTCATCTTAATCATTTTGATCCTAAGCTATACTGGAAAACCTGCATACAAGTCAAACCTAAGTATCCGGGTAGATTTGTTCCTCAGATTGCTGCAGTTGACAAAATATGCAGATGCCCAAAATGGAAGCAGAAATGACATTTTCCATCATTTCCAGTTCAAATTAAACCAAGTAAAAAAAAAATAAAACCCTGATTTCCCCAAGGATTTATATATTGATTTATATAATTCAAACAAGGATTTATATCCTTGTTTACATTCAGACTCTTGGCGATTGTTGGAAACAGGTGAGCATGAAGAAATTGGGCAGCAGAGTAATCAGGCAAGCACAGTCACACACAGAGAAAGTCCTCAGGGGATTTGTAACAGGAGGATTTGCTGAAGAGGAGAAAAGTGGTAGTGGCTCAATGTTTTTCTCTTCTTCGGAAAATCAGTTTTACCAGGAATCTCCAGTGATCATCCTCTGAGGATTCTGGATGCATGTGTATGACAGGGTGCCTAAAATACATCCAGGTCCATGGGAAGCTGCAGAGCCTTCTTTTCAGCCATTCTCAAGCACCGGGGAAAAGAGAGGTGCCTCCAGTTGACACCACTAAGAAATGGCTTCCTTAAGTCCCTTAGACTGCCCTGGAGCCCTCTAGCTTGCCTCCAACAATAAAGGAATCCTTTTATCCCTTTATCCCCTTACTTAAACGGTTTTATCGGGACTTATAAAGGGACTCAGTACAGGTGGCCATGGCCATTCTCAAGCAGAAGTCTATAGGTCAACAATCCAAAAGAAAAGGCCCCACTTGTATTTGACTGATCATTTAGTAAAATGGAAACATCTGAACATAATCAAACCAAACTTAACCCTTTCAAATTTCCAAAAATGTATTTCAAAAGGGAATGTTAACTGTGTTTAATTTTCTCCCATTGAAATGGAAGGATTAGCAGAGTATGCTCTTCTCTAGTAAACTTCGGTCATGAAAGGCAAGGTATTGTTTTATACCTCACACCAATAATGCCTTCCAGTAAACGCTTTATTTTCTCCCACAGAAATGAATGGCAGTGATTTTCTCCTATGGGGAGGAACTAAAGCACTGCAGTTGAGGGCATCATTACAGAGGAAGCAAAATGTATCAACGTTTTCAACACATACACAGACCCCTGAAATATATGGTTCCTCTCTCCATCAGCCATAATGAAAGGGTTTTTAGCTGCTTAACTACTACCTTCATGCTGATTCTTAGAGTTGAATGAATGTTCATGCTGTTTCTCTACATGTCCACAACACACCAGTTTTGCAACACATTTAAGAGAACAATTTTGCAACTTCCTCTTACAGTACAATGTGAAGAGCACATTGATTAATAATATTGCTACTAAGCCGTAACATAAACATCAATTAATATTGTTACTATGCAATAACAAACACCAACAGAATATAACGCATTACTACTACTGCTGCTACTACTACGTTATGGCAGAGGCAAACACAAACAGGCCATTTTATTATAGGAAAATATGGAGCTGCTTTATACAGAAGCAAACCTCTGTCTTAACTAGCCCAGTGCTATTTCTCTGGACCAGTCATGGTTCCTCAAGACTGTGGTTTTCCCCATCCTTAAATGAGATTTTTTAAAATGTCAATTAAAGGGTCACAGTAAGTACTTCATCACAATGCTATGGATCAAATTTTTGTCATTCCCATTTCATCCCCAGTATGCACCATTTTGTACTGATAAAGTACAAGAGGGTTTGTAAAGGGATGTCTGTTGCCATCTTTCTTCTCCTGAAAACTGGACCCCGATAGGCACATTGCATTGGCAGATTGCATAAGACCTATGTATCTCAAAGAGTAAGTGGTCCGTACAAATTCTTCCCTATAGATGGTCTTTTCTGTCACAGTTTGGTTAATCTTTCTAAATGTACTGAGTCAGACTTTGTTATCTTTCCTGTCTGTCAGGAAGGAAATGCAATATCATATTGGGAGATGTTCTGGACACCAAGTCAAGATCACATGTCTGAATCTCAAGAAACTGCATCAGATGCTTCTTCTTTCTGAATGTATATAAAAGGGTCCTGAACAGTCCATTAAAAATTGCAGCTGAAATTGGTGTAAGTGGCTGCAGATACAATATGAAGCTTGCCCATGAGTTTCTGTAGGAGGAGGCACCACTTTTTAAAAATATAAGAATATTCTATTTCATTATCTCTATCTTGAGACTGTTGCTTGTGCAAAGCTAATAACTCCTGGTTTCTTTCTCCCCCTGGTCTGTTCCTCATTTCTGTATCAGAAAAGAACCTTGCTCTTGGTAATACATATGGTATTACTCGTCACGTATTTCACTTTTTAAAACTTTCTCACTAGAACATTAACATACCAAACACCTTCATAGTTAATTCTGGATCAAGTGAGGCCTCCATAGCATAGCTTTGTTAGAAACATGCATCTTGTCCTCAATCTCATCATATTCATTCAGCTTAATGAAGATCTATTAGTACCATCATACCTTACTATGTTGTTTGCACTGTCTGGATCTTGCGCTGTTACCGTGCCCACAACAGTCCCAACCTTGGCGTTTTCATACACGTCCATGACATAGGAAGGCAAAGTGAACAACGGAGGCTCATCCACATCTCCAACAATGATCTTCAACATAGTTACATCTTTAAAAGGTCCTAAGTGTGAGAAGCGGAAATCGAGGTGGGTATTTGCTCCTTCTATATTAAGAGTATAGGATTTCTTTTTTTCATAGTTGAGTGGCTGTGGGGAGAAAAGAAATGTAGCATTACCACAGTGAGTATGGGCTTCATTGATTGACAACATGCATTCTTTCATTCTCTCATTTTGCACCATGAGTTGTACTTGCTGTACTGGAACTGTTCACAGGTTGAAAACCTGTTCACAGGTTTGATATGGTTACAAAAGTGTTACAAATTTCATTGCTAAGGATTACTTGTGCTGTCTTTATTGAATTCTGATGGTGTGTCCTGTCAATTTCAGCCTTCTACTTTTTTTTAATCTGAAATCTCTAAGTGAATTTTAGCCTCTATCAGATTTTCCAGCCTTTTTCATGTCATGGCACACTGACAAGGCACAAAAATTGTCAAGACACCCCATCAGGTTTTTGACAAGGCACACCACTGCTGCCACCAGGGGACTCACATCTTCCATTGGCCATTCTCCCAAATTCCTGTGGCATCCCTGTGGATCACTCATGCACAGTGGTTGAAAACGACAGTAACCATCTTATCATCTCATCATCTTATAAGCTCATCAGTAACAATCTTATGTGTTCTGTCTCATGTGTTCTAACAATCAAGAGGCTAGTTGTTACATTTAAGTTGGCTGTGCTCGTTTTGACCTCATTTGCAGCACTGGATCTTATCTGCATTCCATTTACCAGGAGTGACCACTCACAATCCACAACTGCAAGTCCCAGAATGATGTTGTGAAAGTTGCACTAGCAGAAACAGCTGGAAGCCAGGCTAAGGCAAAACAAAACTGCATAATCTCCCTTATTCTTTGCTGGAGCAGGCAAGTTTGTTTGGAGGAGGATGGGGGGGGGGGGAAGACAGGGGTATGTACTTGGCCAGTGTGACAGCAGGAAAAGATGGATCTTGACATTTAGGGCATGCTTGCTGAAGAGTCCTTCCAAGGATAACAGTGACAGATTCTTATCATTGATGGGAAGGAGCCAACACAACTTCTGGACCAGACTTCCCAAATCAAAGATCTTTCAGATGTGTCTAGAAAGAATGTGTATGTAAATAGGCCATTGGTTCATTTAGGTCAGTATTGCTGACACTGACTAGCATCAGTTCTCTACATCTCAGAAATGGACCTTTTCCATTTTCCTCTCTGAGATGCCAAATCTAAATCCAAAACCATCTCCATGCCACGCATATGTTCTAAGCCACAACTCAATCCTGAAGTTTTCTAAAACCGAGCCACTGACATCAATTGGTTTTGGCAACCCCCTCAATGCACATGAATAAGCCATCACTATATCCAGCAAGGCATCATCCAAGTGGTTGTGCGTACACCATGCTGCCTATTAATCCTGGCATATTTTAAAAAAATAGCCCCTTTGATGTTATCCAAAAGATGGTTGAGAGAGGATGGTACTTATATATTCCTTTTCTTCTAGCTAGTCAGTGGAACGGCACAGAATGTAATGTCCGCAGCATAATAAAACACCAAGTGGAAACATGTATGTTAGCCGTTCTCAAGATAGTGTGCATTTGCAGAAATGTTTCTGTGTACAGCTGATCAAACACTTCAAAACCTGGTCAACATAAATATCACTTTCTTTCCAAGGCAATTCTGTGTGCTCAGAATGCCAGGTCAAGCTTTTTTCAAGTGCTTATTTTCAGCTTACCCAAGTGCAGAATTAGCTCAGCACAACCACATGGCCTTTTGTACTGAAAGTGCTTCAGTCACTTACCTCACCTGATATTTTGTGGGGTGATATAAGAACCATCTGTTCATGCTTTGGTCAGGATGACAAAAGTGAAGAGGGAAAATGAGTATATCTCACTTTCTATAATGTCGGACCACAGGCAGCGTTAAGACAGATTTGCAACTTTGGAAGCTTGGGTTGCATTTATCACAACACCAGTTCTCCACCTTCTCCTCGTGTTTTAAAGAAGGAAAATAGAACCTTTTCAACTGCAGCAAACAGCATGGACCATAGAAAGACTCTGAAAGTCATGTGCTCTCAGTTTAGAAATAAGAAATCTATTGTTGCCCCCACATATCCAGCAAGAGCCAGCAAGACACTGGTATCCTGGTGGAAGACTTGCTTTGAACATTAGTGTCAAGGGGTGAATTCTGACATCATGTTTTACAGGTATAAACTGTAGACAAATGCTTACTCAAGTTATTCATTGAGCACCCACACATGTGTGTGTGCACACACAAAATGGGCCACTGTATTACGTGAAGCTTTTCATTGACAGATCAAAAGTTCACTATTGTGGAAATCCTCTCTCTCTTTCTCTCTCTCTCTCTCTCTCTCTCTCTCTCTCTCTCTCTCTCTCTCTGTGTGTGTGTGTGTGTGTGTGGTGTTGTGTGTGTCATTCACCAGTTCACTCATATATAATGTAACAAGTACTGCATAGGTGTACTCCCAGAGCATATGTTTCAACAAGCTTAGGTTGTCTACTGCAGTTTTTTGGCCTTTAGTTCTTTAGCCTTTAGTGCTTATTTTTTGAGGTTTTTTATTGCTTTTTAATATTGCTGTTATTTAAAATCTGTATTGAAGCCAGATTTAAGAGTTTTCATTGTGTTCTTTTTCTAATCTGTAAGCTGCCTTAAATGCCTCTTTTGCAAACACTGACAAGTATAGGTATGGCAGTCTAAAATAGTATGTTCCAGCCCAAAGTGAATAGGATTGCACACACAGACACATACACACAGAATGGACCTACTATCACAATAAAGCCTACTTCTATAAAGAAAATCAATTTTTGAATGGACATAAAGGGTGACTACTCTTTACTACAAGGAAGATTACAGATGGTATCTCTAAGGACACCGTCCCAACCCCCTCCCTCGTGGGATAAAGCATCAGTACAGATGCACTGGTGGGTGGGGAGTCACATAGGATTGAACTGCCTTTGTCATTTACTGCCATGCAAGGGTCAAACCTAATGAAGTAATTGCTTTTCAACTTGTTTGAAATGAAAAACATAAAAAGGATACGAGTGCAGAAAAATTTTTCTTTCCCCATCTTACTTTAGACTACTCTAACTTCCAAGAGTTTTTGTTCCAGTTGAGGCACTTTCATTACTGAAGGTTGAGTAAGAAGAAAAGTGCTTTGAAAAAGAAGTGGAGGGAAGGTAAGAGTGCACATGTTTGTGTATCAGGACACTCCCTATAAATGCATGCCACTTATGTTTTTCACATTTTGTGACAATGTGAAATGTGACAATGTGACGATGGTTTGGGCAATATCATACTAACCATATGGGGCTGCAGTTGTCATGATTACAGTAAAATTCTGATTGTCTGGCATTTCCCATCCAATGGTCTAGCATCAGTGTCTGACCAGAAATCCTTTCCGCTTGGGAGCAGCCTCCAAACCTTGCTCTCCCCTCTTCAATTTTGAAAACTACTCAGGGACAAACCAAGCAACTGAGAGTATTGCAAGTTAGTGAACCTGTTACCTTAGTATCAAGAATGCTAAATCAAGAGGAGAGGGAGGGCCAGGGAGCAAGCATGACAGGAGAGGTGTACGTTTATAGTCCTGCTTTTATTATAACTTGGCACTTCAAAATGTGCCAACTTCAGAATGTTATAATAACTTGGCATTTCAGAAGGTCCAGAATGTGCTGGATTATCCAATTTGCTTACCTTCTTCAATGAAATAATTCCTTCTCTTGTTTCTTTGTCAGTAAATATGGAAAAAACTCCAGAACCATCCCCATTTATGATAGAGTATTTCATGTCTGCATTTGATCCGGTGTCTGGATCGTTCGCTTTGATTTTACCCACTGCAGAACCAACTTGCGCTGACTCCGGAACGTAGAGCTGATAATGTTCTGTAAAATAGAATCAGATAATGCTTGTAATCATTCTACTGGAGGAAAATGTCAACCATCTCAAAGCATATCAGGCCTGATATAAGTCCTGAGCTTAATGCCAGATTCCAAATTTTGTTTCATCAATCTATAGTACCGGTATGTATAATTTTTTTTTACTGTTTCTTTCTAGAATGTATAATGTTGACGGGAAAGAAAAATAAACTGTATATAAGAACCTTGCTAGATTAAACCATCCAGTTTAACATCATTTTTTCCAACGAGAACAGCCCAGAAGCTTCTGGAAAGTCCATTAATGGCATGAAAGCAACCCACTTCCAGTGCTTTGCATCTGTTTGGATTGTTCAGCTGTCATGAATAGGGTTGCTGTATATTCCCCCAAATAGGGACAGTCCTATTTTGGGGGACTGTGTTCCCATATTGGCAAGTGTGACAGAGGGTCCTGTCCATATTTTGTGGAAAAGAATTATGGCAACCCTAGTAATGGATTATTG
Source organism: Cryptoblepharus egeriae (assembly GCA_030015325.1). Classification (NCBI taxonomy): domain Eukaryota; kingdom Metazoa; phylum Chordata; class Lepidosauria; order Squamata; family Scincidae; genus Cryptoblepharus; species Cryptoblepharus egeriae. Next base: position 76,933,562 of record JAREYC010000003.1, on the reverse strand, counting down.
CACCAACCTTTGCCCTCTGAATCTGTCTGCTCCTGTTTAAAGCTGTCTAAACTGAAAGCCATGGTTTCATGCACAATACAGTGTGCATTATACACACTGGTATGTGTATGAAATGAATTGCAAACACTGTATTCTATTCTCTTTTGTTTGCTTCAAATGTACTGCTACTCAGCTTCACTGAGTGACCCTATTGAAAAGGGTCTGCATAGTGATGCAGCGTAAGACACAGCAGGCAATGTACCAAATCAACATAAGGCAACTGAGATCTCATCTTTACTGTCACTGAACTGCTTGACATTCAGAGCTATAACACCATGTACAACTTGCAGCCACCAAAGAAAAATATAACACTGCTGCGCTGTGTTATACAAGGAAGATTACAGAAGGTGTCTCTAAGGAGGCCAGGTCCCAACCCCCTCCCTCATGGGATACAACATGTGCTGTATACACCATGCACAGGAAATTTATTTGCTTCTTCACTCCCAAACGGCCACAGAGGCAAATAAATTTCCCCAGAGTTAAAAACTGAGCAATTTTAAAGCCTGGAGATAGATATCCTCCCACACTTGTATGTCTTGCAATGGTAAAAAATTTTTCCACTCAGAACATCATTGCACTGAGCTACATCAGGTTATGTCTTAAATGAACACTAATGCACCCTGCTGGCTGGTCTGAAAAATGTGTATAAAAGAAATAAGGGCTAATTTTCAGTCATGGGGCTGAGAAAGCAGCCTATATGAGACTTTTTCCCAATTCATACTGATATGCATTCTATTTATCTAGAGTTTAATGCAGGGAAGAAGACTGGACTGTGCAGCTGAAACTCATATACCTATTAAACAATGGCCCAGTAGACGTGTTACCAGCACTAATTTCCTTATGTCAGGCTGCAGTCCTAGCCCCAGTTAGGCTGGAATAAATGCTGGCCTAAGTCCCTTGCTGGCCTGGGTGTGTCGCATCACTCCTGCGGGAGGGTTAGGCAAGTTCATGGAGATGTGCCAGCCCCCCACACCATCATGAGAACAGGGAGCAAGTGAGTTGTGCCAGCCTAAATTGGTTAGGATTGCAGCCTCAGTCATAGAAATGTACAGATATAGACCACTGTGATGTGGCTAACTTCTGTTCTAATTTTAAAATTTGTGTTTTCTTTTTATTTGATTTTTTCTGTTTTTTCTATAACTTTATTTTTGTTATTTCTGTTATATTGATTTTCTGTTATTTGATTTAAAAAAATGTTACTTGATTTTTGCTGCAATCCTAACCTGCACTGGAAAAGACAGGCTGGCATGCCTGCACATATCCAGCACAAGTTTCAGGCAGCAAGTAGCTCACCCTCAGGCGAAAGGCAACCTTTCTAGGAGGCACAGCCACTACAGTCTCAATGGGGCTTTTTGGATCTGTGCCACCTTAATCAGCAGTGCAAATGCAAGCAGCCTGAGACTGCCTTGGGCTGCCCAAGTATGGGATTAGAATCTAGCACAAGTGTCAGGTCCTGGCCATGTTTGCCCACCCCTGGAAATGTCCATCCTCTCCCATCCCAGCACACTTCCCTCCTTTCTCAAGCCCCAGATCCCACAACACCTACAATGATGCAAAAGTACCCTGCTGGAGCTGGATCCAGCACAGGGAGGCTAACACATGTTCTTGAGCCTGCTTTCCCTATACTATGTAAATCCCTAAATATTGTAAAATGATGATGCAAAGATGCTTTATGGCATGCTTGCAACACTCCTAGGCCCAAAGGTATATTAGGACTGTAACCATATTTGACTTATTTGTTGGAATAAATGAGCTGATGTTCATTCTCTCTCTCTCTCTCTCTCAATATCAATACCAATATCAATCAATCAATCAGAAACTGCTTCTCAGCTTGAATTAAGAAATTAGGAGAGGAGCAGAATTCCATCATTGCTTTAAACTCATATGATCAGAATAGCAAGCAATGGAATCTACAGCCTATAGCCTATATCACAAGCAGCATGAAGGTTATACCAATCTATCCTTGTCAAATACACATTTAGAGTGATATACGTTCTGACACAACTTGCAATCTGTCACGCTTCCAATGAAACACAACCCAACTGCCATGTATTGTGTCTTGCTGGGTGCTTGACAACCTCCTTATTTTTCAAGTCCCAGGAAAGTAGCAAAAATTGAGGGTTTCCTGTTACCATTCAATCTAGTATCTGTAATCTAGTATCTGCAAGCATTCAGGCTGTCTGCATCTAGCCTGCATGTCATACTGGAAGCATGCATGCTTATAGCAACCTGTAAATCTTCGTGGCAAGCAAATAAAAATGTTAATGGGCGCAAGGGGGTGCAGGCAGGCTGCAGAGATAAAATTCCCCAATTCCATGGTTTCTGTATCTGCAGGGGACCCTGGAATAGATCCCAGCAGATGTGGATATGCAATCTCCTGGTTTTAGAAGTAGCCAGCACAATCCTAAGCCCTTTTTAGGGTAGAACAAGACCCGGCACAAGTCCTGTGCTGGTTTGAGAGAATCACAATACATCCATAAGACTCTTCTTTCCCACAGGTCCTGAATTTGGCTTCCTGTCCAGGCATGGTGGGGCTGATCCGGGCTTGGGGGGTGGGGGTTGTGTTGTACTTTGGGCCACATTAAAGGCTGCTCGGAGCAGCTCGCAACCAAGTGTGGCTGTCCGAGCAGCCAGTGTGTGAATGAGAGGCTGCGCATATGCGCACAGCCCCTCTATCCCTGTCGGGAGTTTTTTTAAAGGATATACTGTCCTTCAGTATCAGACCAGCCGGTCTGATTCAAGAGAGCACTCTGCGGGGTCCTGTGCAGAGCGCTCCGCCTTAAGCTGCCTCCGCGGCTGCCTAAGGTGAAAGCGATTGTCCCTCGCCGCAAGCTCGGCTGCCTCCGCTGTTGCTCTGAGAGGGAGGACACGAGGGACCTTCCCTCTCACCTCAGGCAGCCGTGGAGGCAGCTTAAAGCGGAGCGCTCTGCACAGGACCCCGCAGAGTGCTCTCTTGAATCAGGCCGGCCGGTCTGATACTGAAGAATACAGAGGCTTTAAAAAAACCCGACATGGAAAGATGCTGTGTGCAGTCTCTCATTCACACACCATCTCTCTCTCACACACACACACACAGTCTCTCATTCACACACTGGCTGCTCGGACGGCCGCACTTGGTTGCGAGCTGCTCCGAGCAGCCTTTAATGTGGCCCAAAGCACCACATGACCCCCCGCAAGCCCAGCGAGCCCAATAGGTAAGACCCCCCCTGAGAGTGGTTTGACAATATGTAGGGCAAAATGTAGGATGTCCTACATTTTGTCCTACATTTTAAAAATATAGGGCAAGGTCCTCCAAAGGTCCAGATTTTCAACTGAAAATCCGGGTTTTTTGGGACCCTTGTCCTACATTTCGAAGTTGACCATATGGTCACCCTGGGTTGAGGTGAATGTAGACCTTTTTTGCCTATTTTCAACAAATGGTAAAGACTTTGCTTCTCCATTTTGGTGCCCAGAGAGTATACATATGGACACCCAATTTTGTCCATGCAGCGCATAGTGTATGGTCCAAGTGGCTTAGAAAATCCACAGCACAGACTGTGTCTGAAGACCATTTGTCTCCTTAACAGCATTCTTTCCCTGCTCAATTTCACAGACCACCTGCCTTCCCATTTGCGATCACATAACGTTCATTCAGCAACTGCTGACATAAAAAAATAATTATGGAGGCTCCAGTTACGACTCCACAGTTAAGTATGTGGTTAGCAGTGCACTTAAAGTAGGAAACAGACTTCATTGCCATGCATAAAGAATACAGCAAATCTTCATAAAAACCACACCACTTATTCTTTCAAGCTTCAATACAGCAAAGCATTTATTAAAAGAAGACTCATGGTGGATAACTGAATTTCCTTGAAGAAAACCAAGAAAGAAAGCTTCTGAATACAAGCTGCACAATGTAAAGGATGTGGCAATAATGAATTTAGATCTAAGCCAAATATAGCAAAGTTGCCGTAATTCTCCAATGTTCTCATCTCCCAAGTGATGGGCAGCCCTGAACCATGACCATTTCATCGTTTAGGAACAAGAGGAGCAACATAACGGCATCATTCAAATATAAGCCACAGGATCACAACATACAAAGTTGCATGATAGTGTCCAGCATAGTGTCAGATGTTAGCAACAGTTTACCTACTAGCCAACAGCTCTTCCTTATGTAACCTTGTGGGCAACTAAGTTCACTTTTGAAATAAGAAGTGATAGGATCTGGTTTGTGATACTGATGCCTGATTCCCCCTTTCTGCCATTTTCCTGCCTCGTCTTCCTCCCCCTCCTGACATCCACCTTTCCTTGTCCAGCAGGTGCAATCAGATCTGTTGGTCAGGTTGCAAAGCTGCTTCCTCTATTGGCAGACCTCACAAAGTGTCCACCAGTAGATCACTGTGTACTCTATATGGAAACATTTTTCAACTGTGTTCCACTGTCGTAAACCTTTAGGTTCAGCAGCCCAATCCTAAATATAACTGGGCTGTTAGTTTGTCTCAAATCACAATGATTTCCACAATTTTATTAGCTGCAAATCCAGCTCATTCCACATTTGGAAAAGATGAAGGTGGTAATTGCAATAAAAGGGTAATGACAAGAACAGCTGGTCGATAAACATAAAACTAAGAAAGAGCAGACTGTTATTGGGAGCATGCACTGCTTGTGAATATGACTCATGGCATTTCCCAACCTCTCTTGATTATTCACAGGTCATCTTAGTTTTTAACCAGTCCCTCCAAATTAAAATAACTCTTCATTACATTGCCAAAATGTTTGTCAGGAAACAATAAATCAGATCAAACCTTTACATACTCTGAGGGAACCTGGGTGGATTGTCGTTGACATCTGTGAGTGTTATATTGACCGTGGTTGATCCAGACAGCCCTCCAACTTGTCCAGCCATATCTTTGGCTTGAATGACAACCGAATAATGTTCTCTGGCTTCCCTGTCCATGTTATGCAAGGCTGTCCTGATGACACCTGTGAGGTTAAAAAGAAAGCTATAGGAAAAAAAAGATGGCCACTGACACAGTTGCTTTTGTCACAAGAGACTGAGACAATATGATACCACAAGCAATTAATATCCCTTATCACTCAATTAGTAACTGTGATTTATATTCAACAGATTTTCAACATTACTGTACCACATTTGTGTGTAGTGTGGGGGCTCAGATATGACATTACAGTATTAAGAAATGTTCACCAGCACAACATTGTTGTCTTCAAATGCAAATGTGAAAGCATTTTCAAGACTGTCAGCTTGCCAGTGGATATGGAAAAATTAAAAATACTTTTGTTACAAGATAGAATAATATATTAGTAAATGATTAATTCATTGCATGCAGAGAAGAGAGACCTCCAGATATAGTGGTGAAAAAAGATATCGTTTTATCACAGATTGCAACTGCATAAGTACCAGATTCAGTAGACTTATTAATGAGTATATTATAATGCCTAACTTGAGGGATCTAAAACAATCTTATTTTTGAAACATTTAAAAGTTTTGTTTTCATGTGGAAATGCGTATCAAGTGTGGATTTTTTTCCAACTGATGCTGCAACTGAAAATCGCCCTCTGACATCTTCAATCGCTGTGGTCACAATTTATTTTCTTTGAGTATAATTGCAGCATCATGCCCTTGCACTCTTTGGAAAGTATTGCTTCTTGATTTTGGTTTGCTACCTGTATTCAACTCACTGTGGAAGACAATATGGTAACTATGGGGAGATTGCTTGGAAGTGGCTCCATGTGGGGGTTGCTTCGAGACCTAAGGAGTCAAAATTGACATCTCTCTGCCATAATTACAATATATTTTATTTCATTAAACACCAGAGACTACCCACTTCCCTCCAGTTAACCCTATCCTTTGAGATCAGCAGGAATAATCTTTGTCTATCCCTACAATCCAGAGTAACTACGGGAGCACGTAAGAGACATTACGTGTACCCATAGTTACTGCACCACCTAATGAAAACCTATGAGAAATTCATATTGCAATCCAGAGCAAATTGTTCTTACAACAGAACAAGGACTCCCCGTAGTTACTCTGGATTGCGCCCTATGTCCCTCTATTTAGTACTCCATGCTAAAATTGAGTTAAGTCATGGTATACCTTTTTGGCTCAGCATGTCAAAAATTTGGAAAGTGCTATTCTTCACTCTGCTGGTGTATCACGAAACACCAAACAAAAGAGAAAGAATTCTGTATACATCCATTCATTTTTAATACAATTCAGTCATGTTTAGAACTAAAGAAACTAGTGAAATGTACCCACGTAGCAGGTGTAAAATACCCACCATACACCATCCCCCATTGTGCAACCGTCCCCATCATGCAACACCCTACCATGCGCATCAACCCCCATGTGCATCATCCCATCATGCGCATCACCCCCATACAGAGCAACATCCCCCATGTGTAGCAACTTCCACTATGTGCACCAAACCACCCATATGCATCAAACCCCCTATGCGCACCACCCTTCCATGAGCATCAACCCTCCTTGTGCAACACCCCCTGCATTCAACTACCCACGCATCAATCCCCCCAAGCACATCATCCACTATACGCAACACCCCCCAGTGCAACAAACCCATGCATAACATCCCTCATGCGTATCACACACATACACTTGCAGAACATCCCCCATGCACACCACCACCCCTGTGCACCCTCCCTCCCAGTGCATGAGGCACTGGGCACCAAACTGGCTGGTTGTTGATCAGAAAGTCTTCAATGTTAAGCAAAGGACAAAAAACATTGTCCCCTTTTCACCCCCTTAAGGGTTAAATTTTTCAATCAGTTCTTGGTGGGTACTCATGTGACATAAGGAACACCCCAAATTTCATGCTTCTAGGACAAGGAGTACGGGCAGAGCATCCCTCAGTCAAAGATTCTTTGATGTGAAGTACAGGGAGGAAAACATATTGCTCCCCTTTTCACCCTTTTCTGATTGGAATTTCCAAAAACCGGTTCTAAGTGGGTGCCTCTATCATGGAAGAGACACCCTTCCCAAATTTCACACTTCTAGGTCCGGCGGTTTGGCTGGGAATTGATGAGTCAGTCAGCCAGTGACTTTTCAATGTTTAAATATATAGATGTCAAATAACGACAAAAATGAAATACCAAGAAAAACAAACTCAGTAGTTATCAGATGTTGGTGAATGCTACCAAAACATTGTGGCATGTCACCATTGACACATGTCCCATACGTTTGCCATCAGTTAACCTGTGTAGGGAATGGAATGTAGCTTAGGAACCTCTCTGCAAAGCCTCCATAGCTAGATATGGCTCCATGGCTTTCGCCAAACAGAAAGGCTGGTATATGTTACAGGAGCATTGCTTAGAGCAGAACAAGCAGTGGGTTTGCAGAACAAGCAATGTTTTTGGACAGGTCCAGAAAGAAAAAGATTCCCCAACCCCAACCCCGCAGGACACATCATTCAGCAGTTTTCACGCTTCAGAGCCTAGCACAGAAAGGTATCTGTAAACTTAAGTTGTGCAACAGGACAACTTTGGCAACTGCTTAAAAAAATCCCACCAAGACACCTTTTTTTCTAGTAGGTATGCCAAGAAGCTGAAAGTTTTCTTACAACAAAATGATTCCTCCATTATATGCCTGATTATAATATTATTATATTGATTGTCTGATTTGTCTCCTTTAGTGTTTCAATCACTTTAATTGCATTGCTTTCTTGCTGCTATCTTTATACTAGCGTCATTATTTCAACTTGTCTCTTTGGATATGCTGTACAGGGGGAAAAATGTGTAATGTAACCAGATGAAATCACAGATCAGTCCTCACCAGGCTCTCTTGTTTTCATGCCAGTGCCAAATATCGCTGACAGTGGCCTGAAGTCTCTGGTGAGGCTAATTGGGGTGACGAGCCAGGAACACAGGGAAGACTGTCACATGGCAGCTGTTTCAAACAGCTTCTATTCACTAGTTATCTCTCCTAAGCAAGTCTTAATTCAGCAACAGAAAAACATAACATGGGAGAAAACCTAGCAAGTCACAACGTGGAAACTCTAGGCAAAGAGATCTAGGCAGGATGGAAGTGGGAGCATTTTAATTCCTGGAATTGGGACCTGAGGAGAATCCAGGTGGTTAATGAATGAGAACCAGGGATTACACCACGGAAGACAAAAACCAGTGGCCCCATACAGAATCTGAAAATGACCGTAAAGCTCTACTTTGAGGAGAGAAAGAAAACCAATGAGCTACTTGAGTAAGCAAAGTTGTCTTGGAACCAGGGATGACACCATAACCCTAGAAAATCTTTTTCCTGCTGTGGCAGATAAGAGTGATTATCCAAAAAATGCTCATATAAAAAAAATGCTCAGTTTTTTATCCCCTTCCAGACTCTGTGCAGACCTGAGATCTTTGCCATAGGATTTGGTGGAAAACAATGACAAAAATCTTTCTATTACTCACTTGAAATATCAAAGGTAGTTTCTAGAGTTGGTGTAATACTATTTTTAAAATGTGTGCATGAATGTCACATTATTAGGGTTAACACCTTTCCCTGGTTTAATTGGCAGTTTAACCCATCAAAGCTTTACTTGATTAACAAAGTGAAATTTTCATTAGTAAGGGCAAATTGAAATTGGAAGGCAGGAAATGAAGGACATGCTTGTATACATGTGAGGCTATTTTGGGTTCCAATAATAAGCATGACAAACATGATAATAAAGTTGGTCTATCTAAAAAATGCCAAGCTTTTTAACTTGAAAATGCTCAGTCTCTCTGCAGCTCAGTGCCAGCACAATAGACCCTATGTTTGGGCCCTAATTCCCTAGTCAAACACTTAAAATATTATTATTGGTAACTCAAAGGGCTGTAATTGTTCATGTTATAACTCCCTCAGTTCTGTGCTGGAACATCTCAAATTATTATTTTCAAATCTGTGATTCTAAGATCTAAGATCTCATTCTCATTGAGGCAATCACTACTTTTTCTAGGCTGAACCACCTCTGACTGCATGTCTGGCTTACCATGATAGAAAACTTCCTCATGAAAATATAAACTAGCATCGTGGTTCCAAAGCACAACTACACCTATCATTTTATTAGGTAAAATAAATTCTTCCCTAAAACGGAATGTAGTATGTAGATAATATGTAGATAGTGAGCACAAACCTAACCGTGTCTACTCAAAAGTAAGCCCCATTGTGTTCAATGTGTCTTACTCCCACATAAGTGTCTTTAGGATTGCAGCCAGTATGCCGTAAGTAGATAAACCAGATCGGGTTCTTACCTTCTTGGAAAGGAAGGAATGCTGCTTGAACAAGAATTTGCTTGATGCAGATTTAAATTAATGGTTAACACACATCACGATTTCCAACCTCATATCAGACATATCAAACATTGTTTCACAGCCTCATTTCTAGTAAATCCTAAACCATACCCAGACAGAATGCTAAGCATGATTTAAGAGAAAAAATCATGTTGAGGAGTTATATCTAGAAAAAGCTGCTGAAGGAAATTTTAGGCCCATCACATAGAGCATTCATGCTCTGAGGTTTTGATAAAATATTTATAATTTCATGTTGCTAATATCTTTTCACCATAGACAAAATGAAATCATTATTACAAAACTTTATCTTCCTGATAATACTGGCATTCTAAAACAGTTCTGCAGAAATCATGATACTTTTGTCATTTGATAATTTATATACTGAAACACACTGAATACCAATACAGACTGCATATACCATCATGTTTCCTGACATTTGTCCCTTAGTGTACCACTTCACATGATCCATCTATTCAAAGTGCCACTTAATGTAATGGGTATTGGCACAATCACCAGTTACTTCTGGGTTGGGAGGCCAAATGTCATGTTACAGATACCAGTATATGGATGAGAGGGCTTTTTTGAGATCTACCTGCCAAGTCTAGCCTCCTATCATTTTTGTTGTGCAGTATTCTTGGTTCTAGTGTCAGGTGGCCAGGGGTCCCACATGGTCCACCAAACATCATCTCAAGTTCAACTGGTGGTATCTGTGCCAATGATTGAGAAACACTGATATAGGGAAATGAAATTCATCAGCAAAGACAGTGAAACGTGGAAATGCTACATACTGTAGTTACATAAGTTTTGATATTGCTTATGTTCAGCTGGAAAGAGAGTCTGCACTATTCAGAAGTGCACAATTCAACAGATCCTTCCTATCTGACTTTGAAACCTTAGCCATGTTTGAAGCTTTTGTGGCATTGATTTCTAGTACACTCTCATGAGAAGAACTGGGTTTTGTTTTGTTTTAAAGAGTCCATCAACTAAGAGTGCAATCCTAACCATGTCTACTCAAAAGTAAGCCCCTTTATGTTTAATGGGTCACTCCCAGGAAAGTGTCTTTAGGATTGCAGCCATAGAGGATCTTCAAAAAAAATATAACACACTTCAGATGGCATATACCAAAACAACTTCTGAGTCCTCTAGGAAATGCTTCCTTATTTTCATTTAATGAGGATTTTTTTCCTATGAGAAGGGAATCCACACTCATCTTCTGACGTATTACTGTTTGAGGTATTCTTTCAAAAGCAGGGCATATCTTCAAGGCAAAATTTCCACCTACAGTATAGAGCACAGGAATTCAGTGCAGCGGGAATGGAATAAAAATAACTCTGTATATTTACCAATATTTCTTAAGCCCTTAAATTGAATGAGCCAAGATATTATGTATAAAATTAGGATTCATCTGGATATAATTTTAAATGAAACTTTAATCCCCTAAATAAATTTGCATTGTTAGGTCTAAACGTGTCACAAAGTAAATTCTAACATGTCACATGTGTCTAAACGTGTCACAAAGATCCATGCCATTAAGGCATCGACATATATGACCTGAGAAAAACGGTTCCTTTCCAATAGTTTTTTCCCTCTGCCTAGTACTCTATACAGAGTTACATAGCTACTGAACATGTGGTCTACTTGCTGGAAGCATGTCAATTACTTATTTACTATTAGGGCACAATCAAGAGTAACTACAGGGAGTCCTTGCTCTTGATATAAGAACAATTTACTCTGGATTGCACTATGAATTTCCCATAGGTTTTCATTAGCTGGTGCCGTAATTATGTCGGTGTAAAAGTCTCTTACATGCTCCCGTAGTTATTCTGGATTTTAGGGTTGGCCAGTTTTCTGCAAATGGGTATGGTCCTTTTGCAAAGATAGTTTACCATTGCCATGTTTTGTAGCAGGAAAATTCACAAGTTAACCACTATGCTTATCTTCCACATGGGAACATTTTGAATTAGCTAGCGATAAGTCTTTGGAAAATCCCTTTTCAATACCCAGTCAACTTCTGTGAAATGTCTGATTCATTTCTTTCTTCTCTGTCAAAGGATTTCTGTTTTTAACATTAGAATGTAACCATGAAAAACTTCATATTTTCTTTTTAACAAAATAGCAGTCGTTCTCATTATTTACAGAGTGTATACCATATGGAATCAGTGCACTTTTGAACTATATAACTATATAAAAGCTATTCCAATATTCCAACGGAAATTAAAACTATGCAGAAAAAATTAAAAAGGGAAAGGAAATGCAAGCAACAAAGCAAGCAACAGTGATGAAAAAATATTCTAGTGGGTTATAGAATCACTCTTCATAGACGGTATTTGACACATTGTTATTCTTTCTCAAGAGTCCACTTGAAGAGGTGGATTGGAGAGGATTCCAAGTGGGCTTTGTGAGTAATGATATGACCAAAGCATTTCTCTCACCTGCATTCTTTTATTTAATTGCCCCAGTCACGAAAAACTTTATAATACTTAACTTTCTGTTAGAAGAAGAGCATGGTCAACTGATGTAGTGCAGGGATCTCCAAATTTTTAACTTCAGGGCTCCTGGACATTTAAAGAAGGGAATTTCAGCAGGTGCAACTTCTCATCTCACAGTTCACAAGCTGAAATTCCCTCTTCTACACACTTATTAAAGAACCAGAAGCCCTGAAATTAAAGGTTTGGAGACCCCTGCTGTAGTGTGATGAACAGACCATGGGGAGCACCTACTGTAGATATGAAACCTTAACTCAGCCATAGTGCATGGGGGAGACACAATAGTCCAGCCAGTACCACCAGCTAAGCAAGATACTATCTGCTTCCTCCCTACTTGTGAAATTCATCCTGCAGGACTCCTTGGATACAAATAGAGGAACGTTCGGGAATTGTTCATTCCTTTCCTAATCTTCCAGGTAAAAAAGAATGGGGAAACACCTTACCCAGATTTACAGTAGTATCTGAGAGATGGCTTATTCCTGTATCACTGAGGAGGTATGCCAAACAACAGCAACAACAAACAACAATCTTACAACTTATCTAGTCTTACACTAGTATATGGCTGACTCTGACATCTCCGGAGATTAGGCCATTTCATCCTCCGGTCACTAGTAGGACACATAGAGGATCAGAAAATATGTATGTATATCAGTATATACATAGGTACGTTATGGTTCAGTACATATGAGATTTTCAAGTGGAAATGTAGGTAAAATAATAAAAGCACTTGTACAGGTCTTTTATAAAATGCTCTTTGATTTCTTGGAACATTCAGTGAGTCCCCTTAGGCTGAAAAAGATGGGGTACAAAATTGCTTCTGTCTCAGTCATATCGCTTCTGACACAAGATCTTTTTAAACATGTATAGTCACATGATCATTCTACATGCTAGTGTTCAAAACATCTAACAAAAAGTATTCAATTACCAAATACAGTGGTGCCTCACGTAACAAATTTAATTCGTTCTGGAGGCATGTTTGTCACAGGAAACGTTCTTTATGTGAAGCGGGATTTTCCCATAAGAAATAATGGAAACTCAGACAATTGGTTCCACAACCCAAAAAATATTCATATAAAAATATTACCTGGATGTAAAAATGATGACAAAACACTGTAACTGAATTCAAAACATGCATTCAATGTGCATGATCCTATGAAGTCTACTTAGGCTGCAGTCCTTAAGACACTCTCCTGGGAGTAAAACCCATTTAACACAATGGGGCTTACTTCTGGGTAGACATGGTTAGGAGGCTGCAATCCACGACACCTTCAAAGTGTCTCCACACTTTCTCCTTCTCTCCATTCTGAGCCTCTCTCTCCCCTGCTCCCTTCTGGCTGGCCCTGAGCTGCTTCCCTCTTCTCCACTGCTCTTCTCTCCTTCTGCCTAGTGGATGCCTGGCCACAGGAGTAATAGCGCCGAAGTGTTACTTTCGCTATGGCAGGTGCACTAGGCAGCCCTGACATTTTTTAAAAGGGCTGCTGGCCAGCGCGTCTGCCCCAACTACCAAAGAGTTTGTTTGTTACGTGAAGCGCAGTTTGTTACATGAAGAAGAATCCTAGAGAAATTTCTGTTTGTTATGTGGAATATACTTTACGTAAGGCATGTGTTATGTGATGCGCCACTGTATTATGCTGGAGAAAAGATGAAATTAAAACCAAAAAACCCAAATCACTAGGGGCATGAGCACATTGTACTATTCAGTCACCACTCCTTCAGAAAACCCTTGTCTTTCCTACTTAAAAAAAATCTTTTTGCCAACCTGAAAATTCTTTTGTATTTTTTGTCCCATCAAGGGGCTTCACATTCGTTATAAGATTTTGCTACTGGAAGAACATTGGTGGAGACCCACAATCCTTCTCACCATAAATTTGTAGAGACAAGCAGAATTTGCCAGTCTAGGACTATATCCTGGCATAGGATTATTCGTCTATATTTGGGTTTCAAATGTGAAGGACAGGGAGGTCACAAAGCTCATGTCTTATCAAGTGCTTCTTTACCATTTGGTATGACATTTCATAACAGAGTTAGCAAGAACCCAAACTTTGATTAAAATCATTCCAGAAAGTAGCACAATATGCTGCTCTTAAAAAAGGAAAAGAATAGATCAAATGAACAACTTCACTCTGATATCAGATGATTTACTTCCCACATGCTTGGCAAATGCCAACTGAGCTGACAACTGGAGTGAAATAATTCTTGATCATTCCACAGTTTTCTCTACTAATGGAGGCAGAATTGCAGTCTTTTTTTTGGGGGGGGAATGCTTTCTAGGAGAAACTAAAATGGAAAATTAAATGAAAATTCCTTCTTTGTCTTATTAGGTTATATACCATGAGTAGCTACTGAGCTGATTGGCATTCAATCATGATTTATTGACCAAAGAGTTAAATATTGGTTGAACCAAAGAAAAGATATAACTGAAGGATCAATCAATCTCAAAACTGACTGAAAATAGATTTCTATCTTGTGCATCATTGATACCCAGATAATGCCACTAGAAAAGAAACAGTTTGAGTATTGATTTTTTTCTTTTAAGGATGTTAAAACTCAGAGATCCACATAATATTGGAAATGATTCATATAAGAATAAATCTATCCAAACACTACAATGTTTAAACTGTGCAACGCAGCACTAAACAAGCTCAAAACTACATTTTAGTAGGTTTAAGCAATATCATTCCTGAGTTGTCACATTAGTCCCACAGGAGATAAGTTAATTCTGAAATCAGTGGTGACGAGACTGGCTTACTGTAAACAGCGACACCCCCTGACTCTGACTCTGTAATCTCACCCCCTGACTCTGATAATGACAGCATTATCAGCTTTAATCTTCCATCCAAAATTTACCCAGGTCTATTCCTGCTTAACATTAGCAAAAATTGGAGCATTATCTAAGATATATAATTCCCATTGAGATTTCACCAACAACAAGAGTTGGAGCAAGGTGTTCATATGATTTTTTTTTTTTTTTGCATTTGACATGCACAGACCAAGGTTCCCAACAGTTCCATTTTATTTTCTTTCTTTCAGAAATGAACACCATTTTTTTATAGAAAGGAACATTACAGCAGATGGTTTGATTTTGTGTTACCTCTCTGCTTTTCAAAAATTCCCAGTGCTTTTCATTTGTGATCAGTTCACTGAATCCCTGTAATCCATAGTTGGTTTCCTTCTTTTGTTTTTATCTCCAAATTTTCCTGTCTTTTCCTCCTATTTCCACAGATTTATTTTGCATGCCATTGTAAGATGATGCATGAGTTTCCAAACAAATAAAATATATTTTTATATATTCCAAATATTTTCCAAATATTAGGCTGTTTTCCAAACATTTAGTTATATATATATGTATATGTATATGTATATGTGTGTGTGTGTGTGTGTATATATATATATATATATATATATATATATATATATATATATATATATATATATATATATATATATATATATATATATATATATGTAGCCCACTTCACATGGACCTTAGCAGTACGACTGGGACCCAAGCTGCAGTGGTTATTTACAAGTTTGAAACCACATGGATTAGGCAGATGATCTGCCAACCAGTGCTCCCTCTACTTTAATAACCCAAGAAGTGTGTAAATACTGCAGCCTTAAAATGCGCAACAGCCAGTCTGATCACTAAGCAGTAAGCGAGATACTGCTCAAATCACTAAGGTGTGCAGGTGATAAGAACCAGGCATCCATCAGTCTTGAGAGACTATGGTATCTTGTTCGGTGCTGCATACACAGAACAAAGACCTGGGTAGATTAATAAGAAGGATAGGCTGTTACCCAAGCAGCAAATCCCCCCTCTTCATGCCACTGAAATAGTTCAATGGAAAGGTAGAGCCAATACAATTGGTTCCAGCTGTGTCGCAGAGCTGGGCTAAGGACAGGAGCTCACCCTGTCTTGTGGGGACCGACCCAGGTCTCGAACCCTGGCCTGCAGGTGGTAAGGAAAAGAAATATTAAATCAGTATGAGCATTTTAAATGAAACTGTTAGGTTGTGCAGTCTGGGGAATTCTGGGGATCCCAGGAGGGGGCCAGCAGACTGCATGGCAAACACTCCCCCCCCCCCAAAAAAATGTCTTTAAAAAAAGCAAAAGTTTGAATTGTGCCTTGTTTGTGTGTGTCTCTCTGTGTGTGTCTGCATGTGTGTCAAGCAATCTGCAGGCCCCTTCAAGAATCCCCCAGATTCTGCATGACCTGGCAGGACCATGGAGGGGTCTGCTAGGGCATGATCCAAAGGAACATGTCATTGCTCCAGCGCCTCCCCTGCAAAGACTAAGGGTGCAATCCAGAGTAACTATGGGGAGTCCTTGCTCTGATGTAAGAACAATTTACTCTGGATTGCAATATAAATTTCCCATAGGTTTTCACTAGGTGATGCCATAACTATGGGTGCACATAATGTCTCTTACGTGCTCCCACAGTTACTCTGGATTGTAGGGTTTGGGAGAGAGTAAATCTCTCCATAAGTTTGAGAAACAATGCTATACAATGTATAAGACTGAATGACCCAACAGGCCACGAACTGCCTTATGTTTGGGAACCTCTGTTCTAAAGGCTGGCATGCAATCCCAACAGCTTTTAGATAAACAGCATTTCAATTGCAATTCCCATTCAGGTCTGTAAAGGAAGCCTTTTGAACAGTGATCTATTAAGTTAATCTGCAATAACTTTCTTTTTGCAACTTTATTTTTATGAAGGGCTTTCCAGAAGCCATTTGCAAACAAATGACTGAAGAAGAGACATTTATTATCCTTCTAGAAGAAGTCATTTGCCATTGGAAAAGTGATTCATAAATAATCTCTAAAACTTTAGATATTTAAATGGGGAGACAAGCATATTTTGCAGAAGGACATGAACAGATTATTATGCTCTGTACAATGAATATGTTCAAGGGAACATTTCAAAGTGAGTGTTTTTAAGCTTTGAATTTTAGAGAAAAGGTACCAAATTAAAAGTTAACTGCTGTGTCAAGAGTCCTTCTGCCTAATATCTGACTGCTTATTTCAAATCTATATACAAACTGTAGACTTCTACCCACTCCTTCCTATGCATTACTACATCTACAGTTCCTTTTTTCTCCTCTCCTGCTTTCACCAAGATTTTGCCTTTCTCATTTTAAAAGTGCATGTGAAATGCAAACTTGCTCATGACAATAGTGGTGTTGTTTCTCTTTTGCCACTTTTCTTCCTGCAGATCGGCCAGATTGCAACCTCATTCCCCAGGCAGCACAGAGCAGCCTCTGGGTACTCACATCTGCTTGGTTCTATTCCACTTCCAGAGCTGGACCAAATAGACCCATTATGGTTGCTGCCATGTTACCTGAGATAAAGGGAAATGTTTCCCCTTGTCCCGTGGTAGTTTGGCAGCACCCCCAAATGCCTGCTGGATGCAGAGGAGGCATGACTGCTCCAGCACTTAGGACTGTGCTGCCCTTCACTCAGAGCATGTTTCTCCAAAGAGCTTGTATTTCATACAGACTACAATTGAAAAATTTCTTATAACAGTTTTCTGTGTAGTTCTTTTGGTGGGAACTAAAAGTTCTTTTGGTGGGAACCAATTACTGGGTAAAATGCCATTTATATTACATTTAAACATGCAGACACACAGGCTTGTTCACAATACAGTGGTACCTCTCATAACAAGCGCCTCACATAACAGGCGTTTCACATAACAAGTATAAGTTTCCAAGAAATCTTGCATCACATAATAAGTTCCGCTTCACTTAACAAGCAAATGCGCTATGGTCACACGTGCTATGCAGCCCTGACGCTCCACGCAGAGGCTCTTTAAAAGGGCTGCCGGCCAGTGCTGCCTCTAACTGCCCCCAACTTGGGAGCAGTTGCTTGGGGGTGCCAGAGGCAGCTGCCCCTAACTGCCCCCAACTGCCTCCGCCGGCCACCTTGAACTTCCAGCAGCAGCCCAGGTAAGGCTCCCAGGAAAGTGTCTTTGATTGCAGCCTCCTAACCATGTCTACCCAGAAGTAAGCCCCATTGTGTTGAATGGGGCTTACTCCCAGGAAAGTGACTTTAGGATTGCAGCCTAATTAGACTTCATATGATCATGCAAATTGAATGCATGTTTTGAATTCAATTCCAGTGTTTTGTCATCATTTTTACATCCAGTTAATATTTTTATAAGAATATTTTGGGAGTTGTGGAACCAATTGTCTAAGTTTCCATTACTGCCTATGAGAAAATCTGCTTTACTTAAAGAGCATTTCACTTAAAGAGCATGCCTCCGGAACGAATTAAGCTCTTTATGTGAGGCACCACTATACATTCTTCACTGTAGGTTTGTGTGTTCCATAAAGTTGCTGGTTTCATGACACTCTGTGAAAGTGCCCTTGTAAAAATCTATTGTTTGGAGCTCTGAACAACTGCAACACCGTTTTTCTCAGTAACAGCTTTTCTAACTACCAGCCTTACAAAATGATTTGCTTTTGCTCTTGCTGTCTTGAGTCTTGTTTATTCCAGGATTGGGGGGAAATTGTGTTTTTAATCATACAAAATAACAGCTCTCGTGGAATGATAACGTCACAAATACAGAGCTAGAAAAAAAATGCCAAATAAGCAATACCATAATACATGCTGAAGTGTACACAGCAGTTTAGAGTTTTTATAATGCCCTTCCCAAGTAATTAAGAACTTAAAGCCATTTTGAGAGTTACGGACATAGATACGTGTGAATTTTCCCCCTAGTTATGTGCCTTCGGTACAGTAATCTTAAATGATGTGGAATTTATAGTACGGACAAGTCAGAGCTCTTCTCGTATAAAAATGCTGAGCTATGTTATGTGGTATGAAGTAATACAGCACACTGGAGGAAGGAAAAGTTCTTAAATTAAAAAGGATATCTTTCCATGCTGAATTGGTTTTGAGCCATGCAGCCACTTCAGGAGAACTTACTTTTTAAGTTATTGCTTTGTTATGTAGTATGTTTGAGGCCCCCTAATGAACTCTGGGATTGATTTCTAGAATTTTGTTTTATTGGGGGTGGGGGAGAGCAGCACCATGTTGATAATGAGCATCTGCTAGTCTCTTTCATTTCTTTTGCACAATTGGAATATTGCACAGAGTGCAAAATTAAACATCAACCAAAAGAGAGAATCGTTTTATAACCAGGGGAAATTAAATCTAGCAAATTCACTGCCCAATTTTGAGAGTATCTGTGTGCCTCAGCGATTTATCTTCATATACAATTAGAGTGTGGTCTTCAAGTCTGCCAAGAATCAGGCACAATCCTAACCAATTTAAGC
Source organism: Cryptoblepharus egeriae (assembly GCA_030015325.1). Lineage (NCBI taxonomy): Eukaryota > Metazoa > Chordata > Lepidosauria > Squamata > Scincidae > Cryptoblepharus > Cryptoblepharus egeriae. Next base: position 76,914,487 of record JAREYC010000003.1, on the reverse strand, counting down.
TGGTGCACCTCACCAGTCTCCCTGTACCTACAGTGGCATGGGGAGGCCAGTGCATATCTGCGCATAGGCCCAACCTCTCCCCTCCAAGAGTGGCACAAAAGTCCTTTACAACATTCTGTGACACTCCCAAGCCAGCACAGGACTTGTGCCAGCCTGGGAGTTAGGACTGCAGCCTCATAGGTTTACATATATAGTTATCCAGAAAAGTCGCCAATGTCCTCATATGTTCAGCTCTAGCAATAAAGCTTATTTTAGCACAGGCTACTGCAAAATTAACAGTCCAGTCCTATGCTCTCCATCTCTCTGACACAAGTGGAAACCAGAAAAAAAGATTTACATTTCAAATTTGAATAAATTTACATAAATTTAAATATACAAGTGTATTAGAGACAGTTCTGGATGATTAAGGCTTGCCCAAGGACCTGATGGAGAGGTCTTGCCATGGGCAGCATTGATGCTCACCATGGCCTGCCTCTGGTCCCTGGGTGAGGGTTTGGGTACCAGGACTATGCATGTAAGGACCCAATGCTATCAAAGTTTCAAGGTCCAATGCATCTGCAATGGTGCAGGGAATAAATATTCCTGCCTCAACAATATTCCTGCAGGATGAGATGCATGCCCTATGACAAGGAAAGTTGGATAGGATTGGACTCTGTATCTCATTAACTTCAATCAGACTTACTCCCAGGAAGGTGTTACAGATTTGCAGGCTTAGTAGTGGTGATATAGTTAAGGAGGGTTACCAACCTTTTAACCCCGCACTGCTCATTCATTGTAGCTTGATCTGCAAACATTACAAGAAAGTATTTAGGTCTCTATCAAAATGCCCCTTCCCTGTGATGCCACCATTTAACCATTCTGTAGAAGTGAATATTTAAAATAGAAAATATGCAGGAATAGAAATACAAAATAAGGTCAATCTAAGGAGAAATAGCTGACACTTGCTGCTCTTGGTAGACTGCCCTATTTATTTCTCAGAAGTTCTATATAATAGTGCTACATGATGAAAGATCATTGGCACAGATCTTTTTCCTACAAGAATACTACTGGTGGAAGGAGCATTGCCAGTTTTGGTGTAAAAGAGGGGAACTGGATGAGGCTTTGGTGCTAGTTTCACCCCTGCCCTCCTCAAATTTTGTGATAGAAAGTCTAAGTATTGCTTGTCTTTGTATCAAAAGTGCCAGCACTGACATCATGACTTTAGAGATGAGATGTTAATTCATAATCATGAACATTCAACTCATTTGCTTCAGTAAACATCAGTGATGACCTGGTACCATTTAATCCTCCCTTTCTGCAGCCTCGCCTCCCCTATTATTCCCCCACGTCATCCAGTATTGACAGTATTGATGGGCTGTGGGTGGTGCAAGCAGTGAAGACGCTGTGCCTGTTAACCAGCAGGCCAGGGTTCGAGACCCGGGTCGGCCCCACAAGACAGGGTGAGCTCTTGTCCTTAGCCCAGCTCTGCGACGCCAGCTGGATCCAATTGTATTGGCTCTGCCTTTCCATTGGACTAATTCAGTGGCGTGGAGAGGGGGGATTTGCTGCTTGGGTAACAGCCTATCCTCCATAACAATCTAACCCAGGCTTTCGTGCTTCGCATGCAGCGTATGCAGCACCGAATATGATACCATAGTCTGTCAAGACTGACGGAGGCCTGCTGCATCCAGTATTGTTTGCTCCAGACCTTGATTCTGCCTCTCTACACTCACTCCCCACTAGCCTACCTTCACCAGTGGGTGACGGAAGAACTCACAAGGCGCATAGCATGGCTCCAACCTTCTCACCAGCATTCTGGTAGCACACTACCAAGCATGCTGCCGGCAAGTGTTATGCAGTGCTTTGTAGCAGTGGCACGAACAGAATATGTGTTCTTTGGTGGTGATGCCCAGAAGGATTAGTTGAAGAAGTGCTGGATGACACAACATTTTTGAGAAAGTGCAGGATGACACAATTTTTATAGGAATTTGATGCATACAGTACAGCACTATTTCATTTAATATTCACACTTTTCTTTCTGTTCTGGTTAGTTACTGCTATAACTTCATTACTGAACCATATCCTCTTCCTCAATATTAAAAATTAATCATGGCTGTTCTGTAAAATATTATATAAACAAAAATGAAAAAGGAGACAAAAATGAATTTGAATCTTAACAGAGAACACAAGAAGCCATGCGCAGAATGGGAATAGAAGGACACTTTCCCTAATACAGCTACTAAAAAAGTAGAAGCTCAGATGGCAGCAAATACCCATGAACTTCTCAGAATGTTCTGCTAAATTCTTTGTTACTATTATTTCATGTAACCACCAAAATAATCTCCCTAACCTTTAGCAAGATGAAGAGCAGAAAGAATGTATGAAACATATAGATTCACATAGTGAGGACTGTAGAGGTTTATGCTTCTGACAATAGCAGAAAAGAGGCAATACATGTTGCTGGCTCACTTTTCAAAGCTTTTAACTAGCAGCACATTATGGCCAATTGGATATTTCATTTTTGCAGTCTGCAGCAGTGGCTCTATTTCACACTCTTCATAGCAGTGATAACTGAGTGGAGATTACTACACCCCACACATATTCCCATATACAGCTGCTGAGCAACACTGAAATCATTTTCCAAATCATTAAGCGCATTCCTCCACTTTTAAAAAAGGCTGAGTTGTCAAGGATAAGAGCAGAGATAATTCAAACAAGGGCATGCAGGTGCAAACTTGTCAAGTGGCTAAATGCTACAAGGGTGAACTGGCTCCAAACCATCACTTGCAATCCTCTTCTTTGCACAGACATTTATGAATTGTGTGTATGTGCAGATGGCACATTATTGTCCTGCAGTAATTGAGCATCAGCATAGCCAAATGAACAGCAACTGAAAAGCTTCCCCCAATCCTGGACGAATGTGATGACATCAACAAAGGATCCAGTTGGAAAAGTGATTATGGAAAACCATTATGGAAAACCAGGTGCTTGTATAAAACCACAGTAACTCTTCTGCAAACATAAAACCAGATATAGGGCTCTTAAATACCATAAATCCAGTACCATTCTGGTTCATGAATACAGTAAAATAGTTTTGAAGTCTGAGCTACTTGCACAGTGCTGCGATTCTCACAATGGTATTTTCCTGAATGCTATAAAATATGTAGATTTTATATAAGCCCTTGAGAAAAAGGTCCATTTTAAAGGGCCCTTTGAAAGTGGGAATCCCCAACGGCTGCTGTTTGTCACTTATCTCTGAAAAGGCCAATCCAACAGCACTGTTTCAGCTCAGATTGATTAGGACTGAGCCTGCAATCCTAAAGACTCTTTCCTGGGAATAAGACCCACTGAACATAATGGGGCTTACTTTTGAGTAGACATGGTTAGGATTGTGCGCAAACTCATTTTGTCTTATGGATGAAACTCTTAACCAAATTTGGTTCTGTGGTACTGTATGATTCCTCCTCTTCTCACAAAAGACTCAGGGCCCAATCCTGTTCCATTGTCCAGTGCTGGTGCCATTGTGTCAGTGCGGTGTGCTATGGTGGAGGGACAGTCGCTGAGGCCATCTCATGGTCGGGAAACATGTATTCCCTTACCATGAGGCTGCATTGTGGGTACATTGGAGCTTGAAAGTTGGATAGGATTGAACCTTCAACATATTTTTTAAAAAACTTTGTTTTTATTTAGAAAACTTATATGATAGAGATGACAACAAAAGTTTAGATATGTTCTTTGTCCTGAAACAATAGAATAAGAAAATCATTCCTTGACCCCAAAAGGTTTACAGCAGGGATGTCCAACCTTTCAATTTCAGGGCTCCAGAACCTTTAACAAGTGGAAATTTCAGCAGATGCAGCTTTTCATCCCACAGATCACAAGGTACACCTGCTGAAATTCCTTCTTTTACAAGCTTGTTAAAGGTCCAGAAGCCATGAAGTTAAAAGGTTGGACACCACTGGTTTACAGTCTTAAAAAAATCTTACAGTGTCATTACTAATGGTTCTTCAATACAGTGCCTTGTTATCCTCTAGTGTTCTTTTCATAACCCTCAGTTGATAAAAAAAATCAGTGGATAACAAATCAGTGAACAAATAGCAAATTACAATGTATTTGGCATAGATGCTGTACTTCATTTAGCGGCTATACAGGGTAAGTAATGGAAGCTACAGTATACACAATAAGTCTGGGTTCCGTTATCATCAAAAGCACCTGCAGTGAGGGGGGTTTCGCTTACTGATGATGATGATGATGATGATGATGATGATGATGATGATGATGATGATGATGATGATGATAATAATAATAATAATAATAATAATAATAATATTACTACTACTACTACTACTACTACTACTACTACTACTACTACTACTACTACTACTATTGAGCATACTGCAGATGGACAGTATCAAGCAAGGGCATGCAAAAATTGTGGTCAGCAAAGAATATATACAAAGGGTTAGAAAAATTTTGAAAAGCAAATTGAATGGCAGCAACATTATAAAGGCTATAAATACCTGGGCCATACCTGTAGTTAGGCATACTGCTAGCATTGTGAACTGGACATAGAAGGAACTGGAGGACTTGGATAGGAAAACAAGGAAGTTAATGACCATTCACTATGCTTTACATCCACATAGTGATGTTGACAGGCTGTACCTGCCTAGAAGATCAGGGGGCAGAGGACTTCTGCAAGTGAAGCAGTCGGTTTAAGAAGTAAAACATGCCCTAGCAGATTATGTGTGAGAGAGCCAGGAATCTGCTCTGATTGAAGTCAGCAAGAGAAAGTTGTTGAAAGTGAAGCAGACCAACTATGAATACCACAAAAGTGCAATTCAGGCTCGGACTGCCAGTTGGCAGAATAAAGTATTACATGGCCAATTCCTTGCCAAGATCAAAGGAAAAGTGGATCAGGATAAGACCTGGTTGTGGCTCACGAGTGGAACACTGAAGAAGGAGACGGAAGGCCTGAGACTTGCTGCCCAAGAACAGGCAATCGGGACAAATGCCATCAAGGTCAGAATTGAAAAATCAGCCCATGACCCAAAATGCTGGCTCTGCAAAGAAGTGGATGAAACCATCGACCACATTCTAAGCGGCTGCAAGAAGATCGTGCAGACTGACTACAAACTGAGGCACAACTCTGTTGCCCAGATGATCCACTGGAATCTATGCCAAAAGTATCATCTGCCAGTGGCAAAAAACTGGTGGGACCACAAGCCTGAAAAAGTGGTCGCAAATGAGCAGGTCAAGCTTCTGTGGGACTTCAGGATACAGACGGACAAGGTCTTTGAACACAATACTCCAGATATCACCATCATAGAAAGCAGTAAGGTGTGGCTTCTTGACATCGCCATACCAGGTGACAGCAGAATTGAGGAGAAACAACTGGAAAAGATCTCCCGCTACCAAGACCTAAGAATCGAATTACAGCGTATCTGGTGTAAGCCAGTGCAGGTGGTTCCAGTGGTAATTGGCACACTGGGTGCAGTGCCCAAAGACCTTGGCAGGCACCTGAAAACTATTGGCATTGACAAAATATCACTCTGCCAACTGCAGAAAGCTGCTCTTCTGGGATCAGCGCGAATTATATGCCGCTACATCACACAGTCCTAGACTCTTGGAAAGGGTCCGACTGGTGATGTGAATGAAACCAGCATGAAATTGTTCGCTGTGTATTTATGGATAATAATAATAATAATAATAATAATAATAATAATAATAATAATAATAATAATAATAATAATAATAATAATCGTCACTGACTGACTCACTGACTTATTGACGTCTAGCCCAAACTGCTATCTGCCAGACCTAGAAGTGTGAAATTTGGGGAGGGTATTCTTTCTGTGATGTAAGCCTCCAATAAGAACTGATTTTTAGAGATTTTTTAGAGGGGGAAGAGGTGGGATGACTGGTGGTACAGCGTGCCCAGTAACCAAAAATATTCTTTAAATTTTACACCTGAAATTGTGGGAAAATCCAGCTATTCTAACAGAACAACTTCATTCCATGAGGTTTCATTATTCACTTCAGATTCCATTATGGAATCTAATGGATGAATTCTATATTCCATCAAGTGCCTGAATGCAGTTTAGCATTGATATCAAAGCATTTCTGGGGTGACGATGAAGGAGCAAGAAACCCAGAGTTTGATCTATAAAGTTATCTTTAATCTCAAGAAGCTTGCATCCAGTGCAGTTTAATAACACAGTGAAGGTAAAAAAACTGTTATAACAAATTTAAAGCACATCCATAGTGGTGTGAATATCAATGGCAAGTCAAATATGTGGATACAAAGTTCCCACCTGTATAATGATAATTGAATTCCTTGGGTCTCTGTGATGTGAGCCTGGATGTGCACCAACGTGACCATATAGAATGGAGGACAGAGTGCTTCTCCCTTTCAGCACTGCGTGGAAGAGGGAATTTAAGCAGGTGCTGCCTTTTCAACCCTTCTATACTGAGCTAAACCTGTCTAGATTCCCTCCTCTATGGGAATCAGTATTCACTGTTAATGAAAAATAATGGAACTTGTGAATAATGGAACCTAATGGAATGAATTTATTCTATTAGACTAGCTGAATATGGTCATACATGCCACAAAGATAGAGAAGAATTTCAGAAAAAAAATGAGAATTTAGGAATAAACTCCCCCCAAATGAAAGGATTTTGCCCATCACTACAACTCTTACTAGCTCTCTTAAAAAATAAGACTATCATAATCACATTCCTTAAATTAATAAAACCACAATCAGAGACCTCAGCTGAGGCTTGTCCTCAGCTGACTGGTAGTAGCACATCAAAATGGTCCAAAATGGTCAGTTCCAAGACTGGAGATATCCAGTCGAAGTCAGTAGCAAGGACTGATGGAGAGTTAAGCTGAAAGCTGAGTTATAGAGAAGACAGTGGGTGAAACAGCAAGATAAGGTGAGACACCAAGAATCACTCAAAGCTACCCTGTGTGTCTTCCTCAAATCAATGAGAAAGATCGAGGCCAGGGAATGATTTGTGCAGTCAATTGACAATTACTGCAGGCAAGGTAATTGCTGTAGTAGATACAATGGCTTAGATACAATTGCACTGCACTACAATGAGGAGTCTGCCAAGTTTGAATAGGAAGCAGAACATTGGTGGTGCAGAAGGAGGATGCTTGAACTGAACGAACATAAACCCTGATCCTCTCTTGCTCACACACACATATACCCTGCAGCTTCCTGTCCCGCAACATTACTTATGTTGTTATAATAAAAAAGATAACAAAGAACACATACTTCACATGCAAAACAAAAACCATCCAATTTTTTAAAATGTATCAAAGCTCTAGCCAAAAAGAAATGTGGTTAGAAAGCTCAATTAGGGCAATTTCCTGTGAAAAGCTGTTGAAATCTGATGCTAATGAACAGGATCCAGGTTGATGGCTTGAACAACTGTGGGATAATTCTCCCCCTTTCAGTACTTTTGTCTTCAGAATGACTTAGGCTGCAATCCTAACTTCCAGTTAGGCCAGCCAAAGCCCCAACATAAGTCCCATGATGACCATAAGGTACTTCTGCACCACTTCTGAGGGAGGGTTAGGCCACTGCGCAGACATGCACTTACCTCCCTATACCACCATGGGAACAAGAAGATCAATGAGTTGTGCCAGCCTAAGTTAGGATTGCACCCTATTAGTGGTTTTGAAATCCTTTAATAGCGTTGCCTCTGGCTATCTATAAGACCTTGTCCTTAGAGTCTCATCCTGACATGCTGTTGCACTCAAAGACTGCTCATCTTTCAGGGACTGCTGGTTCTGCAAGCTTTCCTTTCAATAAGCAGGTGATACCATCTTCGCATGTGCAGTCTATTTCCTTTAGCATACTTATTTTTAACTCAATGATTATTACCCCATAAATATAGTTTTTTTTAAAAATAATAACGACAAAATGCACACTTCTAAAAAACTCCCATGGCATGAATACTAGTATCATCACAGCAAATCTGATTTCCCCATAGTAATGTCCACTGATTTCCCCATAGTAATTTCCCCATAGTAATGTGTTTGATTTACAGCACAATCCAGAATGACTACGGGAGCTCTTACGTAGATGTAAGAGACATGTACGTTGATGTAGTTACAGCACCACCTAGTGGAAACCTATGGGAAATTCATAGCGCAATCAGAGTAAATTTTTCTTACGTCGACTTAAGAGCTCCTGTAGTTACTCTGGATTGTGCTGTTAATTCCATTATAAAATCTGTAATCTCGCATTTGTATTCAGTGCATTAGCTTTAACACTATTTCTGTTCTCTACTATTTAGAAGTAGAAAAGAAGTACAGAAGATATATTATTCATTTCAAATGTTTATAGAGAACTTTAGAATGTTTTAAATCCTTTAAGTGTGTTTAATCCTTAAAAAACCCTGTCAGGGAAATCCGCATTATTCATATTGAGTAAGGATTGGGATACCCACAAGTTAATGATGTCAGGATAAGATAGATTTTGCACTAGATAGTAACAGAGGGTAAGGCGAAAACTCAGTACAGAATGACCCTAGTTAACAATAGGAGTTCTATCAGTGGAACTATGATGGATACATAAATCTGTGGATATTGGAATCTGTGGATTTGGGCACCCCAAAGCCTTCAAATCCTGTTGTAGGGTGTGGAAGCCCTTCTGAGGCCTTCAGAGAATCAAAAACCATGATTTTCAGTTTTAAGCTGAAAACCAAAAATTGTATTTTAAGGAACTTTGAGGACCTTTCAGAAGGGCTGTCAGACCTGAGCAGAGCACATCTCCAGTAGAGTTGGCCAACCATGACCCTATGGGTTTGAAACATGAGTACAGGTGTCCCTCGTTATCCACAAGGGTTCTGTATCAGAACCTCCCATGGATTTTAAAAAATTAGTGTATAAAGAAAACAATGGAAAAATAGGAAAAAGAAAAGAAAAGTTGTCCAGGAAAAGACCCACTTTCAGGTTTCTTGCTCCTCTATTGCTACTAATGGAATAAGGCAGTGCCTCAGTATCTGTGGGGCTTCGATTCTGTGACTGAAAAAATAGAATGATTGCTTGCATGACTGCCTCTCTACAACAGTAGAAAAACTGTTTTCTTAATTGTGATTGCACTGACCATTCATGTTGAGACAAATCCACGTATAAAAATCCATATATAACAAGGTTGGACCTGTATATTAAAATCTACCAATAATGAAACAGCAAATACCAAGGGCTACTGTACTGTGCTTTTTGTATTTTATTTTATTTTTTGTGGCATCCGCAGTTCCATGCAACAGTTAACCCTGCCATAAGGGTACCTGTAGAAAGATCATAATCTGCGAGGCAAATTTTGAAATTGGGACTTTCTTGCACGCTTTAACTCTATGCTACACCAGCTGTATATTTTTGCAGACTTATAAGAGGATCAAAACAAGATCTTTCATCAGAAAATAAGTTTGGAAACATTTATTTCATTATCAGTAGTTAAGTCTTAGCTATAGTACATAAATACCCCTTGAGAAACATTAATCATTTAAATGAATCTCAGTCCCTTGAAATCTTTGAAATCCCTTGAAAATTCCTTCCCTAGAAACTCAATCCCTTGAAAATTCCTACATATATTTAATTTGAATAGAATCTTTCAAATCATATAAAATTAAATTTCATATTAAATCTCTATCTTTGAATAACATTTTCAAGTGCTCCCCTTCAATCAAATGGAAGAGTTTTCTCTTCTTGTATCACTCAATCCATCCATCAATCAATAGTATTTACGTATATACCACTTTTCAAAAGACTGAATATAAGACTAAATGGGAGTAGATAAATATGCTTTGCAGGGCAAAATCAATAGGTGAGATAAAAAGTGGGGACCCTTAGGGTACATACACACAGCATGTGTGCTTCTTTCATTCAGGTACTGCTCTTGCAAACTCTTAAATATTCAGTGTAATGTAGATTTCTCCATTAGATTGAATAGTATTTGTAATAAAAAGGCTATCTGATAAGTAAAAGTAAGACTTGATCCTCTACAGTATGCTAGGTGTGTTTGACCCTCCATCCTTGGAAGTCTGTCCTGACAATATTAATATATCCCCTTCAATCTAATGGAGTGTCTCAAATTCATCTCTAGCTCAGAACATAATCTGATGAGGACAGAAATGTAGCAAGAGGGCAGGAGTAGCTTTCATCTTTCAAAATATGCTTTAAAAGCCTCTGCAGTCTTTCTCTGAACTGGTTCTTGCAGAAGTCAACCCCATTTTAAAAATGTGGTAGCATTTGCCCCATTTCAACATTGTGGTTCTAGGCTCTTGGGCTTTCATTCAATGGCTAGAGGCTGGGTTTGTATGCTCAGTTGTCTGAAAGAGTGACCTTGCACAGTCACTCACACTGCCCAATTGTCAAAACCACTGGGCACCAACTTGTTTCTTAGTTGGTCCTAACATCACAGAAGGAACATTTCATGCTTCTAGATTCAGGGTTTGGGGCTGGATTTGATCAGTCTTCAGCCCTTAGGGTTAAATTTCTCAAATTTAGTTCTTAGTGGGTGCCTCATCGTGGAAGGAAAACCCTCCCCAAATTTCATGCTTCTAGGTCCAGCGAATTTGGCTGGGTGTTGATGAGTGAGTGAATCAGTCAGATTATGACCTATCAATTTTATTCACAGTGGTACCTCGCTTATCACGTGTCTCACTTAACAAATGATCCACATAACAAGCAAAAACTTCTCTATGATTCTGCCTTACATAACAAGTGTTGCTTCACTTAACAAGCACACTTGTTGGCAGTTGGGGCAGACGCGCTTGCTGGCAGCCCTTTTAAAAAGCATCAGTGCTGACTAGCATGCCTGCCCGTAGCAAAAGCAACACTTCCGCGCGGTTCGTCCTGTGGCCAGGCGTCCGCTGGGCAGAGGGAGAGAACAGCAGTGGAGAAGAGGGAGGCAGCTCAGGGATAGCCAGAAGAGAGCAGGGGAGAGAAAGGCTCAGGTTGAAGAGAAGGAGAAAGTGGGGAGACACTTTGAAAGTGTCTTAGATTGCAGAAGAAAGTGTCTTTGATTACAGCCTCCTAACCATGTCTACCCAGAAGTAAGCCCCATTGTGTTAAATGGGTCTTACTCCCAGGAAAGTGACTTTGATTGCAGCCTCCTAATCATGTCTACCCAGAAGTAAGCCCCATTGTGTTAAATGGGTCTTACTCCCAGGAAAGTGACTTTGATTGCAGCCTCCTAATCATGTCTACCCAGAAGTAAGCCCCATTGTGTTAAATGGGCTGACTCCCAGCAAAGTGTCTTGGATTGCAGCCTAAGTAGATTTCATAGGATCATGCACATTGAATGCATGTTTTGAATTCAATTCCAGTGTTTTGTTATCATTTTTACATTCAGTTAATATTTTTATATGAATATTTTTTGGGTTGTGGAACCAATCATCTGAGTTTCCATTATTTCCTATGGGAAAATCTGCTTCACATAAATTGCATTTCACATAAGAAGCATGCTTCTGGAACGAATTAAACTTGTTATGTGAGGCACCACTATATATGTTTTTGTGTGATTGCTTGTCTTGCAAAATGCTCCTAATCCAAGTTACTCTCAATCCAACATTCTGTATCCTCTTCCTATCAAACAATAATGGCCAAAAAAACCTTAAAAAACAACTAAAAGATGTTAGGCCAGTCTAAGCACCACTCCTGGCTCTCAACCTTAAGATACAGCACAACAGCCCACCTCAGGATACCGCACCACTTCTACAGGTACTGCTGTACTGCAGCATCATGCTACAACTGTTACTGATTGCCAGGGTCTTCTGGGCTTCGTTATATGGCAGTGACCACAGCTGTTCCTTGTTCAGTGTGATCTGAGGAAAGTCTCTTTGGGAGCGAACCTTTCCCAGGTGCCAGTTACTTGATCCTCAGGATGGGCTAACAAGCCTCCTAGCCCTTGGATTTGGCCTAAGAATCAGCTCAGGATATGGCCTACTTAGGCCAGCCTACTTGGCCCATTGTTTTTGGCCTAAAGTCAGGATTGTACCCTTAATCTCAAGTCATAATGAACTGATTAATATAAGACCTTATATTGAATAGGACTTTGGTTAGGACTAAAAATTGTATTGATTTTTTTTTTGGGGGGGGGTGGGAGGTTATTCACTTGGTTTACTTTAATGTATTTACAATTATTTATTTGTTTTAATACATTTGTTTAATTTGTTTGAATTTATTAGTTTTAATTTTAATTTAATTTTAGTTTGTTTAATTTACTTCATGATGTCACTTCCAGCCATGACATCACTTTTGGTGAGTTCTGGACAGATTGTCACTCAGTGGGTCCCAAATAAAATCTATCTACAGTATTTTATCTACCTACAGTATTTATATACCGCTTTTCAGCTAAAAAGTTCACAAAGCGGTTTACAAGAAAATGAAAAAAAATTAATAGCTAATGGGTCCCTGTCCCATTTCAAAAAGCTTTGAAACCACTGCAATATGATTTTAGAAAGGTGGCACCCATATCTAAAATCATGGTTTTTAGGAATACATCACATTATATCCCATTGGATGTGTAATTTACAGCAGAATACAATGAAATAAACCATTTTGAAATATTGTTATTCTATCAAAGCATATGGTCAAAAATCAGAGGATGCATGGAAATGGCACAAAACCACATCCACCATCAAGACTCTTGCCACTCACAACATGGGGGTGAAGCGCTGGCCTCCCACACCAGGTGATGTGAATCCTAGTGATGTCCCTGCTTTCTATGTATGTTTACCATTTCCCATTCTCGACATGCTACCTTTTTAAGGCCCTGTTTTTCTTCCTAAACCTTTCACTTCCTCTCATTATAATTCTATCAGTTAACTAAGCACAGACCTGGCTGCTGCATTCATCATCATAATTACATAGCGCATGGTGTATTTCCCCAATCAAGTACCTCCTACATATTTGATATAAACCTTTCAAGCTGCAAGGAGAAAATAAAACGAGAAACCCAGTCCCAGAGCTGTGTAGTGTGATTGAGAGAATCACTTATCCTTGTGTCAGGGAGCTGCAGAATCAATTAACATGCTCCGTCGTCTTCAGAAAGGCACTATCAACCATCCCGCCTGCAACCAATTACGCTGGCTATTCCAAAAGGCAATTGCTTCCTCCATTTCGGATTAGAATTAAGCTAAACTAACTCTTACTTTACAAGTGCACTGCACAAAAAACATATAATTGTCTTTCACAAGCTCTTTCAAGTGAACCTAAGTGCAAGCTCTATTACCACTCCAATCACAAGTGAAATGATGTATATTTGGAACATATATGGTTAACATTTGCCTGATGTCCATATTAACTACGTTTTCTTATATACCTTATGATAAATGGTATAATTTAAATCAGGGATGGAAACACAGTTCCATCTTTCTCCCCTTTATAGTAATCACACAAAGCAGGTCTGACCTCCTTTGTTGTAAAGAATTATAGGAGGAGCCTGTTTATCTTTCAATATTACATCCATGGATCTGGCTCAGCTACAGTCCACGGGATCTGTGCTGAGCCAGACTGGGCTCCACCTGAATTCTCTTGTCCCATTCAGAGAGATGAAGGGCTGAAAATTGCAGATTTTCCTATCTGTGATTTTTGTAAGGAATCCCCCGCAGATTCCAAGGCCTCACCGGTCCTGTAGTAGTGAAATACTCATAAAATCTGGAGTTTAACTGAAACTTCTCATAACGTTCTGTAACCATTGTGTCTGTATTGAATAACCTATGTTTTCGACCATTTTTGTTGATCACTTCAGTCATGAAGACAAAAGAAGGAAAGAATAATCACAAGAGAAAATCAAAATACCGTATATACTTGAGTATTAGCCAACTGGAGTATAAGCCAAGGCACCTAATTTTACCACAAAAAAACTGGGAAAACTTATTGACTCGAGTATAAGCCTAGGGTGGGAAATGCAGCAGGTACTGGTACTGGTCCTTTTCCTTGTAGCCTTCTTGGAACTCACAGGCTGCAATCCTAAGCCCACTGTCCTGGGAGTAAGCCTCATTGAACTTAGTGGGGCTTACTTCAGAGTTGACATGCATAGGACAGGATGACCAGATGCCAAACCCAAAATTCCTGAACCCCAAGGCCAAAATTCCTACCAGCTTAAAAAAATTGCCAAAAATGTATTCTTTTTATAGTTTTTGTTTTTTGGCTATACCTTTTGATAGGAAGGAGATATCTCAAAACTGAGTTTTGCATTGGATTCTGCTCTTCAATACGAATCCAACGGTATATGACATGATGGGGTTTGATCCCGCCACTATTCAGTTCACCCGAGTATAAGCTGAGGGGGCTTTCTGGGCCCATTTTTGGGGCCCCAAAAATTCAGCTTATACTCGAGTATATACGGTAAGTAGTGGTAGTTTTCAGAGAAAATACTTCTGGTAAGGTGCAGTAAGTACTTTTTCTGTTAAAAAGGTGCCACTACACAGCATGAAGACCTGTTTCCAAATCCTATTTGGGAGTACGGTAAGTCCCATTGCCGTCCATAGGTTTCACTTCCAGCCTTGCAAGCGTGGCTAGGATCACCATCCTAGTTTCCTCATCCAACCCCCTGGTGCAACTGTGGGCAAAAGATGCATGCCCTGCTTGTATGTTTCCATGAGATACTTTAACAAAGTCTCTCTACAACGCCTTATCCACAATGGATAGCATAAGAGGGCCTTATATCAGTTTTTACAACAACCCTGGTTCAGTGCAAAGGCAAGTTGCCAACCTAAGGATAAGTTAGGATTTTCCTCTGAGATATTTTCATGGACTACTCATATCTGCTCATTGCTGCTGTGCAAATGGGCCTGCTAGTGCACAGGATGATGCCACAGATCACCACTAAATAAATATCTCAGGCACAACAAGCTATAATTTTTTTGTCACAGTTCCACAATAATTTTTCAGAAATATATTGCAACCTTGAGTGACTGTATGAGCTTTATTTCTGGAAATGGAAATAATGGATATTTGCTGTGACTCAGCTTCACATATGTACAAACAATAGTTACAATTTACTCAGTAAGATAGACTTTAACACAGTTATTATTTTAATATATTTTGTAAACTGCAATTATTATAGCAAATAAAAAATCCACTAATACCCTGCCTGCAATTTAAAAATGTCATTGCATTTCTTCATTTCTTTCAGGCAAGGAAAAGTGCTATTAAAAAAAGAATCTGGTGTTAATGTTCTACTGAACTAATGTCATTTTAATTAATATGTAAAATGAACTAAAGGTTTATATATACTCAGCTCAACATTTAATAATTAATTACCAGCATATGGCAGCTGAATGAAAATATGAAAGAAAAAAGGCTCTGAATCACGGCAAATTCAAATTGCTTTTCTCTTGTTTATACAGTATTTCCAGTTCAGAATAAAGTGGAATAAGATATATTAAATGGTTCTTAAAATGTAAGACAATATAGGGCAAAAGCAAAGAAAGGCACCAATTTTTTTAATTCAAAGTGAATTTTTGGTCTATTTTCCAGAAGCATTAAAGTCGTCAAACATACCCAAAATCTTTAGAAATGACTATTAACAAATTCTGTGTATTGAGTAACGTAGGGCACAATCCATAGTAACTACGGGGAATCCTTGCTCTGGTGTAAGAACAACTTACTCTGGATTCTAATATGAATTTCCCATAGGTTTTCACTATGTGGTGCAGTAACTACAGGTGCACATAAAGTCTCTTATATGCTCCCGTAGTTACTCTGGATTTGGGGGTTATTGTTATTATCGTAAGGAATTGAATTTATAAATGTAGAAATGACTATTGTGGAGGAGGTACAGAGATATATAAAAATATATACATATGTGTTGTAGAAATATTTGATAGTAAGTGTTAATGTTCGGGTTGTAATGTTTTAGGATGTGGTGTATTATTTGGTGTTTATGTCTCGTCTAGAAATAAATGATTTCTGCACAGTCCTATAATTTTCAGCTATTTACATTTTTCTAAAAAGTTTGTGCAAAATAGTTGAGCTGTGTGAATATCTGCAATTGTTCATATAAATTCAAACCAAACAATGGAAAGGTTCTGAAATACAATTAAAAGCATGAGAAAACTAGAAAGAATTTACCTGATATCTAAAATGAAAGGTGACATAAGATAAAAATGTTTAAGGAGGGTTCCAAAATTTAGACACCATCACTTTAAAGGCCTTCTGTCAGTCACTCTTTGCCTGACTGATGAATGTCTTGCCCCAGAAGAGACCCAGAAACCACTTTTGTTCACACGTTATTTGTAAATAAAATAGGAATTAATTTAGGAGGAAAATAAGGAGCACTGAATGATTTTTTCTCCATGTTCAAGAACCAAAAGATGTGGGACAAACCAAACATTGTAGACTTATCTTCAACCTATTCCATTTAATTCAAGCTTAATTCTCACAGTGATGTGTTAGTAAAGCTGGGCTAATCAGTGAAGAATTGTCCAAACTGGATCACCATCCCAGTATAATCCACCCCACGTGCTTTGCAGTGTTGTGAGGATATATTGGGAGGGACAGTGTTCCATACTGGTCTCAGGAACTGGAAGGAAGGGTGATTAATAGAAATCCTTCTTAAAGAAATGCGTTTTCTGCAACTGTCACCAAAACATTGCTTCCCGTGAAATGTTAGGTTCCTGATAAGGTGAAATTCCTCACTAAGGAATGCCTCAGTGAGTGAGCCATACAGCTACACTCCTTCCTGATAATGGCATCACAGATGGACACAAAAGAATATGCTGACAATTCAGCCTTCACAAAAATGACTTACACCTGAGCCACATTAAATATTTCTGAATGAATTCCTTTAGAACTGTGAGTACAGCACATTATGCACATCACTGGAGAACTTTCAATAGCATAAACAAGGCCTAAGTAACACGCCGTTCTCATTACACAAAGGACCAACAAATGGCTATTTCTTTTTCTATACCTCCCATTCACATAGCAAGTTAAACTCTCCTCCAACTTTCAAACAGATATAATGAAAGCAATTAAAATTTCCTATATGAAAGTTTCATGCATTGAAGTTGAAAACGAAATATTACACATAAAAGCCACTGGCCAAATAGAGAAAATTCAAACAGATATGCAAAACAATATTTTAAAAAGAAGGGAAGATTGATATTTAAAAAGTAGCACCATGTAAGAGGCTGAATAGAGAAAGAAAATGAAGTTCTGTAAGCAGACATTGTTGTCAGTGATGGGCCCAGCCTGGCCCAACAATTGGCTCACCAGAAGTGGGCGGGCCAGGCCAGGGTCAGGGGGCAGGGAGGGTCAGGGGCAGGGCCGGGGAGGGCACGCCACCCACCCCAGCATGCTGTGGGTGTGGGTGGGCAGTGCGAGGGGTGGGCCCCAACCATGGTGCACTGTGTGTGCGCCAAGCTTGGCACAGGTGCAGTACATCTCTTAAGGAGACGCACTGCATGCGACAAGCTTGGCGCAGTGTGTCTCTTACGGAGACGCACTGTGTGTGTGTTAAGCTTTTTTGTGTTTTATGGCCCCCCATAGCTACCAGATTGGTAGCAGGGGGCCAGGGGGAACAACCAGTTCAGGTGATCCGGCCTGAACCGGCTTGGGCCCACTTCTGATTGTTGTGACATATAACACTGTTATAACGTTTAATCAAATCCACTGGTCAGGGTATGCCAGACCTCCAAGTGTGAATAGAGTTGTGTTCCAGTCACATCATGATGTTGTTTTAAGCTCAAGGGAGGCAACTCATGGCCTCCCAAGCCCCAGAACATTCTCAAAGGCCTCCAGAAGCTCTTAAAACATCACCTCTGGTTCCCCCCTCCCCAAAACCAGATGCACTTTTCTAAGGCCTCCTGGAGGCCTTAGGAGACATTTTGAGGCCAATGAAGGCCACACAGCATCCCTGCCTCTCAGAATATTCTTTGGACGTGACCAGAGGACAGCTCTAGATATGTTTGGAGGGTATAGATACAGGCTTGGCCTCAATGTGGGATAGGGACCCACCTTGACTCAAATTCACAGATGTAAAACTTGCCAATGACAAGGCATCACCAATGGCCACAACATACAACCAAGTTGTCTCTCAAAATAAATCTCAAGGATTTGAAGAGGGTTTTATGCTATATGGCATAAGCCACGCATGGGGTTTCCAAGCCTTAGCCCTGATGCCTAATGCGGCCCACTGCAAGCCTCAATGTGGCCCTTGGCAAGACCCTTCTATCAGGCTGCGGGTAAGCCTTGTGATGTCTCTAAAAGGATCTTTATGTTAATTTATTTAAATTGAAATGTAAATCATTTTTGCAGCTCCCAACATAATGTCAGAGAGGAGATGTGGCCTTCCAGTCAAAAAGTTTGGACACCCCTGCACATGGCACTATAATTTGAATCATGACATAATATGACTTTGAAGATGAGATTATGGGTGCAATCCAAACCATACCTTCCTGGGAGGAAGAATTATTAAACACAGTGGGAGTTACTTCTGAGTAGACACTCTTAGGATTGAACTGTATTACTCTTTTTCAATTAGTAACATCTCAACATCTCCCATTCTCTACGTGTTTTCCCCTCTCCCTACACCATTCCACCCACCTGTCCTCACAGGTGAGCTGTCCTCACTGCCTGCCTCCCACAATTACTTTCCAGTCCAGAAGACTTTTTGGCTCTGCTGCTGCTGCATAGTCATGGCCCCTTGCAATTGTGGCGCAGCTATGCGATGTGGCATGTCATATTTTGTGACAGCCATAAAATACTATTTCAGGCAGTGCAGAAGCCAAACAGGTTTAGGTATTGATTTTGAGCACCCATTTGAGGAGCTGCCTTCCCTGTTTGCTCTTATTTTGTCTCTGCTCCCCTTCTTTTCCCCATAGATTGACATACAAAGGATTTGACATACAAAATGTACCAGTTTGTGGACTATGCAATAAGAAGAAAATAGTAGATTGGAAAAGAGGAGGAAAGGGCAATAGGGAGAGAGGAGATATATAGATTGAAGGAGATGGAACTTGCAATTTAAGAACACATCGTGGAGAAGATGTGGAAAATTGCTGATAAAAACTTTAGCCTATGCCGAGGATTATTAGGGAATGAGAGCATGTGAAGACCCCAAGGGCTTACAACCAGAAAAGTATTGGACATGCCATGTAGTTTAGACAGAAATTTTGAAATTAATTGAAAGTGAGTATTGTGGAGAAAGTACTGAATAGTAAGTTACTGTGTATATGAAATGTGGTGGCTGTTTGTTAGAATAATGTTTGGCCATTACTCTAGCTGGTATCCATGTCTGTAAGTGTGGATTTATTTATCGTTTATTTTAAGCAGTCTGTAAATTTGCAAGGAGGTTGGTAACAAAAGACCAGAAGATGCATTTTATTTCACTGAATTTATTATCCCTAATTATAATAAAAGTTCAATTGATTTTTTTTACTGTTTTCTGGAGATATTAAATAAACTTATTTGAGCTGCAGACAATTGTAAACTGTAAGGTGTATATGTGAATTACAGCATAGTGTTACTGTTTATGATCGTTGGAATACTAGATGTCAGACTTTTAAAAGAGAAATGCAAAATGCAAAGCATGAAATATTTTGTGGCTGAACTGAGGATATTAAAAGCTTGGAAAGCCTTATGTCCCCAAAAGGACCAAGGACATCATTTAAGGCTAGTAGGAAAGTAAAGCATATTTACTTCTTATTTAATATCTGGGGCTTTCTTATGGGCTTTCTTATGGGCTTATAAAATCCTAGAGTTGGAAGGGACCCAGTAGGTCATCTAGTCCAACCCCCTACCTGTAGCAAAAAATTCTCCTATACCTACAGCATCTCCAACAGTTAAGATCTTCCTTCCAAAAAGTAAGCAATGACTGCTGCTTTGAGTCATCCCTGCATCATCCCTGGAGGTACGTATTGCAACGTATTTGCCTGAGGGATACCTGCAGACTTCAAAGTTTGCAGCAAAGCATCCATCCGCTTTACAGTCTGTCTTGGTACTTTACTGTCAGTAATATCAAAAACTTTCTGCAGAAATATGAATAAGACTGCCATTTCCAACTCGTAGGCATATCTGTGTATTTTGTGTATCTGTGTATGCCCTTCAAGTAAAAAGGTTCCATCATCTGTTCAGAAAAGAGACCGTACCCCATACAGAGATGAAAGATTAGAGAATAAATTTCTTACTTCAGTAGCTATGATCAAAGAATTAAGAGACTACTGTGTAAGCAGTATGTATTTGCGCACGTACATGTGTGTGCATGTGAGATGCTTCTGGTAGAACCATTTGAACTAGGAGTTCATTGCATGGGTCTTTCCCCATTCTATATTTGGTACTAGAGGGCCAAACATTCTATATTTGGTATTTCCATGCACATCTGGGACATTTAAATGCTGCTGCTGCAGCTACACAGGACAAGCATGGTAAACTGGCTCCCATACAGTTAGAGAAACATTTCAAAGACCCTAAAGGTTCAAGAAATAATCTTTCTTTTTTAAATAACAAAAGATGAGCTAAGATGTAATCATTTTCATTGGCCCAGTCAACAAAGTTAGATGGTGATATGGGAAAATGGTTCTCAGTTATAAACTATTTTTTCCTTTTTTGTAGGAAAAACATGTTATAAACTGGAATATCTTTAATGTCATATCTTTAATGTATTGGTGTCCTTGTAAAACATGGCCTTCTGGATCTGGAAGAGTTCAGATCTGGAATGAGGAAACTGTACATCCTATTGGTAACGCAAAGAGGTTCCTCAGTTCTCTGACTCCTCAATGGGTGCAGACTAGTCAATGGAGCTCAACCTCCCAGAGGTCCTCCCTTCTGGGCATCTGATCTGCTCAATCCTTTTCTGAGGCTGGTCAGCCACTTCTCCTTTCCTCTATCAGCTTCTTCATCCTCTTCCTCTTTTTCCTTTCCAGGCCTCTCTCCCTTGTCCTTCTCCTCCCCTTATGTCATCTTCTGCCCCTTTATACTGGATACTTTGTTCCCTGGTCCCTTTGCTTCACTTTCTTCCTTCTCTTTTCCTGAGTTCCATCCCCATCTTGGCTCCAGTGATGGAACTCTCTCTTTCTCTCTCTCTCTCATATCTTGTCATCCTTCCTGCTTTATTAACCTCCGTTGGATCCTAACTACTCAGTGGTTTCAGCTGATAAGGATCACTAAGCAATGGTATCATCATTAAAAATGCTTTTTATCTAGCTTTTAACTGTATTTTATTATCATATTTTAGATGCTGTTAGCTGCTTTGGGGTTCTTTCCCACTAAGAAAGACGGGATATAAATAGAAAACATCATAGTAAGTACTTCCATAGAATCCACTGTACTGTGCAGCATCATGCAGCACTTCCATAGCACTGTGCAGACAGGGCCTGCCCAAAGTCACAATGGTTTGAGAGCCATTGGAGACTTGTTACTTTTAGCAGAGCAGAAGGCGGCAATTAAGAGCACAGAATTATGGAAATCAGTGTTTTTTCTCCAGAGGTCTGAGATTCAATTCCTAATACGTACATTTTAACTGAATATTCCAATTTAATTAAAGTCCCCACAGATTTTTAAATGAAATATTAAAGTAATTTGTGGTCCCATATTTTTAAATCATGAAAACATATCAGAGATGATGTAATTTATTTAGAATTATCATTTGCCAAACAGAGGTACTCAAAAGAAAAATTCACACTGAAGTAATTGCAAACAGCTGCTTCCCAATGTCCAATTTGGAGACTATATTCTAGGAAAAGATGGAAATTTTAAATTTGCCTCAAAAATTGTTGGCTGCTCAGGGAGTCAAAGATCCCTGTAGAGACATTTCACAATTTTTATGCTTTTTCGTTTTTATTTTCTTGGGTGTCTTACGACCCCAATCCGATCCTTTCCCTCCCCTGCTGATATAACCACACCACCAGAACACATGCTTCATTCTGTGAGTTGAGCAGTTCCAGAAGTAAGCCTCTGGCACTACATTGTGCTTAGTCAAATGTGTACCAGCAACCTCTGGCACATGTCTATTTGGCCCAGGATAATGGACTAAGGTCTAGATGAGGTAAGGAAATGGACAGTGTTGCTGCCGTTGATACCATCAATACTGCCCCGTCCAGAACTCATTCTGACACCTGTTCTGCTCATCTCTTCTCCCTCCCTGTCCCACTCCACCCTTCCCCACCTTTCTGACATCCTCCCACATTACAGGTGGGGACTGGGAATTGTAAGAGTTGAAAAGGCCTTTGAAGATCCCTAACACATCACTACTCATTGCTTGTTGTCAGGGGCATCACTAGCGTGCGTGTCACCCGGTAGGGAGGCCCCATACATTGGGTGGGGCAACAATATGAATGGTGTGTGTGGTTATATACCATATTACGTTTTAATAAAGTGGTTTGTTTCACTGCATTCTGCTGTAAATTGCACATTCAAAGGTGTATAACGTGATGGGATTATTTCTACAAACCATGATTTTAGCCATTTAGTTCATGTGCTGCCACCCCCTTCAAGGGTGCCTCCTTTCTAATGCCCTAGTAACGTCCCTGATTGGGAACATTTTGGAAGTCTTGTCCTTTCCTAGACTGACCTTCCATGACTTCCAGCCAAGGCATGCCTGCTTACTCACCAGTAAACACAGCTGTGCAGTTCACATCCATTTTCAATGAATTTCAATGCAATCATAAGGGACCTAATTCTGGGGTGATTTGTGGGGACTGTGTTCATTGGATCAGGACAATTCTAGTGTCCTTAGATTCATCTCAGCATGCCCTTTCTAATTAAATATGGCATGTTTGCCTACTCACAAATAAAACCGTGATAAGGTTCACTATCACTTTCCATAGAGTTCAATGCATATTTTTAATTTTTGTTTTTTGGCCATAGCGTTTTATAGGAAGGTGCTATTTCAAAACTGATTTCTGCATTGGATTCTGCTCTTCAATACAAATTCAGTGGTATATGAGTTGATGGGATTGGATGCACCAAAACAAGGTTATGTGCATTTTTATGTTTTTAAGTCCCCCAGTGAGCGTCACCCCCCTTGGACGCATCACCTGGGTGATGCCACTGTTTGTTGTGATGGTACAACTGCTTCTGTCATTTGCAAATGCCTTAAAGTGCCGTATGGCATCAGAATGCTAGTTCTAGCAATGTAAAAGTACCTTTGAACTAGGCTACCCTTAAGGAGAAACTTCCAGATTTATCTTGAAATGGTCCTTTGGAAAAATTCTGAGATCAACCCTCCCATATTAGCAATTACATGCTTGAAAGATATTAGGATTTACATCCTTGTACAATAGATATTGTTCTATAGGATAATTCTACAGGAGAAGAAAAACCAAATCACAGACTACAAATACTAAAAGAATTAGAATAATTTGGAACTATAAATTTGAGGCTGTTTTGAAATAGATTTTTTGGTGAATTACTTTCAGAGAAGATAATAGCAGGCATCCATCAGTCTTGAAAGACTGTGGTATCATGCTCGGCGCTGCATACGCTGCATGCAAAGCACGAAGGCCTGGGTTAGATTGATACGGAGGATAGGCTGTTACCCAAGCAGCAAATCCCCCCTCTCCACGCCACTGAAATAGTCCAATGAAAAAAAAGCAGGCCTCCTTCAGTCTTGGAAGACTATGGTATCATGCTTAGCGCTGCATACGCTGCATGCAAAACATGAAAACCTGGGTTAGATTGTTATGGAGGATATGCTGTTACCCAAGCAGCAAATCCCCCCTCGCCATGCCACTGAATTAGTCCAATGGAAAGGCAGGGCCAATATGATTGGATCCAGCTGCGTCGCAGAGCTAGGCTAAGGACAGGAGCTCACCCTGTCATGTGGGGCTGACCCGGGTCTCGAACCCTGGCCTGCTGGTTAACAGGCACAGTGTCTTAGCCACTTGCGCCACCAACAGCCCACATCCAATGGAAAGGCAGAGCAAATATGATTGGTTCCAGCTGCATTGCAGAGCTGGGCTAAGGACAGGAGCTCACCCTGTGGGGACCGACCCGGGTCTCGAACCCTGGCCTGCTGGTTAACAGGCACAGTGTCTTAACCATTTGTGCCACCCACAGCCCTTCTGAAGATAATACTTTGACATAAGACACTTGTTCATGAAGGGGAAAAAATATCCCCACTATCTTTCTGCTCAAGTATTAAATATTTATAGTGAAACTAAAATAATAATTTGCAGAGCCACCAGTAAATGTTAGCTTTAAGTGAAGTTGAATGTTCTGTTAGAAACTTATCTTTGTAGTAAAAAAAAAGTAGCTGACCAAAAAGATGAGTTTGACTTGATAAGGTGACCTCTTTTTGGAACCACAAAGTAGTAATCAATCACATATGTATAGATTTTGAATTACTTAACAGAGTCTATCAGCAAATGGCTTTGAAATTAACTGAACATTTGGTCTCCAGGATACATTCTCATTATGATAATAGAACTGTGTTTCAAAACCACAGAGACATACTTTTCTTCTAAATGAAAATTTTGGTATACTATAGTTCAACTATTACATCCCCAAAAGTTTACTTATACAACCCTATAGCATTCTTCTATTTTTTGGGAAGGGACGAGGAGGGGGACTTACTCTGATATAAGAGTCATAGAACTGCAGAATGTATAAGCCGCAATGCTGTAGATCAATGCTTCACAAACTGTGAGTCTGTGGCTCTCAAGTGGGTCCTGACTCAACTTTGGTGGGTCATGAAACTGACAATTAGACAAGATTATTGGACAAGTACTGGACAATTAGTTTTTTTCTATGTGCATGATACTTAAACAGTCCATTACTGGGGAGGCGGGGGAAGCACTATGGCCAAATAACTTTTATAGCTACAGAGGCTTGAGTGGTTGTTACAGCTTTTTTTAAGGTGGGTCCTGGGGCTAAAAAGTTTGGGAACCAATGTTATAGACACTCTCATGGCAGTAAACCTTACTGAACACTATGGTACTAGCAAAGAGGCATAGGATTATGCTGGAGGAGCTGGCCACAGAGGACCCTATATTTTTATGTAAAGCGTTATTCAGAGTCATCCTTTCTGATTGGTAGGTGAGCTCTGAAAAGAGAAAAAAGGAAGATTCCTATGTGACTTGTTGCTGTGCTCCTGTAATGGGGGTTATTAGTGTTCCCTGAAGCAGAACTTTTACTTTTTACTACATGAGGGCAAATTTGGAAGCATCCTCAGTAAATTCAATCTATGAGCACAATCCTAACCATGTCTACTCAAAAGTAAGCCCCATTGTGTTTAATGGGTCTTACTCCCAGGAAAGTGTCTTTAGGATTGCAGCAGATATCTTTCTTCTTCAAGTATGAGTTCAAAAAGACCAAAAACACTTCTGAAGTTTGTAGGGGCAGCCAGATCAGCATTGTGGTCATTGGTTAGCAATGGTATTGTTACCAATGCACCACTAATTCCTGGATTACTTTTCCAATTTTTAAAAGATTATCTTACATGCAGCCCTTAAACAAAAAAAGTAGACAATTCCCATTAAAGGTGGGGCAAGACAATTCTCCTGGGCAGGCAGATGAAGTCCATTTCCAGCCCATCACACATGCAGGAAAAACAAACAGGTAAAAAATGCTGCACCGCACATAGCTTTACAATCACAGGGTGCAATCCTAACTAATTTAGGTTGGCATAACTTACTTGGCCTAACTCTTCCCACTGGTGTTGGAGGCCAGCACATGCCTAACCACCACCTCCTTGAAGTTGCACAGAAGTACTTTATGTCCCTAGGCCAGCATGGGATTTGTGCTGGGACTTATGCTGGTTTAACTGGAGGTTGGGATTGCAGCAGCAGTCCTATGTCTTCTCTCAAAAATAACCTGGCATAATCCTCCAATTTGCTTTCATACAGAAAATGGTGCAACATTTTTCCTATCTAAAAGGAATAATATACTACATAGCAGACGCTTCAGAATTGATCAAACTAAAGCATCAACAAGAATGACCTTTGGAATTGCAGGTACATTACATAAACAAATACATAAACACCTTGGACTCTTTTTATGGATAACTGGTATCTATTCATCTCATTTGTTAATAGTACTTCAACACAAATGGTTTCTTGAGAAAAATGTGTCATTCTAAATAGATATACCGTATATACAGCATAATATCCTTTAAAGAAGAGGAAGCCATGCTTGACTCACAGCAGAATGATTCAGATGTAAGTCATTTATCTTTCTCATTGGAAAATGATACAGAGCATGGCAGAGCCAATCTAAATTGTATCCAATCTGAATCAAACAGGTATGCGAGAGCTTTGGAGACTCCATTACCCCACACTGCTTCACAGTCGGAACTGCACTTCCCAGTGGAGTTCTGGCAGGGATTCCCTCTAAACTACGTAAGACTTCTCTGGAGACAGAGATCAATTCTGTGATATCAGTGGCATGATCTTACAGTGTACTCAGGAACAGAAGATGTTGACTGGTGGCAGCCAGCAAATACTGCCACTTGGAATGAAAAGGAGCTGAGTTTTAAAGTTTCAGGCTCAAGGAAACTCAGTCTCCGCCATTGGTAACCCTCCTGAAATTTTGCCAAGCTTGGAGACTTTTGCCAAGCTTCAGAGAACCTGAAACCAGAAATAGTCTCTGAAAATGTTACCTTAGAAAAAGAAATGGTACAGCTTTAGAAACATTACAGTGAAATATAGCTATATTTTCAATACAATATTTACCTGGTATTTTTGTGGTGTTCATTTATTTTATTTCAAAAATTCTATGGAGACATATATTTAAAAGTTTTCCGTACATTGGAAAAATCAAAATTTCAATCACATTCTTACGATAAATACAAAATTGCAGTACACAGATGTTATAAAAATGAACTTCAATTAGTATAAATAGCATCACTTGAGTCTCACTTGGAGCTATAAAGACTGACGAATAAATACTATGATTGGACTGTAGCATGTCTGATGAGATTATGAGTGTTAGCGGA
This sequence comes from Cryptoblepharus egeriae, assembly GCA_030015325.1. Taxonomy (NCBI): domain Eukaryota; kingdom Metazoa; phylum Chordata; class Lepidosauria; order Squamata; family Scincidae; genus Cryptoblepharus; species Cryptoblepharus egeriae. The sequence continues at coordinate 76,887,614 of JAREYC010000003.1, read as the reverse complement.
ATGCTCTGCACATATAAAGGATAATTCAAAACCATGTGAGGCACATCTGTCTTCATAGAGGAAAATGTAAGTCATTGGCACATATAAATGTTTTATATGCTAACTTGTATGCAGAAAAAAGATGCTAACTCACAAGAATTAAACCTTCTTCAAGAATGGGATTAGACCAGGAGCTAGAACAGCAGTCTTGGCCTTTAGAACAGCAGAGAGAGGTTGATAGAGCAGAACATGCATTGAATGAATGAGTTCTGGGTATAATTGAAAGGTGTTGAAAGAGTGGATTGTCAGAAAACAAACCATCAGAAAGCGAGGGGATATCTGTAAATAAAATTATAGCATCAAAAATCTACAAGAGTTGAGTGTTTAACTCACAAACACTCAAACACTCACAGTCAAACACACACAGGCAGCACAATCCTGAGAAATGCTGGAAAAGGCAGCCTGACATACTGTTGCTGCATCTAGCACTTTTGGGGGCTGCTGACACTGTAGGGCAAGGGAAAACCTTTCTCCTTACTCTAGACAGGGCTGAAGCAGCCACAATGTGTCCACTTGCTGCCTGTGGAGGTGGAGCCTCTAGAAGTAGTGCAGAACTGAGTAGATACAAGCCTGCAAAGGTCCCAGCACGTCCTGCTCCCCATCTACTCATCACCAGTGCCACCTCTGCCCACACTGTCCCCACCCCAGAATGCACCCCTCCTGCCTACTTCCTGCCCTCACCCCACCACCACTTCCCACTGCCCCTCTCTTTGGTCGAGCTCAGCCAGAGCAGAGATCCTGATTTTTACTGCTGTGGAGACTGCACCAGCATGGCTTGCAGCCATAATGGTGCAAAAGTTTCAGTTGAGTTCTCAATCACTCAGAGTGCAATCCTAACCAATTTAGGCCTAACTCACTTCCTCTTCCTGGGGTGCACTGGCCTGTTCCTGTGGTGCAGTGTCTGTTCACTGGCCTCACCCCACAGGAGGGCCACAAAAGTGCCTTATGACACTTCTGCAACACCCCCAGGCCAGCACAGAACTTGTGCCAAGAACTGTGCCTGCCTAACTGGGGGATTAGGATTGCAGTGTGACTCACTCAAGATTTCATTTCATATAGTTCACTATGGTTTTGCTATCCCTAGATATGTCATCCAACTCAGTCGACATAAAGTGTAATTTGATTTGAGAGTGATGAATAATACAATCATCACCATACATACTGTTCTCACAGTTGATGAGCATATAATATGAGGGGAGAAAACACCTTCTGCACAGCTGTGTAAGCTGTCAAGCACTGTTAAGAAAAAAACAGACTTACCTGTTTTAGGGTCAACAGAGAAATATGGCTGTCCCTGAAGAATACTGTATACCACCCGGGCACTATTTCCATAGGTGGGGTCATCTGCATCTGTAGCTGTCACCTGAAGGACTGAGGTACCTGTAATAGCACAAAAAACAAACAAAAAATTAACTTGACAGACATAATAGTGATGATACATATGAAAAAATCTACTTTTAGTAGAATACTCCCTGTCTTTGTTTCTCAATTCAGTTTGATCCCATTCAAGTAAGTCTTGTGTGGCTTATGTTTAAAAATGCACACATGTCAGAATCCAACCTTATGACTGCTTGTGGGTGACTGCTATTGTGGTGCAGTCATCTTACTTTGCTCTATGGGACAAGTCAGGACATGCCCTGAAATTTGGTTTTTTTGTTATTGTAATTTTCTGTCAACGTAAGGATAGCAGTTGGCATGGGAAGGATTGTACATGGTGAACAAACATTACATGCATTAACAATGAAAAGTAAAATGGGCTCCACAGGGGGAAAGCTCTAGATACTCCTCTAGATACTCCTCTAGAAAAGAGTATCCATTAATTGAGATGTAACTTCCTTGTCAAAATTATTAACTCAAAATAATTGATCTATTGTCCTACAATGCTGCTGAAAGGAGCAGAACATAAAAACCAGAGGGATGTTGAGACATAGGCAGCATAATCCTAACCATGTCTACCATGTGTTCAATGAGTCTTGCTCCCAGGAAAGTTTATTAGGAAGTTGCAGAATAAACTGATGTGCCCAGGTAAAGTTTAATGTGTGAACGTGTTGGACTTAAATGTGTCCAGTACTTTAAAAAAGTCAAACAAAAAACATTAAAAAAAATTTCTTTGCTTTGAACAGCAAAATCTAATAGCGTATCTCAAACTGCAGTCCTAATCCCCCCCCCCCCGGTTTGAAATAGGAATAGGAAGATAGGTGAGTTGTGCTGGCCTAAACTGGTTAGGAATTCAACTGTAATGTCTTATTAAGAATATTGTCATGAAAGACTTTGGGGGGAATCTAGTTTTAAAGCCTGGAACCAATGTGCAAGAGTCTGGATGTGCAATGTGCAATGTGGAACCAAAGCCTGGCCTAAGCACAGATGATCTTATAAATTTTTTTTTTTTGGATGGAGGAGACTACTGTGTAAAAGTTTTGGCAAAAATTCATTGGTTATACTTCTGAAAGATCTGGACAGAGGCATGAGCAGCCCTTCGCCTGGATATCATTCACATTCCTGAACATACCAGTAGTACCGGCATTACTGGTATCCCATTGATACCATATGAAAAAATGGTATCAAGCTTTTTAAAGCTTTTCTAAAGCATCAAGGCAATCATAAAACAGGAGATAAACAAATGGCAGGCAATTAAAATGATAGCAAGAAATTACAGAACCAATCAGCATTCTGATAAAAAAATAAAAAAGCTCTTGGTCATCACATCAACTGTGATTTTTGCAGGAAAAATACATAAAGATTTTTTTAAGATGCAAGTTGAAACATCTGTACAGATCAATGGTACTTGGGCATTTCAGAATTAAAAATCTGTCTGGGACTCCCTGTCAGACTTACCGGGAAATGACATCACTGTGATGACAGAGCTCCTCCATGTCTAGTTGGAAGTAAGTCCTACTGTTTTCAATAAGACTTTCAGTGCAATCCTAAGCCTATCTACGCTGAAGTCAGTCCCATTGTATTCAATGGGGCATACTCCCAGGAAAGTGTGTTTAGGATTGCAGCCTCATTCCCAGGAAATCTCAGAGCCAGAATCCAAAAGGCAGATTCCAAGACCCTCTTGCAATCCAATGAGCCGAGGTTGTGACCCGCCCCCCCGGGGGTCAGAACTCCTCACTTTGAATACCACTAGTATAGATGACAGATTAATTGAAAGCTTATTGATACATTTTTATGATTTACAGATTCAGCAGTTGTCCCTTTGCTAGCTTGATACAGTACTTCAGACTGGAAAGATATCAGTCCTCGGTACTAAGCATACTTATCACTTGTTGGCAGTGTAGAATTGCATGCACTGACTCCCCAATAAGCCTGTTCTTTCATGGGTGAAAAATCCTTTCATGGGTGTGTCATGTCTCTGGCTATCTACAAGATGAGTAGGGGACTCTTCAACCTCCTGCCTCTCAAACTCTAGCTGTCCAAACAGATGATGCATAACGGAAAAGATCACAGGACCAGGTAAGTTGAATTAGAAAATATATATATAAATTATATTTTAAGATCTTTGATTTCTTGATTCATAGTATCCTTCATAACACAAATAGAAATCACTGTCTCTTTTCCTTTACAGGTTACCCAGTACAAGGATCCTCAGAGCTCTTTGATCATATGACATTTAAACAGTCAACAGGTAAGTATTCAACAATGTTCATTTTTACTTTACTGGCCTTTTCTTTTGCAGATCCTCCAGGCAGAACAGGACAAGGTGTCCCAGCACTCTCACCAGAGGGGTTTACTGCTCATCACAAATCCCACGCACCCTCTGCTGTCCTCCTGCCTTTTCTCCTCTTTTATAGTCCTCTTCCCCCTCCCCTGCCCTCGTGCTTCCAGGGCAGATAGAGAGCTCTTTCTGCTGGTCAGTACATTGAAACACCTGTTCCCCATGTTAAAGCCGTCTGGGCCTTCTTCCAGCATGAACATTTGCCCAATACTTCTCATCCCAATACTCCTTTGAGTCCATCCATTCGCTCAAAGTGGGCTTTTATCCTCTTCTCAGCAGTGAAGCCTGACATGGGGTGGGAGGCTTCCTCACAGGGTGATAAAGGGATAGACCATATCTGGCCCTTGCAACTATCTATGAACAAGTCCAGCCAATAAGGATTTTGGTCTACTTTGAAGGCCTTTCTTTGTGCGTTCACTGTCTTCAGAAGCTAGTCAAGAAATGATAAAAAGAGGGGCCTTTTGCGGTTACACTTTTGTGTCCCCAAAGACATTTACCTGGACCAGGGGGGTCCAAACTTTTAGCTTCCCTAGGCCACATTGGAAGAAGACAAGTTGGTTAGAGCTGCACATAAACAGGGTTGCCATATCCCCGGAATTCCCAGGAGCCCTCCTGAAAACAAGCTCCACCTCCGGACCAGCAAGCTCCACCTCCGGGCTCCGGAGAAAGAGGCTCCTGCTGCCAGCGGCCATTTAAATTTGGCGCGCTGCAGCTGTGGCTGCTTCTCTTCACTGTGCCTGCAGCCCCAGCTGTGTCTGGTGCTGATCGGGAGAAAGAGCGAGCGGGAGAAGGACGCTCCTCCCCCTCACTGCCTCCCTCTGGATCAGCCCTCTCCAGTCCTCACTGCCTCCTGGAAGCTGCCACTCTGCCTCCTCCCTACTGATTGCACCCTTAGAAAACACTCCTGACCATGTCTACTCAAAAGTAAGCCCCTCTGCAGTTAATGGGTCTTACTTCCAGGGAGGGATCTTCAGGATTGCAGCCTTAGAAAACACTCCTGACCATGTCTACTCAAAAGTAAGCCCCTCTGCAGTTAATGGGTCTTACTCCCAGGGAGGGATCTTCAGGATTGCAGCCTTAGAAAACACTCCTGACCATGTCTACTCAAAAGTAAGCCCCTCTGCAGTTAATGGATCTTACTCCCAGGAAGGGATCTTCATACTGGCAGCCTTAGAAAACAATCCTGATCATTCCTACTCAAAAGTAAGCCCCCACCAGCCTCCCCTGCTGCCTGTAGCCCCCACTATCCTGTAGCCACCCCCACCAACTCCCCTGGCCCGCCTGTGCCCACTACCCCAAAGAAAACCCCCACCAGCCCTGCATTCACCCCTTCCCCCCACAAACCTCCCACTTACCTATGTTCCCCACCCCAGAGAAACCCTCCACCAGCCACCCCTGAATGCACCCACTGCTCCTCCCCCTCAGGGTGTGTGTGTCTATTACCTTAAAAAGGTAATATAGTGTTGGAATTAAGTACAGGAAAGCAATACAAGTATTTTAAGCTTATTTTAACATGTCCTACATTTCGTCCTACATTTTTGGACAATTTTTTTAATTACAGGAATTTTCACAGGAATTTTGGCTGGACTGAGAGGAAATTTGGCCTTAAATCAGGAATTTTGGGGTTGCTGTGCAGGAATTTCCAGTTTGGCGTCTGGTAACCCTGCACATAAACTTACTCAGGAGTAAGCTCGATTGACTTAATGGGCTTACTCCTGAGTAAACATGGCTAAGGGGCTTACCTGGGCTGCTGATGCTGAGGAGGTGCTTCAATCATGGAGGGTGGTGGGGGCACTTAAGTGGTAGCCACGGCATGGGCACAGAATGGCTAAGTTCTGGCCAGCTGGCAGCCATTACGGGTAAGTTTAAATTGTGCTCGTGCAGCGTCAGGATTTTTTTGGGGCCCAAGTACGTGGAGAGAAAAGGATTTGGGGGATCCTGCCAGAGAGGAGATGGGGTCCAGAATGCACAGAAGTGTTTTTTGCCAGAACTGACTGCTGAAAAGCAGCTGTAAAGTTAGGCGCCTGGCTAAATGCTGCACAAGGTAAACCAGCCAGAAAAGCAGGAAGGTAGAATAGGATCAGGAAGTAATGGGGGCAGGGAGTCTGTGGGAGAGTGTGAATATTGTGGCAATGGTGCATACTGAATCCATCCACGTGGCATGGATCTCCCCCACAAAAGAGCCTTTCTCTACATGTATGTGTGCCAGCAAAATATGTGTGGCATACAAATAGAGACCTCCAGTAGGAGACGACTCAGGCTACAATTCTAACCTCGTTGGGCTGGCGTAAGTACCAGCACACATTCTCTGCTGGCCTGGGCATCTTACCCTCCGGGGGTGGGAGAAATGGGGACCCCCAGACATGATAGGATTATGTCAGCCTAAATTGGTTAGGCACCCTCTTTGTTCTTCTACCCTTCCCCCAAACTTAACCCAGAATGAACCGTACAGTGCGCCACACAAATAGGAGAAGAAGGGTAGGACTAGGTTAAACTTTGCATCCAAACAAATGAAGTTTGGTCTAATATTTCTGTTGGTGGGCCTATATGTCCTGTCCCCACTGTAGCTTAAAAAGCATTTTTCATTGAAGAATCAGAATGCCTCTATTTTCTCCACCTGTGGAGATGATTCCCACCTGTGTCCATCAACGCAGTGAAGCTGAGACTGGGCAACATTCTCTGGGACCTCAGAAAATATTTGCAGCCAGCAACTAGGTAAAAGGAATTTCCTCCAAAATTTCTCAGAAAGGTTTCACACATCACTAATTTTCTGAAACCTTGTGATACATCTTTTAAAGTGCTTTTCTCCCCTTATGCTCAGAGATCTAAATTATTCAGTGTACCATTAACATGCCAAATTATTCCCTTCTGTGCTTTCAGAAGTGACAGACTGGATATTACTAACTTAATTCCAGAGATGAGAGGTCAAGGATTGAAGCATGAGAAGCAGGCAGACTCTGTGAAAAATAATAATCCTTGACCCTTAAAGTGCAGATGCCAGAGGACTGAAACATATTTTGCAAATGCTCATCCTCTTCTTCATTTACTAACAAATATATCCTAAAGCAGAGCTAAAGTTTTTAATACAGGTTCTGGAACTGAGCCCAGGTCATGTTAAGCCATGGTATTAAACTACTTACTCTTCAAAAAGGCACAATCCTATTTTGTCTGTGGAGAGTGAAAAGCATGGAAATTCTGTGTAGGGTTGAAGGAAAATGCTTCATATTATAAAAACCAAGGAAGGGAGCTGTAAACCAAAGATGGGCTGCTGGATGCCCTGAGTCAGCCAAAAGTTGTTTTATTGCAAGTTCTATGGGAAACATGGCCTACGTTCACTGGAAAGCCCAGTCCTCTCTGTGTCCTTCAAAAGACAAGGGATCTGGGTGTCCTTGTGAAAGTATCCCCAAGACTTGGTACCCTCATGGCCTTTAAAGCTTTGCATCCTTCTGCCAAAAATTTAAAATGCCAATTTGAGAGTCTATGCAGGTCAGAGTGAGCTCATTGCCTGATGTTCAATAAAAACAAGAAATATTTAAGATTTTGCTTTCAATTAACAAATAATTCTCTTCCTCAAGCCTGGTTTATGGTCTCCCCGGTTTCTGTACCACCACTTGTGGGCCACTGATGAAGCAGAAGTGGTGTCAGTGGCCCCATGTTTATGTTGGCAGATCATGAGATCTGCTAGCATAACACCCAAATATGATTGGACCTTTGGTGTGGTAGTGGTGGAATGACTCTAATGGACCACTTAGGCTCAAGGGTTGGCATGTAGGTTTGCTAGGAGTCATCTGAATCCTTGAGCCTGTATTGAATGAGAACTGTGGCATTCATTGACCCTTGTCAGAGGTACAGATGTCTCTAGTTCATGCACTGCAGACAGTCCAGTAGACAGCAGGAATCTGTACTGCAAAGTACAGGGTTGCTTCCTAAGCATTATCAGTCAATCTCACAAGTTTTCTTCCCTTCTCAAAGAACTGCTTTAGAATTCTATGAATATGGGAGAGACCCATAGTTTTATATGAGTTCTTTCCATCTTTCTTTTTTGCTTCTTTATCAGTGAAATTTTGCAAAGTTATACGCTGATGAAAAGCTGAAACAGGAAGACTTCAATCTGTGTCTCTGCAGACAAATCTTTAATGTTTAATGAGGCAGTTTAATAAAAAAAATGGCAAATGTCTGCTGAGAATGCAAATCTGTATGCATGACTTGCCATCCTTTTGGTGCACTGTTAAAATCTCAAATGGATCAAATGTTGAACAAAAACTCTAAGGAGAAAAAATAAGGCAAAGCTGCATGAAATCTCCAAGCATCTGCCTCCCCACTGAGGACTTATTTTCTAAAGTGAATTTTCAGGGAGCCTTTAGAATTTTGTTTTTGTAAACCAAGTCAACAAGTTTAAACTTTAATTTTTTATCTATAAGAAAAATGTTCCACCAGCAGAGTAATAACTTATTAGTAGTCATGGACTCAGTTTGGTGGGTAATCTGAGGGGGTTCTAAGGTTCAGTTCTGAATCAATAAGAACTATCCCCTTCTTTTTACCCATTTAGTGGTGTGCAAAAAAATATGTTTAATTATATATAAAATTATATAAAAATTATATGTTTTGCATTCAGTAGTGGTGGGCATAAAATCAGAAGGATTTTATACAGGTATGCATAAAATCAGAAGGACACATATTGTACATGCCTTTATGAATGTGTATTGTAAATAAGTTACATGTCCCATGTAACTAATTAATGGAGCAGTGGATTTTTTTTAAAAAACATAATTTTTTCTTATTACCTCATGATAGCTATATTTCCATCTCTGAATCCATTATCAATGAATTCTATTAACAGTTTTATTAGGAGGAAATATGTGCTTATTCTATGCACACTCACTTCACATTTTTCTCCAACCATAAGAAAAATTTTCATTTAAAAACTCTATAAATATTAAAAGTTTGGGCAAAATCCAGAGTAACTACGGGGAGTCCTTGCTAGGGTGTAAGAACAACTTACTCTGGATTCCAATATGAATTTCCCATAAGTTTTCACTAGGTGGTGCAGTAACAACACGTGCACGTAAAGTCTCTTACGTGCTCCCATAGTTACTCTGGATTTGGGGGTATGTCAACTTCTATCCCAATACAGGACTGCCATCACTTTTTGAAAAAACCTAGGTATGTCACCTCAGAAGTCACACTGTGGTCAATGGATATTACTTCCAGGTAAGTGTGGATCAGGTTGCAGCTGAAATCATTCATGAAAATGAGGAAGGTTGCAGTCCTTTACATACTTTTCTGGAAGCTCCACTGATCTCAATGAGACCTGCTTATGAGTAGACATGCATAGGACTGCACTATGAGGCTGCAATCCTAACCACACTTATCTATGAATATGCCCGGTTGACTATAAAGGGCTTTCTGAGTAAACTTCCATAGGATTAAGTTCTAAGAGCACAATCTTATGCATGTCTTCACAGAAATAAGTCCCATTAGAATCAATGAGGCTCAGCTCTCAGGAAAGTGTGGATAAGATTTGGCTGTTAAGTCTCCTAACCAGCAGTTTTCCCACTTTCAGGGAGAGTTTGACCTGCTGTAAATGTGTGGAGGGGTGGGAGGAAGGCAGGGACACATTTGTAGGACTGGATCATTATGAGAAAGCACAGGGGCTTCCCAGAACTCACCACATTGTGCAGCAGCCTCCCAGAGATGGAGCCCAGCAACAGTCTCCATAGGAGAGAGTTACGATTGTGACCCACTTTCAGTTTGCAATCACAAAATCAGAAGTGGGTTGTGATAGATAATTTCACTCTCTCTCTCTCTGCAGCTGGGGGGGGGGGGGTCTTTTCCACCCCATGGGGAAAAAATCTAATAATTTTCAAGGAAGCGCATTTTTACCAAGAAAGAAAAAAAATATAATTTATCAGGGCTTTTTACATGTTTTCTTATTTTCTTGGTCATCAAGATTGATATGACCTGGTTTAGGGTAGGGACAGCGTCAAGTTGCAACAGGATTTATAGGACAAGGGCCAAACCATTGATTCAAACAGGGGTTGGTACCCAAGTCAAATTACTCATCATTGGGGTGAACCATCATGTCGCAAGGGATCTCTGGGATAGGCCAACTTGGAAGGAGGCACTTCAAAGTAAATGAAGTCACATCTGCAGATGGTTCAGACCCAAGTTTCAGGTTAAGGTTACTTGCTTTGATCTCTTGGCCCAATACTTCACAAGATGATCCATATTCCATACTAAAACATTGAGCACCATTATTATGTTATACAACCTGGACTGACTGTCATGGTTTCCCTTACTGCACATACTTTATTCCATAACTGCAATTATATTTGCATAATTTATTCTAGTTATTGCTTGTTACAAACTTGAATGGACAGCTTAGTAAGCAAATTTTGCACTTTCAGGCTTGTTTTCACAATCAGCCTGACCATCTAAAATGCTGGTTTTTAAAAAAAACATGAACACTCAGGCTGCTGAGTTCGGGGACTCATTTTTGGGTTCCTGCTGTATCTCAGCGTACTAATAGCTTGCTTAACAGGCATAAACCACTGAGTACTTTGCAAAATCCATCCATATCCTCAATTGGGCTTGCATAGTAGCCTTGTAAAAATTTTGTTTGAAATTTTAAATGAATGGAGGATGCACAGCAGCTTGGAGGTGCACAAGATCCCAATATGGCTTTCAGCAAAGCTACTAAGACAAGAGGTTTACCACATGCAATGATGAATGTTTAAAATAAGACCAAGCTGGCAAAAGTAATCACTACTAGAAAATGTCTTCAATGAACTTCGGAATATATAAAAGTGCTTTGGGGGGAAGCGGGGAGATGCTTTGCTATTAAGAATCAGCCATGGGAAAAAATATTTAAATGTGAATGCAATTCATATGAATTAGGAAAATTAAAAAGCACTGTTTGAGCATTTACACCATGTAGAAAGAATAGGGTTTGATCCCAATGTTTAATCTCAGCTTTGGAGAGCATCCTTAGGAGTTATAGGGACTGTTATATTAAAGGAAGCCACCTGCAACCATCTAGTGCTAAGCTATCCCCAAAGCTTATTCAGTTCTTAATTGCCCCAAGTTTATCCTATCAGATTCCCCCGCCCCAACCTATATATGAGGTCAAAAAAATCTTCAGTGAATTTTTCAACTATTTACTTATTTTTTTTAAAAATTAGTTCCTGCATTTCCTATGCTGAAGAAAATGCCCAAGGTGGCTTACAAAGCTATATAATAAATGAATAATGTATCACAACTGTGTTGAAACTGTATTGTCACAACCTGAGATGCTACAAGCCCAGAAGCAGCCTTGGTTTACCATGGGCAACAAGGTTGAAATACAATGGTTATTTGCAGTGGTTAGCATAAGCAGTAAAGTACCATTCAGTGTTTCTAATAGCCTGAACTTAACTCTTTGTATGGCCATATAGAGCAGGGGCCAGGGAACTTTATACCTATACCCCAAAATATATTTAGATACACTGATGTTACCCCCTTGATTTGAAAGGAAGGAAATGGTCACCCAAAAGTTCAACTGAAAATCTGGGTTGAAATTTGAAAAAAATTTCAAATTTTGAAATTTTTGAAAAATTTTGAAAAAATGTAGGACAAAATGTAGGATGTCCAACATTATTAAAATCATGAGTAAATGTAAGTAAGTGGTTTACTTCTGAGTAAACATAAAGTGTCTTACCTTGGCTGGGGAGGGTGTTTGGGGACCCTGGGGGGCAGACAATTTCAAGCTGCTGCGGTTCAGTGCGGCTAAGTCCAGCCAGCTGCAGCAATCATTTTAAAAAACATTACTGTGCACATGCATGTGCACTCTTCCCCTTCCAAAAGCTCAGACGGAGAGCTTTTCTGATGTGGCAGAAGCAGTAGCACTCTCCATTGGAGCTTTCAGAAGGGGGGGCCTGTGCAACCAGCGCAACCGTCCATTAACCCCAGAAATTTCATTTTTACCCCATTTGGAGTAATTTACCCCTGTTTCCAGACCAGTGATATAGAGGCAAAAAATGGTGTCTGCTGTACCCCATAGAGGAGTATCAGCATCCTGGGGCCTTCCTGGGATAAAGAAACATTTGTCCCCTTGCCTTAGGACAAACCCATGCTAGGCCACTAGGGCTACAATCTTCACGACACTTTCCTGGGAGTAAGACAATCCTGGTTAGGATTGTGCTCTAGGTTTTTCAGAACCTGAGCCAGTGATAATTCTAGTGCAGATCTATGCTGTCCTGGGTTGGGGCTCAAGAGCATAAGGGAGCTAGGATTTGGTGGACATTATTGCCTCCCAGGAAGGATTTTCCTTTCTGGACCCAAACCATACTCCTCCTCTTCACTTCCTCATTCCAACCATCTGCTGCCTGTTTCCCATCCTCTGCACACACCTGACATGTCTCTAGTTGCAGGCCACATTTCTGACAGCTCTGGGAACCTTTAGGAGGTTCCATCCTATACACTAAAGCTGCAATCCTATACATATTTTTTTCCCAAGAGCAAACCACATGGAACACAATGGGATTTACTACTGAGTAGACATGCCTAGGATTTGTTTTTTTAAAATATTAGTTCAAATGTACAATCTTATCTATTCAACTGTTTTTTGCCACTCTAATCATCTGGGCTAAGGAACTATCAATAATGAAATGTATAGGGCTGTCAACAGGATTTTTTTTTTTTGGATCAGCTGAAAATACATTCCTTATGTATTTGCAGCTACTCACTTCCTTTGAAGTCATGGTGCACAATCCAGAATAGCTACGGGAGCTCTTAAGAGACATTTACATCAACATTGTCACCAAGTGGAAACCTATGGGAAATTCATGGAGCAATCCAGAGTGAATTTTTCTTACATCGACATAAGAGCTCCCATAGTTATTCTAGATTGTGCAGCTAGTTGCTCATAGCTTTTGGAGAAAGAATGCAATAAAAATATAACAGATGGTGAAAGCATCAGTGGATGATATGAAAACAAATAAGGAGCATGCACATCTGAATACAGTACGTGTACAGTACGTGTACACATGCAAACATTTATTTCTATTTAACATTATAATCCCATAGCTTAGGCTATGACCATTAGACTCTATGCTGTCCTTCCTGTGTTGCTGATTTTCCCACTAGCCAGATGTGATAAGGTAGTAGGAATAGCAGGAGGGTTGCGAGAGAGCAGAATCAGGGTGGGTGGATGGATGAGGAAGGTAAAGAATCAGTGGTCCCAGCACTGCCAATGTCCTCACACCCTTCGTAGGCCCAACTTTTGGTGGTCAGCACATGGTTCTCATAACAAAATAGCTGTCATATGTCCAAGCAGATCCCTCCAAACTATGGAAACATATCTCCAGATATTGGAACAAATTATCCCCTTATGCAGATGTGACCCCTGCAACTGCCTCCCATCCCCACAACAGGACACTGTATCAATGTATTGATAATGACTGGGAAGAATGACTGGGCTGTTAAGTCCTCTAGCCAGGTACGTATATCTTTTGGTGCTTTTCCTCACATACTACAAACTTCAGAACCTACTCCTCACTACAAAGAGTGTTCAACTTGCTACATAGGTGGCACAGAGTATAGGAATTCATGGAATGGCTGGAAAGGAGCAGGAGAGCAGCTAAAATTTGACCTGAATGGATGGGGGCATGCAAAATTGTGCTTACTCCAAAACCCATCTCTACTGCAATATACAGAGATAGGACATGACGAGAATACAGGAAATGAATGACTGACTATATGTTGATTTTGTTCATCAAGCTGCTTAAGGCCTTTGCTTCAACTTTCAACTGGTGTGTCAGCCTGTGTAACAATGACAAAGCATAGGATCTAATCAAATTAATGCCGACTTTCTGACTTGCATCTTCTCTCTCACTAAGCGAAAACAGCATTGGGTAATGTTTCAGAGTACAAAAGAACAAGCGACCCATGGCCGATAAGAGGAGAAAGAAGTGGCAACATTACAGGCTTTTGATTTTGAGAATGTCATTGATGTGTTCTTTAGCAACCTTCATAATAAGCAGATAATGACTGGCTAAAGCGCAGAAGGAATCATGAATGAAATTAAGAGGAGAGGTGGGAGAGTTTAGTAAAAGGAAGGGATTGGATGGATGGTAAACAGGCTGCAGCTTTTCAAAAGAAGTTCTTTGCAGGAGACAGAAGTACAGATTTTTCAGAAGGCCTGAATGCTTAAGTCTGCTTAAGTCTGAGATATTTAAGTCTCATAGCTAGTGTGGAATACCTCCCGAGAAACAGGATAAAATAATAAGCTTCAAAGTCAGTCAGAGGACAGAACTTTAAAAGAAGAAAACGTTAAAATTACAATAGGAAAGTATAGCAGTTCTATTTACTGGCACATTTACTCAAATGTTAAGTCCTGTCACTTTCAGTGGGACATCTTCCCTAGTAAGCCTGATAGATTGGTGCTATTAAAAAAAAGGATTGAAAATGAGAATTATCCCTGCAAAACATGATTATAGGAACTGAATATTCTGTGGTGCTTGGAGTGTTCTTGAAGCAGGACTGCAGAATTTGTGACAACAAACCAAACACACAGATCACAGTCACAACTTGTGTGCCACAGGAGTTTGAGGAGGATCAATTTTTAATAGGAAAATTGGGGATTTGAATAGCCTGGTGTGCCTTGTCAATGGTAAAAACAACTGATGGTGTGTCTTGGCAATTTCAATGCCTTTTTAGCTTGCCATGAGTTTAAAAAGATTGAAAGTCACTGCCTGAGATGGTCTGGCCTCTTCTCTGTGCCAAAGGCAGGTGGGAACAGAGAGTGCTCACCTCTCGCCTCCTCTTAGCCTGTCAGTTGGAGCACTGCTTGACCCTTGATGCCAGAGGGTACAGAAACACATACTAATACACAGATTATATGACTAACAAGTGAAAACGCACCCGCGTTACGGAAGTAAAATTCCCCCCATACGCCTTCCCCCCACTGTGCAACAAACTCTCCTATGCACAACAAACCTCCAATGTGCAACAACACCCCATGTGTGACAACTCCCATGCTCACTACCCTTCCAATGCATACCACCCCCATGCGCACAAACCCTTACGGTGCATCAACCCCCCACATGCATCAAACCCCACACACACCAATCCCCACATGCGCACCAAGACCCCACAACACACCAAGACCCCACTGCGCACCACCCCCATGTCCACCAACCTCCCAAGGGCATTCAGTCTTCAATGATCTCTGAGCGTCCCTCAGTCAGGGATCATTAATGGAAAGTATAGGGAGGAAAACGTGTTGCACCCCTTTTCACCCCCTTCTGGTTGGAATTTTTCAAAAACCAGTTCTTAATGGATCCCTCCATCACGGAAGAAACACCCTTCCCAAATTTCACACTTCTAGGTGCAGAGGTTTTGGCAGGGCGTTGATGAGTGAGTGAGTGAGTCAGTCAGTCACTTTTCAGTTATATATATAATTAATTAGCCGCATGGGAAGACAGGTGGAAAAAGGTACGAGTACTGAGTACCAGTGAGTACCCCCCAGAAAAAAACCCTGATCCTACGCCTGATCCTATTAATGATTCATAGAATCATTAATAGAGTTGCATGCCTGCAGCTCTTCCTTTCTTCCCTGGTTATATAATCCTAATATCAATAGCAACAAACAAGATTCTACATTTGCCTTAAAACATGTCATCCACCAACAACCTTAATCCGAAGGTTAGATCAGACTAGGAAGGTAACAAGACATTAAACACGGAGACTGCTGGTACCATTGCAAATTGTGCTGCTCCCACAGAGTGGGACAGGAGTTCCAGGAACTCCGTGAGTTCTCAGTCCATTCCCAGAAAACATTCTTTATTAATTGCTTTGAGACATTATTTCTCTTTAGTGGAGATGCAAACATTTAGAAGGCAAAAGGCATTTAATTATTTATACTAAACATAAATGACATTCATCACTATTTATTACCAGATCTGGCTGCTACACAAGTAATATTTTCACCATGAAGAGAAATTAAAAAGGCTTCACAAATTTGACTTCACTGTGCTTCATTGTCACCACAACAAATGGATAGAAGGTGGTACTTCAGCTTTCAGGTCCATAGAAATCAAGTGACAAAAAGGGCCATAGGGTCATTAGGATTGGGAGAGGCCCAGTTCTATCCCCCAGTAGCCCTGACATTCAACATAAGCAAAAATCCCTGTTATGTGTGGGAAGGGAAGATTTAGAGGTAAGGTAAGGAGATGTAAATAAAATATTTTTTACTTATCTCTCCATAGGATGACTGGCCTCCGATGGGTCTACTTGGACCTGTGCCGGCTCTTTATTTGGAATATGTCAGAGGAGACTCCTGGTCTCAACCATGGTGGATAGGATCTCAACATGTACAGCAGCTTCTGAGGTTGCAATCTTAACTACCAGTTAGGCAGGCAAAAGCCCCAACATAAGTCCTGACCTGCTGGAGCTGGAACTCTGTTTGAGCCTCTGCTTAGGGTTGTCAGAAAAGTGCCATAAGGCATTTCTGCCCCACTCCTGGGATGGTTAGGCCAGAGCACAGGCATATGCCGACATTCCCACACCACCATAGGTAAATTCCCACACCACCAGTGAGTTATGCCAGCCTAAATTGGTTGGGATTGCACCCACAGATCTTTCTCCTCCTGCTGTCAACTAGTCCCATCCCAACCCATTTTCTACCCTGAATGACCCCACTCTGCCCCTGAAACACAGTATCTAGTCTGCCCCTGAAACACAACCCTGTCACCTGCACACAACCTTCAGCCATTTGCATAGAAGGCTGCCGCCTGCCAAATGGTAAAGTGGCTCTTCTGCCTCTGAATCCACATCTCAGCTTCCGACAGGATTGGATTGAAAGGGTTTTTCTCCTCAGTTTTACAGCTTTCTAGGTAAAGCTCTCCTCAAGCTAAAGCTTTGTTCAGACTAAACCTACCTGGTAGCTCTCTGTCTTGCATCTCCCACTCAACACCTCTCTTGTTTGCTAGCTAATTTGTGTGCCAAGCTGTCTTCTCTCTGTCTTGTTTAATCTCCTCCAGGCTACTACTGTGACCTTCTGATACAAAATGTGTATGTGTGTGTGTAGGCAGCAACAACAACAGCAACTGCTGTGAGCAGTGGCAACTACCACCACCATATAGTTAATGAGGAGCGCAGTGGACGCTTTCCTGACCAAATAACATGTAGCCACATAGCCTCAATCCATATACAGTACACATTAAGAAAACAATTCCTGACAGATTTGAGAAATATTATTTCTTGAAGAAATCCTTTAGTTCTCCACCTCTATGATTGCTTCATCATATGACTCAAATGTGAGCTTACACATTCATGTCCAATGTCAATGTAAGTGTACATATGTCCTCTCAGAAGTAGGTTCCACTGTGTTCAGCAGAACTTGCTCCCAGGCAAATGTACACATGATAACCTTGCAGGCTGAATTTGTGATCTATAGACTGTAGATTTATGGATCTATAGACTATAGAGAAATATATGCAGAAAAGTAAAGACGCAATGCATACACATGTAAGGTTATTTTTCTTCCATATGCCACTTATCATTTAGTGGAAACTACAACACCTGCATGCACAGTCATTCATTCATTCATTCATTTTCTCTGTCTCATAAGAAATGTCTTGCTGGTCTAATATCAGGGAACAAAATTCCATCACACTCCAATATGAGGAACAGAACTCAGGATCAGACTCAGCAGATTCATAGATTAACTTAATTCTCACTGATCAGTGAGATGGTGATCCAATGGTGATCCTAAGTACATCCTTTACTTTCTCATACAACAGTAAATGTCATTCTCTCTGAACATCCTTCAACAGTAGCTGCAAACTACAAGCTCTCCCTCCACAAACACACATAATAATAAAAATGTTGATACAGCCACATGACCACATTATTGTTCTTAATTCTTCTTACCCATATCAGACATCTCTGGCACAGTCACAATGTAAGGTCCATCTGTAAATTTAGGTGCATTGTCGTTGATGTCTTGTACTTTGATAATAAACTCCGATTCTGGCTCAAGTGGCTTGTTTGTCCGTCTGTCAATGGCCTGGGCATGCAGTACATAGTGTGTCTTCTTCTCTCGATCTAGACTTTTGGTTGAGTGGATGTCCCCTGTTGTGTCATCAATAATAAATATAGTTCCAGCCCCTTCTCCAGTAAGGATGTACTTGACAGATCCATCACCTTTGTCGGAATTGGAGTGCAGCTGTAAGACAGACACATAAGTAATAATAATGAACAATAAAGATGTGTACTGGCCCATTATAAATAAGAACTCAGAGTAACATATTTATTGAATTGAACTGAAATATCAAAGTAGTTGACAAATTTTTGAATTCTAATCTAGAGAGGCTGGTTGATAAGTAAAAGATAAAAGGAAAAGGTAAAAGGCAAAAAAATGACAAACGATGGACTTTTATTTATTTCATCATGCCCAACTTTGCTTATCCCTTCTCTCCTAATTTGGCTTAACATCTAGCTTAAAGAAGAATTGTTGAGGAGTTGAAAGTTTGCAGAGGTCTTTGTGATATTTTTCCTTGGTCCTAACAACATTAGAAATCCAAACCTACTTGAATTTGAATAATATGTAACGTATGTTTTTGCCATTAGGTAAATGTTTGTGATAAGAAAAATTGATGAGTCATTACAATCGCTTACAGAGCAATTTTCAAACATTGTGAGAAGCCTTCCTATACTGAACAACAAACTACAGTAGTTAAACTAGGCCTCATAGTACGATTAAAAGAGCCAGGGGCAGAAATGTGCTAGGGAAAAAGTCTCTCAGGCAAAAAGAGAGACAGAAATGTGCTAGGGAAAATATTTAGATTGTTATTAAGAATATATACTATTTTCCAACAAAAGTGAAAAGTAAAGAGCAATCAATCAAACCAGTTCCCAGTATTCAGTGTTCACAATTTAACACAAAAAAATGCAGAAAACACCGGCATCAGTTAAAGATGTTATGCTGGGGCAAATATAAACTGTTGATCTTCCCCTGCTAAATACAAAAGGATACCACGTTGAAAGGTAAGCTCTATGCCCAGTTATATTTACAGTGCAATCCTAAGCATGTCTACGCAGAAGTAAGTCCTATTGTGTTCAATAGTACTTACTCCCAGTTAAGTGTGATTAGGATTGCAGTGTGGTTTACCAACGCTACAATACTAAACACAATTTCCTGGGAATAAGCCCCATTGAATATAATGGGTCTTACTTCTAAATAGATAGGCATTGGATTACATCCCATGTTTTATGGTGAAATTGATCCAGAAGCTGTTAATGTGAAACCAGCATAAGGTTAAAAAAGACAGTCAGAAAATAGCATAGTTTGTAAAACCTGAGAGTTCCTTCAGATTTTTACACTCTGGTTGCGAAGCATCTGTTGGGGGGAAAAGTGCCGGAGGCACCTCTCTTCTTTTCCCTTGCTATGGTGAAATATTCTGTTTTTTGTTCTTGAATTTCTAAGGACAGAACCCTTGCTCTGAACAAAGGTGTGATTTTACATGCTTAAAGAAAAAAAACACAAAATCAAAAACTTTCAGGCCTTTCTCTGAGCCCATGATTAGTATTTTACATTTCAATTAAGGTAAAATAGAAAAGAAGACATAGTATTGATGCACTGCTGTTATCAAATACAGTATGGTTTTTTAAAACTTGTCCTAATATAGAAATAATATGCATTTTCTACCCTTCCTGTTATTTTGCACAGGGCCACATGGAGTTCCCATGAGCTAATATTAACCTTCTGAAGTGAAAAGGGATATCAGATTTTTTTCCACCTCGATGAATTAATTCCACCTTTGTTGCCCTTGCAAAACAACAATGGACATCCAGTTAGACTGTTTCCTGATATGCTTAAAAGGTTGCGTGTCAATTAGCTAAAAGCTCATTTAAAGTGAAGCATCTGAACTTACCTAATTAGAAAAAAATAACCTCCAAGTCAAAGCAGGGTAAGACACTCTGTAACGGGCGCAGTTCCTAAGAGTGCAAGATTAAGGCTAATGACAGGCAGGATGGTGTACTGGTTAGGGAATTGTACTGAGACCTGGAGATCCGGGTTCGAATCCCCACTGAGCCAGAGTAAGACCTTCATTAGAACTAACTAAAATCTATTCAAGTGACAAGTTAGAATCTCCAGCACTCTTCATCAGTCAGATATATCAGACAAAACAGGAGTCATGGAAGTCAGACACAATGGAAAAAAAGCTCACAAATCTGCCATTTGCAATATACGGTACTTTTTTAATGAGGGAATTGCAGAAACTCCCTGTGAAATCTCAGTTGTCCTGCATAGGAACTCATTTGGCTTCTTTTAAAAATTTGCAGATCTTGAGAAAGATCATGAAATTTGTTTCACAATTCACTTGCCTGAAACGTCAAGAGTCAACCCCACTTCCCAGAATACTTGGTACAAGCTGAAATCCGTTTCTCGTCTAGCACAGGTCAATTTTTTTAAGTCTCTCCTTTATGCAGAAATGAATCTGCGCTTTATCATAAAACTATTAAGGTCAAACTCCACACAAAAATGTGCACTACTGAGGTGAGCTTTCAACTAAAAGCATTTCTTTTTGGCTAAAAACATTCATATGGAATGGTCAGAATTATGACGTTCTATTATGACCTGAACACCTATAAACCAGAAAATCCATGACTCTGGAGGAATGATGTACAATCTCTACTCTTCACGGAGAAAACAGTGCACAGAGAAAGAATGAATGCCCCTCTTCCTAAGTGTCTCAGCCAAAGTGGTTTTGGTGTTCATGAAAAAGAGACCTTAAATTGCACAAAAAAACATTTTAAAAGCAGAGTATGATAGCTGGTTAGCTGGCCAAAATTTCCATCAGTTTAGAAAGCAGCTTACGCAGGGATTTAAGCAGGAGTCATGTTAAGTCATGTCAGTCACTAACCAAAGGTGCCTTAACTATTTTGGGAAGCCCACCCAGCCACGGCTACTCCACATGTCCAGTACAAGAGGAAGTGGGAGCAACCAATGGATATAAAGGGGTAGAAAGATGGCCAATGTTTGCCCCAAACAATCTGGTGCCCACAAAGCATACAAGTACTGTACAATATTAATAGGATCAAACTTTTTTTGAAAATGAACTTAAGTGTGATTACAGAGATAACATAGGAAACCAGTTGCTAAAGACATATGCACCAAAAGTCTGCCTTGCATGTTATTTGTTGGAAACATTAATTACCTGGCCTGAAGTGGAAGAAATTGAAAATAATGGATTCCCAGAAAATAAAACCTAAGATGTCCCGTTTTATCAGTCTGGAGGGCTTCAATTTTTGCCATCCCTAATAACAGTTTGGCTTCAGAATGATTTATAAAGGCTTTTTTTAGCGCATGACTAACTCAGAGAAAAGAAATGAATCTGACAGCTCTTTGTATTTTACCAAAAGTTCATGTTTTTCTTCCTTGGGTCCAATTAGCTGCTTGCTGGTATTTTCTTTCATCATTGGGGAATTCATGAAATGAAGTGGTTCTTAATGTAACAAAATACAGAGAAGCTTCTATAGGTGAAGTTAATGAGATGTATCCTTTAAAAGGTCAATAGTGAAACTGATGGAATAAAGTTACATGTTTACACAAAAGTAGGTCCCACTGTGCTCCGTTAGTCCAGGTAAGTATGTAGAGGAATGCCAATTCAGACACATGTAACTTATGTTGGATGTCAGTGGTGCTTAATCAGGATTCACTGTCTAGATCAGGGATTTCTAAATTTTTTGCCAGGAGTTCCACATTATCTTTCTGATACTGTGTCGGGTGCCAGAGGGGGAAAAAAAGAATTGATTTATATTTCAAATTTGAGTAAATTTACAGAAATCAATATATTAGTGATGGAACTTGTGAATGAATGAATGAATTCAAATCAGAGTGAATGAATTAATTTCCAACACACACACTCAGAGGGTGATCTTCAAATCAGTTCATAAGAACTTTTGTACACAGAGACAGGAGGTGTGTGCAGCATCCTCAGACTCAAACTATCCTCCTGAGGTGTGGAGAACAGAATCCGCCTCTGGAGGATGACAAGGCTTGCCCGAGGGCGGATTGAGGCCTGCTGAGGGCCACTTCTGGTCTCAAGGATAGGTTTTGGATGAAATTTGGGGTGCATGTTCCTTTTATGACTGAAGCACCAATTTTTAGAAATTTAACCCCTAGGGGCATGAAAAGGGGGCAATCTGTTTTTGTCCCTATATTTAACTGAAGACTGATCAACACCCAGCCCAAACCCCTGTACATAGAAGCATGAAATTTGGGAAGGGTATTCCTTCTATGACAGAAAGATCCACTAAAAATCGATTAGGTGCCTATTGCCCAGTGTTGTTCCTACTGGTGCCCAGCAGGGATACCCACTGCTCAGTGAGGAAGCCTGGTGGTGCCTGCTGCTGCCCAGTGGTGCCCACTCCCACTTGGTGGTGCCTGCTGCCACCCAGTGCTGTCCAGTGGTGCCTGGTGCTTGGTGCCCAGTGCCAGTCAGGGATATCCAGTGCCTGGTGCTGGCCAGTTATGCCCAGTTGTGCCAGGGCCCGGTGATGCCCACTGCCTGGTGGTGCTCTCTACCATCTAGTGGTGCCTGTGCCAGGTGTTGCCTGCTGCCCACTGGTGTCTGTTAGAGGTACATGGGGCATGGTGGTGCCTAATGCCCAGTGATGCCCACTGCATGGTGGTGCCTGGTGATGCCTGCTGCCCACTTATGCTGCCCAGTAGGGATTCCTAGTGCCTGGTATTGCTGCCTGTGCCCAGTAGGGATGCCTCATGCCCACTGCTGCCCCCGATACCCTCCAGTGCCTCCTGCCTGACACTGCATAGTGGTACCAACCGCCTGGTGCCAGTACCCGATACCCAGCATCCAGCCATTCCCAGGACTCACAAATATTCATGAAATTTTAGTCCCTCAATGATAGGTAAATTCTGCTAGTGATGCAATAAAGAACCCAGTCACAGGCCTTATTATGAGCAGATATACAATAGTACCTTGGTTTACGAGCACAATTCATTCTGGAAGCATGCTTATAATTCAGAATGCTTGTACAGTGGCGTCTGATGTAACAAACAGCTCACGTAAAGTATGTTTCACATAACAAACAAAAATTTCTCTAGGATTCTGCTTCACGTAACGAACTATGCTTCACGTAAAGAACAAACTCGTTGGCAGTTGGGGCAGACGCGCTGGCCGACAGGCTGGTTACACAGCATCAGGGCTGCCTAGCGTGCCTGCCCATAGTGAAAGCAATACTTCTGTGCTGTTTCTCTTGTGGCCGGGCGTCCGCTGGGCAGAGGGAGAGAAGAGCAGTGGAGAAGAGGGAAGCAGCTCAGGGTTAGCCAGAAGGGAGCAGGGGAGAGAGGGGCTCAGGATTAAGAGAAGGAGAAAGTGTGGAGACACTTGGAAAGTGTCTTGGATTGCAGCCTCCTAACCATGTCTACCCAGAAGTAAGCCCCATTGTGTCCCAGGAAAGTGTCTTTATGATTGCAGCCTAAGTAGACTTCATAGGATCATGCACACTGAATGCATGTTTTGAATTCAATCCCAGTGTTCTGTCATCATTTTTACATCCAGTTATTATTTTTATTTGAATATTTTTTGAGTTGTGGAACCAATTGTCTGAGTTTCCATTATTTCCTATGGGAAAATCCGCTTCACATAAAGAACGTTTCATGTAACAAACACGCCTCCAGAACGAATTAAATTTGTTACATGAGGCGCCACTGTATATCAAAGCAAATTTTCCCATAAGAAAAAAATTGAAACTCAGACGTTATGTTCTACAAACTATAAATAATCATATAAAACATATTATTATAAAACAGATTATATAAATAAATAAATAAAGCAGGCCTCCGTCAGTCTTGGAAGACTATGGTATTGTGCTCGGCGCTGCATACGCTGCATGCGAAGCACGAAAGCCTGGGTTGGATTGTTATGGAGGATAGGCTGTTACCCAAGCAGCAAATCCCCCCTCTCCACGCCACTGAATTAGTCCAATGGAAAGGCAGAGCCAATACGATTGGATCCAGCTGGCAACGCAGAGCTGGGCTAAGGACAGGAGCTCACCCCGTCTTGTGGGGCCGACCCAGGTATCGAACCCTGGCCTGCTGGTTAACAAGCACAGCGCATGAAATTCGAGGCGGGAGTTCCTTCTGTGACATGAACACCCACCAAGAACCCATGTGGAGAAATTTAACCCTTATGGGGCTGAAAAGGGGTCAACGTGTTTTTGTCCTATACTTATCATGGGAGACTGACCAACCTCCAGCCAATTTGGCACTCGGTACCTGGTGCACTGGGGGGATGTTGTTCGGAGGAAGAGGTTGCACTGGGAGGGCTGAAGTACATGGGGAGATGTTGCGCATGAGGAGATGTTGCACAGGGAGATGTTGCACATGGGGGAAGTTGCCGATGAGGGACTGATGTGCATGGGGGAAGTTGTGCATGGGGGAAGTTGCACATGGGGGAGTTGCACATGGGAGGAGTTGCGCATGGGGGGAGTTGCGCATGGGGGACTGATGCGCATAGCAGGATGTTGCGCATGGGGAAGTTACACATGGGGCATTGATGCGCATGGGGGACTGATGCACATGGGGGAACTGCTGCGCATGGGGGGATGGCATACAGGGGAATTTTACTCCCGCAATGCGGATACTTTCCACTAATATAATACGAAAGAATAAAAGAAATATAAAATATAAAGGAAACTAAAACAAATTACCATGCACTTAGTATTTCAGGGCTGCAATCTGACCCCCTTACACAAGACATACTTCAATAGACATGCAATAGACATACTTCAGCGTAGACATGCATAGGCTGGTTTTTCAGGAGAGGCTGAGAAGGTAATGATGGAATATCCCAGCTAAGACTTTTTTTTTGCTTGTTTATCAATGCATTGCTTGAATATCAAGTTAAATGTATTAGAAATGTTTGCTTGTGTTGCAATAACACCCTCAGTCCAAGTTACTCACAATCCAAGGGTTTACTGTATTGATTAATATGCAAATCACTGCATCATTGAAAAGCCTAGCATTTAGCATTTGCAGGGAATAAGCTTTATCTGCCTTTCTAAATTGACACATTAAAGATGAGAGCACCCACTTTGTTGAATTAATCACCTCAACAACAACAACAACAACAGCAGCAGCAGCAGCAGCAGCAGCAGCAGCATTTCACACCACCCCTAACAGCACTGCTTCTGTTGTTATATAGTGAGGCTAATTTCTAATTTCCTCAGAATCCAACCGGAACAAAGAGACATAGCTGAAGTGCAAGAAGTAACGCCGCCATTCAATTCCACAGGGCTTCAGATATTAATGTAAACAGGTTAATCTGGCTAAAGCCAGATTAGTTTTGCAAGACTAAGTTGCATCTGAGGCAATTAAATCCTGCAGACTGCATTGTGACTAACGTGCGTGCCGATGTCCCGATGGAAAGGGCTGGTGCATAATGCAAAGAGCAGGAAATCTGAACTGGAAAGTGGCTTGGGAAATAAATGTGAACCAATATATAAAATAAACAGGAGGAGGGGAAAAAACTCACCAGGAACTCTGAAGAAATTACTGCATGGCCTTGAGAGAGAAAGAGAGAGCATATTTAATTCAGGCCTGCAACCAAATGCAGCCTGTCAGTCATGCTCACCAGCAAATCTGCATGGCTTTTGAACCAGGGAGCTAAAAGCTACACATCAGGCACAGACGGCAGCCCCCCACCCCTCCAGGGGCACAATAAAGCTTCTGCTTTGGTTGTTTGTCTAAGAGTCCTAAAACAGGGATGACAGGCTTGGGGGTCAAGAATCCTGCAGATCAAAATGTTACAGCTGATGGGTCATAATGGGAAGCACTAAAGGCCAGTGATGGAGCTTGCAAAGGCTATGGCCCCAATCCTGGCATCACAAAGCAAGGCTGAGAAAGACCCCTTTCCAAAAGCCTGAGGAGCTACTGACAGTCATTGCAAAAAATTCTGAACCAGATATCCGAATGCTCTTACTTAGTATAAAGTTGTCATATGTTCATATGACTATGATCTGCCTAATGGGTCAGAAGCAGCTTGGTTTTGTTTTAAACCATGTCCTGTATCTGACCAGTATCTTTTCCATTTCACTTTCCTTTCCCCATTTTTTTTTTAATTTCAGTAATTGCATTTGATCATTTTTAAGCAGAGAAAACACAGCAGCCATCAGGACAGTTCAGCATCCCTCAAGTCAAGAGACTGCAGCCAGGCAGATCACCCAATGTGCTACCTCCGCATCCATATGCCTCACCAAACATGCCCTAACCCCACACACACAAGATGCAGAAATCCCAGGGTTATTGCAGGTCGCTGATCTTCTGCCATATGGCAGCCCTAACGTAGGTTTATACACAACAAAAGAAGGGATTAGCTGCAAAGAACAAGAATTCAGACAGGCACATTCAGGCCAGCTTCAATCCCTGGCTATGTAAGCATGACTCCTAGCAATCCAATGCATCAGCATTTCAAAAATGCAGAAAGAAAAAGCTGTAGGGGATAATGTAAGAAATAGCAAGTATTTGCTGTTAATTTTACAAAGGACATCAAGCTGGCTGCTTGCACTACTCATAATCAGCAGGCATAGCACAGAATTTTATAAGAATGCTAATGTACTGAAACAGCTGCAGAAAGATACGAGGCACACTCCACCAAATAAGATAAATAGTATATAATGAGAATCCAGCTTGCAGGATTCAAGATAGACAGGTATCAGTCCCCAGGCTCCCCTGACATGAGACAGAGATGCTTACAAGTGATACTCCTTAGAGAGGCAGATTGCAGCCCTGGACATCTTGACAAGGACAAAGCGGATTTGGAGACCACATGGCTGTCCTGGAACACCCTTCACTCCTACATGAAGCAGGCCAGCGGAACAACAGCCGGAGTCTTCAGCTCAGGGAAGTAGCTGGGGGGAGAAGGGGGTTTCGTGCCCCCACAGCAGTTTGCCCCCCTCACATTTTTCCAGATCCATCAGCCTATTGTCATTCAAACCTGAAGCTGTCATTCTACTTCTATTACCCCCTAGTGTCCAGTCCCTTCCTGCAGACACCTGCTCCAATCAGGTTAAAGGAGAAAGGTGGCAAGAATAAGCTTGAGGCTGCAATCCTATCCACACTTTCCTGAGAGTAAGGGCACAATCCAGAGTTAGGGCAGTGAGGAGTGCCCTAGCAGGGCTGCCCCAAATATTCTGAATCTAGAGCAGAGAGTTATGCTGCATCCAGAGAGTCAGGAAGCCTCTGGATTCCTGTTCAAGAATCCAGAGCATGCTCAGTAGGCTCAAGCATGCTGTTCAAGAGCATGCTCAGTAGGCTCAGTGACACCTGGGGAGGGTTTGCTCCTGAGACCTCCTTCAGATCACACTGAACAAGGAACAGCTATGGTGCCTGTCTTATAAAGAGTCCCTGATGAGATGCCAGCATAGTTGGGACCTCTTGGAGTGGCCTGCTGAATCTCCAGGTTAGTGGGCTGCCATAGTTGTTCCATATCCTGAGGTTGAGGGGCAGGGGTTGCAGCAAGGCTGGCCAAGAACTCAGAGTTTTGGTCAGCATTGCCATTCTTACTCTGCCTTATCATGGACACTTATGGGTCTACTCATTACTATACCTGCTCCTGAGGTGGTATAACTCTGAGGAGCTGGAAGAGGGCATTTCTGCCCTGGAAACAGGCTCTGGATACAGAGTAACTGCTCTGCCCTCGGCAATGCTGATCATGCCCTCAACATGCCTCTCTTGAATTGCTTAGGCTGCCCCAGCTACGAAAGCCCAGCTCCACCTGTCTTGGGGCAGCTTATGTTGCTTTAGGCTGCCCCAAGTCTTTTCCAGAATACCTAGGGTGGCCCATCTTGCAGTTGGGTCAGCCCAGTGACAGATAGGGTAACCCATGTGCACTACTGGATTATGCCCTAAGAGAGGACTTACTTCTGAGTAGACTTGCATAGGTTTGTGCCCTGAACTGAGTTGTGGCCCTGGAATCTAGCTTTTCCCCAGGAGTTGCAGGACAGTTCAAGGGCATTGCAGAGTCCCAGAGGCATCAATTGGTTTGAGTTAGAGCCCTTTCTGTAATGTTCTTTTCATGTACAGGAGGGAAGAGGGATGGGAGGGCTGGGGGATGGAGGGAGAGTGTGTGCATTTGTGTGGAATAAAACAAGAGTCTTGGGGGAAAGCTCTCTAGAAGTTACAGTATTTGGTCACCTTACCCCCATCCAGATCACATGGAGAGCAAGGCTGTTCCTGAACAGCTAAAAGGAAATTTGGGAGAGATTTCTGCTTGTGCTGGCTGGAGGTGGGTTTTGCGGGATTGCTATTTCTTATACTGTGGATCATGCAGATTATTACAAGCTATTACGTTTGGGGGGGTGGGATGCAGAGAAATATTTGTTTGTAGAAATCATGGTTGGGTTTCTGATTTCACATATATTTTTAAAATTAATGCATCCTATGTGGGGCAGGGGAATCCCTTTCCTGAGGGAGGGGGGGAGGACAGTGACTATATGTCCCATTTTCCAGAACATGTCCTGGATTTTATCCTTGTGTTCTGGAATAAACTTCAATGTACTCTTTTTCCATGTACACTGGCAAGCAAGGAGCCTTCTCGTTAATAAATTATATAAGATATGTAATCGTTTTAATTTTAAAAATCAGTAATAATCGTGTTTAAATTAAGCACATGAGAACAATATATATGAGTGTTTTTAGTCATGTCCTTTTTTTGTCATGTCCTATATTTTGGGGGCCTTGTTTTTTTTAATTATGGCATATGATTTCCTTGGGTGGAAAACAAAAGGTCCTCCACTGGATCAGGCCAAAGACCTATTTAGTCCAGCTTTCTGCATCTCCCAGATGCCTCAGAGAGCACACAAGGAACCTGCATCCAGGTACCTCCCCTGCATCTGGCATTTTGAAGTTGTCCACATCTATACACACCCTTCATGGCTTGTGATGTTCTTTTCCTCTAGGAATTTGTTGAATCCCTTCTTAAAGGCATTAAAGCTAGATGCCATCACCACATCCAGTGGCAGGGAGTTCCACAGACCAACTACACGCTGGGTAAAGAAATATTTTCTCTTGTTCGTCCTAACCCTGCCAACATTTAATTTCAGTGTATGTTCCCTAGTTCTGTGAAAGGGAAAAGAGCATCTCTCTGTCCATTCTATCCATCTCTTGTATAATTTTGTATGTCTCAATCATGTCTCCCTTCAAGCCCCTCTTCTCTAGACTGAAGAGCCCCTAAAGCTATAGCCTTTCCTCATTCAGAAGGTGTTACAAACATTCAATTTTGGTCACACTTCTATATCCTTCTTGAGATGAGGTAACCAAAACTGAACACAGTATTCCAAATGTGGTCTTACCATCAATTTCTACAATGGCATTTAAAATATTAGCCCCTTTATTCTCAATCCCTTTTCTAATGTATTAGTTTGGAATTAGTCTTCTTCACCACCACAGCACATTGGAGCGACACTTTTGTCAAAATATCCACCTCTAGATCTCTCTCCTGCTTGTCACAGATACCATATGAGAAATGAGAGATATAACATATGAGAGATGGAGGCCTCAGATGAATGGTAAAATACTACCTGCATCACAGTGATAGGTTTTACTTTTGAAAGGATAAGTTGCATATATTTCTATGTAAACAAATACATATTGCATACAGAGATGCATTTATTCTATGCAAATTATTGTTACATTGACATTGTTACATTAGCATTATTAACATTATTGTCACATTAACAGCTGTGTCTTTCAAAACCACCCGCAAAATATTTTCTCTTTATGAAACTGGTCTGAGTTACAGGCACGGTGACAATAAAGCAGGCCTCTGTCAGTCTTGAAAGACAGTGGTATTGTGCTTGGTGCTGCATACGCTGCGTGCGAAGCACGAAAGCCTGGGTTAGACTGTTATGGAGAACAGGCTGTTACCCAAGCAGCAAATCCCCCCCTCTCCACGCCACTGAATTAGTCCAATGGAAAGGCAGAGCTGATACGATTGGATCCAGCTGGCGTCGCAGAGCTGGGCTAAGGACAGGAGTTCACCCTCTCTTGTGGGGCCAACCCAGGTCTTGAACCCTGGTTAACAGGCACAGTGCCTTAACCACTTGCACCATCCACATCCTACAACAGTGACAATAGATCATAACCAAAAAAGTAGGACACCCATAAAAATGTAGGACACGACAAAATAAAAGCTAGAAAC
Source organism: Cryptoblepharus egeriae (assembly GCA_030015325.1). Taxonomy (NCBI): domain Eukaryota; kingdom Metazoa; phylum Chordata; class Lepidosauria; order Squamata; family Scincidae; genus Cryptoblepharus; species Cryptoblepharus egeriae. The sequence goes on along the minus strand of JAREYC010000003.1, from coordinate 76,857,650 downwards.
ACTCATACTGTATATACTGCTTTCATGTGGTTAATTTAAACACTATATTGCTTATTAGTAAATTTAAAACTATTACATCTGAATCATTACATATTGAGTACAATCCTAAGAAATTTAGGCTGGCCTATCTCACATGGAACATGTACCTCCCCACTAGTGGGACAAAAGTGTCACATGACACCCTCGGGTCAGCACAGGGCTTATGCAGATCTAAATGGATGTTAGGATTGCAGTCATAATTAATTACATGACAGCTACATTCTGCCTTCTCTCAAGGACAATCAAGGTTTTCTATTTTTTTTTTCAAGGACACAACACTAAAAAAGAGGACATGTCCTAGAAAAAGAGGACATGTGGTCACCCTGGTTACAGATTGTTGCTCCTCTATACTTATCCTTTCATTTTGCACACCACTATAGATACCCGACATAAATCCCACCTCAAAAAAAAATTGACACCTCTCCCACAACTCTAGATCCCTGACTATGGGCCTGCTTCAGTCAAGCATAGAGATGAGCAAAATCCACTCATAACCAGTCCTGAATGTGCAGAGTAGCAATCATAATAGCTCATTCGTTCCTGCTTCTCTTTGCCCTGGCTGGCTATGCTCCTCTTTTGAGGTCAACCTGACTTGTGCCAGGTAGCACAGTTCCCACTGCCTTAATTTGCTCCCCCTAATTCAACCTAAGGCTTAGCAGTTCCAGGTATGCATATCCATGTGGATAGAGGTGGGGAAGAAATGAGAGGTTTCCTGGCTCTCCGCCACATATATTTACCACGCATCCGAAATGATAGCACCTCAATCCAAAAAAGCAACCTTTACCCCCCCTCCCCTTTTACAGCAGGATTCAGTAGCCCCCGATGGCTCTGTGGGCTTCCAGTAGCAAAACTATTTTCTCTTTCCCTCCTAGCCCCAAGAACCTTCCCCCAACCATGGCTTTCCAACTACAAAAACAGTTTTTAATGAAATATATAATTCAGAAGTGGGCAATCTCACAGGCAATCGGTTTCTTTTATCTATAATGGTGGCGCTAAAGTGAGAAGAAACAATTTCCCTGAACAAGGCTGACAAATGAAAACAAACAAACCACAGGACTGCTTGACCCATCTGGAGAATGAGCTTTTTTGAGAGTGCAGCAAATGATTTGACAGAAATTGTCTAGGAAAAAAAAGTAACAACAGCGGTGGCAGCAGATTGTATTTGCTTTAGATCCTAACACAATAGCAGAAAAATATGAGTTTTGGTGGCAAAATTTACTCATTTGAAGTCCATCCATTCCTGGTACTTTAAGGGAGACTGAGTAATAGCTGGGGCATGCTGACGCATACGCATGAGGTTTCAAAAGCACACCAAAAGGAGGGAGGTTGAGGCAAACGATCAATGATGCACTTAGGTTGCTGCAAAAAAATGGACACGAGGGTTCACAGAGCCAAATGATACATAGTTTCTTGTGAAATATTATATCAGCCCCTGTGCTACCTGCAACTGTGATCTGTAGACCTGACCTTGGCTGAGATAACTTTGTCAAATGAAAGTCATCTGCTGTCAGGAGCAGAGCCTTTGACTGTAATTGCCCTGAGACTTTGAAGCACCTTCCAGCTAAGATCTTGACTTCTAGCAGAATTGCAAGAACTTCCTTCTTGGAAGGGTTCCAGTTGTTGTGATGACTGGCTGCCTGATGTATTGCTCTCTGTGCTGATAATTGCTTGGATTAATGTATTGTTCTGTTTTCTTTTTCTAGTATTCTGTTCATTTTATTTAATTACTTTGCGTGATGCCCCCCACCGCCCACTGCAGTAGGTTGCAAAGTATTATCAGAAGTGTCAGACAAGCCTCTTTTAGGGAAGATTGCCCACATAACTGATCTTTAATTCAAAGAACCCCAGAAATCCTGGGAACAGGTTTGAAAATCACTCACCTAGGACAATAGTATATCTAGAAAAAATAATAAATGCTTAACAATGTAGAAAGCACTATCGAATGGCAGCTTCAAGGGCTGAATTCTTTACATGACACCCAGACAGCAAAAGCTCCAACATCAGTACAGAGCTGGAGTGCATGGATTTGTGGAGGAAACAAATGCGTCAGCAGCCCAGCATTACCACAGGCTGCTCACGCAGATGTTCTTGATTTGAGCCACTTTAGACACGCTGACAAACCAGCTGGTTTTTTTTTTATTTTCTTTTTCAACCACAGGCAAATATGGGAAGTCAGTGACTTGTTCCACTTAGATGCTCCCCATGCAGAAAGCAGCACTAAATATACCAGAGGAGGATTCAGTCGCATGAGGGTATGCAGATAAATCCTCGAAAGGAAAAACATCAATACAGCTAAGAAATTCCCACAGTTATAAATCTATTTGAGACTCCAGCAGACGAAAAGTAAAGGCGGCCAGCTCTGAGCAGATACGTTTCAATGCACACATCTTTTCTTGCATCTCTTTCCATGTGCTGTAGGGAAAATGCATGTTGTATTTTTTCAAATACACATTTCTGGTATCTTATCATAAACTCAGTTCACTTTGCTGAGTTAGAAAAAGCATTTAGCCATAGGTAAATGACAGAATGATAATCACAAGGTATTGTGCAAACAAATGTAAGCAAATATGCATATAATTATATCCTTTTGAATGACAATATTGAAACATGTGAATTACTTTGCTGAATCTGCCTACCCTGTCACTCCAGAAAAGTCAAATCAAATGGCCTAGCAAAGCTCATAAGCAAAGAACCATCCTTTCATTCCCAGTATCTGATGATCAGAAAAATATAGTATCTACATGCAGACCTCATTTTCAAACATCTTGACAACAGCACCAATAGATCTATCATGTGTAAAGCCGTACAACCCAACATTTCATCCTGACTGAAAAGCAATTGGGGGGCGGGAGGCTGAATTAGGGGATAAGTTTATCTCCTAAATGCAGCTGGGGCAAAGTGGTTTGTGGAAGGCCAGCATCGTGGCAGAGGAAAAATTTATTCTGGGGATGTTTTGATTCACAACTCTGTCTGTGAAGTACTATGATATACCAACCCTCAAGCTCCTGCCAACTGGTTGTGTGGATTTATAATCTACTTTGCAAACACAGTCTCAAACTAGTCAAATTCCAAGGGAAATTTACTGTTACAAGGCGTCTTTCAGGTTTCACTGTACAACCAGCCTGTGTCTTATGTGAGGGTTATGTTCCAACGTCATCACATAAAACAAAACAAAAAATCACTCACATACTCACAGGGTGGTTTACATAGTCCTGTGCACACTTTCCTGCGAATAAGTCCCACTGTACACAACAGAGTAGATATTCACAGGATTGTCCTGTCATTCTCCTGATTCATGCTTGGTAAGTGAAATAGCTGGCACAGTCACCTGTCCTATTTAAAGTATTGTTTTTCTCTGTCTTTATGGAGGTTGGTTGAACAGGTATACCTGAATGTGTGTGGAGCAAACTTGTGTAAGATGCGGACTATTTTCCACATGCAAAGAGTACTTTTGGAATTCACAAGTATCAAAGATCAGCGAGTTTTGTTCTCTTCCTCACGTTTTTTCCGAGTGCACAGAAATTCAGAAGAGTTTCTCCACTGATGTCACTGGAAGAATCCATGAAATCTCCGAAGAGCTGTTCAGCAGCTAGTTGTAGTTTGACCCTTCTCCTAGAACAGAGTGCTGGAGTATATGAAACATGAGAAATTAATTACAGCCACTTAAAGAATCAGATCTTCTTTCTCCTTTGTGTGAGCTTCAGCATCATCTCAGACACTTGTAAGGATGTCATCTATCATCTATGTTTCAGTGATTTTTACCTCCCAAAGAACCCATTAATGAATCTTCAAACAGTGGAGGATTATGTTGCTTCACAATGCAAGACAGAAGAGGTGCTTATAAAATTAAGCGTCTTCAGTGTTATTAGGCAGTTTCCCACGATAACAGTATCATAACCTAAATCCTCTACAACAAACACTCACTTTTAAGAGCGATTGCAGGGGTGTCAAACATCAGCCCATAGAAGCTCTTTATTCAATCTACATGATAACCAGGCATTTAGAAACCAGCATTGCCCCTTTCAACAGTGTTGTCTTTGCCAGGGATCTGGGAGGGGGAGATAGAAGTGGGTCATGGAAGGCAAAGAACACTATATGGGGTGAAAGAGGGAAACAGCAGAGCACCTCTCAGCTGCAAAACTTCAAAGTGACACCAGAAGTTGCATGGATAAAAGGGTGGCCTGTGTGATAAACTGAAATATCTTCAATTTGCACATTTTGATTTGCACATTTTCCCTTCTGTCACTTGCAGCGAATGAGTCTGAAAATAAAGTTCTTATTTCTGGCCATTAACTGTTTAATGACATCATTTTCTGCTTAATGACATCACTTCTGGTTCTCTGCAGGTATCACAAATGCTATTCATGTATGAACAGCTGTTTACACCCCTGAGATACTTATTGAGTGACACATATTTTAGAAAATGCTAAATGTTGGCACTGTTCGCTTCAGCAGAAAATGCTGCTGTCAGAAACCATAATCAGGTATAAATCTGAAATGTGAACATGGTTTTGAAATCATAAATCTTCACAACATATCAAGCAATAAACAACAACAAGGAGGGAAAAAGCTTTATTTCATCTTCATATCACAGGTGGGATTAGACAAACGCTTCATTGAGATGGTTGTCAGTTATAATGGAGGATGGTTTTAAAAGACTTTTTAGCATCAGGTATAGTTTAACTCTCTGCCCACATGGGAGAGCTGTGTTAAGATTTGCTATTCCCAATAAATTTGGGGACAGTGGAAGATAAACCCAACAGCGTGTCATGTCTGCTCCCACATAAACTCCTCAAGCTGAGTAGCTTGTACAGTATGGAAGATTTCCAATATTTGAACCAGCCTGATCTCTCCATGCATGTGCAGAGTTAAGGTATCTTTATACTTGCCTCCAATCTAAGGTGAGAGGATGTCCCAAGGAATACAATACGGAATAAAAATTATGCATCATACATATTATCATCTCCCTCAAAGGAGCTTAGAGAATGTTACATATCGTTCCCAAGCAGACTCCCATTCAGGCAGTTTATAAGATCAGATCTGTTGAACTCAGGCAATGAAAGTGTCATTCTCTAGAACATCTAGGAAGAATGGGTTGCAGTACAAAAAAAAATTGGGTACTAATTTTGTATCATAAACTGAATGGCCAGGAGGATAGAGGAGAAACTCTTCTCCTCTGTCCCATCGTCAATTAATTTGTTCTTTAGGACTTCAGGAGCAAAACTGGAGTCAAAAGATGCACTGCGAGTAGATTTTCTTAACATCTACAATGAGTTTTTTGAAACTTGTCGCTACACTTCATCTTTGGCAAGCTGCCACATAGTATGAGACTGGTCCACCAACTTCTCCTGATTGGTGGCAGGGAGATGTTTATGGAAAACTGAGCTTACTTGCACAACTACGCGTCTCATGGTAAACCCTGAAAATAAATTCCTCTTTTGTCCCTACAATGAGAGCTAGCTCATAATTCTGTTTTATAAAATTCCAGAAATACAAAACAAAAAAAAATTCCAGGAAATACAAAATAAAAATGTAATTATTTTCTATTACAGAAAACTTACAATTTTTAAAATATTTGTTTTTGTTGATACTCATCCCATCTGGGCAAACTGATTGATACTTTGCATGCTAGTCAACCAGCAAAATTAGTTGTTTTGTGTGAACATATGGCATCAGTTCTCTTTTTTTCTTGGTTAAGGAAACCAAGGAGTATTCTACCATGCTAGTATGACTGTATTAAAAAAGATATAGAAGTCTAGTAAATGTATAAGTTGATCAGTCATACTAAAACACTATTCCTTATAAGGCATATGGTACTTTTGCACCAAAAACAATGAAATTATAAGTTATGGGCCACCCCATAACTTTTGTACAACAAGTCCATTTATTATATCTGAACATGTATATTAACATGAGGTGTGAAACGTAGTAATAAGGCTTTTCTAAAGCTTTCTTCTGCTTCTTTCATATATTAAAAAACTTACAGGTATAACCTGATTATCTGCTTTTGTTATCCATGATTTTATCTTAACAATGAGGTAAAATGAGGGCAAATGAGGTTTGCCCTTTAAATTAAAAGACAAACATCCTTTAAGCAGCAACTAATGACTTAAAAACATATACAATGAGATGCAGATGCAGATCATTCATAGCACATCACTCTGCCAGGGCATACTGATTTAAAAAATAATATTGGTCTAAGCCCTGGACCCTTCACATATATTTACCCTACCATATGGAAGTTATTTCTCTGCTATGGGAGCAATCCAGAGTAACTATGGGGAGTCCTTGTCTGGTGTAAAAACAATTAGTTCTGGATTGCAATATCTATCTATCTACAGTATTTATATACCGCTTTTCAACTGAAAAGTTCACAAAGCGGTTTACAAAATGAAAAAAAATTAATAGCTAATTAATAGCTAATGGGTCCCAGTCCCAAAAGGGCTCACAATCTAAAGTGCAATTTCCTGTAGGTTTTCACTAGGTGGTGCAGTAACTAGAGTTACACGTAATGTCTCTTACATGCTTCCATAGTTACTCTGGATTGTAGGGTATGACTCCTTATGATTGCATACGAAAGACAATGGACCTATAGCTGCTATGGATATGGTGTTTACCATACGCACTTTGCAATTGCATCAACAATACATGAAGGCTTGACACAGATTTGAATGGAGTCACTGCAATAGCTCCAAGTACAAATATGTGGCTGAAAAGGGCACTGATATTAGTAGAGTATTACTGGATCTTCCCCAATTAGCATCAGAGAGTCTATTTTTATTGTAATTATCTAAAATAAACTTCTTTCATCCTTAGTTTGAACTTAATTCTTTCAGTGGCCTTTAAATCAGATCTTTCAAAACTGATAGTGTATGTCAACCAAAATTCATCCATTATTTTGGATTTTTAAAAGTGTGAAAATAAAGCGAAGGACAGAAGCTGAAAAACAGAACAGAAACATTTGTGAAATTTTAGTGCAGAAAAGATATATATCACAGAACATTAAGCAGACAGCTTCCTCTTATAGGGGTCTATTTTAATTTCAGAGGTCACTACTCTTTAAAACCGAGAGGGACAATAAAAGTAAAGGAACAATTTCATATCATACCTTCCAACTTGCTACCCATAAAAGAACCTCTGGTTATCCAAGGTTTTATCTTCTGTTAGTGACTTAGGGCAGTAGGAATTGTGGCTTGAGCCGGCACAAATCCGTTCTGCCATACTGGGAGTGCTGGGAAAATGCCATAAAGCACTTTCACACCATTCTGAAGAAGACTGGGATGAATTGGGCTGGCTGAGCAAAGCCAGCAAAGGGATGTGGAGTGGGGGTGGGGAGGAAGAGGAGGTGGTGGGAGAAAGATGTTCTGGGGCAGGGAGACAGTGAGGAAGAGCATTCCTGGGCAGGCAGGTGGGGAGCAGGAGGGGAGATCAGGAACTGGCAGTTGTGCTGGATCCTATCCTCATTCCCAGGCAGCCCAGGGCAGTCCCAAACTGCTTGGATTTGCACCACATCCTGTGGAGGCACAGATCTGAGTAGCCCCATTAGGGTGCTCCAGTGCTATCTGGAGTTTCCCCTTGACCCAACATGGATCAAGGGCATCTTGAAACTTTTCTTTAGTTTAATTTTCTTTTTGAAACTACTCCAAATGGCAGATCTCTTTGAAAATTCAATTTTCAGCTATCTCTTCTGAAATGTTTTAAACACAGAATGGGATCAAGATTATGTAACTGTGCAATGGACAAGGAAAGTCAAGTACTGTATAGAGGAATAAAAATTCTCAACCTAAAATATTATGATGTGCTCCAGATCCAAAAAGGTTTCAACATTTTGTAGAACAACTATGGGTTTTGACTGAGCTCTCTCTCCAATGGTAGCCAGATGTAAGAGCTCTCCCATTCTTGCCAAATGGCTCCACATACTGTGCCAAGCACATAACTTTGTGAAAAGCATGGGTGAATGAGCTACTGCTTCCCATTTCCACACTACCTCAGATGGTAGAGACACCTTAATTTTATTTTCATTCATTTGTCTAAAGCCGGCCTAGGTTAGGATTGCACCCTCAGTAGTAGAAATGCTGGGGTGTGTCCTTGGGACATCCTCTCACCTTAGAATTGAGGCAAGTATAAAGATACCTTAACCCTGCACATGCATGGAGAGATCAGGTTGGTACAAATATTGGACTCTAGATATTATAAGTTATTTCATGACATTACAAGCAAATGCAGACATCAAGCAACAAGGAAACCAAAGAATGATTCATTTGTTAGATCCTGTAGGAAACTGCTTTAATTCCTGCTGTCGCTTAAGCCATCCACTTCTACATCTACCTCTATATCCATCATACATTTTCAGCTATTTGAGCTCCATCAAAAAATAGCTAGTACATTTTGTCCTTCTGATAAAAAGGAGCAATTGTAAAAATACAACCTACACTTTGAGCTTAATGATTACACTTTCAAGCAACTTAAATCCAGATATTCCCTTTTCAATTACTGAACAGACAGTATGTTGCATTAATCATATTGCATTCGTCATAAAGCCCTCACAGATGAATAATCCTGTTAAACCAATTTCTAACTCATTCTTTCACTTTGGGGCTTTTCCTGTCCCAAACAGGAGAGAGTGGTTAGTGCGGCGAGCCTCCCTTTCAGACAAGCAGTTGGTTATTTAAAGCTAACGCCAGCTCATTAAAATCCAGCTCACTGCTGTTTATCTACATCCTGTCTGTCTCAATGACCCAGAGGTTCACTGAAGTCTTTTGCAATTACTCCTCTATTTGTTAACTGAACATTAATAAGAAAAGAAGTGGCACTCCTGCAATTTCCGTAAAGGCATTCGAGGAGAAACCAGACTCCACAAAGTTATCTGTAGTTTTTCCCCCCTCCTTATCAGAAATGTTTCTTTCTTGTCATTATCATTATGTCTCAACAACGCTTGCATTAATTCCATCTCAGAAAAGTTACTACTCTTATGTGGACAACCATTAGTGGAAAGGAAGGATGGCCCCCAGAAAGGACAGGGGACAGGCAACAAAAAAGCTGCATGTTACTAGGTTATTACTATAATATTAATAATATTACAGTATACACTAATAAACTGTAATGTTATTACTGTAACCCCCAAATCCAGAGTAACTACGGGACTTTATGTAACTACGGGACTTTACGTAACTACGTAACTACGGGTAAAGTAACTACAGGACTTTACCAAATCCAGAGACTTTACGTGCACCCGTAGTTACTGCACTACCTAGTGAAAACCTATGGGAAATTCATATTGGAATCCAGAATAAGTTGTTCTTACACCGGAGCAAGGACTCCCCATTGTTACTCCGGATTTTGCCCTAAATCAGCGGTTCCCAGTTTCCCCTGCTTGAATCAGAGGGACAACAACAACAACAAATTACTGCTGGGAGGAAAACGTTTTTTCAAACATACATGCGGTATTGGTTTGGATCCCCATAGGAGGTTTGAGGAGGGCTGCAGAAGGGCTCCCTGGCTCCCTGGATCTTCTAGAGAGTCACAGAATCCCACAAGTGAATTTTTTAAAACATTTCCCCAGTAGCAATGCAGTCATAGCAGTCATGTTGCTGGTTGTTTCTGTCACCTTGCTGTCACAATGCCCCAGTTTGGAAACCGCTGCTATAAATTATGTAGACACCATTTCTCAACAAACAACAGTTCACAAAGAGGCCAGAATAGCTAAATAATTTTAATATGATCCTTGTCACAGAGGGCTCACCAGAGACACAAGCAAATGGCCGCTTGGAAACAGAAGTGGCGCTAGGGTGAATAAGGACAGTAGATGCCACCTCCACCACCCCATACTCACTAAATATGTGACATCATCATTTTAAAAGGTGCTCTTAGCCCATTTAGCATTCACAGCCAAAGGTCAGTATGTAGGCAACGAGAAAGCAAATCCACACTGTCTAGACAGGTGGCAATAACTTTCAGGAAGGTAGGCACAAGATTTGAGAACTTCACATCTTAAGAACCAATTTTTTCCATTATAACCAATTTTTAACAAACGAATAATAATCAAACAGTATGCAAGCTTTTCATTTCAGATTTCCTACTACAGGCAGGGGTTTAACGACATGACCTATTAGTTCATAAGAACGCTATGAACCTATGAGAAGAATTCTTGTACAGGCTCTTCTACAATAAAAAAAAGAATGGTCGGAAAAGACAGAAAGAGAATGTAATGTTGCTGGGAATAATGGCAACTCCAAAATTCAGTATGCTAATTGCTTAAGATTTGGCCAGTCAGATGCATTTTGCAACTCATGAGAGGAAAGACGTCCTCCAACCAGTGGAAGTCACTACCCATTTTGGCTATCACTTTTTTTATACTTGGTGCAACCACACTTTTCTTTATTGCTGCTCTCTGCCTTCCAAGGAATTCATGAATTCCAATCAGCACCAGGGATCTGAATAATGTAATGATCCCTGCTAACTGGGCAAGAGGCCCTCTTTCAAGTGGGTGTTCCTCCTTTATTAAGCAGGGGGAGAGTAACTGGCCCTCCTCACCCCAGCAATGTCTATTCTAGTGACTTCTGCTGGTGTTCTTTTGTATTTTAGATTGTGAGCCCTTTTGGGACAGGGAGCCATTAGCTATTAATTAGCTATTAATTTTTTCATTTTCTTGTGAACCGCTTTGTGAACTTTTAATTGAAAAGCAGTATATAAATACAGTAGATAGACAGATAATGACTGGCTTTCATATTTTCCAGGAAGATTAGCCATTCCTTGTTAGCAGGGCCTATGAGAGGTGGGTCCAGCAGGCACATTGTTCCAGAGCCCAAGAGCTACGGTGGGGCCCATGACTGAAGGACCATTTGCGTGTTTGGTACTAACAAATTAAAACGGCATATGGGCACACACTCACATACATACACACATGCACACGTATACATACATATATAAACATGCATGCACACATACATACATACACACGCATACATACATACAATTTCAAACATTGTAAGTTTTTTTCACTTTAGTTTTACAGTAAAACAACCCATTGAGAATGTATCCTCACAAATCAGGATGGCAGAAACGACAAGAAAGTTTTCTATAAAGAAATGTTTATGATCAATGAATGAGCACTTGCTGAAGTTTGTTGCACATTAATTAGCCTCAATTTTTTAATTTCAAAATAATTTTGCGAGTCTTAAGGGCCCCAAATGGGTTTTGTACCGCCTTAAAAAAATTGCTCTTGGAGTTCCTGCTTGTTAGTCTGCTAGCATTCCATGAAACAACCTGGATATTTTATAAGAAACAATCTAGTGTTTCTATAAGACTATAGAAACAATAAGAAACAATCTAGTGTTTCTCAGAATGCAATCCTAATGATTTAGGCCAGCCCAATTCACCCATCTTCCTATTCCCATGGTGGTGTGGGAGGAATGGAGAAAGTCTGGGCACTGGCCAGAAATATCAGGAGTGATGCAGAAATATCTTTCAGCACTTTTGCAATATCCCCAGGCCAGCAGGAGACTTGTGCCAGGACTTGGTGGCCTTACTGGGGATTAAGAATGCAGCCTCAACATTTGTTCCCCACCATATCACTTTGTCTGGTCCACCTTTTCCAAGTAATGCCAGAACTAATTGGTGATAATGTCATTGCCAGTTACTTCCAGATTGGAATGCTAGACACAACATGACAAATATAGACTAGAGGCTCAGGTGGATAGAAGGGCTTTTTTGAGGGCACACTGAAGTACTGCTCACCAAGCCTACTACTACTGCTTGTTGCACTGTATTGTTGGTCATGCTGCCAGGTGGTAAGGTCTGGGGCTCCTGTGCAAACCACTGAATGTCCATACCACATACCTGTGCCTTATACTATACCTGTGCGAACCTCAATGATCTCCACTGGTACAAGTACTATTGGTTGAGAATCACTTATCTAGCCTCATCAAGTCTGCAAAATGCTCTATCTGTTCCATCTAACCATTCCTACAAACTACACACTGGAGCTTCCTTGAAGTAAGTGGTTGGCAATCTTTTTGTTCAAAATAACTGAACATTTGGGAATGATATCATTATGTCACTGCAGAACATCCAGGTTTCCAGAAGCTATAGAAAACAGAAAAGCCAGGATATTGGTGTAATGTCAATTATAGGCAATCTTGGATTTGTTTTCACAAGAGAAGAAAAGATGCATACTCTGTGAAATCCAAAATAGCTAAATTTATGCTTGGAAAATTGGATAATCAATTATCAATCATTTTTACGGCAAGGTTTTGTGACATGTGAAAGGGAGACAAAATTCTGTTCATGGAAGAATTCAGCAACCTTCTGAGTATGTTCAGCTTTTGTAAAAGGTACCCTATGTACACAGCTCATATACCAGTCATTTATGATCTAGGGAAAAGCTACACCTATGAACTATGTACACAAAAGGGCCAGAACATTGATTAGCACTCCAATCTTAACCAACCTTCCAATGCTGCTGCAACCACAGTGCGGCCCAAAGGTAAGAAAGGAAACATGACTTTACTTTGAGGAAATTTTCAAGACTGCTTCTCCACCACAGGCCACAGCATGCACACCAGTTTCATGGCTGCACCAGCACTGAAAATTTAGTTTTGATTGGGCTGTTAGTTCCCTTAAAAGTTAGCTGTCACTTAGAATCTTGCATGGCAGTTTTTTTTTAATGTGCCTGTATGGCTAGTGTAAATCAGCCCTTCACTAAACATTTTCCAGCAAACAAAACTCACAAATGCAACAGAATACTTGATGATGGACCTTTGGAATAAGCCCTTCCACTGATTGTGGTGTAATTCCCCTCCTACCCCACCAGTTACATAATACAGTTACACAACACAGGTCACCAACTGAGTTGAAACTAGTAATTCTTTCCAAAATGTGCATTGCGTTGACACTGAGTTCCATCCCCACCAAGTATTCAATTTCAAATTTGCACATGTTGACAGCTAACTTCCAATTCTTTTAATTTGTTTTGACAACCTTGACCTGGTTTAGCTCGCTTGAAGAACTTCAGCAAAAATTGTTTCCTCTGCTGTGGCAGCCCAGTGAGCACACTTCTCCACTAAATGCAAGTGACAAACAGCTGAAACACAACCTCCATTGCAAGTGGCGTGAAGCCTCAGAAGCAGGGTGACCATATAGAATGGAGGACAGAGTGCTTGTACCTTTAATCATATCACAGAAGAGGGAATTTCAGAAGGTGGAGAAGCTGCATTTTAAACCTTTCTATGTTGAGCAACACATTCCTTCTTTTATGCAAAGGTTAAAGGTACAGGCATTCTGTCTTCCATTTTATATGGTCACCCTGCACATAAGTCAATGAAGACTGAACACCACATGAGAACTATGGAACAGCAATGAGGTCAGAATTCACCTGTTACATGTAAGCATCTCAAAATGCCTTCATCTATTGTCATAATTCTGAAACAAATAATGCAGCCTTGTGAACATTACCATCCTACAACTATTTTAGTACCCTTCCTATCCCTCAATACTATATGTATTTGTTTTAAGTGATAGAAACCAAAACTAGGTGTTTTTTTTCATTTTGTGCAAGCATTGCTGAATTTTGGCAAAAGCAGAAATTGTTGTGCTTAGTATGACCCAGAAGAGACTTTTGGAGGCTCCCAATGAGGCCACTAGAACTGCTGGGCTGGCTTCTGCCATAGTGCCTACTTGGAGCCACACCAGCACATGGGTGGATGGGAGGATCTATCATGTTACTCATAGGACATAGGCTTGAGACCTGCTGGTCGGTCATGACCCACAATTTGGGAAACAGTGTTATATTATTTTTATAATATTTTTCCCATATATACGAAGTTTTATACAGATATTGAACTATACAATCTCTCTCAGCCTGCGAAAACACATTTGTGTACGCATAGATAAAAATTCATATAAAATGCTAGGAACAAAATTTTCATTCACTTTAAAGTTCCTGGTATTAAAAAGGCCCATGTGCTTCCTCAGAAGAGCCAGCAGATGGCAGGATTGCCTTGGCTATTTTGTGAACATAGTTTGAATGACTCAAATAGGCACCTCTTTAAAAAAAATTCATGTAGTCACCTTCACATGAACCTCCTACAATTTATCTGGCTCCAGCAAGGCTGAAGATTTTTCCCAAATAAGGCAATGTCTTCTGGATGAACCCTGAGGCAGCAGATTGCGGCTATTGAGCTCCAGGGCCTTAGTATCTGGCTGAGAACATCCATACACAAATGTGTACAAGCTGAACCAAGGGTAACAAAACAATCAGCTGGAGCAATTGAAGTCCTGGGAAATTGCTGGACAGCTCCCTGCTGTGGATTTCTTTTCCTGTATGCAGTAATGGAAAGCTTTTACACCCTAGTTGCAAGCTGTACACATATGTGTACATCACATAGTTATGTAGTAAAACATTTTTTTTCAAAACAACTTTTGGAAATGAATTATATTAATAGAAAGTGAGATAATCCAACATAGCAAGATTTTTTAATATTCAGTGTTATAATTGCCGAATGAGAGGGTTTTAATATATGTTAATTATATATATTAAAAAATTGTTTTCTCACCCACCATGGGTGGTGTATGTATGTATGTTATCCTCAATCTCGGGTCCTCTACCAGAGGCCTGGAAGTTTGAGGGTTCTGCACAGTATCTTACCTGTTCCTAGCAATGCGCTTTTCTGGATCGAGTGTTCTGATGTCCTTCCTAGAATCTGTTGGAGCCATTCTTGAAGCTTGGATGTCACAACCCCTAGTGCTCCAATCACTGTTGGGATCACATTCACCTTCACTTGCCACAACCTTTCTAATTCCTCCTTCAAACCCTTATACTTTTCCACCTTTTCATACTCAATTTTCCTGATGTTGCTATCGTTTGGTATCGCTACATCTATCACCAGGGCTGTCTTCTGGGCCTTATCTACCACCACTTCTTGTCTGTCTGGATATGGAAGTCCCACAGGACCTTAGACCTGTCATTCTCCACAACCTTCAGAGGGGTCTCCCATCTGGTCTTGGGAGGGGTTAGTCCATAGGCTGAGCAGATATTCCTATACACGATGCCGGTTACTTGGTTGTGCTGTTCAATGTATGCTGTTCCTGCCTGCAACTTACACCCTGCCACGATGTGTTGAATTGCTTCTGACGTTTCTCTGCACAGCCTGCACTTTGGGTCTTCTCTTGTGTGGTAAACCCCCGCTTCTGAGGATCTGGTTCTTAGTGCCTGTTCTTGTGCTGCCATGATGAGGGCTTCAGTGCTATCTTTGAAGCCAGCTCTTTCCAGCCACTGATAGGTTTTCCCAATATCAGCGACTTCAGTTATCTGGTGATGGTACATCCCGTGCAGGGTCTTATCTTGCCAGGACACTTCCTCAGTTTGATCTTCCTTCTGTATTTGCTGTTGCTGTTATTGCTGGAGACATTCTCTCATCAGCTCATCTTTGGGTGCCATCTCAGTCATATTCCTGGAAATTCTGGGTTTCATCCAGGATAGTAGTTTTGACGCTCATCAGACCCCGGCCGCCCTCTTTCCGACTACTGTATAGTCTCTGGATGTTAGACTTGGGGTGGAAACCCCCATGCACTGTGAGGAGCTTTCGGGTCTTCACATCGGCCGCCTCCATTTCTTTCAGTGGCCAGCTTACTATGCCAGCAGGGTATCTGATGACTGGCAGCACATATGTATTGATGGCATGTATCTTATTTTTCCCATTGAGCTAGCTTTTCAGGATCTGTCGTATTCTTTGATGGTACTTGGATATTGCTGTCTTCCTTGCCTCCTCTTCATGTTTTCCATGGGATTGTGGGATACCTAGGTACTTATAGTTGGTCTCTACATCTATTACGTATCCTGTTGGTAGTTCTACCCCACTGGTCTTAACCACTTTTCCTCTCTTTACGATCATTCGGCTGCACTTATCTAGGCCGAATGACATCCCAATATCCTCACTGTAGATCCTTGTCAGGTGTATCAATGAGTCGATGTCTCGTTCATTCTTTGCATACAGCTTGATGTCATCCATATAGAGGAGGTGGCTGATGGTAGTTCCACTCTTGAACTTGTACCCATATCCAGTCTTTGCTATTATTTGGCTTAGGAGATTCAGGCCTATGCAGAACAGCAGGGGAGACAGTGCATCTCCTTGATATATGCCACGCTTGATCGATACTTGTGCTAATTCTTTTGAGTTGATTTCCAATGTTGTTTTCCATTGCCCCATGGAGTTCTTAAGGAAGGTCATTAAGGTCTTATTTACTTTATATAATGGTAGGCATTCACAGATCCACGTATGTGGCATTGAGTCGTAGGCTTTCCTGTAGTCAATCCAAGCTGTGCACAGATTAGTCTGTCTGGTTCTTGAGTCTTGGGCTACAGTACTAGCAGTTGATGTTTTGAGCCCCTGGTATCCTTCCCAATGCCCTTTTGAGCTGTGCTCATGTATTGGTTCATATGCTTTTGCAATTTAGTGGCTATGATGTCTGATAAGACTTTCCATGTTGTAGAGAGGCAGGTTATAGGCCGATAATTGGATGGTGTTGTTCCTTTTTGCAGGTCTTTCTGGATCAGTACTGTCCTCCCTTGTGTGAGCCGCCTGGGTGGGAGCCTGCTGCTAGCAGCTGGTTCATTTGCTCTGCTAGTCGTTCATGCACTGCTGTGAACCTCTTTAGCCAGTAAGTTTGGATCATGTCTGGCCCTGGTGCTGTCCAGCTCTTCATATTCCTGATATGTTGCTGGACGTCTTCAGTTGTGATGGTGACTGGCTCTTGTTCTGGGAGATTGCTATGGCTTGTTTTTAGTTCCTTTAGGCATTTTGCGCTGGTGTTATGTGTTATTTTGTTTTCCCATATGTTCTTCCAGTACTGTTCAGTTTCTACTACTACTGGGGGTTCTGTTCTTACTTTGTTGTTACACTGCAGTTGAGAGTATACCTTGGGTGGTTCTTTGGAGAACAGGGTGTTTATCCTTCTAGCCTCTGCTTCTCTGGTATATCTCTTGAGTCTGGCAGCCAAGGCTGTGAGCCTTTGTTTTGCAGTCTCGATGGCCTCAGGTAGAGTCAGGCCCTTATATTTTCTAAGTATGCGAGACTTGTTTTTGATCTTCACCCCCTTCTGTAGTTCCACCAATTGGCTAAGTGGAATTAGCCAATTCCACTTATTGGCTAATAAGTCTTGATGTTAGCTTCTAGCCTCATTTTCCAAAGGGGGTGTGTGCTGATGTAGTTTGCCTGTTTAATTGAATAGCCAAGCATTTCCAGTATTACAACGGCTGTGGCATATATTACTTTGTTGGTTTGGGTTATGTTAGTGGTGGGGATCGTCATAAGGGCCTTATTGGCATCCTTCAGCATACTGTCTGATGGTAATTCTTTGCTAAGTCTTGGTAATCTAACCCGAGTCTTAATTGTGGCTAATTTGGACATGATCTTGTTTCTCATATCCGCTGATGAACTCTGTAGTGGGCTGGGTGATGATGTTTTGGCTTCAGAGGTTGCCTGTGTATCCAGTGTTTCCCCTGGTTGTTGTTTGCCCAATTGCTCTTCTGGACTTTTTCCATGTATCTGTGATGTTAGGTGTAGTTGTTCAATCTCAAGGTTTGACAGTAGCTTTCTCTTTACTATGTTATAGCACTGAGCGCCTAGTTGTTTCTTGGTTAGTGTGGATGTAGGTCTTTTTTCACCCATAGTCTTTCCATATGTTCCATGTATCCCCTTTCATTTGGTCTGCTGTTGTAATAGCATTCCATTAATTCCAGGTTCTCTTTTCTTGTCCATTTATGGTTTGTTCCAGTAGCCCACTTGTCATCAGATTGTCCTGGTCCCTCAACATCTGATGCAGACCTTGTTAATCTGGGCGACGTCCGAGCTGGCATGACTCTCTTTGTTCATTTTGCTCTCATGTTATTTGAGGTAGGCAATTAAGGCATTAGGGGGTCTTGCCCAAGGAACACTTACTGGAGTAGGAGGTTTCTAGACCAGGGTTGAACCCAAGTGGCTGTATGGGGATTTGAACCCTGATCCTTCATCACTCTGGCTATCCACATCAGAGGCAGTGCTCTTAACCACTACACTACCCCAGCTGCCCCTTAACAGTGCTCTTAACCACTACACTACCCCAGCTATCTGTATATATAGATATATCTATATACTAGCGAAAAGCGTACCCGTGTTGCGGGTGTAACATAGGGTGTTCCCCCTATGCCATCCCCCATGGCGCAGAAATACCCCATGTGCTACTTCCCCCATGCGCATCATCCCCCATGTGCATCATCCCTCCATGCGCATCATCCCCCATGCGCAACTTTCCCCCATGTGCATCAACCCCAATGTGCAACTTTCCCCCATGCGCAACGTTCCCCCCATGCGCATCATGACCCCATGTGCATCATGTCCCCACATGCATCATTTCCCCATGTGCAACTTTCCCCTGTGTCCATTATCCCCCGTGCACATCATCCCCCCACATGCATCATCTCCCATGCGCAACTTCCACCCATGCGCAACTTCCCCCATGCGCATCATCCCCTCATGCGCAACTTTCCCCATGCGCATCATCCGCGATGCGCAACTTTTCCCCATGTGCAACTTCTCCCCATGCGCAACTTTCCCCCATGCGCATCATCCGCCAATGCGCAACTTTTCCCCATGTGCAACTTCTCCCCATGCGCAACTTCCCCCCATGCGCAACTTTCCCCCATGCGCATCATCCGCCAATGCGCAACTTTTCCCCATGTGCAACTTCTCCCCATGCGCAACTTCCCCCCATGCGCAACTTTCCCCCATGCGCATCATCTGCCAATGCGCAACTTTCTCCCATGTGCAACTTCTCCCAAAGCGCAACTTCCCCCATGCGCAACTTTTCCCCATGTGCAACTTCCCCCATGCGCAACTTTTCCCCATGCGGAACTTTCCGCCATGCGCAAGTTCCCCCATGCGGAACTTCCCCCATGTGCAACTTTCCACCATGTGCATCAACCCCAATGCGCAACTTTCCTGCGTGGACAACTTTCCCCCGTGCACAACTTTCCCCCATGCGCAACTTCCCCCATGCGCATCATGACTCCATGTGCATCATGTCCCCACGCGCATCATGTCCCCATGTGCAACTTTCCCCTATGTGCAACTTCCCCCTGTGCGCATTACCCCCGTGCACATCATCCCCTCATATGCATCATCCCTCCATGCGCAACTTCAACCCATGCACAATTTCCACCCATGCGCAACTTCCCCCATGCATATCATCTGCTGATGCGCAACTTTTCCTCTGGCGCAACTTTTCCCCATGCGCAACTTCCCCTCATGCGCAACTTTCCCCATGCGCATCATCCACCGATGCGCAACTTCTCCCCATGCGCAACTTTCCCCCATGCGCATCATCTGCCAATGCGCAACTTTCCCCCATGTGCAGAGTTCTCCCAATGCGCAACTTACCCCATGCGCAACTTTTCCCATGTGCATCAACCCCCATGCGCATCAATCCCCATGCACAACTTTCCCGCATGCGCAACTTTCCCCCATGCTCAACTTTCCCCCATGCGCATCATTCCCCCCATGCGCAACTTCCACCCATGTGCAACTTCCAGTCATGTGCATCATCCCCTCATGCGCAACTTCCCCCCATGCGCAACTTCCCCTCATGTGCAACTTTCCCCATGCGCATCATCTGCCAATGCACAACTTTTCCCCATGCGCAACTTCCCCCATGTGCAACTTCCCCCGTGCGCAACTTCCCCCGTGCGCAACTTCCCCCGTGCGCAACTTCCCCCATGCGCAACTTCCCCCCATGCGCATCATCCTCCCATGCGCAACTTCCCCCCATGCACAGCATCCTCGCCAGTGCAACCTCTTCCTCCTAACAACATTCCCCCCAGTGCACCAGGCACTGAGCACCAAATTGGCTGGATGTTGTTCAGTCTCCCATGTTTAGGAGAAAAACACGTTGCCCCCTTTTCAGCCCCTTAAGGGCTAAATTTCTCCAGATGGTTCTTGGTGGGAGTTCAGGTGACAGAAGGAACTCCCAGAATTCCATGCTTCAGGCCCAGCAGTTGGGGCGGAATGTTGATGAGTCAGCAATTCTCAATGCAAAGTATAGGAAGGAAAATGCATTGCGCCCCTTTTCACCCCTTTCCGGTTGGAATTTCCGAAAACCAGTTCTTAGTGCACCCCTCCGTCACGGAAGGAACACCCACCCCAGTTTTCACGCTTCTAGGCCCAGCGGTTTTGGCAGGGCGGTGATGAATCAGTGAGTGAGTCAGTCAGTGAGTCAGTGAGTGAGTCAGTGAGTGACTTTTCTCTTTTATATATATAGATAAGACCTTAATGACCTTCCTTAAGAACTCCATGGGGCAATGGAAAACAACATTGGAAATCAACTCAAAAGAATTAGCACAAGTATCGATCAAGCGTGGCATATATCAAGGAGATGCACTGTCTCCCCTGCTGTTCTGCATAGGCCTGAATCCCCTAAGCCAAATAATAGCAAAGACTGGATATGGGTACAAGTTCAAGAGTGGAACTACCATCAGCCACCTCCTCTATATGGATGACATCAAGCTGTATGCAAAGAATGAACGAGACATCGACTCATTGATACACCTGACAAGGATCTACAGTGAGGATATTGGGATGTCATTCGGCCTGGATAAGTGCAGCCGAATGATCGTAAAGAGAGGAAAAGTGGTTAAGACCAGTGGGGTAGAACTACCAACAGGATACATAATAGATGTAGAGACCAACTATAAGTACCTAGGTATCCCACAATCCCATGGAAAACATGAAGGCAAGGAAGACAGCAATATCCAAGTACCATCAAAGTATACGACAGATCCTGAAAAGCTAGCTCAATGGGAAAAATAAGATACATGCCATCAATACATATGTGCTGCCAGTCATCAGATACCCTGCTGGCATAGTAAGCTGGCCACAGAAAGAAATGGAGGCGGCCGATGTGAAGACCCGAAAGCTCCTCACAATGCATGGGGGTTTCCACCCCAAGTCTAACATCCAGAGACTATACAGTAGTCGGAAAGAGGGCGGCCGGGGTCTGATGAGCGTCAAAACTACTATCCTGGATGAAACCCAGAATTTCCAGGAATATGACTGAGATGGCACCCAAAGCTGAGCTGATGAGAGAATGTCTCCAGCAACAACAGCAACAGCAAATACAGAAGGAAGATCAAACTGAGGAAGTGTCCTGGCAAGATAAGACCCTGCACGGGATGTACCATCACCAGATAACTGAAGTCGCTGATATTGGGAAATCCTATCAGTGGCTGGAAAGAGCTGGCTTCAAAGATAGCACTGAAGCTCTCATCATGGCAGCACAAGAACAGGCACTAAGAACCAGATCCACAGAAGCGGGGGTTTACCACACAAGAGAAGACCCAAAGTGCAGGCTGTGCAGAGAAACGTCAGAAGCAATTCAACACATCGTGGCAGGGTGTAAGTTGCAGGCAGGAACAGCATACATTGAACAGCACAACCAAGTAACCGGCATCGTGTATAGGAATATCTGCTCAGCCTATGGACTAACCCCTCCCAAGACCAGATGGGAGACAACTCTGAAGGTTGTGGAGAATGACAGGTCTAAGGTCCTGTGGGACTTCCATATCCAGACAGACAAGAAGGTACTGGCTAACAAGCCAGACATCGTGGTGGTTGATAAGGCCCAGAAGACAGCCTTGGTGATAGACGTAGCAATACCAAATGACAGCAACATCAGGAAAAAAGAGCATGAAAAGGTGGAAAAGTATCAGGGTTTGAAGGAGGAATTAGAAAGACTGTGGCAAGTGAAGGTGAATGTGATCCCAATAATGGTTGGAGCACTGGGGGCTGTGACACCCAAGCTGGAAGAATGGCTCCAACAGATTCCAGGAAGGACATCAGAACACTCGATCCAGAAAAGCGCATTGCTAGGAACAGCTAAGATACTGTGCAGAACCCTCAAACTCCCAGGCCTCTGGTAAAGGACCCGAGATTGAGGATAACATACATACATACACCACCTGTGGAGGGTGAGAAAACAATTTATATATATATATATATATATATATATATATATATATTACATTCCATCATAAATAGAAGTGGGCTAAATTTCTCCAGCACCTTAACTTCAGCTGCACTTTTATACATGCTTATCTAAAAGGAAGTCCCACTAAACTCAATAGAACTAACATCTGAATAAACATGCACCAAATTGGACTGACAGACCTTTCCCCCACAGGCTCAAGGAATATGCTAAGAGGAGCATAGGGCTCTGACAACACTGTTACTTAGCAAGACTGCTCATTAACTGTGAGTGCCAATGAAATGAGTACAGGAGGAACAGAATCTGTTGCCATTACAATGGCTTTTATTGTATCTATCAGGAGAGTTAATGCCTCAATTGTCTTTTAACTTTATTTCAACACAACTTCCTGTCCCTGTCTTGAAAACTGTTCAAGTCTTGATGTTTGGAACAAAAGGTCCCTGACTATCAACATGTAAGATTCAATTTACATCACATAATGTAGACTTGCTTGATATTGGAATTAACACAGCATTAAATGTTTTGAGATGAACTTTAATTGTTACTGCATTTAACCAACATAAGTCACCGAATTTCAGGGCTAGTAGCAATAACAAAAGTCTTTATTATTATCTTTACAAAGCTATTGAGGGGAAACTGTCATTGCTGCACTGAGATATACATCTCACAAAGATTGAAGGTGATGAACTTCCATTTAATTTCTGTCTCCTTCATGATGTATAAGTAAAGATATTCCATTTTGACAAGACCTACAAAAGATGTTACTGACCATGTAGAATTCTGTGCAAAAAGCCCAACAGGGCTCAATAAACATGCTCCACATTTTCTCAGGACCTTCAAACAGAGGAGGAGTCAAGCAACTTTCAGCCCAAAAGCTCCACTGATTCTAATGGGACTTTTGTGTAGACATGCATAGGTTTGGGATTATATTAGTATCACATATTCATATTCAAGGCTGGCAAACCAGCAGGTAATGATCATGTTCAAGTAATTAGCACCAACATTTTGAAAAAAAAACATCAAGACTGGCAGAAAATTTCAGAATTCTTACCAAAAGTCCTAGAATGTTTAAAGGAAGCCAAAAGAGTTTCTATAAAACAGGTGACTATTTCTAAGGAGGTATGAGTGGTTCAATATATGATGACTAGTGCTTGGTTATATTTTGAAGAGGTTTGGGCATCTCTTTTATCCTGAGATTAAGAGCTGGTATGGATTGTAGCATTAACTATACTTAAGACTGCAATCCTAAAGACATTTTCCTGGGAGTAAGACCCAATGAACACAATGGGGCTTACTTTTGAGTAGACATGGTTAAGATTGTCCTCTTAGGGTGTAATCATAACATAGGCCAGCACAACTCATCAGTCTTCCTGTTTCCATGGTGGTCTAGGGAGGCATTTCTGTGTATTGGCCAAACTTTCCCCAGGAATGGCACAGAAGTGTCTTACAGCACTTTTGTGACATCCCCCGGTCAGCACAAGACTTGTGCTAGGGCTTAGGCTGGCCTAAGTGGAGGTTGGGATTGCAGCCTTAGAATAATCCATAGTTTCCTAAGACAAAGCATAACAGAATACTGTGGTTTATTAAAAAGTGAAAGCAGATGGAGGAGAGGGGAGGAGGACCCCAAGGCTTGTCATGGCTCATTCAGGATAATTCAAACTATGGTTTTGATGGCTCTTTGAAGCAGGTATATCTCAATAAATAATCCTGATATCACAAAAACAAATACACCCCTTTTCAATTTCTTACAATACTATCCCCATTCAAAGAACAATAACACTGAGCAGTCACTGAGAGCTGATCCTACTACTGGTATTCTGCTCACACTCTGATACAATCTATTCTGTCCTGGGCAGAAGCATGGAACCAAACTAATGTGAAGATTAACTTATACTCATCGTCAAAGGAACACACACAAGGAGTAGGAATCAGCCGATCTCAAACATTCAGCACCAGAATCACAGGTACAACAACACACAGAGGGATTACAGATGCCAAAAGATATTCAGGAGTTACTGAAACCTCAATACTTCATTCCCCCTCAGTGAAATTCCAATGAGTGAAGGGAATCCAAGTGAAGAATTTGAAGCAAGAAAACAGAGACCACAGAATAATTCTCAGAAGCTTTTTGAAAAAAAGAATGAAATGGGGGGGGGGGGGGGGATTGGCTTTACCAACAGCATTTGCTGCCCAATAAAAAAACCTAAGAAAAAATGCAACACAGCAGCAATGATGCAAACAGCCAAAAAGGTTTCCAGAGCAATGGAAAAAGATGATGTTGAAAATTATATCCAAGGTAAATCAGTCGAGCTGCCAGACAGGCACAACACCTTTGTAGGTGACTGCATATACAGTACTAGACCAGTGGTTCCCAAATTTATACAAGGGAGTTGGGAACCTGGTAAGTACTTGCTCGGGCAGGGTTGGTTGGGGGACCCACTGGCACTGCAGCAACCACTGCCACTGCTAACAAGGGACTTTTAAAACTACCTGGGGGATCATGTAGGTCCCCAGGAGGGTGGGTTTGAATATATTTGCAGCAGTGAGGAGGCTGCAAATCCTCTGCTACCCACCAGAGGGTAGCACAACCTCTCAAGTACTTTTAAAATTACCTCGCTCCTAGTAGCATGTTGTTACTGGACAACTAGCAGGGCACTCATTTCTCAGCCACACAAGGGGCAACGGCCCTCTTCAGATTCCTGAAGTATGGGAGCTACTGTACCACTCCCTTATTGACCTTGTTTTAAACCAGAGGTCTCCAAAGATTTTGGCAGAAGGGCCACATCATCTCTCTGACATTGTGTTGGGGACCGGAAAGCTAATTTACATTTAAAATTTGAATAAATTTACATATAAGAACGTATTGAAGTGGATTACAAGGCTTGCCCAATGGCTGGATAGAGGGGTCTTGTCGGGGACCATATTGAGGCTTGCCAAGGGCTGCATCTAGCCCTGGGGGCAGGGTTTGCAGACCCCTGCTTTAAATAATCCTGACTTGTGCTGGAACAGGCAGGCTAATGTGCCTGCTTGCACCCAGATCAGTTTTTGGGCTGCTCCTCTGCCATCACAAAGCAATGAGAAACTTTCCCCCTTATCCCAAAGAGAGCTGTAGTCACCCAATGAGGCTACTTGGATCTGTGCCACTTCAAACTGATGGAGGAAATCCAAGCAACTCAGGTTGCTGGAAATTGGTTAGGATCTGGCACAAGTGCTGGATCCTGGCCTGGCCTCTTGCTTGCTACTCACCAGCCCCCAGCAATATCTGCTGTTCATTTTGCAAACCATTGCAAACTGATTGTGTTTTACTGACTGTACAAGAGAACATTATTATTTTATTAAAATATAACCAAAAAGTACTGTGATAAACCATAACTAAGGTTTGAAACATGCAGTTCTGTATAAAGTTCTGTACAAAATGTATACATAGTTCTGTACAATAAGAAAATTGGATGGGGTGGAGGAGACGCAAAGAACAATGGAAGATACTTCCTGTATTGGTTCCATCTGCAAAATGGAAATTGCAAATATCTAGACAAAATTTGTCTAGCTAATTCAATGCTCCAAGTCTGGTGGAGAAACCTTGGCAGGTTTCCTCACCACAACACTAGCCGGATTACTAATCCATCTTAGGGTCTATTACCAGGTAATAAATCACTGGTGTAGTTAAACTGGCTCCTTTAAGTTTACTAAAAGCTCAAATACATTTTTTTTCCTTCTTTTTTTAAAAAAAATGGCAGTGGCTTTACAGATCTGTGCAGAACGCATTCCAAATTGCCAACAAAGACTACCACCTGCACAGAACATTTCCCAGCACTGCAGAGATTGGAAAGCATGTGCCTATACAGCACCATCTGCCCAACAGAGTCACTGCATGTGCACCAGATGTTTTAACAGTCTGGCCACAGTACCAAACTGTGGTATGTCTGTCTGTAGGCAACACCAGAGATAATGATAAACAAGCTGGATGAATTGGTTTAGAGGACCCATCCAAAAAGAGAGAAAAATTTCAATCCAATTTTCCATTCTTTGAGCTTTCTAAATGTCTGCCTTAATAGAACTGTATCCATCTCAAGCTGTCAGTGAAAAACCAAAAGGTTTGCAGGAAAGGGTGGGAGGTATTTAAGGCTATGCATTCTGTCCATATGGGATGCTGTCCTTATCACCGAGTCTCTCCTTCTGAATCTCTGCAAAATGCATGGCAATTGAGGTGGACACACCAATTATATAGGACACACCTATAAATGGGGACAATTTGAGGTGGACACACCAATTTATAGGACACACCTATAAATTGGGACAATTTATAGGGACACAGCAATATTGAGCAATATAGGGACACAGCAATCATTAAGCACTGTTCCATTCTTGCTTGACAGCTATGAAGAAGACAATGTGGGAAAGTCCTAATAAAGCATACTTGTATAAATGATTCCTTCCTCCTAAGGTAATTCATGGATGTTACTTAGGAAAGAACCATCCATTAATTAAAATTATGACATGGGAATCCTAGTGTTTGAAGACCTAGATGCCAGACACATTGCCAACTTATTCGTTCCCTCAAAAAGAATGTAAGGAGGTGGCGCAGAGAGAGAAGCAACTCACAAGCTTTTAACAACAAACTCCTTCTATGGGTGGACATCAACATCTACACACTTACTAACCATATATGGGTGGCTCAGCTTGCTCAGTGTTGTCCTTCCTGCACTCCTCCCAAATCTCATTTATCAAGAGATATAAAGCTGCAGTGCTAGAAACTTTTCCAATTCCGTACATTAAATCAGGGAAGCACCATGCCAATAAAAATGATGTATTCATTCATTTTCAAATAGTTTTAGTGGCTTAAATATATTACAATAACCCATTAAAACAATCAAAATTACAATAGCCATAACACAGAGCAATAAAAACAGAACAGCAGGCAAGTAGTAAGCAAAGTAAAACAAAGTGCATAGAAAAAAACCTAAAACTCTTCCCCAGCTAAAGAAATCAAGTTTCATATTGTAGAAAAAGTGGTAGACAGATCTTGATAACAGTAAACCCTTCATCAGTGGAGGATAGTTTTGTAAGGAGGTGGTAGTTTTTCAGGATCCTAACCCATCTGGGACTTAAAAAGTAATAACCAGCATCTTGAATTGCACTTAAAAATCAACCAGCTATCAGTAAAGTTGGTACAAAAGTCAAGCAATCATCCAAGTCATGTTGACCTCTTAAACTTTTGTACCAGCAGCAGTAATGCCCGATTACCATCAAAAGCAGGAGGAAGTGACATCAGGGAGCGAGCAATATAGCAACAAGTGCAGAAGCCAATTTTTAATCTGGCATCCAAATGCCACTGAAGTTATGAATGTACATGATACTGCATTCTGATGTTTTAGTGAGACATCAATAAATATGGTAACAAGTTATTGCCATTTTATTTCCACAGGGAGTTGTTGTATGAAGATATTATGAGGGAGCCGCTAGGGTGAGGCCAAATCGAAAGCCAATATCCTGCATCCCCACTGCCTTGCCAATTTTTCTTGTAATTAAAAACAGCTCAAGTGTCCTTGAACATAAACGGATGTGTTTCCAAACATTTTACATAATTTGGATACAACAATTCAAAGAAGCCATGCATGCAAAGAATCTAATGAGGTGAGGAAACAATTACAGAAGAGACAAGATGTTTGAGATCTGACTCATGAATCATTACCTTCCATAAAGGCAAACAAACTTCCCCCAAAAGGGGAGAGGGGAATATAAACTGATACCCATTTTTCTAGTCTGAGGGAAGTCATGATTCCATGATCAGATGGCAGCAATGTATGTAGTGTAAGGTTATTGCTAATTTCCATAACGATAGTTAATAATTTAACTTTCAGATTAATTAAATATGGCAGTCTTTACTATTTCCTTAACACAAAGTGTACTGGCTGCTGAACACACCGCTAGGTTAGAGTCAAGCAGGAGTTTGGATAGTGATGGAAAACCCATGTCAATCGTATTGGCTCTGCCATTCCATTGGACTATTACAGTGGCGTGGAGAGGAGGGACTTACTGCTTGGGTAACAGCCTATCCTCCATAACAATCTACCCAGGACTTCGTGCTTCGCATGCAGTGTCAGCGTCAAGCACGATACCCATAGTCTTTTAAGACTGATGGATGCCAAGTTGAAGTTCAAGTCACTCCCTAAAAATAGGGCAAGCAGTAAAATTGATATGAAGAGGACTTTGGCAGGCATCTCTTAGCTAAAGAGAGATTATAATCGATATAGGGCAAAATCCAGAGTAACTCTGGGGAGTCCTTGCTCTGATGTAAGAACAACTTACTCTGGATTCCAATATGAATTTCCCATAGGTTTTCACTAAGTGGTGCAGTAACTATGGGTGCACGTAAAGTCTCTTACATGCTCCTGTAGTTACTCTGGATTTGGGGTTTAATCTACTATCTCCTCCTCAGCTTTCTGATTGCATCTCTCTTGTCCACATGGTCACATTGGTTCAGAAACTGGCCTCCTTCTCGCTGGGAGATGTCCATTATAGGGGGATAAATACAACATATATTAGACAGAGAGATGGGATATACAACTGGGAAGAGTTTATTTGTCTTTTTACAAGGGTCCAGTGGGGTCAACAGGGGTTTGCTGTGGGGTTCAACTGGTCTAGCCACATGGTCTTCCTCTGAAATTGAGCCTCACCTGAAACCACTTGAAAGAGTTGTGTGCACACTTGAAAGAGTTGTGTGCTGGTTCCCATGGTCTGCTTCAGACCTAAGAGCGCCAATAGATGGTTAAGGTATAACGTCCAGGACAACCAATTCAGGCAGAAACAAATGTTGCAACAAAGTTTTCTTACCTGGAGGAGACTTCTGGAACTACTAGCTCCTAGCAAAATGATTTTCAACCTTTTCATTTCCTGGCACACTAACAAGGCATAAAAATTGTCAAGGCATACCATCAATTGTTTTTACCATTAACAAGACAAACCATGCTGTTCAAATTCCCCAATTTTCTTATTAATTAATGACCTTCCGCAAATCTCCTGAGGACCATGCATGGCACACCAGTGTGCCATGGCACACTGGTTGAAAGTCACTCCTTTAGCAGCTATAAATCTCTTTCTGCATTGCTGTTGCGAACTACGGAAACTATTTCAACTCTTGTGATCTATAGGTCCAACCTTGTTATACATTGATTTTTTATATACATGGATTTGATTCAGCACAAATGGCCACTGCAAATCGCAGTATAAAAAACTGCTTTTCTACTGTTGTAGAGAGGTAGTCACGCAAGCAATCGTTCCATTTTTCAGTATCAAAATCAAATCCCTGCAGATATTGAGGCACTACCTTATTCCATTAGGCTCAACAGAGGAGCAAGGAACCTGGAAGTGGATCTTTAAACCTATTTTTCCATGGTTTTCGTTATTCACATATTTTTTTTATCCATGGGAGTTTCTGGAACAGAACAGAATGGGAGTTTTGAGAGAGCAGAATTCTCTCTCTCTCTCTCTCTCTCTCTCTCTCTCTCTCTCTCTCTCTTATTTATATACCACTTTTCAACTAAAAAGTTCACAAAGCAATTTACAAATGAAAAAATAATAGCTAGTTAATAGCTAATGGGTCCCTGTCCCAAAAGGGCTTACAATCTAAAATGCAAAAAGATCACCAGCCAAAGCCTCTCTCTCTCTCTCTCTGCCAAAACTTTGGCACTTGTTTCTCTCTGCACTTGTTTCTACTTATTCATATCCAGGACATAATATCAGCAGTTTAATCATGCAATCTAGCAGGAACTTTTCTGTGAATATTACTAAATGCAAGACAGAAAGCCAGAGACCCTATGGGCTACATCAGGTTGGCATTTATGAGAAGCCTCATCAAGCCTGTGGAAACAATGGATTTTCTTGAAGTCCTGCAGCTTTACAAAATTCAAAATGAATTGCAAAAGCAGATAGATGCAGAAAAAGGCATATTGTAGTATATGAACCCAGAGGGACCACTTTCAAGAGAGTGGTTCGTGAAAATCTTTATTCTTCCAGTACAGAAGGTTCTAATGAGATGTTTGCTCACCTGTGTGCATAAAAAGTACAGGCATGCAGAATCTCTAATGGACAGAAAGAGAAGCTAATTGGCTTCCTCTCTGAAAAGCCATGGTCAGGAAGTAGCTATTGGGAACAAACAACAACAATGCAACTTGGTCTGTTGTCAGCTGAGGTTACTGGCTTAGGTTGGTCCAAGTGAACAGAGAATAAAACAATCCACATTCATTAATATCACATATTACAATCCTCTCATGACAATTGCTACAGCCAATCAGCATGTCTACAAGTGCAATATCCAAACAAAAGAGAGAATGCCATATTATTTCAAGTCATGAAGCGTCCTACAATTTACTTTGGGTAGAAAAAAAGTCCACAACATTAAAAAAAAATCCTCACATTGTATCACACATGACTATCTTATAACATACAGTATTCTGAAAGGGTTCTTGAACATTGAACTTTCAAGATATTTTTGCAGCAAGAAAATGCTCCCAAATCAACAGATTTATTTGCAAAGACAACACCTACGTCTCACTTTCCATCCCAAACATCACATTCTACCTTTGTTCAAGTCCCGAATAGTTCATCCAATGAGAGAAATTTGGTTTCACCTGCCCCCTTCCAACTGTCCATTCCTATATCCCAGACAACTTAAAGATTGTTTGATTGAAACTAGTTTCTGAGTATGTAAAGAAAGGTATGTTATGCATATGATACGCGCATTATTCAGTATGCATTCTTATGTGGTAATATTCTTAAGCTTCTGACAAGCTTTCTTTGGAAGCACAACTACCTCTTGATCAAAGAATGCTTCCTTAGGCAAGAAGATAAGCATTATTCATTAATCTTCCATTATCAGGGCAACCTGTTGTCTGCAGCTGTCAAATACTGTAAAATGTAATGTCTTTGAACTTATTGCTATTGGATCATTGTTTGAAAGCTGAGGCCTGCCTTATGTTAATTTCTGCCTATTTAGCAATGGATTGAACCCACTGATAAAAATTGAATTCTTGCTTGAAAAGGGATGTGTGGGGAAAAGTGGCTTATCTTTTTCAGGTCAACACTGCCTTGTTTTGAAGAGGTTGCGGTGATTTTATTTCCCAGAACTATCTGACTGGTTCTGGGTTTCAGGAGGAGGGTACAGTAAGGTACAACCAAATGTTCTTACTTACCTGGTGCCCTTCCCTGTTTTTTGACAGTGCACATGCAATAACCATCAGGATAGACATCAGCAAGAACACTCTTACAGATTTTACTATTCCACAATCACCAGAGACAGCAGAGAGGGAGAAAAGGTAAGTTCATCCACTGCCTCCATTGTAGAGGGAAGGGACTGCTGTGAGCTAGCAGCTGCTGGCAATGTCTAGACCGCAGTGATGGTGATGGGCTGAGGGTCAGAGGGAGGGAGGTGGATTAGGAAGATACCTTTACCCCTTTACCCTTGGCTCATGGGCCCTAATCAGGTATGCAAGAGGCTTCAATCCAACTCCCAGGACTTGTGCTGTGATCTAGACTAGTAAGTTACTGTAAACTGTCTTTGGACCCTAACAGGGTGACCACATGACCAGAAAAACCCGGATTTGTCTGGATTTTTAGCCTCCTGTCCAGGTGTCCTACATTTTGGCTTCATTGTCCTACATTTCGGCTTCATTTTGAAATTTTGCGATAGTGCACAGTACTCCATCATGCCATATGTCGTTGATACATTTTTAGGCAATTTTTTTAGGTGGGTAGGAATTTTGGCCTGGGATTAGGAATTTTGGCCCTGGCGTTCAGAAATTTTGACCCTGGGGTTCAGGAATAATCTGGTCACCCTGGACCCTAATGCAGCAGAATTTGCAACTAGCAACACCATGAAGTCATTCCATTAACTGGGCCTGCTATGAGTACTAGGAATTTGATTTCTGCCAGGTCAACAAAGGGGGATTTTCGGCTTCCTGTACATCAGTAACCAGCTTTTTCAGCTTCCAGCTCAAGCTACAAACTTCAGGGAATCTAAGCAGGCAATGCTCCAGGTCTAGATTCAACTATGCTGACCTTATGCTCTTACTGACTTTCAGTCCTTCAATCCAACACGTGCATGCCATACAAAAACAAAATACATTTGGAAAGCAGTTGTAGAATTCCTCACTGTGTCTTAACATGAAAGACCAAGTTGTTTCTGACCCTTATAACGAAGTATGGTGTTTTCCTCAGAAGGTAACCAATATGATCTGATCTTAAGGCACAAGTGGATGCCTGCTGCTAAAGGTCTTGGACTTGTCTTATTTTATGGAGAAAATGTTTTACACTACCATCTGCATGTATATAGTGAGTGAGAAGGGATGCAAACAACAAAAATAGAATGGAAAAGCAGACTGAGACTAGCCTTCACAGATCTCAGATATGATACCCTAATGACAATAAATTTGTTTTTAATTAATAAATGTCATAAACAGCATAACCGCATTAAAATGGACTTTAAGATCAAAAAGATGATGGCCTACAACAAGGGTGTCTAAACTTTTCAACCAAAGTGCTGTATTAAATATCTGGCACAGGACAAGAAAAAAAATTTAAATATGAAATTTCAAATACTGTAAATACATCAGTGATAGAACCTGGATAAATGATTAAATGGACTCAAATTCCCCGGATTTCTGCAAGCATCAACACACAGCACAGAAATAAAGCATACACTTAAATAGATCCCCGTTCCCATACCCCAGGAGTCACACCATTAAAAGTGTCACAGAGGTTAGCCATCACACCATCACAGCTCCAATCCTATTTGGTCTACTGCATTAGAGACTCTTAAGGGACCAGCTACTGGTGACAGGCCCGTTAGTGGCTCATTGCATGTTACATCTGGTCGCTGGCTGGGGGCTTGTGAACACTTGGCCTAGAGCAGGGGTCCTCAAACTTTTTAAACAGGGGGCCGGTTCACTGTCCCTCAGATACTGTCGGGGGCCGGACTATGGGGGGGTTTCTGGGGAGTGGGGTTACTGGCAGGGCTAGTGGGGGTTTCTGGGGGTGGTGGGTACAGTCAGGGTTAGTGGAGGATTTTTGGGGGGTGAAGGCCTGTCAGGGATGGTGGGGGGTTTCTGGGGGGTGGAGGGGTACTGTCAGGGCTGGTGGGGGTTTCTCGGGGGTGGTGGGTGCTGGCAGGGCTGGTGGGGGTTCTGGGGGTAGGGGTTACTGGCAGGGCTAATGGGGGGTTTCTGGGGGTAGGGGTTACTGGAAGGCTGGTGGGGATCAGGGGGAGAAAGGGAGGCACTTATCTGGGGAGCCCTGTGGCCACCATCCAAGCCCCCTGGCTGGCCAGGGTAGCTGTGGATTAGGCGCTGTAGCCGCGTGGTCCCTCATCCAAGCCCCCTAGCTGGCCGGGGAAGCTGTGGATGGGGCGCCCATCAAAGCCCCCTAGCCTAGCCTATCCAAGTCAAGTTCTTCTCCTGGGCAAGCAGGTGGGCAGGCAAGCGAACAGGCAGCCCCTTGCCATGGTGGGCACCCACCCCGGTGCTGTCGTGAGGGGATGGCTCCTCCCCCTCCCTGCCTGCTCTTGCCTGGCAGCCACTCAGCAACAGCGAGGCAGGGAGGGGGGAGGAGCTGTGCCCTCAGGACAGCACAGCGCACACAGCAGCATGCCAAATTTAAAATGGCAGCCGCCACCAAGCCTCTTTTACCAGTGGCGGCCAGCAAGCCTTGGCGGGCCGGATTGAGGGCCCTGGCGGGCCTTATCCGGTCCCCGGGCCACAGTTTGAGGACCCCTGGCCTACAGTAATGCTTACTAAACTATGAGTTGGGACCCACTAGTTTGTTGAGACCTGATTTTGGGAAGCTGCAAAAGGGAAACAGAAAGTTCAGACAATTTTCTCAAATCACAGGCTATTGAAAAGTTGATACTGTAGCTTGCTACTTGTCCTGCAAAGAGCTCAGCTCCTGTGGTTTGAAAGTATGTGTAAATATAGGGAGATAGATATTTGTGGGTTTTTTTTCTGGTTATTATTACTTATAAATATATATATAATTATTTCTTTCTGTATCTCCTTTGTTAAAGGTCATGTAAACCTAGACGGGTTCCATTATGGATTATTTTAAAAAGTGATCCTGGTTCTAATAAGTTTGGGAATCACTGATCTAGAGAAAAATTTTAACTAACCCACATTGATTGTACAAATGGTTTTCAATTTCCTAATTTATTCATGCTGTAGTTCTCAGCACCCTGCATGAAACTGCAAATAGCTTTGGCTATTCCCTTTGTTTCCAAGTTAACCCTTCTTGTTTCAGTTAGTGAGTCTCACGCTGTTGAAAGGGAGAGATGGTCTTCAAATCTAAGAACAATTGTTGGTACAGTATTACAAGATATATTGCACGAAGATCTTTTCAAAAAGGTAGATAGAACATCTATCTGACAGTACAAATGTTATTAAGAGGATGAGAAAGAAGGAAGCCTCTGTAAAAAAAAAAAAAGGAAACGGTTTAGGAAGCATCCAATTTTGCCACTTCAAAGACACTTACCCCCTGTGTCTGGTAATGGCTAAAATATATATTTGGAGAGAAGGTCACTCTCCAGTTCAACGTGCGGATCTTTCCAACTCCCCATGTTGCCCCCTCCACCATATGATGTGCAATCTCTGCTTCTCCCATTCTCCAATGCACAAGTTCAGCACTCTCACCACTTTCACATTTCTTCTTCCTCTGTCCCTGTCTTTCTCTGAGCCCTCTCCTACTTGCAATCATGATTGTACAGGGAGTAGGAGGAGCAGGGACAAGTAGGTGGACAGAGACGGGTGCCCCTTCCATTCATCTGCTGTATAAGACATTGACCTAACGGGCAGGCCAGCTCTGAAGCACCCAGATTATCATCCATTCATGCCTGTCCTGCAGAACTGTGTGTCTGTAACTGATTGGCAAAGAACACCAGAAGCAAAACCACATCAAGGTAATCAAAGCACACCCATTTTCATCATGTGGATGAAGCATCCCTGGATTGCAGCACTTCTGTGAGGCATCACATGATTGAATGCCCCACTGCTCACAAAATACTACATATACTCAAATCTAATGTGCACCATATAATTAAAATTAAAATACCATATTTACTTGAATCTAATTAACCATCAAATCTAATGTGCACCCTGATTTTGGATACTGAAAAAGGTGAGTATACTCAAGTAAATACAGTAAATATTTCAGTCTCCCTCTATGAACATGCTACTTTTTGACATTTAGGTTGCAATCCTAAAGACATTTTCCTGGGAGTAAGACCCGTTGAACACAATAAGGCTTACTTTTGAGTAGACATGATTAGGGTTGTGCTCATAGGGTTTTTAGTTTGTGCTGATGGAAGCATTCCATCACACAGTTCCCTAGCTGTGAATACAAACCAGGAGTACTTTCCAAATAGATTTTTTTTACTTTAGCTCTCTTCCAAGATATGGATTCTCATCTCCAGTTGAAAGCAATGCAACTAATTTAGTGCTCATAAAAATATCTTGCTCATAAGTAGCTTTCCTACTATATTTAGAGCCTCCAGGTTTCTGTTCATTAACAAAGGACCTGAGGGCATACTCTGAAACTTCATGATGCAGCAATCCAGCTTAAGCAGTTCTGGGTCTGGTCAGCAGATGGGAAACTATTTAGGAAGCAGAGAGAGTTTGTGTAGCATAAAGGCCAAGAGACAGATGAGATTCAAGAGATCCTTGTTTAAAATCTCACCTCTGCCATGATCCCAGGTGACCTTGGGCCCACCAGTCACTCTCAGTGGCAGCTCCCTGATGGCAATAAGAGGGTAACAATGCTTCTGTGCCTTATCATGCTATTACAAGATAAAACACATGAAGCCCTTTAAGCACTCAAAAGTATGATACTAATGTTAAGTACTATTAACTCTTTGTATGACAAACAAATAATGGCCCACCTATAATCTAGTTCAGCCAGAAAACTGTTACCTCTTTAGCTCCACACACAAAAGGAAGTCCCACTGAAATACTTCTCGTCACCATTCCAGGCCACCTTTTCAGCAACAGATTTGTCCATTAAGCAATTATTGCAACCTTCTGTATTACTGCACTGTGACACTGGAAAAGCAATTAGGTTCAGTCAAGCACCAAAGAGGTTTGGTTACATTTATTAAGTAATTAGCACTCTGGAGTGGCTCTGCTGCACTCTAAACTAGCACCAAATGCTCTAACTGTGACCGTTACAAGGAGCGAACTTAGCAATAAGTGCTTGGAATAATACTGCCAAAGCAATAAACTGGAATGGTCACATTAAAGCTGGACAAATTAGTACATTAATACATGTGTCCTGCACTATATTTGCCAGCAGTCTTTGTGCCTGTGCTTGGAAATGCTTGTTTACTGACTTAATACAACAGAAGAGAGAGGGGAACACCAATATAACCTTCTTTATTCCTTTATTTTTTATATAACATATAGTAGCAATTGTCAGCGAGAATAAAGACAATTTTTATGAGCCTCAGAGCACTAAAAACTTATTTTAAGCAAAATATATTTTCTTCAACTGGCTATTGATGGGAAGTCTCAGGAGTGCTACTCTCCCTTCCTGTTTTATTAGTGGTGGCTTCTTGAAGGGTAAATAAAAGTGATTTCTCAATCTACAAGTAAAGAGGGACAGGGACAGAGTAAATATTCTTGTATCTGTTCAAGTGAGTTTGCTTTAGCTGTTTCAGTGCCATGAAAACTCAGGGCAGAATACAGTATATATCTGGCAATCCCTGCTCTCTCCAGCAGTGACACACTTAGAGGGGTTTAGGGATATACTGCCAGGGGTACTATACCTTGATGGAGTGTCATAGAGCACAATCCTAACTATGTCAACTCAAAAGTAAGCACCATTGTATTCAATGGATCTTACTCCCAGAAAAGTGTTTATAGGATTGCAGCCATACAAGTCTCTGAAAGCACTTCCAGTTGTCAATGTTCCCTTATTTTGAGGAGGTTTGTGACTGCCCCACCACTACATAATGCAGCACATGCCTCAATGGAAAATTAGATAGGATTGAGCACTAAATTAAATTTGCTTAAATAAATTGGGGTCAGCAATTCTGAATCACTTTATTACCGACCTGAGCAGGTCATGATGAACCAGCTGGTTTCATTAGGTTTCAGAAACAGAATTTCAAGTCACAAACAAATAGTACCTTTGTTACTCACAACCTGCCAGAAATATGTTTCTACTGTTATTTTGCCATTCTGAACAAAGGAAACGAGGGAGAAGACACAACTACTGTACAGAATAATCCATGAACAGAGGTCTTTGAAAACAATGGTATTTATTTTACTAGCAACTATTCCCACTGGTGTTCAGAATGACGTAGGTTATAAGCCTCTCTTATTCACGGGAAACATATATATCCATGGAAGAAAAAAGTTAAACATGGCCCTTTTACCATGAATAAAAATACAGATATATTATCTGCATATAATGTAAAACAGTTCGCTTCACATCAGTTGCATCACAGCATTAGCCAGTAAACCAGAACCATCCACAGGAGCTATTTATATTATCATGCATAACTTCTTTGTTATCTCTTCCTGAAAGCACTGATCATTCACAAAACAAGGTTCCCTCACAGAACAAGATGTGCACTGGGAAAAAGCACTCTCTCGATTAGCCCACCCTCCCAGCCTGGGGTGGAAGTGGTCGAGGACCATTCTTGTAATTTGTATTTTGTAGCTGGCTCATTTATCCTTGCCCATACTTCCATTTAATGTGCACAGAAGATGAGCATAGCTATTATCTTTTCCATCCTATGGAATTACCCAAAGCTTGGGCCACAATAAAAATCAGTCTCAAACATCAAATCAATCTCAGGTAATTTGAGTTATTCAATATTTTGCAACTGACATCCTCAAAGCAATCACAACTAAGTGTGTGAAATTATCATCATCAGTCTTCTCACAACACTGCACATCTTTGCCGCTGACAAGCATCCAAAGATGTCAATTACCCAACAATAGAAGCAAAGATGGGAAATCATTCCCATAGTATGAGTGGTGCTAGGCCTCTAGTCATCATTGTATGAGTGGTGCAAGCCATTTTCGAGGAAAACTATGTTCCATACATATAAAATGAAGAGTGTGTGTGCGTGTGTATTCCTAATTACGGATGTTGACATTTGCTTTTGACATTTATGTTGTTCATTTATGCAAGGTCATACAATAATTTTCATACAAAAGTTTAGATAAGTTGACACTCAGTTTCACTTGAAGCAAACTCTTGATGTGAATGTTGAAGTTCTTGCACAAAAGCACCCTGATAAATAAGGCTATCAAAGTTTCTCAGAGAGTAAAGTAAATCTTAAAAAGTGAAAGGTTATTGTTATGGATACACGTATGAAAAATTCACTGGGAATTCAATCCTAAATACACTGAATAAGCCCTATTGAACTTAGGGAATAAGCCCTATTGAACTTAATGGGTTATGGTTCTGAACAGACACCACAAAATAATTGAAAAGTTAGGTCCCTGTTTTGGAAGGGTTCAAAATCTAAAAATAGACATCAAAAAGATAGTAGCAAACAGCCTCTGGAAAAGATTTTATGCCAGGACGAATACAGTTGTTCTTCACCTGCTACATATCATAGAAGCAACACTATGAAGATATCTCTTGGACAGGTTAGCAGGGCAAACCATTACACTGCCCAACAGTGGTTTTGTTCCCGAGGTTTTGTGAGCTGATTCTATGTATATTTGGTGTGCTGATTTCAAATATAACAGTAATTTTTGCCTATTAGCTCTAGTTTTTCAGATATAAACATCATGGCAGCCTATGGCAAATTAGACTTTTGATTGACAGATGCATAGACATTCATTAGCGCTGTATCTCAAAAAATATAGCTAATAGAGAAAAAAACTGTTTACATATTTGGAATCAGCATGCCCAATATACCCAAAATCAGTTCTAACATTCCAGGAAACAAACAAATTTTTTTTGTTGCACGGTGTTATCATCAGTATGTATCCTTTTGACCCCGAGAAGTTGTTAGCTATACACGTTAAAGTATCTGGTAATATCCGTGTAACAATTATACTCTCATTTGGTGCCAAGTAGCAAGGTGGACTGATTTCTACCATATAAAAACTCTTTAATCTTCTCAATGAAGGTTTTGTGCGTGGCTTGCATGTACAGGTATAAATTAAACATCAGCACTTTATTTATCAGCAATTTTATCTCAACATGAACGAGGCTGACTCCTTAAATTAAAGATAAATATTCCTTAAGGAGAATTTAATGCTGAAAAACAGCCTGCTTATCATGGTAACATGGCAGGCAATTAAGCTTGCCCCAGAAAGGATTCATAAAGGGTTCAGTCTGAATTGCTTTAGAAGGTGAAGCTTCTGCCTCTTAGCTGAAATTCAGCTGTTTTAAGCCATCTGAAAGCAAAACTGATTCATATTGATTCATTACCTGCCCTGTTACTTTCGTATTTGTTTTGGGTATTTTGGAACCAAACAACGCAGATGGTGATGTTCAATCTATAATAGTGGTGGTATGTAGTATGGTACTGTAGGGCTGTGGGTGGCACAAGCAGTTAAGACATTGTGCCTATTAACCATCAGGCCAGGGTTCGAAACCCGGGTCGGCCCCATAAGACAGGGTGAGCTCCTGTCCTTAGCCCAGCTCTGCGACGCCAGCTGGATCCAATTGTATTGGCTCTGCCTTTCCATTGGACTAATTCAGTGGTGTGGAGAGGGGGGATTTGCTGCTTGGGTAACAGCCTATCCTCCATAACAATCCAACCCAGGCTTTCGTGCTTCGCATGCAGCGTATGCAGCGCCAAGCACGATACCATAGTCTTTCAAGACTGATGGAGGCCTGATGGGTCAGAGCTAAATCTTTCCAAGTTTAACCACCCCCAATTTATATTAGTGCATACCACCGCTAATACCCAAGTCTGTGCTTAAGCCAGTTTGGTTGTAATTCCTGGAAATTTGTATTCTGAAGTTTCTAGTAACAGAAAGATCACTTT
Source organism: Cryptoblepharus egeriae (assembly GCA_030015325.1). NCBI lineage: Eukaryota > Metazoa > Chordata > Lepidosauria > Squamata > Scincidae > Cryptoblepharus > Cryptoblepharus egeriae. The sequence goes on along the minus strand of JAREYC010000003.1, from coordinate 76,817,605 downwards.
CAAGGCTCAGAGACAAACAATAGTAAGCACTCTCAAGATCTTGCATACCCTTTTCAGTATGATACGCCATTTCTCAAAAGAGTATTTATCATGTTGCCTGTCCCATTAAGCCCATAACAGCAGTAATAATATGAATTAATTTTGTACAATATTTCCAGTCCCTGAACAATATTGTTCATGGGAAGATTACACATGTTAGAGGAGAAATCCAGAGCTATCATTTGTGTCATCTCATTCTGTCAAACAGACAGATAGCAATAGTCAATCCTCCTTATTAACAGGAATTTCATTACATGCACCAGCCACCTCATACTTGCGCTGATGTGTTCTGCAATTAATGGCATTCTTAGACCTCTTTTGCATGAATAGTTTTGCTCTGGCAATGCTACTGCTCCAAAGTGAGCATTACAAACATGAAAGGACAACTATCCCATGGTAACACAACAATTGGAGTCAATAGGCTAGTGATCCTAACTATTGCCTGGTTGGAGAAGTCAGGGATTTCAGGCAGAAATGTCAGGGAACTACCCAGAAGTTATTCTTTGCTTCTAGAGCACTGTTAAAAAGATGTCCAGTTTTTTTAACAGAAAACCAAACGTACTGTTAACAGTGTTCCAGAAGCCACAGATGGCTTTTGGATCACAGAGGGGAAGGTCATGCTGGGCTTTGCCTGCCCTCAGAAGGACTACAGAGTGTGGGCGGAAGTGTCAATAGTGGCACATGGGTGGAGACAATGCCACGGTCAAGATGGCCACCATCCCACAGAGCTCATGTATATAGCACATAGCTTTGCCCACTCACTGGGGCCTGCAACTGGGTATACCTATATAATTCCTAAAGAATTTGTGTTCCTGTTCAAAATATTTCTTGTAAAATTGAAATAAACCCAGTAGATGTATGTATTACATACTCCTTCACTGGCTCTTCTCCATTGCAGTATTTCAACATTACTGAGCTTAAATGATGACTTTTTAATTCTATTGATTGCCTGTTTTCTTGCCTAATCAAAACACCAAATTGTAAGCTAATATGACAAAATATGAAATGCTAATTACGTTGGCTTATATCAAGATAATAGCACAGGCTTAAAATCAAGCCTGTTTCATATAAAACATATATTGTTTCATATAAAACAAGTATTGTTATGAAGAACAAAGCAATTTTGTCAACACTTTATCCACATACTGTATTATTCTTTATTATTACCAAGCATTGCCCATTACTTTTTTTAAAAAGTTAATTATAGGGTCAAAGCCAAGTTCTCACCTGAACTGTTAGTCAAATCTAATATTCTTTAAAAAAATAAAAACTTCACAGGGGCCATCTTGGCTAAACCTGATTTCCTCCGACTTCATTTTCTCTGTAAAGTAGTTAATGTTGGGAACACAATACTTGATACCCGTTCTGATACTTGAGCATAAATAGTATCATTTATTGCTAAACAACAATTCTTAACACATTTCAAATCTTACTGGCACCAGGGGACTCTAGGGAGGCATTTCTAATTTTCTCGCTGGCCAAGCTGCACACTATTGTGCATCACATTACAACCATTTGGCAGCACAGCAGGCCCACAGGATTGGACTATGAGACATAGACATTTCACAAATGTATCTAGCCAGAAAGACATTATATTGCTGTTTATTATTTAGATAGCATGCACCTTAATTCTTTAAGCAGGCTACAGAAGCACAAAGCTTTCAACCATTTGCACAACAGAAGTCACAGGTCGAACTTTACCTTTCCAACATACTGTGGATCCGATCCCATGTGCTCTTCTAAAACAAAGAACTGATTCCACACCCATCCACGTTTGGGTCGATGGTGCACTTCCGTTTCCCCCTCTATGTGCTTGGTTTGGTTTCTGGTCACCTTGATGGAGCCATGATGTGCAGTTCCATAACACCTCTGCACAAAACAGAGACAAACTAGGACTGGGCAGATACAAGATGTGCTCGTAATTTTCATTGTAGGATAGCGTTCCAGTTCAAGGTGTTTTCTTCCCCTTTCTCCTCTTTCTCTTCCGCTGTAATCCACTAATAGGCTCCCATGGGGGAAGGAAAGAACTGATTTAAAAACACAGTCCAGAAAGTTTTTCTTCGCCTGTCCATGGTTCAGCTGCCCATTGGTCGGAGTGAATTTACATCATGAAAACCAAAGTGAGAGAACTGCAGAGGTGTATTCTCTGATTTTCACAACTGACTGCTGGAGCCATACATTTTACACCTAATGAGACAGGGGAGAGAAAAAAGAAAATACACTTTACACATGACTGAAAACAGTAAATTTAGAGTTTTGACCTGCAGTAATGATGTCCTTATTACTGCTTTAACAAACTCTGGTAAGACAGCACCCCTACCAACCAATATTCTTCTTAACCTTTTGCAGAAAGGCCCAAGATAGACAGAGATATAGCATCTTACCACATGAGGAGATTTTATGTCTCTTTAGTTTGGAAAAGAAACAGAAAGGTCTGGAAGATCATATATTAACTAAAAAAACAAGCCATAAACTGTTCTTTGAAAAAATTAGCCTGAACATTTGAGTGATCTTGCCTTGTGGGACTTCTGAGGTACCTGTGACTTGATTGGTGCAGACTTCGCATTGCTACCAGCAGGCGACACCTTGACTATCAGATCACGAAGTTGTGGCAGCAATCATGCCAACTAAGGGCGCAATCCAGAGAAACAATGGGGAGTCCCTGCTCAGAAGTAAGAACAATTAACTCTGGATTGCAATATGAATTTCCCATAGGTTTTCACTAGGTGGTGCTGGAACTACGTTGACGTAAATGTCTCTTATGTGCTCCCGTAGTTACTCTGGATTGTAGGGTAAGAGGCTTTGGGTCTTGGAAACTGAATACACTGAAACAAAATCGGCTATCACTGCAAGTTCTGACAGTGACAAAATGAATGAATGTTTGCATCTTTGCTACAAATTTCTCTCTAAACTCTTCTTTGCACACACACCATGCTCTTTGCACACACACCATGCTCTTTCCTCACATGGAAATCCTTCCATGTGAGGTTAATGCTTCCTTCCAAGAAAGTTGGTGGGGTTACTGTGGCGGCTGAAGTGGGTCAATGGTTAAAGTCGTTGATCTTGTCCTTCTGAAGGTCGACCCAAGTATCACACAATGGAGTACCACCACTCCCATTATTTGCCTATCTCCTGTCAACCTAGCAGTTTGAAAATACGTAAATTGTAAGCACCACACAGTCACCACACAAGAGTCAGTCATGACTAGGAGGGCAACCTGCAGAGGAGGTTTACTACTTTGCTATAGTAGAAACCAATATTTCACAGAAGGTCAGAATGGTTAAAAGAGAAACAAATGCAATCCAATTCCAAGTGCAATCCCACACAAAAAATTTTCCGACACTGACTCTGCAGCCCTAAACAGAAAACTGTTCTATCCCTACATGCACAACCTGCCACACCAAAATCTAACCAGGCAGCTGCTGCAAGGATCAGCAGCAGGGGTGCCATTATCTTATGATAAGCACACCTTTGACCTTCATGGGTACATTCTTTAACAATGCGATGTGACAAAACAAGGGAAATAATACATGCAGTATCCACTGGCACAATGTTTTAAGACGTTTGGCATCCCAGCACACTCCTGTCCAAGGTTCTTGAATGACAATGAGACAAGTCATAAGGAATATGCAGGGTCTTAAACACCTCCGTTGCAGCAAGGCTTATGAATTTTTCTCTCTCTTTCGATCTTCCTGCTTCCGGAAAGGAGATTCCCATGGGACTGGCAGACACTTTGTGCTTGTACTCCATCCAAGACCTGTTCTGTCAGGCGTCATCAGGGCAGAGAGCAAACACCAGCCCAACCTTTTTCACTAATTAAGAAGAAGAAAACACCCCTGGAGAGGTACACATTTTCCAATACAAACCAAATAATAAGAGAAATACAGCACAAGGGTTTTCTGCCAAAAGGAAAGGCAAAAAAGAGGGCATGCTAGTTTATGTTCCTTTACGCATCACTCTCTCACTTTCTTTGTGTTTTCTTAAAGTTATTTATTCTCCAATAAATCAATCTTTTAGAATTGATCCTGGTGGATCAAGATGATTGCTCCACAGATCTATGGTTCACAGCCGCCTGATGCTGCTGAACAAAGGCTAAAACTCAAGAAAGAAACTCAAGAAAAGAAAAGCACAGCTCTTTGTATAGCATCTGTTCACAGGGAAAAACAAACAGGGTATAAACGGTTGATTTTTAACTTTCATTTTGAGAATATGACAATGACATCCACCAGCTTTTTTCAGAAATCCTTATTGCTCATGGGACTTAAAGATCTTATAGAAGAAAGATCTGAATTTACCCATTGTTGCAGGAGCGCTTCACATACAGCATCAAGCATGATACCATAGTCTTTCGAGACTGATGGATGCCAATGCAATGCAATGAAAATTCAAAGAATATTTGGACGAACCAGCAGGCAGTGAACACTGGGAACCACTGGACACTGAAAGACGGTGGGCACAGGGGGATGCTAGTGGGCATTGGGCACCATCAGGCATCAGGCAATCCTATTGAGAAGGGGCATTCAGTGAGGCTGCAATCCTAACCTCCAGTTAGGCTGGCATAAGCTCCTGTGCTGATCTGGGGGTGTCACAAAAGTGTCTATAGGCATTTCTGTCCTAGTCCTGGGAGATATAGGCCAGCGCACAGGGATACGCCAACCTGCCAACACCACCACAGGGAAATATGCCAGGTCAGTTATGCTGGACTAAATTGGTTAGGATTGTGCCCTGAGTGATTCTTCAATTTTACATATATAGAAAGCAAAAAGGATCAGAAGACAAACAAGCAACCCACTACAAAGTAACACTACTTTCCCCAACTCTAAAAAATAGGTGGTGGGGAAATGCAAGGCATAGCAGGAGCAGAAAAGACAGATGAAACACATATAGTAGCAGGTTTGTCATTTCATAATAAAGGAGTTAACAAATGTCTAGAAGTCACCTTTTATCTGAGGATAAACACACCACTTTATGAAAATACATGGCCACTAATGGAGAACAAAAGGAAAGACTACAGTCTTAAAATGGTCTCCCCTGCTAACTGGGGCAAGAGGCTCTCTTTCAAATGGGTATTCCTCTTTAATTTAGCAGGCCCTCCTCACCCCACAAATGTCTATTATAGTGGCTTCTGCTGCTGTTCTTTCCAGTTTTAGATTATGAGTTCTTTTGAGACAAGGACCCATCAGCCATTAATTTTTTTTCATTTCTTTGTAAAAGGCTTTGTGAACTTTTTAGTTGAAAAATGGTGTGTGTGTGTGTGTATATATATATATATATATATGCTGTAGAAAGATAGATAGACATAATGTGAGACTATACACAGGTATGCTTGGGTAACTACATATGGGGGTGTTCATTCCAGAAAAGCACACTGGCAGTTAAGTGAAACCACAGATACCAGGGAAGGTCCCCCATCTTCTGGAGGGTCTCTCACTGTACCCTTGCTTTTGGAGGGTCTTTCGAGCCCAGCAGAAGCTGCACACACACATCAGGCCTGGGCACAAGATGAGCCTTACAGTTTTTTTAAAGCGCAGTCTTAAGGCAAATAAAAATGCTGAACATAACATTTAAAAAATCACATCTTAGAGGAAAGAACGGGACTCACATATACCGGTATATGGTTTTCTCCATTCCAGTCCAAAGAACGTTTTATCAGAAATCTTACCGCCAACTTCAACTGCAGCAAATCAACTCAAAGCACCAATATAAAATACTTTCCACTCTCCTTCCCATGAAGAACACCTGGTCCTAATTAGTGAGGGTTAGTTACAATAAGGAGGTCCATGCCAAGATGAAACTAATTAAGTGCTTTGGGTGTTAGCGTATGACTTTGCAAAATCCATGGAGACACTTTTAAATAGTTGCTTGCCTGCATTCATATAGCTGAACTTCTCAAATGCCTTGTTTCAATAAGAAAATGTAAGTGATGAAAATTGTGCATCTCTTAGATGAGACAGATGTCTATCTTCCTAGGAAGGCTTTCAGCTTTCTATGTAAGCCTTTAAAAAAACAACTTAACAAGCATTTAATCAATCATTCATCAATGTGATCCTCTCAACAAATTCCAAGTACAAAGTTGCTCTTCACCAGGGAGAAGCTGGTGATAAACGCACAGTACAAAAGTACCTGCCAACAGTTCCACAGTCATTAGTGAGGTCACCAAAGTTCATCCAAAGTTCTGGATGGGAGCATGAACCTCAGAAGACTTGTAATACTTGTCTTCATTGGAGGTGAAATTGCAGCTACATACATTCTCATGTAGCAGCTAAGGGTCCAATCCCACCCAACTTTCAAGCTCTGGTTTAGACACAGTAAATCCCATGATATCACCTGTTCCCATATCTTGAGAAGGCCCTCCACTACAGGATGCAGCACATACTGTGCTGGCACAACTGAACCTGCTCTGGAAAATTGGACAGGATTGGAACCTTAAACTGTGATCCAAGCAGAAGAACTTTCCTGCATTCTGCATATTCACCTTCCTTTCACTTTACTTCTTACCAGGCCTAACCCAGCAGGTAGATATTGCTGGAGGACTCTTTCCTTGGCTTCTGATGAAAGTTGGGAAGGTAATTTCTAAGGGCTGTGGGTGGCACAAGGGGTTAAGACACTGTGCCTGTTAACCAGAAGGGCAGGGTTCGAGACCCGGTCAGTCTGCACAAGACAGGGTGAGCTCCTGTCCTTAGCCCAGCTCTGCAACGCAGCTGGAACCAATCGTATTGGCTCTGCCATTCCATTGAACTATTTCAGTGCAAAGGAGAGGGGGGATTTGCTGCTTGGGTAACAGCCTATCCTTCATATTAATCTACCCAGGCCTTCGTGCTTCGCATGCAGCGTCGAGCACAATACTATAGTCTTTCAAGACTGATGGATGCCAATACAGTTTCTTAGGCAATGCAATGTGTTTGCAGGACATATGATGTTCATACAGAGGGCTCAGGAGCCAAAGAAAGAAAGAAAAAACACACCAAAATGCATCTCCTAGTAAATGACGTAGAGCAAAAGGGAGATGTTCTGTGTTCCATCTGCCTCTAGCCATGCCGCTATACTATGGAGAAAATCAGCCGGTTGGTGTTGCTAAGAAATTATTCTAAGGGATTATTACTTTTAGGTTGTAATGCTAAAGGCACTTTCCTGGGAGTAAGACCCATTGAACACATTGGGTCTTACTTTTGAGTGGACATGGTTAGGATTGTGCTCTTAATGTACATGAAGCCAAACCATATGTATTCTTACCACTAAAGTCAATGGAGCTCAGAGCGTGGTCTCAGGGTAGGAACCCCTGTAATGCAGAATGAATAATTTGATTTCATAGCTTGATGGTTTACTGGTAATAAGTAGATGATGACCTTTTCTTTACATTGACTTATCAAGACAGTTTAGTGCATCATGATCAAATTTCATATCAAATTGTATGCTTGAATCTCTAGAGCGCAATCACACAGAAATAGCCTTTCTGTTTTGCAGAGAGGTAAAAACATCTTTTTATATTATGCACACTTGAATAATAAGAGTTCTTATGGCAATATATATATATTTTATTAAAAATTCTAAGTTTTCTATAAATAAATTGGCTACTTCAGATATCTAAGAGGATTTGCGTTGATCTGGCAGTAGAAAGGTTTTTAAAACAAACTAAAAGGAAAAATGAAATGATGGTTATGGCCCAAGCTTGACCTTTAGATTTTCACGTAGATTGGCATATCAGCAGCCTAGCTGATGTAGAAAGCAAAAAGCCCATGATGTCTTCACAGACAAATACCAATCTGGAACATCTACCTTGCCACCCCAACAGGGTAAGGAAAATGCATCTCACACAGGTAAGCAAGGAGGGGGAATTCCATGCAACAATGTACTGATGCCGCACCTTCCTCTGACATCTCTACCCATCCTTGTAATCTTTCAGAATTATCAACTGTGTCTCTGCTACCAACTTTGTTTCTGCACCATGTTTTCCCTTTCCAACAGGTAAGACCAGAAAACATCTAGTCCCTTTTGCTGAACGCCAGGGGCTCTGACCATTGCTGCTGATGGCCAAAAACTGTTCCGAACCTCTTTTGGTCTTGAGCACTGGTCCTCTGAAAAATTCCACTTCATTACCACCATCCTTGGAGAGGGAAAAGTCATATTCTGAGCTACCATTGCACTTGTCCACATCAGAACATTACTGCAGTTATAATGCATTGACACCACTCTGTCATAAATACAGTATTCATTGCAGCCCAGAGAACAGGTGTGACTTGACACTATTATCAATTCCTCGCAATTCACCCTGTGTTTCTCTTTGCTCCCCACAGGCAGTTGTCCCACAATGTGCAAATCCCAAGGCAAAAGCACAGAAAGGGAATCCAGCTGTTGCTCAGCAAGGTTAAGCTGTTGCCCAGGTTGCTGACCTACTTCTTCCAATCTGGCCTCTGAGGTTTTATAACTCCATGGCAGATGGCGAAACAACTGCTGCAGCCAGATCTCACTGGCACCTGTCACTTGGCTGTTGTCTGATGGGTAACTTGCAATTGCACAACAGCCCTGATAGATGTAAGTAGTTTGCAACTTCACTTCTTCATTTCTCTTCCAGATACTTATCTAACACTGATACTGTTCAATAAAAAAATTATGGCTGGGTCATGCTTGTTGTCTCCTTGTTAGCAGACAGAAATCACTTCTCCCTACCATAGTTTTTTCTTACCTCATCTAGCCTTAGGGTGACACTCCATGGGGGGGGGGCTCCACTGCTCCTAGTCTGCAGCACCCATCTCCATTATCCTTTGAGCTCAGTAATCATGAGGCCCATTTTATGCTGACATGGTATATAATGGGCAGGTCCTTGGTTGGTAGTGGTGTCTGTTGCTGTGCTACTCATTCCAGCAGTGGAATGTGTCTCCGGCATTGGAGACACCTTGACCAAAGGTGCTTCCAGCATTGGAGACACCGTGACCGGACCCCTCCATCTGATCCATTCATCTTGCCAAATAGGATCAGGCCCTTAATATAACTTCAGCAAAGACAAATAGATAAATGCAATATCTGCAATTATATGACTGTTGATTTCCCAGAAGCTCTTCCTTTCCCTTGTTCAGCAAGTCATTAGATTCAAATGGATGTTTGTGGATACATCGTAAGAAATGGTTAGATGATATGGCAAAAGAGTTTGATTCAGAATTTCTATTTATAGACAAATATGTTGAAATGGAACCCTTGAGAATTAAATGATGGGGATGATCTATGTATTTGATTTATAGGGCTCCTTTAAACTACGTTTTAACAAGGTCCTCTAAACTATGTTTTTTTTTTACTATTTCGCTTCTGAATGATTTACAATGATTGTTTGAGCAACCTGATATTTATTGATAAGGTATAAAATGATCTTACAGATTCTGCTTCTAAGATTGAGCATAGGTACTTCTGAACGGTCCAACAGTCAGGAAAAACAAAACGTCACTCCAATGTGATACCAGGGTGACCTGATGTCATAATTGCAAAAGAGGACAAGGCCTGCCCAAGATGTAGGACACCCATGAAAAATCTAGGACTCGACAAAATAAAAGCAAAACTACTCATATCCACTACTTCCATGAGGTTAAATAAAACACCATGGCTGCAATCCTAAACTAACTTTCCTTGGACTAAGCCCCACTGAATATAATGGGACTTACTTCTGAGTAGATAGGTATAGGATTGTACCCTAAATTACTTAGTAAATTTAAAACTATTGCATATAGTTTATAAACTACAAGAAAAATACATGCTGCTTGTTCACAAGTAAAAGGGAGAAAATGATTTTTTCCCAGGACACAAGACTAAAAAAGAGGACATGTTCTGGAAAAAGAGGACATAACGTTCAACCACTCTATAAACCACAATATAAAATAGGACTTTCTCAAGAATATTTGCCATACCCCTTCCCCACTAAATATTTCACTAGAAAGACTAAAGTTTGCCAGTACAATCCATCAAGAGTCGGTCTCCCTAGAGTCGGTCACAATTACCAGAATAAACTGTGGGGGGAACCTTCTGATAACCTTTAATGGAAAGAGCAGGACACAAAATGAATCAGAACTACGGGTGGAAGAAATGTATGGTACCTTGGTTTAAAAGCATAATTCATTCTGGAAGCATGCTTGTAATCCAAAATGCTTGTATATTAAAGCAAATTTTCCCATAAGGAATAATGAAAACTCAGACAATTTGTTCCACAACCCAAAAATAATCATATTAAAATGGTTACACTTGGCATCCATCAGTCTTGAAAGACTATGGTATTGTGCTCGACACTGCATGCGAAGCACAAAGACCTGGGTAGATTAATATGGAGGATAGGCTGTTACCCAAGCAGCAAATCCCCCTCTCCACGCCACTGAAATAGTCCAATAGAACGGCAGAGCCAATACAATTGGTTCCAGCTGCGTTGCAGAGCAGGGCTAAGGATAGGAGATCACCCTGTCTTGAGGTGACCCGGGTATCAGACCCTGGCCTGCTAGTTAACAGGCACATTGTCTTAACCACTTGCACCACCCACAATTACAATACTGTAATATAATACAAAATAATAAAAAAATACAAAATATACAGAAAAATAAAACAAATGAACCTGCACTTAGGATGCAATCCTAAAGACACTTTCCTGGGAGTAAGGTCCATTGAACACAATGGGGCTTACTTTTGAGTAGACATATTAGGATTGTACTTATTCTCTCAGGTTTTTCAGACAGCAACCTGCTCCCCTTACACAGGAGTGAACCCCACTGATTATAGTACGGCTTATTTTAAAGAAGACATGCAAAGCTAGTTCTCTCAGGAGAGGCTGAGCAGGTGCTGGCTGAGCGCCAAAACCAGCTACATCCTGGCCGGGACTATTTTTTCACTTGTTTATCGAGACATCACATGTATATCAAGTCAAAATTTATTAGAAATGTTTTTTAGTAACTTATTGGAAAGACTCTCAATCCAAGTTACTCTCAATCCAAGGTTTTACTGTACCACTATGTTCCCATTGAATATAACTTAACCATATGCCACTTAATGGGCAGGAACCATACACTGATTTTCAATTGTCATTTTTTTCCTAATCAAAATAGTACATCAATGAAGCACAACTGTGACACACACCCTTTCCTAATTAGACTAAAAGACACGTACCCCTTTCCATAATCTACATACTGATTCTGCCTTCTGTTTCGCTGTTCCAAAAAACAAGAGACAACAAGGCATAGTACTCATTTTGTGACATACCTAGTTTGACCCAGGCAATGCAATTCTAACTTGCATTGCAACTGACAGCCCAACAGGCCTGTGCTGTATACACTGAAGCCTGAGGCAAAGGGAAAAAGCCACCTGGTGAGGTGGTGCAGATCCAAGTATAATGAAGCAGCCTGGAGGCACAACACGCTGCTGGGTGACGGGGCTAGGATCCGTCATAAGTGCTGGTTCTTGGCCGTGACTCCTACTCTCCTCCCCACCCCACCCCTCCACAAGGGCCTGCACACCACCTGTCATGTAATGCCTCCATCCCACAGCAATGAATTCCACGGATTAATTAGGAGCTGAACGAAATAATTTCTTTTTTCTATCCTAAGTTAATCATCAATCAGTTTCATTGGATGACTTCTAGTTCTACAATTGTGAAGAGGGAATAAAATTATGTTCTTGCTACACCTTCCTTCATTTTATGTCTCATGTCCTGCTTCAATCTTTTTTTCCCCCAAGCACAAAAGCTCCAAATTGAATCCCTTCATCAAGATTCTCCAGCCTCTGATGGTTTTTGTTGGCCTTTCCTCCTTTCCCTCATCCCCCTTCAACATCTCAGGAGACAGATCTAACACAATTTTAGTTGCAACAGCACCTTTTCGTGGCAGCGATTCTGATATTTGATACTGTGGTCATATGTGGTATAGCTGCTATAGGCATTGAACACCTTTGACCTCTGCCAGCCACTGACATTTAAAAATTATTTAACAAGCCAGTAGGGATGAAATAAATCAAAACTAAAAGTAGATATTTCTGCAAAAGGTGTTCCATAGCAAGGGTGTCACTATCAAAACCTACTCCATGAACTTCAATAAAACACAGAGCAAGGCCACATCTGGAAATCTTGAGGCATGCAAACAGCCAATGTTCCCAATGTTTCAGAAAGAAGATTTCTGAGAAATCAAGGTCACTTGGGGCTTTAGGAATGAACAATACCTTGGACCAGTGAATTTCAGTTTGTGTATGTGAATTTGTGTGGCGCAAATACACTCAAAGCACATCAGTTTATTAACATCTGACAAGGTTGTCACCACTGTATTGTCAGCAGGGGGAGAGGAGGCTCACATTCCCAATCACCCGACTAATAATCTCTGCCCCAAACTCCTACAGAACACATGTGGTTCATTCATAGTACATCACTTGAAAATTCTGCCTTCGAATGTCATGGCATTCCCTAGGGTTTTTTTGGTTGGTTATTTTGTATTTTGCTTTTTGCCTCCTGAGGATGTGTTTAAAATTGAATTTTTTGTTCAAAACTGAAATGGAAACAGATCCTTAATTACTGCAGTGCATGTGCGCGCGCTTGCATCCATGTGTGTGAAAATAGTGAATGATTGACAAAAGGACCTTAAAACACTCAAGAGCTCATTAGTTAGGGCTTAAGCAATAAAGCTCTTTATCTAACTTGAGCTGTCCTCTTAAAGCTGTTTTCTCAGAAACCTGGTGCTTAAGTGTTGATGGGGAAGCCAGCATTAATAGCTTAGCTGCTGGCAAAATGCCCAACAATTTAAGACTGTGATTCATTCATTTTCCAATCTATTATTCTCCTTCCTTCTTGCCTGTTAAAGTCAAGGGTAACCAAAGCAATGATCTGCACTTTCACCCAGTGTTCAGATGCCAAGTGAACCTTTTCAGGCCGTTGAAAATTATTGCTGGACTCTCCTTCTCTCTCCATTATTTTTCATTCCTACATGACAAAACTAGAAACACAAACACTGAAATATAGTGAAGGCATAAGCCTTCACTTCTCTCTCTCTCTCTCTCTCTCTCTCTCTCTCTCTCTCTCTCTCTGACACACACACACACACACACACACACACACACACACACACACACACACACACACACTTCAAAATTTCGGAGAGAGAAGAATCTTTTTCTAGACCATAATGGAGATGCCAAGAATTGAACCCAGGACATTCAGAGTACAAAAACAAAGCACATACTATACTACAACAAAACTAACTTCATCCCTTCGTCCCTGAGTCATTTATGTTGCCAATGTACTCTGTAAGATGTTGCTGACAGCATCACATAGTGGTAATATTAGTTCTAAATGTTTTTGCCTCTCTATATATAGATTCTTTTGGTTCTATGGAACTGGCTACTAGCCAGATCCTGCCACCTGCTACCTGCCTCCCATGCTGATACAGCTGCATGCCTCATCCTATCAAGGGGGGGGGGGGGCAACACAAAATCAAATGGGTGAGAAGCAAAAGTAAATGTTTTATAAAGCAATTGAAAATAAATTTTGTTTAGCTCTGCATAAGCCCTGGAAGCACTCATTGCTCTCCCGATTTATTTTGGATAAAATCATCTATTTTATATACACTCACCTGGGAGTGGGAATGAATTCTATCAAAGCCAGTGAGACTTAAGAAGACACATATAGGATGCATTGTAAGGCAGAAATCCTACTCATTATAAGGTAGTAAGGCTGACTGAAATCAATAGGCTTTCTAAGTAAACATGCATAAGACTGCACTGTAATACTTCCTCTATCTTTAAGATATACCAGTATGTCGGTCCCAGCTTCAGTCCCTACATTCTCAGGTAGGGCTCAGAACTATTTTGAAATCCATTTTCCTGGACCAAAGAAATGGATTTCCACAAAAAGTCCATTAATTTTTTTAACTAGTATTCCCATTGTTGAGTTGCACTTTCAACGCAGTCCCTCTCATTCATACGCATTTCATACACATTTTCATTGTATCATGGTTTTGATAGACTAGCACTCTTTATAGCAGCTAGAGTGAGCTTTGTTTAGTAACAGAGGATTTCTAAATCTCTGGGTTCTTCATAAGCTAAGCTTATAAGGCACCCTGCAAAATATCCTCCCCTTGATAGTTTCCTTCGTCAGCACCAATCTGACTGTGGGACAAGATGCTGCCATCCAAACGCATGTTCAGCAACAGATTTGAGACAAACAGCAACAGATTTGAGACAAAATTCGCTTAGAAAGTTAATTCACTGAGTTGTGTCTCAATGTCATGCAGTATCTTTGGAGAAGGAAAAAAGTTCTCTGAAAGGATCTGAAAGGATGAGATCCGGTCAAGGGCCCTGTTTTTCCTTTAGGCTAAATATCAACAGCAAAAGAAAGAGAGATTCCATTTTCTGTTGAATGGTTTTGACAGAGCCCTCTGCTCACCTTCATCCGTCTCCGTGAAATGTCTCTCTTGTACAAAGCAGGATAAAACAAAATGGTAACAATAATCAAACACAGCCACATCGCATTCCTGTTATCATCTTCTTGACCGAGTTGACACTTCCTTTCTGATACTGTATCTGTCAGAAGTCACAGTGGATACATAAGTCACCATTTCTGCTTCCATATCCAAGTGAGGCTCAGGATTATCTTTAGGATAAGCTGTATTTCTAGAGTCATACCCCCAAATCCAGAGTAACTACAGGAGCACATAAGAGACATTATGTGCATTATTGCACTAGTGAAAAACTATGGGAAATTCATACTGGAATCCAGAGAAAAATTGTTCTTACACCGGAGCAAGGACTCCCCATAGTTACTCTGGATTTTGCCTATAGGACGTGAGCACAAAGTAAATTTAGATGTATCATCTAAATTAGTATTGTCTAAAAAATACTGCAAACTTACTGTGTCTATGTACTCAGAATAGCACTAACTACTAGGAAATGTATTTGAGACATGGTTTCTACCAATAAACACAGTAATTTCTAGTTCTTACTACAGTAGTTGATACTTATAGCAGCTTTTGGTTTTTACTACACACAACGATAGCAGAATTTTGGATTTTCACTGCAAGATATATACTAGTCAGAAGCATGACATTTACACTGGCAAAGGTCCACACTTTTGGGAGAGAGATCCTTTCCTAATTCAAAAAATTTGGCAAATCCACACAACTGGCTGAAAACCTGGAAGGGGCTGGAGAAGATATACAGGTCCAACCTTGTAAGACACTGATTTTTTAATATGCGAATTTGACTCAGTACAAATAATCACTGCAAATAAGAAGGAATGTAATGATCTCTGGAAAAGGAGACCAATGCATCCTTTTAAAATGGCTGGTTAAAAACAGCTTTCCTTACTGTTGTAGAGAGATAGTCATGCAAGCAATCATTCCATTCTTCAGCTGAAGTAGGGGGTCCTTTGCATTTCTAATTGCTGACTGCCCCTCTACAACAGTAAGAAAAGCTGTTTTTAAACAATTGTAAAGACTCCCTTTTTATTTTTAAATTCTTTTCATTAACAATTTTTGTCTTCAGTGGGGAGACCAAGAATCAAATCCCAATGGAACTTACTTCTGAATAGACATGTCCAGGATTGTGCTGTCAGATTACATAGCACATTTTTAATACATAGGAGAAAACCTAACTACTGGTATTTTTTTGTTTCATTCACTACAATAAGAGCATAAATTCATTCATGTGCTGAGGCATATACAATTAAATTAAATTTTAATAACTTTGGAGTGCCTTTTGTCTAACTGTGGGATTGCTGCCTAGATTCTTATGACTGATATACAAATTCAGATTTTCCAAAGGCCAACACCATTACTGTCTTGTTGTAGCATCACTTCCTGGAGGCATGGAAATTTCTTATATGTGGACTCATAATTTGTTGGAGATTCAACAGCAACACATTACAGATGTATAGAAAATAACTAAAAACAGAGAACAACGGGAAGGGGTGAGTTATATTAATAAACTTCTCAAATTATCCATAGTACAAAATAAAGGATTATTCCAGGGTGAATAACAAAACCACAGTGCTTCCAGAGTCTGAAAACAGCCTTCCCATTTACAAAGCCCCCAATGGCCAATTTCTGAATGCTCGTTTGAGGCTTTGTTCAACGAACACACCAAATCTCTTTGCTCAATCCAATTTTATCTCATTCTTCTCTTTCTCATTGCACCAAGACATGGGGAAATAAGATTTACAGTAGCCTGAAAACTCTTTTTTCCCCTTTTCTCCAACAGTTTCAGCATTCATAACAGACTCTTTGTTCCCCTTATGTGCTGAAAAGCACATTACAAAATAAAAAAGGTTCCCATTTTTTTACACAGTCCTTTAAGTATCATTTTATTCCTGAATTTATTGGTCAATTAACACTGTTGTACTGGCAGAAAATAAACACGCATTGCTTGAGATTATTCTTATTTAACACGAAGAATCAGGGAGGTGCCTATTTACAAGTCTCGTAAGACATATCTCCAAAAAGGCCTATACTACTTTGTACCCTTATAAAAGCCACCGGAATAGTGTTCTTGCATTCATGTATGTTCACCCTTAACACATCATTTCATTTAGGTACGATTCCAGCAGTGGTTACCACTGAACTCATTCTCATTAAGGTCAAAGCTTTAATGTGAGCTGTTTCTCTTTGCTTTGTTCTTTGTAGAACTACAACACTCAACGACAACTGGCAAGATGTAT
Source organism: Cryptoblepharus egeriae (assembly GCA_030015325.1). Lineage (NCBI taxonomy): Eukaryota > Metazoa > Chordata > Lepidosauria > Squamata > Scincidae > Cryptoblepharus > Cryptoblepharus egeriae. The sequence goes on along the minus strand of JAREYC010000003.1, from coordinate 76,800,909 downwards.
TTCCTTAAACCACTACACTGCTCACATGCACGTCAAGTACCAGCACATCACCTACACCAAGGATGTGAGAAGAAAAGGAAAAAGACCTTGCAGCTCTGATTCAAGTGTTTACACTCTTTTCCCATCTACTGTACTCTAACACTTCAATGGAATGAGAAAAGAGGGGGAAAACACTTTGACCAGTACACAAAACCTGTAATCTCTCCATCTGGGGTGACCTTGATTCTCACTCACATATGTTGAAAAAACTGTAATGGCTGTTCATTGCATTTCTTAAAATTCTTGTTCACTGGTTTTGATACCTCAGTTCCTTAACAGTTAGAATTAGAAAACAAGTAGAAAAAATATTCTTTCAAAATAAGTCAACAGGTTAAACTCTAAACATCTTCTTGAGGTTTTTATCAGTTTTTTTATGCCTTCCTTTTCTCAGGTAAGATGCTTCTAAAGTCCTAGAGAATGGTTCTTTTGGATTGCAATGGTCTCATTGATAGAAAGCCTTTACATGAAAGCACCCACTTCTTATTCAAATAGCTGGTTATTTCTCTTCCTTCTCTCACATGCATGTTGTTTATTAATTATGACATAAGTGTTGCATTACATAAAACATTTACTCATGAACACTGAGTACTTTATCCTATGTCCTTTTTAATATTGGCTTATCTGCAAATATGTACATAGAGTCAATTAGAAGGAAGCTGTCCCCTAACAAAGCAGGCAGCACAATTGCTCCTCATGCATCCCCTTGACTTCTGGTGATACTATGCCAGAAAATGTACTGTACTCGTCTTTGTTGGCATGGCTTTTATCAAATAACTACAGGTTATTTGAGGAGCCTCTGCACACAATCTACTGGACAATACTAAGCTCGCAACAAAAAATTAATGGACCCATTTCACCCTGTCACACATATATGTTCTTGTACCAGCATAAAAATGCAGAAAAGAGCTACCAGGTAGCTGATGATTTGCAAATGAAAATATTGAGATGATGAGAAGATGAAAGCCACAATTCAATCAGAAAAGCATCTTTCAGATAGTATTGGCAACAGAGAACTGATTTCCTGAGATTTGCCAAACTGTTATGGGGCATTATCAAGAGGGAATGAAAGTGGTCCTGAAGAGGTGGATAGAATTTCCCTCAAATAAGATTTCCTGCTAAATCCCCCAAACTCTTACAGGCTCGTTTTTACTCTTACAAATCAAAGAAAAAGATTTTACATGGGAATAATTTTTTTAAAAAATCTGTAAACATGATCAAGAGACATGGTTCCTAAACAAAAACAGAATCCTCCTGGCACTGATGAGAATGGTCTTCCTAGAAGTCAACTCCCTCCTAACCAATTGATATCATGGCTAGCACCTTAGCTGTTTTGGTGAAGGCTATTGTTTTCCTGGTGGTACAGGGCATCCAGACATCCGGAAATGCCCGGACCAAGTAGGAATTTTGCCATTGGTCCAGACTGTCCGGGCCAATGGCACCTTGGTCTGGCATTCTGGGGGCAGTGGGAGGCACTGGGGGCTGTTTCCGCTAAGCAGTGGTTAGACACAGCTAACTGCTGCTGAGATATTCAAAAATATTAACTGCGCATGTGCACGCAGCTAATTACTAGCCGGGAGAGCTCCTAGAACATCTCTGAGTAGGCAGAGACCTCAATTGAACTCTTCCGGCATGCGCCAAGAGACAGTGAGCTCTCTAGGAATTCTCCCAGCCAGTGATTAGCTGCGAGCGCATGCGCAGTTAATTTTTTAATATCTCAGCAGCAGTCAGCCGCGTCTAACCGCTGCTGAATGGAAACAGCCCCCAGTGCCTCCCAGTGCCTCCCAGTCACTCTCCCACACCCCCAAAAGGACTCCCCAGACCCCAAATTTTTTCTAAAAATTGTCCTACATTTTGTACTACATTGTTTTTTTTAAGTGACCAGGTCAGGAATTTTCAATTTTTGATCTGGTCACCCTGCTGGTGGTACGATGCAGTCATGGGATGCAGTTTACTTCTGAATGAGGAAGGCGGTATGTGCTATGTGACTAGAGCTTTAGTCAAAACGGAGAATGTGGCAGACTGCTTTCTGGTCAGTCCCAGTGTATATATAGAGGTCTCTTTTAGAGAAAAATAAGGAGAGGAGTCCTTGTTCATGTCAACTAGCACAGTTAACACAATCAGGGCAAGAAACACAGCATCTTTAAATGGAGTGCAGAAAAATGCAAACTGCAACCAGAGAGGAGAGTCTCAGTTCAAACACTGGCCGTTTGGATTTCACAGTATATGGACAATGGCCTGATTAGACAGACACACATAAATTTTTCTTCCACATAATCTATGAAGTGGGGTTGCAAAAAAAGTATTGTACAATTGTGTTGTGCCATGGGCACTGTCTTTCTAAGTGGATGAGAACCGTAGTAACAAAATGTATAAATGATCAGGTGTTCTACCTTCCAGATCCTATTCCTAGCCAGATATTTTTCCATTCAGTGGTGCAAGCCCTGATATAGGCATACAACAGCCTGCCCCTGCAAATGAGATTGCATAGAGCTGCAAAAAGAGAGAGGGAATGAGCAGCAAGGATAGGTAAGTCCTTTTTATTTACACCTGAGTCTCCTTTGAAAGAGGAACTATAGGTCAGCAGTCTCCAAACTGGAAACTGCTGTGTCACCAAAAAAATCCCTCCCTGTCCTGAGTGGCATTTACCATTCTGCTGCAGTGCTGAGTTTATTTCAGTTGGATCTGGGAACAGGGATGCAGAAAGTAAGCATCATTCAAGAAAAGAGGGCTTTTTTTCCAAACTCTGGATCTGGCTGGTGGACTGGGGTTTCAAGAGCCCTGTCACAAATGACTATGAGAACAATCCTAACTATGTCTACTCAGAAGTAAGCCCCATTGTGTTCAATGGGTCTTACTCTCAGGAAAGTGTCTTTAGGATTGCAGTCTATGACAAGATGCAGACAACGTTCAGCAGAACTACTGGGCAACTGATAAATCTCTAAAGGGATCACAGGATGCTGCAGGACCTAAAAGCCGTCTCATCTTCATTCTTGAAGGAGCAAATGCAGAGGGATAACACCAATGCCTGATATCTTCAGCACTTGCTTTGATAGCACTCCCCTGCTGCTGTGACCTAGATGAGCACTAGCAAGAGGGGAAGAAAATGTTATGCACATGAAGAAAAAAGGTGCATGCAGGAAAAATATAATGAAGCAGAAGCCAGTTGGCATGAACTTTAAAGTTCTCACCAACGTCATTTTGAAACATGTCACATTTCAAGCTTTTGAATAATGTAGTGAAAGATCAGATCTCAACCTGGAATTGAAGTTCAGGATCAAACATCTGCTGCAAAAATTAGCATGCAAATAGAAAGGTATCACTGCTAAATTAAATATACCTAGTCACTGCAATAAAGACTGAAAAGGGTTTGGTCCCTTGCAAGATCAGAGTCTGATTTATCTAGAGCTTTCTGTTTTAAACAAAAGAATATACAGCATGTTCCTGTGCAGGTCTACTCTGAAGTAGGTCTCCTTCTCTGTAGAGAACATACTGCAGGTTCCTGTCCAAGTCTACTCACTGAAGTCAATGATTTTTACTCCCAGTATGCATGCACAGGATTGCAGTATTAGGCAGACTAGAGCTTCCTTAAATCATATAACATGTTTATTCACTTATAAGTTTGAAGAACCATTTGGTAGTAAGACCAGGTGCCATGTTCTTATGTGTGACTAACAAGGTATCACATTTTGAAAACAATGATCATATTTCTGCAGATCAACCCTTACTCAGCGACTGCATAAGACCTGCACCTGGATACTGTTCTTTTATTCACTTTATGTTTAGTGGAGCAAGTCATAAAGGTGGGAGAGTCACATGCACTCTGGATGTACTTTGTCTATAAATTATTCTTCTGTGTGACATATAGAATCTAATTTTGCAACATCTTCATAAGGAAAGGAAAGAGAACAATTGTTGTAGCCTCCCTCTCTTCCTCCCCCGAAATGTTTTGCCTTCTGGGTTTAATAATAGGTTCCAATAATTCTATTTTGAGTACTTAAGAAAGATATCTTTGGGGGAAAAGAGAAGGAAAACATAAGGGAAAAACCTGATTCAGGAAGACGTTTCAAATATTATTTTTTATTAACTTCCTTTACAATATTGCTCCTTAAAATGATATGAAAAATTGAAGGGATCTGAAGATATTGTTTCTTTGTGTTTTTACCAGAAGAATTGGGAAGTTTTGCTCGCAAGCAAATAAAATTCATTATATCGTCAAGCTCTATAATCAATACCTTTAGCATATCAATGTGCAACTCTTTGGAGCCTTCTCTGGGTTTTTGGGATGAACAAGCAAACTCCTGCATTCCCTCCTAAAGTGACGTGATCCAACTGATTGTGTCACTGCCATTCCACTCCACACACTTTAGGAGGCAGAGGGCATCACAATGCCTCAATCTGAGAACAACTGATTTAGATGCACTGCCACAGTTTACACAAAGCACACCCACTCACCTTGGTGCATTAAATGAAGGGACAAAACCCCTAAAACAGCATGAAGAAAAGCTACAATAGGAACGTTAGTCATGAATCATGTCAGTGAATTATGAACCATGTTTCATCTGCTGCTTGCATTTTAATCTCCTTGCCTGCCCTCTTTCCTTTTAATCTAACCTGTTTGATTTTTGGACATGTCTTTCTGATCCCTTTGTAAATCTACCCCTTTGTATTTAAAAAAAAATACAATTTTCTTTTAGATTTTAAAACGCATGAACAAGTTATTAAGGAACCAATGATTTTAAGGGCAAGAAATACAGGGCATAATATTGAGTTAGTATGTTGGAATCAAAGCTGGAAAAAATATTAAAATGACAAAAGCGGTTCCTTTAAAATAAAATATTATAAAGATGTTTTACAGATAGTATTTCACACCGGAGAAATTAGCAATAATTGACCCGAGTGTTTCGAATAAATGTTGGAAGTGTAATGATGCAGTAGACACATTTTATCATATTTGGTGGACTTGTCCAAAAGCAAAAGCGTTTTGGAGAATGATACACAAGATGACTGTGGAGATTTTAAAATGTTCAATTCTTTCTGAGCCAAAATTATTTCTACTGAATATAATCCCAATGACTATTAGTAAGGATTGTAGACATGAGCTGATTCATATTTCTATTGCAGCTAGACCCGTCTGCACAAAATTCAAAAGGTTGTTGTACCAAACATAGAGATGGTAATTGATAAAATATATGAAATTGTCGAAATGGATATTCTGACAGAAAGACTGAAAGATGGCAAAGTAGAGGAAAATAAAAAGATTTGGGTGCCATTCTATGATTGGCTGAAGATGTAAACAGTATGTTTAAGAGGATATGTTATAACATTAGGTAGGTAAGACGGTTAGTGTTATTAATCATATAGATAAAAAATGATAGGAAGTTATTATACAGATGTATGTAAAGTTGCGATAATAGATTGGGAAAATATGTTTTGTACTATGGAGAACCTTACGTGTGTTCCTATGTATACGCATTCCTATTGCTGTCCATCAATATCCCTTTCCTATATCCGAAATAAATAAAAATTATATCAAACTCCTTATATTTCTCATTCCTCTAACTACCTGGTCTAAATTCAATGACTGTCACTCTCAGCAGATTGCTTAAGATCCACCAGCATTCAGTTTCAGATTGCTTAAGTTCAACTTCTAGAATTTTAGGGGCATGATTTATGGCTACGTGGAATGGCCTGCTGAGTGCCCACCAGTGATGAGGCAGCAGACAGCCTGCATGTGGCCATGGGACTCTAATGACAGTGAGCTGGTGAATGGAGAAGATGGAATGAGGGTGGAGCAGGGGTAGGACTGGGCATACAAGGGCAACAGGGCAAGTTCAGCTGTGGGAGTGGCTGCCTTCCCAGACCCAATATCACAGCCAATGCAGGATTTCATTGGTAGGAGTACAAATGCATCTCTCCATGCCATTGAGACTTGCAAGGGAAAAAAAATATTCACTTATGCAGAGAAAAACCTCCAGGACTATCCCCATCCCTGCAGGATGCATAGAAGCAATTTAGGCACACCTGCTGCAACAGGGAGGGAAGCATATGGCAAAGGGAAAGATATCCCCAGCAGAGGGTGGTTTTCATCTCCATTACAGTGTTGTCCAAAGAAGTCTCATGTGGCCAGACTGACTAATTGCCAAAGTGCACAGAACACTGTTACCTTCCCATCAATATGGAACCCATTCATCTATCTGCATTTACATGCTTTCAAACTGCGAGGCTGGCAGGATCTGGGCAAGCAACGAGGGAAAATTCCATTGTGCAATGTTTGGGTAGCGAAACACCAACCTTCTGGTTGACACACCAGAATTCTTTAACCACTGAGCCATCACAGCCCTAAGCATAAGGAACCTAAACCTAGGCTACAAACACAGCAAGGGAGGAATGAAAAAGTGTCTGCAAGCCCAGAGGAGGAGTAGGAATCAAGGACTGCCTTCGCATTATCACACTGTTGCAGAAGTGTTCCTGCATTTGCAGCTTCCACAAATCCCTATCTCATTATTATCTTGCACTTTCCCAGGACTTAAGAAAGCAGGACTAAATATTCTAACGTTAGTTAAAAGTTTCCTAGAAGTAACTTCCTTCCCCCTATGCTGCTTTATGAGAAGAGGTACTGGAATGCAGCTCTCTCTCTCTGTTGTGTTCAAAGTAAGCAGCATTTAATCAACAAACACACCAAACAATACCCTCCTGAACGAACTAGTTCACAAAATCTTATATTGTCCTATATTGTCCTTTTCATTCTTTTCCTCATATCTCATGGTGATTTGACATATCTTTGTTCTGGAAGCCTAATTCGTCACTCTGCTTTTGTGCACACACACTACCTTTGCTCTGCTGGATTCCAAGCTAAGTTTAGAAACAAGAACAGCACTCTAGGGAAATCATTCCCCTAGAAAGGACCGAAGATCTTCCATCCGAAGACTCCAGCAATGGCACATAATGTCAAAACGCCTTCAGTGTTCCACTTCTGTGTATGAATAAAGCAGAAAGAGTGAGCCTTTGGTCACTTACTTCCTAATTGTAAATGGGGCCACATAACATTGGAGGGTGCAGTCTTAACCCATTTAAGCCAGCACAACGCACCCATCTCCCCTTTCCTGCAATGGTGCAGGGAGGCTGGTGCATGTCTGTGCCCTCACCTAATCCCTCCAGGAGTGGCACAGAAGTGCCTTACAACATTTTTGCATCACCCCCAGGCCATCACAGGACTTGTGCCAGCCTAACTGGGGATTAGGATTGCATCGTAAATATGTATAGCATGACAGGACAACCCTACATATGATCTGTAGATTCCTTTTAGTGCCCCATGCCTTCTCATATCATCTTGACTATACTTCAAAAAGTTATCTAAACAGAATCCCATTTATCCTCCTCCCATTGGCATAAATACTTATTTCTGTATAGATATGATGTATTTAAATCTTCCTTGAATCTGAAAGTCTTATCTGACTATCCTTCACCAATCTGGGCAGAAGAAACATCTGAAATGAGAGAGAGGCAAAAACAAATATTTATTTTTTACACTTCATGCCCAAACTTTCATTTCAGTGGAGTCCAATATGTTTTTGGAGGTGGGATGCTGCAATCTTTCTCCTAGAACAGTGTTTCTCAAAGTGGGGGTTGGGACCCCTTTTGGGGTCGCCCAGAGCTTTCCTGGGGGTCGCCTAAAGACTCCTAGTGCAGGGGACCAGGTCAGGCTGGCCAGTCCTCTGGCTGTAGCTGTGCATGCACTGGGGCTGACTGACAGCCTCAGGGCCCAATCCTATACATGCCTACTCTGAAATAAATCCCATTGTGTTCAATGTGTGCACAGAACACACATTTCATTTGTAACAATGAAAATACATACTGCATATCGGATATTTACATTATGATTCATAACAGTAGCAAAATTACAGTTATAAAGTAGCAACGAAAATAATTTTATGGTTGGGGGTCCCCACAACATGAGGAACTTATAAAGGGGTCACGGCATTAGGAAGATTGAGAACCACTGTCCTAGAAGGAGGTTCTCAAAGTTCCCCTCAGCATTGCACTGAGATCCACAATGCATGAAGTTCCCAGCATCAACAAACGCTATCATCAATGAGTTCTGAGATGTTCCTGTATCATCAGACTTCAGAATTGCAATTCCAAGTAATCCTTGGCAAGAGGGAGAACTGCCTCCCACACAAACATATCAAATATGTATGTCCTGAAAAGGAACTGTCAATTTGTACAAGGAGATCCCACTTCAAAACTTGTCTCAGCCATGAATTTTCTAAGTAACTTAGGGAAGTCATTATTCTCACAGTTTCAGTACTGTACACCCTCAGCCCTTGAAATGAGGATAAAACTGGCCTTTTTATGTAGGCTTTGAAGATTCAGCAATAATATCTGACATACATTCAGTATTTGAAATTAGGGTGTTGGCCAAGTGGGGCACTGGACAAAGGCCTTCACCACTGTCCATCTTAAAGGGTCCATCTTGGCCAACTGGTGAAGCTCCAGTGGTCAGAAGCTTTGTTCTGGTGCTCTCACAAACTTGATATCAACATTGCTTGATATCGGTATTGATTTAACACAAGAGGCATCTATTTGAAATAGCCTACTGAAGTAATTATTAAGATTGCTAATGAGGTGAAAAATATTAAGATCAATGCATTAAGATCAAATTCATTGAATTACTTGGACAATGAAATTAAAAGTGCATTAATGACATTTTCTGGACTTGCAAGATACTCTAAAGGTAAAATTCAGAAAAGATAGAATCTGAATGGAAAATCAAGATAAACCAAGAAGCATGCATATGTCACACAAAGTGAAAAACTTTACTAACACAACCACATAAAATGTAATGGGGGTTTCTAGTGCAGTGACATCTTGTCTTGTTTTATCTTGTCACCTCATCTTGTACTCTGATGTTTTACTGGTGATATTTCACAACAGTGACACATCCAATGAACTTAATATATATGGTCAGATTCCATGAGGACAGTGTAGAGAAGTTTAAATTACCACCCGCCATGTCAATTGGTCCCTCTGCATCATCCCTGATGATCTCACTTGAAGCCAGCAGAAAGGCAGATGGTCCTGCTGGTGACTGTTCATTCCTGAGGGCATCCACATCAATAGTCAGCTTAAAAATATCCGAAGTGCATGAGGTCTAACATAGCCGTACATAAGAAACCCTTTTGTGACTTCACTGTGTCACTGTTGCTATATTCATTAAGCTATCCTGATCAAAAGGCACTTGAGGTAATTTGGAAAATAATATAAGAGCTACCACTTCAAGCAATCTGCATGCAGCATAACAAAGAATAAGGCTGAAATCCTAACCTAGGCCAGCGCAACTCATTGGTCTTCCCATTCCTGAGGTGATGTAGGGAGGCAAGGCATGCCTGTGCACTGTCCTGACCTTCCCTCTGAAGTGGCACAGGAGTGTCGTACAGCACTTTTGTGAAACCCACATGTCAGCACAGGACTTATGCGGGGGTTTATGCCGGCCTAACTGAAGCTTAGGACTGCAGCCTAAAGTGTCTAATGGTATCTCAGTCCTATCCTGAGATACCCCAGAGTGTGCAGCAAAGGTGGCCCATAAGCAATGGATCATCAAGGGACCAGGCAACGGCAGAAAGCTAAGTAAAGTCATTCACCACTGCCTTGAGACCCCAATAGAACTACAGTAGTTGGATATGTGCCAACTCTGTGTCCAAGATGGCATGTCCTCCTTCTGAGCATCAGTGCCACCATTGCCACTGATATCTGACCAACCCTCAACATGCCTTGAGTCCCTATCCCAATCTTATGTCTTGACAACTTCATTGCTCCAGTCAAGCTTGGCAACCCATTGACTCAAGCACAAGGCCACCAGCCATTTGCCATCCCTTTGCCATCACAGTGGCTGCTGCACCAGCACTCCATGCCTTACACTAATGGCATGAGAGTTTGATCACAAAAGAGAAGAGGAAGGCAGCACAAAATTAATAAGGGGTAAGTAATGGAGGAGAAATTGAAGGTATAAATGAGCTATTTCTAAATACTCCCAAGATTATTACTGAAAGATAATTATTATAATTATATTTGGCTTTGCCAAGACATGATAGAATTGGAAAATTTTGGATATGTAAATTGTTATTCATCTTCTTAAGAGAATGAAAGGAGATTTTGGGAACTAAAAAAAGTTGCCACTTATACTGATTGTCTTTTGCAGTCTTCTCAAGGATTATTTTACTTTTTTCAGTTTGTTTGATCTACTTTGCACTCCATCACATTATATGTCAGGCACTGCTACCCAGACAGCTAAAATTTATCATGAATATTAGCTATGGATCATTTATATTTTCTGATACGCAGCTAGTCAAATAGCTTCCTTTCTTTTCAGTGAGTAAAAAGTTATTTTCCTATGTCACCTAAAGGCAAGAATATTGTGTAGGGTCAGTGTCATTATCCCCCCCCCCAACTACATGAGTAACTTTATGGTAGCATAAGTTAACTGCCTTCTTAAATATTGATGAATTACACTGAGATACTCCCTGAAAATACAGTTTTGCAGGTGATACTTTTTTTCCTTTTCTGAGAGTGAACAGGTAGGCTGGCCTAGCCTGTGCTGAATCCTGAACAAGGATTGGGACAACTGTTGTGCTACCACAGAGAAGGAAAGGCTTGTTTCCTACTCTGGGGTAGAGCTGCAGCAGCAATAGGTCTACTCGGACTTAGCCCACTTCTAGTGATGGCCCAAGTCTGAGCAAATAGGACCAGCTAGATGCCTGTGAACAGAGGCTTGGATCCCCTTCCTTCCACCCCAGATCCACCTTCTATCCACACCACAACTCTCCCCCTCCCTCTCCAAGTATCCCTTGGCTCAGTCCTGCAGAGATGCAAACTGGTGCAGGGAGGCCTCACAGCAAGGTTTCTCAGTCCCTGGTCCGGGGATCACTGGAGGTCCTTGGCAGCTGCCTGACCAGTCTGCAAGTGGACTTCTCTAAGTGCATCTTCCCTTCCTCACAGCAGGAGGGCCCTAGCGGAGGATTGCAGCCTTAGAGTTTAATCTTATGCCTGTCTACGTAGTAAGTCCCATTGTAGTCAGTGGAGCTAACTTCCAGGAAAGCACGGATAAGATTGCAGCCTCAGAGTCCAATCCAATGCCTATCACTTGGAAATAAGTCCCATTATAGTCCATGAGGCTTCCCCTCCAATAAGAGTGACTAGGATGGCTTTGTGCATTTTCAGTACATCCTGCACCGAAAAGGGTTGAAAATTCCTGCTCTGAGTAGACATGCATTGAGACATTGGGCTCTCACCTGCAATCCTATCCATAGTAACCTAGCAATAGCTGTATTTATTCTAATGGGATTTACAGCTGGAGGCAGCTGTGCTGTGCTCTAGGTGGGGAAGCCCTCCCTCCACGTCGCCAGAGGCAGAACTCTCCCCCCATCCTTGGGCTGGTCCCTGCAAATTTATTTTCCACAGAATAAGTCCCTAGGGCCAAAAAGTTGTGGAGCACTGCCTTACAGCACATTTTGGTCACTTGCAGGCTGGCATAAGTGATTTGTAGTGGCCTAAGGGGCTCTCTAGATTGTGTTGTGAGAGGTTTTTCCTAAACTAATAGTGGTATCCACCACGGAGGACCCTGAGATTCCAATGAAAAGCTTAAATTACACTAGGGTTCATGTCACCCCATACTCAGTGAATCACCCCTATGATATATCTTCTTAGACTATATTGAATAAATTACATTATCAAATATATAACATAAATGCAGCATTATCACTAGGGATGGTACAATCACCACTTTATTTATTTTAACACACAACAGGTCAGGTCACCCTACAAATCAGTAACCCTCAAAAAACCAGTTGCCAAATTGAATAAGAGACTTAGTACAATGTTTGACAAAATGCAGATGTTTAAACAGTTTGTTTCACTGCATTCTGCATTAAATTACCAGTCAAATGACATATAGCAGGATGGTATTGCTTGAAAATATCAAGATTTTCACAGTTTTGGCTAGTAGTAATGCCTTTCCTGCACATACCCTGAAACTGTCACCTGGTGTGGTCCACTCCCTTACCATATTAATTAGGCTGCAATCATCATCATCATCAACCTTTATTAGGCATAAAGGCTGCAATCCTAAAGAGACTTTCCTGGGAGTAAGACCCACTGAAAACAATAGGGCTGACTTTTGAGTAGACATGGTTAGGATAGTGCTCAAAGTGATACCACTGTCTCCACAATCCACAGAATATAGTAAGATTAGAGAAAAAAATCATACTGGTAAGTAATATAGTTACAGGGGATAATCAAGTCTGGAATGACCATTATAGTGAGCTCTTCAACACCCTAAGGGCACAATCCTAACCAATTTAGGCCAGAACAACTCACCCATCTTCCTGTTCACGTGGTGGTATGTGGAGCCCAGCACATGTCTATGCCCTCCAGGAGTGACAGAGAAGTGCCTTACAATACTTTTGCAACAGACCTGCACAGGACAGGATTTGTGCCAGTCTAACTGTAGACCAGGATTGCAGTCTGAATGGCTTTGGAGTCTTTTATAAATATATATAAATGAGGTAAGCGTAAAATGGTAGAAAAGGAGGTACAGCAGCTTTGGTTTCCACCAGCTTACATAGCATTTTCTTTAATTCATGAGCAGGTGTTTCTAGTTAAACTTTAGAAGCAAAATGCATTCATAATTTTAATGCTAAATTCATTTGGGATTGGTGTATTTCACTTAATATTGTGAAATCCTCTCAAAATTAGATCCTCCGTATATTTCTAAAGCAGAAGGAAAACAAAAGAATAACTTCAGAACTTACAATTGTTACAAAGAATTAAAAAGTTTAGGGGGGAGAAAAAATCCTGATAAAAAACATTTGCTTCATTGATCCTGCCTTTTAGATTTTCTCTCTGTTGGTTTGTCTACAATTACAGCACAATGTATGATAAAATATATGAAAAGGTTTAACAAGAGACATACAAAGATAGTAAATGGCCAGAGATCTACTGATGGTCTAAGCCAGAGGCAGGGGCATCACTAGGGTTCGCATCACCCAGTGCGGGAGGCCAGCGCGTCACCCCCAGTGGGTTGGGCAACAACCTGGATGGTGGGTGTGCATTCATGCCATTGCCCTGGCTCCACTGGTATTTTTAGCCACAAATTCTAACAGAATAAATGTATTTCAAAGTGGTTTGTTTTACTGCACTCTGCTGCAAATTACACATCCAATAGTATATAACATGATGCGGGGATGATGCGCATGGGGGTCATTGTGCATGGGGTGATGCAGCGCATGGGGTGGATGAACATGGGGGACGTTGCGCATGGGGGATGATGTGCATGGGGGGATTGATGCACAGTGGGGGGATGGTGTATGGAGGAATTTTATTCCTGCAATGCAGGTACATTTTCACTAGTGTTCAAATAAATGAAATCTTGATATCCTTTCATACAAAATCCTACACCAATATATGACTGATGATAAAGCTTTCCCTTACTTGTAGGTTTGACAACTGTGCTAGTGAATGGTAATGGAGTTTCACTTTCCTTCTCGTTTTGCTAATGGCTAGCAAGGCCAGTTAAATGGAAACCTCACCAATTCCCTCACTCAACTGCAACTTGAGGTACTTCCTTAGACACTTTCAAAATCAGTAAGTTGAATAAAATCAGATGAGATAATAGAAAGGAAATACTCATTTAACCATGGTAGCTGGTAAGGAAGTTTCAAGGTCTTACTGATCACCTAGAGAACACCAAAGTAACAACTCCAAAGTCTCAAGACAGAATGGTTATCTTGATAGGCAATTCATAAATGTAGATCAGTTTCCATTGTAACCATAATTATATAGAATTAATGTTGGTGTTATTATAAAGTGGTATTATTTCAGTGTGCGTGAGTTTACTTATGTGCATGCACGAAGTATTTGCTGGTATAGAACACATATTTCTTGCATGGGAAATATATATATGCAACTGGTTAATGATTTTTTGCTGCTTAATCTGATTAGTTAACTGACTAAAAATGTGACAAGTGTTCCATTAGAATTTATTTAACAGGGTTACAGGTCCTTTTCTACTTTGACTGTGTAGGAGTCAAATGTCTGGAAATATTTTGGACAGCTGGAGTCCAATTAAATATTAACTCTGATTCTGAAACCTCTATCGGCATACAAATATATACTGTACCTATATTCCTTGTCTGTCATTTTACAATGTTCCAATTAGTGAGGAGAAAAAAATATAATAGACTGTATAAGTGCCCTGAAAAAAATGTAACTGAGAAAGTAGAACTGAGAACATGACAGAATAAACAAAATTTCCTCCTCCTGCACATAGCCGTACAAATTCTTTAACAGAGATAGGTACCGAGTTGTTGTTTATTTCCACTTGGTTTGAATTACATTCTCTCTTCCCACTTCAACCCCACATTGTATTTTATGTGATGGGTTACATCATTTACTCCCCCAATACTGGGCTTCAAAATATTTATTCCTTCTGTAGGCTATTTCTTTTATGTGAAATAAAACATAGGCTGTCAGCTGAATATGCTGAAATGGAATTTTTTGGCCCTTTTTACAGAGAACTGTGTGAAAAGTACATCTTTTTGAGAGACTGCCAATTGCTGGCTAATGGAAAGTAAAATTATAGCAACAGTATAATCTTCAGTCCTGCAGCAGTCTTAATTTAAATTTCAGATCAGCACTGCTTATGCTTAGGCCTTTTCTTAGTCTAAAAAAATGATAACAAATTGTTTTGGACTATAATTTGGATGGTTTTGACAGTAACACCCTGGAGGGTCTATGCTAAGTGAATCACCAACACTAAGGGAAAATGTTTCAAGACACACAACACAGTCCCTATGTCAGCATGAGTTCAGAATGCATCGTGGGTCCAAGTCCACTTTGGCTGCATTGTGCCTATAGCCGAGTTGGAAAAGTTTCTTCATTAAATTATACAACATTCGCAAGATTTACCTGCCATTGCTGGTGTAAAATGTCAAGAATATTTGTGGGCCTGGGCATGGCTGGTCTCCAGGTGGCAGTCATTCGGCACTGGTGAGCAATCAGCATTGCAGGGCATCAACAGGCACTGGGCATCGGAAGGTATCAGGAGGCAGTGGCAGAAGCAGCAAGCACTGGACATACTGACCATACATTGTTGTGCAGCAGGGTAGTCCCCTAGCCTGTGCACCAACTCCCTATGCACTGGTACATTACTGGGCACCAAATTGGTTATTAGCAGGTCCTTACATCACAGAAGGAATATCCTCCCAAAATTTCATTCTTCTAGGTCCAGGAGTTGGGGCTGGGTGTTGCTCAGTCAATCTTCAATGCTAAGTATAGGAACCAAAACATGTTGCTCCTCTTTTCACCCCCTAAGGGATGAAATTTCTAACAATGGATTCTTAGTGGGTTCTCATGTCACATAAGAAATACCCTCCCCAAATTTCATGCTTTTAGGTCCGGGGTTGGGGCTGGGTGCTGATCAGTCAGTGATTCTTCACCGTATAAAGTATAGGGAAGAAAACAGAAAATATTAAAAAATAGATATAGATAACTGCTCTTTATAGATAGTGGCACCTCACATAACAAATTTAATTCGTTGCAGAGGCATGTTTGTTACATGAAACGTTCTTGATGTGAAGCGAATTTTCCCATAGGAAATAATGGAAACTAAGACTATTGGTTCCACAACCCGAAAAATATTCATATAAAAATATTACCTGGATGTAATAATGATGACAAAACAATGGAATTGAATTCAAAACATGCATTAAGTGTGCATGATCCTATGAAGTCTACTTAGGCAGCAATCCTAAAGACACTTTCCTGGGAGTAAGCCCCATTTAACACAATGCGGCTTACTTCTGGGTAGACAAGGTTAGGCGGCTGCAATCAAAGACACTTTCTTCTGCAATCCAAGACACTTTCTTCTGCAATCCAAGACACTTTCAAAGTGCCTCCCCACTTTCTCCTTCTCTTCATCCTGAGCCTCTCCCTCCCCTGCTCCCTTCTGGCTAGCTCTGAGCTGCTTCCCTCTCCTCCACTGCTCTTCTCTCCCTCTGCCCAGTGGACACCCGGCCACAGGAGGAACAGCATGGAAGTGTTGCTTTCGCTATGGGCAGGCGTGCTAGGCAACCCTGACGCTTTTTAAACGGGCTGCTGGCCAGCGCATCTGCCCCAACTGCCAATGAATGTGTTTGTTACGTGAAGCACAGTTTGTTACGTGAAGCAGAATTCTAGAGAAATTTTTGTTTGTTACATGGAACATACTTTCATGAGGCACTTGTTACGTGAGGTGCCACTGTAACTTGCTTTGAATTGGTTTTGTTTTCTGATTTTGTTTCTGTCCCAAAATCAAGCTCACTCAGAGGGCAAGAACTTGGATATATTTAACTGTGCTTTAGTGGTACTCCCTTCAGATATCAAGGACAATCCACAGTCATGCTCCAGGTTCAGATATCTGGCAAGGACTTGTCTATGATATACTGCAGAGACCACCTGTTGTTGTGTGCTGCAGAGAACTGCCTTGAGACCTAGGAGTATGTGTTTATATAAACAAACAGGTAGCAGACATGGAGCACAATTCAGAGTAACTACAGGGAGTCCTTGTTCTGACATAAGAACAATTTACTCTGGACTGCAATATGAATTTCCCATAGGTTTTCACTAGGTGGTGCAGTAACTACGTTGAGGTAAATGTCTCTTATGTGCTCCCGTAGTTACTCTAGAATGTAGGGTTGGTCTGGTTGAGCAAAAGTTTGCCTGTACAATCCTAAGAAGAGACAGACTTGGTTAAATATTGGATGGGAGACTGAAAGCTGATAAAGCTGACATGAGATCACAGAGCCAGGAGGAGTTCCTGTTTACAGTTTGGCAGATCTGAAACTGCTCCTGCTGGAAACTCCGCAGGCATACCCAGCTGTAACCACCAACTGTGAAGGATTCCATCTGGAAGAGAAGGTTTCTGTGAGCTGCCCGTAGAATGACTATTATAGAAATTCACCCCATTATACAGCTTTGTAAGCCACCTTGGACATTTGCTTTAGCATCAGAAAAGCAGCACATAAATTCTTTTAAAGAATAAAATCCCAAAAATGTCAAGAAAACAACAATTTGCCCTTTGTATCTTAGGTTTGGAACCCATGATGGGACTTCACAACTTCTCAGACGTTTGTTTCAGCACATTTACTGTCTTGAATAACACATATGTCACTCTACTTCTACATATGAAATGTGAACAAAAAGGCACTTTGGGTTAATAAATTCAATTTTCCCCAGAATCTTAACATGTTCATTTCAAGAATCAACTGCACAAATTATCTATGAATAATCATCACCATTTATACCACATTTTAGAGGAGTGAAAACATTTCACACAGATTACTGCAAAGGATTTTACAACTCTTTTTACTCACTACATTGCACCAGCTCTGTTTGTACAATCGTAGGCACTCTACATAATTTGAAACATATTATGATAATAGCACAGTAAGAAAATAAAAATTTAAAAAAGAAATACTGTGTGATTCCAAATTCCACAAGTCACAATACAACTCATAGTACATATACTCATGGCTCTATGTTCTACTGCTCTTAACCTTTTCCATACATATATCTCCAGGTCTGCAATTTTTAGAAAAATAGATACAGAGAACTCAATCTTCTGTAAGCATGCATAGGTTACATTCAATATGTTGTGCCTCTTGGGGATTGGATTCATCTACCTGTCAGTTCACATTAGGATCACCCCAAAATGCTGCAAGAGGAAGGAACTCTAGTTTTATTCAGAGCTAATCAGAACTACATCTTGAGATAGATCATTACAACAGCAATAAGGAGCTACAGTAGTCTTATGTTACACCTTACATCCCAGACAGAGTAATTAATATTGCACCTAATCTTTCAGCCCACGATACAATCAGAACTTGCACTTCTACATAGCAGCTTTGCAGCCACCACAACAGTAAGCTGCCAGCACATCTGGTCTGTGTGACAGCAGCTCAACAACTGGGTGATGGAAAATCAGCATGAGGGGTAGGTAGGAGGCAAAAGTGGGCACAAAAAGGCATGTAATAATAGGAACAAGGAAGAGACTTGGCCAGGAAAAGACCCATCACAACTGGGATGGGGCAATTGTAGCATTGCCACCACTATCCTATCCCTATTACTGCCTCTAATCCACTGACCTGGATCCACTTGGACTTGTTCTTGCAAAGTAGGTGGTACAAGTCCAAGTAGACCCATCAGGACAGTGAAAGGGATCAAATCTTGCCTAATTAAAGGAGACCTCACAGCATGTGACTCAGTGCAGGTATGTGCGGCTTTGTACAAGGGGTATTAGATAGGATTGGGCTGCTTGCTTTACTTCCCCCAACTTGTCTACCCCAATTTATTGAAAATAAAAAAAACTCTAAGAAATTATACTGGTGGAAGTATAATCAGAAGAAGAATAGCAGTGAATTTCCATCATCATGCCAGTTTTCATTGAACTAAAAATTTATCAAACCTATAACTCTTATTAAAAACTCCCTAAAATAATACAATTAAGGGTACAATCCTAACCAACATTCCAACACCAAAGTAAGGGCAATGCAACTCCAAGTTAAGGGAACAAACATTGCCCTCCCTCAAGGAAGCCTCCAAACTGCAGGATATGCCCCATTGGCGCAGTTTTGACAGTGCTGGAAAGTTATTTAGGACTATACCCTAAAAATTCAAGCCTATTCTCCACTACCAGTGCCAAAGCAACTGCACAACAGAGGAACAGGCTATCTGTTATGGTGGGTGAGATAAGCAGGAGGTCTCTTTGAGTATGGGTCTCCTCGGACTACATCAACCCTATAGTTGGCATAAGTCCAAGGAGAGCAAGGAACCATAATGGCTCGGAATGGTCCCAGTTTGTCCAAAGTGTCCCACTGTCATAAATTACATTGAATTGCACATCAATTGAAGATTGAATTGCACATCTAATGGTTGTTCAGATCACTGCAAACAGCCATAATGTAGCCTTTACTTAACCAATTAATCCAAGTCTATGCTAAGATCTGCTACATTCTGACAGGTTTAGGGTTTCTGTTAGGATTTTGGCAGCAGACCACTGTACCCATCAGAGACCAGCCCACAGGACACAGGAACAAGAAGAGTTCAGTTCAGGTGAGTTCACTAGTTTTAGAGGATTAGGCACAAGAAAAGTCCAAATAACAGTCTTAAGTTCAATATCAGCAAGGCAGTCCATGTACACAACATTACATATCTCCAGCTGCCATCTCCGCCATATACACAACACTTCACACCAGCAGCATCTCCTCTTCACTCCACACCACATGGCTTTTCTAACCACACCTAAAACCTCACCAATCAGGGCAGGCAATGTCTCAGCATCTACAGGTTCTGTACATTGCTCATTATGCTGCTCCAGTGCTGTCTTGCACTATACAGTTATCCAGATGGACCCATTTGATAGCAGCATTTCATCTGATTTGGTTCAGGGGGTACAAACCCCAGAACCCTGACAGTTTCTCCTGAAATTTTTTTCAAGTCTTATAGAAGGATTCATAGGACACATTGGGTCTCAACTGGCATACCCAGAAATCTTTGGCTTGAAAAGAGGCTGCAGACATTAATGATCCATGAAGGGGTTGTATTCTCTTCATCAGTTCAATGCAGATTAAAATCCCTATGGATTTATAACATGCTCTAAGGGAGGCATTATACAAATAATTCTTTTCTAAGTGAGATAGTGAATATAAGAAGATGGTTGTTTTTCATGTTAAAAGTAGCATGTAGTGATTTTCCATCCCCACCACAGTCTGCCTTATGCTCTTGTATCTCCCTAACAGAAAAGAAAGAACCTTCCATGTGCCTGATTATTAGTTATATTTCTGTGGTAATCAAAACAGATCATGTGGGTGTACCTATTTCAATTTATCCGAATTCAGTATCTGAATGACACCCATTTGCAAAGTCAATCTCTCCCCCCCTTTTTTTAAGGATAGGAGAATGCTTCCATACAAGAATAGCAACCAAAATTTCCACTGCATATTCCAATGGGGAAGGAAAATACAGGTTGAACCTTCGCATTTGTGACATTTGGTTCAAAGAAATTGACTGATTAACTATTTTCACATGTCACAAAGACAACTGTTTGCCACAGTAACAAGGCAGGCAATGAATCAAAATGAATCAAGTTCCCTTTGAAGTGGCTGCTAACTGCTCATCAAGGACCTGAGCTCTTGCAAGCTGAGCTGAGCTGTTGGGGAAACACTTTACAAGTAGTTTCAGCTCATAGCAATTCACAAGTTATTATTACAGTACTTGGAAAGGAGGGGCTCTGCTTGCAGCTGACCAACAGAAACTAAAAATTGTCTGCCATAATGCCATAGTTAGCAGGCTGCCTTTAAGCCATTAACTGCGATTTAAGGGATGCTTATCTTTGAATTTAATGGCCAACCTCAGTTGCTTTGAGACAAAATCACATATAAATAAATTGCATATAATTAGACTGCACCTATACTTCCATCAATACAACAATTCAACAAAAATGAAGACTTATTTCATCTTTTTTTCTATAAAATCTATTAAAATGCCAAGTAAAAATTGATGTCCTGAATATATGTTGCAGTGAACACAAGATCAGAATCAACATAAAGCTTCCGACTTCTTTCTTTCTTAATTGCATTTAGAAAACATATTATTCATGACTAGTAACAGCAGAATATGAAAGATGTGCAAATGTGCATTCCCTTGATTTTTAAAAAAGGTTTTATTGTTATTTAATTACATTTTTTATTTCAGTAAAACAGAGACCCTATAGGTCTCCAAATTAAGATAATTTCATAACACTTCCAAATCTGTCTGTAGCTCCTGATACAGCAAGTGAAATGTGAAGTCAGCTTTCAAGCATAGATTTCAAACATTATATTGGCAAGAACCTGAGGGTTCCAGTAAGTTAACAAAACATAGTCTAAAATAAAGAGAGAGCTCTCTGTATACAAAAACACACTCAGAATGAGTGTTTTTATATATGTTTCCGCATGAATGACAGAACTGGTAGAAATAATCTTCAAAGAATACCCTGGACTCAAAAGGACAGAGATTTGGAGGAAAGCATCATAAAATGTTCCCTGACCTTGTTCTCATGGCAGCTTGATGTATGTTAGCTTAAAAAAAGAAGGAAGTGGCCTTCAATCCTTTCAGAAGAATGGATGTCTTTCTCTCCAACATCGACCCAGAGATGTCTGATTTAGGGTTTCAGAAAGAACAATCCAAACACAAGCCAAACATTGAAATGGCAAAAGAAGAGCATTATTTGTCAAAAAAAATTGGGGGGAGGATAAGACAACTGGAACTTTTTCTGTAAATTCCTAAGTAACTGAATAGGCTTGTTTTTCTAACATCCAAAGGAACTCTTTCTTTTGTTTTTTGATATCATTCCCTCTGTCAACATGAGGGAATATGTCAGATATGACATTAATTTAACTTGCACATTCAAATTAAATGAATTATTTGCAGTTCTGGCTCATACAACATATATGTGTATTTCCATTTTCAAGACAAAATAGGATTACTCATCCTCATCAACTGCCTTGAGGGAAATTTGGAGCAGATAGGAGAGATTTCTTCACATGGCACATAATCTGTGAAAATTAAATTGTAATCCAAAGCATGTATACTCAAAAGTAAGTCCCATTAAGTTCAATAGTACTTACTCTCAGGAAAGTGTGATAAGGATTGCAGCCTTACCCCCAAATCCAGAGTATCTACGGGAGCTCGTAAGAGACATTATGTGACACCTTATGTGATATTATGTGACATTATGAGACATTATGGGACACCTAGTGCCCCATCTATGGGAAATTCATATTGGAATCCAGAGTAAGTTGTTCTTACACCAGAGCAAGGACTCCCGTAGTTACTCTGGATTTTGCCCTTAGTGTCATAGCGTGCGATGATGGCCACTAGCTTGGATGGCTTTAAAAAGTGAAGGACAAATTCATGGAACATTTATGTTAATGGCTACTTAATCTGTCAACAAGTGAGCAAAATAATGAATAACCAGCTTTTATTTTGCAAATTTCCTTTTCTTTTCTTAATACAGCCTCAATAATGCTTTTGATATTAAGTTTCTTTTAGATGGGTAATAAAATTTGGAAGCAAGAAAATCATTAAATATTTTTATTAACTCTGTTTCATAGTGAGGTCAGGAAGAGGCTAATTTGGCTTTTATTAGAATCAAAAGCTCCAGAAAGTGAATTGTACCATGAATATAAAGTTAAGTGACAGATTACATGCATGGAGTTTCAAGGTTCCTGAAAAATTGAAAAAAACCTAAATACCAGAGATGTCTCTTAAAATCAGTCAGATAAAATTTAAAATATTGAACAATTCATCCTAGCACATGACATGGTCATGAATGTTTTATAGATTGCAAATGGCTATTCATCAAACAATACCCAAAAGTGTCTGAGGAGGTTCGATACACACACACTACACAGGCAGATGTGTATTAAATCTTTATACAATGGAAGAACACGGATCTCTCATATTGCCGGCTCACACCCAAACTTATTAAGAATTGTTTCAAAAAAAGACAACATTCAAGTGGTGTTCCAGAAGAGGGGGCAGAACAGTAAATTACTTTTTTCACGAGTAACAATGCATGCGTAAAGTGTTTCTCCCCGTTGCCTTCAAGGCTACTCCTGATAAAATTGACTATTTGGTCCTCTCTCCACAACAACGCTGTAGACATCTCCCATCTGGAGACATATACTAGAAAGGAAAGCTGTGATTGAGGAATGGAATAAGATCATCTTTACAGCTATTGATTTCAGGAATGGATCAGGGGATCTGGAATGTGCTGGGTTGCTAGATATGTAAACATCCCAACAGTCTTCACTGGGCAAGTACAGACTCTCTTTTTCTTCAAATATGACAACAGTGAAAACATCTCCAATTTTTCCATATAGAAAAATTCAGTTCATTTATCATGGAACAGAAACAAGTGTTACTCTCATCCCTGATATCCACTGAACATGTGTCAGAAGTATGGAAATAGGAAATATGGCTCACCTATAACTTTCTTCTTGCTTCTATAGAATCAATCAACCAACAGTATTTATATACTGCTTTTCAACATAAAGAGCCCTCAGAAAGGATCTCAGGAACCTTTTCTTATCCATGAATGTATTCACATTAAATAACCAAGTAGCATTCAAGTTTAATAAAATTAATATTTCAGGAATTGTTGTAGAGGTTTCCTATAGCGCAGTGGTCTTCAACATTGTGAGGATCATGGCCTGAAACTATGGGAAAAATTTCCCAAAGACTTGCACATGCATGTGCAGTTCCAGCTGGAAATGCTCATGCACATCAGCACTGCTGGTCTGGTCATGGTCATGCACAGTTCGCCTGGGGCTGGGGCGACCTGGGCATACGCAGCCTAGCTGCTGGGCTGCATGTGCCCAGTTTGCCCCAGGGTCAGAGTGAGGTGGACAGTCCAGCAACTGAGCTGTGCATGCCCAGTTTGCTCTAGGGACAGCACTGGGCACTTCTTGGCTCCTGCCTCTGGTCCGGGATCTGGTCTTTGCACAGCCTAGCAGCCAAAGCGTATCTCATTCTGCCTCCCCTATACATGAATGATCCACACTGATTATAATAGGGCTTATTTTAGAGTAGACATGCAAGGCTAAGGGCAAAATCCAGAGTAACTATGGGGAGTCCTTGCTCTGGTTTAAGAACAATTTACTCTGGATACCAGTATGAATTTCCCATAGGTTTTTTACTGGGTACTACAGTAACTACGGGTGCACGTAATGTCTCTTACGTGCTCCCATAGTTACTCTGGATTTGGGGGTAGGTCTCTCATGATCCCTTCCATTGCCCCCTGACACAGGAGTGAGCCCCATTGACTATAATAGGCTTACTTCAGATTAGATATGCATAGACTGGTCTCTTAGGAAAGGTTGAGCAGGTGCTGGTGGAGCATTGAAACTGGCTATATCCTGGTGGGAATATTTTTCGTTTGCTTATCAAGACATTGCTTATATATCAAGTTAAAATTTATTGGAAATGTTTGTCTTGCAAAATGTTCTCAATGCAAGGTTTTACTGTACTTTCTTACTGCCAAGACTTAAAATTTGCTCAGCTTTCTAAAACAGTTTATGATAACTGCAGATGATATTCATGGCAGATAATTCAACAGCGAAAATTAAGCATCTGTCTCAACATGATGAGTTCTACTAGCAGAATTATTTGTTAAGGTTTCCTCTACTAATGTGGAACCAAGTAGAGTTTGAAATGAATAGCTAAGTGGAATGAATGACAAATGCCTAAAGTATCTGTTATCTTCTCATTTTCTCTTTAAGAACTGAGGCTACTTTCTGCCGCCTAAAACTTTAGAGCAAAATCATCCAAGGTAGCTATCTTTTTGGCTGTCACAATACAATGCACAATTTGGCAGGAAAACAAAACACTGGCACACTCTTGTTGAAAGCACCAATTCTCACAGTGCTCCAGGACAGGATTGTGGGGTGTCAGGAAAGAGAAATTGTATGGATGCAATCATTGCACATTCCTTCATTCATAGAATCAGGAAAGACATAATTTCTTGCCCAGTTAACTGCAGAGATCACAGCCCAGGAATAGAAGAAAGACCATTAATCATCATGTCACATTCCCTTTTTTTGACATTTTCTAGTTTACTTTTAAAAGAACAGACAAAACAAAAAGAGCAGCTGCTCACACACTTTTTCTCATCTTCTATGTAACCATCAGTTTGACTCTGCAACACATGAAATAAATGTTTAGCTCTCTTAGAATTGAAGAGAATGGGTGCCTTAAAATGCTTCCTTCAACACATCTCCTTGAGCAGGAAAGGAACCTAAAATCTCTCCCTTGGTAGTCAGTACAGAATTATAAGATCTATACAGTATGTGGGAAAAAAAATAAAAACTTGGGTCCTGAAGTGGCTGTGGGAAAAAGAATGGTATTTTGGCTATGTGTTCATAAATATGTGTTATTTTTCAAATGATATTTATGACTTTTTGGTGGCCATTTTGCATTTGCAAGTTGAAAAAGACTTACAGTGCAATCCTAAGCATGTCTACTCAAAAGTAAGACCCATTGAGTTCAATAGTACTTACTCCCAGGAAAGTGTGGTAAAGATTGCAGACTGGTTT
Organism: Cryptoblepharus egeriae; assembly: GCA_030015325.1. Taxonomy (NCBI): domain Eukaryota; kingdom Metazoa; phylum Chordata; class Lepidosauria; order Squamata; family Scincidae; genus Cryptoblepharus; species Cryptoblepharus egeriae. The sequence goes on along the minus strand of JAREYC010000003.1, from coordinate 76,775,704 downwards.
TCCACTTTTCATCACTTTTGGTTGGTGCTCCGCTCCCTAACCCATCCAATAACTGGGGGATGCCTGTATTTATTCTGCCAATTACTGAAGAGGGGATGATTTTTCCTTTCTCCTGGCACTAATTTTTCTTGTTATGGCACTGCAAGATGCCATAACATCTCATGCTGGACATGTTTATAAATGGCTGCAACAAACCAACTGCCTCTAACTTTGCTTACAGCCATGGACAGATTGAATCTTCATTCATATTTTTTTAAGGTGGCCTTTTAGGGGAAGTATTAGTATTTGTATCATGTGCTGTGTGAAGAAGTGCTTCCTTTTGTTCATTCTGAATTTTTTGCCACACCATACAATTGGATAACTGCTGAAACAGCAAAATCACACCAAAAATGCTTTACTTGAATTATTTTTCATAATGAATTACCTATCAGGTCAACAGAGACAGCAGGCATCAGTGGAAGACAGCAAAAGCTGAAAAAATGTAGTTTGATGAAAGGTGACCTGGAGCATAATCCTAACCATGTCTACTCAAATGTAAGCCCAACTGTGTTCAATGGATCTTACTCCCTGGAAAGTGCCATTAGCATTGCAGCCAAAATCTAACTTAGGGATAAATTAGACGTTTCAAACAGTTCTTGCCCAAGAAAGCAAAACTCAATATACTGTAAACTTTCTTTAATGTTCTGTTGTTCTATAATACTTTTATCCAAGTTCAACCAACCCGATTTTTTAAAAAGTCCTTTTCATAGTCAAAACATTAAAACATTGATTCCTAAGCAGCACTGCTACTTGCTATCCCAATTTTACACAATTCAGGATAAAATAATACAGCATTGAACTGGAAGATTATTCTTTAAACACTAACAGCACAATCCTAACCATGTCTGCTCAAAAGAAAACCCCAATGTGTTCAATGGGTCTTACTCCCAGGAAAGTGTCTTTAGGATTGCAGCTTAAGGCTACAATCCTAAAGACACTTTCCTGAGAGTAAGACCCATTGAACACAATGGGGCTTACTTCTAAGTAGACATGGTTAGGATTATGGTCTTACACTCAATTTTCATAGAATGCTAAAGGTTACCAAGCACAGCTATCATCCCAACTACCATGTATGCTGTTTGAAAATACCAAACATTTTCATTTTACTTGAGCAATGGATTCTTCTTCTAGCACAAGCAGAATACTTCTTCTGTTCACAGATGAAATTTCCATTCATAGAAGAGGCTCACAATTATGGAAACGCTTATCCATTTTTTTGCTGGCTCTCAGCAGTTTTTAAGACAGATCTCTTGCTTACTCAGAAGCAAGCCCAGTTGCTTTCATCAAGGTTTACTTGAACAGCCCTGTACACACAAGTGAATTTTTTTCTTCTACTTCCTATCAAAATCAACTTTTGTCCTTGTCACACTTGTTGGAAATAGTCAATAGCCAATTACCTGTAACAACAATCAGAGCATGATTGGGCTCTATTTTTCTTTAATTATGTGCACTTGCATATATTACACTTGCAAATTGAATAGAAAACTAGACATTAACAAACCAACCATTTATTTTTGTGACAACGTGGGGAACTTTAGCATAATATTTCCAGAGTTTCAGATATAAGATAAAACACTGCTGCTTAAATATTTTTCTTAATAAATCTGAATTATATGGCTTGGAGCTGAAGTACAGAGGTTGACCTATCCACAAATTAAACCCGAATAACATTTTTTATCCTAAAATCAAGTATGGGCTAGCATTTGTTTATATTGGTTTCCATGGAAATTAAATGTGATTCATTCTATAGTTCCATCTTCTCTATTTGGACCACATTCATAATAAAACAAAGGTTAGCTATTCTGTGCGATACTTAACCTTCAAATCACCATGGAAATTGAGCGGGGAGAGAACACATTTCAGTTTCTTTGGCAGCATCTTGATGCTTCCAACAGACACACCTTCTCCTGCAAGTTTAGGTCCTGTCAGTATGAGATACCCTACAATCCAGAGTAACTACAGGAGCACATAAGAGACATTACGTGCACCCGTAGTTATGGCACCACCTAGTGAAAACCTATAGGAAATTCATATTGCAATCCAGAGTAAATTGTTCTTACACCGGAGCAAGCACTCCCCGTAATTTCTATGGATTGCACCCGTAGCGAACACCGACTGGGTTAAAACCTATTAGCTGATAAATTGGGCGTTAACTAGATTTTTAATCCCAATTTTGAATTGCAGCCAAAACTGAAGGTATTTCCTGTTCTGGACTAGAAAAGTCAAGTATGCTTAATACGGGATACAAATTAGTATTTTCATTGTGCAGTAGAATAACCTGATAGTGAGTCTGCACCAACAATCTGGAGTTGCAACACATATATCATCCAAAGCAAAATTCAAGCACTAAGCAAAAATTACAGCACTGGTGTCCATTATGGGACTCAGGAATGTCAATCAGAGCAGTAAATAGTTCTCTTGGTTCACCCAAGAAACCCCCGCACTTACTCCTGACATATGTTAGCTGTATGCAAGTTTTGATCAGAACTGGGACACAAATGTTCACCTGAACCAGTGATTTTCAACCTTTTTCATCTCAAGGCACACTTAACAAGGCACTGAAATTGTCAAACAAGCATCAATTGTTTATACCACTGACAAGGCACACCAGACTGTTCAAATCCCCCAATTTTCCTATTAATGAATGTCAATTTCCAAATTCCCATGGCACACTTGAGACTATCCACGGCACACCAGTGTGCCACAACACACTGGTTGAAAATGTGTTGAACACTGAACACTAGCCAGACTCTGCCCCCTTCAGAAACTTTCTGATCAACTGCATCTTGGTCAGTGGTGGGAGTCAAATAAATTACAACAGGTTCTATGTCCTAATAACCTAAATTAACAACAGGTTCTATTTCCCATTAGTAACCAGTTCTCAGAACCAGGCGCTCATTAGCAAAGGGTTCCATAGAACCTGTGATAGCCCACCACTGATCTTGGGTATCTGTGCCATTTTGTCAATATCTATCCACTCATGGTCTGCCAGCTTCCTTTTCATCCTGCTTGTCTTCTTGGGTAACACATCCATACTTTTCCTCCTTCGAATGGAAGGGCTTCTCTCCTGAATGGTCTGTTCCTGATTCATCTTTCAAATAACATCATCTGTACTTTTGCCCTAGTACTCCATTCAACTTCAGACTCAACCCTGCTGGGATTCTCACCTAAATCCCCTGAATGCTGAGCTATGTGCACCTCGGCGCTGACAGCTACTGCCTCACAATCTGTTCCTTTCAATAGCATTGAAGTGTTTCCTCGACATGCACTCTGAAGCCAGACTGGCACACATCCCAATGACATTCAACCGTCCTATTTTACAACTCACAATGCTGAAATATTTTAAGGTTTCAAGCAGTCACGCTGGCACCTTTCCTAACAGGGATGTGGGAAACATAAGCCTTGATTCTAAATGTTCATTAAAATGTATGTCTCTAATCCTTGCACCCGACACCAGAGTGTCATTTTCTCTTACAAACTTGTTCCAACAGGTATCTACTGAAGCGTATCTTGCAATGCATGTAATATTTATTGTAGTGAGAAAGGAAAATTGACGTTAGGTAAATCAGTATGCTGCAAAATGTCCAATGCAGAAATGCTAAGTATTATTTAACTAAATGCTAAGTATTATGTAAGAATACTAACAAGGATGAGGTGACTCACAACACATGCTGTACATACTCGTATCACTAAAACAGGATTACATGATTTTTTTGTTCTTACTTCTTTTGCCTTTGAGAGTTTTTGATCCCATAAGTAACAACACTGCAGTTAAAAGAATCCCTTCACCCAATCACAGCTTGTGTAAAACCTGGACCTAGCTTGACTTTACAGCATAATTCCATCTATGCTTGTCTACTCAAAAGTAAGTTCTATTGAGTTCAGTGGAAACTACTTCCAGATAAGTGCATATACGACTGCAACCCAATCATATGCCACACCAGTCCACAGCATGCAGTGCTACCAACAAAATGGAGAGAGGTGAATGACCAGAAGGCCTGGGAGAAGTAAAAAATCTTATACAGTACTTATCTTTCCACCTATCTATGGGTCACCTTTGACCTGCACCACCTCTTTTGCTGCCATAAATCTAAGGAGAATTGGGGGTTGGTCTGGACTGGTAAAAGGGAATAGGATCTGGCATATGCCACTGCCACCAAGATCCAACCCACCTCCCCTGTTGTTATCCCAAATTGTCCACATAATGTACCCACCCAGTGGTTTAGCTAGGTCATTTGACTCCAAGGCCATAAATTTTTGCCACCCCAATATGATAAAATTATTTAATTAATTAACAGTATTAACTAATACAATTAATAAAATAATAGTATTTTCATATTTTAATACCACCCTTCCTCTAAGGAGCTCAAGGTGGTGTGCATCATTTTCCTTACAACCTGGGATTTTCCTTACAACAAACCTGTGAGTTAGGTGAGGCTGAGAGATAGTAACATGACATGCAATGAATAATAACAATGGCCAGAAAATAAATGCAGTTAATACTGATGTACCTCAGTACTCACTCCTGCTATACTTACATTTACAAGCTTTCAGACTGCAAGGTTGGTAGGAGCTGGGAATGTGATGGGGGTTCCCTTCATCTTGCAGATCTTAAACAGACAACCTGCCAGCCTTCAGGTTGACATGCACAGTGTCTTTAACAACTGAGCCACTGCAGCCAGGTAGCCAGTGGAAAAAGGTAAGATGTTAAAAAAGAGTGGTCAGGATATAAAGGTGCCATTTTTGTTCCAAGAACTTACAGAGTTGGTGTCATGCCACTCCAAACATGGAGTGAACAACACTACAACTCAATGCTAACAGGAAAAAGTTGACTTCCTATTTCTTGTTAGCAACAGTCTAGTTCTTTTTTTCTTCAAGCATTCAGGTTGCTGGTTTATATGGAAACCTATAAAAGCAATACTTTGCCCAGTTAAGTTTTTAAGGAAAATGAAGGGCGTGCTGGGGGGATACTGCTGTCAACCTGTACAGTATTATTTTTTTAAAAAAATCAAACAGCAATGTGACACTTTTTTCAAGTCACTGATAGATCATAAAGTATAACCCAGGCTGAATTCAAAGATGAAAAAATCATGGAAGAATATATACTGGCTAATAAAATGTGAACAATTTTGTGTTTATCTGAATATTTTGATATTTCAGGATTAATTTTGGAGCCAAGATTTCAAAAATTCTTTTAGGCATAGCAAAATAATTTAGCTATAATTTATGCTATCTAGGCTGCATGGGGGTCAATGCATATGGGGGTATGTTGCGCATGGGGGCTATGATGCACATGGGGGGATGGACGCATAAAGGGGGTTATTTTATTCCCACAATGCAGGTACATTTCACTAGTAACATGACAAAGGAAAAAGTTAAAAATGTCTAATGCAGGTTTCCCTGCTAGTGGTGACCAACTTTAAAATGTGGTGGTTATCCTAATTACAAGGCCAAAGATGTCTGAAGATGTCACCGAGATCATGTGGCCAGCATGACTAACTGCCACCATGTTGTTACCATCCCACCAAAGTGGTATTTATTTATCTACTTGCATTTCCATGCTTTCAAACTGTTAGGTTGGCAGGAGCCAGCAAGTGATAGGAGCTCACTCCATCTTGTAGTGCAGGCCTCCGTCAGCCTTGAGAGACTGTGGTGTCATGCTCGGCGCTGCATATACTGCATGCGAAGCACAAAAGCCTGGGTTGGATTGGCAGAGCCAATACGATTGGATCCAGCTGGCGTTGCAGAGCTGGGCTAAGGACAGGAGCTCACCCTGTCTTGTGGGGCCGACCTGGGTCTCGAACCCTGGCCTTCTGGTTAACAGGCACAGTGTCTTAGCCACTTGCACCACTCACAGCCCTTGTAGTACTTGGATCTCAAACCATCGACTTGCTAGCCTTCAGGTTGGCAAGCACAGCATGACACTTTTCATTAAATGAAAATTTTCATAAACTTCTCTGATTTACAGGAATTTACTGGAATATGAGATAGCAACTATCTGTTGCTTCATACTCCTCTGATGATCTTATCATAGATGCCAAAGTATGTCCCTCTTTAAAAAGAGAGCTACAATAAGGAAAAAATTCTCCTTTTGTTGCACATAAGAAGCAGATATGCACAGATATATAGATAAGCTTGAATAAACTGAGCAATTCCCACTATATATTATTGAGAACATTTTTTTCTTGTCTTTGAGTCATGACTTTTCTCTTCCTCTTCCACCGTAAAAACCTTGACATCAGTTCAATTTGGTCTGCTTCTCAACGAGATTTATTCAGCCTGATTCCAAATGTGGAAACTTCTTATTCTCCACACTCTTCTGGTGAACCTTGGCCTCTACTGTGAATAGTCTTTCACCTTCTTCTCAAGAGCAATCCATCACTTCCACTTGAGACAAAGTAGGAGGACAAAGAAAAGTTTAATAACGTTCAACTCTTTCCATTCACGGTTAACAGACGATTATGCCATCATAAAATAAGATGAATGAAAAGCTATATAAACAGAACAGGTTTCAGTACCCTTAAAATACATTAAATTGTGCAATTGTGATAATGACTTGAATGTGAAAAAAATAAAATGTATGTTTCTGATTTCAATCTATTTGTTAAAAAAATAAGAGACAAATATGAAGTCACCCCTGAGCTCTTTTTATAATGATGATGAGCCCTATTGTAACTCATAAGTTACAAAAGCCCGTGTAGAAAAGAGAGTTAGTGTTCTGTTCACTTACTCTCCCCCAACCATCATGTTTAAAGTTAAAGCATCTTGATTCCCCTGCAAAAAGGACTTAGAGCACAATCCTAACCATGTCAACTCAAAAGTGAGCCCCATTGTGTACAATGGGTCTTATTCCCAGGAAAGTGTCTTTAGGATTGCAGTCTTTGAATGCATTGAGAAGAAGACCAATAGCATAATCCAGAGTAACTACGGGACCTCTTACATCAATGTAAGCAAAATTTACTCTGCATTGCTCTATTCATTTCCCATAGGTTTTCCATAGGTGGCGCCGTAACTATGGGCACAATCCAGAGTAACTATGGGAGCCGGTAAAAGACATTACGTGCACCCATGAAAACCTACAGGAAATTCATATTGCAATCCAGAGTAACTTGTTCTTACTCTGGAGGAAGGACTCCCCATAGTTACTCTGCATTCCACCCTAAGTTGACTTAAATGTCTCTTACGTCAATGTAAGAGGTGCTGTAGTTACTCTGGATTGTGCTGCAGGAAGTATAATTTCCATCCTCTTTCCATGTGTTCTATTGCACATACATGCAGTAATTCACCACCTGCCACCTGAAATGTTAAAGCCCAGAGGAAAAATAAATCAAATAACAGATTGTATTTCCTTTATTCCTCTATTCCTCTATTTTTATATGAAGCACCTTTTTATGAAGCAACATGATGTTATACTAGTCCATCATCCTAAGTGATAAATTATAGCACTAATTACTGCAAAAATCATATAGGAGATTCAGATAATGTACTAAAAAGAAAATGAGTTGTTGCTATTTGTTACTACAAAGAGCTTTAAAACTGTGCTATTAATACTTTGTTTGTAGTCCTTAAGCAGAATAACTATGCAGTTTCAGTTGAAGGTTCAATATTTCAACTGGTACAAAAAAGAAAATTACCAGTGCTGCTGGAAACTTCACAAGTAATTATAGCAGGCCTCCGTCAGTCTTGAAAGACTATGGTATCATGCTCGGCGCTGCATACGCTGCATGCGAAGCACGAAAGCCTGGGTTGGATTGTTATGGAGGATCGGCTGTTACCCAAGCAGCAAATCCCCCCTCTCCACACCACTGAATTAGTCCAATGGAAAGGCAGAGCCAATACAATTGGATCCAGCTGACGTCGCAGAGCTGGGCTAAGGACAGGAGCTCACCCTGTCTTGTGGGGCCGACCCGGGTCTCGAACCCTGGCCTTCTGGTTAACAGGCACAGCGTCTTAACCGCTTGCGCCACCCAATTATACACCATATAAATTTTCACTTCTCATGATAATTTTTTATTAAATTAGATAGAAAAAAATATTCAATTTCATCCATGCTACAATTTTAGAGGCTTTCTTATCTGTTGTTTTCATGCAGTTTTTAATATTGTTTTTCTTTTTATTTTATTGTGTTTTCATTTTTTTTAGTATAATAAAATTTAGGTAACAAAAGTTAAAATAAAATATAGTCATAAAACATTAAACTTTGGACACCCTTGACATAGAAGGATACTTCTAAGGCTTTCAAAATAAAAACAAATGCTATATTGGTTCAATAAAGCTACATGCTCACATATAAAAGCTATGTATACCATTGGGAATAGTGTCTCTAAAGTTTCGATTTTGCACACACTTGCACTGAGGCAAAAAGTAAGCTGCATTTTCATGAAAAATTGGAAGACCTGATTAACTTTTCAGTCTATGGTTAAACCAGAGTGACCAGATGCCCAAAACTTAAAAGGAGGACAAGGTATTAGATTCCTCTCAGCCTGGCGTTTCCAGCAAACAATGGCACATTTGCCTATCAAGAGTAAAACTGTGAAATTGGGTCCTTTCACTTTCCCATAGAGCTTTAGTTTTTTGCCCATATCTCTTGATAGGAAAGAGATATTTCAAAACCGATTTCTGCATTGGATTCTGCTCTTCAATATGAATCCAATGACATATAACACGATGGGGAACTGCACGCAATTGCAAAGTTCCAAAATGAAGCCAAAATAGACGACAATGAAGCCCTTTTGAAGGACATCCAGACAGTAGGCTAAAAAAGAGGACAAATTCAGAAATTACTGGTCATATGATCACCCTGGGTTAAACCATCTTGTTACTGTCGTTTGTAATCTCAGATACCATCCAAAACTGTACCAGAAACCATTACTGGTCAATGGACCTCAGTTTAAAAAAACAACACTTGAGTTCCAGCCAGTCAACAAGATGCTTTGATGATTAGTATTCTTATGACCTGCATTATCATTCACTTAATATCCCCTGAATAAATCACATCAAATTATGTGAACCATAAATAAAACAAAAATACTATCTAATTACACATTTTATACAAACCTCAAATTCATTCAATATTCTGAAAAACAAGGGTTTGATTTACACTTACAGTATATGTTTATAAGCACAATATCAAATGATCAAATGCATAAGCAAACACATTTATCCCTGCACCTACTAACCACCTGTCACTTCTAACACTAACGTTTCCAGTGCAGTCAATTCCTATCTTCATTACCAGCTTTCACTTCTTAAATCATTCAAGTGATACAGATGCAAGTGGGAACCTGTCCAACCCATACACTGGTTTGTGTAATAAAGCAAGTAAATAAAGCAATAAAGTAATAAAGCAAGTATTTTATGCATAACTATATCATTGGTGCTGAATGTTCCTGCATCAAACGGCAACACAGAAGTTGACAAAAACCTATTTAAATTCATGCTTATAAATATCATACCCCTATATCCAGAGTAACTACGGGAGCACGTAAGTGACTTTACGTGCACCCGTAGTTACTGCACCACCTACTGAAAACCTATGGGAAATTCATACTGGAATCCAGTATAAATTGTTCTTACACCGGAGCAAATGCAGGCCTCTGTCAGTCTTGGAAGACTATGGTATCGTGCTCGGCGCTGCATACACTGCATGCGAATCATGAAAGCATGGGTTGGATTGTTATGGAGGATAGGCTGTTACCCAAGCAGCAAATCCCCCCTCTCCATGCCACTGAATTAGTATTTACTCTGGATTTTGCCAATAGAATGATTTCATTTAACAAGATTCACAACTTACCACAGTGCTTTTTTCACTCTGTGGCCGGATGGCAGATCTAGTGACAGTTGGATGTGGCTTGATAGAAGTGCCGTTTGCAGAAGTCCTCAGGTCATACAGATGATAGTCAATAGATCCAATTTTTCAATAAGCAAATGCTGCAGTTGCCAGACACTTAAGGTATGCTTTCTTCCCCCTAGAACAGTAACACCAAATGTAAGTACACATTACGTATGAACACTAACAGCAAGGTGTAAATCAGAAGCTTAGAGAGGAAAAAAAGTTCATGATACCCCATGATGCCAACAGCAATTATTTTCAAGCCAATGCTACAAAAGGGTAGCAGAATAGGACAGTGATTTTCAACCAGTGTGCTGTGGCAAACTTGTGTGCTGCAGATGGTCCTTAGGTGTGCTGTGTGAATTTGGGGATTGACATTCACTAATAGGAAAACTGGGGGATTGTGTGTGCCTTGTCAATGGTAAAACAGTCTGGTATGCCTTGTTAATGGTAATAATAATTGATGGTGTCCCTTTACAATTTCAGTGCCTTGTTAAGTGTGCTGTGAGATGAAAAAGGTTAAAAATCACTGAATAGGTGATGCAGATAAGCTGAGGATGGGGGGATAATGCAGGTAAGCTAGAGGTTTGGGGCTGATCATGGGCAGGGAGGAGGAGGAATGGGTCATATTGGGGAAATAGAGGTGGATAAAATAACAGTAATGTACACCAAATTGTATCCCCTTACTGAAAAAAATGCCCTTGCCCCTTTTCTCTTCTTATTACCAAAATAGGAGAAATATGGCTGAGAAGACCCATAACAATCTGAGAGTTTTGGAGATAAAAAACGTTATCCCAATTTTCCTTCAGGTTGCCCCCTCTCCATCAAGAGATGTAGCCTTGTGTAAACTTTTTGACATACTGTAGCTGCATAAAAAGGGATTAGACTGGGCGCTCAATGGGCATTTGATCTGTTCCATCAGTGCTTTTTTATTCCAAATGACATGTTTGGGGGGAGAGGAGGAGCTGAATAACCAGGTTGGTTATTCATCCTGTAAAAGCAATGGTCCAGTTCATCCAGTAAAAGGATTCTTGTTGCATTCTATATAACAAGCTACTCTGGTTTGTTACTATTGACTGCAGAGTTTGCTGAAAGGCATAGAGGAAATATCGTACTAAATATTTAAATGTATTCTGACAACAGGGAGAACCATTTCACATGAAAAATAAACACATCTCACTAAAAACCATATCATCAGAAAGTGAATATCCAGAAAATGCTGTATTTATACTAATGTGTTTGAGTGGGTTGTGGTGTGCAATTGTTATATAGGCACATTGTTATAAAATGACATGTTCATAGAAACAATCACATTTGAATGAAATAAAGATAAGAACATAAGAAGAGGAAGATGTTCTCAAAGTGTTATCTAACACAAGTGTGACTTTCCTGGGGCTTGTTCTTCCATGTCAAAAGTAATTCAAGCTCCCTTGATAAGGGTTTATGAGTGCAACACTGTACAAAAGTCAACCCTGCCACAGATAAAGAGTACATGCCCAGGAACACCTCACAAGCGCTGTCAAGTAATTAGCTCCATGTCCTTGGTATAATTACTCTGATAGGTGAATTCATACTTGACTGAGCAAGAAAGGGAGGGGGAAAGAACACCTTATATTATTCTGACCTCCAAGACAGAGAAATGGTTGCAGAGAGGGAGATGAAGGGATCTAGAACCTCCCTCAAAATTTGCACAAATACATTTGGCTTCTTGAGTCTTTTAAACCTCCTTGAAACTCAACTCCTTAGCATCACCATTATCACCTTCCTATATTCCCAGGCAGGGTTATAGCCTGGTAAAACCCAGAAACACATGCATGCAATGATCTGGAGTTGGGATTGCATGATTAAATACACCAAGACAGTGTGTCGAAGTAAGTGGGTCACCAACAAAGACGTGGAACTGCACCTGGATGTAGTCAGTGAGGTTCTTCACAGTGCAATGAAACCTCCTTTTCAGCAGAAATACGTCTATATGAATCAATATCATACTACTAAATTTCACAAAAAAGCATAAATATACAAATGTTAAATTACAGATCACAACAAGTGAAAGAAGCAGGAGGAACTGGATAGTACAGGAAAAGTTTCTGTGTTTTTGAATGTTAATGCCCAGGAGGAGGATCACAAAGTAATTTTTTCAGGATTTTAGGGTACAATCCTATTCAACCATCCAGCACCAATGCAGCTGCAATGCAGCACCAAAATAAGGAATCAAATGTTCCTTATCTGGAGGATTGTCTTCCCACCACAGCATGCAGCTCACACTCCATTGACATCCATCACAAGTTGGATAAGATTTGGCCCTTAGTTGATAGCCACTATGATACCCAGACTGTTCGTTTAATGTATGATCCAGAAACATGGGGGCAGTGGCGTAACTAATGATCACGTAGCCCAATGCAAAGCTCAAAATGTTGCCCCAGAAGTTATGTCACAACCAGAAGTGATGTTAACCCTCGGTATTTTTAAAAAGAAAGAAAATGGGAAGGAAACCTGCCTCTGCCACAGCAGTTAACCATCCATTTGCTCTGCTGGTGGCATTGCTAAAACACCTATTTGCTATCTGGAGTTAAAGAAGATTTTGTTGCCCCATCCTCACCCTGGCAACAACAAAATCAAATTTAAGAAAAAAATGAAAATTGTGTCCCTTATTGGTTAGGAAAACTGTGCTGGGGCAAATGGGAATGGTTATTCTTTCCATGCTAAATATAAGAGGAGCACCATGTAGAAGTGCCTGGATACCCAGTTAGCATGAGTAACTCTATTATGATACAGTATATGTATAGGGAAATGAGAGCAGATTCATATTTACCCCTGATTAATTCCATACAGTATCCAAATTACATTTCATTGGCAACCAGATCAATCAGTTTCATGGGTAAGTTTTGAGTTAAAAAATCCACTTTTTGTTCCACATGCTTTTATGTTTTCATTTTCTGGTTAACTGGCCATAATATTTGATAAGGGGCTGCAGTGGGCTCAATGGTTAGAACGCTGGAGTTAGAACACTGCTTGACCGGAATTCTGCTCAACAGGCCAGCAGTTCAAGTCCCAAGTACTGCCAGATGGGGTGAGCTCCATCCTTAGCCCAGCTCCTGCCAAGCTAGCGGTTCAAAAGCATGCAAGTAGATAAAAGGGTCCACTTTGGTGGGAAAGGCAACGTCCTGGTGACAGGCCCCTGAGACACACCAGCCAGGTATCCCCATGTCGAGTCCATCATGAATTGGAGGAAACTCCAATCCACAACAAGTGGACACAGTCCCACATGGTACAAACGCTTAAGAAGTGGTCTTTGCCTTTTTTGGCCATAATATTTGATATAATAGAGAATGCAGTTGTTTCATTGCATTCTGCATACCTTCCAATGATACATAACATGACACTATTATCATTCATACATGCCCGTACTTGTCACGATTTTATCCAGCTTGTCTCCCCCTTAGAGCCTGTTGCCCAGTGCAACTGCACCCCCTGCTCCCCCCTAGAAATGATGTGTTGTGTGTGCAATGTAAATTATAAAATTGGATTCTGGCAGAATAACTTCCACCCACCTCCAGTTTCCAGAGCCAAGAGATTTCCACCTTGTTATCCCCCACCCCAAATAAGAGTTACATTGGATCAGAATAAATCAAGTTGAGAAGTGAGATCTAATCAAGCCCATCCCCAGCTCTTTCAATGAATCTCCACAGAATTCATGAACCCCAATGAATGCACAGTTCTTCAACAAACTAAAAGAAGTGTGTCCCTATTCCATCTCCCAGCAATGCTGCAGAGGGTAAGACTTCAGAGACATACCCTACAATCCTGAGTAACTATGGGAGGACGTAAGAGACATTACGTGCACACATAGTTACTGCACCACCTAATGAAAACCTATGAGAAATTCATATTGCAATCCAGAATAACTTGTTCTTACTCCGGAGCAAGGACTCCCCGTAGTTACTCTGGATTGCGCTCTTATTCATGTGTATCTTTACTTGTAGGAATTATCCACAAAAAACCCTGGCCTCTGAAAGTGGCCTGTCCAGCACACTGTTGATTACACTTGCCATTTCACAAGGACAAAGCTTTAATAATATTGTAACCATCATATGAACAAGGCGTGATAGCATTGCATGGATACGCATGAACACCATGTGAACCCTGTATGATGGCAAAGTACTGAAGAGGATTCTCTGTAATAGTGCTGAATTGCTTTTATGATATTGCTGTACATGCATATTGCACATTGCAACATTATCATGTAACAATACCTAACAATGAATGAGCTATCCTGTAAAATAAATAAAAGGAGACATAGCAGGCTGAGAGAGCTAGGGTATCCTGGCCACGGCTTCGCTCCAGCACAGCTTAGCTTCCTAGCTTTGCTCATGCTGCTGCTTCGCTTCAACATAACACAACTTCCTGAGTCGTCATCATCCCTTCATTTATTGAACTACACATTTACAAATCATAAACATATTTTTGGCTTGACAATCTGGTATGTAATAAAACAAGACTTCTTTACTAGCCAGGATGCTGCTGATTTGCTACAACTATTAAAAGCTAATACTGTAATATTGGCCAACAACATGCACAACAAATGGAGAGTCCTTCACCCTTTGCAAAATAAAGCCAAACATTAATGGTTTATATATGTATTAAAACTCCAATTTTTCCAATTTCAAGAACCTTTATTGGCATATGTATTAAAACTCAAGAAGGGCCATTTAAAATCAGTGCAAACATATGAGGTTTGTCCACCCTGAAGACTAATGTCAACTGCATATGGAGGCCACAGAAATCGTTTCTATGTGACATAAAACTACATGAAGGTAATATCTGAAGGCTAAAGGGAGCCTCCACACAAGAACAACTCAGTTTTAATGGCCAAGCCAAAAGACAATTTACAGCCTTAGGCAGACAAGATGCTCTTCACCTACTCCACATGGAAAAGGATTTGTTAAAAAGGTCAGATAAGGTACACCCAGAAATTTAGTTGCATCTGAAAAAAATAAATACAAAACTGTCTGTTTGAGACACTTTTGTGACCCACTGAGCCATCACTTTCACAATAAAATGCAAGAACAGTTCAGACACATGTACCTTTCAGCTTAGGATACACTCCCAAATTACCTTGATGGAAAGGTCAATCAAAAATGAAACAGACATTGGCTACGACAATGTGGTATCCATTCAAAAAGGAAAAAAAATATAATCACCAAGTTGATCTCAAGCCAGACAGAAGAGCAACACACATAAGATTGCCCCACTTTACCTCCAAATACTGTGGGAGTTAAATTAGGCCAAGTCAGAGGACTTGCCTGAGGTTAATACTGTCAGGTTAATGAGCTCCAGATCATAGCTGAGCAGGCTGAAAGGTGATTTGTTTTTATTAAGTGGTCTCTAAGACCAAAATCTGTCCCCAATCCATGCTCTTGGGTTTCAGCTCACTTTTATAACTCAAATATTTGTATGCTTACTCCGAATACAATAGATGTTGCTGGTTCTATGCACTGGGAGGCAGGAGCCTGGAAATCAGGAGGCTTTACACTAACCCAGGAACTTTGTGGCTAATTTCTATAAATTTTCATCTGTGAAACGCTGAAGAACGACACTACACAACGGCAGCAATTGAGATGCACAACTTTCATAATACATTTGCTGCCAGCTGAATTGCTTTTGACTTTTCAAAAAGGATGAAGAAGAGAAGAGACTGAATAAGGCTGATCATCGTCTCAAAAATGGTGTACCTTTTCCCACTGAGTCATATGCCACTTTGAGGCAATCTCAGAGTTTTTGATAATAGACATGTCTAGACCTAACACCCTAAGTTCCTTGGAGAAGGAGAGGTATGTCAACAAATACATTATTTTAGAGAATTGATAGTATCAAATATTATTCTAATCTAAAGCATGTCTATTTTTATTTAATCCAGTATTTTGTTTCTCAACCAGGTATGGGTACCACCAGAGGTACTTGCAATGGTGTACAGTTATATCAGCAGTGTCTTTGGATACCTTCCTCTAGGCAGCAAGACTCGGTATGCCACCTAACATACAACAGTAGCAGGCTTGGCCAGCAGAGCTCCAAAGCATACTTTTCATGGTTGATAAAACTCTCTCATTCAACTTGAGCTTCTTACATGTGTTGATTGTGTCTCATCTGGCCTCACAATTCAGAAGTAAATGGCGATTGTGTCATTGTCAGTTACTTCCAGTGGTAATTTGATACTTCCAGTGGTAATTCGTGTGAAGTGGTGTGGTGGAAGACAGATGTTGAAAAACACATGAAAATGTGATACATTTATATTTTGTACCCATTTAAGGACAGTGATGGGAGAAACAAGAAAATGAATACAGTATCAAAAATAATAATTACTGTAGTCCTGTTTCATCCAAATCCTACACATTTTATCTTTCAACCTGGTGTCATCACTAGCAATATTTTCCTGATGTTCCACAATTTTCCAATCACCTCTCATTCCCCAAGTCACATTTGGCAGATACTCCCCTGAGAGTTTTAACTAGCACAGTGAACAATATGTTCACTGGGAAAACTAAAATGCAGCCACACAGAAACGCTAATTTCTCCATCCTACTTAACCCAAATAGCACTTACTCACCCCTGTAATCCAAATAAACAGAAATACGTTATATGCTGCCCCTTAATATGCAGAGTTTACTTTAAGGAATACTGTACTTAATTCAGAATATTCACTACCACTTCAATGTATTTAATTTGAAGGGGCACCTTAGTCTAAGCATTTTATTTCAGCTTCCTTTCCCCCTGCCATTCATTTACTAAATTTCAGAAGATTTTTAAATATGAAAGCAGCATTTCAAGGAAAACTTTTGCATTGAGTTCAGATTAAATATGTAACCGATAATTAGATTTTCATTCTTTCCTTTCGAGCACTCATCATATCCCAACATCTCCATTCTTCACTGTCCTGTTTTATTCCAGTCCCGAAACAGCAAGAACCAGGAGGAGGCTTTATATAAGATTGGGAAGGATCCCTGTGCTGCCCTTCTATTGGCCTTCGACTCTCATACAGCTTTCAGCATTGCCAAACTATCTCTAAGGCAGCCAGAAAACTTTAACGCCCATTTAACATAAGGCACTCAATGACCCTATTGCCTTACCCCACAACCATTATTTAGAGTGCATTTTTGCAAAATTTACTGTGAATTCAACCCACATTTTGCCCTATGTTTTTTATCATATGCTTATTGTGTCCTGATGTTTTATTACTCATGTTTTTATGCACAGTATGATATTTTCTGTGCTTGAACTACCTTTGAGAATAAAGGTTTAAGTGCTGATTTTGTTGGCCTCAGGACCAAACCCAGAATTCCTAAACCCAAAGGCCAAAATTCCTACTCCCTGAAGCCAAAATGTAGGACACTTTAAAATAAGCTAAAACACTTGTTGGGGGGGGGGGGTTTTCTGGGAGGTGGTGGGTACTAGCAGGGCTGGTGGTGCGGGTTTCTGGGTGGTGGGGGGTTACTGGCAGGGCTAGTGGGAGGTTCCTAGGGAGTGGTGGGTACTGGCAGGGCTGGTGGACAGTTTCTGGGGGGTGGTGGGTATTGGCAGGGCTGGTGGGTGGTTTTTGGAGTGTGGGCGTTCTGGCAGGGCTAGCAGGGGGTTTCTGTCAGTTGGGGAGTTCTGACAGGGTTGGTGAGGGGTACTGGGGGGTGGTGGGTACCGGCAGGGCTGGTGGAAGGATTCTGGGGGGTGGTAGGTACTGGCAGGGCTAGTGGAGGGTTTCTAGGGGTGATAGGTAATGGCAGGGCAAGTGGGGGTTTCTGGGGGGTGGGGGTACTGGCATGGCTGGTGGGAGGTTCCTGGGGGTAGTGGGGCAGGGCAGTAATGGGGATCTGGGAGAGAAAGAGAGGCACTTACCATATAAGCTGCCTGGCTGGCTGGGGAGGCTGTTGCCACGTGGGGGAATGCGCGCAAGTGGCTCTGAGCCCCCCGGCCGGCAGGGAAGGCTGTTGCCGCGCAGAGGAGCGCACAGGGGAGCGCGCAGGGGTGGCTCTGAGACACCCTCCATGGCTGACCGGCCAGCTGTCTGGCTCCGCATGGCTGCAGAGGTGGCAAGGGGCTGGACCGTGGGCAGGGCTTCTAGCCCAGGGCCAATCAGGAGGCAGGAGAGGGACCTCCTCCTGGCCCGCCTCCAGTTTCCTTCTCTGTGAAGCAGGAAACTTAAAACAAAGTAAAATGGCGGTGCCCATGGGTGCCACTTTCCGGACACGGCAGGGGGTTTCCCTATTGTGCCATTTCCAGAGGTGTCCGGGAATTTCTGGACGTCTGGACACCCTGCCTCAGGATGATCAGTTGAAGAAACCTGCAAGTTTATATCTCCCCTCCAATCCAAGCAAGGAGACTCTAAAAGCTCTTACACATAGTATGGTGTAATGGTTACAGTTGGAGACTTGCAGTCCTATCTTATCCTGTGCTGGAACAGGCATGCAGGCTGGCAAGCAGTACAAGGCAAGCAAGCAGTACAGGGTTGGGAATAACAATGGTACAACCCGAGGCAAGTGGCATCAATACTTGGGGAAAAGAGAAATGTGCAAGTAGTCTGAATAAGTTGGCCACCTGAAGAGATGGCACAGTTCCCAGCAGCATAGCACCAGGCCAGGCTGCCTGGGAGACAGGTGAGAATTGAGCCCAAGTGTCAGTCTAAGTGCATGTCTGCCCAGCCCGGTGTAATCATGGGACTGCCCACACTCCTCCCAGCTCAGAACCGGTCCCCATTCCATCATCTCCACTCTCCGAAGAACCCCATGTTCACTGAGGCAGGATGGCACACATGTTGACTGGTTTGCTGGCACAGTGAAGCCAGATTCAGCTTCCATAAGCTGGTTGCACCTCTCTGGACATATTAGGACGCTTCCTGACACCATACCTTATCCAGTTGACCAGTTAGGCTTACTGTGAAAGGCAGAGTGGCACAGCATATCCTAAAGTTCCGCAAAGTCCACAGACATTAGAGTGCATGGACATCCAGTATCATTAGAGCATGAATGCAGTGTTCACTGCCCAAGTAGGCTTTATGGCCCTATAAGCTAGCTGTACAATTTGTCTGAATGATGATGATAGTGTTATCGCTATGCTAGGACACTACCCAGGGCCAAGACATTCAAATTATTTGTCGATCCATTATTATAGGGCAGTCTTCACAAGGTCTTAAACCCCATCTTTCATTTAAAGTGGATCTCTAAATATGCTATCCAACAGAAGATGAAGGAAGTGGAAAAAGCGCTCTCTAAAATCTCTGAATTTGAGGAGAAATAACATGCCCCCATAGCAACTAGTTGATTTTGTTTACTTAATTTTTATGCTAGAATTTAATAAGATGGACATAAAGAATACCAGGAATACTATGCATTAAAGGGCCTGCATGAGTGAAAATCACACTGCATCCTAAGTTGCCTCACACAAAACAGCTAAGTGATCTTTCACTGTGATTTAGCAACCCAAGCAAAAAGAAAAGATATCACCTTAAAATAAAGAATAATGTTTAGATATATTGGTGGGTGCCTGAAAGGAAATCTCTAACTCATCATGCTCCGCTTTCAAGGGAAGCTTTAAAACAAAATGGAGACACTTCAAAATATCTATTCATTTTGTGCTTGTGGGAAAGAAACTAATCTTTCATGCCTTTAGGCAGTTAGTTATGTGGTCTTCCAGACTGAAAAAGGGGATGTTTGAGACTATCAAACTGAATATACATTCAGGTACCAGACTCACTCAGCCTTTTGGAGGCAGTTCAATAATATTATTTTTTGAAATATTGCAGTCCAAAAGATGATAAACCTTAAAGATCGAGATTCCATCTTAATTCTGTGAAGGTTGAATCCAGCTTTCTTGCAGAGACCTCTGAGCCAGAAGCTCAGGGGAGCTGAAGGTGGGGCTCGAATCTGGCAGTTAGCTATTAATTAATTAATTAAAACTAGCAACTAATTTTTTCCATTTTCTTGTAAACCGCTTTGTGAACTTTTCAGTTGAAAAACGTTATATAAATACTGTAGAAAGTTATACCAGATCCAGACCTTGGTTCCTGGGCAGTTGACAGCAACCTATGGCTGTTCTTCTCTCCTTGGATCGAAACCACTTCTAGTAGGGGCTTAGATCCAAGTAGACACATTCTGGCTGTGCTTGACTTACATAGGGAAAGGGGAAATGATTCCCTTCCTGCAGTAGCACAGCAGAAGCCCCAATCCTTGCACTGGATATAGTGCAGGCAAACCAGTGCAAATGAGAATTGTGTTGTGAAATTATTGATGTTTAATATTCTGTGCCATTTCAGCAAATAACATTACAATAGAAAGTTGTTCTGATTTCACTCAGTGGGCTCTAGATGTCAGTTTTTTTCCTGTAAGTACTGCTCCTAAGTACACAGCTGAAGATTTTTTTTTAAATCTGCATATGTATCTTGTTAGTTTGACATTATAATTGACACTAACAAATTATAATTTAGCTCTCTATGGTGGGAATTGATAGACTTTAAACACAATCCTAACCATGTCCATTCAAAAGCCCCAAAGACCCATACGTTCAATGGGTCTTACTCCCATAGTAAGACTTTACTGTGTCAAGTTAATGAAGTCCTTGGGCTGTCCCTGGTTTATGGCACTTGTAAACAAAATTCTTTTCAGAGGATTGCAGCATCCTTTTGTGAAGAAACTGCATTTTAAAATACATTGCTTCAAACTGCCAACTTCTTGTGTGGGTACAAATACTTTCCAACACAGCAGCCTTATTCAAACAATTTGCCCTCTGGATAAATTCCAGTAATTTTAAATGTTACCCACTTATGAACATATACAGATACTTTGGGGAGTTCTCCACCACAGGGCAGTTGCAGCGCTCATTAAAATATAATAAGCTCCACGATGAACAGAATAAACATTCATTACAAATTAATGAGAATAATTAGTATTCGAATAGTCCTGTGGAGCAAGACTCATTGCTTTTTATGGAGATGGTGATGGCCGTAGTCATGGTTCAAACGAATCAAAGTGTCAAACTGAATCTTAAAGAATCCAAAGCTTCATCCTTAATTCTAAAACCATGTTTAACCTTTTATTTTCAGAATTGACTCAGAACTAGATCAACACACGGGACTAAACATGTAAACCACTTTATATATCTTTTCAAAACAGGTATAAACATTTATCATTATCCTCAAAGTTAAGGGCAGTGGTGTGCAAACATTTTGGCAGGAAGGCCACAGAAGCTCTCCTTTTTGGCAGGAAGGCTCTCCAACACTGTTTGGGGGTTGGAAAAAAGAATCAATTTACATTTTAAATTTGAATAAATTTACATAACTTCAGGTGAAACTTATATGATGAATGAATTCAAATCAGTTTACGAACATTTTCACACAAAGATTGCGCGCATGGCCTCTGCTGTCCCCAGAACACTCCTCCAGGTGTGAGGAAAGCTTCCCTCACCTCCAGAGAATTATAGGGCTCACCCATGGGCCAGATGGAAAGGGCTTGCCGTGGGCCATATCTACAGAATCAAATGTCCATTCCCGTATATGTTCAAAATTAAATTACAAGAATAAAGAAGTGTATTTCAAGAGTACATATCGCAACACAAATTAACTCAAATTAAGCCTCTCTCTCTTTCTTTTCCTGCGAAGGAATTTGTTCATCTGACACACATACATAATTACCATCTACCCTGTAGAGCTACTCAAAATCATGGCTTACAGTTGACTTGTATGTCATCCATAGTAATGTGTCACCAAATAATGTCAACATCTTCCTACAACATCATAAAATTGTATCCTTTCCTCTCTATCTACTCTGCCTAAAACATTAGTTCATGCTCTGGTAATCCAACTTTATTGCAACCTTCTCCTCTCTACTCTTTCATTGGCTCATCTCAGCCCCCTTGCCTCCAGCCAGTTTTTTGACACTGGTACTAACTTGCCATTCTAATTACCAAAACCCACATCAACTCTTATTAATCCCTCCATTGGCATTCTGTCCATTCCCAGATGTAACACAATCTTGTAACACAATCTTGCAACTATAAGCCATGATACACAAGGCCATTATCTTGTAGCCTTGTTGCTTCTTATCTCTGGTTTCATGCCCCTTCACAGTCCACCCCATGACCTCCCCTCCTCCAGCTCCAGCACCTTCAGCTGCCCAAAGGTCTCCTGCTACTTCCACTGCCTCTGCCTTTTCTTCATTGCTGCCACTTATACCTAGAACTCTTTCCCTGATCACCTGTGAAAAGCCCTCCTTTTTACCTCTTTCATACCCTTCCTTAAAACACACTCTGCATGGTCCCCACTCCCCAACCTCCTCCCAAGTATAGTAGATAGTTCAAAAACAAAAGGATATGCTTTGGGATGTTTTCTGTACTTTTTCAACTTACCACAGGATTGCAGGGGAGAAGGAATTGCTAACCTGAATCCCTCAATCTCCATTTCCAACCCAAAGTTCTCTCTCTCTCTCCTTATTCAATTTCCAGTCCTTCTTTGTGGCCGATTCTGTTCTGCTTTCCAAATGATTGACTGGTATTCAGTCCACCCACAAATAAAACGGGAAAGATGTTGAGGACAGCAATAAATTATCTTCTTCTCTCACACTCCTCACTTCCCCAAATAGTAGGACATTTCAGGGCAGCCTTCTCAATTCACTTGGGAAGAGTGGAGATTTAAAATACTGTCAGGATATCTATTTACAAACATAAACTGAATCATGGTTTGCTAGCCGAGGGTAAAAGCTAATGCCAGGCTGCAATCCTATTCATGCTGGGAATAAATCCCATGGAGCTTCATAGGACTTTTGTGTAGGCATGCTTTGGATTGTGCTCTCAGTTCCTGAAAAACAAGCAGTCATAACTGAAACTCCTCCAGGCTGCTGGATGACAGCCAGCTATAAAACTCTAACTTTTTCTCTTTTGCTCAGTCCAAATTGCCTCGTTTTTCCTTCCCAGCCACACAATTTGTCTGGCCTTTGTTTTCTATTAAGTATGATCAGTGGCCCCCATGTGGTCATCAAATGGTCCTCTGCTGTCTAACACACTGTGTTCTAACTTACAGAGGTCTTGTGGATGCAGAAGGCATGGGAATCAATCAATTACTGTAGATGGCTTAAGATACTAACATCGGAGAGCTCTTTGAATCCTTGCCACCATAAATAAATGTTGCTTCACAATGATCAGATGCCCTCTTTTTCCATGGACATGCCCTCTTTTTTAGTGTTGTGTCCTGAATAATCTTCATTGTCTTCCTTTTCCTTGTGAGAAGGCAGCATGTAGCTTTCGTGTAATTAATTATGGTTGCAGTCCTAAGCTCCATTTAGGCCAGCATAAGCCCTATGCTGGTTTCGGGGTGCTGACCAATAATCCACTCACCAGATGCTGAAGGGGTTAATCCTTGCAAGTATTATCATATTCTCAAGAAAGTGAGTCATTCCTCACATGGATGGTTCTAGAACCAACAGAAGACCTCTGACAAACACATGTTGGTTGCTGAAAGGAGCCACACAGGGCTCATCAGACTATCCTGATGGACATATGTAGAAAGACACATTCCTGAACCTAAATATGAACAGAAATAATTCTTAAGCCAGTTTTCTCTTCAGTTGACACAAAAGAACTATTGCCATTTGACTTATTTAATATATTTTGTCACATCTTGCCAATGAGTTTATTCCTAAGATAACCTGTAGGTGGTCGAACAACAAAAATCAACAACTCAAAGACAAAACAAAGGAAAACAATTTCAGGGAAAGAAGGTAATGTGACAATCAATCTAGCAACTATAATAAATTGTGAGTGAATGCAGAGCATTTGTTCATGAGCTGAGTGAAATGTGGAGGTATTTTATGAATGTGTCAAACCAAATTATTATTATTACTTGCAAATAACATTTGGGGAAAGAAAAAATTAAGAATTATGATTCTGAGATTTAATTTCACTTACAATTAACTTTTGCTCTCTTGTGTCTGAAATGACTGTTATTGCATGAAAATAGTTAATACAAGCCTTTTGAAAGATGCCTGAAGTTTATTTCACCTTTCCTTGAAAGCCATGATTTTATACATGGAAGAGTCAGCACTTCAGGCAGCGAACGCTATATATCAGCGTTAAAAATACCTTTCTCCAGTCAAGCAAAATCTCTCTCACTAAGCAACTCACAGGAGCAGCCTCCACTTGAGTACTTCATGCTTACCTCCTGTGACTGGAACAGCCACACATTTCATGACAAATACAGCAACAGCTATGAATGCCGGTGCGCTCAAACAGTCCAAACATCAAAAGAAACCAGGCACTTTTATTATTCTTGTAAAAGCTGGACTCAGTCATCACAAATGAAATGTTTGCTGGGTTACTGGACTGAAACCCAGGGAAATTGACATTATTCTGATAAATTTAAAGCAAAATGTGGACAGACAAGGGAAAAGGGTAAACAGAATGAGGAAAATACGTACCAAAGGTATAGCAGCTAAACAGTGTCCTTCCTACCATCTCCTGCTACATGTTTAAGGGTGCAATTCTAACCCAATGATGATCATATAGCCCAGTGCAAAGCTCAAAATGTTGCCTTGGAAATGATGTCACAACTGGAAGTGATGTCAGCCCTGGGTATTTTAAAAAGAAAATTGGGGGGAAACCTGCCTCCTCCTCCTCCTCAGCAGTTAATCACCCATTTGCTCTGCTAGCGGCATAGCTAAAGCACCTATTTGCTATCTCGAGTTAAAGTTTATTTATTATTATTTATTAATAATAATTATTAATTATTAATTATTATTACTACTACTACTACATTCCCCCATCTCAGTCCTTGAGAGGAAAGAGGCCAGGACCTGAGTTCAGGCTGGGGAATCACAACATCCCAGCTGGATAACCATTGTCCTAATGCCTTCAGTGCTTATTAGTAAATTTACAAACACAATATAGCTGTGTTTACAGCAGTAGTTATAATATAGCAGTAGTTCTCAAATCTTTAGGCATTGGGCCCCACTTCTTAGGACTCAGTGGAAATTACTTCATTAATGTGGAAATGATGTTATGACCAGAAGTGACATCATCAAGCAGGAAAACTTTTTTTTTTTAACAAAAATTAAATTAAGGGCGCAATCCAGAAGTGCAGTTGGGCTACCCTATCTATCACTGGGCTCACCCAACTGCAAGATGGGCCACCGCAGTTTATCCTGGAAATGGCTTGGGGCAGCCAAAGGCAACATAAGCTGCCACAAGACAGATGGAACTGGGCTGCCCTAGCCGGGCCAGCCTAGGCAGTTCAGGGGAGGCATGTTGAGGGCATGTTTAGCATTGCTGAGGGCAGAGCAGTTACTCTGTATCCAGAGCCTGTTTCCAGGGCAGAAATTTCTTCTTCCAGCTCCTCAGAGTTATACCACCCCATAGGGGTCCATGATAAGGCAGAGTAAGAACTGCGGCGTTGACCCAAAATCTGAGTTCTTGGCCAGCCTATCTACAACCCCTGCCTCTCAACTTTAGGATATGACACAACTATGGCAGCCCACTAACCTGTGGATAAAGCAGGCCACTCCAAGAAGCCCCTTGTATTCATTATAGACTGTACTGGCAGTCTCCTTCTACGGCTGTTACTGGTTGTCAGGGACTCTTTATAAGGCAAGCACCACAGCTGTTCCTTGTTCAGTGTGATCTGAGGGGGGTCTCCTCAAGAGCAAGACCTCCCCAAGTGTCACTGATTTGGTGCCTACTGAGCATGCTCTGGAGCAGTTAGGGCAGTCCAGGCTTCTTGACTCTCTAGATGCAGCATAACTCTCTGCTCTGGATACAGAATAGTTGGGGAGCCCCGCTAGGGCACTCCTCACTGCCCTCACTCTGGATTGTGCCCTGTAAATTAAATGTTTACAGACAGTATAAGCTTAAATGATTATTTAAAATAAAGAAGAATCCTTCTAACCTTCCAATCAGCTGCTCATCTCCTTAGTAACATTTTCCTAAACTTCTGAAAGGTTGGAATCCTATCCATACATACTCAGCAATAAGTTCCATTGAGCATCATTGTTAAATGCATATACATAGTAGACTGTTAAAAGTATAGGTCTGTAAAATTTCCACAAACGCAATCATATAACATGGTAACATCAAGGTGAGCTATACACAGTATTAAAAATAAAAAGACAAATTGAAATGAATGAGGACCCACCTGAAATAGGCTTGAGACCCACCTAGTGGTTCCCAGCCCACAGTTTGAGGAAAAAATACATTATTTATAACTAAAGTGGTACCTTGGTTTATGAGAATAATTCTTTACAGAAGCATGTTTGTAATCCAAAATGCTTGTAATCCAAAATGGATTTTTCCATAGGAAACAATGGAAACTCAGACAATTGGTTCCACAACCAAAAATATTTACCGGTATATAAAAATAATTAAAACATTGTAATAAAAAACACTGTACAATACTGAACTGTACTGTACCTTTGAAAACCTTCATGGCTGGTGTGAAGGAGATAATGTATTCCCAAATTAATGTACAGTGGTACCTCTCATAACAAGCACCTCACATAACAAGCGTTTCACATAACAAATATAAATTTCCAAGAAATCTTGCTTCACATAACAAGTTCTGTTTACTTAACAAGCAAGCATGCTATGGGCAAGCGTGCTATGCAGCCCTGATGCTCCGCACAGAGGTTCTTTAAAAGGGCTGCTGGCCAGCGCTGTTGCCACTATTTGCTCCCAAGTTGGGGGCAGTTGCCTGAGGGTGCCAGAGGCAGCTGTCCCTAACTGCCCCCAAGTGCCCCTACCAGCCACCTTGAACCTCCAGTAGCAGCCCAGGTAAGCCTCCCAGGAAAGTGTCTTGGATTGCCACCTCCTAACCATGTCGACCCAGAAGTTAGCCCCATTGTTTTAAATGGGGCTTACTACCAGGAAAGTATCTTTAGGATTGCAGCCAAAGACTGCAATCCTAAAGACACTTTCCTGGGAGTAAGACCCATTGAACACAGTGGGGGTTACTTTTGAGTAGACATGGTTAGGATTGTACTCTAAGTTGACTTCATAGGATCATGCACATTGAATGCATGTTTTGAATTCAATTTTAGTGTTTTGTCATCATTTTTAAATACAGTTAATATTTTTATATGAATATTTTTGAGGTTGTGGAACCAATTGTCTGAGTTTCCATTGTTTCCTATGGGAAAATCCACTTCACTTAAAGAGCGTTTCACTTAAAGAGCATGCCTCCAGAACGAATTAAGCTCTTTATGTGAGGCACCACTTTATTAATTTTAATAACGTATTATTTAAATTATATCCAAAGTAAGCACGTTCTTTAACACTGCAATCCTAGGCAGATGTACTCAGAAGTAAATCCCACTGTGTCCATGGGAAATCCTATTCTATTCATGGGACTTACTCTTAGGTAAGTGTGTACAGGATTATAGCTGCAGTTGAATACTGTTAATTTAATTAACAATTACAATAAGCTTTAATGAGTGGAATTGAATTACACAGCACCGCCCCTTATATAACAAGTGGAACTCTTCTCCTCCCCATTAACCTCTTGACAAGAACAAACAGGAAGCAATAATACTGATGAGGATCAGTGGTGTTTTTAAGAAACAAAGGTTCACAGACGCATTACTGCAAATCACATTGCACAGACATACTCATTAAAATTTAGGGAAGAAATAGACTTGGCATAGCTCACACAAATTATAGGTAGGATTAATTTAGTACACTCATTCTCCCTCCTACCTCCCTCTAAACCAATTATGGCATTATAGCACTGGATGCTAAGAGGATGATGAGACATTGGCTGAAATCCTATACACAATTACATGGGTAAGTTTTATTGAACTCACTGTTCAGAGTTCAGTTGAAGGAATTGGACTTAGATCAAGAAGAACCAGGTTTAAATCCACACTCAACCATGAAGCTTCCTGGACGATGTTGGGCCAGTCATTATCTAGAATCACCTACCCTGCAGGGTTGTAAGGCCAAAAATGAAGGAAAGAAAACCACGTACACAGCCCTGAGCTCCTTGGAGAAAGGATACGTAAGCATGTGAAAATAAAATAGTCCTTATTCTGAGAATCTACTCAGAAGCAGGTTCCACTGTGTTAATTGAAAGGTATGTCTAGGACTTCAGCCTTAAAGATGTTATAACACTCCTAAAAATGTGGACTCCTAAAAATGAATGTAGTGTTGTTTTTATCTTTGTAAAACACTCTTGACCTTTATGAAATAGTACATGAACTGATTAAAGATGGGCATGCAGAAAAAATAGATGTTTTCTATCAAACATTATGCTCCACCATTATCAAGGGGAGAGTTAAGCACATTATTTCTCTCTCACTGAAATCAATGGAATTTAAAAGTGCTTTACTTTGGCTGGAACAAGCCCAAGGCCTTTTATGCAGGACTTTTACTTTATGGAAAAAAATAAAGTTCAATTCAGCCAAAGTTAAGTACTTAATAGACTGCAATCCTAATCTTCAATTAGGCTGGCATAAGTCCTTTGCTGACCTGAAGGTGTCACAAAAAATGCCATCAGGCACTTCTGCCCCATTCCTGGAGGGGATTAGGCCAGTGCAGAAGCATATGCCAATCTCCCCCACATCAGGGGAAGATATGCTAGCTGAGTTAGGTTGACCTAAATTAGTTAGGATTGCATCCATAGTGCCAATATTTCAATGGTAGAGTTCAGCAAAGTCTGAACTCTTCTTTCCCACTGAGGTCAATGGGACAGTAACTTGGTCTGGAATATGTCCACAGTTCACCAGCAGCCTATAAATCTCAGTCAATGATCCTATGCAATTACCTGGAAGTAAGGGCCATTTTACTCAGTGGTACTTACTTCTGTTTATTTAATTTATATGGAGATAACATTATGGATAAATGGAATGGATGAATCACAAGCCAGAATTAAGGTCACAGGGAGAAATATCAATAACTTCAGATACGCAGATGATACCACTCTAATGGCAGAAAGTGAGGAGAAACTAAAGAATCTCTTGATGAGGGTGAAAGAAAAAAGTGCAAATTGTGGCTTAAAACTAAACGTTTTTAAAAACCAAGATCATGGATTCTGGTCCCATCAATTTGTGGGAAATAGAAGGAGAAGAAATGGAAGTTGTGACAGAGTTTATTTTTCTGGGCTCTAAGATAACTGGAGATGGTAACTGCAGCCAAGAAATCAAAAGATGCCTGTTTCTGGGGAGGAAAGCTATGACAGGACTAGACAACTTAATTAAAAGTCAATTAATCACCTTGCATATAAAGTTCCATCTTGGTTAAAAGCTATGGTTTTCCCTGTGGTAATGTATGGCTGTGAGAGCTGGACCATAAAGAAGGCTCATCCCAAATGATAATATGCTTTTGAGTTATGGCACTGGAAAAGACTTTTGAGAGTCCCTTGGAGATCAAATCAGCCCATCCTGCAGGACATTAACCCTGAGTGTTCACTGGAAGGACAAATACTGAAGCTCAAATATTGTGGCCACATCATGAGAAAGGATGACTCCTTTGAAAAGAGCCTGATGCTGGGAAAAACTGAAGGCAAAAGGAAAAGGGGGCAGCAGAAGATGAGGTGGTTAGATAGTGACACCAAGGCAATGAACATGAATTTGGAGGGACTTCAGAAGCTAATGGAGTACAGGGGGCCTGGCGTGCTGAGGTCCACAGGGTCATGAAGAGCTGGACATGACTGAATGACTGAACAACTTACAGTACTTCTGAGCAGAAATGTATGGGATTGTGCAGTTAGTGTATGGCCCAGTACTTCCTTTTCTTTGCAGTTGGAAGAAAATGCAATGGTATGGTATTTTTAAAAAATAAGCTGAGCTATGAGAAACAATGGGAGTTAGTGACTTTGAGCACAGTCCTAACCATGTCAACTCAAACATAAATCCCATTGTGTTCAATGGGTCTAATGCCCAGGAAAGTGTCTTTAAGATTACAACATTTTTAATCCTTTTTTTCCTTTTTGCAGAAAGGGAAAATCTATGCATACTGTTCATTTTTCTGTATATTTTATATTCTAAATTAAAGCTTTGAAATGTAAATAAGTAACAATAAATAAATCTCCCCAACTATCTGCTTGGCAATTGTGGTTTACTAGTTGCCCAAGCTGGTATCTCTGAAATCCAGACCTATATTTGCAGGGGGTAAAAGCTAGCCTCACCCACATCAGAAAACAATGAGAGCAAGTTGCCTAAGATATTAATTTCTGAGCAAAATTTTAACTTTCATCCCCACTTCCTTTCCCTCCACTGTTTCTATGTGCAAAAGGTGCAATTAGGGACATACTCATCTGTTATCCTCTTTGGGGGATATATGAGGCTGGCTTCTGGGGGAAGAGGCTGCATTGCATTTTTAAAGCTCCCCTCCTTCCCCAGGGGAAAATAAAAGTTTCTCTTGCTGTTGTTTCAGGGTTCACACCATGCAGCTCCTGCGCAATTCCCTCCATTGCATTTCCCTGGGTAATCTTATACTGGGTAATGTTTGGTGCTCAGCACATGGGAAGGGGGAAGAGGAGGAAGGACAGCAAAGGGGGGAAAGGGCTTGCATTTCGGTTCTCCCATCAACATGCAGCCTTCCTCCCTTCACCCTATAGAGGGGCACACCTGAGGGTGCTGATCCCTCCTCCCAAGCAAGTGCTTGCCTCCTTGCAAGTGTGCTAGCATACTCCCCAACGAACATGCAGGCACATGAACCCCTCAGAGGAAAGCAACAGCACTCAGCCCCCTGCATCAGGACCAGGGGAATGCGCCTATGGGCAAAGGATCAGATTCAGGAGGACCCACTTGAAGTTAACCCTTTACCACAAGATCAGAGACATCATCATCACCCCCCTGCCTTATCCTTGGCTTGAAAGGAGGGGGGGATAGCAGTAAGTGCAGACCCCATTTGCCCTTCCACAGATCTCGTCCCCCCTGCCCCCCCCCCCAATAAAAAGAGGGTGATTTTGATATCAAGCCTTACCTGGGCTCACCTGCCTTCTAAGAGCTGTCAGGTAACTTTTAATGGCTCTAAGAGGAAGCAACTCAAAGGGGGAGGTTGGAGGGCTTGTCTCCTCTGTGCACAGCTGGTCCCATCCCAGTCTAGAGAGAGCTGCTAAGGATCCCTTGATCTCCCCAGCTCCAGCTCTGATGCTGGCTCTGCTTTCTGCAGCTCAGGAAGGCAGAGCTGATTGGCTACTGCCGCCGCCTGGCTGCTTGATCCTCTGTTTTCTTCCTCCTCCTCCTCATCCCCCCACCCTGTTCTTGCCTTCAGTGCACCTTCTACAGGGTGGCTGCAAGGTGGGGGTGCCTCCTTTGCCTTCTGGCCACTGCAAGTCAAGTCCTCCCCAGAGACACATCAACAGCATCCCCAGCCAAGAAGCCTTGACTCAGCAGCATCCTTTAAGGATGGAGATCTGCAGACAGGAGGAGGAGAAGACAAGCTAAACAGGCTTAAGACAGGGTGAACATATGTTCTGCTTTTCCAGGACATGTCCTGGATTTTAGTCTTGTATCCTGGGGAAAAAATCTTCATTGTCCTCTTTTTCCTTGTGAGCAGGCAGCATGTAAATTCTTGTAGTTAATAAAATATCAGCCCAATCTTAAGCATGTTAACTCACGTTATAGTCAATGGAACTTACTCTTAGATAACTGTAGATAGGATTGCAGCCTGAATATCATAAATTTTATATAAAAGTTTTAAATTTAATAATAAGTAATATGTTAAGCACATGGAAGCTTTTAGCTTTTATTTTATCATGTCCTACATTTTTGGGGTGCCCTACATTTTTGAGGCTCTGTCCTCTTTTTGTGCTGATCCCTATGAACCCTATGACTAGGGCTGCTGTAATTCTCTTCCACAAAATTGGAACATGACCCTCTGTCCCATTTGCCACTATGTGAGCACAATCCCCGCAAATCAGAATTGCTCCTGATTTTCTAGACATATGGCAACCCTAGGTTGTGACATATGGTCACCTGGGATTAAGGAGAGTTGGTGCAGTGATTTGTGGTGGATAGTGGTAGTGGGCAAAAGCTGGTGACTATAAAACCAGGCTTACACACCAAGGTAACTGCATGTTCTCTTTTTCCAGAACATGCCCTCTTTTTTAGCCTTGTGTTCTGGGGGAAAAATTCTTTTTTGTCCTCCCTTTCCTTCTGAACTGAAAGCATGTATTGGCAACATTCATAATTTGGAATAAAATAATCTGGCTACCACATTATTACTGGGAGTGAAATGCATAGTATGAGTTTTGGGGGAAGTGAAGGAGCAACTTCAACTGGAAACAGGCATTATATTGCCCCATCAATTCTGCCCTATCAGGTACCAAGGGCATGTCTTTCCACCAGGTAAGCATTAGGTCAGGTGTGGCCAAAGTTCCTTAACATAAAACCCACATATGATAAACTGCAAACGTTTGAGAGGCACAAGAGAGATGTTTGAGAGCTGTGAGATTTTGAAGCATTTACATTCTTTAAATATTTACTCATACTTTCTTAATGTATTTACTTAAATAATTCACTCACATTAAACTTACATTTTAATTCAATGGACTCTCATTTTTACCAGGTGAATTATACAGCTTGAAAATCTCTTATTTCCTTTTATACTAATTGTGATGCAAAAAGGAACTCATCTAATACATTTCTGAGAGCCCTACATTCCTTGTCAAAGAAGCACATGTGGCTCGGGAGCTGTGGTTTAGCCACCACTGATCTATGTCATTAATGACAAGTGGTACAATCTTAAGTGGCCACCTGGCCTGATGCAAGTCCTTTGCACTCACCCAGGGTGTCAGATATGTGCTGTAAAGCAGTCCCATGCTGCTCTGCTTGTATCTGCATCACCTTCTGAGGTGACTCATACTTGGATCTATGTGACTAGATGTCTCAGCTGCAAAAAGAGGCAACCCAAAATGTAGGATATCCAACTTAATGTAGGACACGATAAAATAAAAGTTAGAAACACTCATACTGATTTCACATGGTTAACTTTAACACTATCCCTACAATCCAGAGTAACTACAGGAAGTCGTAAGAGGCACTTACTCGTAAGAGGCACTTACTCAGATTGCTCTATGCATTTCCCATAGATTTCTCAAAGGTGGCACTGTAACTACATTGGTGTAAAAGGTCCCGTAGTTACTCTGGATTGTAGCCATAATATATTACATATAATTTATTAATTACAGAAGCTGTGAGCCACTCCCAGGGAAAGGGAGGACATTTTAAATTCTTTTCAAGGAAATGTGGCTAGAACAGGGTTTCTCAAAGTGGGGGTCGGGACCCCTTTGTGGGTCACCTAGAGCTTTCCTGGGGGTCACCTATAGACCCCTGGTGCAGGGGGCCAGGTCAGGCTTGCCAGACCTACTGTAGCTGCGCACACACTGGGGCTGACTGACAGCCTCAGGGCCCAATCCTATGCATGCCTACTCTGAAATAAATCCCATTATAGACAGGAGGCCTTTACTCCCATGTAAATGTGGATAGGATTGCAGCCTCAGGGCCCAATCCTATGCATGCCTACTCTGAAATAAATCCCATTGTGTTCAATGTGTGCATAGAACACACATTTCATTTGTAACAATGAAAATACATCCTGCATATCGGATATTTACATTATGATCCATAACAGTAGCAAAATTACAGTTATAAAGTAGCAACGAAAATAATTTTATGGTTGGGGATCCCCACAACATGAGAAACTTATAAAGGGGTCACGGCATTAGGAAGATTGAGAACCACTGGGCTAGAAAGGATGCATTCTGGAAAAAAAGGATGCCTCATCACCCTGTTTCCTGCAAAACTAAGGTTTCCATAATTCCCCCCCCCCACACACATACACATACAGGACCAGGTGGAACAAAACATCAGAAAGCTGGGGTGTGCTCTGGGGATGGGCCACGATCCTGCGCATGTCTATTCAGAAGTAAGTTCCATTATAGCCAATGGTGCTTACTCTGGGCAAGTTTACTCAGAGTTTACTATGTGCGTCTGGGCAAATGTCCTAGGAGCTGCTGGGCAGGGGTGTGTGCCTGCCTTTCCCAGCCAGGGTGCTGCTCACCCCAAGTGCTGGCCAGGGCTGTATGCAAGCCTCAAGCATTCCCGGGCCAGTGTGCTTCCTCCCTCAGCTGTTGGCTTAGGGTTGCCATTACAGTTTCCGGCTAAGTCATGACCCAGATTTCCTGGAGGAGTGGCAACCCTATGCAGAACTCCTATTAGGCATATAGATCATCACCTCTACCACAAACCCATCTTCTCTGGATTGCTTAATGCTTTAGAACCTCCAGGTGAACCTGTGAACTGTGAACACAGAGCATTGCTAACACATGTTCATACAGTACATATTTGGATCCTTCAGCATCAAATGGCTCAGGGCTGAATGGCTGAACTGATTCCATTGTAAAACATTCTGCTTGAAATAATGCGGAGATATGAAATCTCAGTCTGTGACATGATGAGTCCAGGGCAACATTTTTCAATCGGTGATATGTGAGTGGTTGTTGGTCAGTGTTAGAAGGAAGCTAGCCAATAAGTCTCCTTTCCTTCCTGCATTGTGTCCTGATCTTGATGGCCTCCCATCCCAGAAATAACTGTCAATGCCATCATCGTTAGTTACTTCTGGTGTTATGTGCAAAGGGCCAACATATGCCAAGTTATACATGGTGAGTGGTACATTGTGAAATGTGGCTCTAAATCAGCTGTTTTCAGGATCCCCTGGAATATTTGAAAGGGGCTCATCTGTAAACAAAAAAAAACACAAATGTTTTTGCTGCAATCCTAAGCTTCAGTTAGGCCAGCCTAAGCCCTGGCATAAGTCCTGTGCTGACCTGGGAGTGTCATAAGACGCTTCTGCCATAAGACGCTTCTTAGCTTTGATCCGCCTACCCTCTACCTTCCTATTGGTATTTGGGGTCATGGATGGACCACTGTTGCAGCCACATACTGCCATTCATGAGTCTACAGGTGCAACTCCGGGTGGAATTGAGATATCAGGAATGACAGGTTTGCTTTTAACCAAAAAGCCCCAATGGATTGGATCTGTGGCAGGGGTTTTTACCATGGTTTCAACCCAGATACGGAAAGCCAATAGGAGGTTTTTTCCCCTTTGTTCAACTATGCAAGAGGGAATATTCAAAAGGAAATATGGTGGGGAGGTAGAAAGTCCCTGCTGCAGATATAGTCCAGTGAGGGAGGAGGGAGATCAAGCTAAACGGCTATCTACAGAGTTTAAAAATAAGTATTAAAGTGCTACTAATTGGCTTAACACCATGTTTGGTTTAGCCCTAAGGATGAGGGCACAGAGTTGCAAACTTGCCTCCTGGGTTTGGCGAGAAAGCCATTTACTTATTAAAAATCTCTATATGCTGCCTCTTGTTGCAGCAAGACAGCATCAAGACAGCTCACAGCTGTTTAAAAACAAACAACCCAGTACAAATCATTTAAGAAAAATCATCAAAGCAAAGAATAAAACAAATGGCAGAAAGCAAGCAAAAGAACAACTGGAAACAAGTCAGCAAAAGGCCTGATCAAACAACAAAGCTGTACATTGCCACCAACCAACCCTCAGATAAGGATGGTTTTATCTGTACTGCCCACATACTGAATTTGTGTAAATTGTATGCATTACTTAAAGCAGAAGTAAACTGCCTAAAACACAGGTAATTGCTTAAGAGCACAATCCCAACCATGTCTACTCAAAAGTAAGCCCTATTGAGTTCAATGGATCTTACTTCCAGGTAAGTGTCTTTAGGATTATAACCTAAATGAGTAAATAAATGGGTAAATGTGTCATTCACGGTGAATGAGGGGACAGCAGTGGATGCAAATTTTTTAAAAAATACATTTTCAGTCTGTAATTGATTAAATCCACAGATGTGGAACCTGTGGATAAGGCCGGCCCACTGTTCTGCACATGTAGTGAGGGGAACTCTCCAAGTTTGGTGGACTTCCCTCCCTGCACAGGAAATCTCAGTGTCCTTACAAAATTATTTGGTGGATCCAAGACAGCACACACGGACCATCACTTTCTCACTTCTGATGCCAAAGCAGCAACTCCAAATTAATATGTCACAGGAGTGAAATAGAAAGCTTTGTAGAATAAGGTGTGTGCCCAAAGCAGAAGCTTCTTTTTAAAAAATGGATTGCCTCTTTTCCAGGAATGCCACCATCCCACAGAGGATAATGGATTTCTGAGTAATTGGATTTACAGCTCTTTGGGGAGCACAGCCCTAGTTTGTCTCCTTTTTAAAAAAAAAATGATATTATGACCCTGTGCCATGCCATAGGTAAGTCACAGATTCACACCTCCTTATGCAGAGCTGAGGAAGAATTATCATTTGGCTGATCCAGGTTTTGAATCGAGAGTAAACAAGTGCCAGACTCAGCTTATCCAGCTAGCCTTGGCACCTCTTCAGAAGCATAATTAACATATAAGTGGCAACACTAGCACAGATGCTCTTGGCAGCTTGGCATCCTTTTCCTCGCCAGAAAGACAAAAGTGTAAGCCTGCCTGGATCCAAAACAGAATAGACTGAAGTTACAGAAAAACCTTGCTGAAGAAGTGCATGGGTTGGAGACTAGGGGCAAAAATTGGCAGAAAAGCTGGCACTGTTGAAAAGTCTGCAGCAGGTCAAGGGATGTAAGAAGAGGGCCTCCTGCACTTGAGAAAGAGAGCCAAGCTAAGATCCTGTGCAGATTTAGTCACAGCAAGGGGATGCAATCTGACACTGGCAAAGCTTTTCAAGGAAATCCTTTTTAAAAAATCTGCACAAGGGAGGGAGGATGGCATGCTTAATCCCACAAGAGAGTCAGGAGTTTGGGATTTGAGAAAGCTCAGCTCTCCTAAGGAAGCAAAGCAAACTGCTTTCATGTGCTGTTTGCAGTCTTTGGGCTTGCTGTGGC
This sequence comes from Cryptoblepharus egeriae, assembly GCA_030015325.1. Classification (NCBI taxonomy): domain Eukaryota; kingdom Metazoa; phylum Chordata; class Lepidosauria; order Squamata; family Scincidae; genus Cryptoblepharus; species Cryptoblepharus egeriae. The sequence continues at coordinate 76,738,972 of JAREYC010000003.1, read as the reverse complement.
AAAATGTTTAAATCAAGGAACATACATTTCCATCCCAGTGCCATTAGCAGCTTGATTCTGATCAAGCATATTAGATGCTCTTTCCCAGATGCTCAGACTCTTTCCCTTTTGCAAAGTGTTTCCCTTGCAGTAGCAGGATTAAGGGCCTCTATCCTATCAAATTTTCCAGCACCAATGCAGCCATGCAATGGCATTTGTAGCGTCTTGCAATGGATGGGCAGTCATTGAAGCCACCTTGAGATAAGGGAATTTTTCCTCCTATCTAGGGGCTGTATTGTGGCTCCATCAGTGCTGGAAAATTGGACAGGATTAAGTCCCATGTTTGCCTACGTTCCCTCCTATGTACATGTAGGGAACTTAGAGACAGGAGAAAGAGAATTCCTCACCATCTTCTACCATTTCTTATAACTCCAGCTCCCATCTATTCCATGGTTGAAAACAGAAAAATTGTGTCCAGTTGTAAAGACACATTTTCACCCAAAGAATCATCGGCTGAGACTCCTTCAACCACTAGCTTAAGACTTGCCCATCTAATGACATGCCATTGTGACACCTTGACTGAAGGACCTGCTAAACTTGGATGCCACAATGAGAGGGGTGACAAACTGCCTTTGCCCCCTCTTACCCTTCAACATGGCAATCACAGAGCAGCAGGCACCTACTGCAGGTGTGCGGCTTTGGAGATACATTGGGTATGTGTTTGGGTAGCAGCTAAATGGAGATTGCTGTTTTGTGTAAGGGGTGTTGTTGTGGTATGCTCTGGACTGATGGAATGGTTAATGTGGTGCAGCATTAAAAAATAGAAGTCCTCTGAGTGTGTGCAGAGTGCAGCTCCCTGCCATGCTAAACCTTTTGAGGCAGTAAATAGAGATATTTATCCCCCTAAGTCTTTGTGAGGGAAAATGGCCTTACAATGGGAATGGAGGAAATTTTCAACCCCCTCTCCAAGGAGTCCTGCCAGGCTGTGCAAGTTTCTGGGAGTTTAGGAAGCCCAGGGGAAGTTTGGAGATTGATTGGCAGATTCCCCCCCCTAAAAAAAAAAGCTGGAATAAAGCAAATGTCTTAGGTGCAATTCAAGCCAAGGTTTGATATGCTGTTAATCACTGGAAACAAATGGGGAAGGAAAATATCTGTCAAGGCTGAGAAATTTCTTAATGTCACTGCTTACTTAATCAGAAGCTTATTGGTTGGTCACCAAATCTAGTCCTTAGAAAATATTGTGGCTGGAATGGACATTAGGCCCCAGGCAATCCCGTGGAGAGACATTTGTTGTTCTTTGATAAAAGGAAAATCTGAAATGCTTCATGACAACTGGGCCCAGTTTTAATTTGTTGATACCTGGTCTATTAGCAGTGTAACCAGGGAATGGTTTCTCTGTCCTACAGCTGCCACTCAAAACACATGCAGCAGAACTTGCTAGGTGGGTGGGTACTTATCAGAGTGTGCAGAAAGTACTAGGACAGCAGTAAATTAATATTTTTAACCGTACCTTAGGTCTGGTAACATAATTTAAAACAGTCACTGCTTTTGTTTAAAGACATACTAGAATATTTAAAGATGTTAGAATAAAAACAATCCAATCTTATTCTTTAGCAATAGCATGCAGCTATGCAAAAACAGGCTGTGCTGCATCCTATATTGTGTGGGGACTGTGTGGAAGCTTGAAAAGGGAAGTTTCCCCTTACCCCTCCATAAGCATTTTGAACACTAATGGCTCTTCTTGTGCCTGCACCAGCTCTTTAGCTATTGCAAGTCCAAGGAGATAAAGGCAAGGTAGCCAGATGTCATAACCACAAAAGTGGACAAGCTCCCCCAAATTATAGGACACCCAAGAAAAATGTAAGACATGACAAAATAAAAGCTAAAAACACTCACATTGCTTTCATGTGGATGCTTATCATTAAATGTAAAACTACATACATTACTTACAGTTTATTAATTATAAGAATTGTAATTTATCTTTTCATTGCTAACACGTTGTTCAAACATCAGAACTTGCATTGTTACACGTGGTATAAATGGTATGAGATCTCTATTAAAAGTCAGATAGATTATATACTAACAAGGGTGACAAGAAGATCTAGAATATTTGATGCCAGAGCAATCCCAAATGGTTTGCGTGACACCGATCATAAGATTGTAGAACTAACAGCAAAAGGTGATAAATCCAACAAGTATAAAAGAAGCTCATTTAAAAATCAAGAATTAAGACCTGGGTTGGCCCCACAAGACAGGGTGAGCTCCTGCCCTTAGCCCAGCTCTGCAACGCCAGCTGGATCCAATCATATTGGCTCTGCCTTTCCATTGGACTAATTCAGTGGCGTGGAGAGGGGGGATTTGCTTCTTGGGTAACAGCCTATCCTCCATAACAATCCAACCTAGGCTTTTGTGCTTCGCATGCAGTGTATGCAGCGCAGAGCACAGTACCAGAGTCTTTCAAGACTGACGGAGGCCTGCTTTTAATTAAGATAGCTAACTTTAAACAAGACAGAATAGTGAAACAATTGCAACAAAGGGTAGAGATGGCATTTCAACAACTACCACCAGAAACTGAGAAGGTGGAGGGAGAATGCAAGGCATATAAATGGAATAAAGAGGAGTAACATTAAGCATACTGCGGGGTGGTTTGAACAGGTTAAAAAAGTTGTTAAATTTTAAAAAGATTTATACAAATGGAATAAGACAAGGATTTCCTGCTACAGGCAGGGGGTTGGACAAGATGATCCACTGGGTCCCTTCCAATTCTATGATTCTAAATCAAGGAATAAGAAGATTACGTAAACTACAGATTACAATGAAGGTGCACTAATGCTGTAATCCTATCTGCTCTTTCCTGGGAGAATGCTCCATTGACTATAATGGGACATACTTCTGAGTAGACGGGCATAGGATTGTGCCCTAACATAATTATTAAAAAAGAAAAACAGGCTTCCTGGGAGCGCTTTGGCAAAACATTAGGAGATAATGAAAAAATAGATTGTAGAATTTTTTTAAAATAATCAAAAGCATGCAGGAAAGAGAACTATAACCCCTCTGAAATAATGATAAGAATGGAAGACCATTAGTAGAACCATCAGAAATTATAGACAGATGGAGAGAACATTTTAAAAAACTCCTCAACCCCTTAGAAGAACGTTGTGAATATCACAAAGGAACAATGCAAGACCAAAAAGCAATAATGATAGAACCAGGAGTATTGACAGAAGAAGTTGCAAGAGTCGTTCAACAGTCACCTAAGCATGAAGCAGCAGGAATAGATGGTTCGCCAACAGAGATAATACAAGCAGCAGGTGAAAGCAGCATTAGATGGTTGCAGAGAAACTTTAATGCAGCTTGGATGCAAACAACAGCACCCATGGGCTGACAACAAGCAATAATAATACCACTGTGAAAAAACAAAGGGAGCAAGTGAGAACATACACATTATTGCGGCATCTCGCTCTTGAGCCATGCAGGGAAAATGTATGCTAAAATAACAGAAAGGAGGATGAGGCCAATTATTGAATTACAACTAGCAGAACAACAGATGGGTTTCAAAAAAAAAAACAAAAACAGAAGTTGTGCATGTGCAATTTTTACACTTCAACAACTAATAGAAAAAAATAGAACACAATAAGAACCTTTCTGATGCATTTGTAGACCATGAGAAAGCATTTGATAGAGTTGATAGGAAATTATTATGGCAAACATTGCCCCAGTACGGAGTAAGTGACCACCTTATTAGGTTTTGTAAAAGCTCATACAGTGCCTGTAGAATTATAGTTATAACTAGTTGGGGAACATCAGAACCTTTCACATTAACATCTGGAGTAAGGCAGGGATGTGTACTATCACCATTGTTATTTATCATATATTGGCCCTACAATCCAGAATAACTATGGGAGCACGTAAGAGACATTACGTACACCCATAGTTACTGCACCACTTAGTGAAAACCTATGGGAAATTCATATTGCAATCCAGAGCAAATTGTTCTTACACCGGAGCAAGGACTCCACGTAGTTACTCAGGATTGTGCCCTCAGACAGCATAAACAGGAAAGCCAAGCCCAAGAATGGAAACATTAACAAATTGCTCTTTGTGGATGATCAAATTTTAATAGCAAATACAGCAAAGGAACTTTGGCAACACCTTCAGTCCATGAATCAAGATCCAAAATATGAGAATCAGTACAGAACAGACTGAAGTGATGGCAATTGGAAGAGAAAAACATACCCTAAACATTGCAATAGGGAAAACAAGGATAAAACAATTGTCAAAGTTTAAATATTTGGGAACAACATTTGCTGAAGATGGTAGAATGGATGACGAGATCAACATTCAATGTAGTAAGGCAAACCAACCCTACAATCCAGAGTAACTACGCGAGCATGTAAGAGACATTATGTGTACCCGTAGTTACTGCACCACCAAATGAAAACCTATGGGAAATTCATACTGCAATCCAGAGTAAATTGTTCTTACACCGGAGCAAAGACTCCACGTAGTTACTCTGGATTGCGTCCCAAGTGCTGGGACAGTTATCTCCACAGCTACAACATAAGGCAATACTAATCAGTACAAAGAAGCATCTCATACAAAGTATATTCATTCCCACTTTATGATATCAGTGTCAAACATGGGTACTAACAACAAAACATAAGAGGAAGTTAGTAACAACAGAAATGAGATGCCTGAGGAAAGCTGTTGGAATAACAAGAAGGGATAAAATCAAGAACGAAATAATAAGGGAGAGAATTGGAAAAGAACCAGTTCTGCATTCGATAGAAAGGCAGAAAATAAAGTAGTTTGCACACTTGGGAAGCCATGCCTTTCAGGGCTTATGTCAAGAGAGAAGATGGACAAAGAGCAAAAAGTAGACCCAGAATATGATAGGGAGATAACATCAAGGACATACCAAATGAAATTGGAAGAGGCCACCAGAAACACAAGATCCAGGATTTTTCATCTCCCTTAACACCCAAAGCGGTAAAATAGGAAGTGAAGAAGAAGAATTACAAGAATGGTACATGCTGTTTGCACATAAAGAAAAAGAAGACAATGAAGTTTTTCCCAGGACAAAAGTCTAAAAAGTGGGCATGTCTTGGAAAAGAGGACATATACCCTACAATCCAGAGTAACTACAGGAGCACATAAGAGACATTATGTGTACCCGTAGTTACTGCACCACCAAATGAAAACCTATGGGAAATTCATACTGCAATCCAGAGCAAATTGTTCTTACACCGGAGCAAGGACTCCACATAGTTACTCTGGATTGCACCCATAGTCATACTGGATGAAGGAAGTGTGATGGCTGTTTGCCCACACTAGTTGTCACCCCTAGCCACACCAATACCCCCTTGATCTTCTATCTGTTTGGCCCACCCTCACCTATTTCTGTCCACCCTGTTGCCTGACCAGTGCTTGCAGGGCTTCTTTTTACCACTGCCACACGTGGGGCCCTCCCAACTCATATTTAGTAGGAAGAGAGCAATTATTGCTCCAAAAATGCATTTTTCCCAGTGGGATGTTTGCATCTCTTGCATCTTTTTGATTGTTAACCCTCTATGGGACAGGGAAACATATTTTCATTTAGTCTGCTTTGGAAACTGTTTTGAAAACATTTCTGCTGAAATGTTGGTTGAAATATATAGTTCATAGAATCATATAGTTGGAAGGGTCCCAGTGGATCATCTAGTCCAACCCCTTGCCTATTGCAGGAAATCCTCGTCTTGGGGGGACCCAGTCTCGAAACCTGGCCTGCTAGTTAACAGGCACAGTGTCTTGACCACTGACACCACCAGAGGAATTACCATCGTCCTACTTGGCAAGGTTGAAGTCTAAACTTCTAGAAACTAGACTGCAATAATATACTTTACTATGAAACATTTTACATGATGCTATCCTTGAAGATGACCCAGAAATGGGAGTGGGTGTAAAATGCAGCAGCATGCCTACCAAAAGGCACCATGTGCTCAGAGTGTACCTGTCAGCCACATGTCCTGCACCAACTTCACTGGCTGCCAATTTGTTTTAGGACCTAATTGAAAGGTACTGCATGTTATATTTAAACTTTGGAGCCATGCTTACCTGAGGAACTGACTTCATCCATATCAGTCCATCCATATCCTGAGGTTATCATAGGCACTGCACTCTGGTCTACCAATTACTCCTGCTTTTTTATATTAACATTTTTTTCCTGACTTTAATTTCTGATAGGACTGTGTCAGTGCCAAGGCCAAGCCTTCAGGATGCCTTACCAAAAATGGTTCACTTGATTACTTTCACGTGCACCTAATGGGTTTAGTCTAACATATAATTTTAGCTGCTGGTATTTTTGGCTAACTTGACAGTGTTGGGTGAAATGAATTTCATACTGCTGAGTACAGTATGTTTCTTGTTTCTTTTGTTTCTTTGACATTATTTCTATACACTTTGGTGATCCACTTTAAGAAGACTTTATTCTGGGAAAGCAGTTTATGGGTATATTTAATTTAAAAAATCCACAATGCTCAGAAGAGGGGACCTCAACTTCAAGAATGACAAGATGAAAAGTGAAACAGACACAACAATTTTCCATGAGGAGTGAAAATAGTGAAACAGTGAAATTACCAGAAAACAGGAAAAGTAATATTACAGGAAAGTAAGGAATAAGTGGGGGCACCTGCAATCCTTTCTACAACTGACAATTCAGTTTCTTTTGTAGCTTTCACCCTACGGTTGTCTCCAGATAATTCATCTTCTATTTTTTTAAGAGTAAAAATCTTTTCTTGCTTGCCTTGAAAGCATTTGGTGCCAGTGTGCAATCCAGATACTAGAGAACCAAAGACTTTACCACTAAGCTTTTTCCCAGTGGATTTCAATAGGGAAAAGATAAAATGTATTATAACCTCAGGACATTTGTAAGCAACTCAGATCAACAGATCCTTCTTGTACACCAACTAGTACAGCAGGATAACATGCCGGGAAAAGGATGGGCAGCAGAGGGAGGGGAGGAATGGTTGATGATTATGTGCAACACCAGGAGTTCTGTCCATCATGTTGTGCATGCATATTTTTGCAGAGTTGACAATGGAGAAAGCTTGTTTCACCTATAGTAATTTATAAGTTAAAAATTACCTTTCTTAAAATGAGCCAGTCCGTCAAGAGGTATCCCTAGAGAAATTTGAGCACAGCGTGTACAATATATTATATATGTAGCTTCATATAAATAATCCAGTACACCCTTATTTCTTATTCAGAAGGCTCTTATATCTTATTCTCAATAGATGGAGCAACACTTCCTCAAACTTCAAAAGTTGTTTTTAAAAAAGGAACAAAGAGAGGGGAAAATCACACCTCCCCTAGGATTTTTGACTCTATAGTCAATTGTTTTAAAACTAAAAGTTTGAGATAGAAATGCTTTAGTTTTAAAGCACAGTTGCTTTTATTTGTATTATTTAAAAATAAGAGTAGGCGTATGTAGAATCCTCTCTTTTTTAAGCTTTGAGATCTTTTTTGTTTAATTGGAAAATAGTACGGTTGGTGTGTTGGTATTGAATAACAACTGCCTACGTTTTATAGAATAGACAATTGATCTAATAGCCAAACTGCTAATCAAATGGTGTTTCAAAAATGTTTTTGTTAGCAGTGACTGTATTTGATATATTTTCAGCTTCTTTCCATTTTTTTATGTTTATTTTTAAAAATCTTGTATATCTGTTTCTTTAAAAATGAAGGGGTTTTTTGTGAATACTGTATGCAAGCTGTATACAAAATAAATTTGTTAACAGACTAACATCCTAATATTACCCAGGGCACATGTGAACTGATCTTGCAATCTTTTAGTTTAAATCCCAGAATGACAATACAAAAGTTATGTTGTTCTGCATGCCATAGTCACCAGAGGCTACAAGGACATATAGGTAAGCAGGTACAACATTATCTGCAGATTTTTCATTTGCAGTTTTACTTTATTGTGAATGATGTTGGCCTTTTTAATTAAAAGATAAACTTCTTCATAGGCACTGGTGAATGGCCAAAAACTAGTCTGTGTACTATGGTAACCTGGTAGGAAGTCGATCAACCAATCAGTCTCCCTCTCAGGGGATTAGAACAGCTTAGTTTCAGCTGGGAGGCAGACTCTTCCCTTCTCCCAGGAACAGCAAAGAATGGAAAGTGGTGATCACTATTGAATTGTTTTGCATTCTTTTATCCATACTTAAGGGGATTGGGTGGGGTCTACTTCCAAACTTCCAGAAGCAGAGGGGGAGTGGGAGGGAGGGAGGGAAAGAGATTGATTGCCTGCCACATCACCATGGATGTTCCTGGAACTGAACATTCATGGATGCCTAGACTCAACTTGTAACGTTGTATATAGACATCTTTTGGGGGACATAAGGATATATTCATACATGTAGCCCTCTGTAGTTAATTAACTGTGAATTGCTAATTGCTAATTAAATGACATTCCAAGTACAAATATATCAGTCTTTTGTAACTTGAAAATGATGTATGTCTCTTTGATGCTGCCAAAGCATCCCCTTACATGCCCATTAGTGGAGGGAAGCTATGTTCTACTTCTGAAAAGCTGTCTTATACTTTGTGTTAGAACACCCTGGGCACAATCCAATCTAACTACAGGACCTCTTGTGTTCACACACACACACACACACACACACACACACACACACACACACACACACACACACACAATTTAGTCTGGATCGCAATACGAATTTTCCATAGGTTTGCACTAGATGGTGCCGTAACTCAGTTGACACAAATGGACATTGTTCCAATAGATCTCTTCACATAATTGCTCTATATATAAGAAAATCTATACTAAATCCAATGGTAGCTTTCCACAAACCCAAGAGATTTGTGGAAGACCTTGTGTAACATTTGTATCAGCAAATGCATGAGAACTTATTGTGCTATGTGAAATCTTACACAATCTCTGGTACAAGACTTTCTGGTACAGTACTACAAACAACATGCTCCAAGGTCCTTTGAATTGAACCCACTGTACTGTATTTCACAAGTCATTAAAATTCACTTCTCAGCAATACTTACTTGTGCATAGTGCATTCTTCCATCACCAAATGAGCTTAATGTTGTTGTTGAAAATCTCCATTCATGCAGAGAATGAGCATGAAAGTGTGACTAGGATTTCCACTGTTTATGCTGTTAAAAAAAAGAGATACCCTATTTTCTGCTCAGTACGAACATTTCAAACTTACAATTACCACTGAAAATAAATTTCTTCTTTTACGAAGAGCAATGAAACCATGTTGATTCATTATCCACTTACTTTCACATGCCAAACGAATAAGGCCATCACCTTTGAAAACAACAATTACTGTCCGTTATGATACTATGCTTCATGTTTGTTAGTTCAATGATAGCTTTAAGTGGCTCCATCCACTGTCATAAACTGCACTGATATTATGTTTATGGGTTTGACAGCTATGCGGGATGCTTTTATTCTTGGCCACATGCTTCATTTCTTAGTGTCAAGCTGCTTTTCATAGTTTTTTTATCTCTGCTGGTACCAATGAGGGGAAATGCATATCTGTCAAGTTTCCAGAAGTAAGAGAAAGGATTAGCTTAGGGTTGCTGGTAAAAATCTTCAAGTCAGTTTGACAAACAAATGTTGGAATTTTGAAATAATGTGTCTCAAAGGAGACTCCTAACCATCCCCCAAATCCAGAGTAACTACGGGTGCACATAAGAGACATTATGTGTACCCGTAGTTACTGCACCACCTAGTGAAAACCTCTGGGAAATTCATACTGGAATCCAGAGTAAGTTGTTCTTACACCAAAGCAAGGACTTCCCGTAGTTACTCTGGATTTTGCCCCATGTCTACTCAAAAGTTAGCCCCATTGTGTTCAATGGGTCTTAGTCCCAGGAAAGTGTATTTAGGATTGCAGCCAGAATCTTTTCAAAACCCCCCAAAATTCTTTCCAGTCAGAATGGTTTGCTATATCTTACGCCTCACCCCCACTCCTAAAGTATAAAAGGGCAAAGCTGGTCCCCTGAAATTGCTTAGGCCTGCTAGTTGTGATCCACACTGGGGGCAGTATTCATCTCCATTTTTAAGACATAGAGCAAGTGTTGTCCAAAGATGTTACTGTACGCTGAGGTACGTGGAATGCGGTTACTTTCCCACCAAAGTGGTACCAGTTTATCTACTTGCTTTTGAACTGCTAGATTGGCAGGAGCTGGAAGAAATTACAGGAACTTGTTCCGTCTCACAGGCACTTGTGTCTTGAATCACTGACCACTCAACTTTATTAACTTCATGTTAAGAGCACAATCCTAACCATGTCTACACAAAAGTAAGCCCCATTGTGTTCAATGGGTCTTACTCCAAGGAAAATGTCTTTAGGATTGCAACCTAAGGCAATTTGCAATCCAGAGTAATGATGGGACCTTTTACACCGATGTAGTTACGGTGCCATCTATGGGAAACCTATGGCAAAGGCACAGAGCAATCCAGAGCTCTTACATCTTCGCATAGTTATTCTGGATTGTAGGGAAAGTGTCTTAATTATTGAGCTACTTTTGTCCCTATTCCTAAAGTATAGACATATTCAATTTTCTTCTAATCCTCCTCCTTTTACTACTCACTCATGGTGATGAGCTGACATTGCAGAAGAAAGTGGCAAAGGGAGTGCAGAGGATTCAAAGTTTTGCAAAGGTTTACAAAAACCAGTGAAGCAAGCTACACACAGAGAGAGGGGTTTTTATTTTAAGGCTCCCTGCTTTCTGTTATCTCCTACCAGATGTGAAGCAGTTGTATCTCAGTAAACGGATAGGTATGGTGTCTCCTAAGGCTTGAAGGTCCTGCTATTGCTCACACAACCTGGTGTAATAAAGGAGAGGAAGTGCATCCATTCTGTGGACAGAGAGGGTCTTTGGCAGAGATGGGCAGGCCTGGCTCCAACAACCAGTTCTCCGGAAGTGGGCGGAGCCAGGCAAGTTCGGGGGGGCCGAGGTCAGGGGACGGGGCCAGGGATAATTTTCAAAAAAATTAAATAAAAAATAAAAAAATTAAAATTAAAAAATTTAAGCATGTGGCTTACCTCTGAAAAGACCCCCATAGGATGGTGCTCTGAGGCTGAAGTCCTCTCCACACTGGCCTGGAAGTAAGTCCCATTGACCTTCATGGGACTTATTTCTGAGTAGTCATGTAAAGGATTGGGCTCTCAGGCTGCACCCTGTCCACACTTTCTGGGAGTAAGACTCAGTGACTGTAATGGGATCTACTTCTGAGAAGACCTGCCTAGCCTTGTTCCCCAAGGATGCACCCTGTCCACACATTCCTGGGAGTAAACCAGTGGGAGAAGGCGGGCTCTGGCCATGCTGAGCTGTGCAGGCGGCACAGAGCCCTCCCGGCCAGCAGGAGAAGGCGGGCTCTGGCCGCGCTGAGCCGCGTGGGCGGCACAGAGCCCCCGAACCGGTTCGGCCGTTATGGCCAGCCCCCACAACAACCGGATTGCGACCGGCAGGCTGATTTTAACATCCAGTTCGGCCGATCTGGTCCGAACCGGTGTCAGCCCATGCCTGGTCCTTGGAAAAGGGGGGTGCTAATAAACAGAGCAATCTGCAGAAGACTGCTTTTCCTAACTTAGGTTCCATCATCTTCATTTCCTACTATCAATAAATACATAAGAAAAGATATATACTTTGTTTATAATCATATGCATCTTTGTACAACTTGGGGAACCTGACACTATACTGTTTGTTTGGAAGTTGGGTGTGTTCTGCTATTCAAGAACAGAGCTAAGGATCCTGAATGTTGTTTCTTTGATGATCAGGGAAAGAAATACACGTGAGAGGAAGGAAGTGACATAAAAGTCACACCTTGTATGGGCACCATAACTGACTAAGGGTCTCAGACATCTGGAAGGTAAGCTGGCCGCCATAGTCTTCCAGGCAGCAATGCAGCTATCATTCAACACTTGCATGAGTATGGGCAAAATCCAGAGTAACAACGGGGAGTCCTTGCTCTGGTGTAAGAACAATTTACTCTGGATACCAATATGAATTTCCCATAGGTTTTCACTGGGTGGTGCAGTAACTATGGGTGCATGTAATGTCTCTTACGTGTTCCCGTAGTTACTCTGGATTGTAGGGTATGTCTCTTCTTCCATTGACAGAAGAAATTTGCTTGAGTGCAATGCTAAACATGGAGCTAATATATGTAGTATGGTGCTTGCACAGCAGCAAAATTATACTGTAGTCTAGACAGAAACTGTATACGAGTGTCCACTGCTGTCCACTTGAGAACTGGCCCATGGATGAAGAAGCTCTGAAGCTGTGACACTGAGCACATCAAACCCAGCATGGGTCAGAGCTTTCTTAGTACCTTTCTTAGTACTAATCTTAGTAGCTTAGGCCCAAAGCTTTCTTAGGGCCTCCTCTAAATTGGGTCTAAATTGTCTCATCTTTTGAGCAATATTTAAAATTACATTTTACAGCCTTATAACTAGGATCTTTATTTTTCAACACATTTTATAGCCTTTTTATTTCAATGCGAATTTTTTTTTACTGTGACCTTTTGGTCTTATGCAATCCATCAGCTTCAAATTTCTTCTGTCTATTCCTTTTGCTATTTTTTTTTTTTTTTTGTATCTGTAGGCTTATTACTATCATCCCAATCCTGTTCCTTTCTAAATCACTGGCTTTAATGGGGGAAAAGGGTGCTAAATTTGTCAGCACAGAGAACACAATCATAGAATACGCATCCTTCCCATAAACCACAGCTTTATTGATCTATAAAGCACACCATCCACTTTAGTGCAATAGAAATAACACCATCATAATTAAGGGAAGAAAATGACAAAAAATGGACGCAGGTTTAATTCCACTGCTTTCCAAATACTTAACACAGCATTCAGACTGCAGATGCTGAACCATTTTTACTGCTTGCTATAATCCAAACTTTCTCATTCAGCGCCTATAGACAATAAAGATATCTGTCCTGTAGATCACATACACCATCATTCTACATACCATTCTACACAATTTATGCCTCACTAAGCTGAACAGAACCCACCAACCATGTTTAGTGGCCCACCAGGGGCTTGACAAACATCCTGTTTTCTGCTGCTGCTTCAAACTGCTAAAATGAGATTATTAAACACCTGGAGGATGTCCATTCACAATTAGTGGTTGGAAATGAAATACAACCTATCAGCTGTGTATGTAGGTTTACCAACCTACAACTTAGCCACCATGCATGGAAGGGACCCAACCATGGATGACTGTGTAAGTTGATGATATTAGATGATAGTTTGCTACTATCAATAAATACACAGGAAAAGACACATATTTTATGTTTATAATCATATGCAACTTCTGAGGTAATATAGGCTTGTACAACTTAGGGCGCAATCATAACTAACTTAGCCCCAAATTCAAAGTAACTACGGGAGCACATAAGAGACTTTACGTGCACCCGTAGTTACTGCACCACCTAGTGAAAACCTATGGGAAATTCATATTGGAATCCAGAGTAAGTTGTTCTTACACCGAAGCAAGGACTCCCCGTAGTTACTCTGGATTTTGCCCTAAGGCCGGCATAACTCAACTGGCATATCTTCCTGTGGTGGTGCGGAGAGGTCATGGTATATCTGAGCACAATGGGGCAGAAGCGCTTATGTTATTTGACAGCCCTACATTAGCATAGGACTTAGGCCGAGCCTTACGCTGTCCTAAATGGACATTAGGACTGTCTAATCAGTCTCAGGAAACCAAGTACCCTGATGCTATTCTCTTTGTATTGAAGTTAGGGAATGTTCCAGCGGTGGGCTCCAGCAGGTTCGCACCTATTCTATAGAACCGGATGTTAATGAGCGATAGGACATATAAAGTTTAAAACTAGCCATTTAAAAGTGGCTGCTGGATGGGCATAGAACTGGTTGTTAATTTCTTTAAATCCCATCACTGGGATGTTCTAATATTCAGGGAGAGAGCTCAGGATCCTGAATGTTCCTCCCTTGATGACTAGGGAAAGAGAGATCAGTTAATGAAAGAAGCCCAAGAAGTAATTTTTTTAGCCACAGTAAAACCACATTAAACCCTATGGCCCACTTCATGCACTTAAATGGCCCATTATTTGTGTCTTCCATTAAAGCTATTTTTAATCTTTTTCATCTCATAGAACACTGACGAGGCACTAAAATTGTCAAGGCACATCATCAGATTTTTATTTTATTTTAAGTCATTGACAAAGCATAGAACACTGCCAGTGAGGGCTTACATGGCCCTACTTGTATCCCCCAATAGCCCTACTCCAAGAAATTCCCTAGCAAATCTGTGGACCAATCATGGAATATCAATTTACGGCAGCACAGTGGCTGAAAATTACTAGTGATCAACCCAAGTGATTTATGAGAGTGTTTGTACTCTATTCCACCATGGAAAGAGACTCCTCAACATGGGTAAGAATTTGAATTGATCTTTGACCAGCTATTGAAAAACCCACTCACCATCATTTCAAACATGAGCTTTCATCTCCTGTGGAAAACTTGTTGCTCACCAAGCCAGAACAACTAAATATCATGCTCTTCCAGGTACTTGACAATCTTGGTTTTGTAGTTCCAGGAAGACACTAGGAACTCCTAGTAGACTATGCATGGTTTGCTGGGTAACAAGTCATGAAGGCCTGTGTGAACACACAAGGCAGAATCTTCCTAATTGACTTTCCAACACAGAGGTAAGACCAATTCAGGTCCAAGGGAACAATCATTCCCTTACGTGAAGGAGGCCTCTGTGATTGCAGGGTGCAGTACATGCCCCACTGGAACAGCTATATCAGTGTTGGAAAGTTGGTTAGGATTTGGGCCAAAAAATGAGCTGAGAGAAGGTGCCCTGCAGAAAAGAGCCAAGCCAAAGCATTCTTAGAAACAGATGCGTCTTCCATGTACACATTGATTTGCAGAAGCCATTTGGTGACTTGATAACAGAATGTGGGAAGTGGGCTTAAGTGCTTATTGATGCATCTCAATAAAAGGATGCTTTTCAAAAAGCATAAAGCACATACATTAGACATTAAACACAATGGGGCTATTAGGACCAATAAGGACTCATTTAGGACTTGTTTAGGTGCCTAAACAAGAATTAAGAATCCTTTTCACAGTGGATTCGCAATGAAAAACATCAGATAAGCTTCATGTGCCAACTATCTAACTAGGTATCAACATTTACATTCATCTCTCAGGTAAGAGTATCTGTTTTTCTTTTTATCTTGGTCCTGCCCACAGCTTTTGATAGCATCTGGAAACAGGGAAATTTGGCATGTAAACTCTTTTCCCTGGTATGATGCTGAAATGGCAGGAAAGGTTTTATCTGCTTCATTTATGGGTAAAAGGTATAGGTATAGCAGAAAGAAAGATGGCAGCGCTGCTGCAGGGCAGCAACCTAGCCATCTTCTCTATAAAAAGTATATTTTCTCAAATTATTAGAAATTTAATTGTTGTGTATTGAAGGTGTATGTGTGTGGTATGCGGGTGGTGGGGGGTTTACATGTGTTTCATGATGGTTCTAGGTTTTGCCTCAGTGGCCAATGGGCTCCTAAAGGTTGGAAACCACTGCCTTATATTAAGTTGCAGAGAAATCGGAAACTTGGAGACAATTATGGGACAATTATTAACTTTTTGGCATATATTTTGATTTTGTAATTTCTTAAAAATTCTATAAATATTATTTTTGAGGGTGACTACTTACAAAGTGGATTTTGTTCTTTGCTCTTGATAGCATAATAGCCTCAGCTGTTGGGCACTCCTAACTGCTAATACCTAATTTAGTCAAACATTTACACACACTTTTCATACACACACCTTAATGAAACAGATTTGCCCCCAATGGAAAACACTTCTGCCACAGTTGATTTCTGTAAGGGTGACTCCAGAACAAGCATCATACCATCACATATATGTATGTATTTCTCTAATGAGTAGAACCCTGAGTTATGTTGTCAACCTAGACAGAGGATAGGTTTGAATGTCTCTGGGTATGCATCAACGCACACACATTTTTGCTGTCTTATGCTACAAGTGTGAGCCAAAATGTCTGAGGGTCTTTGAAACTTTAAGAGCTATGGTATTTTTTGATTGTTTGTTTTCCTTCCCCAAGGCTGAGCACGCAAACAAAAAGCCACCCTGATCATGATTTGTGACAAACAATGAAACAGTCCCATATGTTTGCGATTTCTCTCCCCCCAGCACAAATAGAGGAACTACCTACCCCACCCTGAATAATACATTGAATTTCATTTTAATTAAACATGGATGATTTTACTTACATTTCCTGTGCTCTATGAAAGAATCAAACAAAAAATGAGTAGCTGCGAAAAATAAAAAGACATGTCCTCCCATGCCCCCACCACGAACATGGTGGATTATTTGCCCATCTGTTTGCTGATGGTGTTGAGAAACTAATTATATATGCAGATTTCTTTCTGATGAAAAACAACAACCACAAAAAGATCAGCTCACATTCTTTGCCTTTTCCCCCCTTTTCCTCAAGGCTGATAATCAAGAGTTCTCAGAGACACTTGTCAAACCAGATTATGAGCGCAAGAGATATAGAAAAATGAAATCTTCCCCTTCTAATGCAGACTCTCTGAACTTGGATGTAATTTGGGGAACCATTGTCAGTGTGGTTTTAAAAAGGATTATTCTTACTAGGTATCTGTATCCAAAAACAAAAATGAAATTTATGTCTTACCTTCTGCAGATGACAAAGACCGTATAAATCCTGAAGTTAGTACGGTTTCCAGGCACAATCCAAGATGCTCATTATGACCTATAATATTATATGTGGTTTGGAACCCACATCCCTGAAAGACAGTCTTTCCTCTCTCATCACCACCATGTATGACCCTGGCTGCACACTGCATTTGTACTCTGTGGCTCTGCTCCTAGAGGATGGTTGATGGGAGTATGAGACAATGGCTGCAAACCAAAAGCCACTTTCCTAGGAGTAAGTCCCATTGAACACAAATGGGCTTATTTTTGAGTAGACATGGTTAGGATTGTGCTCAATATCTCCTGCAGTAACAAAATAGGCTTTCTGGACTTTGAAGAGTTATTTCTCTGGACACATAGGTCCCAACATAAAAGCAGTGAAAACATTTTTATTGGTGTGGCCTTTCCTTAATTTGTGTGTTCGGACTGGAGAGTTGGCTTTTAGCTTTCTCTTTACTGCATTTGTTCATAGATCTGCTATTATTGCCAATATTTGAACAGGATTTTATTGCTTTGAGTGAACTACAAGGCACCTTCATGGGTGTTTATGGCCGTAGACAAATGAACTAACTGGACATGAAGGGGTCAAAGGATGGATTATAAATATTTTAAGAAATAGAGGCTATGAATAATAACATGAAATATCAACCACAGAGGAGCCTAATCCAGATCAGAGCTAAGAAAAAGACAAAGTCTAAGCACATGCTGTGGTCACAATCTGGATCAGGAGGTATTCTACAGCTCCTAGTAAGGTTTTTAAAAAGTATAAACAAGCAATCAGCTGTAATGATGCTCTTGACATAGCTTGAAGTTTGGCCCTGAATTAGAGAAGCGCAAAAGGGAAAAATTAATTGATGTCAACTGTGTAGGGTACTCTCCAAGTTAAAGAGAGCCTATGATGTTCTAGGGATGTTTGCCAGTCATGGACATCTAAACTTTGCTCTCAGACAAATAATTAAGGTGTTTTGACAAACTGTAATGAAAACAATGTTCAAAAAAACCACAAAATACCATTCAGCTTCTCTTACTGAAATATTAACCTTTGAAAATGGCTCTGCTCTTCTTCATTGAAGGTTTAAAATAGATTCTATTGCATATTTCAGTCAAATACAGGCAATAGCAGATGCCTTTTGTGGACACATCAGAAATTGTATCTCACACTTCTTTATCTCAGTCTTGGAGAGAAACCTCTTTACTGTGGCGTACTTAGGCAAGGGGTGCCACAAGGCAGATGGTGTACCAAAACACCCCTGCCCCAGCAACATGCCTTGCAGCAGCCTGGTCATGTGCTGCCCCAACTAGGTGCCCCTCTTTGAGTCAGGGGGGCAGGCAGCTCATGGGGTGGTCCCTGCCTCGGTTTGGGTTTTGGTGGACAAGCCACTGCTTCATGAACCACCTGCTAGGCTTGAAAATGAGCACTTATCTGAAGGACTTCCCCCGTGCCTGCTCAGGAAGTGGGAAGGTGAGTGTGCATGCTCTGAGGGGATGGCCGCTAGGCAGCTCCTCTGCCTCACCACTGCTGGTAGCTGGAAGGAGGGGCACCAGGTGGGGGCAGCCCCTGGTGGGGAGGCAGCACCTGGTGGGTGTTCCAGCCTTGGGAGGAAAGGGGTGTCCTGGCCTAGCGGGGGGGGGGGGGTGTCACAAACAGAGGGGGCAGCAGTCCCAGGTGCTATGGGGTCTAACGAAGTCACGTCTTTTACCTTTTCTTTCTATATACAGCTCGCTCTTTCCTCATCTTTTTCAGCTTCAGGAAAGATAGCTTCTTGTACAATCCAAATTACACTCAGAGTAAAACTTTGCCAAGGAGAAGCTTGCTAAATGTCAAGTGCAGACATATGTCATGAAGCTGGTTGAAAGGCATATTCTTTGGATGGGAATGTGGTCAAGGAAGGGGTGAGGAGAAAATGGATGCTTAATTTTGGCACAAGGCCTGATCACCTCAGTAGCTCTGCTAGGTTCAGGTAAACATAGCCTTTGAATCCACAAGAGGAGATGCTACTGGAAGTTATAGAGGAAGATTAAGTTGGAAAGGAGTTGAGCACTGTCTCCTTTACAACTTCTCCATTTCATCCCAAACCCTTATAGCCAGTGGTGGGATTCAAATAAATTAACAACAGGTTCTATGTCCTAATAACCTAAATTAGCAACAGGTTCTATGTCCCATTAGTAACCTGTTCTCAGAACCAGGCGCTCATTAACAAAGGGTTCTATAGAACCTGTGAGAACCCCCTGAAGCCCACCACTGCTTACAGCATTGAGAATGCAGCTAACAGAGATACCCAGCAGTTGGCAAATTGAAATAAATTTATAGACCACTCTAATTCAGCTGCCAAAATATCAGAAAAAATATCAGCATCAGACCATTCGGGAACTACCTCGTATTTAACTGGGACCTGTAAAAGTGTTCAGAGATGCGAAGAGACCTCTGCCATAAGTAACAATGAGCAAAACACTGACATGAACCATGGAGGCTCAGGACACTTTCATCCTGTGACCCTTTCAGTTCTTTCTCCCAGAACTAAGCCTAGAAGATGGGAAAGTCTAACAAAAGGAAGGCTGCTTGGAGTTGCCTTATCTGACGTGTTCACATGTACCTTAACACTGACATCTGAAAAGGTGAAAATTTAGACAGTAAAAGATTTAGGTACTCATCTTAGGATGGTTCATCCCTTGAATCAATCAACCAGCTCCCAACTCCTTTTCAGGAAGGGTGTAAATATTCTCTTCTATAAACCCATAGCACAATCCCCTTCCCTTAAGGTGGTTTCAGCAGTAGTGCTAAGAAGTTGCCAAGTTCCTTCCTCACACATTCCCATATATATAAAAATATCACTTGTTTTATATTATAAGTTTTATAAGATTGGTGGCACATTTATGTTTTATATGATTGGTGGCACATCAATTTGCCACCAATTTTTGGGAGAGGTGGAACTCAGAAGGGATTATTTCTATTTTCACCCTTTTCAGCTATCTTTGTTCAGTCAAGAAGATGCTCAGACACTTTTTTCTATCCAACTTTTCCCCTTCCCTCAAGGTCTTGTATATCCCTCAAGGTGTCCCTTGATATCTGTTCTGTTCTGGAACCTCCCATGGATTAAAAAAAAGTGTATAAAGAAAACAATGGAAAAATAGGTTTAATTTAAAGACCCACTTTCAGGTTTCTTGCTCCTCTATTGCACCTAATGGAATAAGATAGTGAATCAATATCTTCAGGGGTTTGATTCAGGGACTGAAAAATAGAACAACTGCATGCATGACTACCTATTTACAAAAGAAAAAAAGCAGTTTTTTAAACTGTGATTTGCAGTGGCCATCCATGTCGAGTCAATTTGATGTATAAAAAAATCTGTGAATAACAGGGTTGGACATGTATTTCATTTAGAGTTTTCCCTGTCCCGTGTGCCTTTCTTTTCATCTTTTCTGTTTCTTTGTACCAGTTTAGGCAGTGGCCTGGATTTCCTCTTATCTCATATGGAATTTAGTTGTTGCCTTTAGATAGCTTATGGCCCAATCCTATCCTTCAGATATACCAGTGCATCTCCACATATGCTGGCACAATGACAGCCCTATTATTACAGAGACCCACCTGCTGACAGATGCACCATGGAGCTGCCAAACTTGTGCCACAGGAAGGAACATCAGGCAAAACCCAAAGGAAAACCTGTAGCCTATCTGTCTGCAGTGACCAACAACTGCTGCTTGGTGAAGTTGCTGACCTACTACTTCAAGTCAGGCCCCCTGGGCTTTGCAAACTCCATGAAGCAACTGGCTAACCTTCTTGTACAGGCTGCCCATCAAGCAACTGATCTGACTAGATCTGATGGAGGAGTAGCTGCTCTGCAGGGTTGGCTATCACCCTGTTCAGCTAGATCACCCTTAACTTCAGCAGGAGGAATCCCTCCATTCCTCTCTAGTTTTGTACATCATAGCCTGTTGCTGTGTTTCTCCTTCCTAGAGGCTCACATGGGACTGGCAGAATTAGCTACCCATTGATCTGGCACAAGACTTCATCCCTTGCTCAGTTCACCTTGAAAGTGCTTCCATGGCACATTCAGTGTTGGGATTGACTGGATGCCATAATTGGCTGCTTGGTTATTGCATTGATCACACACTGACCATGGTGATATCAAATGGATATCAAGTTGGTGTGTCACAAGACACACTAACTTCACTATAACAACTCACAGATGATGTGCTGATGTCAGAGTGATGATGCACTGCTGTCAAGATATCATTTCATGGATAACAAGCCGTGTCAGTGTTTCTGTGGATATTGGGGATGTGCCAGCATGGATTTGTTAGAGCAGGCTTGACATTTGCTCTTTGCTATGCTATGTGTGCCCATAGTGTGGCTTTGCCAGGATGAGCTTAGGATACAGCAGACATCATATCAGCATCGTGCCATTGGCATGGAGTCCATCAGATTGTTAGTTGGCTTTTTTGCAGTCAATCCTTGCTGAACCTGCTAAACCTAAATATGATTGTTTCCTTGAACATTAAGCCTGACCTCTATTTATCCCAGGCTGTTTAAGAACAAGTCTGAGATAATCCTTTCAGCTGTTTGAAAACTTTTCCAGGGACAATTCTTTTCATAACAAACATTCTTTGGATGCTCAAGTTGTACCAATCAATAGAGCCGCAAGGGAAGTAGCCTTTTGACAAGCGTGTGTAATAGCTGAGAGCACTTTGGTTCCTGTTCTCGTATTACGTTCACAGCTCTAGCAAGCAAACCTGGAAGTTGGCATTGGCAAGTCTTCACATCCAGGGAGGAGTATTCCCCTGCCTGATTTGCATACCTTTTGTGCACATGCAAACCATAGCAGTTTCTAGGCAGGTAGCAATAAGAGCTGCCATATCTTGGGTAACTGCAAAATGCACACTCCTTTTGAAACCATTGGTTTGGGTTTGTTATTCTTTTCTCCCTTTTGTCTTTTCTGACCCATCATCCACTCAGAGTATATGAATGATTTGATTATTTTTAACCCATTGTTACATAGTGTGCTCTGAAGAGTTCTGGGGCTCCATGAGACCCCTGAATGGGCTCCATGAGTGACCATAAGTGGCTGTCATATGCACAGGAAATGTGTGGGCACTCTGAGCTTCCCCCAGACTCCATGCATGAAGCAGTGGAGCTCCCTGAGACTCCTTTTAGAAGTGTTAAGAACTGCAGAGCAAAAAATGTTTGCAAATTGCTGCTTTAATTTATTTCTGGATAATAAATATTCAGGGCCAGGTTATTCTTTTCTGTTAGTGGTGAAAGGGGAAAAGTGGGTGTGCATTAGACATTGTATTCATTTTACCATAACAGTATTGGCTTCCCTGACAAGGTTCCCCCTCTTCCCAGGAAGAACATCATTAAAACCCTTCGTTAGGCAGTGTGCCAAACTGGCACGGCAAAGCTGTTCTTGCTCCCCTCTCAGTGCCAAGGTGGCACAGAGGCCTGTCCCTCTAAGTACCTTCCTATCTCTAGGTGCTGTTCAAAACCCCCCACTCAGTTTTCCCACAGTTTTCCCACAGGGTGCAGAAGTGGCCCTCCTGATCTCTCAGGCACACCACACCTAAACTCTTTTTACTCATCCGGAAACATGCAGGTTGGCCACAAGCCGCCTTGATTTCATAATTTCAGTACTTTTTTGTTTTACTTGGTTTAAGATTAACAAATGAGGGTTTTTGAATCATATTTTGAATGTTCTCTCTTTGTACGTTCTAATGTACATCTAATGAAGGTCACTGATCACTAGTTCATTGTGATTGAGTTCATTAGGTGCTAATAACAGTTTTCTAAAAGGGGCCGTTTTGGCACACTGAGCCCGACAAGGGAAAATCTGAGGTGTGCCTAAAAGAGAGTTATGGAAGAAGATTTTGCTTTAGATTAAACTCAGTGGCAATTCAAATTGTAGGATCGCCCTTCTCATTTCCCACAGTAAAAGGATCAAAACTATCAAAGATGACTGCAAAGAAAAAAGGCTCTGTTTGATCTGGGGAACTGCTGGCATTTCTGCAGGGGGCACACATGTAGGCAACCCCAGCTGTGCACAAGGATCTTTGAATCAGGACCCCTACCTATGATTACATGTCTAAATGGGTCTGCTGAATGACATGATAATAAGAGACATCTGAGCATTGCAAGGAGAGACTGAAGCAGAAAATTTGGCCTATTATAAGCACATATATAGCTTATTTTTAGATGAGCTTAATACAAGTGAGTTATAATTATGAATATCAACCCTATGGAAAAGTGTTAATATATTTCAGACAGTCCTCCTCCAAGGCTACTTTCATACTCACTTGCCCACCCTCAGCTGTCCCACACAGTTAATATGAATGCCCAGCTGGAATATTTACTTAGGTCCTTGTACCTCCCTTTCTTCCTTATTTTAAAGGTGACCTACAAAATGAGTTCTAAAAAGAAACACAGCTTTTTTTTAAAGCTATGAGTTTCTCACCTTTCCCATATGAAAATGCCAACACTTTATAATACATTCCTCCTCCTTTTGCAATTGAATAGATCTGAAGAGCCTCAAATGATTTTTTACTGTGCCAGTGGTTGCCAATTATGAAAGACAGACACAGACAGTCTGCCATATATGTAATGTTAAGGGCACATTTGGACTTATTTGGGGTAGTGGTGAGTCTGCTGTAGAAGCACACTTGAACTTTGAACAGATAAACATAGACCAGGGTAAGGCAATTCCTGGCACTAGTGCCAAGCTCGGTACTTGGAATGGTGCTTCGCCTAATCAGTTACAGCCTCATCCTATCCTCAGCAAGCAAATTGCACAGAACACTGCTGGCAATGGCTTCCTTGTATGGTACGTGCAAAGGAAGAACTGCAATAGAACAGAAAGATAAATAAAATAAATTTTAACAAAATTTTTACTTACCTGCTCTGTCACCCCCCGTGGTCACCATGGCTCTTTGGCTGGCTCAAGTTTGCATGAACCCAAATAACATGGGTGGGAGCACTGTACAGTATATCAGTGGCACCATTGCTATCCTCCCAACACACTTCCAGTATTTTCCTTTCCACCCACCATCTACCACCGATTTACTCCCTGACAGTGGGCACTCTGATGGTGTACATGTGGCTATAAATAATTCATTCTGGTGGTCCCATTGTGCACATTGTCACTAAAGCTGCAATCATAAACTCCAGTTAGGCTGGCATAAGCCCTTGCATAAGTCCTGTGCTGACCTGGGGATATCACAAAATTATTGTAAGGCACTTCTGCCCACCTCCTGGAGGGAGTTAGGCAAGTGCACAGGCATATGCCAACCTTCCCACACCACCATTGGAAGATCTGCCAGGTGAGTTAGGCTGGCCTAAATTACTGTAGTTATGATTGTGCCCTATGTCTCCAGTGCCATCTGAGAAGGCCTTCCACTTATAGATCACTACCTTTGTCAGCAAAAAATGCTCATAAAACATGGCTCTTGGCCTTTCAAAGTGTTTGGCAATAACAACAATAACAACAACAAAAGTTGCCCAGACTACTTTAAAGCAGGTAGAAGGGTCATGCAAGAAAGGCCAAACTGAATCTATAAGCTATTTACATATTGCTTGTGAAGGAAGATGAATGATACCAAATTCATCTCCACAATAGGAAAAAAAAAATCACACATACAGAGGAGATTCTAAGTAATTTCCAACATGAATTACCACATGCAGATAGACTGGATCGCTCCAGGGTCCATGTGGTACAAGACTGGCTCTGATGTGAAGAAAGCATTTCAGGTGGCATCATTTTGGAAAATGAGAAAGAAAACAGAATCATTTTGATTTTTTTTTTCTTCAAAATGGTAGAAGAATGTATGAGGATGGTAATAAACAGGATCCTATTTTCAAGATAAGATCTAGCTTTATGCACTGAAAGTTGAGCCAGCTACCCATAATGCTGACATTCAGAACACATATGCTTTAACTAGCGTTCTCAAACTGTGGTTATTGGAAAAACTGCAAGAATGTCAAAGATTTAATCTGTGAGATGTATTTTATTTTGCTCTTTTACAATGTGCATCTACAGGAAATTAAAGATGATGGAAATATGGAATGAATATAATTTATTGTTGGGTGTTCAATGCCATTAACATACTGTTTCAACAATAAAACATCCAACACTCATCTTCCACAGGGCTGTAGGAAAACCATAACAAATGTACGAAGTCTCCATTTTGTTTGCAGTTCCTTTAAAACAGTGTTTTAGGGCTAGAACTGTTCAGAGCAACTTTCTAAGAAGTCCTATTGATCACTAATCACAAGTAACTGAATCACTAGTGCCAACCATACTTTATGGTTTTCCTATCCTCTATTGACACAATGGTTGCTGCTCAGGAACTAAACTTCATAAAAAAACTTAAAGCACTGAACAATTATTCATGAGCAAGAGGCACACAGGGAATGGTCTGTGCTAGCCTGCAGGTGCTGCATTCAGATCCGGGATGGTGGCACAGACAGGTAAGACGCCAAGTGACTCAGGTCCTGGGAGAGAGAAGTGTAAGAGCGTTTCGAGAGTGGGGAGAGCTTTTGGGGGTGAGAGGAGGGCAGATCAGCCTCAGGGAAAGGGCAGGATCAGCAGGTGCCTCCTCTGCCCTGTCCTAACCCCGATCCTAGGTCTTCCATGTTATGCCTGGCTTCTCAGATTTATGCTAAATCTGAAGCTGGTGGAGTCCTAACAAGCCCCGTAGGACAGGCTGGGGTGTCAGGGCAAAATATTCCCTTATCCCAAGCCTCCTCCAAGCCTTCTCCAGTATCACTTAACCTGTGATGAATACAGTGCATTTCATGCAGCCTGGCTGTAAACTGTAAATTGACTGTAAATTATTTTAGTCTGGTCATCCAGATTTTACAAAAACTACATTTTATGCAGATTCACATTTTGTGGTATGCACTCTAACGTGTGATACTCATGTGCAGGAAGAAGAATATCCACAGAAACAAAGGAAAAGACTTTGATATTCACTCTTAGAAATCTGGTCATAATTTATGTATTCTTCCTCCAAGGTTTTGAAGCTAGCTATATACAGTACCCAACCTGCCCTCAGGGTGACCTGGGGTAGGTCCAAGGAATGACATCCCCCCCAACATGCACATTGCCCCCTTTCCCAGGATACTTAGTTGCTGGCCGCCTTGCATGACATTCTGCAACCAGCAAGAAAACATGAGGCTTCACTGGTTGTTTTAAATAATATTCCAATTTCCCAACAACACCAGAAGTATTTCTTAACACAGCCAAAGATGTTTCAGAAGGCTTCTTGACAGCTGCCAAGTGTTGTGTATAGTCTCACCAGCTCACAGAATGGCTCAAAGTGGTATTGGTGGCAACATGCCAGGCAGAGGTGGCAGCAGTGAGCAGGTAGTAAGAGCAGCATCTGGAGCATTAGCCCCCCCGCCCCGACTCTGCCACAGGTTTGCCACTGGCTAGGTACATTTGGAAAAGCTTTTAATGTGGTATGTATAATTTGTAGTTTATCATTTTTGATGTAGTAATGCTCATCTTGATTTTAATGTTTCTAAACTGTATTTATTTTTACAATCTGCCTTCAAGCTCAGTTTGATTGATAGGACTGACTTGAAACTTCTCCTCTGAGCCAAAAGCTTTCAACTGGGAACGTTTGGCTTAAGAATGATACTGTACATGTAACCCAGCACCTCATTTCCAAGAAAGAAACTGATGCTTCTTTAATTCCCATAAGGTTTTGAAAGCAACAGTTCTCCTTACTGTTTAAAACCAGCATCTTGTATACAAGAATGTACTGTCCCGATGATGAAGTTTGCACTCATGGATTTTCACAGTTCCATCAATATGCTTTAAAAAATAATAATGAGGGTAAAATCAGGTACGTTTGTGAGCGATCTATACCCATACTCTCCATATTTTAAAGAGCAACTGCAGTCATGGGACAGATTCTGATCAAATTAATCTACCTGGCACCATTTTTCCACATCAAATCACTCCCTCTAAATACTTTCTTGCTCTATGCTCAAATCTCATCCAGTTTGATCCTAAGTCAATGACTGTAATTCCACCCCATTCTAGTTAGGGTTGCCATATGTCCTGGAAAACCAGGACTGTCTGGTTTTTGGGGTTGTGCTCACATACAAGCAAGTTTGACAGGGGATCTTGTTCCAGTTTTGTGGAAGAGAATTATGGCAACCCTATTTTCTGGTGAATCTAATGTCAGTCAATTTCATTGAGTGGTCACAAATACATTGAGTAATGTATTTTCCTCACACATACTAGGCCTATGATCTTTACTATATAACAGAAAGCTCAGGTGCAACAGGAATAACAAATCTCTCTCAAGCTGACACGCAAGACTATCCAAAGTCACATCCCTATCTCTACTTTGGACAGCATCAGTATAAAGCATCTGAATGGGCTTCTTTTACTGTCATGAAGTTCCCTTGCTTTTTTGACACTGCAATATTTATGGATCACTTTGTGTATTTTATTAGGTGCAGTTTGCCTTCTCTTGTCAAATTCATTTCTTTCTGGGGTTGGGGTGATTTGTTACTGTAATGCGATGACTTTTATTCAGTTGTGATACCTGCTAGGAACAGACCTATTGTTCTGTCTGTGTTGCAACAGCTCCTGTTAATTGAAGAAATGTAACATTTTTTAAAGGATGCGACTCATCTGGAAGCATCATCACAGCAATCAGTACAAACATCTCTGGGGTTAATTTGTTATTTAAGTTTGCAGAACAAGCCATGTGTTAATAGCATGAGTCATGTGACATCCATGATACCTTCTGACAATTCTCAACTCAGTTTCCAAACTTTTTTTCAAGTGTCTATATGGAGAGGGGTTGGTTTATATTAGAGTTCTCCAAACCCTGGACCTGGGTCCAGATGTGGCCTTTGTTGAACCTCCATCTGGCACTCGGCAAGCCCCTTCTATCCTGCCCTTGGTCAAGCCCTGTAATCCTCCAGAGGTGAGGGGAGCTCTGATCTCCACCCCTCAAGCTGGTTTTTTGAGGGCTGGGGAGGCTGTGCGGACCTCCTCTCCCTGTTTATGAAAGTGCTTACAAAGATCACTCTCTCAAAGTGTGTTGGTAAATGCTTATGAACTGATTTATATTAATTCATTCATTGACCTCCATTAGGCCAGCATTAGCCCCAGCATAAGTTCTATGCTGACCTGGGGGTGTAATAAATGCACTGTAAGGAACTCCTGCCCCACTCCTTGCAAGGGGGGGGGGGTTAGGCCAGTGCTGGCACATGCCAGCCTTCCCACACAACAACAGGAAGATATACCAGGTGAACTATGCTGGCCTAAATGAGTTAGTATTGTGCCCTAAGTATCTGGAATATTCATGAATAAAATTTCATGTTCTTAACCATTTAGCTGATATGTGACAGAGGCTTCACTGCAATACAATATATATTGTATTATGATATATGTACTGTATATTGCCATGTGAAATACTTACACTGGTATAGCTGAAAGGCCTTAATGGGCTTTCAAGTTTAGAAAATTCAGCTGGATGACAGGGGGGTCAGTTTTACGTAGCTTCCCAGGGAGAAAAACTTTCAGTTAGTGCTGAATCATGGTGAATGTACACAATTTCAGTTAACCATGATTTGTATATTTGTTGTTGGTTTCCAAAGGAAGAGGCTCATTTATGTGCCTAAGCAGAAAAAAATGCATATTAGACCATACCTCTTTCTGACACATGCTGCATTGTGCAAAGTAATGCTAATCAAGTCATGGACCTCTGCAAAGCTATATTAAATGATCACAGAAAATGTGCGGAGAATGTCACTCTCAGTCCTGCTCGTGGCTCCCACGCTTTCAACTGTGAGTCGCTGCCTGCTGACTTTGCTCTCTCCCACTCCTTCAGATCTTGAAGCAAAATGTGCATGATCTTTTCAGTACTCCTTCTCTTTAAAATACATCCAAACATGACAAAGAAAGTGATTGCGGTTAGCCATGTTGGGTGATGACCAAAAGTTTTGTGTCCATCAGAAGGCCAACCTGGGCTAGCAGTGCAACTGCTCAAAGTGCCATCATGGAGTGGGCAATTTAAGCACCCTGGGGGCAAAGCATAATTTTCTCCCCGCAAGATTCTCTAGCAAATGTACACTAGCCTTGCTTATGCACATTGACGTAAATATGGCAAGCCTTGTATTGGTGATTTTGTGCTCCTGTTAGATCTGATATGGCTGGTATGCAGTTTGTATTCTGATATTCCTTTTTTTAAAAAGCTTATTTGTTTTGTTATATTTTAATATACTACCTTCCTCAATAGACTCAAAGCAATTTACACAGGCAGGCTGAATATAAAACCATTTCAGAAGATGGTGAGGACATGCATTAATGTCTCAAAGCAAAGTTCGGTTGGTCCACAAATTTCACATATGGGATGTGAGAAAGGCCAGTAGAGACCAATGATATGCAAGGGCTGTGAGCTAGAAAGGCATATATCCAATGAGATGTTTTCACCAATCTCTACTTCCTCTTGGATGCTTCCTTTCTATGTTGAGAGATTAGACACAACAGGGTTATTTTTCTCTGCAGGCCTTTCCTGACTTTTCCTCCCTGCTTTTGCCATACCCACCCGTAACAAGTCAGATCTGGCCAGTGATGGGATTCAAAGAAATTAACAACCAGTTTTTTGCCCATCTGGCAGCCACTTTTAAACGGCTATTTTAAAACTTTATATGTCCTATCTCTTGTTAACAACCGGTTCTGTAGAGTAGGTGCAAACGTTCTGGAGCCCACCACTGGGCTTCAGGATTGCAAAGTGTCTTCAGGATTGCAGCCCCCTTTTTTTGAGCTACATTTTCACTTTGGTTTTTGAATGTGTGTGTGTGTGTGAGTGTGTGTGTCTGTGTAGTGTGTAGTCTTTTTTGCAGAAGCTAATTTTGGCAGAATAGTATCTAGACATTTCACGATTCTTCTTTCAGTTGTTTTCCTTCCAGAATAATTCTTCCAGCTGCAAGTTGTTCTTCTTAAAATAACAATGTGATGTGAAAATTCAAAATATTTACAAGTACTTTTTACTAAGGCAATCACACCTGAACTGTAGTGTTTCAAGGTGAACAATGCTATAACCAACAATTCCAAAGGGGACAGGAAGAACCAGCTGTAATGTCACATTCTGGAAGAAAACTTAGAAGTGTAAAAACCAAACATGTTCTGTCACTCTACCAGCAATTTAAGCTCTGCTTTCACACAGCATACAGCTGATAAGAGACCTGATTTCAAAGGAAAGAACAGTGCTTTGACCTGTTCAACCTGCCACTCTCCCTAAGTAATCAAAAAGACCTTGTGTACACATTAAGTGGCGCATGACACTTGATTTTATACATTCTGGATAATGCTTACATCTCCAGGTTTCTCTGTGTGATATTCAGGGTGCAATCTTAAGCTTAGTTAGGCTGGCAGAAGTCTGGATACAAATCCTATGCTGGTCTGGTGATGAGACTAAAGTGCAATAAGGCACTTCCATCCCACTCTTGGAGGAATGGACAGATCTGGGCACAGATGTGCACTGACCTTCCCACACCACCATAGGAATGGAGAGCAGATGTGCCAGCCTAAATTGGTTGGGATTGTACCTTGAGTGATGCGTTTTCCAGACATATATGTTTCCTCACCCCTGAACATGGAGGTCTTCAAATAAAGATTTTGTGCCCACAAAGTAATGTGCGCTGCAATCCTAAAGACACTTTCCTGGGAGTAAGACCCATTGAACACAATGGGGCTTACTTTTGAGTAGACATTGTTCGGATTGTTCTAGCAGCGTCTTAGGGAAGGGAGGGGGAATGTCAGGGAAAATTCCAGTAGAATCATGAAGTATCTAGGTTCTCTGCTGCCAAAATTAGCTTCTGCAAAAGAAATTTAAGGAACGAAAGTACAACTGAAAATAGATGAATGGGCGCACACACAAAAAGGCACTGCAGTAAAAATGTAGCACAGAAAAAAATGAAAACAATTACTTTGTGAAACGGAAGGTAAGACAATGGCAGGAAGAGCGATTGCTAGGGATTTGTATATGTGTGCCAGACCCAGCTCATGAGCTATTGTTAAGAAATAATAAGGCAAAGGAAGGGGAGAGATGAAGGTGGTATGCAGAGAACAAAGCATATATCTCTTTTTGCAGCTTAGACCAGTAAGAAAACTCAACACAGCTGTTTTTGAAGGAGTTAGGGCAGTCCTGAAACAAAGCATGTCAGTGCCTAGGGCCATATATAAATTCCCTGCCCATTTGCTGCAAGCCAGTTTGAGGAGCTGATAGAGGAGGCAATTCCATGGCTACAGTTTTTGGCAGTGGTGCTGGAGGTAGGTTCACCATCCTGCTTATACCATTGTCCCTTCTTACTTTTATCCACCATTCTCACTCTTGTCACTGAGTTTTGAAACTGGTCAGCATGACACACATAAAATGGAGGCTGAGAGGAACATCTTTGAAAGT
This sequence comes from Cryptoblepharus egeriae, assembly GCA_030015325.1. Taxonomy (NCBI): domain Eukaryota; kingdom Metazoa; phylum Chordata; class Lepidosauria; order Squamata; family Scincidae; genus Cryptoblepharus; species Cryptoblepharus egeriae. The sequence continues at coordinate 76,707,830 of JAREYC010000003.1, read as the reverse complement.
GGGGCAGAGCCAGTGATGGGATTCAAAGAAATTAACAACTGGTTCTATGCCCACCTGGCAGCCACTTTTAAATGGCTATTTTTAAACTTTATATGTCCTATCGCTCATTAACAACCGGTTTTATAGAGTAGGTGCGAACCTGTTGGAGACCACCACTGAGCAGAGCTTATCTTGGCAACTGGTAAGGAGACTGTGAAGCTGACTGAGGGTTCCAGGGTGCCAAGTGTGCCTATGTGCCACCTAAGCAGCCTGCCTATTGGTGCCAGGTGCTTTCATTGCCTGCTCTCCCACCAACCCTTCATTTTGGCCAAAGCTAGGTGGTGTCAGACAGAGTAAATTCCTGCCTACTATCACACAGATACTGGGTCATATTTATCTATGCTCTACTTGATTCTTGACAGCAGTGTGAAACATGCCTTTGTCTTCTTGAAGCTCCTCTGTTTTCTCTTGAAATTCTTCATCTGTATTCCTAAAGAAAGTCTCTCCACAATCTTTCTGAATTTCACTCACGCAACATTTTAGTTCCTGTAGATAACGGCACTAAGCATGAGAAGATTTACATTTGTCTGTTGAGGCATATTTTTGAATGTAGAGAAAAAGCCCAGAATGTGAAACTCTAAATATGGATAGATCATGGAACACAGTGTAGATTTCATCCTACCCCAACCCCTCTATCACCAGCAGATCATACGAAAAAGTTTGGTAAAGTCTGAAAGGGGTGTATATGTCTGTGGCTGCTATCCTAAAGACACTGTCCTGGGAGTAAAACCCATTAAACACAATGGGGTTTCCTTTTGAGTAGACATGGTTAGGATTGTGCTCTATGTCTCTGTTTTGGATGGATAATTTCATGGGTCCCTAAACCCAAAGTTCATTTCATGTAAGGCTCTAGCATCTTCAAAGTACAGCCCAACTTAAAAAGAGCTCTCCCAACTCAGGTCCTGTCCATGGATCCACATAGTCTGGGACAATCACTGAAATTCCCTATTCTAGTCAGGAACAGTTTTCAGTTTTCCTTTAGCCACTGGAGTAGGGTTGCCATAATTCTCTTCCACAAAACTGGGACAGGCGTTCCCTGTCAAACTTGCAGAATGTCAATGTCCGGTCTCAAAAACCGGAACAGTCCCAGTTTCCTGGGACACATGGCAACCCTACACTGGAGACACTGGAGACAACTACTAGTGGATAAGCAGAGAAGAGCTGATCTTTGCCCCAGTACCAGCTTCTCCATTGGCCTCTCTCCAAACTACCCAGTAAGGGTGGAATGAATCTATTATAAATGTCTTCTTTTTCTCAATCTGTTTTGGGTTGCAGGCCTGAATTCTTGGGAGCTGGCCAGGACATGTGCATGTCAGCAACAAGAGGGCTCACAGCACCTCTGGGCCTCAGGAATATGCACTGGAAAATACCACCAGTATGCACACCAATATTCATCGGTACTGAAAAGCATGAGAATCACATTTCCCATATTTCTTGGTTCCAACATATACTGTCATATAACCTTGCAGAAATACCTGGGACTCAGTTGTAAGGCCTACAGTTTCTGCATGAGTCCTTGCTGTAGACTGTATTTTGGTCAAATAAGGTTGGGAAAGGGAGGAAGCCGTAGGATGGACTTGTAGCAGTTTGGTAGCAAGGATCACTCCACCATCATGCTCATAATGGCATCAGAAGCAGAATGGAGTTTTAGAGCCCAATGAAAACGGGCAGCAAACAAACACTAATTCTTTTAGTATATTCAGCTGAACTGGGTTCATTTCAAATTGGGCCAGAGGTCTTTTCACCTGTCATTAATGGAGGTAGATTTGAATATATGCATTGTAAAAAGGAAGTGTAATCATCTTTGAGCTGCTATGAATTAATACACTTTCTGCATAACACTGGTGTACTCTTTCGTTTTGGCACACAAGGGGAAGTAGGTGCAAATAATCTTTACAAGTATTGTTCTCTGAAATTCATTGTTGTGTGTCGCTAAAAAAACGTGATGTCCAGTTTTCACATCTATGTTTTTACTGCACTTTTAACAGCTTTCTCTGGATTCTGATTATCAAATCAGCTCAGCTGCATAGCACTGAAGGGAAATTACATACCAGTGCACGAACTGGAGCATTACATGAAGTTATAAAATTGATTTCACTGATTATGTGAACTCAACTAAAAATGTTCACTTCTTTCCGCACTCCTGAGTTGGCTGTCAGTATTCAGTGATTTAAATGCATAATTTATTAAACACTCTCTTAACACTGGAAACTGTCAGATTTAAAGAGTTTCCGTTTAGCCTTCATTATTTCATAAAGGGATTACAGTGGTTAATTTTAATGACTTTCCCCCAGTCCCTTTCAATCAGTCTCCATTTTGTGCTGTACATACCTAGGATCAATGTCATTCATGTATGCTGCTTCTCTTGAAGGCAAGATGAAAAGGTTTTTTGCTTTCCCAAGCCTCTCGTTAAGGTTTTGTCTGCAGTCCTCGTCTAGCTGTGAAGCATGCAAAATGTCTGATTATATCGATGGTTTGGGTCCGCTGGTTATTGCGGCTGCTACCGTATATGCAAATGCTGTCAAAATATTCAGTTTTGCATTTGCTTAAAAAAACCTGTTCAAAATGGATTATTTACCATTCAACAGCTGTCATCCAATTTCCATCTAAAGCAAAATTTTGAAGTGAATTTGGGATGTTTCTCATCTCTGGAAAAAAATTAATGCAAAAATCTAAGAAGTATTGTGGAATCTTAAAGGGAAGAGTGTGGGTTGCTCCAGGGTTGCACCATGAAAAGCCACATTCCCCTCTGGGAAACCTGGTGCTCCACCCTGAGATCATGTCAGAACCAAATGTACAGCCTTGGCCAGGCTGTGCATATGGGATAGCTTTCACTGTCACCAGTAACATAGGATTAAGGCCAGTAAACCATAGGATTAAGGTTACATCTTTATCCAACTGTCTGCCAACTGACAACTCTCACCCTAAATAACCTAAGGAGGAAGGAGGACAGGGATCTTGTATACCCTATATGGATTAAACCACCTATTCCAAAACAGTCTGGCGCCCACCAGCAGGTCCCAACCCAATTTTTGTTGTTTTCAAAATTGACAGGGCATATTGAACTATCTATATAAAGAGTGAAAAAATCTGCTACTGGCAGGTGGCAACACTTCTACCAAATCATCATAATAAAAACAAAGGCTTGAGCAGCTAGTAGAGCGAAACGTTTTCTAGGTAGGTCCTAGTGCTAAAACATTTGAGAAATACTTACATCCCTTGACAGATTTGTTATTAATCAGATTTAAGAAAAATAATTTTAGGAATTAAAATGAAACAAGGAAAACACCGAGAATAACAGCCTTGACAGAAAACATGCCAAAACCTCCTGCATTAAACAAAGAAAATAGCAGAGATGAGAACTCATCTCAGAAGACTTGGACTTGAGTCATGAAAATGCATGTTTTTCACAGACTTGATGACTCATAAGTTGTACTTGCAGAAGACTGAAAAACAAAAGATTCAGGACTCACTTGATTTGGCACTCATCTCCAAGCCTGCGGGTTTGAGTCTTGTGTCTGGGGATTCTTATTTACTGTTATTGCAGCATGAAAAACCTTATGGGGGTCATCATTCACACTGGGCAAGCAACAGGGAGTTACCAGCCATGAGGCAGGGAAAAGTTAATATGCAGCCAAAGGAGGCTGGAGGAAGCTCTTTAGCCAGATTCTGATAGGAAGGCAGGAATGGAGGGTTGTTGGACAATGGATCAGAGTTGTAATACTTTCACTGGCTGGGGGAGGCCAGAAGAAAAAGCCAAAGGGTTTTCTTGCCCTACAATTGGCTTGAGAAGCCCAGGAAGGGGATGAGGCAGGGGAAGGGGAAAGCAATTCATAGTGATCACATTTTTCACCACATGGCTGGGAAGGAGGAGGGAATGACCAACTTAAGTGGGACTACTTCTGAGTAGGGCTGGAAAGGATTGGGTTATCCTGATAAGCCTCACAGCTGCTGACCATGACCATCCTCCCTCTTTCTGCTTCCTTCCCTGCTCTTCCCTCCCATAACTCCAGCTCTGTTTAAAGAGAGGTGGGACAGCAGGGGAGCACTTAAAATGAAGTCCCATACTTAGAGACACAGACACAGCCAGCAGTAGCCTGTTTTCCCATGGCTGCCTTTATAAAGGGGGAAGGGCCTCAAGTCCTTTAGAGTCACAAAGAGACAACTCAGAAAGTACCCCTGTTATGAATCGTTTTCAAGTTGCGTTGCAGGAGGACATTGACCCCAGACTCAACTCAAGCCTTGCTGGGTTTTTCCTGTCTCTAAAGAATGGTGTACTTCACACAGTTCCTGTAATGAATTGCTGAAATTGCACATGTGAATTGTGTTGAGCACTTGCTGTTTATACAGCACTCTCCCTTCTGATAGTTATTAGAAGTCAAAAGAGGCCACTAAGTGGCATGCAATCTGATCAGACTGCAGACAGAACTTAGGGATAAAAAAAATGAGGGTGAAAACAAGAAACTGGCGACATGTCAAGGATGGAGATAACTATCAGTGTTGTCCTTGCTTTGTTCATTGCAACCCTCCAGACAAAAACACCCTTCTTTGGCTGTTGAAGGTCAGAAGCAATCAATCTTTCACACATTAAAGGGGCAACTGTGTTTCACCATCCCTTGTGAATAACTGTAAAGATGGTAATTAAACTTCACATGTGATGCTTTTACAGACTGAACAGCAGAGCTAGTAACAGTAACAGTACGACTGCATTATTGAGATCCTTTTAAATTGGAGATTGAACTTGGAAGGTTCTACTTGCAAACCGTGTGCTCCACCACTGTGTTGAAACCCTCCCTCTCCACATCTCCACATTCTTGTGCTTCCCTTCAGCAAGCCCATCTTCTGCTTCTACACTGACAAGAGAGATGAAAGTGAAAATTTGAAACACTTATTATCCAATGACCACTTTTCTACTGCAAAAGGCTGAACTACCAAAATTAACATTTGGAGCAGCCAGAAATTTCACTTTCTTCTTTCCCTTTGAAAATACATTACAAGGCACCTTGAGGCATGCAAGGAACAACAGCACAGTTTGAGGTCAAGAAGACGAAGGGAAGTTCACATTTATCCATTGACAGCCAACGGCAGAGTTTTTTTTAAGTGCCAGTCAATCAGAATAATAACAGCTCCTTTATTAAACCTACCATAACAACACTTGGGGCACAATCCTATGTCTACTCAAATGTAAGTCCCATTGTGTTCAACTGGTCTTACTCCCAAGAAAGTGTCTTTAGGATTGCAGCCATAATAAAAACTACACAAGTGATTTTTTAAACTATTCAAACAGCTAGAACAGAATACTTGGGATTTGATAAGCGTTAAAAGAAGTAGGTCTGACAGTGGATGTGGAATTACCTGGAGATGACAGAGTTGAAGAGAAAGAACTTGAAAAGATCACTGAATGGCAAGATTTGCAAATTGAATACTTATGGGGAAATAAATGACTAAAATTGTAGCAAATTTTGATAGAGGACTAGGCAAAAAAAAGCAGGCCTCCGTCAATCTTGAAAGACTATGGTATCGTGCTTGGCGCTGCATATGCTTTTTAATAATAGCTTTTAATTAGCGATTATTATTTTTCCATTTTCTTTGTAAACCGCTTTGTAAACTTGTTAGTTGAAAAGTGGTATATAAATACTGTAGATAGATAGATGCTGCATGCAAAGCCCGAAAGCCCGGGTTAGATTGTTATTGGAGGATAGGATGTTACCCAAGCAGCAGATCCCCCCTCTCCACGCCACTGAAATAGTCCAATGGAAAGGCAGAGCCAATACAACTGGATCCAGCTGGCGTCGCAGAGCTGGGCTAAGGACAGGAGCTCACCCTGTCTTGTGGGGCCGACCTGGGTCTCGAACCCTAGTCTGCTGATTAACAGGCACAGTGTCTTAACCGCTTGCACCACCCACAGCCCTGAGGTCTAGGCACAAGTTCTGGAAAAAAAACAACTGAACATCCTAGAAGTAAATGAAATTGCTACCCATGATTCACTACCCATGGAAAAAAGTGAGGATGAAAAGGTCAATGTTGATCATAGTTTGTTAGCTATGCATACAGAAAATAGCAACCATGACTAGCCAGGCCCTGCAGAATAGTGGCCCCACATCAGTGGTGGGCACCAGCAGGTTTGCACCTACTTTATAGAACTGGTTGTTAACGAGAGATAGGACATATAAAGTTTAAAAATAACCATTTAAAACTGGCTGCCAGATGGGCAAAGAATCGGTTGTTAATTTCTTTGAATCCCATCATTGTCCCACATGCTAGAAGTAATCTCCCAGTCATTTGAATTTATGCTGATGTATATTGCATTGATATACTGGTACCACATTTTCCTCCATGGTGCTCAGGACACGGTGCTTGGTTCCTCCCCCTCCATTTATTCTCCCAATAATGCTTTTAAGTAACTTGGGTTGAGAGCAGGTTAGTGATCCAAGGTCCCCCATGATCTCAGCAAACTGTCTTGTCATTGTATTGCAATAGATGGAAGAGGAAGGAGATGAAGGTTGCAATGCAGAGAGTGCCCTAAGCTAACGCAAGTCTCTTGTTCCAGCTGAAGTGAAGCACCTTTGAGCCATTGGGAGAACATTTAGGCTGACACATTGGGATGCAAGCAGAGTTGCACCAGCCGAAGGGAGAGCCTAGTGGGAGGGCAGGAAGGGGGCAGGGAAAGGTGAAATGGGGTGGGATTGGAGCAAGGATGAGGCAGGGGTATTCAGGGGTAGTGGGTAGGCAGGCTGAGGGCAGACCAAAGATGGGGCAGAGGGAGGTGAGCAGAGGTGGGCTGGAAGAAGATCTTCAGTGATATCTCAAGCCTGTTTCAGGGGTAGTCCTGAGTGGCTTATGGCTGCTCCAGAGGTGGTCTAAATGTGAGTAGACCTATAGAGGCTGCTGCAGCCCTACCTTGCGGTAGGGGAGTAGCCTCCCCCAGGGCAGAGTTGCATCAGCCTCTCAAACTTGCTCTGGATGCAGAGCAGTCATGACAGCCTGCCTGGTCCAGCGCAAGTCTGGATTGCACTGCCCAACAACCAAGCAGAGCTTAAATATCTAAACTGAAGCAACTTTCTGTGCCATAGTGTTTCTTTGCATTGGAGATTATAAAGTTGCTAAAACGTGGCATCATTACTAGAGTAGAGTCCACAACGTATTTAGGAATGGCTAGCCCACATTGCTGTTATTACCATGAATTAGTGAAAGTGTTTGGGATGTGGTGAGCAGGGCCATAAGGAGGATGCTCCTTTGTTGCTCCAGTAGGAACAGTTTTGGGGGATGATTCAGTACATTGGCAATAATCATTCTACTGCTGCTATTAATTTAAAGAAAAGCATTATCAATGGCTTTACTGACATCAACTTGGTTCTGTCATTACACATAGTTGCTTAGAGATTTGATGACAGATGCAATGGGCAAAACAGAGAGAATAATAAATCCTGATGTAGAATACCTCCTCAGCAGCACAATAGTATTGCAATCCTGGATTGCTGTCAGAACTGACAGATTTAAATAAGTTGACTGATTATTATTTATTTATAGTAATTTTTTTAAGGGTAACACCTGGAGTCACCATACTAAATGTTTTGGATTTGATTGTCAGGATTTGTTCATATCTGATAAAATTCTAAATTGAATTTTAGCTCAGGGAGTCCTCCAAAGGTAAAAGGGTAAGGCACTACTGCACTTCACTATCCTCCATTGTTCACATTTATGCACATGTATTATACATGCACCCTTTTATAAGACAATGTTACAGGCTGATAAATTATGCACTTTTGCAACCTTATGTTTTACATTGTAATGTCATGTTCAATGTCCTTATACTACATAGCATCATTATAGGATTTGACACTCCCACTATAAAGTTGAATGCTACTGATATTCACATCCACATATATTTTACCTCATTTTATACATAAATGTCAGTCTTTGTTAAATCTCCTCCTCCCCTAAACAAATCTTTTGCAATAGCTCATAGGTTTGGAGGTCTAAAGAATCTGCTTGTTTGTTCTTTGGAGGATTCTATGAGGAATAGACTGTGTTAGCTTTCTCATAGCTGCTGGAATGTAGTATATAGCAACACATTATTACCTAGGAAAACATTTAAATTGACTAGGAGGCAAGTACCTTGTAAACTTGGCATGATTTTTAAAAGTGATCTTTCAACACAATCCTATATATGTCTACCCATTGAGGCTGCATCAGCATGGGAAAGTTGGATAGGACTGGGCCTCACTGTGTCTGTATAAAAATTAGAATGGTCATAAGAGAAGCCCACCAATCTGAGTTTCTATAGAAATTACTGTACTGAGCTTGCATTCTCTTTGGGCAGATCTATTTGCTTCATTTGCCCATTGCTTATTTACTAAAAATTTGTGCCCAAGCAGATCAATCAATCAATCAATCAATCAATCAATCAATCAATCAATCAATCAGTCAGTCAGTCAGTCAGTCAGTCAGTCAGTCAGTCAACAGTATTTATATACTATTACTCCATGCAACACACCTTCGACCATGAGCACACTTACCGGGCAGCTGCAGAGTTTGGGCTGGATTTTATCAGTCTTCAATGTTAAATATAGGATGAAAATGTACTGAATCCCTTTTCACCTCTTTAGGAGTTAAATTTCTTTAAAAATCAGTTCTTATTGGGTGCTCATGTCATGTAATGAATACCCTCCCCAAGTTTCATGCTTCAAAGGCCAGGGATTGGGGAAGGAAATTGATCAATCAGGGATTCTTCAATATATAGGGAGGAAAACGTTTTGCTCCCCTTTTCACTCCCGTCTTGTTTGAATTTACAAAATTCTAAAGGTGCAGTCCAGAGTAACTACGGGGAGTCCTTGCTCCGACATAAGAACAATTTACTCTGGATTGCAATATGAATTTCCCATAGTTTTCACTAGGTGGTGCCGTAACTACGTTGACGTAAATGTCTCTTACATGCTCCTGTAGTTATTCTAGATTGTAGAGTTACCTTCACGGAAGGAACACCCTCCCCAAATTTCATGATTCTAGGTCCAGCGGTTTTGGCTGGGCGTTGATGAGTGAATGAGTCAGGTTTCAGTTTTTTATATAGTATATAGATTTGTAATGACATACTGATGTGCCCAGCATTGTTTGCAAATTGCTACTTAAAATCACAGAATCAGTGGCATCACAATGAAGGAAAGGGGTATGCAATCTATCCAAAGAACAAACCATAAGAGGGTCCTAAGAAGGTGCTGACACTGCTATCATTCTGACCATGCCTGTCTCAGACATGTCACATCCCAGCCTGCAGGAGCCTTGGTTGTTGCCAAAGACCAGAGGCACCCACACAAACACCTGATCTGACAGATCACAGCTGTTCTATCCTCCCTTTGGTAGTGAAAGTTCAACAACTTGAAAATGGTTGTTGACTGAACTGTGACAGAATGATGTACTGTAATCAATTATTATGGCTAAATTTCTGAGTTAAGTTGCTGAGCTTCACACTGGGTGATGCCACCTCCAATGACACCACCACACTGGAGCTAGGCTTTTAGTCAGTGGCAGTAAATCCCAACTAGCACAATAGTATAACAGTAAAGATTTAATTAACAGTCATTTGGCATTAAATACTTAGCATACAATCTCACTATTGTATAGAAAGCATAATGTGAAACAAAGAGTCTTGGATCATATAATCTTCTATTGCTCTCCTTGCCTAAACAAAGACAACCTTCACTTAATGAGATTTCTGCTGTATGGATACTATCTACTATCTGGGACTAATTCTAAATTCAGAAACCGTATAAAACACCACAGAACAGCACTTTCAGACGTTAATTTTAATTAAAATGAAAGCCCTTCGTTGATTAAAGGATAATTATTCTTTAAATGAAAGCATAAATTAAAAGTGTTCATTAATGGTCAAAGTTCCTGCATTTAGCTGCAGAATGAATAGTATCATTTCAAAATGCAGATTTACATTCTCTGTATCCACAAGAGAGGAAAGTAACAGATCTTTCTTGGTGGTTCATAATTGTTTCCAGTTTGGTCAGAAGACTTGGTGATTCCATTGGCTGACCCTGAAGGGTGAGCTGAGATGGTTTGAGCCACACTGAAAGCCTTGCTAGCACGCATTTGTGTTCTTTCCTTCCAGAACTAACCCATCAGCAGCTATTCCATCTCATCATCATCATCATGCAATTTTAATGTACCAGGACTGTCTTAGCTGCCTCCACAGGGCCACATCCATTCTTCCTATTGTGTTTCCCTGCCAAAATTGTTTATAATCCAACAAAGATCTACCTATCTGATATTGTTTTTGTATGGTGCTTTGTTGAATTTTTAACACATATTAAATATTAAACATTTACATAAGCAGGATATACAGAGTCTAGGTTAATGATTTTAATCATTTGTCCTTGGACCAGTCCATATTGTGTGGCTTGGCTCAGCCTTCCATTCTAGGCAGAGAATCGTATGATCTTTTTCCCTTTAGCAACAAAAGGACCATCATAGCAAGAAGTCAAATCTGCCTCTCATTTCTAAGATGGTAAACAATCAAAAACAATATCCAAGTTTTCTCCAGAACAACAGATCAAGCAGCTCAGTTTGTGTTGCACAACATCTGAGTTTTTAAGTACTTCTTTCAGTAACACGTACAATGAGAACTGATCTACTACCAAGAGGAAATCACCTCATAAAACTAATTAGGGTAAGGTGCTAGGGGAAGCAATGAAGTCCCACTGTGTGTATGCAAGCACATACATACTCATGTATACAAAGAAAAAGGGGAAATTCGTTTTATGGAAAAAGCAGTACAATTACCATAACAATAAGATGCTTCTCTCATCTCTCCATTCTAAGAACAGCTTCATCATTTATCAAAACATACAATCAGCTGAATGTAAACCTGTGCATTATTCTTCATAGATATATATGTGCCAACACACTGCTAAAGGTGAGAGAAAATACACTCTGAAAGTAGGCCTGTGTTACTTGCAGAGATTCCTCAGGCTGCAGAATAGGATTGGGCCTCAAAGCTGCAATCCTAAACATACTTATCTGCATGTAACTCCCAATAAACTCATTGGGATTACCTCTGAATAAACACGCCTAGGATGGAGCTGTACAAACATAGTGTAAAAGAGTGTACACTGACCTCCCAATACCACCATGGAAAGATTTGCCAGGAGAGTTATGCCAACCTAAATTGGTTAGGATTGTGCCCATAGTTACGTAACTAATGGCAAAATCCAGAGTAACTATGTGAGCATATAAGAGACATTACGTGCACCCGTAGTTACTGCACCACCTAGTGAAAACCTATGGAAAATTCATATTGCAATCCAGAGTAACTTGTTCTTACTCTGGAGCAAGGACTCCCCATAGTTACTCTGGATTTCACCCTAAGGGCACAATCCAGAAGTGCACTTGGGCTACCCTATCTATCATTGGACTGGCCACACCAGTTATTCTGGAAAAGGCTTCGGACAGCCTAAGGCAACACAGGGTGCAATCCTAACAGTGTCTACTCAAAAGTAAGCCCCATTGTGTTCAGTGGGTCTTACTCCCAGGAAAGTGTCTTTAGGATTGCAACCACAGGCTGCCCGAACATAGGTGGAACTTAGCTGCCCTTGCTGGGCCATCCCAGGAGTTCAGGAGAGGCATGTTGAGGGCATGTTTAGCATTGCCGAGGGCAGAGCAGTTACTCTGTATCTAGAGCCTGTTGCCGGGGCAGAAATGCCCACTTCCAACTCCTCATAGTTATACCACCTCAGAAGCAGGTACAGTAATGAGCAGACCCATCGGGGTCCATGATAAGGCAGAATAAGAATGGCAGTGTTGACCAAAAATCTGAGTTCTTGGCCAGCCTAGCTGCAATCCCTTCCTTTCAACTTCAGGATATGGCACAACTATGGCAGCCCACTAACCTGGAGATAAAGCAGGCCACTCCAAGAAGCCCCTTGTACATATTCACTATAGACTGTCTTCTGTAAGGACAAAGATGAATCAGCATCAGATAATGATTCAATTGATGGTGACAGGGAAGACGATGTTTATGCTGATGATGCCATGTTAGAATAGTTCCACCATTTATTTGGAAATTCTGATAACAAAGAATCAGACTTTGAAGGATTTCAAGAAGGCACTTAGAGCACAATCCTAGCCATATCTACTCAAAAGTGTGGGTGTGGGTGGCGCAAGTGGTTTAGACACTGTGCCTGTTAACCAATAGGCCAGGGTTCAGTACCTGGGTCCCTAAAAGATAGGGTGAGCTTCTGTCCTTAGCCCAGCTCTGCGATGCATCCGGAACCAATCATATTGGCTCTGCCGTTCCATTGGACTATTTCAGTGGCGTGGAGAGGGGGGATTTGCTGCTTGGGTAACAGCATATCCTCCATATAAATCTACCCAGGCCTTCATGCTTTGCATACAGAGTTGAGCACGATACCATAGTCTTTTGAGACTGATGGATGCCAATGCTTTGTACTGGAGTCTCAAGTACAGCTGTTACGGGTTGTCAGGAACTTCTGGGCTTCCTTCTAAGGCATGCACCACAGCTGTTCCTTGTTCAGTGTGATCTGAGGGGGTGTGGGTCTCCTCAGGAGCAAGCCCTCTCTATGTGTCACTGACTAGGTGCCTACTGAGCATGCTCTGGAGTAGTTAGGGCAGACCAGGCTTCCTGACTCTTTGGATGCAGTATAAATTTCTGCAATGGATTCAGAATAGTTGGGATAGCCCAGCTAGGGGTCTCCTCACTGCCCTAACTCTGGATTGTGCCCTAAAATGATTTGCTGAGATTAGTGGACTCCATGCACATTGTACTGAAATAAAATATGCAAAGTGCTTGCATATTTGCATATTTTGCCTTTCAACACTGTTAGTAATCAACTGCTGAAAGAGACTGCTGCCTCCTTGTGTATTTGCATGAATTTGCATGACTCCTCAATCCAATCCAATTCTTATTGAAAGAGATTCTTGGGAGACTGCAGGAGTTTAACACAACCTTTTCAAGAAAAATTAAGATAAAACTGAAAAATGCTGTGCATTGTTGTGACTTATTTTTTCCAATAAAATTATTTAAAATGGGGCAGACTTTATATGTGCCTGAAATTTTACTTATTCAAGACCACTACAGTATCTGTCCGTTATTTAATACACATCTCTCTTTTTTTCTTGATGTAAAGAGAGATACACTTTTGTACTATAAGACTTACCTTTTAAAATATGCCTATTGTCTTTCTCAGTGAAAATTCTTAACATGCTCAGACTGCCTTTGTCAATCTAATGGTCTAATGGTTCCCTTCAGATTCTATGTTTCCTACATCAAGATCCTGATCCAGAAACTGTTTTTCAGATGTTTTCTTACAGAGTTATTATATTCATTCAATAAAACACAACTCTCTAATCTGGTGGTACTCAATGTAGGGGTCGGGAGACCCCCTGTTGGGGGTCTCAGTCTCAGGTCAATGGGGTCACACGAGAGTGGAATCCACCATCTGTGAATCGGGCATTGGGCTTTCCTGGGAGGAAGTCTCACTGAACACAATGGGACTTACATCTGAGTAGATATGGAGGAGCTCTGGCATCATAGTGATATCGCATCCTGGTAAGTCTGACATGGGGTTCCAGACAGACTTTTAAATTTGAAAGGGGGTCCGAGGCTGAAATGCCTGAGTACCAGTTCTCCAGTCATTCATTTTCTGTAGGTGTGAATTGGTCTCCTCATTTGAAGTTAATGCAGCATTTTTTGTTTTGCTATTTAATCCTAAATTTTGTTCAAAGGACATTCTTCTGGACAATGATTAAAACTGTTTTACTGAATTGTTTTCTTCATAAATTTTTACTTTGTGCTGTTTTGGCATACAATCCTCTATAATAAATTCATTTCTTGTTTCATTGTTCTGGTTACAGCTCAAAAAAATATATAGCGATTGGTTGAAGACTCCATTTCCCACTATTTGGTCATTATTTTCATTTGTTTTGTCTAAATCCAGTTTAAAACGAGAGCCGGTTCCATTGCTAGAATTTGAAGTCAAGGGGATGTGATTCTGACAATTGATTCAATCTCACTGCAAATTGAAGGACTCATGAGCCAACGGTAATTTCTGTGCCTTCACACAGTAGTGAAAGCTATTCATGAAATTCCTTGCAACACGATTGACTTTATTGTTTATTATAGCTGGGAAGCAGGTCTATTCATAGTTGGAATGACAAAAGAACTGTAGCTATTGTCCATGTACCATAAAAAATGGGTGTCTTGCTGAAACAGTTGGAACAGTAGGCAGAAACACTTGTCATCTAAATTCCTCACATCACTATCTAGGGCAATGTAAATGAGATTCTCCAAGGACACTCGAGTAAGCTCTAGTTATGTTGTATTAGCGACAGATCAGAACTTCAGAATGTAAAACTGTATCACTTCCTTGATATCACAAGTGATATCATATCACTTCCTTGATCTTCTTAGATACGTTTCCTCAACTGATCAAATCTCTGGACCAGTACGAACTATGCTTTATTTGACTGATCTCACAAACTTAGGACATGTTTGCTCATGGCCCAGTGGAAGGGGCAGAGCTGTTTCATGAAAGTGTGTACAATCATGAAGAGGCACATCTTTAACAGCATGAAGTGAGCATGCACGGTCCAAAATCCATCCTCTTTTGCCTTGTCATTCTCTTCTAGTCCACACCTTATGCCTGAAATTGGTTGAGCCCTTCCCATTTTCACTATTGGCTCCTGCTTTCCATTTGGCACTTCTCCTTTTCCTAAGTTTAATGCTGCCCGATTTTCCTCCATCTTGTCTTCTTTTTTCAAACTTTGGTTCCTGTTTACCCCAGACAGATGCAAATAAAGAGCCAGACAAAAGTGCTGGATTGAGGGCCACTTTTATTAACTATTTAACATTAAAATAAACAGGGATTGCTCAAATAATAGCCTTGCGGTCTAAGGGGATGCGGCTCTCCGCATAATTCCCCATGCAGTTGTTAAAGGTGGTAAAGGGCATTCCCAGCCTGGCTCAGGGCATTCCTTGAACAGAGTTCAAGGATGGCCCTCTTTGCCAACCTGAAAGGTCAAGGTAGCCGGACGCGCAGCCGCCGGCTATTCTGGCCAATCTGCGCCTAGGTTTCCCATCCAGGTAAGGGGGCTCGTCAGACTATACCCCCGGAACCGGCAAAGCATCACAGGGAGGCTTCCTACCCCCAAACCCTTGCTACCTAAGGCTGCACACCGAAGGCTTATGAGCTTCCCTGGGCAGAACAAGCCTGGTAACAGCAGGGCTCCACCCCCCAGGCCCTTCTGCAGCCAATGACTGCAATGCATTTTGCCCCGGCTCTGCAGCGTTCTGCAGAGGGTAAAGTGAGCCGGTGCTGCAAGGTGCACCAGCTTCATTCTCAGCAAACTGCCTTCTCTGCCCCCTTCCTTTTCTGGCTGTCATCTCAAGCCTCCCTTTACTTACTTTCCCAGTGTCTCATCCCAGTGAGATAGTGGGACACTCCCTGCTGTCCCACAGAATGATGAAGCAATATGGAGTGGCTGGAATAATATTCCCAGAACTCTCTTGATCCCAGGAGGGTGCAGTTCTACCCATTTCCCAGCTCTGGGGAAAGGGAACAAACATTGACTTTCTTTAAGGAGGGTTTCATGACTGCCCTCCAACAACAGGATGCAGCATAAGCCCCACTGGTATAATTATGCCAGTGCTGGAAAGATGGTTAGGATTGTGCCAAGTTATTTAAACATTTAAGGAGCCAATCCGAGATTGATGTGAGTTATTATAGCACAATCCAGTGCATGTCTACTTAAAAGTAAGTCCCACTGTGTTCAAAGAACTGTGCTCCAAGGAAAGTGTGTACAGAATTGCTGCCTTGGAGGACAATTATAAAACCACACTGAGGCCCTAATGAATGTTGTTTACCTGGAGAAGTGGTTTGTTACTATAGTTTCCAGATGACGCTCATACCATAAGCTAAGTAAATACAAAGGTATAATAAATCCAAAAGTAAAATGACACAAAAAGTAAATAAACCCAAACTAAAAATGACATGTAGTCAAGTGTCATCTGCCCCTTGATTTATTTCTGAGGCAAAAGCAACCTGAGTATCCTGAGGATATGGAAGCAAGTATGCATTGCTCATTCCTTTCCTCCTGCCCACCCCCACTCCCCATATATGGCCACAGAAGGAAAAGCAGCATGTGTAGATTTTGATAAGGACAGAAGGAAACAGGTCAGACAGTTCCTCCCCCATTCCTCTGGAGTATGTCCTAGGCTAAAAAACAGAGGCAAGACAAAAAACACAAGTGAAAAATACATGTGTGGATGTGTCATTTCAAGTTGTGGGTAGAATTGGGGTAACCAGCCTGTCATTCAACAGTGATTATATGACCAAGTATACACAGACTGTATGTGGGTTGCTACTGTATAGGCTGACATATAGAACCTTTGCATCCTATAATCCGCCGTGCATTGCTTGGCAGAATATGCCTAATATTATCTGTGCGTTTTGATGTCACAGTCAGATTGCTTTGTAAGTAATCTGTGCGTGCTGCTAATCCTCTGCATTGAGCTCTCTTCTGAGCAAAAGGCTTGAAGGAATAATGACATGAATATTCTTGAATCCACATTGGCATTGCTGTTTTCAAATTCTTCCTGTTGTGTCTGACTCTTTTTTTATCAAAGGGCTTCTGAATTAGTGTAAATTATCAAAGGTGGATTTTGATTCTTTCCAGTTATGCTTCCCCCGTGATAAGGGAGGCATGATTTCCCAGAGCTTATTTTACATTTCCCTGTTTCTAAAGAGCTGGAAATTTGCCATGCTTAAGATCAGTTTAATACCTAATGTTTCACCAAAGTTGGTGTGATATCTAATTATCTTTTTAAAAGCAGCAGCATATAGTGCATTGTCTTTGTACCAGCAAAACTTGACTGCAAATTGCTCTTTCACCATGTTTGTCAAAGTCAGCGCAAAAATCACTGTAGTTTGCTTATCCAATTAAAAACACAAAATTTTACATTGGTTTTCACTGAATGTCTTGGAAAAGTCTTTTCCGTCGAATCTACTTTACAGCACTTTTATGGGAATAAAATAGGATAAGCCCATCAACACCAGCATGATATCTATTCAGTAGTGTAACAAGTGAGGGGTGCCGGACAATTTGGATGCTGCCTTGGGGCAGAATATTGATTGAGACATGCCAAGATGGGGGCCACAATCTCAGAAGAAGCCACTTGACCCATTTCAGAGTGTCTGCTCCTTAACTTCTGGTGCCAAGCCATGCTTCATAGGAGTCCTAGAGGGTCTGGGGCGTTCAAAAAGAAGTGGGTCAAATGGCTTCTCCTCCCACTGTGGCTTCCCAACACATTTTTGGCTTTTGTAAAACACCAGTGCTATACAGAAACTATAAAGTAGCACAGAGTCAAGAAAGGTTTCTGCTATAATAGTAGTGGATAAAAGTTATACAATTTCAGCAACTAGTTATGCAGGTGATGAGTGCAATATAAAACGTGTCCCAGAGATGTGTACAGCTTGTTTCAGAGAATTATATTCAACATTTCTATAACTTATTATGCAATCCTAATCTAGACTGGCACAATTTATAACCCTTCTTTTTCCTGTGGTGATGCAGGGAGGCAAGGCCATGTCAGTGCACTGGCCTAACCCGCTCCCAGGAGTGGCACAGAAGTGTCTTACATCACTTATGTCAGGGGTCGGGGAAAATTTTTACCTCTTACCCCAAAATATATTTAGGTATGTAGATGTTACCCCCTTGATTTGAAAGGAAGGAAAAAATATATTATTAATTATTTGAATTCAAATTTGTGGCTTCTGGGGAGCTGGAAAAAAAGTTTGAAGTAGGGGATAAAATAGTGTTGGATTGGACAGGATGACCATATAGTCTGTTTTCCCAGGACATTTCCTCTGTTTTAGCCTTGTGTCCTGGAAAAAAATCTCCATTGTCCTCTTTTTCCTTGTGAGCAGGCAGCATGTAGCTTTCTTGGAATTCATAAATTATATGTAATATGTATTGTTTTAAACATACAGTACTAATACCTAATATGGTGTTTAAGTTAACCACATGAAAACAATATATATGAGGGTTTTTAGCTTTTAGAAATGTCCTCCATTTTTCTTGGATGTCTTATATTTTGGGGGGCTTGTCCTCTTTTTGTGGTTATGACATATGGTCACTGCATATTGGAGAAATGTGGGGGTCAGGGTGATCATAATAAAGAAAGAGGACAAGAGCCTGCAAATGATTGAAACAAGTGCAGGATTCAACTGGAGTGGGGAAGAGAGCCCAGTCTATTCAAATTTACTCCGAAGTAAGACCCATTGTAGTTATTGGGCTTCCCATGAAAATGTGACTAGGATTGCAGCCTCAGAGCCCAATCCTGTGCCTTTCTATTGAGCAGCAGACCATTACAATTACAGTCAGTGGGGTTTCCTTCCAGGAAAGTGTGGAGAAGATGCAGCCTCAGATCCCAATCCTAGGCATTTCTCCTCAGAATTAAGTCGGGGGGGGGGGGGGGTTCCTTCCAGGAAAGTGTGGTGGCATGTACCCCTTCTTGTAATTAATAAATTATATGTAATAGTTGTAAATGTAATAAGTAAATATAGGCTGCAATCCTAAAGACACTTTCCTTAGAATAAGACCCATTTAATACAGTGGGGCTTACTTTTGAGTAGTCATGGCTAGGACTGTGCTCATAGTGTTTTAATTATTCACATGAAAGCAAAATAGGTCAGTGTTCTTAGCTTTAATTTTGTCATGTCCTACATTTTTCTTGAGTGTCCTACATTTTGGGATTTTCTTTTATGATTATGAGATATGATCACCCTGATACAGGAGCTATGAAATCATAGAATCATAGAATGGTCTTACCAGAGGGAGCTGGATGGATGGGGCTGTTTAGTGTACCGGCAGACCTCAACAGCACCCAAAGGAGGATGCTTTCTCTTTTCATTTCTGTCCCTGAGTAACCCTGCAGCTGAGTCACTGTTGATCTCTCTCCCCTCCAACCCTCTCCCACAATAGCCTGAACTTCTTATGACCCTACAGGGATTCACAACTTTTGTTTGTTTGTTTTGATCTCTGATTAGGTGCTAAGAGTAATCCATTGCAATGCCTGCCCTGCTCTGTGCTGATCATGCATACCTGGCTGTGTTATTCATATGCAAACCCAGGTGGTCCATTACCCCCAGGAATTCCATTATTACCCAAATTGGGGTATTTCACCCCTCTTCCCCAACCTCTGACTTATGTGACACTCCCAGGTCAGCACAGGATGTATACCAGGGCTTAGGCTAGCCTAACTGAAAGTTAAGATTGCACCCATAATCAAGTTGGCTACCAGTACAAACAGCACAGTAAAAAAATTACCCACAATGTTTCAGTTCAATTTAATCTAAAAACAGGAGCCTTAAAAATATCAGCTGCATTATAAATGTCTGCAAGCTAAATTTAAACACTTATTCTTTTTTGTTTCTAGGACATGCTTGATGTAGAATTTTACAAGTTTATGGAAGATGCGCAAGAAAAGTGATGATGATTCTTGTTATCTTGTATTGAGAGGGCTACATTAAAGGATAAATAGTTATTTTACCACCTTATACAACTATTTGTACCTTGTCTGTGTACCTTGGTGCAAAGGCAGAGCAAGCAAAAACAAAGTTATGGGAATTGATTTGCTGAAGTGGGGAGAAACACTTGTATTTTTCTATATACATCCAAAACTTAAGCTTGTATCGTCTTACTACCCCTCATGTTCCCTTTGAGAAAACAGGGACAATACTTATGTGGTGACAAGCCTCAGCACTGGCTCTTCTCCCGCTTCCCTGGGCTTAAGACATTACCTTTGTTTCATGGAGGGGAGGCACACTCTAATGGCTCCCATGCCGCAAAGGTAACAAGGTGGCCTTCCTCTCTTTCTTCAGCTTCTTCAACTATCTTTTCCCAAACATTCTTTTTTAAAGATGTTCCGAAGACATGTTTCGTGGCACCTCAGAAAGTTTCAGAGAATTATACTCCTAAGCAAACTAATGTTTAACCCTATGGGACTCAAAGCTGCAATAATTATTACACGAGATTTTGTTTTTTCTCCCTCTCTGCACCATGATGACCAAGAGGCCTGCCCCTCCTAGTACCTTCCTATTTCTAGGTGCTGTTTGAGACCCCCCCAGTCATTTTTCCAGCTTCTTATGTGGGGAGCCCCTGGACAAAAATTACAACTTCGACCCTCCTGGGAAGTTTCTTATTTCCTTTTATATTCATCATAACTGTTCATATATATTCATTTATATTCATCATAACTGTTCATTTAGCTCTTTTTATAAATGGAAATTACAAAGATTGTGGATATTTTGTTCATAATATTGTACATATGAACACATGCAGGCTTGTCCAACAAGGGCCGCATCTATGGGTTTTCTAAGCCAAATGCGGCCCTCAAGCCTCTTGTTGGACAAGCCTTTCAGTCACAGAACTGAACTGCTGAACTTCCCAACAGCGACTCAGAGTGACTCTACTGTGCCTATATTTCCAGTTCAGCTCATAACTAATGCTCATATGTCTTTCTTTTTCATGAAAAGATAAGGCAATGTGGAGGCGGGTATGAATTTTCAGTGATTTTGGTTTTACTTGCTGTATGATTAATAAATGAGGATTTTTTTGAATCAGATTTCGATTATTGTCTCTTTGTACATCCTAATGAATGTCACTTAAGACTTTAAGAGTGTTACAGTTGAGTTAATTGTGTGCTTATGACAGTTTTCTAACAGTGTAATAAAAACTGCACTTCGACTAAAAGTGGCAAAACAGAGCTTCGACTGACGGAGGGTTAATTCTTCCAGAAATGAAAACAGTTATAGATGGCTATAAACTGTTACAGACCTTTTATGTTTAGCTCTTTCACTTTATACGTTATCTTGACGCTAACTCTTACAACATATAGAATTAATCTGGTGGCAAACACTATGTTACACAAACATTCTTATCTGTATTACAGTTCCAGTAATTCTTTGCATCTGTCATACCTTTCTTACAAGTCTTCATTTGAAATGAGCTGACACAACATGATACGACAGCTGAGAGAGTTGTGAGCCTACATTCGCTAATGCTATAAAATTGCTCCCCTAATGTTACTAAAAATCATTAGCATGCTAAATTTTCAGACAAATACTCAACTAGACAAGTTTTACGTTGGCAATTAATCTACTTCTTGAAAACGTCTCCCATGTAACTAATAATGATACTGAAACTTCCAAAGTTAGTCAAGTTGTCTTATTGTGGAAGTGATTCATTATGTCAGGATTTTGGTGTAGTTTTAACATTAGTTGTTTGTCCCCAATTGAAAGTGAGCTAAATGGCTTGCTACTTCCCCCTCACTTTTTGATTCTGTTCCTATTTTTGCAGGTGCAGACTGTATATATTACCCACCAACCTGATGACTATAATATAGTAGAAGCACATGCTTTGAGCATGGAGCTATGACTCAGTACAGCCAGTATTACATGCTCTGTTCTGCAGCCATCATCTTCAGGTAAGGCTGAGTAAGACCCAGTGCTGTCTTTAGGGAATGCAGAGTATGCAAGCTACACTGGGGGTGCAATCCTAACCAATTTTGGCCGGCACAACTCACCATTCTCCCATTCCCACTGCTGGCATACCCACCCTAATTCCCCCACTCCCAAGGAGTAGCACAAATCTATACTGGCCTAACCAGGGGTTAGGATTGCACTGTGAGGGTGACCAGATGCCAAACCCAAAATTCCTGAACCCCAAGGCCAAAATTCCTACCCGCTGAAAAAAAATTACCAAAAAATGTATTTTTCTGTTTTTGTTTTTTGGTATTTTGACCATAACTTTTGATAGGAAGGAGATATCTCCAAACTGATTTTTGCATTGGATTTTGCTCTTCAATATGAATCCAACAACATATGGCATGATGGGGTACTGTACACTATCACGAAGTTTCAAAATGAAGCCAAAATGTAGGACAATGATGCCAAAATGTAGGACATCCAGACAGGAGGCTAAAAATCCAGACAAATCTGGGTTTTTCCAATCATCTGGTCACCCTGAAGTCTGTGACACACAAAGAGAGTGGAACCAGAAATCGTCAAATTTTTAAAATACAGTGGTGCCTTGTAAGACAAACATAATTCATTCTGGAAGTATGTTTGTCTTACAAAGCGTTTTTAGACAAAGTGAATTTTCCCATAGAAAATAATGGAAACTCAGACAATTGGTTCCACAACCCAGAAAATATTCATATAAAATATTAACTGCATGTAAAAATGATGACAAAACACTGTAATTAAATTCAGAACACTGTACTATAATACATAACACAATTGCTGTAATAGTAATTAAAAACACTGTAATATACTGTACAGTAAAACAGAACAGAAAAGAAAAACCTTTCTGGCCAAAGATGACTAATTTTCACTAAAAGAGTCACTGGTGTCTTTTTGAGCAACTTTAACAAGGAACCTTCTAATGATACTTGCTTTTGTCTCCTTTTGAGGTTTTCATAGAAATATGACATTGCATTATCAATTACAGATTCATCACTCACACTGTTACAGCCTTATTTGGGTGGTGCTTTTCTGTAAAATTTTGCACAATTTCCCAATGTTTACAAATTTCCTTAATCTAATTTGATATGAGAGAGTCCTCCTCCTTATTCTCTTCCTCCTCTGCAGACCTCTCCATAACCTCTTGCTTATGATCCCCATAACCTCTTGCTGTTTGTTTTACAAGACACTATTTGTCTTACAAGGCTTAATTCCTTAGAAATTTTAGTTTGTCTTACAAAGCATTTGTCTTGTCACTGTACTGATATTTTTGAATAATACCATCACTTTATATATCATTAAATGTGTGATTTCATGAAGAATGCAATGAAACAAATTGCACTGAAATATCTCTTCTCTATCTTTTTCTATCAAAACTTAAAGCCAAAAATCTGCCTGCAGTATTTATATACCACTTTTCCAACTAAAAAGTTCACAAAGTAGTTTACAAAAACCCAGTGGAGTGGAGCAATGGTACATCATCATGCCCACTATCTGGGGTATTGCCCTAGCCACTACAAGGAAGAGGTCTATAAAGTGGGTAATGTACTGGCCTCAGGGGTGGGCCCAGCCAGCCCCAAGTTCCGGTTCGCTGGAAGTTGGGGGGCGGGCCAGGGTCAGGGGGCGGGGCTGGGGTTAGGGGGGGCAGGGTGGGGGTGGGGCCGCGCTCCAGCAGACTCAGCGCGCGTGCATCCAGCTGTGCATGGCAGCTGCTGGCGTATCGGTCCCCGTGGTTCTGGTAGCCGCGGGTCTGACCGGTTCACCAGCGTCCGCCAGGGGGCAAGAACCAGTTCGGGCAAGTAGGCCCGAACTGGCATCTGCCCACCACTGACTGGCCTCCTGCACTGGGTGACACTAACCCTAGTAATGCTTCTTCGTCTAATATTCCTGAAATCTTGGAGAGGGGCTGGTACTCTGTGTATCACTTTGGGAACCTCTTTTTTATTGAAAAGTAGACTAAAATATTTGTGATATCACTGTGTAACAAAATTTGAATAGTTTTGGGTTGAGCTGAATATTTTGATGTGCACAGACATGCGCCGGCTTTCCCAAAGCACCACAAGAATGGGGAGACAAGTGAGTTGTGCTGGCCTAAATTGGTTTGGATTGCTATGCATTTCATAGCAATCAAGCAAATACCACATGGCTGGTGGGGAAGTGGAACCTTCATTGAAAGACTGGCCACACACAACTACTTCTGAGTAGAGCTGCAAAGGATCATATTATCCTGGTAAGCTTTGCAGCTGCTGCTCATGACCCTTCTTCCGCTTGTCACTTCTGTCCATGCTCTTTCACAGTCCCTCACATACCCTCCTGTCCATTTTACAGATGGGATGGGGCAGCAGGGAAGTGTTTAAGTGAACACAAACATACACACACTGCAACATCCCTATATTTTTCCATAGATGAGTCAAAGGGATGCAACTTGGGCCACTTAGAAAGTGCCCTAGTTATGACTTTTTTCAAGTTGAGTTGCAGGGTGGAAGTGACTCTAGATTTAGAGCAAGTCAAGCCCAGCTGGATTTGGCCCTCCCTGTGTCTTGACTCTACACTGATTCCCAGATTGATTTCTAGTATGGCCCATGGTCTGACAGATTCTTACCAAGCTCCATCCATCAGGTTTTGACCTGGCTCCAGCTATAATCCAGTGTAAGTGTATTTAGAGATGCTTATGATCATGACCTTTTCCCTCCCTTAGAACTTAGATTTAGAACTATTGGATTTAAAGAGCAAAATGCAGTAAAGGTAGAGGAGACATATCCTCTGGAGAAATATCCTAACAATTTCAAAGGCAGTCTAAAGAGTTCGATAAAACACCTACAATTTCTCGAGAGGTTTCCGCAGTTCTATAATTTAGAATTCCCTATCTAGTTCAATGTCCGTTGAAGGCCAGCATTATGCTTCCTCATGATTATCGGAGTGGTTCTCAGATGAATTACACAGCAACGATTATCCAGCCAACCGACAATTGATTCTATTGTGTCCAATTAAACAAAATGTCACTTTGTAGATTAAAGAAGAAATAACTGGAGATCTTGTTAAAGATCAAGCAACACAAAAACTATCCATGTCTAGGCAGTGTGATCTCTCATGGTGGAACTCTTGAAAAATTGATAGTGGCTGTGACATTTCCTGATGACTGACATATCGATCGGAAATGCAGAGAGAGTAAATGTTACAGTTCCTCATTCTAAGCTGCCAGCTCCTTCCTCACATGCCACATGCAACACGAGGGTTTATCTTGTATCTCCCTTAATTTATAGCTCTTTCCTAACAGCTGTAAAACTCCTACAAAGCTGACAAGCAGCCCAAACTTCACGCTTAGGCCATAAGAAGCTTACATCTAATGAGAAGCTTTCTAGATTATGAAACCGTTTGCTCTTTTGCACTAAGGCAACTCAGCAGCGTCATGTTCAATGATATTGCCACTAGGCGATGGGCGCAAAATCTGGCAGAATTAGAATATTGCTTCCTCTGGAAGAAAGTGCTCCTGGGAATACATTTCAGAGTCCAAATAAAGGAATTTAACATGTCAATTATCTTCTGTCCCGGGACCCCTTGTGGCTCTGTGGGCAGCAGTTTAAGCCCCAGATGCTGCATGAAGCAACATCCTGAGGACAGGCCCCTGCTTCAGGCCGGCCCAATTTCCTCATGTCACATCCATCGTCTAAAGCAGGGGCTCCAAAGTTTTTGGCAGGAGAGGCACATCATCTCTCTGACACTGTGTTAGGGGCCAGAAAATGAATTTACATTTCAAATTTAATAAATTTACATAAATTTGCATATAAGAATGTATTGGAGTGGATTATAAGGCTTGCCCAAGGGCTGGATAGAGGGGTCTTGCAAGGGGCTGCATTTGTCCCTTGGCCCAGGGTTTGGACCCTGCCAGGAGTGGGAACAACGCCAAGAAAGTGATGAATTGTCATCTGCCCAATATGTCAATATGTTCTCTTCTCTGTCACATCTTCAGTATGTGAATATGTCACCAAGAACCCCTTCTCTGTCATCCTTCAACTCTTTTGCTCGCAGATTCAGAACAGCCTCCCACCTATTTTCTCTCTTTTGCGTCAAACTCCGATGTTGATGGTGCCAACTTTCTCCTTTTTCAAATCCCACCTCAAAATCCATATTTTCTCTATAGAAATAAGCTTATTCTTTCATCCTTTTCTCCAAAATCTTGTGCACAATAACATTAAGCTTCCATCCATGAATCTATTAATGCTAAGAACATATAGCTGGGGCTGTGGGTGGTGCAAGCGGTTAAAACGCTGTGCCTGTTAACCAGCAGGCCAGGATTCAAGACCCGGGTCGGCCCCACAAGACAGGGTGAGCTCCTGTCCTTAGCCCAGCTCTGCGATGCCAGCTGGATCCAATTGTATTGGTTCTGCCTTTCCATTGGAGTAATTCAGTGGCATGGAGAGGGGGGATTTGCTGCTTGGGTAACAGTCTATCCTCCATACCAATCCAACCCAGGCTTTTGTGCTTCGCATGCAGCGTATGCAGCGCAGAGCACGATACCATAGTCTTTCAAGACTGACGGAGGCCTGCTTTTTAATATAGTTCCACATTATTGGACAAAGGCCCCAGTAATATAGAAGTGTGTGCCAACCTTTCCATAGGGTCCTTTCCAAGGAAAGATAAATCATGGTTGAGCACCACAGAAATCAATGAGAAACTGTAGTCAATAAATGACCAATCCTATTGAACTTTGGAGTTCTGATGCAACCACAATGCAAGGGAATCTAAGCGATACAAATAATCCCTTACTTTGAGATAGCCTTCCATGATTGCCTGCCACATTGGCACAACTGCATAAGAACTGGAAGGTTGGATAGGATTAGGTCCTCAGTGTCTAATTTCAGTAGAACGTCCTGACAACATTCTTTGGATATCAGCTACAATGTGTGATATTTGGTACAAGTATGGCAAGTCAGATGGAAAGTCTCTTACCTTAACTTTTCAACCTACTCTTTTCCATCCTCTCTGCAGTTACATTTTGGTTGAGCTGCTGCTGTCCTCTCCTACCTCTGCACATCAACAGATTCTTTTGAAACGCCCAATAGTAAGAATTAATATAATTTGCTTAAGCACAATTTAAAGATTCTACTTGGTGAATTTAAAGATTGTACTTGATGACGATGAAATTTAAGGATTGTACTTGGTGACGAAGCACATAAACATCAGTTCCAGAAATCCTGCCATGGACATTTTCATGCACTTAAATTCAACCAGTTTTCTTTCTCTTGGCAATCTGAGATGAACCTAAGAACTCCATGAAGGATCCTCAGCAAAATATAATGTGGAATGTGTTGACAAGGGCATTTATTGAAAATGCCATGTCTGGCTAGTGGATGACAACTTCTATATCATGTTATTGCTGGCTTTAAGACAGTCAATCCCATTGTTGGCTCAGCATAACTTATTTTTAGATTTCGTTCATTCTGGCAGACTCAAATGTGTTGAAGCTTATTATGTTTTGGAGTACTTCTCATTGTGTTCATAGCTCCCACACTTGAATCATGATATATACTCAGTGATTGAGGGAAAATTGGACATACTTGTTCAGTTATATTTCTCTTACAATACACATAGTTTCCAACCATTCTCAAGTAAAATCTTAATACCTCTTCTCTATATATAAAACTTAAAAGTCACTCACTCACTTAGCGGCCAGCCAAAACCACTGGGCTTAGAAGTGTGAAATTTGTGAAGGGTGTTCATTCCATGATGGAGGCACCCACTGAGAACTTTCAGAAATTCCAACCAGAATGGGGTGAAAAGGGGAGCAATGTGGAGAGTGTGGGGGAATATGAGAAGTGTATTCCTTCTGTGACAGGAACACCCACCATGAACCGATTTCTAGAAATTTAACCCCCTAAAGGTCTGAAAAGGGGTGCAACACATTTTTGGCCTATACTTAACATTGAATACTGACTGATCAACATCCAGCTAATGCACTGGGAGGGAGGGTGCACAGAGGATGATGGTGAGAATGAGAGGTGGTGCACATAGGGGTTGGTGCGCATGGGAGGGTTGGTGCACATGGAGGATGATACACAGTAGGGGTGTTGATGTGCATGGGAGAGTGGTGCGCATGGGGATGGTGCACAGTGGCAGGTATTAATGCACATGACATGTTGATGCACATGGGGGTGCACATGAGGGTCTGCCTGGGGGTTGGTGTGCATGGGAGGGTATTGCGCAAGGGGAGCTAATGCTCATGGGAGGCTGATGTGTATGGGGAATGATACACAGTGGGGGTGTTGATGCGCATGGTGTGTTGATGTGCATGGTGTGTTGATGCATATGGGGGGATGGTGCGCATGGGGGATGATACACAGTGGGGGTGTTGAAGTACATGGGGATGGTGTGCATGGGATGGTGGTGCACATGTGGTGGTGGTGCGCATGGGAGAAATTTTACTCCAACGCAGGTACATTTTCGCTAGTTTTATATAATTTTATATAATTTGCAATTGTGAAGACTGATAATTATATTAAGAGGGGAAATCAGATTGAAAAGAAAGGAAAATGAAATCCATTGCATATGGATTCCAAGATATATTTTATGAAATAAGAACTTGATACATGCAAGAGGGCTTTGCAATTTATCATACATTCATACATTCATAAAATAACATAGAATGAATTTGTTGGCAATATTTTTCTTCAAAAAAATCCATGTTACAATAAGGGAAGGGATAAAAAAGTTTTATGACATTTAAAAAAATGGATCCTAATTCAGACTGAGATGGGCAGCCTATATCTATATACAGTAACTAGTGGTGCAGTGATGCAGTTGTGCCACTATGGCTCCACTATAACCTGCAAGGGAGTTTTGGTATATTAAGCCCTCCTCAGTGTAAGGGAATATTTGTTTCTGTGCCCCAGAGTAAATCCAAACTGCCAACATAAGTCAGACCTGTTCCAGCCCTATAGCTGTGACTTATGAAGCACATCGGGTCTGGGTGGGGTTTTAAGGTTTGTCAAACCCCATAGCCATTGAAACTGTCCCCTTCCCAGACCCATCTGCTCTCTGCCTCCTGGTTCTGTCCAACCATGTGCAATTCCACCCCTCTCCAGTCCGTTCTGATGTTAGCATGGTGTTAGGGGGTCTCTACTCCCTGTCATTGTGCAAACCTGACTGCTCACAGCTGGCAGCTGCAGCCAACTCACTCTTGCTTGTGCTATTGCATTTGAAACTGCCAGAAAGCTGCTTACACCACCACAGTGCTTATGTATGTCACTGGAACTCTAAGATTTGGCTATTAGGTATATAATAGGATATAATTATAGAGCATTATGAAGTGAATTATATGGTCCTACGCATAAATATTTTTGAATTTTATTAAAACATATTATACCCATTTTCTTCCCGTTAGGGTCTGAATTCCTAAAAATCAGTTCTTAGTGGGTGCTCACATCACAAAAGAAATACCCTCCCCAAATTTTACCCTTCTAGTTCCAGTGAGTGAGTGAGTGAGTGAGTGAGTGAGTCAGTCAGTCAGTCAGTCAGTCAGTGTCTCTTCAAATTTATATAGAGAGATTATTTACTAATTACATGTTGCCTGCTCACAAGGAAATGGAGGACAAAAAAATTTTTTTCCAGGACAAAAGGTAAAGAAAGACAACATGTCCTGGGAAAAGAGGACATATGGTCACAACTTACTGTCTATGACTTACTGTAGCTGTGGGAGCAATAGGTGAATATCCCCTGTGGATAATAAAATTCACTACCACAGTTTTCAGTTAGACGACATTATCCCAATAAAGTGCTTTTTGAAGGTGACTTAATTGAATCTGTGCATCAAAAGCTCTTTGCCACATCTGGTGAACATAGGATGGCAGTGAGTGGATGCACACAGCTTGTATGTTTCATGCACACAGTAAAAGAAAGATACATAACATGAATGGTTTAGATTAAACGAGAGAGTTTTTTTCCCATTCTGCATCTACTGTGATTGAAACCATTTTTCTTCCTAGTGGAAGCAGGTTTTTGTGCTAGTTACTGTAAGTTTGAGAAATGTTTTGTGTGTGTGTGTGTCAGCAAGAGTGTGATGTTTCTTTCATTGTTTCAATTTGCACTTATAATTTCTTGTCTGAGTAGTTTTTTGTATTACATTGTTTAAATGTGTTTGTGTATACAATTTATGTTGGATAGGAGCCAAATTTGTCTAACCTTTGCAACTATGTATATTACAGCTCTTGTCCTAATCAGGCCCCTTAATGAAATTTTCTTCCTTACTACTAAATTACAACACTTCACAGTTAATTAAAGGGAGTGTTGATTATTAAATTCAGTAGGGTTTAAATGAGTTCCCAGCCAACTTCTGCATTCCTTAGAGTCCATAAGTACAAAGGTGAATAATAAGTGCCCACTGCTTGATTACATTAATAGACCTGCATTATTGCAATGCATTAATGAGAATAATGAACATTGAGACTGACAATGTTCACCAGCATGGGACAAGCAAAAATGCAGCAAATCTTAGTGCCACTTGTTGTGAAGTCTGAAAATACATTTTAGCAGCACTTAGGGGTGCAATCATAATCTAGGCCAGCACAACTCATTGGTCTTCCTGTTCATGTGGTTATGCAGGATGGCAAGAGCAGTCTGTGTACTGGCCTAACCCTCCCCCAGGAGTGGTGCAGAACTTACAGCCTTACAATCCTAGTTTTAGGAGAACAATAAACCCCATATCTGTATAGCTAATTTTCCAAAGAAGACAACCAGAAGGCAACAAGGAATTTTCACTTACAGTGGATTTGTGAATACTTGTACAATGTATAGCATAAGTGATGCCATGGCTTCCTTACAATGAGGCTTCTTGTTCAGCATATAAGGTGGCAATACAATGGCTGCAATCCTGAAGACATTTTCTTGGGAGTAAGACTCATTGAACAAAATAGGGCTTACTTTTGAGTAGACATGGTTAGGATTGCACTCTGTACCTCCTAAAACTAGACCAAGTTGGGCAACACTGATGTCTTGTGCTGCAGCCAAACTGGAGCAAGTCCAAAGGAGAGCGACAAGAATGATCAGTGGGATGGAAGGGAAGCCCTTCGAGGAAAGGTTGGGGGAACTTGGGATGTTCAGCCTGGAGAAGAGGAGGCTGAGAGGAGACACGATTGCCCACTTCAGATACCTGAAGGGTTGTCACACGGAGGAAGGGGCTCATTTGTTCATAGCTGCTTCTGAAAGCAGAACTAGAACCAATGGGTACAAACTGCAAGAGAGGAGATTCCGGTTGGATATCCAGAAAAAAATTCCTGACAGTGAGGGCGGTTCGGCAGTGGAACAGATTGCCAAGAGAGGTGGTGGACTCTCCCTCACTGGGGATCTTCAACCAAAAAGGCTCGACGAGCACCTGTCAGAGATGCTCTAGGAGGATTTCCTGCTGCAGGCAGGGGGTTGGACTAGATGACCTACTAGGTCCCTTCCAACTCTATGATTCTGTGTTTGGATTCAACTCCCTAAATATACCCAGACAACGAAATTTGTGTAGACTTGCACATTAAGGAAGCGCTATATATATGTTTATTATTACTACAATGAATAGTTAATTGATGCCTGATTGAAAGAAAAAAATTTGCAGAGCACATCTCTTAAATTTTACACAAATGGCCCAATCCTATCCCTCCTTCCTACTGCTGGAACTAGTGTTCCACCAGTGGGGCACACTTTACAGCTATTATAAATGGCGTGGCATAGCCTCTTTTGTCTTCTTGAACTTGCACCAGTAAAAGAGCTGGTGCATGATTACGGAGACCCACTTGAGGACAAGAGGCTTACAGAAAAATAAGGGAAAATATATTCCTTTACTTCTCCTAAGCTTTCCAATTCCTCCCCCTTCCCCCACAAGATGAACCTTTCTTCATGGATGCATTGATGGAGGGGAAGGATAGGACTGGGCTCTTAAAGGAGTATGCTAAAGAAGTGAGTAATTGTATTATTAGAAGCACTTTTTAAAACAGTTCTTAAGAGACTTTTCAAGTGATGGGAAAAGTTGTGAGAGGGCAGGCTCAAGCAGAGTCTACAGTCATCAGACCCTCACAATTCAACTCAAGTTGACTGAATCTGGGGTGACGTGACAAGTCCCAGAGACAGGCATTTTCAAGTTAAAAGCACTCAAGTTGAGTCAACTCTACACTCGATTTGATTGCCCACGAACACAGAAGGACCCCCCCACTCAGTCACAGGAGATGATGATTCAAGTCTGGTGGGTTCTGACTTGAGTGTTTCAAAGTTTCCAAACTTTTTGCAACTTTCATGTCTTCGAGGGACTTGAGAAATAGAATTTTTGTGAGGACAACTCTGCTGTTTTCCAGTGACTATTTTATAAATTGCTATTTGTATCTATATGTTTATTGAGATACCACATTTTTTTCTTTTTGTCTTTACCCCCTCTCCTTTTCTTTTATTTGTTGTTTTTCCCCAGATTTGTAATTGTTATTATACTGTCATTTTTATTATTCACAAATAAAGTATAAAAATACTGAAAAGAGTGACTACATCTGTTTAATTGTTAAATCTGAAGCCATCCAACTCTTATAGCCAAGGGTATCCTTCTGTTTGAGCTTAAACTGAGCCATCATTCTCAGTTCTGATCTGCAGGCTTAGTGATGGATAGATGTGCCAAAGTGAACAAATCTCATGTGTTTATTCTGAAATTTCCTTCAGATCAAGGCAGTAAACTAGCACCATGTGGAACAGCGCAATGCAGCACCCTACAATAAATATTCTTGAAATGGTTTGTGCTTTTATGTTATGCTTGCCTTCTAGGCAAGCATTATAGTGATTATGAGGGATGAATTCATCATAATGCAACCTCCTAGGGAAGGATGTCCAGAGGAATAACAATTCCCAACTAATTCCACCCAGATTTGGTACATAACTTGAAGCTAGTACACACTCTGGGGAAAGCCAGCTGGCATTTAGTTTATCCCCTTTGAGCCAATCCAAGATATTACCGGATTCTGACAGGATTGGGCCTGATCATGACTGCTGCTTCTGTTCTTTATTTATTGTTGCAAGGCTCCCACTATGCTGGATTACACCACTGTTGACTTCTGCTAGAAGAAAGGATGTTGAATTTAATTCACTGTTACAAATCATTGGCCTGATCACATATTTTAATCAAATTGAATTGAGAAACTAGGATGTGAATACCAAGTCCGAAAGCTTCCCAGAAAGTTTCTGTCACAAGGAATCAGAAAACATGAGGAAATGGTAGAACTGCAATATTTTATTTTTAGAAATCCAGATTGGTTACAAAGAACACCAGTGAGGTGCACATGAAGAGGGGGCTGGCCAGAAGGGAGCAGGGGAGAGAGAGGCTCAGGATGAAGAGAAGGAGAAAGTGGGGAGACACTTGGAAAGTGTCTTGCAGTCTTTAGGACTGCAGCCTAAGTAGACTTCCTAGGATCATGCATACTGAATGCATGTTTTGAATTCATTTCCAGTGTTTTGTCAGCATTTTTACATCCAGTTAATATTTTTATATGAATATTTTGGGGGTTGTGGAACCAATTGTCTGAGTTTCCATTCTTTCCTATGGGAAAATCCGCTTCATGTAAAGAAAGTTTCACGTAACAAACATGCCTCTGGAACAAATTAAATTTGTTACAAGAGGTGCCACTGTACATTTATTTTGAGGCTATTGTTTTGTTTTTCTGTGACATAATCACAATAGAAGATGAACTACAGGTCATTTTATGCATAGGAGTTTGGTTCCTTATGTCACTACTGATAAAAAAGTCATGTGTTGCCTATCCAGATATGATGTTTTTCCAGAGGTGACAGAAATCTGCAGTAAAAAGTCCCTTTAATTTTTTTTAAAGAGAAATAAGTAGATGTGGGAGGGGAAGCTTCCCTTGTGCAGCAGACTCGAAGGAGTTGCTTGGCACCTCAAGGTCAGGCACTGTGGTTCAGAACCAGCTGTTCTCTCTCTCTCTCTCTCTCTCTCTCTCTCTCTCTCTCTCTCTCTCTCTCTCACACACACACACACACACACACAAACACTTTTGTAATTACAAGACAATATCCTTATTAAATATACTTACAAGACAATATCCTTATTAAAGATTGTATAAGATTGTATATTAAAGATATAAATAAGTTTATAAAAATACTAGTGAAATGTACACGTGCTGCAGGACGTGAAATGCAGCATGTGCTGCATACCACCCACATGCCACACCCCAATGCGCAACATCCCCCATGAGCATCATTCCCCCATGCACATCAATCCCCCATGCCAGCAACCCTCCCCCACGCATAACATGCTCCTGTCAGTGCAACATTCCCTCACCACATGAATCATCTCTCCACAACCATGGGCACCCAGGAAGCATCAAGCAAGTGCAGAATGTGGGAGGGTGTTGATCTGTATTCAGTGGTAAGTATAGGTGAAAATGCACTGCACCCCTTTTCAGCCCCTAAGAATAAAATTTCTGGACATCGGTTCTTGGTGGGTGTTCATATCATAGAAGGAACACCCTCCCCAAATTTCATGCTTCTAGGTCCTGGGATTGGGGCAGAGCCTCCATCAGTCAGGGAAACTTCAATGTAAAGTATAAGGAGGAAAACATGTTGCACCCCTTTTCACCTCCTTCTGGTTGGAATGTCCAAAAACCAGTTCTTAGTGGATGCCTCCTTTATGGAAGGAACACCCTCCCCAAATTTCACGCTTCTAGGCCTAGCGGTTTTTCCTGGGTATTGATGAGTCAGTCAGGCCATTTCTGTGTACTTGAGAAACAGTGATACTAAATTGCTGAATCATGCTTTAGCATGGCAGGACTTGCATTTTAATAAGGGATAACATGGTTTTAACAACACTTGTTTGGGTGAATTCTTGTTCTGTGAGGCAATGATTAGTTTTGACTACATATATTTTGTTACTTTCTTGTTACTCTGTCATGTGGAACATATTTCTGGAGAAGTGCAAGACACATCACCTGCAAGCAGCAGTCTGTTCATTCATCAACCTCACAGTAATTAAAACAAAATGCTCCTTCATCAAGCATGACAGTCACTCCCCACTAAATCTGCCTAAGCAAACTCAATATTGCTGAACACCCTGTGGCAAAAGAGCAGAGAGTAATGGTTCTTCTCTTTATCATGATGGATCCAAAGTACCCAGGAAGCAATAAAAGTCTGATCAGTAAATCCATGCAGTGGCTACTACCGTGTTTATTTGAATCTAATGCGCATCCTATACTTATAATCAAAATACTGTATTTAGTCAAACCTAAGTAGCCATCAAATCTAATGCACACCATGATTTTGGAGACTGAATTTGTGTGAAAAGTGTGAGCGTTAGATTCGAGTAAATACAGCAAATACTTGGGCAGTTCTGCAGAAAGCAGAAGAGGGCACTGTTTGCTTTGTGTGCTAACCTAACCTCAGTACTGCAGGGACTGAAATTAGGACATCACAGCATTGCAGCCTCTTTCTTGTTCCTCTCCTGGTGGCACAAGAAGAATTCTAGCATTTTTGAAAATGAGCGGAATGGACAGGAGGCAGTAGCAGCAGTTGAGAGAGAAAGCTGGAATGAAGTTCTCTGGACCATTCATCAGCAGTTATAGCTGCTACATCAAATGCAAACGCTTCTATATTCCCTGTTTGCATCACTTTTAAATTAGCCAAGGTTCTGTTGCAAACAAATCAAACAAAGACATAAATTCCATATGTTGGCTGTGCAGTTGAAGCGGAAATATTCAGACAGGAGAGAGCTGGATTCTCTGGTTTCCATTAATTTCTGCTGGACAAAGGGCTCCAATCCGAAACAAGAGCTGGTACCACTAAAGACAACAAATTTAGCCCCCATTTCAGAGGCTAATTGTGTGGTAATGGAAGTTTTCATTCATCTGGGAAATAGTAAACCACTAGAATGTGTCCCTGAAACTGTTCGGTCTCATGCTACCTACCGTATGTGTGGATGCATATATGCACAACATGCCTCAACATTGAATGAAGCAGAGTGTTCATTCAAACTCATTATGACAACAGAAATTTCAATAGCTTTTGTGAAGCCCAGAGTGGCACACCTCAAAATGCAAATATTAGACTTTGTCCTGAACACAGACAGGTATGATCAGGAACAGATTTAAGGTGTTGCCTTGCAATAGAAGTGCATTTCAGACTTGTGGCTCATTTGAAGTGTCAGGCTTCAGCATACTGCTGATGGCAGATTGGATGGGAACTTCAGTGCAATGTGAATGAGATACCTGACATGCATTCTGCCACCACTAGCACCTCTTTTTTCATGGAGCCATGGCTGCCTTGCAGTTTTACTCACTTTTTGAAGAGTCTACCTTGAGACATAGTGATCTAAAAATAGGACTGGGTGAGTTGCAAAGCCTGCTCATTATGATTTGTTTGCAACTTGAGCGGAAACTCTGGACTTGGCTTGAGCCCAGGCTGGTGGTGGCCGCTCCGGCACATCTGTGAAAAAAAGAATTGTGACCACCAGGCAGGGTGAGGAACATTGCTGGCACAAAAACGCCCCCGTCCCCGTCCCCATTGCTTTCCCAGAAATCACAGAAATTGCCTTTATTGTCAAAGTGAGTAGAACATGTTGGCTCAGCTCTCTTCCTGAAACATTGTGCGTATTGTGGGTAATGGAATTCCTTGCATAATCCAGATTGCATGAAAAGTAGGAACCCATAACCAGTGCCCCATGTTGACAGACGTCCATAGATTGCTAAAATTGATAAAAAATGAGGGTGGGGCATTAATTCCTATAATTTGTACACTGCCTTTGAGGAAAGATCTTTGAGGACAGGGAACTCAATACAAATATCTTGTTCTCATTCCCCAGTCTTTATAATTTGCTCAGTGTGAGCAAAGGAGCTCTATCAGCACTATTACATACATTCAGAGGTTTTTAGATAAGACCATTATCTTTTCATGTGCTTTGTGATAATTCCCTAAAATATAGATTCATGACTTTAATGGCACATCAATATTTATAGGTGTTAAACACCAAAATCAAATACCCATTAGTAGTCAAAGAACCTTACTTGCCATTCCTAAAAAAGTGCTACAGGCACAACTTGGATTTGATCATATGAGATTACTGAAGAATGTTTCTTTGGAAAAAAAAAATGCTGCAGACTGTAAGGGAGAAAATAGGCATATGAAATGCCATGGCCAACTACGCATATAATCAGTATTTATCTCAGTCAAATCTGGCCTTTTGCATGTGTGGCTTATTATGAGGCTACATATATCAAATGCAAAACTGTTGCTTTCCCAATTCTGGTTTTGAATATTTCAAGAAAACAAATCTTGCTTTCCAATAAATATGCATATTTAACAATGGATGCTATAGCTTACTTCCAGCAGTCATCAACTATTGCACTTGACAAGACAGCCATATATAAAATATAGACCAAGTTTGGTAGATGAAAGAAAATGCTAAGCACTTGGATTATCCTGCCAACAGATTCTGACAAAGATGCAGTTTCACATTTGCTAAGCTTACCCCCAAATCCAGAGTAACTATGGGAGCATGTAAGAGACTTTACATGCACCCATAGTTACTGCACCACCTAGTGAAAACCTATGGGAAATTCATATCAGAATCCAGAGTAAGTTGTTCTTACACTGGAGCAAGGACTCCCCGTAGTTACTCTGGATTTTGCCCTTACTCGGTTTCGTCCTGAACAAAATGTGGCTCTCAGTTTAATGGGGTGGCTGTTGAATTATGCCATGTCGAGAATTATTTTGACAAGTTACTGTGACATGATGACAGATAGTGACTCCCAAAATATTAACTTGCGTTAATTGCCAGTTTGCATGCAGATGTTTGTATATTGGTGAAGACAGCAACTTTTCAACATTCAGGTCAAGATTTCTCATTCCTGTACAGGGAATATAATAATAATCCTTATCCACTGGAGGTTTTGGTCACAGAAACAGCAAAGTGAAGTGGAAAGTATAACCATTAACATAAATATATTGAATGGATTCATACAACTTGGAACCACCTGGTAACTATTTATCTGCTCATAAATTAAACTTCATAGAGAGTCACCCCTATAGAGCTTATCATGAAATCCTTAAGTGCTAGATTGCAGAATTACTGTCTCTATGCAGCAAATATTCCTAACTCAAACATTTTAAAGCACTTGCATATATGTCAAGTTCTATATGACCCACCTCATTGTTCTAATAGATGTGATCTATAGGATGTGAACCAATATAAGGGCTAGTAGTATACATCTGTCAGGCACTCAGGTACAATGGCTAGCAAGCAATATTGGGAACTCAGATGACTTGGACTGGAGTTGCAAAAAGTTTTCGCTGACTCATCAACTCACAAGTCATGTGCATAGAAGACTCTGAAAAACACTTGAGTCTCACATTTGTGTCACTAAGGACACAATCCAGAGTAACTACGAGCGCACATAAAAGACATTACGTGCACCCGTAGTTACTGCACCACCTAGTGAAAACCTATGGGAAATTAATATTGAAATGCAGAGTAACTTGCTCTTACTCCGGAGCAAGGACTCCCCATAGTTACTCTGGATTTCACCCTAAGTCAAGTCTGCTACCAACCAATGTTAACCATGCACTGACACATGAGTGAAATGGACTAAGGCTTTCCCCCAAATGTTTTCAACAGGAAGCTCCCCTTATCTCTTAGGCCATTGGCCACACCTCCCTTTAGGGCTAGAATCCTATACAATGAATTGAACAGTGGGTTTTTTGCAAGGATTCCATAGCAGGTCTTATTGCTCCCAAGACTCACAATTTGGGAACCAACCAATGGACTAATGGTTCCACTCAATATAAGGCAGCTTCATGTGCTGATATTGAAGACTGGCAGGTGGAATGCAAGCAATTAATCAGAAGTATCAAAAGCAGTGCCATAGTCGTCCATTGTCATTGTTAGCAATTTTCCATTTGTTACTGCTGTTTGTGTATTGTGCCAAGTACCACTGGTGTTGTGTCAAGCACCTAACGCCTTCCACTACTTCAACATATGGTGCCACTTTTCCATGAAACAAAAATGATAATGTAAATAAGGAAGAAGATTCATATATCCCTAACTGGATCCAGTCCCAAGAATTTTCACCATATTCTACACAGACTTCACTGCTGGACCTGCATAAGGAAAATATATTCTGCTATTGTACCATTAATTTCCTGACTCATATGGAGTATAGGACAGACTGTCGTCGTTAATAAAGTGCCATGGGTCACAAGTAGGTCAAAAACATTCTGCTTTTGATACAACCAAGTTGGTCCTATTTTTTTACCTGCCAACTTTGTGTAGTCACAAACTTAACTTTACCAATAAGTCGCAGCCATGCTAGGCTGCAATTCTGATAGGGATTTCAGCATAGAGACTGCAGACATTTAACCATGTCCCCCAATCCTCTTTTACAAATCTGTCCCCCATCCTCTTTTGTAGCTATTTATTTCTGAAAGGACCATTTGCTACAACGTACTTTTAATATTTAGTAGACATTTGGGGCCATTTCCCACACTCCTTACCTCTGTGCTGTTTTCCTGATCCCAGACACTCTTTTCAGTTACTTCTACAAATACATTGAAGCTTTTGTTACACATGAACAGTAACATCACATGTTTTTTAGCCCTAAGAGCACAATCATAACCACGTCTACTCTAAAGTAAGCCCCACTGTGTTCAATGGGTCTTACTCCCAGGAAAGTGTCTTTAGGATTGCAGCCTAAGTCGGTCTAATGCAACTCCTTGACATGGAATAGTAGGCATGTTAGTTTTTTAACTTTCCATTTTCCAATTTCTACATGGTTTTTTTTCTGATGAGAAACATTTGTTGAGAAGCAACCTGCACACAATCAGTTAACCATTGAATTCTGATGGATCTTATTACTACATGAATATGGGTTTTAGAAAGAACTGGGCATGTTGCTGTGTAAAGAACTACTTGTTTCAGGATCCAAACTAATGTGGATCTAATTGGAGAACCTTGATAGACATCAGACAGGATAGACAGAATCTGCCAGAACAGTTTGAAAACTACAGGCCAAGCACATTTGACCCTGAAAGTAGCTAGCCAGATTGGAACCATGCCCTTCAAGAGTCATATCTGACAATGACATATAAATAACCAATGGCCTCAAATGTGTACATCTGTTTTCTAAGCCAAGCAGAAACTTTGCTAAATTATTTAACCATAGGTCCTACAATGAACCTACCTCAAAGCCATGGGTATCTTAAATTCTCCAGAGAACTGCATCCCTTCATAGCCCCCTTGCTCTTATATTTGTAGATGACAAAGTAAAAAATTAAAATCCCAACTCATTTTCTAACAGAAAACATAAGTGAATACCAAAGGGTGGAGCAGAGGAATGCTAACAGCATTGATGTTAATTCCTCAGTAATCCTACTTCATTATCTTAAGCAAATAAATCTCTGAAAAGGATTGCCTTATTAAAAGCAAATTAGAAAAGCAAATGTCATCTGGGCAAAGATTGCTTTCTTTTCCAGTGCAATCAGCAAGACAATATATAAATAGGGCAATATATCAGAAAAGTTATTTGGAAGCAATTTCTCAGATTTCCCAAGATACGTATATCACACTGATTTCAGAAAACTCTAACGTGAACACCAAAGTGATTTTTCTCTATGACACAGAATGAAAATATGAAAATACATAGCCTTTCTTTTCATAAGAAAGACTCAGTTGTCTTAACCCTAACTTCATTTAATGGGGGGATGAATTATGCTGTTTATTTTTTGAAGCATAAAAACTCTCCTATTGAAATCAGCAGGAATGAAAGGATTGGTTTGACCAAATCATTTCCATTATTTTCTTTTAATGGGTATATTTCCATTATTTTCTTTTAATGGGTATATATAATGGGTATATATGGCTTATAAATTTGTACCACTTGTGTGAAAAACAGGAATAAGCCTTCTTTTCATGTTATTTTCCCTATACAGATTGATTGCCTCATTTCCAGAATTATAAAATCCAGTATGCTCCAAAATATTAGACCTGAATATACAGGAATATACAGGAAAGTAACTGAAATCCATCAGACAAAAGCATATGCAAAAATTGAGAGCTAGATCTCCCAGGCAAATTAGACAGTAATGGGTAAATAAGCAGAGTGCGCAGATCTTTATAAAAGGTACCAATGTAAAAATAACTTGCTTTTGTCTGATGGAAATCCAATCT
This sequence comes from Cryptoblepharus egeriae, assembly GCA_030015325.1. NCBI lineage: Eukaryota > Metazoa > Chordata > Lepidosauria > Squamata > Scincidae > Cryptoblepharus > Cryptoblepharus egeriae. Next base: position 76,667,066 of record JAREYC010000003.1, on the reverse strand, counting down.
CCATGTATGCTGTTGCAAAATTCCTTGCTGCTGCTATGAGAATTAGGAGCGCAGTAATGAATGTTTCAGTTTAAGCGACTCCCAATTGTGATTGTTTTTTATTAGTCAAAGTTGGCCTACATTAGGCCATCACACTATGACTAATCTTAGCTGAAGTTTTAACCTAAGGTTTTGTAGGATATAGTATGATTTTGACACTCCCATAATGATAATTTTTATGTTTATACTTTTATTGTGTATTTCTCCTGGACATATTTGTAATTAAGCTCTTTTTAATGCTTTGTGCTGGTCTAATGACTGTAATAAAGGAACACTACTACTACTACTACTACGAACAGCCCCTTCAGCAATGAGTGATTAATATTCTGCATATGGGCTCTTTTAATGCACCCATATTTCCTCTGATAGCTGAGGATTTAGCTCTGTATCTATCACCAAGCCTTTAAACATTTACACAAGCTCTCCACCCAGCATGCAATAGCAACAGTCTGGTAGGAGCACGAGATGATATCCAGTAATATGCCATTTCCTTGTCAGTTTTAATTCTAGTGCCTAATGCTGAAGAGGCATCCTTAAGAGCTTTCTCTAATGCATCTGCTTTCAGGGACACCATGTCCCACACAAGGCCTTGAATAATATGGAAATGAACAGTATATCACTGCAGATAAAGCTTAAGGGAGATAAAGTCAGTGCTGAGCAGCAGCTGACTACAAACTCCACTTTATTACAAGAGTTTCTGCCTTGCCACAGAGGAATACGGTTAGGTCTTTAATGCCATGCATACAAAGAGTTCAAGAAGAGAACAAACTGGGGATTTAGCGGATTAATGGGATAACAAACATATCAAGAAAAAAAATAGACAACAAAAAATATCAAGCTGAAAATTCACCTTAAAGGAGAGCATAACCAGTCATCAGAGACCTCTTAGGACAGACCTGATTTTAAATCACTTTCCTAATAATTTCTTTTTTGAATTCTGCTGTGACTAATACCTGTCGAGGATGGCATTTTATCACATCAGATGAAGACCAATTTATGTTTCCAGAATTATGTGGAAGCTGCTTCCCCTCCCGTGCCAAACTACTAACAGTAATCAGTAAAGAAATAGCATGGGTGGGGGAAAATAATATCAGAGCAGATATTGTTGCCTTCCCCCACAATTTAAATGAAGACTGAAAGACACATTCTGATCACTGTAGCAGATGTTCACAGTACTACACATACCCCAAAACAAAGAAAATTCTGATTTTTACTTTAGAAATGTAAATCTGCAATCCTAAAGACACCTTCCTCTCTGTCTTTTTGTTTGTGTGTGTGTGTGTGTGTGTGTGTGTGTGTGTGTGAGAGAGAGAGAGAGAGAGAGAGAGAGAGAGAGAGAGAGTTGTCTCTCAGTGCAATCCAGGCAGGCTGTTGTGCCTGTGCTGCATCCAGAGCAAATTTGGGAGGCTGCTGCTGCTTCTCTGCCCTGGGGAGGGGAGCCTAACTTCACAGTTAGGCCACCTCTGGAGGTCTAAATGAGGAGGTAATTCAGGTCTAAATGCGAGTAGACCTGAATGGCCATTAGCCACTCAGGTCTGCCCTTGGAATGGGCTCAAAGTTTGTCTCCCAGCCCCACCTCCTGCTCACCTCCCTCCCTCTGCCCACTCCCTCCCTACCCACTCTCACCCCGGAAGGCCCCCTCCTGCCTCCTCCACACCCCTCTTTCCTTTCCTTGCCCTGAAGATCACTGGATCGGCTCAGAACAGCCAATCCAGCAACCTCCTCTACCAGTATGGGCTGGCAGAGTAAGGCTGGCACATGCTGGCAAGTCAGCCAGTCCTCCCTTAGTCAGCCAGTGCCTTATGGCACTTTTGCAACACCACTCATCCAGCACAAGTGTCTCGGCAGATAGGGAGCCTATGCATTGCTCTCTATATCTCTGTTATTTTAATCCATGCCACATGACTGGTCAGAGATTGCCATGACTTTCTGACCTGGGTACTGAAATGTCTGAATACAGACTCAGAGACCAGTTCTGCGAGCCACATCACAGGGCCACCACCAGAGCTAGCACAGTGTCAAGAGGTGCTGTGTAAGCACCAGTGATGCACCTATTTTCCACTGAGTGGTCTGTGTGGACAACAGTTGGAGACTGGACAGCTGATGTGGAAGTGTGGTGGGAGGGAGGGAGGAGGCATTCCAAGACAGGTAAGAGTGGTGAGAGGGTGGGCAAGAGGTATGTTGGTGGAAGAAGGGAGGCATGAACAGATCCACAGACTTTATGGAAAGTATGGCTTTCTGTGTAAGGAGGATGCAGAATGAGTAGCCCCATTGCATGACTGCTTGCTTACATGGGGGAAGAGGATGATAGTCCCTTTCTACCACGGAGATGCAGATGGTAAACTGCTTGGATGTCATACTCAGGATCCTGTGGTAGCCATTTGGCCACTGCAGAAGTCCTGGTGCCGCAGGCAGCTCAGGATTCAGCTGTCTACTCCTGTTACGGTAATTTAGCTGCTTCTCTAATGTGAGCTAAAGTTCAACCAGTGATGTACTAGACCTATTTTTGATCCTCTTTTGGTCCAAGTTCTTGCATGTCTCTCACAGTGAGATTTTAAGTCTTAAGAATACAGTACATATTTTGCAGATTTAATGCAGTTTTGACTATATGTGACTTTCCCCTTTGGCATTGAATGACAGGATTATTGCTCCCGCCAAACTCCCTGTGAATAGTACCAGGCGCAAGAGTAAGTACAGACACATTGAGTTCAAAGTACTGTATTCCACAACTAGCAGAGGTCAAAGGCACTCCAAGTCATACACGGGTGGTATACAACAAACCTAAGCAGTATACAATATCCAATGTACAGTCCCAGAGTATAGTCAGAAGATCAGTCCAAAGGTTCAGTTTGCATAATAATCCAGTAAAGTCTCTCTCTCTCCCAGAATGTGCCTACTAACCCCCAACAACAAGAAATCATACAGGAGTTTGTTTTATATTACTCCTACCCAATCGTGATCCTGACTAGGGTGGCAGCAGCCACTCCCAAGCTAGATATATAGGCACATATCAGTTTCACCTGCATTATTTGACAACTAGCTGTTGCCAACAACCCATAGTTAGCTAAAACCAAAGGCTAACGTTGACCTCAGAACTAACCCACAATTAAGATGCAGGTCAACCAGTGGTGGGATTTGAATAAATTAACAACAGGTTTTATGTCCTAATAACCTAAATTAACAACAGGTTCTATGTCCCTTTAGCAACCTCAGAACCAGGTGCTCATTAGCAGAGGGTTCTATAGAAACTATGAGAACCACCTGAAGCCCACCACTGACTGTATGTGCATTACATTTGCCAAGTCTGAGCCAGCCTTTTCCAGTAGCCTGCTGAGCATGTGGAATCCATGCAGTGAAAAGATGTCACTTTCAAGAAATTGAGCTTTGACAAACAGTCAAACCATTTCTTCTGGTCAATGGGCAAGTCTAATGTGAAGTACTTTGAATATGCAAAATTTGAGCATGTAGGCAAAGGGTTACATAACCACTGAGGATTTAGTTTGATTTTGGCATCTGTTCCTACATTACTGATGGATGAAAAGCTGCAATTTTTAAAATTCAAAATTATTTATAGGATATAATTAGGGGTATTTTTTCAGCAGCACACACAGAACACAAAATAATGAGAATTTTTGCTCAAATCATGATATAAAATATTAACATCAAAACATGAAAAACCATTCATTTTGCTTATTTTTGCTGACTTTTGAGGAAAACACAAGTAGTTTTAACAAATGCAGCAAGCCCCTGAAGTGTTTCCAATGGTTAAGTGGCTGAGTAAAAGTATCTGCTAGAGCAGGGCTTTTGTAAGCCCTGGCCCGGGGACCAGATGCAGCCCATGGTGAACCTACAACCAGCCTCTGGCCCTCTGAGAGCCTCTTATCCAGCTGACAAAGCACAAATGGAGTTGTGAGGGAATTGGGGTCCATTTATTTTTGTTCTGTGTCTTGGTGCTTGAAGAAATTCTGGAAATTTTAGCCCATTTGTTCATTAATCTAAGTTCTATCTCGAATGTAGTGATTGAATTTCCAGCCCTTGATAATGTGCCAGTTATTTGATGTGGCCCTTTGGCCAAAACACTTAGAGACCCCTGAGCTAGAGGGTTTTACACTTTCCCATACACTTTCCCAAACACATGTACAACTCATCTTGGTTTCTTCAATTGGGCTGGCCTTCCTGATCTGTGAAAAAGGGATGAGTTTTTGCTAATTCCCAAGGAGGGGGAAAAGGACCCTATATGGTCTATTAAATCTGGGGGCTTGAGGTTTTACAGAAGGTTAGAGAGCAAGAACAATTCCTGCCTAAATGATAAATTATAATTGCCTAACTGGGTAGTTCTTATCAGAATCTGGGGCAAGAAGTCTCCCAACCTGAGGTAACACACCTTGCTACAAAGTATTGTTTGTAACCCTGAGTATGTGATCAGTGAATGTGCTTGGATCTGGGTCTCTCCTTTGACCCAAGCCAGTATCTGCAAATGCTTTTTCTTTGTGGTGCTACACTTTTGAAAAGCTCGGAAAACAAATGAATATATATGTACAGTATATATGTTTGGTAACCGTTTAAAACTGTTTAAAATGAAAGAGTTCACAGTTGGATATGCTTCATTGCATTGTGTATGATTGTAGTATTGTTTGTATGATTTTGAATAAGAATTGAAAAAACATATAACATATAACAATTTTCTATTTTAATCAATAAATTTAGAAAAACAATATTACCACTGCTCCAACCCACCCCCTAGAATGGTTCTTCAAAGTGTCATGGTTTCTACTGTTTGCTGGCTTTGTAGTTGTCAGAAAGTTTACTTAACTTATATATGGGATGTGATATGCACAATAATTATTTCTTTTTGGTCTGATGTTAAAAAGTAATGATATTTGAGATATTTTAATTTTCAAGAAGTTATTTTGAGAAAGATGCAAACATTTTATCCATTTCAAGGAACTCAAAGATCATTTTTTTTACAAAAACTTCTGAGACTGCTGCAAAAAATGATTTTTTTATATAAAAAAATCTGCTTCCTCTTCATCAGTCACTTTATTCTCATATGAAAGAATAAATTATCAAAAGACACACATTGATATTTTCAGTGAGATTCCGTCTTCTTTTTCAGATTATCTGAGTATTTGATTTAATGAGCTGTTGGACTCAAATATATTGATATCAATAATATCTGGGACACACAAGGAGTTTCTTTTCTAAATTCTTTTTCAACTTTCTTATCATTTGCTCCTTGACTTTTCTTTGTTTCTTATTTAATTGGCCAAATCCATTGCAACGTGGTGTTGCAAGTGAAAAGAGCTATGAGCAGTGCTTGGAATATGCCAATTTTGGCTGATGCAGGGTTTCTGAGTGAAGATAAGTCTGTCTGCTGTGCCTGCAATTTCCCAAAGCCCAAGATGCGTTTAGAAAGAAATTACAGGAGTGAGAAGTCTCTTTGTTCTATATTTGCTATTATTTGTTTCCTCTTTTGTATGTGTGTTTTGCTTTTGCCAAATACAATGAAACTGAGTCTACCAAACAAGAGGCCCTCAACATTCTGAGGACCATGGCCCAGTTCCATGGGAAAAAATTTCCCATGGCCTCAGAGGATGCACATGCACAGTACAACCAGGGAGAACTGTGCAGGCACGACTTGGAGCTCAGTTGCACCTGCACAGTTCTCCCTGTAGCTGGGCATCCTCCAAGGCCATCTGGGCTGCGCCTGCGCAGTTGGGCCAGGCTGGAGCTGAGACCCTCCAGGGCTCCAGGTCTGAGCAAGGCTGGGACCAAAAGCCTCCAGGTCTGGGACCCAGTGCCGGTGCAGCCCAGAGGGCAAGGCACTATGGACCAGCACTGGGCTGCTGACCGGGGGTTGAGGATCCCTATACTAAACCACAAGATAGCTACTTGAAGCAGCAGATGGAGCTTCTGCTTACTGCAGTAATATTTAACATTATCAAACTCTGTCCAAAAACAGAATTCTGCAAAGAGTGCAGGTGTGGGTGGCGCAAGTGGCTAAAACACTGTGCCTGTTAACCAGCAGGCCAGGGTTCGATTCCCGGGTCGGCTCCACAATATAGGGTGAGCTCCTGTCCTTAGCCCAGCTCTGCGATGCCAGCTGGATCCAATCGTATCAGCTCTGCCTTTCCATTGGACTAATTCAGTGGCATGGAGAGGGGTGATTTGCTGCTTGGGTAACAGCCCAAGCATAACAATCCAATAACAATCCATAACAACAGCTCCATAACAATCCAACCCAGGCTTTCATGCTTCGCATGCAGTGTATGCAGCGTTGAGCACGATACCATAGTCTTTCAAGACTGACGGAGGCCTGCATTCCAGTCTCAGTTGGAAAAATATCTAAACTTTCTTATCATCACTAGGGAAACTCCAGTATTTCAAGGATGCACTCCTGGCTTTAGATCGAAATTCCCTCACCGCCACTTTTTAGGACCAACCCAAATCCCTAGTAACTATTTTTCTCAATAGTGTACAGTATATGTCATTACCAGGATCTGATTGACAATATGCAGCAGGACACACAAGTTTAGCTCCACAGATCTTGCCTTCAGGCTATCAAGCCTCGTCAAATTTGTTCATCATGAGTAACTCTTAAGTGTTTGGATCTGAGATGTCAGCATCAACTGAATCTGTCTGAGACAACAATTTCTTATGTTTATCCCAGGACAAAGTTGTCTGAGAGAATTTGCTTACATTTTTCAGGGGATGATCACCATGCTGTGCACATGGCCTTTGAGAATACTTTCAATGATAAGCCCACTGCTGTCTAGCTCACACAGTGACGATTATTCAGAAAGAAACGTTACACCAAACTTCCATACCCAGGTTGATAGATCTTTTATCAATAACAAATTATGGAGATTAATTGTCCCCGTTACTGACCAACAAAGGGAGTATTTAAATGATCCTGCAGTGATTACAAGTTACAATCAGTAATTTAGCAGTGTCAGTGCCGCTCAGGGAAGAAGGCTGTGCTGTGTTGGACCTTTCCTTTCCTTTTTTCCATTGGAATTAATTGGTTACTGCTGAGGAAGATGGTACAATTATGGCTGGTGACATGTTGTTCAAGAATAGCCCAAACATGTTCCAGTTGTGAATATGTGAGAAGCCTTTCTTAAGGCTAAAAGAACCTAGGTTTTCCTGTGAGATATAATACAATTAGAAAATTAGAATAGTCAGGAAATTCATCCTGAATCAATACTATGCCATTTCAATCACAGCTGCTTTTTAGTTCTACTTTTTCAATCTCCCTTTCTCTTTCTCACCCTACACACATACTCAAAATTAAACTCTAAAAATTTCTTTGAAGATTCCCTCTATGTATCTTTGTCCAGTACAAAGGTGACTTTGAACTGTAAGCTTCATTTAACAGTAAGAGAAAACGAGTCTTTAAAAACAAACAAAACGAAAAGAAAGATATTTGGTTTGTCTCCATTTCTGCTATACGTTGCAAATTTCTTTTGAATTGTACTTTTCATATTCAGTTCCCTGCTAGGTTGTTAGGACATTGGCAAATAATGTGAGCTCACTTAGTCATGTGGTACTTAAGTCTTGAATGATCAACCTGCTGACCTTCAGGTTTACAAGCACAGTGTTTTTAACCAATGACTCACCAGTGAATATATTCATATATAAATATGTGCCCATATTATATAAATAATATATTTCATATATTTCAAATAATATAATTATTTCAAATAATATAATATATAAATAATATATAAAATAATATATACATAATATATGTGCCCATATTATATAAATAATGTAAATATATATTTATAATATTCATATATAAATATATTCATATATATACAGTGGCGCCTCACGTAACAGAATTAATTCGTTCCGGAGGCAGTTTCTTTACGTGAAACTTTCTTTACGTGAAGTGGATTTTCCCATAGGAAATAATGGAAACGCAGATGATTGGTTCCACAACCCCAAAAATATTCATATAAAAATATTAACTGGATGTAAAAATGATGACAGAATACTGGGATTGAATTCAAAACATGCATTCAATGTGCATGATCTTATCAAGTCTACTTAGGCTGCAGTCCTTAAGACAATTTCCTGAGAGAAATACCTATTTAACACAATGGGCTTACTTCCAGGTAGACATGGTTAGGAGGCTGCAATCCAAGACACCTTCAAAGTGTCTCCCCACTTTCTCCTTCTCTCCATCCTGAGCCTCTCTCTCTCCCCTGCTCCCTTCTGGCCAGCCCTGAGCTGCTTCCCTCTTCTCCACTGCTCTTCTCTCCCTCTGCCCAGTGACACCCGGCCACAGGAGGAACAGCATGGAAGTGTTGCTTTCACTATGGGCAGGTGCGCTAGGCAGCCCTGACGCTTTTTAAACAGGTTGCCGGCAAGCACATCTGCCCCAATTGCCAACGAATGTTTTCTTTACGTGAAGCACTTTCTTTACGTGAAGCAGAATCCTAGAGAAATTTTTGTTTGTTACGTGAAACTTACTTTACGTGAGGCTTTCTTTACGCGAGGCGCTACTGTATATGTACCCAAACACTTGCAAAGGACCTGTATGTTCCCGTTAGCAGTGGAGACAATATGAATAATTGTAAGATTACCTTTTGAAGTGAATACCTATTATGGAGGAAGTACCATAAATATTTTGTTGTCCTGTCTCTTTCAAACACTATACAGGTTGTGCCTACTTATTCTGAATTTTGGATTCATTGACTCATTTTAAATCAGATTCAGCCCAACCTGAAGTCTCCGGTGGCCACCAGAACTGTGCTCATGTCACCTCTGGAAACTCTTCTGAGGCCTGTGGAGGCTGCACATGGGCCTCAAAATAACTCAGAAAGGAATTTATGGTTTGGGGCTGAAAATGGGATGTCCCTTCTAGGTCATCTAAAGGCATTTCTGAGGCACATAGAGGCTGTCCTCAGCCTCAGAAAGGTCCCACAAAGTGTCAGAAGGCCACTTCTACTTTGCAAAAAACCAGAAAGGTTCTGGTCATGTTCAGAGCTCAGTAATACCCATAATCTGTGTGATTTTTAAAATGTGAAATTTGGTATCTGAAGGATGGTGGTGGTCCAGAAATGGAACCTCAGCAGAAAACGAGGGTCCACCTTTAAAAGCTTGATCATCATGCTCAAATTTGTTTTCTCCTCTCCCTCTCCATTGTTTTGCTTGAACAAGATTTATGGTACGCTCAGATGCTTGTTATGTATGTTGTGTGACAGTTTAGCTGCTTGTAATAAAAGCATTATGGTAATTTGGCTTTTGGAAACAAGAATCTGCTATCCCATATGGGGGACATACATATCTCCAGCTGAATCAAAACATACATCTAGCTAGGTCAACAGGACTAGAGTTTCAGTAAACACCCAGCTGTTCATCTAATACTGTGTGCAAGGGGCACAAAGATTCCCTCTGCTGGATTAGAGTGCAGAAGTTTGATAAATTAAGTGTATTAATAACTGTATTAATCAGTGGCACCATAACACAGTTTTCCCTTAAATTTCACAGCAGAAAGGGCAACCCATCATATTGTATTTTGTCATTTTTAGAACAGTTCATACAGATATTGACAAAATGTGCCCTTATCTTAGCAGCACTAATTACACGGGTGGCAACCTTTTGCATAATAAAGAAATCATTCCCGCTAATGAAATGCCTATTTGCAAGGGGTTAGGCCACGCAAAGTTTGCTTTTAATAAAAGGAGACAACAGGTCCTGACACATTTTAAAATCCAGAGTGTGGAACAATAAATGCTCTATCAGATCATCTATGAATTAGTGCACAGTCAAGATTCAGAAGACATAATTTCAAATCATGTACAGTCAGAAAGAAAGCAATAGAGATAAACTACAGCACAGAATATACTCTTCAGCACAGAGCAAAGGGCCAGCATCCTGTTTTTAACAAAGCTAAATAAAATATTGAATAACACAACAGCAATAAAAACAATCTCTTCCTTTGCTTTTATTCACCAGCACAGGATATCTAATGGCACAATGCCTATAAGTCTGAATTTTGCATGTAGGGTACAAGAATGGATCAGTGGGCACAGAAGGGTGGAACAAAGACAGGGAAGGATATATTGGGCCTAGAATGGGATGGAAATGGTGGTGTTGGTGCCAGTGCTATCCTTCCAGGACCTGATCGCATGGTGCATGCCCACATTGGCCTGCACTGTCTATTTAAGCTAGCACAGGTCCAAGTAGACCCCTCTGTATTGCAGAGACTTATCCCTTACCCAGAGGAGATCTGCTGGACTGACCTCCAACACAGGATGCAGTGGTCACCATTCTGTCTCTGCTGCATTGGTGGAAGTGGATCATATTGGGCTGTCACAGACGTTTTTGTTATCACATAGTGTTTGTAGTTGCCAGTAGCCTATGACTCCATGTTTATGCATAATTGACTGTGTCTTACCACAGAAATTAATGAAGATCTGGGAAGTAGAAGAGCAAGAATCTTCCTTCTCTGCAGTCTTTGCAAACTGGTTGTGGCAGCATAAAGAGAACTCATCCTACTGGGCACATGCGTGAATAGCTGATGGAAGCACATGTTTTCTAAAGCAGCAGTTCTCAAACTGTGAGTCTGGAGCCCAGCAGAAAATCATGACCCAATTTGGGGTGGTTTACAAAACTGACAGGGCAGATTAGGCTATGTTGACCAAGAATTAAACAAGCTACTCCTTTCAGGGGTCAGCACTATTCTTCAATCAACATAGTCACCACACCCTTGGCATTTATGAATCAGGCAGCAGCCTCTAGCCTCTGAAAAGTTTGGGAACCACTGATCTATAGCATGAAGGAAAAAACACACTGGACTTTTGCCCTAAGAGCCTGCTCCAAAATCTGAAGCCAGTAATGCCATGCCCCCTCTTTGCATCTCTGGCCAGCTCCAAATTCAGAGTGGCACAGTGAGCAGCACATATCAGAGACACAGGTTTACACAAGCAGCACACTTTGTTCTCTGGAGGCAGTTGCATGGTGGTCACTCTGTGTGAACTGGCCATCGATAAGTCTGTAGTCTGTATTTTACCAAAACTTTTGAATACCACATCTTCCCTGCATCCTCTCCCACTAAGCCACCTCAGCATTACCCATTTAATTCTGTACTGAAATATGTAAGGACCCTAAAGCAGTGATTTTCAACCTGTGTGCCGTGGCATACTGGTGTGCTGCGGATAGTCCTCAGGTGTGCTGTGGGAATTTGGAGACTGACCTTCATTAATAGGAAAATTGGGGGATTTGAATAGCCTGGTGTGCCTTGTCAATGGTAAAAACAATTGATGGTGTGCCTTGATAATTTCAGTGCCTTGTTTAAGTGTGCTGTGAGATGAAAAAGGTGGCAAATCACTGCCCTAGAGTATAAACTTATAATCTTTGGCAATAAACAACGGAGGGAACTCTCCCATTGCACAATTATAATAATAAGCCACTGAGGAAAACCAGGGCCTGATGCTTTGCAGTTCTTTTATAGTGTTCTCACACAGCAGGTGTAAACTGGAGTGTTTTACATCAGTTCTGCACACAGTAAATAGCTGAAGAAACAGGCGACACAAGGTTTGAGTGTGCTTCAGAGTCCCCCAAGTGCAAACACAGCACTTTACAAGTTCTTTTGCATCTTAATAGTAGTAGCATTTTTGTGAGTCCCATGCAAGCACATTAGCAATTGAAATGGCAGCCTTAAATCAGTCTCTTTAATCTAAATGCCTCTCCAAAAGTCTAACCTTGTTGGAAGCTGACCTCAAGACATATGGCTCCAAAGCAGAAGATTAGCCATTTGGAAAGGGAGGAGAAAAAAAGCAAATTGGTAGCTCAGGGCAATGGTTTTTCCATTCTGAAAGTTCGCTCAGCAGGCTTCAAGCCTCTAAATCACAAACACTGCCTTGTTTGATGCTAATGAACTTGATAAAGTTGCCAGTTCTAAAATAACACTTGATGCAGCTTTCTCTTTACTAGCATTTCTCTTGAAGCTGCACTATGTCCCTGGAGTAACCCCTGACATTCCCCTATTGCTTGAGTTTATTCATTTATATTTATAGCACTCCTACATTTCCTTCTCATAAAAACAAGAAAACAACATAAAATTTAAAAAAACCACCTTCCAAAATTGTTTAAGTATAATCAAGGGGACTTCAGAGGAGAATTATAATTTGCACACATGCTGCTTTGCACAAGACTTGAGAATTACAGCAACAGAAAACACTTGTACTTTCAGTGCACTGAAATACTCCTGGCTTAGCCCTAACAAGTCAACCATAATTGTCAAAATTTGACCAAGGCATGGTATACATAGGGGGAAGAACTATGGAACTTCAGATCACTGCTCGGCTTTAAAGTTCAGTGGGTGGTCTTGGTCAAAAATAGTCAAAACTGAATGCAATTCACATGCTTGTGCCATGAAGATACACTAGGAGGACCCTTCCCTCTGGTCCCTCCAAGCCATCCTCTGCTTCTTGAATTAAAGGTGGGATGGCAATTTGATAAAATAATAAGCATTGTGGTATTATTGCCAAATTAAGAATGAGTGCACAACAAAATCTTGGTTTGAAAGTAAATTGAATTGTGAATGTTTTGCAAGATAAGTAAACATTTCTAATACATTTTGACTTGATATACAAACATTGTCTTTATAAACAAGCAGAAAGAAATTGTCCAAGCTGGAATACAGCAGGTTTCAGCACACTGCCAACACCTGCTCTGCCTCTCTGGAAAGACCTAGCCTTGCATCTGATCTAAAGTAAGCCCTATTACACTCAGTGGAGCTCACTCTTGTGTAAGGGGCAATGGAAAGGAGCCTGAGAGACCTACCCTACAATCCAGAGTAACTATAGGAAGACTAACCCTACAATCCAGAGTAACTACGGGAGCACGTAAGAGACATTACGTGTACCCATAGTTACTGCACTACGTAGTGAAAACCTATGGGAAATTCATATTGCAATCCAGAACAAATTGTTCTTACACTGGAGCAAAGACTCCATGTAGTTACTCTGGATTGCGCCCTAAGAGGCACCTACTCTGGATTGCTCTATGCATTTCCTATAGGTTTCCCATAGGTGGCACCATAACTGCGTCTGTGTAACTACGTCTGTGTAAAAGGTCCTGTAGTTACTCTGGATTGTAGCCCTAGTCTTGCCATGTCTACTCTAAAGTGAGCCCTATTATAATCAGTGTGGCTCATTCCTGCCTAATGGGCAGGTTGCAGCTTGAGAGACCGAAGAGAGCAATCCTAACCATGTCTACTCAAAGGCCCATTGTGTTCTATGGGTATTATTCCCAGGAAAGTGTCTTTTGAAAGTGTCTAAAGACACTTTCCCGGGAGTAAGACTCATAGAACACAATGGAGCTTACTTTTGAGTAGACATGGTTAAGATTGCGCTCTTCGTGCAAGTTAAGTGGTTTTAGTTTTCTTTAGATTTTGTATTTTCTTTATTATTTTGTATTATATAACAGTATTGTAATCATTTTTATATGAATATTTTTGGGTTATGGAATGAAATGTCTGAGTTTCCATGATTTCTTATGGGAAAATGTGCTTTGATATTCAGGGATTTTGTATTACAAGCATGCTTCCAGAATGAATTATGCTCATAAACCAAGGTACCATTGTATTGGTGAAAATACTTGAGTGCTGAAGTAACAGTTTCTAAGAATGAATCTCTGGTGTTTTGAGTATAGAATCACTTCTGCAAAAATTTGCCTAGCACCAGACATGGTAGCTTAGGCATTTCTCCAGCCTTTAAAAAAATGTTGATCTTGAAGGTGATATTGATGATATTATTATCCATGCCCTGTCGTCTTAACATTTTCTGTACTTTCCCAAGTTTTAATGTACTGTATTTAACCCTGTAAAATGCTAAGGGAGTTTTCAAAAAATGAAAGGTAGGATAAAAGTTTCACATGAAATCAACAAGTAAATATGAGTCTGCATGGGAGAGGAGGGCAAGCAGAACAAAACAGAAAGCAGAGTGATATACTCTTCCTTGAAATGCCTGAAGATATATTGAGCAAATTAAACCCAATACATTTTGAACTCTATTCCCTCTAACAAACATAGCCCTTGTTTTCCTTTGGAGAGTTATCTTTTGCCCTTGGCAATCAATTCCTGGTCCGACTGAACTTCCATCTTTGCCCTGTGCATGAAAAAGTACCTGACATTCTCCCCTCTGCTTTTCTTCCTTATAATACCGATGGTTTTGTTGTTTCAACATTCTACAGACATAGGCTAGAATCTTTGCTTTTGAAGGCATGTCCATGCTTGCCAACAGAAAGACATTAAACATAACACTTTTTGGCATATCGCTTTTCCTCCCATACAATTAATCTACCAACATGATCTATCTGATGTGATTGCCACATTCACCCATGGGTGTATCCCAGAGAGGCCATGGTTGTGTCGTTGTCCCCCAAACTGTCATTCAGTGGGAAGCAAAGTCAGCTGCCAGGGGAACACCGACTGGACGGGACCATCCAATGGAGCAGGCAAACTGGAACTCCATGTCTACTTGCCCAGAAAATACACGTGGAGGCTGTAAAGTTCAACCAGGAGTCTAGCAATCCTTGAGAGTTGGATAGAAGCTTCATGTCCAGGTAGGAGTCTAGATCTACCTGCTATGTACACCTGGGCTGCTGGTTGAGATTATAGCTTCTGTGGCTGAGGTTTACTGGCCGGATAGACCTGGGATCCTACCTGGGTTTGGTACGCAGATTTACCTAACAGGAAGATCTGGACTCCATTTCTAAACAAGATCACAAGTCTACCCCTATGGTTGATGAGGGCTCTGAAGGTAGTGCTCATGCCACCAACCCCCCAATTACAAACACTGGATCAGCCCTGAAATCACCAAGATTTCAGTGTTGGCTGGGGTCCAAATAAATGTTTCTGGCCATCTAGGTCCCTTAAAACAGTAGTTAGCTTGATGTATAAACAAAGTTTTTTCCAAAGGAGCTGTATCCATGTTTGATCCCACATCAGCTAGGATTTCACACATGTGGAGAAACCACATGGCTGGAGGCCCTTCTACAGATTCCAGCAAGCTCATCACTGTGTAAAGGAGATAATAATAATAATAAAAATAACTTTATTTTTACTCGCCTTTCTCCCTAGGACTCAAGGTGGCTTACAACATGCATAAAACACCAACAAAATTCCATACATTTAAAAACAGTTAAAACAACATGTTAAAACAATAAATAAAAACATCTTTTTTAAAAAAACTGATTACACTAGTACAATGAATTAAAACTGATTAAAACCAATTATTTTAATTGGTAAATTCTTAATTGGAAATTCTTTTAATTAGTAAAAGAATTGTGCAGTGTGAGTGGCAGACCCAAAAAACCAGGGGACTAGGTTACCAAGCTCAGAAGGCTGTACTGAAAAGAAATGTTTTTAGGCCATACTGAAAAGTTCCAAGGGAGGGAGCAGTAGTAAGGTCAAGAGGGAAGAAATTCCAGAGAGTTGGTGCCACTACTGAAACGGCCTTATTTCTTGCTGCTGTCCTACGTACCTCCCTATGCAGTGGCACTTGAAGCAGGGCCTTCTTTGATTACCTGAGGGAATGGGTTGGATTTATGGTCGGTTCTTAAGATAGTCTGGATATTTTACAAATTGTACAAATTTGTACAAATACAGGATATTGTCTCCTTTGCATCCTGATCCCCTTAATAGGAAACCCTAACACTTGATCTGCAATCCTATATACGCTTTCCTAGGAATCAGCCCCAGTGAACACAGTCGGACTTAGTTCTGTATACTTCTATATAGAATGTAAGTGGGCATGTATAGAGTGTTGAAAGTGAGCAGGTAGGCCCAGAAGCAAAAATGTATGGCAGTCCTGGTTCAGTACTTGTGTAAATCCTACAACATCCAATTTCCCTTGTTTGTGTTTCTACCACCAGCAATCCTGAACTGTCAGGGATGAAAGCACAAGAAAGGAGTACATGCTGAGGAACAGGCTCAGAATCGTAAGTGCTGCCTAGAAGAGGGAGTTTGCAGTTCCCTCTGAGCAGAGATGCAACACAACCTGGCCAAGCTGATGCCACTCCTGACTGTCCATCCAAGTCTGCGGGCGAGCGGCACACTCCACATGGATACAGGGTACACGTGAGGACCCTCCCACACTCCACCCACTGGCTTCCAGCTCACGCTTAGGACAGAAGAAAGCAGGTGGGCGAGGGCAGGGCCTCCACATCCGGAGAGAGTGCCACCCACCCCCAGACTGGGATGGGTGGCTGCAGAGCGCAGAAACCTCTTCAGCGAAGCGATTCCCAGCTCAGTTTGGGGATCTTCAACTGCTTCAGCTTCAACTTGCTGTCGGGTGGGCTTTTCCTAATTGTATGGATGTGCCAAAAAATTTCCCCAACCCTGGGTGGCAAGTGACATAAAAAGGTCGTTGGCCCATGGCGTGAATGTTTCAGAATGACAGTTCATTTGATGTCATTTGATACAATGTTACGGGGAAGCATCAGCTCAGGAATTAAAGCATAAAATGGCTGTCGACTTGGACTGGGAAATTTGGAGTAGCTGCACTCTAGCAGGGAGAAGGGAGAATAGATTTGAGGGATTAGTCCTCCATGCTTTTAAGGTTTTGCAAGGACTGTCACATTCTGATTGTGGTGTAAGGGCCATGCCTGCTTCCTGCATGGGAAAAGAAGCTGAAGCCAATATACAGGTATTAGTGAACTGTTCAAGTGGGAGAGAATACCAATCTATACATTATTCATTCATTGGCATATGTCATGTTTAGTCACACTGAATGCTCAAGAGTCATTACTTACAATATTTATCATTATTCACATAAATCCTTATATCCCATCTTTACAGGATGACTTGAAGATGAGTCAGATAATTATGTATTTAAAACATAGTACATAATTCCTGACTTTCTCAAATGCAAATTTGTGGATTGTAGTAGCAAATATATATATATACAGTAAAACCTAGAATTGAGAGTGTTTTGAATTGAGAGCATTTTGCAAGACAAGCAAACATTTCTAATAAATTTTGTCTTGCAATACAAGTAATGTCCTGCACTGGGGTGTTTAACGGTGTACCCAGCAACACAAATAATCTTGAAATTTTACCCAACAACATGGGTACATTTTGCTGGTATATAAATAATGTGTACATACTGCATTTTCTTCTGTTTTATAGAACCGTGGGATAAATAATCTCTAATGAGTGTAAATGTCATTGATTTCTTCCTGGCACAGACTGTAATGCATATATTAACACGTCTGTGGCAGGATCTTTCAGTCCTAGGAGATATTTATAGCCCAATCCTGAGCTGCCAGTTGAGGAGCCAGACTAAAACTGTCCAAAATCCCACTGAATGTGGGTTGTCTGGAGAAGGAAAACTCCAACCTCAAACCTCCACTGCCTTGTGGCTATACCCATCTATGGAAAAGGCTTCAGGAGTCAACCTCGAGGCAAAATCCAGAGCCAGAGTCCTGGAAACAGTTTGTGACTGTGTACAATCATGTTCTGGTAACTCCTGCAATGCAGCTGGAACCAATCATATCGGCTCTGCCGTTCCAGTGGACAATTTCAGTGGCGTGGGGAGGTGGAATTTGCTGCTTGGGTAACAGTCTATCCTCCATATTAATCTACCCGGGCCATTGTGCTCTGGAGAGGACACTCAGAGCACGATACCATAGTCTTTTGAGACTGAAGGATGCCAATGAATCCTGAGCTGCCCATGATGGTAGGATGCCCACAGAGCCGGAATGGTCATTGCAGGATCCCGTTGGCAAGTGGCTGCTGCGGTGGCATCCTGCTGTTTATTCAGAGAAGGGCATGTTCATTCTCTTCCCCTACGAAAGCGAGCAGTGCTACTCCTGTTCATCCCCTTCTCCCTCATAAACAAATAGTGCTGCTACTATCTGCATCAACTTTTCTGCTGGTGCAGAATGGAAGCCTCTGTGTAAAGGCAAAATAATGGGATATTTTTTGTTTTAAAAATTATTTTACCCTGATGCTACACCAGTCTGATGATCTCTATTTGTTTTAATGTTCCTTTATGCATTTGCAATAGTTGTTGGTCTTCATGAAAGCCTTTGGCTGGTGGAAAATATATAGAATTAAGTGGAAAATTAAAAATAGTATTCCACTATTTAAAGCACCTTTGAAATTCCATGCTGATAAAATTTGAGGGAGAGCCTAGACTGGGATTCAAGGGTTGTTCCATGGTAGCCGCCGAAGTATTGGCAAGGACCATATGGTCTTACCAATGTTTTCAAAACCTACTTCTAATAAGAACCACAATCACTGATTTTTTGTTTTGTTTCAGAGCCTGTTCTCTTTCAAGTTTTCTGTTTCTGTTTCAATTAATGACTGCAGCCTAAGTTCAGGAAAAGAGGCTGATGGGGGATTCTTTTTCTTTACTCAACCTCCCCCCAAGAAAAAAGTTTAAAAGTATCTCATGCACACTGAAATTTCAGAATAAGAACTCTGAACTATTTGAAGTTAGCTGAGCAAATTATGTATGCAGATACAGTGCCTTTGAAATTCACAGTACCTGCTATTTTTCCACTTAATGTAGGGCCCAATTGGCTTCATGGGGTCATTATGTATATATAATTTCATTTGCACTGCACATAGGGAAGTGCAGGCAGGTGGGATTTCATTTGCAGTACTGTTTCATTCCTATCCCTCTTTGGGAATTTGAAATTGCTCCCAATGCCTGTGCAAATAACTCGTTGCTTACTGAAGGAATAAACATGGAGAAAACTGCAAGAGTGAATTAGCAGCAAGCTTTCCATTAATTTTCTATAGTATTTTCAGGATATTTTTTGCATCATGTAATCAATGTGCACATTTAAAAAATGTACTTGGCAAGGATACATATTTAGGCCCATATCCTACAGTAAAATTAAGCCCTTTGCTCCGGAGCAGTTAAGGTGACTTTCCATAAGATAACACTAGAGGGTGACGTAACTGCGTGGACCTGTAACTGCTCTGGATTTTGCCCTTAGTTTTGTTACTGTTGCCAATGAAGAATATAATCTTTTCTTTTTCTTTCCCACCAAAAAACACTTTCAATGAGGAAATCCACTCACATGACAGACTCTCTGAAACGAATTGCTTAAAGGTTATATGAGACTAACCCATCTTTTAAAAACACTATGGCTGCTATCCTAACCTCCACTTAGGCCACCATAAGCCCTGGTATAAGTCCTGTTCTGACCTGGGGGTGTCACAAAAGTGCCATAAAGCACTTCTGCCCCGCTCCTTGGGGAGGGAGGGTAAGCAAGTGCACAAGCGTATGTTAACCTCCCCATACCACAAAACGAAGATATGCCAGGTGAGTTAGGTCAGTTGAAAGTGATTAGGATTGCGATTCCAAAGTTTTATATTGAATTGTACAGAACATCTTGCAAAGACTATAGGAAAACTATCACACTCAACTGCACTGTGCAACTGATTTTCTATTATTTCTAAAGAACCACAGTATATTAAAAAATTCTTTAGAGACTTTGTCTGTGTTTATGCTTAAGTTGCAAGATCACTAACTGCGTAAAAATAGAAACAGTGCTCTGAATGTCTTTCATTCTGCAAAATCTTTCTTCAGACATTTGTACAACTTGATAACAAAAGATGTTAACTGAATGGCCTTTGCTTGCTGGGGCTTCACACAAGCTCCTGGAACATGTAGTACCTGCTTGACTCGATATTGTGATTTGTTGCAATTCTTATTTGTTAACAAATCAGTTTTCGACACGTTTGTGCTTAACTCAATCAAAAGTTGCAGTTTTTCAGTTTTCAGTCTTCTCATTGTGTGTAGAAAGAAGGGAATCCATTTCATCTGAGCATGTTCAACATCTAAGGCTGTTATTTTATTCAGATTTCCCTAAGAGTAGGTTCTACTGAATTTAATGGGGTTTACTTCTGAGTAGTCATGCAGAAGATTGTAGTGTTAATATTATAAATAATGATGGTACCTTGGCAAGGATTTTTCAAGTGCAGCAGCAAAATGGATATATTTTGGAAAAAAAAATGTATTATTACTATATAATGAATACAGTTTTCCTTTTCATCTATCATTTTGATTTGCTGTTGCTGTTTCCAACTGCTGCATGTTTTGCCAGACAGTGTATTTATCTCTAGAGAAAAAAATGTAAATTTTGATAACTATGTAAATGATAATGCAATAATCTTGTGTTTTTCTGCCAGCATATGTATTCTTAGTGAGGAACTTTGGTAGTAGTTATCATTTTGTTGTTTACATTTATTTTTTTCACAGAGGCACAGGACCAAAGGAAAAAATAGAAAACGATAAAGACTGAACAGTATCTATCTGCAGAGGGCCAGAATATGTTTCTGATTCCAAGAACTGAGGAATCTTGAAGGGAGATAGAAAACCAGCCAAGACACTGATTTACTAAATGCTTTCAATTTGAAAGGATAATGAAATATAAAATACACTTTATACTGTGTGAGAAAAAGTAAGCATAGTGTTCTGTTTTTATTGGCAAAAGAAAATCCTAGCCTACTGATGTTTGCTGCAGTTTCCTCATGAAAAAGAAATGTGTGTCCAGAAAAAGAACAGTCACCTCTACAAAGTAGAACAGCATCGAGCGCAAGACCTTATAATAAATAGTGCTAATGGATACCAATATTGTTCATTTAAATAGTTTTGGTGTGTTTAAACCAAAACTATTTGGTGTCTGCTTTCTGTATAGAGCAGGACTATGCCTCTATCTCCTTGAAACAACCCAGAGGTGCTCAAATGTTTTGGCATGAGGGCCACATCATGTCTCTTACATTATCAGGTGCCAGAAAAAAGAATTGATACACTGTACATTTCAAATCTGAATTAATTTGGAGACAGAAATTATGAATTAATTCACTTCAGTTCATAAACACTTTCTACAACACAGTGTGAAGGTGATCTTCAAACCATAAGTACTTTCATGCACAGTGAGAGGAGGTGTTTGCAGCCTTGCCAGCACTCAGAAAATTGTGTTTTGAATCACAATCATAAACAAGAATAGATTTATGCCATGATTCCCCTCCAGGAGAAAGCTAATGCTAACACAGTATAGTCTTGAAATACAACACTACTGTGTATACAAAAGCAATATGATTGCAGCGAGCAACAGAGCTGAAATAACAATGAATAGCTTATTCAGTGACATATCCATAATCTCAAAGGCCGGAACAGTATGGTGGGAAAGTGGCCTGGAGATAAATGGGAGATATGTAAAACACTTGAGCTGCCTCTGGATCTGCAAGACAGTTTCTATGTTCATTGTCAACTGATCTGCACTTTCAGTCAATATTAACTGAGGGTAGGTGAGAGGATACTGTAGAAGAACAAGTTCTGTGACCTTGCTATACAAATACTAATGGCCACTTTGAAAAGCCAGTTTCAAATTATATCATAAAACACCTGAACAGCTACCAGATGGAACTACCAATTGTGCACCTGTCTCTAATGCCCAATTGCTATGTTTGCACTACCTTGTTACATAGATGGATTTTCTGTAATTTTTGAACGACCATCCGGTGAATAGTTGTTTTCAACTATTTTTCAGGGATCACTAGAAGTTATCTTTTCAAGTAGTTGATAATAGACATATCTACACTTGAAGTTATCAAAATATTATGCATTAGCATATATTACTGAAATGGTTATGGCATTAACAAGCAGAAATAGATTGCTAAATGTGACAATATTCAAAACTGTATGATTTGGGACTGCAAGTTTTAATTCACTTCCTTTATTGATCAAGAAAATACCACAGAGTTTCTTTCATTTCCCTGCTTTGGTTTTACATAACAATGACCAATTCAGCAGCTACTATGATCATGGAACTGGATGTACTCACTCCATAGGTGCCCCAATTCACAATGAAGATCCTCAGCATGTAGTGGCCTGAATGCATGTAGATTTAGGCTGCAATCCTAAAGACACTTTCCTGGGAGTGAGACCCATTGAATACAAGGGGGCTTACTTTTGAGTAGACATGGTTAGGATTGTGCTCGCACAATCCTAGCCATGTCTACTCAAAAGTATGCTCTGTCGTGTTTAATGGTTCTTACTTGCAGGACAGTGTTTATAGGATTGCAGCCTCAGGATCCTTCTTGATGTGCAGAGATGGGGTACTTACGT
Organism: Cryptoblepharus egeriae; assembly: GCA_030015325.1. Taxonomy (NCBI): domain Eukaryota; kingdom Metazoa; phylum Chordata; class Lepidosauria; order Squamata; family Scincidae; genus Cryptoblepharus; species Cryptoblepharus egeriae. The sequence goes on along the minus strand of JAREYC010000003.1, from coordinate 76,644,921 downwards.
CTTTCACTTCAAATTTAACATGGAAGCACATTTCTCTCTACTTTTCTGCTTCCTTTACAGCAACTGTTTATCTTAGAAACTACTGAAGTTGTAAATTAATAGCTGAGCAGGCCTCCATCAGTCTTGAAAGACTATGGTATCGTGCTTGGTGCTGCATACGCTGCATGCGAAGCACGAAAGCCTGGGTTAGATTGTTATGGAGGATAGGCAGCAAACCCAAGCAGCAAATCCACGCCACTGAATTAGTCCAATGGAAAGGCAGAGCCAATACAATTGGATCCAGCTGCGTCACAGAGCTGGGCTAAGGACAGGAGCTCAACCTGTCTAGAGGGACTGACCCGGGTATCGAATCCTGGCCTGCTGGTTAACAGGCGCAGCGTCTTAGCCACTTGCACCACTCACAGCCCAATACAAATTAATAGCTAATCTAAACATATTTCAGTCTTTTTGCTTTTCCTTTCCTGTTATTGTTACTGTGTGTATCCCAATGTGTGTTTTGTTGCATCTTGCAATCTTGCCTCCTTTGCCAAATCACTGAGCTGTGCCGCTGGCTACTACACAACATCCATGCATACAAATTAGTTTTCACCCATGTTCACATGGACGAACATGTGCTTAAAAGCACACATGGTAACATGTCCCAGATACCGCAAAACCTCATTTCCATCCCTCAAGTCTTCTGATACTTCAAGCCAAACAAACATGCAGATTCACTACTCGAAATGGAACTCACACAAACAACATTTTCCCCATTACCAGTGACCACATGGTATACAGAAAAAGTGCTAAAATTATCAAGGCACACTGCATTGCCAGTCATCCTCTCAGCAGCCCTTATATATGACTCTTCCCAAAATCCCATGGCATACCTGCAAACCATTTGTGACACACCAACCACACGGCACAGTGGTGGAAAATCACTGAACTTAGTGCCACTTTTTCAGTGGAGTTCTGTCAAACTTTAAATATTGGCTGTCATGAAAGGGCTACTTCAGTCATGTGAAAAAGAAAAATGAGAACAAAGTTGAGATAAACATGTGGGGTCTGACAGCCAAATGACAAAAGGGCAATTTGATAGAACAGTTAATTTTTGCCACTTGATGTGACTGGATGCTCTAAATTTGTTAATGTCCAAAGTTATTTGTTGTGGATCCTGCATTTCCCATGACATATTTGTGAATGAAGCTGATCGTTCTGTTCAGATTCACCCTGCTACTAAAATATTTCATCTCTGTTTTCATAGCATTACACTTTCACTATAATTCTGAATTGCCCTCCTCCAGATGCAATACATCAACATTGTTCACAGTTGTCAGACTGAACTGTCAGTTGTCAGCAACTGAAATCAAAACTCGCTTTGACAATTGGAATTTCATCTGCAAAATGGTCTCCAGTAATTAATATAATTAGCAGCAAGAGAACAATGTTGCTGCTATCAGGACCTTATTGTTTGCCCAGATGAATCATTTTCACTTTCCTGTTTCATTGACATGACTTTAGCTTTAGCTACTCTGCAATTAGGATGCCAAGTTTCTGATGGAGCAGATTTCAATGAAGGGGGAGGAAAGAGTGAAATTAATGTCTTTTTCTAAAGGGCAGTTTTATTTGAATTATTCCAGTAGCTGAATATTATCATCATCAGTATTACATCATCTGAATACAACCAAACAATACAACAGGAGATACTCCAAGGACCTTGCCTTGTAACTCTAGCTTCTTTGATTCATTACTGGCCACCCAGAACATGAACTGAGAATTGCACAGAAAGAAGCAAAATTTCTGCCTTTCAGGGTGAGGGTTTCTTCAGCTTTCATTGGACAGGAAATTTAGATGATGTTAGGAGAACTTTCAATCACACAACCTATATTTCATTTTTCATTGATACAGTTGTATCTGAGCCACATGAAATATCTCCCTGAACTGTGCATGAGCCCTATCATTCTTGTTGCAGGAAACAGGTTCAGTAGTGTATTAGTTTAGATAAGATCAATGGTTCTTACGCTGGCAGGTTGTGAGCCACCAGCCAGGGAAACACTTGTCCCTGCCCCTTGAAGAGGAAGGCAGCAATGTGATCCCCAGATTTGCACTGCCGCTGGGAATAGGAGGATTTTTAAAAACTTATCTGCAGCTATCATTGAAGTCTTAGGGTGGTTTGAGGAGACCTCTTCAGATCTCCATGGGCCAGCAATGTAAAAAGAAAAAGAGGGACACTTTTTTATTTTGTGATAAAATTGGAAGTGCCTATTTTTTTTTGTCTTTTTTAGACTTTTGCAAGCACAGGATCTAACCCCCATCCTACTCCATCCTGCAGTACTTTTTGCTAGTAAGTTGAGAAAACCTTCCTGGGGATAGCTTAGATGCCTTTCCCTTCCTGTTCACGTCTTCCCTCCGATGAGTTTAGGAAACACTGGTTTGGATGAAACACTAGTATTGAAAGTAGGCACTTGGAGCCTCAAAGTTTAAGAAATTTTTTGAAGACTTGGGTTTTTGAACTTCAAGTAATAGTGTATATGTATACTTCATTTCCCATGAGATTATCCCTACAATCCAGAGTAACTACGGGAGCACGTAAGAGACATTACGTGTACCTGTAGTTACTGCATCACCTAGTGAAAACCTATGGAAAATTCATATTGCAATCCAGAGCAAATTGTTCTTACACCAGAGCAAGGACTCCCCGTATTTACTCTGGATTGCACTCTATGCCTCTCTCTCTCTCTCTCTCTCTCTCTCTCTCTCTCATTTGTGTAGATACAAATAGTGCATTCAGAAAAGCTTACTCCATGGTGAATTCCACACTAGGTAAAATGGGACCCATCATGTCAATTTCACAGCTAGTCATTATCTGAGGGGGTATTAGTCTGACTGGGTATTAGTCTAGCCCACATGGCTGTGATCACTAGACATACTGCCTTCACACACTGCCTATGTGTGATTTCAGTACCCTGGCAATTGTGGGAAACAATGTGGGACTATAAGAACCAGTATTGTCTTATTCAGCAAAGCAATCCTGATGTCTGTTAGAATTGAACTCTGAGATGTCTGGCAAGAACCCACCACTACACTAAATGCAACCACAATAGGATAGTTTTACAAAATCTAAGAATTAATTTGTGGGAAGGAATGCTGAGAACTCCAAAGTCTTTGGAGATGGTTTTGACCCTTTGAGCTGTCTCATCTTTTATTACTCAACAGTAGGTAGTTCCAAGCAATTCACAAAGCCCCTGTTAATTACAAAGTACAGAGAACAGACTTTGTGATAAATTCCATATAATAAAGTATCTTTAAGGAAAAGATGCAAGAATCAAAAGTTTTCAGAAAATAAACCACAGTGGTTTGGAATGGTTCAGATGTCACTGACCAGGATAAATATATATTTATTCATCTTATGGTTCCTAAAGTCTGTTCTGAACTTCTCATTCAGAGACAGTGCAAATGCCAAATTTTTGCATGTTTGAGAGCCATTATAGCTAAGTTGCCTATCTATAACAATGGACTAAGCAGTTTGACATTTGATCCCATAAGACCCTTGATAGGACAACTCCAGCAGTTTATCAAAATGCTTCAGTTGCCCCGCAATCTTTTGGATAATTTAGCTCTACTACAGTTCATCAAGGTTAGGATGGCAATTAATTTGCAAAGCTGCTTAGAAAAGCACAATCACTCTTAAGTTTTACATTTAAATGCATGAAAACGTGTTATTGCTAAGACTAGCACATTTACAATGCATGGGAGTTTCATCATTTATTGCAATGGAAAATAGATTGCACCGTAAATGTCGGAAGTTCCTACTCATGAAATCAAAGTTGCGTGGCCACCGGAAAAATGTGCTGCTCATCAAAGATGATAAATACATATTAATGTATATTTCTTCTAGAGCAGAGATATCCAAATTTTGGCAGGAGAGCCACATCGTCTCATTGTGTTGGGAGCCAGAAAAGTAATTTACATTTCAAATATAAATTTGAAAATTTACATTTTTGCCTGACGCCCAGACCTCTGCACTAGCTGAGATCAGTCATTACAACTCATCAGCTTGTGGGGCCCACAGTGGAACAGGGAGTTCAGCCCAACTCCTTGCAGTGGCCTTCCCTCCTCACATGTGACACATATATGCTTTATGGCTTGTTTGTGACACCCCTGGGCTGTTACAAGTTACTTATGTTGGCCAAAATAGCCAGGTAGGATTGCACAGTCAGACACTAGGCACATCCTTTACTTCCTAAGTATTACATCATAATCAGTTTAGCTGGAAGAAAATCCAGTAGGATACATATAAGACTAATAAATGCAAGAAAAGCCAATTGATACATGTATGACTAAAAAGAAGGCATGAAGGATGTTCATCTATGATCTTGATAGCATCCTTCTGAAATAGATATACTGCAGTAGGTTATACTGTATAGAACCAGCCACATACACTTACCTGCATTATCTTTCCCTCACAAGACTCATTATCCTCATATGTACTTTTTAAAAATCAGATAAAGAAATACTAAATTTTTGTGTTTTGCAGTTACCTTCTTTTGAACAAACAACGTAAAATGATTTGCTAATTGACATGTTTTCTTTAAGCATGATAAGAATATGAAAATAGTCATGAAATTCTATTCTAAGTTGTGCAAAGCTGTAGAAACCCTGTTAATTTCTGCAACAGTAGAACTCAATTGGCTTTCCTAGAATGTTGTCAGAAGATTTTCATCTCTTCATTTTGCTGATAAAGAAAAGCTAGAAATGCCTATTGCTTGCTGGGTACGACTTGGGGATGAAAAAAAAAACACACACAAGGCAATTTGAGACTTAGAACTAAGTGATTTTTCTTCCTTTCGCAGATGATCTATATGTTTCATTACTCTATGATCCTTGGATCCTCAGGCAAAGGTTCAGTTGCACAAAATAAGTTTCTTGACTCTTGAAACAAACACGGATACAATTCCAAAAGGAGTATGAAAAAGCAATTTAACCCTCCACCTCCTGTGCAATGTCAGGCCACTGTCAACCTGGGAGGAGGTGTTACTCAACTAATTCATACTTAACAAGAACATTTCCGTTTTATTTTATTTAAATGTCATCACAACCTCCCAACAACTCAGCACCTGGTATTTTGTCAGTTCATCTCATTTTCTCTTCCAGTGGCTGCCTTGCCAAAGCATACTTCAGCATGTTTTTGGTTTGCCCCTTGACACCCATGTCACGGTGACTTCTTGTAGCACTCAAGGAGGACAAGCGCTGTCAAAATGACACTATTCAGTGGATTCTGGTAAGGAAGAAAAATGTTTCTGCCTTTGGCTAATAAGAAGAAGGCCTCTGGGTGATGGCTTTCTTTTCTTTTCAATCTCTTGGAGAGACTGTCAACAGATTCTTTCCATAAAAATGGAAATAATTATATCTACTACAGTGTATTTCCTGATTTCAATATCATTCCAAGATATTAATATCATTTAATCAGGAAATTAGGAATTTGAAAAAATCTGTCCCTTTATTTTTTCACATTGTTTCATCTTTCTGACTCCTTGCATTGAATGTTCAATGCACTTAACAGCACAGTAGATTAATCAGAAGAGAACCTGATCCTGAGTAGATTTAATCAGAAGTGATTCCCACTGCGTTCAGTGAGATTTACTCCTAGGAAAGAGTGCACAGGATTGTGGCCTTGCCCTCAAAAATAAGGCATGCACATTGTTTTGCAGAACATGTTTAGCTGTACGTTGTGATCTTCATTCAAAGACAACAGCATTTCTTTGAAGCAGTGTCTTTCAGCCTTAGGTTCAGGACCCTAGTGGGGTCACAAAGCCTTAGTTATGGAATAAAAAAGACTGATGTTCATTGAGCTACAGCATGACGTAAAGAAGTGAAACCTGATGTAATTCTTCATGTAGGAAGCAATTGTAATCCAAGATCTGTTCAAGTTCATTGCAATTGTGCTAAAATTACTTTCATTAGTGCTAGGCTTCATTGTTACATTTTATTTTCTCTTTAATAAGAATATTTGGTTATAATGATCAGTGATGGAATAGTTTTACAGGGGTGAGAGGCGGACAGGGTCCTAGGAGGGGTAAGATTGACAGCGAGGTTCCCTATCTATCTAATCTTCTTGAATGCAACCATTTTTAACCACTGTACCATTGCACATTGGAGTGCCGCAAATGGTCTGCATGTGTGACATGGGAATTGGGGGAGAGACATTTATTAGTTGGGTCATTGGGGAATGTGAGTCCCCCCCCCAATTAACTACATGGTATGCCTTTTCAATTGTTAAAAAAACTAATAGCATGCCTTGACTATTTTAATAACTTGTCAGTGTACATGAGACAAAAAGGTTGAATATCACTGGCCTGGGTAACAGCCTATCCTCCATAACAATCCAACTCAGGCTTTCGTGCTTCGCATGCAGCGTACGCAGCGCCGAGCACAATACCATAGTCTTTCAAGACTGACGGAGGCCTGCTTTTTTTAATGGCACAAAAAATGTGAAAGAACACTGCTTTAAGGAATGTCAGGGAGATTCAAATCCTTTTTGCATGCCACACATATTGTAATTGCATGCCACTTTGTTCATACACTTTTTGCTTTTTCATAGATTCAACAATGGTATCCAAAACTCAGCTCCCTTTCAGGACACTTATCCACTACTGTATATATGTGAAATCTGACTTATTTCATCTGAGGTTCCAATCCTAATAACATAAGAATAGCCTCCACTAGATCAGGTCAAAGGCCCATCTAGTCCAGCTTCTTTTATCACACAGAGGCCTTAGGAAGCCTCTGCTTTGGGGAGCACATGGAACACCTGCATCCAGGTGCCCCCACTGCATCTGGCATCAACCAGCATCCTAAATCAGCCATAATCTAGGTTTGGGCCAATTATGTTCACTTAGCCATAATTCCCCACCTGTCAAATTGTATTCAAATAGGTCTATATAGTCAGAACAATTCTACTTTAGATAGGGATTCTGAAATGCATTCTCCTTAGAACTGCTTTCATAATAACACTATTGATGAACTGGCAAAAAGAAAGCCACCGAATTTGTGCAAAACCTTTGATCACCTAGAAGCTCTAATACAGTGTGTCATAGAACTGATGCACCCAGCACAGCCAATTTCTTAATAAGCAAAAGGGCTTTATTGCTGTTCACATTTCATAAGTCACTTATATGGTTAGTGAAGGAACTAACCCGATAGACTTTTCAAATGTCAGTCTTATTGATTTCTATGGAAGCATAACATAATTGGGTTGGATTTATACACATTTCTTTCATACATATAAGAATGCAACTAGGAAAATATTGTTATATGTCCATTATTTGGCAACATTCCAACCAGTGACACACCACACATATTTGAATGTATGTTGTTAGATTATAGTGAAGTAAAAATTTTTTTAAAAAAACCTTCTTAATTTTGTTTTGGTGGTGGTGGGGTGCTTCTTTTGGCTTGGTTGCACTGGGCCCACAAACCACTCTGTTGGCCTCCAGGGTCTCAGACTGACCCACAACAGATTCAGGAGACTACTTTCTTTTGGAAGTAGCTTCTGGTTTGTTTTCAAAGAATGGAAGTACTATAGATTCTGGAGGCTTCTGCAGGATATTCTAAGGTCTGTGGCAGCCAAGAGACCTACTGAACATGTAGGGCCCAACATGAACATGAATTGGAAGGACTCCAGGGCCTTTCAATTAGGCATTCCAGCACCACCAACACAAAGATAAGGAATTAGGTTCCTTATAATATTGCATGGCAACAGGTTTTGGAGAACATACCCACATTATTGAGCAACACATAACTGTAATAGCAAAATAAATCAAAGTTTTATGTGCTGTTCTGGTTGGTCTTACAACACAGAATTGGGTTGCCCTTATGCCCAATTCAATGGGTTTTGAGGTCTCGAAGATGTCTCTTTCCAGTGCCAGAGTCCACCTTCAACTCTGCACTGGATCAGAGACTATGAGGTACGAGCAAGCACTGCCTTTAGGCTCTCTCTTTCTCTGAGCCCCACTCTGCCAGTCTCTACTCTTCCTCAAGAATTCTTACCCTGGCGTCAGATATAGTGACACTTCCACAAAGCATTCTAAGTTAAGGTCAAACTTTTATTGCAAGACCAATTCATACAACTCCAGTTCATATTCAACTAAGCATAAATCTCAAGCACATTAACATTCGGAATAAAAATAATAACACTACCTCCTGCACTAATCTTAGTTACTCAATACATCTATACTACCAATACATGGTTTGAACCACCTCACACTCCCAATGGAGATACCAGTGTCCATGAGCCACACAGACCTCAGCTTCTTGTGGAGAGCAAGCCATCCTGCAGCCTCTCACCATAGTGTCGAGCTACGTCTCCCTCTTTCACCTCACTCCTTTTCACTCAAGCCAACTCCTCCCATACCCATCATGCTTTTCAGGACCTAACTACACCAAGAGTAATTTTAGGTTAACACATTAGACATATTCATAGAAGGTAATTCAGGCTCAGGCATGGCTGTACATGACATGGTACTTCCTATTTTGTCATAGGATGATAGTATTCAAGCCATCTTTGAGGAGTGCAAATTTACAGGTAGGACCAGGATATTCAGACAGGAATAGTGTCCCAATTCCTATAACATTACACATCAAAGATAGTTAGGTAGATATTACCGGCAGGAGTTGCATGCTTATAGTGAATGCCTAGTGCTGTGCCAGGGCAGAAGTAGGTTCAAGTGCAAAAAGATTGAGAAACACTGCATTTCAAACCTTACCTCTGGATAAGTTGGCACAGTTCCCAGGCTGGATTAATATGTCGCAGAAGTACTTCTGTACCTTGATGGAAGGAGTTTTGGCAAGTGCACAGACATGCTCCAACCTCCCCACACCAGCACAGGAACAGGAAGATGGGTGAGTTGTGCTGGCCTTAATGGTTAGGATTGTGTCCTGAATTAGGATGAATATCATAAGTAACACTTTCTAAATAGATCACCCTTAAAAGGAAAGACTTATACATGTGTAACAGCAAGACTTCAAATTTTGGTGCAGGTTGATATTCAGATATTAATGTTGACAATCCCATATGAATTATAGAAAACAACTAGAAATAGAAATCCATTTCCTTTCCTTTTGGATATATACCAGTGAATTCGGACAGTCACATTTTGGGTAACTGTCAACATACATTGGTTCATCTCTGAAATTTTTGGTATTTGATTGAAATGATAGACAAACACAAATTTTGGACACAAAGACCCCTGTTTTTCCCTTGTTTTGAATCAAAAATATTGCCTGGTAGATACTTTCAAAGCAAAATTGGAGATAATGTTTTTATTCTCAACATGCAAAAGAAACTAAAAGGTTGAAGAAATACCTGCATTTTTATAACTGTGGGTAGTTTAAGGGCCACATAGACCTATTTGTAGCCAATCATGTGCTTCTTCACTGCGTGCGCATGCGCAATGTAGTTCTAGTAGATGGATGCCTGGTCGGCCGAAACTTGGCTGTGCATGCTGGGTAGCCCCTAAAGTTGCCCCCAAGCACCCTCCACAGCTCCACCCTGGTCCCCAGACAAGCAAGCATGTGTACTCAGAAGTAAGACCATTAAGTCAATAGGCTTACTCCTGAGTAAAGAGTGACCATATACTGGCACCCAAAAAGGAGGACAGGGTCCTCCCCAAAAAGTTCAGTGGGAAATCTGGACTTTTAAGGAACCCTGTCCTACTTTTTGGGTGCCAGCATATGGTCACCTTGCCCAAGTTCCCCAAAATTTCTGTCCTCCAAGCCAAAATTCCTACCTGGTTAAAAAAATGTAGGACACCCCAAAAATGAAGGGCAAATGTAGGACATGTTAAAGTAAAGCTAAAAACACGTGTACTGCAATCCTGTACTTAATTCTTGCACAAATCTCATGGCAATAGACCAGTCACCATCCAAAAAGGCAGATATAATCCAGGCAGACAGGCTTTCTCAGGCAGGCATGCACAGGCTTGGTCTTTCAGCCTCGTTTCCTTTGTTCCCTTACACAATATAAGCTCCACTGACTGTAATTCTTTTGAGTGGACACAAGTGGGCTTGGAGGCTTAAAACTTAAGAACCAGGAATTATCCCCACCATCCCTTCCCTGAGAATATTGCCAGCTTAACACCCAGCCCCTGCTCCTCTGCTTTGACAACAGCTGGATGAAAGGTCCCACAACCTCAGCAACTCAAGCCCTTATTGGTGGATCCATCTACAAAGGCATAGGAGCAGGGGAGGCTGGGGCTTCTCTGGTCAATTGGCAACCCTGCTTTAAAAAAATTAATTCTTGCCCCTCCTTTCCCTCCAAGCCAAACTCTCTACAAAGTTTCAGAGCAGCTCCATTTGCAAGGCTCTCTCCTTCTTCTGCTCTCCAGCAGCCTCAGCTCAGCTTCCTCTTTCCTTTCTTTGCAGCAAACAGCAGAGTCTCTCTCTCTCTCTCTCTCTCTCTCTCTCTCTCTCTCTCTGGCAAGGGAAGAGACTGGAGCTGAATCCACAGCCATTTTCCCAGCCATTCAGTGTCTGGAGCATGAAAGTCCCTGAGAAGCAGGATGCATGTAGTTCTTCCACTGATGGCTTAGGAAGGTGCTTTTAGCATGGGGAGGAGGGGGAAAACTACAATTCCTTTCCCTCCCCGCCCCTTTAACCAGCAGCCTCAGAGGCTCAGTGGGTCCTTCAGCAGCCAGAGAGAGCTGCATGCAGGCCTCAAAGTCCTAAAATCCCAGGAAACACTGGAAATGCCCCAAATTTCTTGACAAGGAGCCCTTTACCTGGACCGCCGGTTCCAGGGCCTCATTTCTGGTTCTGTCATCGGGCAACCCTGGATGGTGCTCCAGTCCCAAACCCATCCAAAAAGTGGAGGATGCCTGTATACTATAGAGTGTTATTTTCAAAAGAGGGTTTTGGTTTGGTAGGAATGTTTGGCAACCACTTCTTTGTAGGGTGGAAAGAACTCTGATAAAATAAAATAAGTATTCACATACCACTAGATGTCTCTCTCTGTGTTGTTTGCTATTATCTGAAGCAATTACTTAAAAGGAAAGTGCATTATTGCATCATTGGCATCCTTCAGTCTCGAAAGGCTATGCTATCGTGCTCTGAATGGAAGTCCTAAAACAGCATCTACTATGGCTAAAAAGGCCAATACGAGAGTGGCAGTATTATTGCATATTATTCAAGTATATTATGGGACAGCAGTAATTAAAGCTGGATGGGAAAATCCAGTGAAACTAATGCACTTTGAATTTCTCTTAATAGGACATTTAAGTAGGGTTTGGCTTCATGTTCATGTGTAGCTTCATGCATAGTCAAGAATATTTCCACACAGATCTTTAGGAGAAGCAGGACCACTTAATTTTCCACCTCTGATACCAGAATATTTTGGCTTAGATTCATCAGGTTCCGAATTATAAAGCAAATCTGCTCTACATGTCCTTTGCCATGAGGTGTAAAGGATACAAACTGAACAGCACATTTAACCTTGATTTGAAACCACACAAGCTGTCATAGCTTTTCCCTAGAATTGTGGAAATTGTAGTTTTGCCCTTGATAGAATGACAGTTCCCAGAATTTCTCAGAATCATGACACTAAACTGAGTAGTGTTTTAAATTTATAGTAAGAAATCATGTCTTTAAGGTGAAACTTTCACCTAAAAAAATAAAAACTTCTCTCATAGACACAAATGCTGTTCTTATCAATCACTCCTTGACAAAAGTTCACAAATCATGTTCCTACACAGCCAGGCTTCTATACTTGTGAGCAGAGGTGTTGGCTCTGCAAATTTCCTTGCATTCCTGGAGATGCTTCCTCTATTGAACTGAACTGAAGAAAGAAATTTTGTACTTTTTATTTTCTTTTTAAAGGAAAGATGAACTTAATAAGAGTAGGAATGAGTTAATCTCCATCCCAACCTTCAGTCTCACTTAAAATAGGCCCTCACCCTCCAAGTTATCAGTTTTATTCTGAATTTACTCTGGGGTAAGAGAAAGCAACATACATTGTAGGTACAACATCACTGTTGTTGCTTTCATTATCAAGGAGGCAAAGAGTCTTCCTTGCCAATCAGTTTTTTTATAACACATTTTGAGTGCTATAAAAAGTGTCATTAATCTGAACCTTCAGCAATATGAGAGTGACAGTGTTTCCAGCCTCCCAATTTGAAAAAAGAAGAATAGGGAAATTGGTCCTGGCTTCTATCATAATCTTCATTTTAGCTCTACTCTTGTCATTTCAGCTGTGAATTTATTGTTCCTTATTTCTGTACAATAGAAGCTGCTGTCAAAATCAACACCCTTTTCAATGCAAGTTTTTCCAAGAAAAAATAAATCTTTTAAATGTTCATCTGCCATTTTTTTATATTATAGTTGCTCAAAACGCTAAATGAAGTTCTGAAAGCCTCATTGCACCATCTTTGTTAACAGCATTTAACAGTAAAGCACAAGAGATTATTTCTTTTACAAAGGTTGTCATAGAACATTGAAATGATATACTGTATAATATCTTATGCCAATCAAGGGAAGAGTGTTCACTTTTTTAAAAAATCATTTAAAAAATATCATACATTGCTTTCCTTGACCACCTGCATGAACGATGGAGCAACAATTAACAGTAAAAGAAATCAAGTTTCTACCAATGACAAATTTTGTTTTATGGAAATAGGTGAAAACTTAGTGCAGTAAAATGTGGCACCAGCAAATAGCTCAGTGTTAAACATCCACTGCAAAGGCATTTATACCTTGCATTTTTCATCATGCACTCATGCCTGAAAGAAACTCATTCCACAAGGCCATCCCTAGAGATTGGAGAAGGGTATTCCACACCATTTAATCTCTGACATAAGCAGCCAATCTTAACAAAGCATATGCAAGTCTCTTTCCAATGTTCCCAAAGGTGATTTTATCTTCTTCATTTGTAGTACTCAGCCAGCAACTGGCTCTTGAGTCAAAGGAAGCCAACTACCAAAATTTCCAAGGAGTCTTATTTTTTCCACACTTCTTTAACATTCTTGTGCTCTGTTATGCCTCATTGCCTCTGGGGCAGTGGTTCCCAAACTTCTACTCAGAAGTTGGGAACCATGTAAGTTTTTGCAGGAGTGGGAGAATGGTAGAAACATGATCGTGAGTTCTTGTGTCACTACTGGGGACCAAAAGGGCATCCAGAGTGTGGGAGAGTCCTGTGGATGTCTCTATGCCCTGAGTTAAAATGATTATCAGGAAGCAGTTTTTTACCATGAAACTAGAAGTGAGATCCAGTTAGAATGTATACTCATTTTGAAGCTTGGGGAGCCTTGCAGATGTGATCATAGGAGGCAACCTGGAGGCGGCACAACCTGGAGATCAGCAAAGGTCCAGTAAGTTTTTAAAAAGTTGGCAGTTATTGTGTCACTGTCATTTCCACTGCCCTGCCAAAGGGCAGGGCCAGGGATGGATGCTTTCCTGGATTGTGGGTTGCTACCCACTAGATTGAGAATCACTGCTCTGGAGGACTCCAGTTTACTAATATGGCATACACACACTCAGAGAGAGAGAGAGAGAGAGAGAGAGAGAGAGAGAGAGAGAGAGAGAGATGTGAATGCACACATGCACTCACACTCCCATTTAGAGAGGCTTATAAATTACAGGCTTGGAGTTGGGGCAAAATTTTCATAATGAATTTATAAAAAAGCAAAAAAAACTTATTCGGATTTGCAAAAATGAAGGTGTTAAAAGGAAAATATGTAAAATGAAGTGCCTGTCCAAAGGACGGAGAGAAAATCCTGAGGGAGAATGCCGGAACTGTATTTTCTTCTTTTACATCTTATTTATACACCATTTCCTTCTCATGCATCAGTAGCTTCCCAATAAAATGAAAACAATTTTCCCAGCAAAGGGATAACAAAAAGAAGATGAGTTCAAAAACTGTATCAGCGCTTGCCTATTTCTGTTATGTCAAATTGCTTGTGTAGATTTGAGCTGTTGACGCACTCAGTCAAGCACAATATAAAAGAATTGATATTTGATGTTTTTATTATGGCAAAGGTGTCTCAGTCACATCAAAGGGGAGATGCGGTGCTGGATGTGGCAGGGTGCTATCATAATCACCTTAAGAAGATTGGACAATTACTTTCCCCCCCCAAAATAGAAAGCAGATTTTAAAAATGTCTACATTAGGAGGCAGGCTGGAAGGCAGCATTGCTTAGGTGCAAGACTTGCCTCGGCCTCAAGATTTCCCTCAGAATTTGTCCAGTCTTCTTCCCTCTCCCCTCCCTCATGCCTTTTCTCCTTTCTCTGAAAAGACAGAGAGAAGATTAAGGGCCTGATAATGAAGAATCAATGCCCATTTCTCCACTGGAACTGAATGGCGTCAGGGACGCCTGAGAGAGTCTGCATCAGTCAGTACCAACCTGTGCAGAGCTACATTATTTGGAGACCTTCTGCAAACTCCCTGGCGCAAGAGCCGAGATCCAGGCAGTGTAGAGGTGTGTGGGGACAGAAGTGGGGAAGTGTTCCAGGATGAGGGTAAAGTAAGGTGGAGGAACCACATATCAGATCTCCAGCCCAAGATGAAGCTGCTCTGACTAAATACAGTAGATGACACAGACTTGTATAGCACCATTGTGGGGCTTGCTCTTCCCCCCAAGAAGCTGCCAGTGGCTGCCCAATGCCCTCGGGTGCTGCTGCTTCTCTAGGTACTGGGCACCTTAGGTCTGAGCTGAAATAAAATAAGTGTGAAGAAAACATTGACTATTATAATTTCTTTCCATTACAGGTGACTCCATGTTGCTATACTGCTAGAATTTTCTGCATTGTAATACGTATGTAGCATTGTAAGATTAAATCAATATTTGACAGTGACTTTTTCAAATTTTGGTCCGGATTGAAGTGAAATACTCTCTGCAGGGACTGTAAAATTTTAAAGTACCTTCAACTTCTTCAAAGTCCTTGAGAACATGGATAACTCATAGTAAGGAATTTTTGCTAGAGACACATGGCTGGTCTTATTAGAAATGTCTCCAGGAGGGTGATTTCCTTTTGGGAAGCACAAAATACTATTTTTCTCTGTGTCTCATCATTAACAATTTTGGAGCTTGTGTTTAGAAACACTAAAGATTTGCATATTCCTAGTTCCCAACACTATTGATTGCATTGTTATCAGTATTGATCAATTGTATTCATTTCTTTTGCTGCAGCCTTAAGAAATTCAGGCAGGCCTAACTCCCCTGGCCTATAATTCCATGATGGTGTGGGGAGATTGGCGTTTGCTTGCATATTGGCCTAATCCCCCCAGAAGTGGGAAAATGGTGTCTTACTACACTTTTGTTGACAAACCCAGGTCAGCACAAGAATTATGATGGTCGGCTTTAGTGGCGATTAGGATTGCAGCCTATGACTGTTATGATCCTGCCTCCAGGGAAGATAGGGCTTGAAACAGGTTACTTTCAAATACATAAGATGCTATTATTACTGATTTTCAATCAGTTAATTATAGTTGGCTCAGTTCTACAATGCGTCTCACTTTGTGCACCTCAGTTCAGGCAAAACTGTCATAATTATCACAAGAATCAAATATAACCATTCTGTTGACCCCTTACTTTAAACTTTAAATTTAGGTAATAAATACTGGAATGATTTCAGCAACAGCAGCAATCTATGGACTTTGCACATAGTAAAAGCTTTGTAATATTGTTCACTGTGAAGCAAATCAAATTATGCCTTTGATTGCTGCTTACTACTGGTAGTAATATTAATCCCTAATAATGGAAAGCAGAAGCATTATTTATCTGATACTGTAATTCCACAACAGAAGAAGGAAGTTAAAGGTGTACAGATTCAAAGCTTGTTTCTATCACGCTGTGTAAGATTTCTGCAGCATACATTTAGGTTAAACTGCAGGAAGATATCATTATTCAGAACATGTGGACGGCTGGTGTGCAGGTGAAGCTCTTGGTCTGTTAAATTTCTCAAACATAGCAGAATTCAATCCCCTTCTCATTTATAAAATGAATATTTGGTAACAGGAATATATGGCGAGTCTGAGTAGCAGCACAGTATCCAATGCCACCAATTCTATCCATAAAATGCCAGGAAAATAAGAAAGTCAAAAAGCCCAGGGATATTGAAGTCATTAAAATGAAAACATTACACATTTCCCCCCCATATTCAAGCACAGTAAAGACCTTGTGGAAGTCTGGCCATGCTTGAAGGGCTGGTGTAGTTAGGGAAAAAGGAAGAAGAGGTTTCACCCCCAAATCCAGAGTTACTACGGGAGCATGTAAGCGACTTTATGTGCACCCGTAGTTACTCCACCACCTAGTGGAAACCTATGAGAAATCCAGAGTAAGTTGTTCTTACACCAGAGCAAGGTGTAGTTACCCCGTAGTTACTCTGGATTTTGCCCTCAGCTGAGGAAAATGAACAGCTTATGAGGAAAAGTCTTAGAAAAGCAAGTAGGCCACAGGGAAGGGAAGAACTGGTGGGAAGACAGTGCAGGCTGAGGAAAAACAAGTTTCTCACATTGGGTTGGTTCTGACTGTGAGGGACGAAAAATAAAGTGACTTATCAACTGGGAAAATTAGAGCAGACAATGGTAGGGAAGGTTCTGGAAAAGTTTAAGAACAAATGTGGCTAGGAAGAAACGTTTCCCAAAAGAGATACCCTCAGAGAAAAAGAAGCTGATGGATAGAGGCAAGGAGGCACCAAGGCTTCAGGAAGGGGCAAACTCTATTTTCTAGGTCCCGATAGAATAGACAGTAGCAGCATTAGAAAATCTACTGAAAGTGTAATGAACTCCTTATGGACTCATTACAGAAATCTGAAACAGAATAATAAAATGATAGTGTAAATTGTGTTCCTTTCTTGATTTCTGTGGGCTTCCTCTTTCAAAAAGGGAGGAAGCATTGAAGGTTCAAGGGTTTTTTAAGTAAATGTCAATGTTTCTGTTCAAGCCCTACAAAGACATGGCATCCAAAATGATCTTCAATGCTTGCTATTAGCGTATTTTGGATACACTGCACACCATATTTTAGGAAATACACAGAACTAATGGATGAGGGAAGGGCACTTTATTCTGAGTTCTACAAGTTCAAAAGGAATGGGGTTACTGCGGACGGAAGAAGACGAGAAGTATTTCTTGAACTACCTTTCACTGCAAATGTAATGTGTAAGTGTGACAATCCCAGGCAACAGTTGGAAAGAAGCGAAGGCAAGAAGCCTCAGAAAAATTAATATGGGCAGTATATCTCGCTGGATGATTTAATTGTGCACAAAGTCTGCACTAAATTAGAATTAAAGTATAGTTTGTTAGAAGACATGTCTACAGCTTTCTAGCAAAGCTTTGCCTGCCCTTGTGAATACCCTTTGAAATAACAGTCCTCTTAGACTTGACCTGTGGATAAATCAAGCTTATTTATCCCCCAATTAAAAATATTGACTTTTATTAGGACAATCCCAATTCAACAGGCTATCAAAGCCTCAATTCACATACAAGTCAGTGAAGAGACTCCATTATATGTTGCCTCAAAAGGTGAGAGGGGATAAAACTGATTAAAAATAAACATGAGTAAAATAAATGTGGTGTGAAGTTTTTTCGGAGACTACAGTAGACTGTGGTTTGGAGAAATGGCACATTTCACCCGAGGAGACCTTCCAACCTTTTCTCAGTACCACCTCTGCCCCCCATCCTCTTGATGTCCAATAGAACGTGGCTTTTGCGTGCGGAAGAGAGAAACATAGCAAAACTCAATCATGCACTGTGAAAGATGAACATTTGAGCTGTTGGTGACAATGATACAAAGAGAAGGGTGGAAGGAGACTTCCGTGGGTAGTAGAAGCAGCTGTCAAAATCTATTGAGCCTTGTTAATGGGATCATATATGAACCATAGCCAAGAGTGGATGCACTGCCATTGCACCAGCACAATGTGAAGGTAAATCATATTGCTTCTGGAATTTGGGAGAAAACATCCTTCCTCATTAGTGGACTAAGGTTAAGCCCCTTGAACATACAGGTAGCTTTCAAAGTATGAATGCTGACCACATACTCCAGATGGCAGAAGAGGGATATAGGTGATCAAGAGCATAATCCTAACCATATCTACTCAATCAATAGGGCAACTTGTGTTTTTTTTAATTGTCACTTCTAGTACTGCTTCAAACAACACTCAAGTTTCTAGAATGTATGACCCTCCTTATTGAAGGTGTTACTGTATATGACAAAAGGAGATAAATTATGGCAGTGAAACCATCTTTAAGGTAAGTTATATGGAAAGCCTTTGGGTGTTGAGAACTTTGATATTTGCATATAGTTGGGCCCTGATCCAGCAGAAGCTAGCAATGCCAGTGGGAGCTTCCCTTCGGGGGAAGTAGCAGCTACTGTGGGTCTTGAGCCAGATCAAGACCATGGTCAGTGAACTATATGGCTACAGGCCTCAGACAAAATTTGACTAGACTCTAACATCACACCATACCACTCCTTATGGCATGACAGATAATACCATTGCCACTAGTACTACTATAGTACTGAAGTTTCAGTGGATGGATAGGCCTTGGGGACTCTTGTCTAATCTGGATAGTCTGCTTTCCCCTTTCCAAACATAACTGAGGGAAAGAATTGAAGTCTCCTTTCTACTATCAATAGAGCAGAGGTGGCTTATTTATTGAGCCCTGCCTCCACTGAATTTTTAAAACTAAGGCCCAGAGCCAGGTCCGGGTCTTAAATTTTCCATTACCCTCTTACTGTATCTCTTTAACATAAAAGGAGAGTGAAAAACCCCACATTCACTTTAGAAAAAATTGCAGTTTCTTATCACATATGAATTTAAGAAATTGTGATTTCTTCTGAATCCAGAGCATACAAACTGAGGTATGAACAGCAATCTGATTATCCATGGTTCTTCATGTTTGCATATAATGTTGAAAATCCAACAGTTGAAAGGAGCTGTGCTTGGCAGAGCATGGAGGGCTCTTGCTTATAAAGTTTCCAAGAGTCAAACTCAACTGAATTTGTAAAAAAGTACATAATATGCAATAGAACACACACACACACAAACACACACACACAAACACAAACACCCTATGCATTGAAATAGATATGCAAGTAAGTACTTTTTCCCAAGTATTTTTATTTAGCCCCTATGTAAATACCTGCTGAAAGAACCCATTGCAAACTATCAGTTTACGATGAGAGATATCCTTTGAAGTACATATTTCCTACAAACATACCAAATGCTTATAGCTGACAGAGAAGTCAGTAAGTAATAAAATTTACTCTCTCTTTCTCTAATGGAGAGTTGGAAGTGTCCAGATCTACTGTTCTGTAAATTTTGACAAGAGATGTATTTGGAAACACCAGTAATAAATGAAGAATAATTGCCATTTTAGATGCTGTTTTGCCTTATTTGACTCTTGGCTTGGCAACGAAGTCTGCAGTTGTTCATGATTACAGAAAACAAGTCGAAAGTTGACAGCTGAAAGCTCAGTACTTTTCATGTTGCTTTGCTTGGCTGCAGCTGTTCTTTGGAAATCTTTCCAGAAAAAGCTGCTTTGGTTTATGATAGTACATTGTTTGAACATTTGTGTTTGGCTTTCCAAGGGTAAATTACCATATTTCCTGGCTTATTACACTCACCGGACCAAAAGATGCACCAAAGTTTAGAGGAGCAAAACAAGAAAAAAATATTCTGAACCAAATGATGTACTAATATATTTAATAAAATACAGCAGAATAATATTACAACCATGTAAATTCAACAGTGGCATGAAGAACCATCATCACTGTCATTAAAAAATAAGGAGATACTTTAACGTTCAAGCACTTTTCTAATTTTCTGGAAACCCCAAGAACTCATCATTTGCAAGCTCCAGCAAACCAAATTATATAACTACCAACCAAATTCTGTGCATTTGCAACCTCTAGCAAACCAAATTCTGTTCATTTGCAAGCCTCAGTTGCAAGCCTCCCCCACTGTTCTACTTTAACAGTGTATCCTATATGTTGTGCTACAAGCTTCTATCAATTTTATATCAAAGAAAGTATCATGACTTCTCCCAAAGAAGTTCAGGAATTGTTGAGTGAGGGCCTGTAGTGAAATGGTGTTTGTGCTTCCTTTATCCCTTTTGTAGGACAGTAAAAAGGGAAGGTAAAGTAAATGGAAGGTAACAATTAGCACTATCTTTAAATTCTTTAAACACTATATAACACCATTCTTTAAATGGAAGGTAACAATTAGCACTATCCATTCAGGGAGTGTGCAGGCTTCAGCTGGGAAATAAATAACAGGAAGGAAGTACTCCTTTGTTGCTCCAGAGTGGGTGGAATCTTAAATGTTTGTGGTGTAGTAGTTTTAGATTTGGTATGGTTCTTCTAAAAGGATGGTTAAGTCTGGAGGCTTGTATAATTAATGAACGTTTTATTTGGGGAAGAAAACCCAGATTTTTTATTTTGTAAAAATGGCAGGCTGAATCTAATTTGGTTATAATAATAGGGGTGGCACTCTGCTTTCTTTCCTTCCCCTTGTGATATTAATTTCTTAATTTTATCATCCTCCTGTTTAGATTGCTAGATGTTTAACAGGCAACTCTGCCCAGGGGGCCCTACTGGAAAAACTGATGAGTCTGAGCTGATAGCAATAGAGCAATAAGCAAAAGACATTGTATTCAGCCATGAAAGGGATGAGAATTGTCCATTAGAGATTTCTTTACAGATCCAGCTTCCACGAAACCTGAGATAAACTATTCCCCACATCATTACTTAACATCAATTTCCAGGATTCTGTTGAAGAAGGCATGACATATTAATTGACACAGTCCTGATATATGTTTACCACACAGATAACAGTTAAAATCACTTTAAAACAGGCGCAGGGTCTTATTGTTACTCATATACTATCATAAGAGTGCATGATTGTTTCAAAAAAGTGTTTCAAAAAACACTTTTTAAAATTGTGTTGTTAAATGCCTTATCACACAATGCCTAATCATTTCCTTCCACTTAAGCATCTTTGCATCTTGTTTTTTAACTTCTCCTTTATTGATTTTTATCACTGTAATCATACAGTCTAGAAATTCAAATTCATGTTCTTTTGGAAATGGTTCATTTTTCTAGCTTGGTGATCTCTCCCGCCTTGTCATTTCCACAAATCGTATAATCTGTCGTGTCTGCATTCATCTTCAATCTATTCTCAACCAATAACATCTTCCCCCTTGTTCAACAGCTTCTGCAATTCCTATTTCTCTTCAGCGCATAGTACAATGTCATCTGTAAATATCATGTCTTGTGATGAATTTGTTTGATTCTGTGAGGTTAGCACATTCATCACGATGATGAACAGATGTAGACTTCATGCTGATTCCTTTTATGGACTCTAACTTGATTTGAGAACATCCTGGATTCAGAATATCAATGAGCTCTTGCTATGTATTTTCTGGATCAGTATAAAACTGTACTTCTTGCACTAATTTCTTTCCCATTACAAAACATAATCCTATAATGCCCTCTCATTTCTCCTCAGAACCCACTTTTCCTCTGAAACCTTTAGCCCAGCCTGCTAGTATACAATGTACAATGTTGATATCCCACACTGTTGGGATATCAACAAAGGTTCATGAACAGTCAACAATCAGTACACTTTTATATTTTTACCGTTTGGATTTTCCACCAAAATAGGACATTTTATAAGTTACTCGCATTGCGGGAGTAAAATTCCCCTGTACACCATCCCCCATGGCACAACATTTCCCCATGTGGATCAACCCCCCATGCACAACATCCCCCCATGTGCATCTACCCCCCATGCTCATCAACCCCCATGCACAACATCCCCCCATGCGCATAAGTCCCCCATGTGCATTATCTCCTATTGTGCATTATCTTCCCATGCGCAACTACCCCTGTGTAGAACAACCCTCCATGCACATCAACCGCCCATGAGCAACATCCCCCCATGCGCAACATCCCCCATGCACAACAACCCCCATGTGCATCATCTCCCTCATGCGCAACATCCCCCCCATGTGCACCCCCTATGTGCAGCATCCTCCCCAGTGCAACTGCTCCCTCCCTCTCTTAAGGGTTAAATTTTTCCACATTGGTTCTTGGTGGGTGTTCATGTCACAGAAGGAACACCCTCCCCAAATTTCATGCTTCTAGGTCCGGGGGTTGGGGCAGAGAATTCCTCAGTCACCGATTCTTCGATGCAAAGTATAGGGAGGAAAACACGTTGCACCCCTTTTCACCCCCTTCTGGTTGGGATTTCCAAAAACCACTTCTTAGTGCACCTCTTGGTCATGGAAGGAACACCCACTCCAAATTTCATGCTTCTAGGCCCAGCAGTTTTGTCAGGCCCTGTCAGTTTTGGAAGACGATGGTTTTGTGCTCAGTGCTGCATACGCTGCATGCAAAGCACGAAAGCCTGGGTTAGACTGTTATGGAGGTAGGCTGTTACCCATATATATATGGGTATCAAATATATATATAGCATCAAATAGATCATCTGTGTGTGCTTTTGGTTTCTGAAGTTTATTGTGGCTGAGAAACTTTAGATGGAGTAATTAACTGTTAAACTTGCAAGCCCCAAGTTTATATGGATCTTGCTATAGGAAAAATAACTCCAAATCCTTGAGGTTTAGGGGAACTGAAGGGGAAAATATACACATTCACCATCTCTGAACCAAAGGAAGCATGTGGGAGCCAAATAGTGTACTTCAGTATTTTATATTGTCAATCAGCAATACATAAAAATAGCAGTAGTTCTGACCTGCACATAAATTTATATAGGAATCTAGGGATTCATAGATTTGTCTTGCCACAGTATGTTCACCACTGTTGTTTTTGTATGGTTTGTGCTAGAAATTAGATGAATGTCTGAGAACCAGCATATTTGCAAGAAAACTTTCTTGGCTCTAGGGAAAAGAACCTCCTTAAAAACAGTGTGTAAAATAACTTTTTAAAAAAAACCTGTGAATCAGAATTCTTTATAGCAGCTCCAAATGGCAGGGGAACAAATGCACCTCAAACTGGTGAAAGAGTAAGATTTCTTTTCCACTGTATATGTTCAGGTTTTTGAGCTTCTTCTTTTTATTTTGAGCTTATTTCTTTGACTAGGAACAGACCTCTTGGAATTGGGAACTGCCAGCTTTCATTTCTGAAATGCTTAGTTCTTTGTATAATGCCTGAATACAGCAGGTGTTTGCTAGTTCTGCACAGGCATTTGATTTCTATCCTTTTCCAAACCAACCCAGTGATGTCAGCTCCTACAGCACATACCTAGGTTTAGGCATAATTTTAAACTCATTTGCATGTGGGTCCATGGACAGGGGCCCATTAGCTATTAAATAGCTATTAATTTTTTCATTTACTTTGTAAACCGCTTTGTGAACTTTTTAGTTGAAAACTGGTATATAAATACTGTAGGTAGGTAGGTAGGTAGGTAGGTAGGTAGACAGATAGATAGATAGATAGATAGATAGATAGATAGATAGATAGATAGATAGATAGATAGATAGATAGGCTTGCGTTCACAACAAATAGCTCTAGGTGGCTACAAAGCATTCTTTTCTGCACTCAGAAAAGTCCTCTTCTCCACCTGAGCATCTTACTGTTTTGTGTGGTTTTTTTTTTTGCATCACATCTGTCCTCCCGACCCAGAAGTAACATGTTATAGTACTTTGCTAGTTACTTCTGATAGTACTTTGAATATGTGGGCCATGGGAACTGGTACAGTAAAGAACAAATTTTGATAAACACTGTTCTAGAAGAAGCAGTCTAAACATCTCTAATCCAGACCGGGATAATCGTGAAGGGAAAGGACAGGCTATAGTCCCAGTTCAGATAACTCCCCTTGCTCCTATTGAGGAAAAAAACCCTAAACTAATCATATTAGCTTTGATGTGCCTAATATATAGTTTGGCTCTGAAAAAAATTGTGTTTGGAGATATACATTGTGAGTGGTTACATGCATTGTGGAGACATGCATTGTGAGTGGTTACAGCCCTCTTTTGAGTTTTTGTAGTGACTAGCTAAACCTTTGTGTCTGAATGTATACTTTATGGCCAACTGCTATTCCCTGCTACAGAATGAGAATAGCCTTGAGTAAAATGAGAGCTGAAAGCAAGGTAACTCAAAAATCTTCATAGCCTTCTATAGTGGAATCCACTTCTATAGTGGATTTCACTTCTATAGTGGAATCATAGGGGTAGAGCAGAGAAATACCCTTTAGTGCATAACTTGAATGAACACCTATCTTCCTGGAAAACCTGTTAGTGCATATATTATTGCATTTATTTGCCTCACTTTTATACCCATATCCTACAAAGTGGCTTAAAACAAAAATAAAATATAGCCAAAAAGAATTCCCTTAATAAACAACAAGAATAAAATATTAAAGAGTAGCATAACAAATGACTGGGCAACACTGAGTAAAACATGAATTAAAAATAGACTCATGAGGCCATAAAGCCTCCCACATATCCCAAAAGCCTTGTGGTACAAGAATGCTTTGTTCTCAAGATCGCTAAAGAGCCAACCCTGTGGTTATCCTGAGGAAGGGCATTCAAAAATGAAGATGTTACAATTTTCATATTGGATTGTCACCACTAGTTTTGGTTGGTTCTGCTCTTGTCTAATTAACCGCAGTTTAACTTTAAAAAATAGCCATCTGAAGCTTTCCTCAGCATGCAACCAAGTAGGAAAACAATGCTCACACAACAGATAATTTTTAAAGGCCCAAGATAAGGAAAAGAAAAAGATGTTGACAACTATCATACAATTCTGGATCTGAAGTTAACTCTGAATGGTCTTCTTTCCTAGCTTTTACAATGGGGTCCGACTGACCCTGTAACAGCAGGAATAGTTTTTCTCAAGTGTTACCATCAGATATAGGTAGTATATCTGTGTTAGGTAGCAGATATGTGTTAGGTAGCAATAGCACATGAACACTTGTTTCTCATTGCTGAGTACTGTCTGCGCAACATCCTTCACAGTTGTGCTTTTGTTGCATTTTTCAACAGCTGCTATCCCATGTCTCATTTCAAAATGCATGTGAAACTTGGTATGCATACAGGCGTGCAAATTCCCCATGCAGTTTACGCTTTGAACACAACAGTCCTGTGTGCCATCAGTCAAACCTCACAGGAAAGATGCAATCTGCTGGCATCAAAGGAGGAGTCTCAGAGAAGTCTCAAAAAGCAGCTTGAGGGATGCGACACAACTAAATTTGGTGACCAATGGTGAAAGAAACCCTTTTAAAAAAAATACTGTATCTGGTCATGCCATTAAAAAAAGCAGACCTCCGTCAGTCTTGGAAGACTATGATATCGTGCTCGGCACTGCATACACTGCATGTGAAGCACAAAAGCCTGGGTTGGATTGTTATGGAGGATAGGCTGTTACCCAAGCAGCAGATCCCCCCTCTCCATGCCACTGAATTAGTCCAACGGAAAGGCAGAGCCAATACGATTGGATCCAGCTGGCGTCGCAGAGCTGGGCTAAGGACAGGAGCACACCCTGTCTTGTAGGGCCGACCCGGGTCTCGAACCCTGGCCTGCTAGTTAACAGGCACAGCATCTTAACCACTTGTGCCACCCACAGCCCTTAGGTCATTCCATTATGCTGCTTGAATCAAGATTGATGGGGATGCTACCCAATTGCGAGTCACATTTAAATTAATATGGAATACTTTTAATATGTATTCCACATTTAATATGGAATACATCTCAAGAGGTGATTATCACTTCAGCTTCCATTTGGCAAAGAGACCTCTTTAAAAAAAAATGGAAGAAGTATTTGTCTTCTTTTCATTAGGTAGTTCCTTAGAGCTTTTAATCTTTGCGTATCAAATAGGATTCTGGAAATTGCCTTAGAATATTTAAGCTGAAGGACATCGCATTCAGAGAAATGGCATTTTATCCTAGTCCAAATCCCACAGATTGATCAGAAATGAACTACACTATATTAAAAAAAATTAAACCAAAAACCCAGGCCTTTAATAAGGTTGAAAAAATCAAGCAAGATGCCATTTTTAGACAAACAGTCCAACTGTGAAGCTGCATAGGTATAATCGATGTATGTAATCTTGTATGTACTTTTAAATATTGTGGGCAGAATCCAATCAGAATTAAGAACTTTCACAGTTGAATCCTATGTTGGAGTACTGGTATTGTAGATCTGGCCCTGGATGTCAGCACAGAAAAGTGCTTTTGACACCCACAGAATAAGTGGTGCTGATAAGAAGCCTTGCACCATCCCGTAGTGCTGCATCCCACCTGATGGGTGCTGGGTCAGGTAAGTGCTGTGCTGGGTGGCAGAAGGCAGGCAAAATGGAGGAAGGAGCGATATTTCTGGGTAAGAAAAGGTGAAAATGGAAGGTTCAGGTCCGGATGGGTGTATCGAATGGAGGAAGAGGCCTGGGCTACTCACTTAGAGGGCATTTAGCCATTTAGAGGGCAAGAAACTGAGTTATCCCATTGAGCAGGCTGAGGATTAACATGCAATACCCAAAGAAGATGTCCCATCTGCTCAATTCCAGTTGTGTAGCTACAATGTGGACCTGGTGTCCCAGCTCAATTCATTTTGGATAGGATTTGTCTGTAAGTCACATTGATCTAAGCACAAGAACAAATAAATTCTACTGAAATCAATGGGATTTAAATGTGTCTAACTTTGAGCATGCCTTTCAACTTTGCCTGAATGGACAATATTTTCCCTTGAGGCTCTCAGATGGATGGACTTGGTTTGTAATTTTCATCACAATTAAGTTTCATGTAAAATCAACAGTTTTTTGGTCCCAAAATGTAGCCACTGAGGCCCATTACATTAAACAGGATCAAATTTAGATGGTGAAGAGTCAAAACCTGATGAGAGATGGAAGTCAACCTCAAATGGATTTGGGGGTATTGGCTTCTGCCTGTTTTTGTCCCTGCACCACCTGAAATATATAGTTATGAATATCTCTGGCTCAATTGTTGTGCAACTAAGGGCGCAATCCAGAGTAACTACGGGGAGTCCTTGCTCCGGTGCAAGAACAATTTACTCTGGATTGCAATGCAAATTTCCCATAGGTTTTCACTAGGTGGTACAGTAACCACAGGTACATGTAATGTCTCTTATGTGCTCCCTTAGTTACTCTGGATTGTAGGGTAAGAGCACAATCCTAACCATGTCTACGCAAAAGTAAGCCGCACTGTGTTCAATGGTTCTAACTCCCAGAAAAGTATCTTTTAGATTGTAGCCTTATATGTTTATGCTATTGCCATGTCTGACTTCACTCCCTCTCAATATAATGGAGTAAAAATTCTGAGTACTTGCTTCAAATAAATTAAAATTGGTCTTTTGGCAGCCATTGTTATTACCTTGGTTTTTCATGGTGAAAATTCTTGTTATTAAACCTTGCACATTTACTTAGCTTCAGGTATTCAGGCAGCCCTCAATATCTTGGCTCAGAGTCTGACTTCTTTTGAGGGGTTCTAAATATTTTCATGCAGTGTGGGAAAATGCTGCTCTAATTAAAGACTGTCAATCAGTATGTGGTGAGCAGTTATGCATAATACATACAGAGATCTGAAAAGAAACCTGAAAGCTAACAACAATTACAATCTTGGTTTGAATGTTTAAAAAGATGTTTTAGAATAGAAAGAATAAATATGGGGTATATACAACTTTAAGGACTGTGGGACAATAGAAGCATTTCTAAATTTTCAGTTTAACAAGCATTTAGATGCATGCTTACCGTAGATGATTATCACATAACTGTGAAGAAAGACTCTCTGTTTCCAAGAGAGATTGTTCTTTATTTTTCTCTTCTGAGATGCTAAACATTTCTAGTTCCAAATCATGATCTGCAATTTAGTTATTTATTTGAACCCTATTTTTTCCGCCTTTCCCTTTGGCAGAAAAACAAATGTAATGTAAAAAACAATCAAACTAGACTTCAAATTGTACTTTCAAGTATGAATCAGAGGGAATAAAAAGGCAGCAAACTTCAAAATAATAAATCATATGAACAAAAAATAGTGTCAAAAAAAATCTTGAGTCCTTGCCAAATGGTCAACAGGGAAAGTTCAGTTCTTCATTATCCATCACTGTGGGAGGAAAATTCAGTGTGATGCCATTACTGAGAAATCACCCATGGTTTTGTCCTAGTTTTGTGTTGGTGAAATGGCCTGTTCCTTCTGTGAAATACTTTAATATTTTTGCACCCTGAGATGGGAGATTTATGTATTTTATGCTTTTCGAGGCACCAGGGCAATTCAAGGTCAAAAGTTACTGATGGAAGAAGCATTGTTCCCCTGACTGCTAAGATTCAATATCTAGTAGTAAATTACTATCTAGTAACTGAAATCAACAGAAAACATCATCAGGAAAACAAAACTGTAAGAATTAGCGACAGAAAGAACACTGAAATTAATATGTCTTAATTTTCTTCTGAAAATGTTAAATCAAAAGTAATGGAGCCAAATGTGTACATCCAGATGCTTCACAGAAGGATTTAGGAAGTCCCATACAGGACTTTTTGTACAGGACATACTGGCCTCTGAATTTGATGGAACATTAAGTCATTACAAGGTTACAAAGGCAACTAGATAGTCTCCCATCCATTCAGCTAGTCTCCCATCCTCCCATCCATTCAGATAGTCTCCCATCCTCCTTAAATTGCAAGGAGGTTCCTATGAATGTGGACAATTACTGAGAATGGGATACCAAGACTTGAGACATTTGGGCATTATAGATCCAAATCTTACTGAAGAATTAGTCTTAGATTTTAGATTTTGTGTTAGATTATTTGTGTTAAATAATTGTGTTACAATCAGATGTGTCCCAGTCAGTCAGATGTGTACCTGGCATCCCAGAACATTCATCTCTGAGATTTTTTGTGTCCCAATTGTTTTCATCCCACTATAATTAAACAACAAACTCACACTGTAATGCTGACTTGCACTGGAACAGCCTGAACTTCCCTAACCTGCACTGTATCCATCAGAAATATTGGAGGTACTGATGTGTTACCACAGGGTAGGGAAGGCCTGTCATCCCCTTCCACACCATAGGGCTGAAGCAGTCCCAATGAGTCTACTCAAACTTAGACCACCTGTGCTACACACTGCTCCATAATGGAGGCTTTGATCCAGTGTAACTCTCAGTACAAGCACTGTTTCCCACTCCAACTCTTGCCCACCCAACCCTTCCACCCAACAATATCTGCCTCCCATCTACTTCCCATCCTCCCCAGACTCTGAGTTGGCCTACAAATGCCAGTGCAATTCACTTTCTGTGTCATTCCTGCAGAGTTATGGGCAGCACTGGGAGGGCAGTGCATATCTGTGCACTGGCCTTATTAGCTTAGGGGTTACTTAAACGTGACTTTAAGCACTTTTACAACATCAAGCACTTTCACAACATCACGTTTACACAAGGGGGTTGTGTCAGTCTGTCTCAGAGCTAGGATTGTGCTGTCCATGTTATATATCTTAAGCTTCTTGCTCCATCCCTTTGTGTTTAAAAAAATAAAAAGTGAATCTAATATAAATACACTGAGGCACACATATCTGGGACACAAATGTCCAAACCAGAGATGCATTTCAGAATTGAAAAAATATATCAGGTAACAAGTTCAACATTCTCTCCTAATTCACTGTTAGATGTTTAAATGACTAGTAACTATTTCAAGTTTGGTGTCAAACAGCAATACCATCAGCAACTTTTCAATTATCAGACACATTCCAATTATCTCCTTGTCTGTAAAATCAGTACCTTCAATTCTGTGTCATTAGGACAGAGAAATTATTATTAAAAGACAGAAAAATTACTTTCCTACCTTTGGTTTCATGGCACAAAACTTAAGAATTAAAAATGTGCTTAGGAAACAATTAAAAATGGGAGCTAATTCATGATCAGACAACTAAGATTCAACAGTGACAGCAAGAATGAGTCAGGGCTCAATCCTTGTGCAAGTCCAAGTCCCTTGTGCTGATTTAGGGATTTTGCAAATGTGCCATAAGATCTGTTGTTTGTGCTATCCAGAGAGGAGAGGAGGCTACTGCACGGAGTTGTACTGGTCTCCTAATGCCATCTCAGGTCCAAGGATGGAGTGAGTTGCACTGACTGATCTTGCCCAGTGTGGACGTTCTGGGATGTCTGTGGGGAGGATGTGATATGGGGTGAGGAATGCAGGCAGTGGCAGAATTGTGTGCAGGTTATGGGAGAAAGGGCCAGAATTTGTGACTTGTGCCAGAACCTATCCTGTTACCAAACAATCTACTCCAGTCATGAACTGTTTGGATTTGTGCCACTGATCTTGGTGGAGCAGATCTGAGGAGCCTCAGAGAACTGCCGTGGTGTTACCTGGAGTAAGGGGAAAAATCTTCCCTTGTCTCAGGCTGGTGCAGCAGCAACCCCAATCTTGTGCTGTATATAGCACAGGCAAGCCAGCCTGCTTTCTTCAGTGCAATTGTATTAGTGCAATAGGATTGTGCTGCACTGAATAGGATTCAGTGCAATAGGATTGTGCTGTAAGTTTCATAAAGTGGCTGAGGTAGTATTTGTTATGTGGATATCTCCCACTTACACAAGATTCCTAGATAGTGTCCCATCCATTCAGTGTAGCTACTGACCTATTGAGCTTCAACCGTAGTTATATATAGCACTTGTGTCTCATTCTTCCCCCAAGGAACTTGGAGCAGCATATCTGGAAATGTCGCCTGAGAGGCACCTGGACACTTGTGACAAGCGAGTTTAATAAAAGGGCAAGGACATGAACCTCTGTATTCACATGCCTGTTCAAATTCAAGCATGCTATCTATATCACTACCAGCGTAATCCTAACCTCTGGTCCTGTGCTGGCCTGGAGGGTGTCATAAAAGTGCACAAAAGGCATGTCTACACCACTCCTGGTGGGCGGAGGAGAGAGGCGGATACGTAAGTGCGAGTTCCCCGGCTGCTGTGGAAATGGGGAGATAAGAGAGTTTTGCTGTCCTAATTTGGTGAGGACTGTGACCTTCTTGTCTCTCATTAGGTCTTGCAGGCAACATTTTTCCCCTCTGTGGTGTCTTATGAAGCAAGCGAACAGCCAAACCGAAGAACCTCAAATATTTTATTTTTAAAACCATTGCTGCCATTAAACATTCATCTTTCTCTTTAGCGCTTGGTAGAAAACATGCATGTCATCTGTCATGGAAGAGGTTTTTTTGTCTTCTGACTTCATGATGTTATTTTCAAGAAGACTCAAAATTTGTTCTATTTATTCAATTTATACTGAATAGAGATATTTAATAGAGAGATTTAATTAAAATAATTCCATGTTGTTGAGCAGGCAATATAACCTGTGTGCTCTCTTTCTATCCTGGGGGAAAAAATCCAGTGAATAGAAGCATCTGCTAAACTATAAATAATAATTTGGTTTTTCAAAAAGAAGCAAAGACACCCAAAATACACAATGAAAAATGTTATTTGTGCTACAAGAGTGTAATTACTTTCTATAGCAAAATACCACAAAAGCATTTAATTTCTTCCTCCCTTGAATTAAATCTCTCTATTAAGTTATATTTTCTGCTCACCATTGCATTAATTTTGATAAGTGACTGAATTCCATGAATATTCTTATTTATGGTTTACAGAATTTTCTTTAAAGAGTTTGTTACTTAAAAAACCACAGAACATAGAATATATTGGGTTTGGACCTAGCATTACTTGGAAATGATTAACATTTTTTGTATGGCTATGCCAAGTTTCATAGGGTTTAAGTGATGTGGTGAATTGTGCATCTCTAAAGGGAGAAATCTGGACGACATTACATCCAGAAGTGGCCAGGTCATGCAATTGATTTGCCCCTATAAAGCACCGAGGACCTCTCATGATGAGGCTGTCCTCCCCCCCAGGTATTTATTTCCCCTTTTCTCCTATCCTGTGAGTTTTAATGCAATCCTCCTACCTCATTGCTGTCTCTAGCCTACCAAAGCTGGCTGAATTGGTCAAAAAGGACAGAGAAGAAAGGAAGACCTGTGGAATACTCATTCATAATTTTTTCCCCTTGTTCCTCTAGCCAATAGAAAATCTAGAGTCAAACAGCAATTCTAGACTTTGTGGTTAATGTTAGCAAAGTGGTATATTTCTACTGGTAGGTTTCTATCTTCTTATTGAGAAGGCCTGAAAGAAAGCAGGGGAATGCAAATAGTTTTTTTCCATGGTTTGGATTGTTGCTGCTGCTTATTTTTACTGTGTTTAGCCAGTTAATTAACTGGACATCTCAATTTAAAATAAAATAAAATAAAAGTGGGCTGTGAGTGGCACAAGCGGTTAAGACGCTGTGCCTGTTAACCAGCAGGCCAGAGTTCGATTACCGGGTTGGCCCCACAAGAAAGGGTGAGCTCCTGTCCTTAGCCCAGCTCTGTGACACCAGCTGGATCCAATCGTATTGGCTCTGCCATTCCATTGGACTAATTCAGTGGCATGGAGAGGGGGGATTTGCTGCTTGGGTAACAGCCTATCCTCCATAACAATCCAACCCAGGCTTTCGTGCTTTGCATGCAGCATATGCAGCGCCGAGCACGATACCATAGTCTTCCAATACTGATGGAGGCCTGCTTATCAACTCTCTGCTTATCAATTTTAATCTCTGGGGAACAGATGGTAAAACTCTTGCCCTTTTCTTGACAGTAAAAATGGAGACAGCATTTAAGAAATCAGAGCAGGTGCTGTGGGCCCAAACCTATCTAGTGCCAACTTACCAGTGCCAATGCACCCCTAAGTAAGGGAACAAATGTTCATTTGTGATGAAGATACCCCATGACTGCACTCTGACCTTAGGATTCAGCAGGCACTCTGTTGATATGGCTGCATAAGTGTTGGAAAGTTGGATAGCATTGGGCCCTGTGTATCAATATCTGCACCAACAATGTATATCAAATACAGTATTAAAGTGTGTGAAGGCAGACATTATATGAATAGGCACATCCGGCTGCATAGGTCTTTTCCAGTCTACCTTCCCTCATGACAGAGTGCCAGAACAGGGTCTGCAGATCCATATTTATATGCATTCCCCCAACTTGGTATCATACTGTGGAAAAATAGCTCTGGGCTATGAATGCATGGAGTCCAGAATCTGGATGATATGGTTGGATAGGTGGTATCTTGAGATGTGGTGTGCAGGGAATAATATATCTTGCTTAGCAAGTAGAGATTGGCATACAGATTATATTCAGGTCAAATATAGCCCTCAATTGTATTCTGTTTTCAGAATAAGCTTGCTATTCTGATAGAAATAAGCCTTAAAGGTCTGGTTTCTTAACAAGATGATAGGAGGTAACAATTTTTTTGGAAAGTTGAAGGAAAGGTTTGCCCTTGAGGGAAACAAATTGTCATTGCACAGTGTGTAAGATGCAGCCATTTTTCAAAATAGTTTTCTGTACCTTGCCTGTATGAATTATGTATTAATGTTCCTAGTTTCATCACAAGGAGTATATGAATATTCACAAATTATTCTCGTGTGTAACCATGAATATGCATGATTGAGCCACAAATGGCAAGGAGTAGACCTGATCATGAATATTTACATCCTATATAAAGCATGACACCTAATGATGTAACATCTACCTTGAGACTTTTCTCATAGCAGGTGAAGTACTGCAATATGATAAAGAAATAACAACCATTTGGCATGGAGTTTAGGAGGAAAATAGGCTTCTGCTTTATAGTCACTCACCTTTCCCACCAGAGAAAAAAAAGATTACTGATTTCATTTTCCAGCTGAAGGCAAAGAGCAATCTCAAATATCCAGTTTTTTCCCCTTTATCCCAAAGCTAAATAGAAACATGAGATAACTGAAGAAGAAAAAAGAACTGACGTTGAGGAGGAGGCTCATTGAGCCCCTAATGGGTTGCTATATGTAACTGCTGGATAGTAGTTGGCATGATGGGTGACCCATTGGGAAGGGTTTGCAGTGCTGTTCTCTGTACTCTGATTCCATTTTCTTTACTGTTTCTTAAAACGTTGCCATGGTTTTGAATATAACATAAATTTAAGAAGATGGTGTGATTATTTTTAGCACCCAATGTCTAAAACTGAAATATTCTATGGAGAATGTCAATCTTATCCAGGGTGTGTAGAAACAGATGTCACTTGTTTTGTCTTGTAGACTTTGACCTCCCTTGAAATTTCTATGGAAGGAATCCTGGAATCAAATTCTACATTTTGGAACCAACCCTAACCTTACCTTTAAGTTGCACAATTGTTGCACACCAAGTTTCAGCTCTGAACATACTGATATCTTAATGTTCTACAGGATTAGGTAGACATGTCCTTTCTTTCAGTAAAAAGGCAAAAAATGCTTAGCCCCAGTGCTTTGAAACACAATATGGGACAATATTCAAAAAAATGTGACTAGTGTCATGTACCCACAGGAGTTTAAATAGAAGCCTTTGTGCCATGTGGCAACACATTTCTGAAACTGGAGAGGACCTTCAACAGTTGTTTATACCCAAGTTTTGGCAATTCAGTGGAAAAAAGTAGAAAATTCATTTGGGCAAACTCAAGGCCTAGGGTGCACCTAAACTTCCTCTTTAGGTCCTGAAGGCAATACATGCTTTTTAAAAAACAATAATAAAAACTGTCTACATCATACTTTTCCTTCTGCACCGTGTATAATAGAAATATCTATTCATACATTTCATTTAAAATTCAAAGTTATTTACAACTTTTTTTATCTGTACACAGCAGCTTTTTTTATTACACAGCAGCTTTTTGAGGTAGATTGTTAAAGTTCCCATTTCACAGTTGGAGGACAGGGACTAAGAGGAATTTTAATCTTGTTTTTCTGTATTGTTACTGTGTTAAAACAGCATTATGCTTTTACCACTCAGTATTGTGAGTAGATTTGTAAAATGTGGTTGACATGGGGTACCTTTGAAATGTTCTGGGAAGATTCAGTCAGCCCTGAGTGCATCCAGCCAATTTTTGTCTGTTCTATGGCATTTTGTTTACATCAACCGCGGGCTGTATCAATAATCCTGGCTGCTAGTTTTCTCTGAAAGTTCAATTCATTCATGGGGTCCAATTAAGATCCTGAGGCTGCAATCCTAACACCCATTAGACTGTCATAAGCCCCAGCACAAGTCCCATGCTGGCCTAGGAATGTCATAAAAGTGCTTGTCAAAGGAACTTCTTGCCTCACTACAGCTGCAATCCTAAAGGCACTTTCCTGGTAGTAAGACCCACTGAACACAATAGGGCTTACTTTTGAGTAGTCATGGTTAGGATTGTGCTGTACATCACTAAAGGAACAGGAAGACAAACTGAGTTGTGATGGCCTAGGTTAAGACTGCACCCTAAGTGGTCTTGGGCCAGGGTGGCTTCAAAACTACCTCTTACCTTGTGAATTTGCTTAGGCAGACTTCTCAAGAACCGAGGTTCTCTTGATTTTCTTTTCACTATCACATGTGGATGGCACATGGAGATGACACAGACTATTATTATAGAAATAATATAGAAATAATGGAGCAAAAGGTAGGCGGCCTCAAGTTTCACCTCATTATTCTCCCTAATTTCAGCCTTCTAAATCATCACCAAGAAAAACTGTACAAAAGATGGAGACATTACCTGGTCCCCCAATAATTCAAGCAGTAGGTCCTTACACCTTTCTGCTCACTTCTGGGCAAGCTGGAGAACCTGGCTTTGTAGCAAAACCTTTGTGTTAATTTTATAAATTCATAAATATTTATTTACAAATTTATAAATTACAAATTTAATTTTATAAACACTGTTTATAATTAAGGTGTATCTGAAGGAAGTTCATCTTGAGACTCCAATTCTAAATCTACGTATCAGGAAGTAGTTCATCATGGGTATTTATCCCACTGAAAAGAGCAGATAATGCTTGTCTGAGAATGTTTACTCAGAAGAAACATGCTTACGATTGCACTGACAGTCTTGACAAACTTGTCACATTACTTTTCAGCAGTGCTTAGTCATGACTAACAACTCAGTTCATGTCAGACACCAGCACAGGGATGAGTCCACCTGGCATAGGTTCAGGCCATAACTTTCTTTGGATACAACTGCTCAGTTTCTGTTTTATTAACTGTTCTAAAATTCTTTAAGTCACATCCTCATGTCATGACCCACCTTCTCTTAAATACCTTTCAATCTGATAGATGATTTGAATTCTTGCTGCTACAACTCTTTCTGAGCGTTTTCAAATGATTTAATATCATTTAGCATTATTTCTTTTACTTCTTCTGTGTAATATTGTAACTTGCCTTCAGCAAAGATTATGTTGTTATTTATTAGCTGCGGAATTTACCCATTGTTGAAGGAGAAAAATTGAAAGAATATTTGTGGGTACCATTGGAAGTGGCTGGGCAACACTGCGCACCACTGATAACAGGCAGCTGGCACTGGCAGACACTGGGTACCAGTGGGCACCAGCAATTAGTGGGCACCTGCAACCATTAGCCATCAGCGAGCACCAGCTGGTACTGAGCATTGCTGGGAACAGGACAGCAGTGGGTACCTGCAGGCACCACCAGGTACCAAAAGGCAGTGGGCACCACTGAGAAGTGGGCAGCAGGAACCAGTGTGCAGCAGGTATTTCTGGGCATCAACAGACACCACTGAGCAGTGGACTACAGGCATCATTGGACAATGGGCATCACTGGGCACCAGTGGGGGACAGTGGACACCATTGGGGACCATGCGCCACTGGGCATCACTATGCGCCACTGGACATCACTGTTCCCAATGGGAACAGGTGCCCCTGCCCCAGGCTCCACTGGGCACCAAATCAGTATTTAGTGGGTCTTTACATCACAGAAGGAATATGCTCCTCAAATTTCATGCACCTAGGTCCAGTGGTTTGGGCTAGGAATTAATGAGTTTGTAATCATTTTCATATATAGAAAATATTTTATATAAATATTTTTTGGACTGTGGAACCAATCATCTGAGTTTCCATTATTTCCTATGGGAAAATCCTCTTTGGATTACAAGCATGCTTCTGGAATGAATTATTCTTGTAAACCAATGCACCACTGTATGTAGAAGATGATATAGATATAAAATATTTACCAAAATAAGTATAACAGAAATATTGCAGTAATTATATACGGTAGGTTCAATATAGGGGTTAATAATTAGTTCAAGGCTATGTCAGTACCCTTGATGTTCCTGAAGCATATCTCCTGTCTGCATGCAAAATGCAATTTGTATACTAATTAGGAAAAAATTATAACTCATATCAATGGTTGCCCTCTACAATATTTGGGCCCAGCTTCCATGATGTGTTACAATCCTGAACTGCAGAGCATTCTTTCTTTTTAAAAATTTCTAAAGTGACCTTTTTAAAAGTCTCAAATGGCATTTCACCTTTCTCCTTGCTTTAAATTTAAGCATAGCAAATTTATTATAGGAAATCCAGGACAGGCTTTTATCACTCCTAATACATTATGCAGCACTCTGCGGTTAAGGAACACCATGCCCGCCCCATCCATTTGATCTTTTATCCCTTCCAGGTTGGAATCCTTATTTTCTGAGATAAATTCAGTCTGGAGGTTTCCCAGGGAGGTGAAATAAATACAAAAGTCCTTTGTTGCGACAAATTTTTACTCGAAAGGTGTTCAGTACGTTTTTCATGTCTCATCAGGGACCACAATAAATACCCATCTGTTTGCCCATGTGTTAGCAAAGGGCAAACTTTTATTGTTCACACAAGAGGAAGATTCACTGCTTCAGGACAAAGTTAAGTCTCAGCATAATCTGCTTAGCCCCCTGCACTGCCTGACACATTTGTTTGCATGCGCAGTTGGTGCTGCAGGAAAGCATGACCTAGGCAGGTCTCATGACATTTTTGAGGGGCAGCCCAATCCATAGCAACTAATCCGTCAGCACAAGGGCTCTTGCGCTGACGGAACAGCGTTTCCGTCAACGGAAACGCCGATAGCGTTGGTGCAATTACGCTGGCGCATTTCTCTGGCGACGCAACGACATTTCCGTTGGCGCAATTACTTCAACGTCGGCGGAGCAATGAAAACCCTCCATCGACATAACTCCGTTGACGGAGGGATTTTTTTTATTTTTTCAGGGGGCGTTTCGGGGGCGTGTCTTAGGTTCCTCCCCCTTCCACATAACTATGTTGTATCCTGAACATTTTCAGAGGCTTATGGGCACACGTAAATGCCTCCTGAGTTATACTACCTCAAGAGGTAGTTTAGTAACGAGGAGTCCCATAGGTCTCCATGTTAAGGAGAAGTAGGGGCTGGGCAAAGTGGGGACTTTGAAAAATTTTCGCACCAAACCTTACAGGCAGTACTTTCCTACTTGAGGATACGGAGTACCTGGGTCACCCCAGTGGCCGACCAATCCCCTCACAGCTACCCTCCCATAAAAAGGCCCACCCCTGGACCCACAATTCCCTTTCAGAGAAGCAGAGTGCTTGGCCACGGACCATGTCACTCTGCTCTCTCTCAATGGGCACTTTGCTCTTGGGGAGCGTTCTCCCCACAAACACATGAACACATAAGGTCCATATATAATGAGATATTGATATGATATAGATGTGATATGAAACAATATGATATCTGTGATATATGATTAGAGTGTAGACTTTGCAATTTTTTTGTATGTTTGTTGCTCTCTCTTTCTCCCTCTCCACAGGTACCCCAATCAGATAAGTGGGGGTGTTGAGCAATGTTTGCATTCAAAAACTCAAAAACACCTGTACAGGCAATCTTGTAATGATGATTACCAATACCATATTTATGTCTCTCCAAGTTGTTGTTTCTCTCTTCCCCAGAGTTACTCTAACCAGGTAAGGAGGGCTGCTTGGGGGGTGTTGGAAGCACCTCTTTTGTTTAAATTTCCTTCATCTTCCTCCAGTCTTGCATGTCTACTCTAAAGTAAGCCCCAGTATACTCAATGGGGCTTACACCTGTGTAAGGGGGGGCCTTGCTTCACCAGGAAATGGGCTTGCCCACTTGTTGGGAAATGCTGTGAGGTCCTCTGTAGGTTTGCCTTCCACCCCAACTGGTCCCCCAAGGTAAGGGGGGGCTATAGAGTGAAAGGGGGAAGGGGTGCACACACAGACCCACCAGGAAATAAGGGCACTCACCCCTCAAATGTGTGTGTGGTCTCTGTCCTTGCAGCCCCTCTGACTGACTGTCAGATCACACAGCCAGCAGGTGCTGATTCCACTCATCTCTGCCGGCAAGCCAAGGGGCACAGTTTGGCAGCAGATCTGATTCCATGCTCAGCCAATACCAATGAAAGCTTTGCCTGTGATGTGATGCTTCTGTCTTTGCAGGATGGTGTCTCACCAGCAAGGAGGCTAGCAGGCAGCAGGCTGCCATTCCACTGGGAAGGAGACACAGTGCAATCCTAAATATGCCTACTCAGATGTAAGCCCCATTGTGTTCAATGGGGCTTACTCCCAGGAAAGTGTATTCAGGAGTGCAAGCCACTGGATCCCTGCAAGGAGCCCTGGGAAGAATCTCCCTTCAGACATGTTTGCACAAGCACTTACCTAGAACACAAACCCCACTGTCCCAATCACATGAGTTAAACAAGCACCATTCATACCTAATAAAGTTTGAGCCATAAATCACTTCACCCTCCACAGCTGATGTTATTAATGATGACGAATTAACAACTACATAGTCGATGGTATAATACATCACAGGTGAAGTCCTTGCCTGATGACGAATTTACAGTTCAATGTGTTAATGTTGCTGTCGTCAGATACGTTGTTAACATTAATGATGTGAACATGTGTAGTAGTAGTTATTTTAAGGACTTCACAATGAACATTTGCATATGATTGCTCCAGGGATTACCTGAGGATGGGTGAGTGGGACAGTGCCTACCTGGTGGGGGGGGGAGAGACAGGGGTGCCCATCCTCAGTGTAGACCCCCAATGGCATCCAGACCTGGTCCTCTGTTTCTGGAGAGGGGGCTGCCTGTAGCTTCCTTAGCATTGGATAGTCCACAACAAGAGGCCACATGGAAGCAGTGAGACCACCTGTGAGCATTGCAGAGATGAGGGAATTCAGGCAGATGCCAGTGCTGTGTTCAAACTGCCTACAGTCTGAAGATACTGAAAGGTCCAGGCACTGTTTAAAGGTGCAGGCACTGTGTCATCCCTTCCATGTGCTCAATCTGAATGTGGTTGATTCTGGGGTCCCACTGCATCCTCACTGGAGACTGTTCTGTATCTGGAAGCCCCCCTACCCTGTGACCCTCTGAATGAGCAGGAGCAACTGCAAACATATGAACAAGTACACATGTGAACTGACCCCCCTTTTGTGTCTGCAAAAGGCCATCTGGGAGTCACTGGGGTGGGCTGAGAGAGGGTTCCTGGGGCCTGATGTCACCCCTTAGGCTTGTGAAGTGAGAGGTTTTGGGTGGGCAGTGGCCCCACAAGTGATCAGACACCCTTGCCCTGTTGTGGGAGCCCCAGGTCCCCTGTGCCCCAGGATGTGCTTTTGCTCCCTGGCAGGCCCAGGTGGGCTCCTGTCCCCTCTTCCAGGATTCCCTCCCCACAGATGCCCCTGGCAGCCCCCTTGCCTCCCCTTGCCCCCTGCTCTGCCAGCTGCTTGGGGGACCCTTGCCCCTCCCCTGCCTGAGCCAGCAAGGGGGTCTGCTTCCTGGGCCTTCTGCCTTCTGGATGGGGTCTTCCCTCTCCTCCCAGCCCACCTGAGTGTGGACCCTGCGTCTGGCGTGCTGTACCTTTAATGCTGATGTTTCCTCCGGACTGTTGCCAAAGACCACAGGACACTCATGTTTATCTGTTGATGTTTTTATTGACAATACACACACACATGTATCCCTCTGTGCATCTTGCCCCTGCTGATGCCTGGGCTTTTCCTGGGGCACCTTGCCTGTTTGGGGGTGCAGGGGGGCAGCTTGTTTCCCATTTCTACCCCTGACAGCCCTGTCCTGTCCACCATGCTGGGGAGGCACTCTGACAGCTTGACAGCTACTCTCCCCCCATCTTGCCAGCTGGTTCCCCATGTGATCAGGAGAGCAGCAGTTTGGTCAGCTGCTAGTGATTCTGAGTGATGTGGAAGCAGGTCAACTCGTGTGTAACTGCAGGCCATGTAGCACTTACAGGCTGCCTTCTGAGCATGCCCGATGGAGTAACTTATGTGGATCACTGCACTGGAGCAGTTATGAGCAGACCTAAGTTATGGGCACACCTAAGTTCTCTGCCTCACACATAACTTTGTGTTTAGGATATAACATAGTTAGGGCAGAGTAGTTAGGTCAGAGCAAGCAGACTTTGCTCTGGATGTGCTCTTAGACTGATAGAAAGAGGCCTCACACCTCAAAGAAGACACTATTTTTTTTTCCTTTCAGAGCAACCTTTCTCACCTGGTTGGCTGAAGAAAAAGCCTTGAGTTCTTTTAGAAAATTTAATAGCCAACTACACAAATGTTGAACCTGTAAACAAGCCGTATCCTCGGAGGTTCCTGACTTGGAGCAAATAAAATAAAATTCAGAGCACCTTAAATGTCTCATAACAACTGCCTTTCAAACTTTTTACTGGTGTTTTATTGCCATCTGCATTTTATACTGTTTTAATCTTATTTTAATGTTTTAATTGTATTTTATCGTTGTAGATTGTATTTATGTGTTATCGATCATTAGCCGCCTTGGGTGACCTTCAGGGAGAAAGGCGGAATTCAAATCAATCATTCTAAGATGGCACTGAACTGTTTCTTTCCTCGCCAACTGCATGGCCAGTCTAATCGAGACCTGCGTGATAATCGAGACACTGATCTCCTGAGCAAGTAAAGAGTTCACTTTTGCACTCCATCTTGAGCCAGGGATAAGTGATCAAGGGCTAACAAGGCACCAAAGAAAAGTCTGTGATTACTTTAATCCACTTACATTTCCCTATGTGAATATAAGGCATAAAAATCAGGGTCACCAACCCCTCATATCTTCATCTTTTGCTTCCCATTATTAATTTGCCACTGTTGATGAACTGTACAGAGATGTGCTGGTGTTGTGCCAAGCACCTTCATTTCCCTCAGCACCGTTGAACTGTTATGCCAGCTAACACTCAGGACTGCCTTTTTACAGCACAGGTATGCCAGTTCTGGAAAGTTGTTTTGGATTGTGCCCTCATACAGTGGTGCCTCACATAAAGAGTTTAATTTGTTCCGGAGGCATGCTCTTTAAGTTAAAAGCACTTTAAGTGAAGCGGATTTTCCCATAGGAAATAATGGAAACTCAGACAATTGGTTCCACAACCCCCAAAATATTCATATTAAAATATTAACTCTATCTTAAAATGATGACAAAACACATAATTGAATTCAAAACATGATTTCAATGTGCATGATCCTATGAAGACTACTTAGGCTTGCCCTGCAATCTCTGCAGTGCTATGTACTCGTCCAGAAAGATAACAGAGAAGTAACTTGGTCCTCAGCAATACTGACCATTGGTTCACAAACACTCTGTCTTCTGTGTTTTGGGTATATACAATTTAATGACACATTAGTGCCTACATCTTTTCCGCCTGCACCATGTGCTGCATGTGCATAGAGTTGAAGAAACTTGATCTATTTTTCAACAATTTGGGGAAGGCCTGAAGATGATCCCCATCTTCAGACCAACCCGTTCATAAGGCCAATAGAAGTGGTCGCCTCAGGCGATATTGGAGGGGCACCAATCTCTGTAAATTAAGGTACCAATCAGGTATTTAACCTTTTCATTTTATATTTTTACCTCAAATATTTTTCAAACAACCTGGAATTTGGTGCTTGGATATGGAATAGTGATTTTTTCTCCTCCTGCAGACCTCACCCCCTGATCTGCTTAGCTTCACTTATTAATCCAGGCATGCGCAACCCAGAATGAAGCTGTCTTAGATCCACTTCCTACCTGCAACAACAAGAAAAAAGCCTAAACCCTTACCATACCATACTGTATCTTTCATCCATTGCCATGAAGCCAGACTACACCTTATAGGAGTGTAGGATCTGAACTGAGCCACAGGGATCAAGACATTTGCTCCATACCTACCACCAACCTCCATCAATGCGGTGAATACCTTCAAAGCATCTTGGCAAGTACAATGGCATTATGTGTCCTCCACCCATAGCCATTTAC
This sequence comes from Cryptoblepharus egeriae, assembly GCA_030015325.1. NCBI lineage: Eukaryota > Metazoa > Chordata > Lepidosauria > Squamata > Scincidae > Cryptoblepharus > Cryptoblepharus egeriae. Next base: position 76,601,866 of record JAREYC010000003.1, on the reverse strand, counting down.
TGACCTGTATTTTCACATGTAGCAGTTTTTTATTCACCTGTATTTCCTTCCCCTGAGATACAGAGGATGATGAAGGAGTAGCTCCCTGCACCCACTGGTTCTGAAGCTTGGAGAATTGGATTATGAAATATATTTAGTTGAGCTGGTATTCATTTCCTGTCCTTCATCTCTAGTGACCATTTTTATGATCCAACTCAGCAGAACCCTGATGTGTCCCACGGGTATGCTCTGAACAAATGCATTTGAAACTTTGCAGCCACAGGATCATGATTAGGTAATAAAATGCAGTCAAGTATGACAAATTATTTACCAGCGCTTCTGACAGTCACTCATTAACACTTTCCTGGGAACTATGGAGAAGTATACACAGTCTAACAAAAGTCCCCAAAGCCGTATGTTCACACCAGATTCACAACAGCCTACATAATATATAAAGATTATTTATAGACCTCATCTAAGCATATTTTCCTTTACTGATACATTATAATTTACTTCTTTTTCACGCACAGTATCTTTGCTTCAAAACAAACACACTTATCTTGGTGTCAAAGAAAAGTCTTACAAATAATAAAGGAGCAATTATGCTTACTGTTCAGAAATGTCATTAATGATGTATTACATGAGAGATCTATAAGAGTTATAGTGCACTCAAATATAAATGCTGTGCTTTTTCAGCAATAAACCTAGGTTGTAGCCCTTTAGCTCCCTAAAGAGGACGGTTATTGAAAACCACATTTTTTGGCTCCCATATCCTTGATCCCATATGAATTTCCCATATGAAAACCATGGGATGGCTCACATATAAATTATTCTGCTTTTAATTACCACAGTGAACATGTGAATGGACTTCTTTTGAAAGTGTGGTGCTTGAGATAATAATATCAATAAGAAAGAAGAAGCTGTGACATTGAACAGTTGCTGGTACCTATTACTTCAAAGAATATTCATAAAAAACAGATGTCACAAAGCAGATAGATGTGACAAAAAATAGATGTGACAAATAACAAAGAAGAGGAAGAAACTTCATTATCCATCTATAGACACTTCACCTTTATGAATACAGCAGAAGCAGACACAATGGCATAGCCAAGGGAGTGCAGGGGGGCAGTTGCACCAGGCTACAAGCTTTACGGAGGCTACTAGCTGAGCTTGACACTAGTGACTAAAATTGTGAAAAATGGGAAGGAATGAATAATAATACCATCATGTTATACGTCATTGGAAAGATAAATTTATGCAGAATGTAATGAAACAAACTGCATTGGAATATGTATATTCTATCAAATGTTATGGCCAATCAACCAGAAAATGAAAACACAAAAGCTGATGGAACAAAAGTGGATTTTCTTAACTCAAACTTTCCCATGTTATTAATGGTTCTGGGAGCCAATGAAACATAATTCTGATACTGTATGGAATTAATAAGGTGTTGATATGAATCAGTTCTAAGTACATATATCATACACAGTACATATAGCATAATACAGTTGCTTACTGGGTAAACAGGCACTTCTAAGTGGTGCTCCTCTTATATTTAACAGAAAAAGAATAGCTATTCTTTGCCCTAGCACAGTTTTTCTAATCAATTAGGGGCACAATTTTCATTTTTTAAAAAACTTAATTAAATTTGATTTTGTTGTTGCAGGGCCGGTTGGGTGGGCAACCAAATCTTCTTCAACTCCAGAGAGCAAACAAGTACTTTAGTTATGCCACTAGCAGAGCAAATGGTGGTGAATTGCTGAGGAGGAGGCAGGTTTTTCCCCAATTTTCTTTTTAAAAATACCTGGGGATGATGACACATCAGGTTGTGAGATCACTTCTGGGGCTACATTTTGAGCTTTGCACCAGGCTACGTGATCATTAGCTATGCCACTGAGCAGACATTTATCATTTAATTACCAAATTGACCCGAGGAGCTACTCATTGGCTCTACAAGCAGCTGGAGCTATTTAAGATGACATCTGGCCTGTAGTTGTTTGGGCTCCTATTTTCCAATTGTTATTCCTATTTGCCCCTTTGCCTCTGAAGATGCCATCAACTTTGAATGGTGAAACATTAGGCTTCCCAAATCAACCTTTCAGAACCAGGGAATTAATGCACAACACTGGGGTGTTAGGTCTGCTGGGAGTGAGTGGGAATGGGACAGCATACTGTGTATTATTTAAACAATGGGTTTGAATCTGTTTTAGGTTATGCATATTTGATATTGTAAGAATACAACAGCTCTTTGATTCCCTCTCCCAAATAATCAGGTGTCTAGATCCATACCAAGATGATTTTATTCATCCATATTCCTCCTGCAGTTCAGGCTATAAATTCACAGAAAAGGCAAGATGGCCAGGAGGTATTCTTCAGGTTCAGGCAGGGCATCCTATGAGTTGTATAGCACAATCTTATGAATGCCTTGTGTACAATGGGGTTTGCATCCAGGGACATGTTTATAGAATTGCAACCTGCACTGACAGGTTGCTCACATAGAGCAGAACAGAGCAGGGTCAGACAGCAGGATCAGCCACAGCAGCAGTACAGTGTCTGATGTGACCCTACCTTACTGATTCCTCAGATCACCAGACTCTGCTGGGCCTGAAAGACACAGAAGAATAGTTCCCTCAGCCTACCATCTTCCCTTTTAAGTAACACATAAATATGCCAAATTCATATTCTGAATATTATATAATTTCAACCATCAAACATATGTAGTAAACATGAATGCATACTGCATGTCAGCTATCAAATTCTCTCACACAGCAAATACTGAAACAAAATACAAAATGTCACTAATAGATTTCAGATATAATGGGATATCTAATACAGAGACTGAATATTCACAGTACATTCACCAAATATTCATGCATCCACAGACAATCCAGGCAATATTTTTAAAAATCTGATATTTGACAGATTTAGATGGGAATTCCAAACAGAATTAGGGGAAGCAAATCAGTTCAGAAGTACAAAAATCTCTGGGGAAAAAACAAACTTGCAGCAAGTACTTAATAAACTCTAGAATATTTCTTTGTGGGGAATGTGGCACTGCTGAAGGTGTGATATGCAATTCATTGGCAAAGCACCATTCAACAAGCATTGCTGATTTAATAACATTATGAAAATTTGGATATGCTCTTGGAGTACCAGTTCATGCATCTTAAAACCAGTTTAGTGTTTTAAAAAATATATAAACTTGATCTAGTTGTTTAGTTTTCACTGACCTTTTTCCCCCAAGCAAACTATTTTAGAGTCACTGATATAGCTGCCTGTGTTAAAATACAGGAATTTATGCAGTATTCCAATTAAAACAAAAAGGAAAAAAATAGAGATTCATGGGCCCCACTGACATGAGCTCCCACCAGAGCTTGAGCTGCAATTGCCAATCTCCTTTGTGTAAGGGAACAGTTGCCACCTTGCACCTAAGTAAACCTCCACTTCATGAGAATGGATCTACTTTACCTGCACCAGCAATTTGCCTGATGCAAATCTGAGTGGACCTGAAAAGGAGGATTGAGTGAGGAAAAGGGAATAGGATATTGATTGTGCTGATACCACTGATATTACACCTTCCCAGGTAAAAATACCAAACCATTACAAAATCTGCATTTAGCAGTTATAAAGAAGGGAGGAACCATTTCAAATTGTTCATTGTATACAGTAGGTAGTTGCAGCATATCAGGGATGCTGATAACACTGAGCCTTGCCTTTTTTAAAAATTACCATTCCTAAGCCATTTTTCAAAACAAATAAAGGAGAAGGAGAAGCAAACTAGGATGAAAAACAAAATCCCTTGTCCAATTTCTGCCTTTTGGGAAATATGTGGCATTAGGAGCTAGTGCTGCATTTCTAAGTGTCCTACCCTACAATTCAGAGTAACTACAGGAGCATGTAAGAGACATTACATGTACCCATAATTATTGCACCACCGAGTGAAAACCCATGGGAAATTCATATTGCAATCCAGAGCAAATTGTTCTTACACCAGAGCAAGGACTCCCTGTAGTTACTCTGGATTGTGCCCTTAGTCTCTTTTTGAAATTTCAGCTTGATCATGGACACTGATCTAAGTGGTACATATAGCTGACATCTTATTTTAAATATGCTTTCTATGTGGGCCAGTCCGTAGAGGGCAGTGTGAGGATGAAGCACATAAATCTTGAGCACAGGTGGATGCGCCTCATAAACAGTATCACTGTCTATAGATTGTAGTTCAATTCCAGAACAGTGAAAAAGACGAGAGTGAGATAAATCTGCGTCATTCTCCTATAGTGTTTGGGTAGTATTTTGATAATCCACTCCAGACTCATAGAAAAGATGGAGCATGATTAGATCTTTTTGGCCTTCTACGATTGTCAGAGTAGGGTGAAAACATGTTTCTTTTCCTGTCTCAGAACATGCAAGAAAGTAGCCTAGAAAGGCTTGGGACTACTGCCCTAACATGATCTGAAACATGGACCTCAGGGAGTAGAAGTTGTTTCCACCTCTTCTTCTCTTCTTTACTGACCTCAGGACTTGTGAGGTGAAGGACAGCGTAGACTCATAGCTCACATGCCCTGAGGAAGTGACAGTAATGAGCCTCTCCAGGGTCACTACCAGGCATGGGCTGACACCGGTTCGGACCAGATCGGCCGAACCAGTTGTTATCATCAGCCTGCCGGTCATGTACCGGTTGTTGTGGGGGCTGGCCATAACGGCCGAACTGGTTCGGGGGTCATTCATGTGTTTACAGCCAATTGAATTTCAATTCAACCAACCCGCGTGCTCCTATGAGCGCCAGAGCCCACCTTCCCCATGGCCGCGAGGGCTCAGAGCCAACCCGCGTGCTCCTATGAGCGCCAGAGCCTGCCTTCCCTCCCCGCCGGCCAGCACCTGCCTTCCCCACCGGCAGGGTGGGCTCCAAGCCCCAGCAATGCTGCTCCACGCAGCTCCTGCCTTTCCCATCGGCGGGGTGGGCTCCAAGCCCCAGCGATGCTGCTTCATGCAGTTCCTGCCTTCCCCTTCCTCAGAGCCCCATCCTAAGCCTGCAGCCTCAGAGCCCCATCCTAAGCAGGTCTACTCAGAAGTAAGTCCCATGAAAGTCAATGGGACTTACTTCCATGCCAGTGTGGAGAGGACTTCAGCCTCAGAGCCCCATCCTAAGCAGGTCTACTCAGAAGTAAGTCCCATGAAAGTCAATGGGACTTACTTCCAGGCCAGTGTGGAGAGGACTTCAGCCTCAGAGCACCATCCTATGCAGGTCTACTCAGAGGTAAGCCACATGCTTTAATTTTTTATTTTTTTTATTTTTTTAATTAAAAAAATTATCCCTGGCCCCGCCCCTGACCTCGGCCCCGCCCCCTGACCTCGGCCCAGCCCACTTCCGGAGAACCATTTGTTGGGGCCAGGCCTGCCCACCATTGGTCACTACCCTTTTCCCTGGTTTGTTACTGATATTCCGCTGAGACAGCACAGCCAGCGATGTGCCAGGGCTGCTTGCATATTGCACAGCCAGCTCTGTGGGGCTCGTTGGCATTCTTTTGCTGGATGTGCTAAGGCTACCTTTGGACTAATTGGGATGAACTGATATAGTTACACTGCCTCAATCCTACGGGTTTGGCGAGGGTGGGCTCAGCTGGTCTTTGACCAGTTGAGACCCAAGTCAGGTGAACATCTAAATAAATTGGGGAGATAGACAGCTAGGGCTGTTTCCCCACTTAGAGCCTGCATGCTATGGGAAGTTAGTTTGAGCTCTGTTGCAGTTTTATTATTGAGTTTTAATAAAGTGGCCATTACCCCAAGGGTTGCCATATGTCATGAGAAACAGGGACAATCCTGATTTTGGAGGATTATGTTCACATACTGTTAAATGGGACATAGGGTCCTGTCCAAATTTTGTGGAAGAGAAGCCTCAAGTTCAATGATTTTCAGCCAGTGTGCCATGGCACACTGATGTGCTGCAGTAGTCCTCAGGTGTGCCATGGGAATTTGGGGATTGACATTCATTAATAGGAAAACTGAGCGGATTTGAACAGTCTGGTGTGCCTTGTCAATGGTAAAAACAATTGATGTTGTGCCTTGACAATTCCATTGCCTTGTTAAGAAAAAGTGAGATGAAAAAGGTAGAAAATCACTGCTCTAGTTGTTTAGAACATAAGAAAAGCCTCCACTGGATCAGGCCAAAGGCACATTCTAGTCCAGCTTCCTGTATCACAGTGGCCCACCAGATGCCTCAGGGAGCACATATGACCCTGCATATGGCATTTTGAGCTTCTCCTCGTCTATACAGACCCTTCATGGCTTGTAACCTCTGATGGTCCTTTTTTCTAGGAATTTGTCCAATCCCTTCTGAAAGGCATTGAGGCTTGATTTCCCAACCAATGTCATTGGAGCAGACCCTACATCCATTCTGCAAAGTCCAACTCTCACTAGCACCAATGTTTCCTGCTCAGAAGCAAGCTAGAGGCATTCCTAGCCTAAATTGAATGGAACTACAGTATTCTGTTTCAGCAGGGAGTATCATACCGGATCCTCAATCTCATTTGAAGCTGCAGTCCTCAGTACTTAACATTCTGCACACTTGAGCACACATGATTTGCTTCTCAAATGCTGCAGATGTAAATAACCTTAAGGGAATTTTAACATCTGAAAAACACACACATATGCAAGACAATCAGCAGGTTTTACAATGCATTTTTCAACAGGGGGCTTGGCATTTGTATTCCACTTTCTTTAGGGAAAAGCTTACATGAATACAATGAGTTTGCTTGGGACAAAGTGCTATTTGCTTATACTAATTAATTAAACATTGTTCTTTACATTATTCTGACCACTGTGATAGCAGTTAGCATTGTTAGCAACTAGAATATTTTATTACTCTATCCACAGTGTGCAGGAAGATCTGGCCTTTCTGCTGATGCTCCACCAGCATGGACCTTTGTGTAGAATTGCCATAATTCACATCCACAAAATTGGATGAGACCCTCTGTCCTATTTGCCAGGATTTGAACACAACCCCCCCCCCCCAAATTGGGATTGTCCCAGTTTTTCAGGACATATGGCAACCCAGCCTTTGTGTACTCTCAGTGTATCATTTAGGGATGCAGTAAGGCAGGTTGCACTTGCCACCAGTGGCCAGCTCTAAAGGCTTGTGCTCCATAAAGATAAAGGGCAAGTATACTGACTTCTATATCCTATCTTTTCTTTCTGTCTACCTCATTCTCTGAGAGCACAATTTTAACCATATCTACTCAGAAGTACGGTAAGCCCCATTGTGTTCAATGGGTCTTACTCCCAGGTAAGAGCGTTTAGAATTGCAGCCTTACTTCCCTGTCTTATCCTTTCCCTTCTGCCACTGGTGCAGCCATGCCAAAATTGGTCATGCTACATCCAGTAGGAGAAGGGGTGGATCTGGAGGATTTGGAATTGAAATTAGGAGTAGCTTATTTTGGTAAATCCTGTACCCTTTGGAGATATGTGGCATGTCTTACACATGGGATTATCTCTCATCACTCCGAGTTTAGGCAAACCTAATTCAAAATCTCAGCGGTAAACCTACCAACTTGTAGGGTCTGGACACAGACTTATAGCCAGGCTATGCCCTGAACCAACAACTTGAAAACTTATGTATTTGAATATGCTAAATAAAAAGAACAGATCAGAAAAAACTGAAGTGAAAGAGAGAAAACCCTTTAGTCATCAAACGCTAATTTTAAGAATTCATTATAAATCAGACTTTTACTATAATAATATTTTATTCTAATACTAGTGAAAACACATCCATGATGCAAGAGTAAAATTCCCCCATATTCCATCCCCCACTGTGCATCAACCCCCCTGCTCATTAGTTCCCCATGCACATCATCCACAAATGTGCATCATTCTCCTGTGCACATCATCCCCCATGCTCATCCACCCCCATGCACCACATCCACAAATGTGCATCATCCTTCCCAGTGCAACCCCCCTCCCCCGTGAACAACATCCCCCCAAGTGCACCGGGCATTGAGCACCAAATTTGCTGGATACTGGTCAGACTTCCATGTTAAGTATTGGATAAAAGACACTTTGCACCCCCTTTTTAGCACCTTAAGGGTTAAATTTCTCAACATCGGTTCTTAGTGGGTGTTGTTGTCACAGAAGGAAGACCCTCCCCAAATTTCATACTTCTCAGTCCAGGGGTTGGGGCAGGGCTTGGATCAGTCAGGGATTTTTCAATGTAAAGTATAGGAAGGAAAATGCGTTGTGACCCTTTTCACCCCCTTCCAGTTGAAATTTCTAAAAACCAGTTCTTATTGGGTGCCTCCATCATGGAGGGGACATCGTCCCCAAATCAGTCAGTGATTTTTCAGTTTTTTAGAGATAGAGAGAGATAGAGAGATGGAGAGATAGCTAGCTAGATTGACTGATTTTCCTTCTGGGTAGACATGCATAGGCTCTAAAGCTGATATTTTATTCACGTTTACCATTGACTATAATAAGCCGTATTTCAGAGTAGACCTGCCTAGGGCTCTGTGTCTGCAGTCCTATCAACACTCTCTTGGGAGTGAGCACCACTGAGCAGAAGGGGACTTACTTCCATGTAGATACGCAGAGGATAGTGAAACAGGCTGCAATCCATACTTTCCTGGAAGTAAGTCTTCCAGGGACTTATTTCCGAATAAACATAGAGTATTGTCTGGTCTGATGTCATTTCCAGTCATGACATCACATTCACATCCCAGTAAGTTTGATAGGGAGTCCTGGACAGATTTTAAAGTTTGAAATGGGGTCCCTAGCTGAAATTCCTGAGTACAAATGCTCTAGGAGATGTGCAATGTTGATATCAAGTCATCACTTGATGATATCAAGTCATCACTGATGACTGATGATGTAGTATATCAGGGTTTTCACTGGCATTGGTTAATGGGAGGACTGCACTGGTGTGAATTTACTTGGGCTCTTGTTTCTGTGTCCCTAATGTGTTTGTATAGTTTTAATATATGACAGATGTCACATCAATATTATCCCTTAGATTCTCATCTAAAAATAGCCTAATTTGCATAAATTAAAAATGCAGGTCAAATTGACCCACCTGGGAATCTAAGGGTTATACTGAGGGAGCATCATCACCAATGCAACTTCAGCACAGTAAGCGATGCAAGCATAGCAAATAAAAATCATGCACTGCATAGTATTCAGAGTACATGAGGCACAAACATGGGTTCTAATGTTGAATTAAGCTTCACAATTTTGTCACCTTTTAAAAAGTGTTTTTAGCTCTCATGGCACTGCACAATCATGGGAGTAAACAAAAGATGCCTGAAGAATTAACTGATTTGGCAGGGACTTCAAAGTATCTTTTTTGTCCTATTTTTTTCCATGTCTCCTATTCTCTAATCCGCTTTCAGGCTTTGTCATTCATAAATCTCTTCTTTCCTTACTCATTCCCTAACAGTTTCTCAAAAATATTTGTTTCTGCAAAATATTACAGCCAAGATTAATTAAGGAAATTGACCAAAATGTTTTGCTTCTGTTCTTGCTGTTTTTAATTGCTACACAATATAGAGATTATTTTTGCCAAGTTGAAAGGAAATAAATGCAACTGAGCCATGTCCCATTAGGAATTCAAATAAAAAACACTGATGTTTATAAAGAAATCATTTATAACCTCTTCAGCTCAATAGAAAATCCATCCCCACCCAAGAATTAAAACTACAAAACCATTCCTTATACTCAGGAACTTATTCAGGCTTGGGTGAAATTTCCTGGCAAAAAAAGACTACCTGATTTGTATTGTGAACCTGGGAAGAAACATATCATCACTATGCACAACATAAAAAGAAATGCAGAATAATTTATTCCTGAATATCCCAGTATTACCATTCTCAGCAGTCAATACAGGTACAACCTTGTTATACATGTTATAAATTTCACTTGCACTAAAGAAGACTTATGAAGAGGATCCTTCCGTCCCTTGGCAATCCTGTTACCCTGGAAAATATGTGCCTGAAGGGTTGGTGAACCTCTGGACCAGATTTTTTTGGGACAAAAAGAATAGCAGAGGGAAGGGAAAGGTAGTGAAAACCACCTTCCTGCTTGAGCAAATGGTATTTCTTTTATTTGATGAAGTATTACAGCAGTAAAGATATAGCCAAATGTGTAGAAAGATATACACATAGGAAACTAAATAAGTGGATAGGCAAACATGGTACAGTCCAGCAAGGCTTCATAATGTGCTTTACTGGTTTGTAGCTTTCCACTAACTGACAACCTTGAAGAGGAACACAGCTTCTACCATACACTGGAAGGAAAGTAAAGATATTTTTTGATGCCCTTTTGTGAACAATAGCCTCTTCTGTTGATGCAAGCAAGAAGAAAAGTTTGAAAACTTAGAACAAAACTTCTTCTGAAAGTGGCCCATGAACCCACTTGGCTAATTGTCATTCACCAAGTGTGCATCTCACAGCACATTCTCAGCATGTTGTTCAAGCAGCTATTAATGAATTCTGCAGTGTGCACTGATCTGCTATAGCTTCCTTTCGATTTCCAGTAATGGCAATTTTTTAAAAAGAAGGACCAAAATGTAAGGTGTGCTAGGAGGAGATAAGTTGCTCTCAGAATTGTAATTTCAATTATAGTTAATAATCTGCACTGACAGAATTGTCAGGGCTTCAAAGAACACTTGTGTAAGCAAAAGATTTTTTTTTCTTTTTGCATCAGCAGTGTTCATTGTAAAATAAAATAAAGCAAGTTGCAATGATGAGCCACACTTCTAACTGAAGATGGTGCTGAGTCCAGGAGAATAGAAGAAATTTGCTGATATTAGTTCCCACTGGGCCCAGCAGGTCTTGCTACACTGTTGACTTTGACTTTATGGCACATATGGGGAAAACCCAGAACAGAAACCGACAGAAGGTAGGTTAGTTTCCTGAGTTCTGGTTACATTCTTCGAAAAATTCTTCGAATACCTTACAAAAAAAAGATTACATCTGCTGAATGTAACAAAACATGGCATTTGCCATTAAATACTGTAAATGTTGCAATAATCAAAGCAACTGGAAAGGAAACAGGACAATCCAGCCAAAATTCCTTTGATTTTCAATGAGAACAAACTGCATGTTCAAATATCTCCCCTCAAAATCAATGTGCTCAATAATGCTATCTTGACATGTCCATGTATTTATCCTGTTGCACCGAGATGCAATTTCTGCCTCTTGTATCATCTGAAATCTTAACACCCCCCAAAGACCTGTACTATATGGCAGTGTTTCCATACATTTGTCCATCACCATACCAGTTTTAGACCACCTGTTAGAAATACCACTGGAAATAACTAGTGATGACATAATTACCATTACTTCTGGGTTGGGAGACTGGATGCAACATGATAAACATCATTAAGAGGCTCAAGGTGGACAGGAGGGCTTTCTCGAGTGTGAAAAAGCATGCTTTGAAGTTGTGACTGCTGAGTCAAGCCTCCTATCACTGTTTGTTGAGACACCAGCAGGGCCAGGCAGCAGGGGTTTGGGGGTCCAAGGGGTACTAGCAGGCACCACCTCAAGTACCACTGGTGGTACCACGCAAGTACCACTTCTGCTTGAGAAATGCAAGCCTTTCTGAACTTGGATCTTTATTGGAAGTGCTCATTTTCTGAGATAGGGATTTTATTTTTTTCAAGGTTGCAACATGGAGGCTCTCATTGACCTGTGAAATGTAATTTACTAAGTGCGTTTACATGACAATAAAATTATACAACTCTAACCAACAGCTTTGTAGTTAATTGGTTTTAAAAATAAGGTTTTACTTTAATTTAATGCATTTTATGATTCCAGAGCATGCATATCAAACATCATTTTGAACATAATGATAGTTTTATTTACCCTCCAGGATTGTAAAACAATTCCAGTGGCAGTGCGGCCATGGCTTAATCAACTACAGGTGTGGTGTGGATGCTCACCAGCACTTGGGTCTGAGCCGTCTTGTTCAGAACTGGAATTGTTGGGAATTCTAGACAAAATATGTTGCAATAAGAGGCTTTTAGATATTACATGGGGAACATCTAAAAGATTTTGCCTGGGTTTCCTTTGCCCTGTTTTCTGGTGGCCATTGATTGACCGTCTTTAATTTATGCATGGCTAACGAAAGGAAAATGCCCTGTGAGAGTAGGGCATTTGTCCATCAAACAAGAAAAATGAACCCCACACTTATGTAAAACTGTCAACCAGAAACACAAGTTCATCCCCTTAGATGTGCCTTGATACCCTTACCAATTTCAGAGGTGTGATAAATAAAACATTTTTATTTTGCTATGGAGGTCATTATGAATAGATTTGATTGTATTTCAGCTTCTGCGCATTCAAAAGAAACAGCTCTACAATCAATCAGCTTCTACAGTAGAGCCTTTGAGTATGACTACATCCCATTGAAAGCCATACCATAAAGCCAGTGCTGGTAGCTTTAAATTATTATACAATTTAAAGCTCATGTAACAAACGCCTCACGTAAAGTATGTTCCATGTAACAAAAAAAAAATTTCTCTAGGATTCTGCTTCACATAACAAACTGTGCTTCACATAACAAACACACTCGTTGGCAGTTGGGTTAGATGTACTGGCTGGCTGCCCTTTTAAAAAGTGTCAGGGCTGCCTAGCACGCCTGCCCATAGTGAAAGCAACACTTCCATGCTGTTCCTCCTGTGGCCAGGTGTCCGCTGGGCAGAGGGAGAGAAGAGCAGTGGAGAAGAGGGAAGCAGCTCAGGGCTGGCCAGAAGGGAGCAGGGGAAAGAGAGGCTCAGGATGGAGAGAAGGAGAAAATGGGGAGACATTTTGAAAGTGTCTTGGATTGCAGCCTCCTAACCATGTCTACGCAGAAGTAAGCCCCACTGTGTTAAATGGGGCCTATTCCCAGGAAAGTGTCTTTAGGACTGCAGACCATGGCTGCAATCCTAAAGACACTTTCCTGGGAGTAAGGCCCATTGAACACAATGGGGCTTACTTTTGAGTAGACATGGTTAGGATTGTGCTCTAAGTAGACTTCATAGGATCATGCACTTTGAATGCATGTTTTGAATTCAAATCCAGTGTTTTGTCATCATTTTCACATCCAGATAATATATATGAATATTTTTTTGGTTCTGGAACCAATCGTCTGAGTTTCCTTTATTTCCTATGGGAAAATCTGCTTCACGTAAAGAATGTTTCATGTAACAAACACACCTCCGGAATGAATTAAATTTGTTACGTGACGCGCCACTGTATTAACATCATCATTATTATATAGAATACTAAGTATTAACCTGACTATGTGCATTAAGATCAGACAATATGCCAAACAAAGAGCCCAGTTCTATTCTCACCACCACTGTGGAGCCAAAATGCTGCAGCATTCAGATAGTTTCTGATGTCTCTTCTGGGTAAGGGAACAATAGTACCATATTGACCTTTACTGTGGCAAGCCTCTGTATGGACAAGTCTACTCAGACCGTGGTGACCATGAGACTAGAAATTCCCAGACATGTCCTCCTTTAAACATTTTGTCTGGGTGTCTGTTATGTTCCCTTTAAGCTCATTTCTTCTACACCCAGCCACTACCAATAAGGCTCTGAGGAACACTGCATAGGAATCAAACTGAGGGACCCACCTAATGAGCTCCTGAATGCCAGACAGTCAGGAATACGGAGAAGCAAGAGAGAACAACTTGCATCTCCACTTTTCCTGTGCAGGTTTCTTCAGAGAGTTCAGGCAGGATTCAGATCCACACTTCCTGCTTTGGAGTGGTGGTGTGCATTTTTGCAAAGCTCTTGAAACCCCTTTAAGGACTGGGGTTTTTTGGGAGACTTGAAATGTGCATTTTTGCAAAGGTTTTTATATGTATTACTATAATACTGTTTTAATCAATATATAGTGTTTTGTCATGTCCTACATTCTCCTTGAATGTCCTACATTTTGGGGTGCCTGGCCCTCTTTTACAGTTTTGAGTATATGATCCCCTTGACTTGGATCAGTACAGGATTTGGAAAGGAGGTTAGAATTAGGCTTCCCCCAAACATGCCCCCACCCCACACCAAATCTGCCCATTTTCTGCCCAACACGGTCCTCTTTAGCCCTCCCCTCCTTTTTACCTTTGGTGGTAGACATTTCCTGATCTGCTGATGCCTGCAAGAAAACTCTGGCTTTCCCACTAGCATTTCTACAGTGTGCTACTCAGCGCTCAGCGGGAGCACCTTTTATGACTGGCGTTGGCTGTTTTACAGCAATCAGCACCAGCAGAAGAAACACATCAATATCAGCTGTCCCAGATAGCATTGGGCTGTCAGTACAAGTTCTGTTCCCTGGATTGCAGCAGATCCTGTATATGTCTACTCAAAATTTTGATCAGTGCAGCTTATGTCCAGGAAAGACGTAGAGCCCAAGGTTTGTCTAATTGGTAGTAAATCCTATGATAATCAATGGGGTTTACTCCCAGGTAATAAGAATAAGTAGAAAGGATTGTAGCCTTAGGCTGCAATCCTAAAGACACTTTTCTGGGAGTAAGACCCATTGAACACAATAGGGCTTACTTTTAAGTAGAAACTGTTAGGATTTTGCTCTTAGTGTCCAAGAAGACAAGGGTGGCCATCTATATTCCAAACTTGACTCATATTAAGTTGTGTAACTTGTAGAACATTTCTATAGGCTTTCACTTGATATTTATGTCAACTCTTAGGTGCTTCTTTCCTAACCTTTGATCATGAATTAGTTAATTAAGCTTCTGTACACCTCATTTCTTTGAAGAAATGTCTGCTTACATCAGAAAATGCATAATCCATTCTGAAACATGCCTTCCAGATACATCTCCTTTTGCTTTGATTTGTAATATCTAAACCAGTTTCCACTCCAATGTTTTGCTATGTTGCACTTCTAGGGACATAGTTAAAATTAAAAAGAGGCTTGCAACAGGTGTTTCTACCCCACTCTGTATTATGAAATTATTGGGGAGAGCCCAGACCTACTAGCACTGCAGAACTGGCTGCAGGTTAGTAAAAACAAAAATTCTTCCATCCCCAGAAGCATCCAGGTACAAGTGGGGGCAAGGTGTCCATAGTGTGGCTTGGCAACACCATGAGGAGTGGTAGGGCAGAGGGTCCCTGAGCTAAAGGAAGCCCCAGCCAGCCTCAAGAAGAAGCAAGGACAAACTCTAGGTGCCAAATTATGGGCGCAATCCAGAGTAACTACAGGGAGTCCTTGCTCCGGTGTAAGAACGATTTGCTCTGGATTGCAATATGAATGTCCTATAGGTTTTCACTAGGTGGTGCAGTAACTACGGGTGCACGTAAAGTCTCTTACGTGCTCCTGTAGTTACTCTGGATTGTGGGGTTAGGAAACACAAGCAGGGTGCCTTTAAGTGGACCAGGCACTGCAGTTTCAACTATTCATGAAGGATTCTGGAAGAAACCCCTGCAGATAAAGGGACACACCTGTATATTTATTTGGTACTGCTCAACCTTCTTGTTATATATGAAGTGTGTTTCAGAATTCCTCCCCTACATCTTGTCAGTTTCTGGGAATGTGTGGAACATCTTCTAAAGCAATTCAAGTAGCCAACTAACATGACTATTTTTTTTTCTTGTTATATACATCACAAGTGTGACCTGATTAGAAACTTCCAAAGTTTCTTTCAATTTTGCTGTTGGTCAGATTTGTTCAAAACTATCCAATTTACTATTTTGAGACATGGACAACACACCATCAACAAGGATGAAAACGATCACTTGGTCTTATACTGTAGCTGTTCACACCCTTTTTAGCTTCAATTTTTAGACTCACAGGGGTAAGAATTAGGAGAAACAAAAGATATAGCAAAGCATTAATAGCCTTGATAAAAGAGCATTTCTCCGTACAGTTCTAGTTTATATCCATCAGTCTATCCATTTAATTAACATGAAAACATTAAAAGATTATTGCAAGCTTTCATTGAACCATTTGATAGATAAAAGAGTAATACATGGGGGATGAAATAAAATTATTAAATTTAAAATTATAAAGCATCTTGCCTGATTCCCTCCAGGAATGTCCATTTATTCTTTTCAGTGTTGATGATGGCTTATGCCTTGGAACCCACATAAAACTATCATGTCTTTTGTTCATTAAAAGCAAATTATTACTGAGTTGAATAATGATGGGCTTTTATTTAGGAGATGGTGTCAAGCTGAACGGCATAATTTCTGGAGGGTTGTAAATCTTGTCACAGTGTTTGTTGAGAGAAAAACAACCTCAAGTTCTGAAGAACAAATTCTTCTAGTTGTCCATTTGGTAAAGGGGTTTTTAAAATAACTAGATGGGAAACCAATTCAAACACACAGGTGTTACCATATTTTGAGCTGCTTTTGTCATTGCCAGTTACTTCTAATTAGTACAACAAATAGTAGGACCATCTGAAGTGATATGGTGGAAGATAAACATTGAAGCACTCTTCTAGATTAAAAATTGCCAGGATTTTCTGAAACATATGTGTTGTCACTAAAATGCTCATTGATACTTACCACTTCCAGTGTTCCTTTAATCTATGTATTACTATAGGTACAACCAATTTAGGCCATCACAACTCAACCATCTCCTCATTGCCATGATGTGAGGAAGTTGATGCATGTCTGTGCACTGGCCTAACTTCCCCAGGAGTGGTGTCAACGTGCCTTACAACAGTTTTGCAACACCCCCTGGCCAGCATAGGATTTGTGCTGGCCTAACCAGGGTTTGACTGTGAATTGAATTTTGTGTGTGGATCACTATCACAGATCTGACAAACGCATTTGGGCTCGTGTAATTCTATTGCTGTTTTGCCTCTTGTAGAACCATAGCAGTCTTATTAACAGGTGATGGAGGATGAACAAATGAAGTGCAATGGATCCAAATGTGTCCCTTATTTCAAACCACAGATCTTCTTTTAAAGCAGTGGATTTCAACCAGTGTGCTGTGGCGCATTGGTGTGCTGCAGATAGTCCTCAGGTGTGCTTTGGGACTTTGGAGAAAGTCATTTATTAATAGGAAAAAATAGGGGATTTGAAAGGCCTGGTGTGCCTTGTCAATGGTAAAAACAAGTGATGGTTGACAATTTCAGTTGACAACCTTGACAATTTCAGTGCCTTGTTAGGATGCCATGAAATGGCAAAAGGTTGAAAATCACTGTTTTAAAGTATAAAAATGGAGCACAAAATGTTGAAAATGACAGTTGAGTGAAATTTCAACTCAGAGAACCTAACTCTGGTTCATTTAGCAACAGTCATTGTTCACAGATAACTCACCATCAATTGTCAGCAGGCCTCAACAAAATTGACTGGGAAGAATGCATCAATCCCATTAATACCACAATCCATAAATAAACATTTTCACCTCAGACACTTGGTTCTCCCCCCAGCACTTCAAGGTTTAGCTTTCTGAGTTACAGGTTTCCTGACCCAACAACAGGTCCAGATATAACAATCACCGGCTCCACCACAACACCTAGATGTGGTGACAGGAGGCCAGAAAATGTGCATATGTTTCTGACTGATATTTTAAATCCCATTTGGAAGCTGCGATTATGAACTACTCTAATTGAAAAGTGGTACCGTATATAAATATTCTTAATAGTTTCAATATCATATCAGATCTTCTGATTCACTTCAACATGAACAGAATCTCAGCATGAACAGAATTTCAGGCCTTCACAAAAAATACCTTCACCCACATTATGTGAAACTTCCATTTTTAAAAAACATTTTATAATAAGCCAATGTTATGGATTGTGCACATTTCTTTGCTACAGGATATTTGAGGCGGATTCCTTATTATACTAGGTGACCCAATTAAATGATGACATGTTTTCTTTGTCTAACTATAATTGAACATCTCGTCTTTCCTGATATGTAGAATTTAATTGTTTGAAGCACTTTTGGTAAAAGAATAATCTTCTTAATGCCACAATGTTGGGTTTGCTTGTTTTTGTTTCAACTTTTTTATTACAGTTCTGCATATGTAGGCTTGACAATTGACCAGGCCAAACAGATCACCAGGGATTGCTCACAATGGAAATCAATTGTCAGTGAGTTGCAGAATCCACTGGCAACTACAGCATCATATGGGCTGAGGACTTTGCTGGCTGCCAGCTCAGGGCTTAAGGCAAATAATGCATATAGAGGCTGCTGAAATCCCAGACGTTTACATAGTTGTAAATGGTATTGGGTAGCGCTAAATTATACTTTAATTATAAGAGAGCAGGCAAAATCTGATTGACAGTAGATTCAGGACAGACTAATAAATGTGTTTATTCCTTTTAACAGAATTAAGGTGCAATCCTAGCCTAGGCCAGTAAAATGGATTCCCATGGTGATGTAGGGGGGGAAGCGTATGTCTGTGCATGGCCTAAAACTCCCCCCAGGAGTGGTGCACAAGTATCTTGCAGCACTTTTGTGACACTCCCAGGACAGCACGGGATTTACGGTAGGAACTATTCCAGCCTAACTGGGGATTAGGATTACAGCCTGAGTTTATTGAAAATTAGTTAACATAATTTGCTGACACACATGGCAGTATATCCACTGAGGTTGAACATTTTTTGAGAGTTTCATTTAGAGCAGACGTATTAGTGGCTATTAGTCCCAGTAGTGAAATGAGCCTCCATGTTCAATGATAGTTCTCCTCTGAATACCAGATGCTAGGAATAACAATCAGTAAGGGCAGCACACTAGGACAACCTGGAGGAACGCCTCATATTCCCCCAGCTTTCATGCTATGGCAGTTACTTGACATTCAGAGCTTCAACTACCCACAGACTTGGACTGGAAGAGAATAACTGGATGGTTAATTTGCACAAAGGTCTGTCATTGACCATGCTGCCTTGGTACACTGATTAGAGAAGTGTCAATGCAGAAACATAGGAAGAAACACTTCTGTTGAGTCACACTGTGCCCTGACATGCAAACAGACCATCTCCATAATTTAAACACTTTCCAGAGCACTGCTACCACATATTTTAAAGGGGAAAAAATGACAATTCATACAGGACGGCATCCATAATGACTGGTGTTATGTATGTTTCGGGAATCCATTTCTGAATACAAAAATCATCATGGGTCTCAGGATTAGCCTGCCAACTGCTGGAAGACTCTAAGCTAACAATGTTCAGAAAAGGAAAAAAAGTGAGTTTTCATGCTCTCCTTTTCCCTGAAGCAGACAGTTTTCTTTTGTCTCCGTGAGTCATACCATAATTGTTGTTGTGACAGATAAGGAAATGTGAAAAGCTGGACTCTCTGGGGAAACAGAGGCGTACAAAGAGAATAGATTTTATTTATTAAAAATATAAATAAAATGGAACAGTTGGCTCTAAAAATGAAGCTGGGAAATTACTATCCATTTTGTGGTACCAGAAAGAATTAAAATCCACAGTTATGCATCGGACAATACTCCATGTCAAATAATGTGAATGCAAGGATGTTTAGAAGACATCGTGCTCAGTGGGTGACTTGACCTTTTGGTACTTCATGCAGTCTAGAGGGACAGAAGGTCAACAGCTTCATACCCACTCAGTTGTAGAGAATACTTACCACTTTAATTTCAGATATTGGTGTGTTTTCTAACAGAATTTTCTAAGAGTCCTTTCACAAAACCTCACTGGAACTACTCGTAATTTTCCATAATGTGCATTGATCAAATATGAGACATATAATATGCAGGAGGTCTGGTCTGGAGATGGAGCTATTGCCTTGCCTGAAAAAGCTAATTATCTCAGCTTGAGTCTTGCCTTGGATGGGGACTAGAAGCAACTGGCCAGACTCAAGGGACCATAGAGGAGGCAACTGATGTGGTCTGGATAACATCCTGAGAACTAGCCCGAGGCATGTTTTGCAGTTGTCTGAGAAAGCTTGGAAAGCATAAGAGTTCTGAAGCCAGGACAACAACTGCACTGTGAAAAAAAAATCTGGAGAAATATTTATTATTTATTTACTTTATTTTTATCCTGCCTTTTTCTATAGATGACACAAGGTGGCTCATAGAGGAGTCTATGAGAATGAAATACTAAGCAATTGGTCAAATTTAGGCTGGCCTAACTCAGCACTTGGTGATTTGGGAGGTTGGCATGTGCACTGGCCTAATCCCCCCAGGACTGGGGCAGAAGTGCCTTACAGCACTTTGTGACATCCCCAGGTCAGCAAAGTACCTATGCCAGGGCTTACGCCAGCCTAACTGGAGTTTAGGATTGCACCCTGAATTTCTTTTTTAAAAAGATTTATAAATAAAGGTTTAAATTACCCATGTAAATCACCTTGAAAATATGAGTCTTGAGTCTACAAGAAAGATGGTATATAAATTTTATAATAAATATATTGAAACAGATCCAGGTTCAACATGACCCTCTTTTGTTTTATGACTTACCTTCCTAAGGTGATTAACATAAGATTTAAGGCACATGCAGTCAAGTGCACCGTTTGGTGGTGTGAGAAAAAAAATTCTGCAAATTTGATGGAATCAAAGCAATCTGGCAGATTTTTTCACTGCCGATGAAATTTCACTTGAAGTGTAAAATGAATACTAAAAATGCTGCCAAGAAAAAAATATGTCAGAATCTCCATCAAAGGAGAATTCTTATTATTCTATATGGAGTGGTGTACCATGTGTAATGTTGATTTAATTAATTCTGGTATCACAAAGCTGATAGTAATTCTCCAACATCAATAAAATAAGTGGAATTTCTCAGAGGCTATTCACAGCTTCATAATGTGGCACTTAATTGCATCTTGACCTGTGCCTGACATGAGATTAACAAAGACATGACGCAGCACCCCTACAGATCTTGGCAGTAATTTGTCTGACAGAAAGTTTAATTATTTCTCAGAGACTATGAACCTTATGCATAGGTAAAGAAACAACTTTGAATGAGTATGCCATAAAAGGGGATGGGATTCACAAAGAAAGGAAGCCTCTGCTGAGCACAGGCATTCATTTTTAAAACCAGAGGAAACAGATATAGGGCACAATCCAGAGTAACGTTGGGAACAAGTAAGAGACATTAGGTGCACCCGTAATTACTGTACCACCTAGTGAAAACCTATGGGAAATTCATATTGCAATCCAGAGTAACTTGTTCTTACTCTGGAGCAAGGACTCCCGACAGTTATTCTGGATTTCATCCATAGTACAAAAAGGCACCATTTGTATCCATTCCCATTTCTTTTAAAATGAGTTTACCATGCACCATGACATAGATGTAGTGCCACTTCAACTTGTCTATGCTATGTCAGTGTTCAAGTTGGCCTAGAATATTGACAAGTTATCACCACATTATTTTCTCATATACTCTGCCTTGGCATCTCCATGGTCGTTTTCTTGTATTTATGCCACTTGGGTAGTCAGTGTAGATCCCAGTTAGATCACCATCATGCAATTGAGTCCTTGCATTTTTTGAACCCATATAACAAACAGCATTGTCATGGGACTGAGCAGAAAAAAATATAGATGTTGCCATGAAATATAAGTGGTTACTTATGATCAGCACAAGGGAAAGAATCAGAAAACCAAAGCCCTTGGATAGTAAGTAATCATAAACATTCTTGTCTTGTTCCCTGCCCTTCACTATCCCCATATTGAAAGGATGTCAAAATAAATCTGAACCAAGCAAGAAGAAGCTGCTCTTTGAATTTAACAGAATGTGTTGATGTACCATCTGGATAACACATGTAACAGTGTTAAGCATATGAAAGAGTTTGGTCTGCTGAATCCTGCAATATTTCACAGTGTTAATAACTCAGCAATATATAAGACATCAAATATTGTTGGTTAAAAAAATACCTCTGAGATTATGGGTCAGTGCTCAGTGTTGCTTTTCGTTCCAACTTCAGCATCTCTGTTGGTGATAGGAGATGAGGAGGAGAGGAGACGTCTGGCACTACAACAGAAACCACCTGTGATAAGGATGTTGATCATGCAATGTTTTCTCTGCAAGACATCAAAAACAGTAACACAACACTGAGGTTGCCAAAATTTTGATATAAAAAAGAGAATTAGATGTTAGCTCTTGCATGCTTATTTGAATTCACATTGATTTTTGCTCACGGTAAAAATCACTGTAAAAATTCAAATTAAAAGGTTAAAAGGAATTGGGCTACCCATTAAATTAAGCTTCCCAGAATAATAGTTGCTTCAGGCATCATGACAAATAAAGGCAGGCAAATCTGCTTTTTTAAAATTGTTGACCTAAATTGGTTGGTAAGTTGATAATGGTGTGGTTTAAAATATTTATACAGAACAGATCAATATTGGACGTGAAAAAGTTTTTAAATTAAATCTTAATGACCCAAATAAGGAATTGGCTTCTATATTTTACTTAAAATTCAGAAAAAGAAATTGATTTCTGTCATTCATAAAGCACTTTTCTAGGTGGATGTATTTAAAGTAGCTTTTAATTAATCAAAGTTAGAAAAGAGCATCTTCCTCATACTGCAGAATGTGTTATAGTCTCAATTAACACAGTTAAAGCATCCAGTAACTCTGATAAGTATTTTGCTTTGCAATTTCTTCCACTGAATATGCTTTCTGACCTTTCTTAATGCTTTCTCTTCAGATTGTTACAACAACTTAAATGTCACCAAGAGGTTTTCGCATTAGCAAACATGAATCTTACATAAGAGCAACATGTTCACCATTATGATGGGTGATGAGAGCATGCTGTGTACTGCAAAAGCCCCGCACGGGGAACAATATGTCTCTCTGCCAGTCCACTGCATTGTGCCATTGGTGCCAGAAAAGGGGGCAGATATTGCTCTCATTGAATTAATATTCCCACAGACAGAATTGTACTTTTCTCATAAAAAAGAATGTCAAGCATTCAGTTATATAGCAGGGAACAAAGCAATGGCTGTTGAGGTAACATTCGGGCAAAGTTGGGTAGACATGCTTATCTCAGACGCAGCTATCTTGAGTGTCAAAAGATTTGGGCACTACCATCTTGGATCTCATGAGATCCAAGATGGTGGATGACCAAAATAAGGTATTACTTAGAAATAAAAAAGCCGGCAGAAACTTATTTCCTATCTTTCATAAAGCACTTTTCTACATGGATATAGAAGATGAGACTGCAGGCATGTTATGACTCAGGTATACTAAGGATCACTGTAGAACAGTGATGTGTTCCCCTTTACCTATCCCTGTGGTCACTTTTTATCTGGAACAACAGTAAACATGAGGGCAGGTGAGCCACGCACATATATGATCAGCATAGTCTCAAGAAGCCCTCTTGGAGCACAGTCCTAATCATGTCTACTCAAAAGTAAGCTTCATTGTGACCCTGGAACTTACTCCCAGGAAAGTGTCTTTAGGATTGCAGCATCAGTCACCTCCACTTGGCAATGAATGAACAAGGCACTAAAATGGTTATAGCACACCATCAGTTCTTTGACAATTGACAAGGCATACTGTGCTACCAATGGGGAGCTCACAACTCCCAATGGCCCTATAAATGACCCAAATTCCCATGACACACCAGTGTGCCACAGCACAGTGGTGGAAATGACTGCGTTAAATACAAAAGAACCATCACTTAGAAGGTGACTTATCTCAAGAAGACAAGAAGATTATGGCTGCAATCCAATATGTATTTAACATATTTTTAGCAGTACGAAGCATTGAACATAATGGGGCTTACTTTTGAGTAGACATAGTTAGGATTGCACAATCTGTCTGCAATCCTAACCATATGTTCCTGGGAGTAAGTACTATTGAACACAAAGGGACTTATATAGTAGACATGCTTAGGATTGCACTATTTCCAGTATTTAAAAATGCGTATCTTGCATTTCCCCATAACCATGTAGCATCCCAAGTGTCAAAATAAAATAAGAGTAAAAAAAATAAATAAGAGTAAAAATGGAAAGAAAACTGCAGTTTATACATTGTTTGTATTTCAGAAGGTACTCATTAGTGGGCCAGCCCTGGATCTAAATGAACTACTTAACCTGTTTGCTTTTAACCTGTCCCTAACCCCTGCTAATTGGACAAGAGACACTCTTTCAAGTGGGTGCTCCTCTTTTATTTAGCAGGGGGAGAGTAACTGTCCCTACACACCCCAGCAATGTCTGTCCTAGTGGCTTCTGCTGGTGTTCTTTAGCATTTTAGATTGTGAGCCCAGGGACCCATTAGCTACTAATTTTTTTCATTTTCTTGTAAACAGCTTTGTGAACTTTTCAGTTGAAAAGCAGCATATAAATACTGTAGATAGATATTTTACTGTTACATTTTGAACCTGTTTACTGGCATGCAATGTGAGAAGTCCTCAGTCTCGTACTGTTCCACCAATTTGTTATATAACCAAATCTATTCCAGAGATAATCCCTATCTTTAAATCCACTAACATAGGATCTACTAAAATGTAGAGAAAATTCTACAGTATAAGCCACTTTGAGCCTATGAAGAGAGCTTATGCCCAACCCTAAAGTGTGATAGGTAACCAACATTTATTGCTCCCTAGTCAGGTGAGTCACACTAGACCAGTTGAGGTATGAATTGGGTTTTGTTCAAGGCTTTTGTTTTGTGCTGATACCATGTCATTAAGGGATTATAAAGAATATCTGAAGGATGAAGGCTATGCATGCTCCCTGACTACAGCTCTAGCCAGAACAGACAAACCAGTAGGACTACTTTCAACGTATCCAGAGAACTCTTTGGGGGAAGTTGTCAGGAGATGGCTGCATGATAAACCATGATGGAGACACCTTTACTAAACAAACTAACTAAAGACAAATGATCTCAGGGTGTTCATTTATTTCTCCATTACGCTTCTAAACCCATCATGAAATTCAGTGTAATATAAAAAGAAAAAGAAAAAAATTCAATGGATACTTCAAAGAGAATTTTTGAAAAACATTTTGAGGCTTGCCTGACTTGAAGCCAACTGAGTCCAAGTCATACATTTTTTAAACAGGAAGAGAGTGGAACAAAGCAGTCTTGTCACTTTCAAGATTGTCTGAGTGTGATTACCACAAGGCAGCTGTATAACATGCTGGACATGCTGGTTTTTCATGGGACCAATAATAATGAAATCTAGAGTGCAAACAGTATTGCACTGTGTTCAGTGTGCTTCATGTTATGTCAATCCTACAAAAACAAGAGGGGTTATCAAGGACGATACTTGGCAAACCACACTGCAATGCAGAGAGTTGCATTTTGATGGAACACAGGTTCAATATGTTTCTGTTTTCTATTGTTTTTACAACTTCTAGGGTTCTGAATATTTTATTTGCTGATAATTTTTCCACTGTATGGATATATTCGTATTTTAATACATTATTATGTTTGTTAGTTCATTGTAAGCAGCCTTAGACATTCCATTCGTTTGGGAGGTAAGGCAAGATTAAAGTGTAAGCTATTATCTTTTTAAATGAACACATAAGTCAATGGAAAAAATTGATAGAGTGACAATGATATTGTTAAGATTTTTTTTTCTTAAAAAATAACTAGACCTAGAAACCTGATGTATACACTCAATAAATAAAAAACCAAACAAGTATATATTCAATTTTTAACATGCTATATTTTTAATGTATCTTTTTTGTGCAGGGGTCTCCAAACCTTGGCCCTGGGGCCAGATGCGGCCTTCAGAGAGCCTCCATTTGGCAAGCCCTGTAATCCTCCAGAGGTGCAGGGAGCTCTGTTCTCCACACCTCGAGAGGGTATTCTGAGGGCAGCGAAGGCTGTACACACCTCCTGTCTCTGTGTATGGAAGTGCTTATGAACTGGTTTGAAGATTTCTCTCTCTCTTGCTCTTGCTCTCTCTCTTTCTCTCTCTGTGCTTTGGAAATAGTTTATGAACTGATTTGAATTCATTCATTCACACGTTCCGTAACTAATATATTCGTTTAAAATGTAAATCTATTCTTTTTTTTCTTCCAGCCCCCAACACAATATCTGAAAGACGCGGCCCTCCTGCCAAAATGTATAGAGACCCCTGCTTTAGTGGAATGTAGCACAAGTAACATTAGGGCAAAACAAAAGTGAGAATCCTCCACATAACAGCCTCAAAACCCTCCGAGCGGTGTCCAAGGACTGAGGACAGGGTGATCAGATGTCATAACTGCAAAAGAGGACAAGACCCTCCAAAAATGAAGGTCACCCAAGAAAAATGTAGGACATGACAAAAAAAAGCTAAAAAAAAAACTTATGTATATTGCTGATTTAAACAATATGCTGCAATTGTAACATCTAGTTGATTATAATTTATCTGTTGAGTTGTGACTGATTCTCAGGCACTTTAGGGATTGTCACTCTCCAAGCACTGTGGACTCTCTCAGCTTCCTTTCGTTCAATCAATTTCATGCTGGTGTTGGTCTTTACTGTGTCCAGCCAGTGCCTTCTATGGGCAAAATCCAGAGCAGTTACGGGTCTACGCAGTTATGTCACCCTCTAGTGTTATCTTATGGAAAGTCACCTTAACTGCACTGGAGCAAAGGGCTTAATTTGACTTTAGGATATGTGTCTTAGTTGCCTTCTTCTTTTTCCATTGACTTCTCTGAGCATGTGGAGTTAGACTTCCAGTTAAACTGGTCTAAGCCCTGGCATAAATCCTGTGCTGACCTGGGAGGTCACAAAAGTGTTGTAAGGCACTTCTGTGCCACTTGTGGAAGACAGTTTGGGCAGTGCATAGACATGTGTTTGCCTCCCTATATCACCACAGTAATGGGAAGACCTAGGAGTTGTGCCAGCCTAGGTTAGGATTCATCCTATATTACATATTTTTAGATTTAAAACTTAAAAGAAGGCCTCCGTCAGTCTTGAAAGACTATGGTATCGTGCTTGGTGCTGCATACGCTGCATGCAAAGCACAAAAGCTTTGCATGGGTTAGATTGTTAAGGAGGATAGGCTGTTACCCAAGCAGCAAATCTCCCCTCTCCACACCACTGAATTAGTCCAATGGAAAGGCAGAACCGATACGATTGGATCCAGCTGGCATTGCAGAGCTGGGCTCACCCTGTCTTGTGGGGCCGACCCAAGTCTCAAATCCTGGCCTGCTAGTTAACAGGCACAATCTTAACCACTTGCGCCACCCACAGCCCTAAAACTTATATGTAATTATATGTAATATAGGGTGAAATCCAGAATAACTACAGGGAGTCCTTGTTCCGGAGTAAGAACAAGTTACTCTAGATTGCAGTATGAATTTCCCATAGGTTTTCACTAGTTGGTGCAGTAACTACCATGTCTCTTACGTGCTCCCATAGTTACTCTAGATTGTTCCCTTAATTCAATACATCTAATTCATTAATTAGAAGGCATGCTGCCTGCTCACAAGGAAAAGGAAAATTTTTTCCAGGATGCAAGGCTAAAAAGAGGACATGTTCTTGAAAAAGAGGATATACGCAGTGGTGGGCACCAGCAGGTTCGCACCTACTCTATAGAACCGGTTCTTAACAAGAGATAGTACATATGAAGTTTAAAAATAGCCATTTAAAAGTGGCTGCCAGATGGACAGAGAACCGGTTCTTAATTTCTTTGAAGCCCATCACTGGATATACGGTCACTGGGTAGAAGATCCTGGGGAGGAGACAGTTTGGAGAAGAAGTTCTATCTTTTTCAGATAAATAGAAACTGGAAGTTTCCTGAATTCTTGCACAAAGAAAATTTCAGGAACCATCTATATTTGTAAACTTCAAGGAGGTGGGGGTTAACAAGAAGAACTGATAGAAAAAATTTAAACTTATTATTTTAGCCAAAGTGGCTGCATACTCAAGAGAACCCTTACTGTTAGGTCACCTGTAAATTGTTTTTTCAGCTTAGTGAGATTATTTCACCAAATAGAAATTTATCTGCAGTTCTCCAGAAGGCTCACGGTCCCAAATGTATAGTGAGTTTCAGGAAAGTAAGATTTTGTCAAATATGATTTATATAGAAACCATGTAGGAGTGAACTCAAAGTGATAGATTATAGGGACACTTTCAACATTCTGATTTGCTCTCCAGTTTCATATTATTTGCTCCTTGTTTCTGAACTGGAGCCAACACAGTAGGATTCATTCAATATTGCATTTTTCTTTCCTAATTTTGCACAGTACATTGTGTGAGCAGAAATGGCTGCAGCTTTCAGCTCTGTTGTTTCAGGCTTATATACTTCTTACACTCCGTGGATTGCATTCTGTGATTATAGTTTAGGGGGGTTTCCAAACCCTGGCCCAGGAGCCAGATGTGGCTCAAAGTGAGCCTTTATCCAGCCTGCAATAAACCTCTGACTTACTTGAAAGCCTTAGGCTTTTTGAGGGTCATGGAGTTATCCATGGACCTCAGAACACACTCTCCCTCACTGGGGATCTACAAGCAGAGGCTCAACGAGCACCTGCCGGAGATGCTCTAGGAGGATTTCCTGCTACAGGCAGGGGGTTGGACTAGATGACCTACTAGGTCCCTTCCAACTCTCGGATTCGATGATTCTATGAAAGGCATGCATGGGCAATGAAAGACTTATGTATTTGAATGATGGTTATTTACTGAAGAAAGTCATAAGGAAATGCCAAAACAGTTTGCTCACCATCTTACATGCAAATCAAAATTAGGGAAGACAATTTTAGCCTTTAAACCAGCAGAGAAAGATTGAAAGAATGGAACATGTTTTGAATGAATGAGTCCTGGGTATAATCAAAAGGTGTTGAAAGACTGGAACCATCAGAAAACAAGTTGTCAAAAGTGGGGCATGCCTTTTCTTTTTTCCCCTGTACCTAGTTTCTTAATATGCCTGTTTTTTTGTTTTTTTGTTTTTGTTTTGTTTTGGCTTATCTGGTATTTGGTCCTAGAGCGCACCCTTGCAAGAAAGGTATTTTTGTAAAAAGGCAACAGCATTAAGGAACAGCTGGTTGTTCAAATGAGAAAAATAGTTGAGGAGGAACAGGAACCCCTTGCTGCTTCTCCCAATAGAAAGGGTTTATGGCTCTGGGACAGTTCACCTGCTAAAACCTGGTGTGCTCAGGGACTGTGGGGGAAAGCAATTAGCCCCAAACCCTGAGATGAGCTGGATACACTGATGGTCTGACTGCAGGAGGGAGCTTCCTCTGTTTGCTTGCCACCGTGTCCACTGACAGTGATTTCTCTCTCACAAACCATACCTATGACTGCTTCCCCGCGGCTTTCCAATTTAATTAGCATACAGGTGAACCAGTCATATTTTCACCAGGCGAGCCAAAGATGGCTTTCTTGGCACCGTGGATGCTACAGCTCCTCAGAGCAGTAGAAAGCACAGCATGTGTTTATTCACAAAGCTGTTAGCTATTCCCCAAGTGGGAGTCATGTTGGGGAGATGAAACGAAATAAAACAGTGTAGCAAATAACTGAGGGGGTGGGAAACAGGCAAAATGAAATGCCACCTTCACTATTTTGCTTTCTATTACTCTTGAATGAAACCCAGGCTTTAGTCTGATTAACAGTAGTTATAAATTTGGACTCATCTGGTAGAGTCAATAAATTCAAGACAGGTTATGATATTAACCCTACAATCCAGAGTAACTACGGAAGCATGTAAGAGACATTTACGTTGATGTAGTTATGGCACCACCTAGTGAAAATCTATGGGAAATTCATATTGCAATCCAGAGTAAATTGTTCTTTCATTGGAGCAAGGACTCCCCATAGTTACTCTGGATTGCACCCTTAGGCTGCAATCCTAAAGACACTTTTCTTGGAGGAAGACCCATTGAATTCAATGAGTCTTACTTTTGAGTAGACATTTTGAACTCAATGAGTCTTACATTGAGTTACATACTTTTGAGTACTTTTGAACTCAATGAGTCTTACATTGAGTAGACACGGTTAGGATTGTGCTGTTAGTTGCATGAATTATGAAGGCAATGGAAATCTTGTCCAATATTTGGTTTTCCCCTGTGGCCAAGTGGAGGATTTTGAGAAGTTCACAAACATGACATGACGATGATGGCTATGCTATTTATGTCTCAGAAAGCAAATATTCACTGCAATACTGCCTTACAGAACCCAAAGTTCAAGTGTGCTCTTATATCTGATAGCCTTGATAAGACTATTGTCAACAAATTTGTATACAGGTCCAACCTTGTTGTACGGATTCTTTTATACATGGATTTAAATCAACATGAATGGCCACTGCAAATGAGAAGGAATGTGCCAATTCCTGGAGAAGAGGGAGAATGCATCCCTTTGAAAAAAATTAAATTGCAATTTAAACAGTTGCTTTTCTTCCTGTTATAGAGAAGCAGTCATGCAAGAAATCATTTCATTTTTCAGCTGTTCCAGGCAAAGGAGGGGGTCTTTTGCCTTTCTAATTGCTGACTGCATCTCTTCACAGTAAGGAAAACTGTTTTTAAACAATGTCCTTTCTATTTTTAAAAAAAACTGCTTTTATTTTATATATCAGTGGGGAGTTCAATAATCAAACTCCTGCAGATGTCAAGGAGCGACCTTATTAAAAGCAATGGCAGAGCAAGAAACACAGAAGTTGGTCTTTAAATCTATTTTTCAATGATATTTTTATCCATTTATTTTTTTTTAATCCATGGAAGGTTCTGGAATGGAACCCTGGTGGATAACAGAGGACACCTGTATTCTATTTTAAGGCTATCAGTGTATTCCTGTGCATGTATATTTAGAAGTAAATCCCACTGAGTTAAGTGGGACCTACTCCCATGACATTGTGTACAATATAAAGTTGCAACCTGAATGCCTTATTTGCAAGGAAAAACTCTTTTAACTCTCTTGCTTTGCTTCTCTTTCTCTTTCCATTATCCTAGTTATGCTTTTCTCATTTGCTATTTTTGGTAGCCCTCTTAATCTTAGCTAACTGAGCTAAAGTTAGCTAATCTTAGCTAAAGTTTGGCCTATTTCTGAACATAAGGCTGCATAATCAGTGCAGTTCAGAAGACCTAAGATTTGCCTGGGCAGGCACTTGGCATTGTTTAGAGCCCAATCCAAAGAGGAAGTCTATAGAATAACTGGAGAATCACCTTTGCCTTAATGGTCTTCAAAGCTGCTGGCATATGCTGATTATTTCTCTCTCTCAAAAAAAGCAAGTGATTGAAGTAATATTTGCTGTATTAACTACCATTTGCCAGAAAATTATAATGTAAATTTAGACCAAAGTAATTAAACTGTTTAACTTGTTCTATTTTATGACTAGTAAGCTGCCAGATATATGACTTCCAAGTTGTAGGAAACATGAGTATTTTGGACTTGACAAAATTCAGCTGTAATGGATTTTCTTATAAATACTCCAAATGCATTTTAAACCTAAAAAGGTACTAAACATTATTAAAGCATCATCTACATATAAAAGGAATGGGACCTGCGTGGATCTTAATCCAGGCAGCATGCATCCACATCAGACAAAGAATACTCTGTTGGATTGGAGCTAATATACACCCTTGTTTCATTCCTTGTTTGATTCAATTTTCTTTGTTAGATGCCCCAAGGAAGAACTCGTTATCTGACAAGTGGTATTTTAAGTCTCATAAGAAATAAACCACACAAGAAATAATAGAGTCAAAAGAAATAATAGCGTCTTAATTTGCAATTGACCTAATTTATGCCAGAGTAACTCCCTATCAATAGAATCAAAAGTTATTTTAAGTCTAAAAAGGCTTTATAAGGCTTGTAGAACTTCTTTGCTTAATTGACAAACTCCATTCTGAAATGACATCATGAGCCATTTGCACCAACTCCTTGAACATGTCTCTGGACATCTGTGTATGCATGTTTTATACATTCCTTTCACTTTGTCTCGTAACACAAGTATACACAGAAGTCTATAATCTCCATAGGTAGAGCCAGACCATATTTCATTGTTTTCTCCAGCCCTGAGGGAACTGGCAATTGGAGTAGGGTTTCATATGTCCTGAAAAACAGGGACAATCCCGATTATGGGGGATTGTGTTCACAAATAGGACAGAGGGTCCTGTCCTGATTTTGTGAAAGAGAATTATGGCAACTCTAAACTGGAGCAGTGTTTTATTAGATGGGGAGGATGACAAACTCCATGAAGTTACTCCTTTGGCCAATGGTTGGAGTGAGTTAAGCCTTCTCCTTACCATGTTTCTCCTGGGGTGAAACGTCTAGTTGCCCATAGTCTTCTGACCAATTACTGAGGGCACAATATGATTTCCTCCACTCTGCAGCCTCAAAAGCATGAAACGCATTCAGCCCCATCTGCAGTTCTAAGGAAGCTGTATTCATTGTGTTATTTACCTTCAACCATTAGTCCTCTTTTTAAATAGCTAGGGAGAATCATTTGGAAGTAGAGACCAACCTTAGGAAGTTACTAATTTGTTGGCTGTTGAGTTGCTGTTTCCCTTTCACCATGTGAATGTACAGGTGAGTCATAAGTATTGAGGTAGAAGCCAAACACACAAATCCTCCCCAGAGATTTTCAATATGTCACAATTCTTAATAAAGCCCTTTCTTTGGAAACCTATAAAGGCAGATAGAGTCTGAATCTCTGGATCCTCATCACACACAATGTCCTCAAGGCTATTTTAAACAAAATTTTTGCTGCAGCGTAGGATGGGAATGCTGACCTTTGCAGGATTATAAAACAGTTGTGAGTACTATTGATCATCGTTCGAAGTTCTTATAGTGCAGCCCAGTTTGTACCCACAGAGAAACCAGGTTTTTCATTCTGTTCCCTCCTTGTGTCAACTTTGCAATAATGAGGTCACAGGATTACAGTACTTCTCACAGATTGCTTATCACTATGTATCTCTGTAAGCATTTACAGTAGCAAGATTCTTCTGGTCAGAAGCCAACTCTCACATCTCCGCTGAAACAAAAAGTTCGGTATGTGTAGCAAGTAATATATTTCCATACAGGAAGATAAATTTAGAAAATACATTTACACCAAGACCATCTAACCTAGTATAGTTTGGTCTGATTGGCATCAGCTCACCAAAGCCTTAACTGGGCCCGGAAAGCCCCTTAGCCTCTTCTTAACTCTTCTCCTACATCAGACTAAAAGCTAATAATTTTGCTTCCAGCTGTTGTCTACCAGCTGCCATGTGCACCCTGCAAACCTCTACAACATTTCTAATGAACAAACAAGGGTTAGGAGAGGGCCAGCTGGTATTCTAATACAGTGGTACCTCGCATAACGAGTGCCTCAAATAACAAATGTTCCACATAACAAATTAAAATTTCTGTGGAATTTTGCCTCACATAATGAGCATGATTTGCATAATTAGTGCCCATTGGCAGGGCTCCATCTAATCCTCCCTGCTGGGCTGTAGGAATGAGGCAGGACTTTCTCCTCCTCCCTGCAGTACATGACGAGGCCAGCAGAGGGAGCAGAGGAGCCACTTCACTCAAGTAACAAAAACAGCTACTCCTACAAGCCAGCAAACATGTAGCTAGTCCAGCCTCTGAAGCCTCCATCAGGTAGGAGGTAAAACTCTTCCTGCATCCTCCTCTGCAGCTCCTCTCAAACAAACCCTTCTCCCCCAAGGAAGCCCCCCCTGCCTGGACCCCACCACCACCTTCCCTACATGCAGTTTTCCTTTCCTGTGAGTGAGCCCCAGTGGATTCAGTGAGACTTGCTTCTGAGTAGACAGCATAGGATCTGGACCCTCTGCTCTTGCTCTTCATGCAAACTTGGAGTCAAGCTGCATCCTCCACACTTTCCTGTGAGCAAGCCCCAGTGGATCCAATGGGGCTTGATTCTGAGTAGACAGCATAGGATCTGGCCCCTTTGTTGTTGCAGACTGCCTATATAGTTTGCATAGATAGATCTCCCACACAGAGAGGTTCCTTGTTAAAAATGCTCCAAAAGACACCAGTGACTCTTTTAGAGAAAGTCATCCTTGGCCATAAAAATTTTTCTTTTTCTTTTTTACTGTACAGAATATTACAGTGTTTGATTACAGTAATTGTGGTCTCTAGTATATTATGGTGTTTTGAATTTAATTCCAGTGTTTTGTCATCATTTTTACATACAGTTAATATTTTATATGAATATTTTTGAGGTTGTGGAACCAATCGTCTGAGTTTCCATTGTTTCCTATGGGAAAATCTGCTTCACTTAAAGAGCGTTTCACTTAAAGAGCATGCCACCGTCCTTTGAATCCTGGATACTTGTCAGTGTTGTTCCTATATTTGTTCCTTCAGCAGCACACAAGCCAGCCAGCCCTCCCAGATCCTTTAACTACCCGCAACAGAACTGGATTTATTTTAATAATGAACATTATTAGTTGTGAAGGGAACAACTGCAGCTGCTACAGCATTGGTAGAAGCTGTAATCTTCCACAGCAATACCTTACACTTTCTTCCTGTATAAAATTGATAATATAGGAATAATCATGATAAAAGTGAGTAAATTCAAACCATAAACCAATGTGCACTAACTGAATTAAGACTTAGAGCTCAAGCCTAACCATGTCTACTCAAAAGTAAGCCCCATTGTGTTCAGTGGGTCTTATTCCCAGGAAAGTGTCTTTGCAACGTTAGTGAAAAAGTACATGTGGCAATTAAAACACTTTCAAGGAAGGTGGATGAAATCACGCTTTATTGGAAAACATGTGGACAAAATTTGAATTGTGGTTATTACTGAAAATGGCTGAAAAAAACAAAGTGATAAAAGTCAGGTGGATAAAGTTCCAGGTATTGCTATTATTCACCAGGGAGTAAGTTCCATTAAAGTCAGTGAAGCATACTTTTGAACAGTAGCATCACTTAAGGTGCTGGGGTGCCCTGAGCCCCAGGTACCACCCTGGGAGGGGGGGGGGGTGACCAAAATCACAAAAATTGCTAAAAAAATTTTGATGAATTGCTAAACCCCATCAGTTCATATACTATTGTGTGTATAGTTCCCAGCAGAATCAAATGCAAAAAAACTTTAAAATATCTCCTTCCTTTCAAATGTTATTTCCCCTGTCCCCCCAAAAATGAATGGAGCCCTATAAGAAGTGAAACTGAGCCATAGCATGACCTTACTCACAAGTAGCCAAATGTGCTTCTCTTCTTTAGAAAGGGTAGACTGAGAGGAATCCAGTGCCCCAGAATGGTCTTGATCCAATGAACATAGCCCCCACAAATCAACTCAGAAGTAAGCTCCTGATAATTGCATTAAGCCCTATGGAAAGTGGAACTGAGCTATACAGCCGCATTTACTAAAGTATAAGGAAAGGTGCTTTGGCTCACATTTAGGCCATACACAGATGAATGCAAGACCACAGCCTCATCCCCTTCCAAAAAAGAAAAAATAGGCTTAATTGGTAAGGTGATTTTTTAAAATATAAAAATATTAATACCTAAGTAATTGTATTAATTAATACTGATAATATTTTTGACATATGGGAATGTCAAAAAAATTTGTGGGCGCCAGGTGCCAAATGACCTACGTATGCCACTGCTTCTGAATAGAAATGTATAGACTTGCACTGAGAGGTGAATTTTTGTGGGTACACCATAATCTGTGCTTGCTGATTAAGTAGCTTGTCTATAGAATGGCAACTTAGAACACTTTATGAATTATGAATATTCTTTTTGTAATGTATCACTGAATAAACTATTTGCATCTGCTATCCAAATTGCTATGTTGCTAATAATGCACCATTTATCCAAATGACACATTGTACACAGTCATTGCAGCTGTGTGTTGTTTTAGGCAATGGGCCTAAAAGAATAATTTCCTAGCAGGTGAATTTTTTTTGGGAGGTTGGGTGTGGGAGAGGGAAAAATAATAACTGATTCTAATCTGATCAGTATATTTCAAACATTTGTTAATTTTGGAATGAAGCTGTTCTATTAATTGGAACAACAGGACATTAATTAAATGTTACGGACTAGCAGAATTTCATGTACAATTATGGTGAGCAATAAAGCAAAGAATGAACACTTCATGCATATTATATGCACCATATTTTACTGTGAAGAAGTAGACAGTGGTGTAGCTAATGATCACGTAGCCTGGTGCAAAGCTCAAAATGTTGCCCCAGAAATGATTGCACAGCCAGAAGTGATGTCATCCTAGGGTATTTTTAAAAAGAAAATTGGGGGAAAACCTGCTTCCTCATCCTCAGCAGTTCACCATGTATTTGCTCTGCTAGTGGCACAACTGTGGGTGGCACAAATGGTTAAGACACTGTGCCTGTTAACCAGTAGGCCAGGGTTTGAGATCCCACAAGACAGGGAGAGCTCCTCTCCTTAGCCCAGCTCTGTGATGCAGCTGGAACCGATCATATTGGCTCAGCCATTTCACTGGACTATTTCAGTGGCATGGAGAGGGGGGATTTGCTGCTTGGGTAACAGCCTATCCTCCATATCTACCCAGGCTTTTGTGCTTGGTATACAGCATCAAGAACGATACCCTAGTCTTTCAAGAGAATGGATGCCATAGTCTTTCAAGACTGATGGATGCCAATGCTGGCACTGCTAAAGCACCTGTTTACTACAGTTGAAGAAGTTCCACTTCTTCTGGAGTTGAAGAAGATTTTGTCATTCCTCCTGCCCCCAAAAAATAACAAAATCAAATTTAATTAAGTAAAAGAATGAAAATTGTATCCGTTATTATTGGTTAGGGAAACTGCCTGGGCAAAGAGTAATGGTTATTCTTACCCTGCTAAATATAAGAGGAGACAGATCCTGTGTATGTGTTGGGGGGCATTAACTCAACCAGATAGGTAGACCTGGGCTACCAATTGAAATCCATCGTCTCGATAGTCAAAGTTTGCTGAGTGGAAAACCTGAACTCCCGCCCATACTTAGAGCAAACATCTACTTGTCAGATAGAACTGTGTGTAGTTTCCTTCCTGCCCAGAGGTTTGGGAGGAGCTCATACAGCCCACATATGTGATCAGGATCAGGACCAGGACCATTCTGGTGGCCTTGCATTCCTCTTTGTCAGACCTAAACATGAGCCAAGACATGTTTGCTTACTCATGAATAAAAACAACCATGAGTCTTACTTTTGCTTTCTTTAGGGCTCAATACATTCATCAGCTTAGAGGGAAATTTTCTGGGGTTTTTTGGTGTTTTTTTTTTGGGGGGGGGGGACTGTGTTCATTGGATTAGAACCAATCTGCTGTTGTTGTATTCCTCTCAGCCTATCCTTTCCAATGAACTAAGGTAAGTTTGTCTACTCACGAGTAAACATGTGATACAGCTCAACCTCCATGAATTTTATTGTTTTCTAATTTTTGGCCATAAATTTTAATAGAAAGGAAATATTTCACTCTGGTTCATAAATTGCATTCTGCTGTAAAATACACCTCCAACAGAATATAGCATGATGGAGTTATCCCTAACCATCACGATTATAGTGTGTCACATACACACCCTGGGCTGTCACCTTCCACACATCAAGTGTGGAAGCCACATCACCTAGCGACACAACTGCTTTGGCTAGCAGAAGCCTGGGAAACACTATAGTGGTTAAATTATTCCAGCTGCTAAACTTGAGCTTTCAGTATGAGTAGAGTCCCTTTTTCACTGGGTTGAAAAGGTGGAGAACCATTGAAAGCACTACAGCCTTTTCAAACACAATTGGGTATCGCTGAGATACATACAGCACAATCCTAACCCTTGGTTAGGCAGGTACAAGTCCTGGCACAAGTCTCATGCTGGCATAAGGGTGCCACAGGGCATTTCTGTGCCACTCCTGGGGGAGGGGGTTTAGGCCAGCGCACAGACTTGTGCTGGCTTTCCTACACCACTGTGAAAATTGGAAAAGAAGTGAGTTGTGCTGGTCTAAATGGGTTATGATTGCACGGTTGCATTGTTTTTGTCACATCGACATTTCCTAGTAGGTAATTTAGAGGTGATTTTACAGGGAGAACCATTTCCTTGTTCATAGTTCAGAATAGCAGTTGCATATTTGCCTAGACTTGCTGACTACAGTTTGGTATGTGCACATTTTACTGAATGAGAGGCTGAGTGTGTGTGAGAGAGAGTGCAGCACACTTTGTAAGCCCATGCCATTATCTATAGTATTTCTCCATATCAACAGCCTGTGCAGACCATTAAAAACTCTGATGCTTAGTGAAACGCAATCCACCTTGGGCATGACACATCTTTCCGAGGGTTGGCCATGCAAAATGTTGACTGAGATGCTGAAGAAATGCTTAATTTAGTAGCTCCACATGATGCCAAGCTCTCTTTCATGCAAGCTAATTGATTGCAAAGGAAAGCAAGAGCCATGACGTGAATGACAAATATTGAAAGATGTGCCATCAGAACTCTTGCATAGGCAAAGGAGCTAAAGAACAACCACAACTTCTTTTGCTTACGTATGAAAGAACACAGCCTGCTTCTGGCTCTGTCCTCCTTCTGTCTTGCCCAGAAATATTTGCCTTGTTTGCATGATTGTAGAGAACAAGCAGTTTCACTGAATAGTCAATTATAGTGCAATAGCCGTGGCATGCCATAGGAAGCCATGACGGACTGA
The DNA here is from genome assembly GCA_030015325.1 of Cryptoblepharus egeriae. NCBI lineage: Eukaryota > Metazoa > Chordata > Lepidosauria > Squamata > Scincidae > Cryptoblepharus > Cryptoblepharus egeriae. The sequence goes on along the minus strand of JAREYC010000003.1, from coordinate 76,563,544 downwards.
AGGACCTGTGAAAAACTTGGATAACAAGGAGCAAAGGAAGCGAAAGACAGAGCTCCAGTTCCGTTAATTGGTACGGCATGCCTTTAATTGATATAGGGAAGCCTAGATTGGTTGACCTAGCAGGGATGTCTCTGGGAACAGTCTTCCTGAGTTCTGAAGAAATTCCTTTCTATTCCTCTAAAATAGACCAGAATGGCCAGGCCCATTCCAAATCAATGTGGTACCCATCTTATAACATTTAAGGTACTGATTTAAGGTACATTTAAAGGTACTGATTTAAGGTACTGATGTTTTTTGCTCACACTGACCTAAAGAACCTCACTGTCAAAAAATTCTGTTTGTTTGCATTTCTTGATGTTTTCATAATGCATTAATGATGCAAAAATGTATCAGAAGCAAAATTTTAAGATGTAAATATTATTCCCAGAAGAGACAAACTTGTGTATTAACCCTTGGTTCATCGCAGTCTGCTAGAAAAGCCCCCAAATTTTGTCTTTGCTCCCTATCTGAGCCTAGGTGGACTAGGGGCCTGACCCCCCTAGTACCTTTCTATCTATAGGTGCTGTTCGAAACCCCCTCTAGTCAGTTTTCCCACTGCCTGCGTGGGGTGCAGTAATGAACCCCTGGCCTCTCAGGCCACATGCACCATGACTTGTCGCCCTATTTTATCGCCCTAATTTGTGCTCAGTTCTCATCATTTATGTCTTAAGTGATTTACAGACATTTACAACTCATTTACAACTGCTTTACAACTTTTTTACAACTCCTTTACAAAACATTTAGAACATTGTGTCTTGCATTTCAAAGACATTTGCATTTCAATGTGCAGATGCATCTCTACAGCTGAACTCCCTAACATTGTTAGGTTATGACTAGGGAGACAGGGAGCACAATCCTAACCATGCCTACTCAAAAGTAAGCCCCATTGTGTTGAATGGGTCTTACTCCCAGGAAAGTGTCTTTAGGATTGCAGTCAGGGAGTCTGTCTCACTGAGACAGACTCTACTTTGCCTGTACTTTGATTCCTGTTTGCAATTAATGTTCATTTTGATGTTTTTATCATGAAAACTAAACACAATGTGGCAGCAGGTCTTACATTTGAGCATTTTTTGTACTACTTGCTTTAAGGTTAATAAATGAGATATTTTTGACTCAGATTTCAAATACTCTCTCTTCGTTTATCCTAATTAAGGTCACTGATCACTTTAAGAGCATTAGAGTTTAATTAATTAGGTGCTTATGACAGTTTTTCTGACAGTGCCTGACAGGGCCTGTCAGGCCAAGGGTGCCAGACATGTGAAAATCCCTAATGGCGCTGAACTAAGGGTTAACTGGAAAAAATGCCTTTTATTGCTGCCATATAGGCTGCAATCCTAATCTTCCCTTAGGCTGGCCTAAGCCCTGTCATAAGTCCTGTGCAGACCTGGGAGTGTCACGAAAGTGCCATAAGACACTTCTGCCCCACTTCTGGGGGGGGGGGGGTAGATCAGTGCACAGCCATACACCAACCTCCCCACATCACCTGGAAGATATACTAGCCTAAATTGCTTAGGATTGTACTCATAGACATTTTGAGAAGGGACTTTACTGTATGAATATGTTATGATTAGAAAATGTTATTGGCAGATAATATGGATTCTGAAGCACTGACAGCCAGTATTTAAAAAATTCTTCCTGTCTGGCTGAAAAGATTTAATTTGGATTTTTGGGTACCTGACGAGATAATAGTACTATAATAGTTTTGAATTGTGGCATATTTACGACTATCCCTTTGGGTTTCAAAATAAATGCAGTTGTCAAGCTGGTCAAAGCTAGAGAGTTTTTAAATGTAATCATCTATATCCAATGTTCCATAAGTGAATGCCTGTGTAAAATATGTACGCCTTGCCAGTAGCAATGAACTTCAAAGCCAGTATAGTTTATAAATACATCAAAAACCTAACTTTAATATTTTTTCCCTTAAGAGACTAATCTTCACACATGCACCATAATTAAGGATTAATAGAATTCTCGTTTTCTATTTTTAAAAAGAGAAATATATGAATGCAACTTGATTTCCATGTCATTGAAGAATAGAGATAGAACTATAATAGAGGTTGTGTTTCCTCTATGACTATGCATTTGTGGGCACAATCCAAAAGTGCCCTTTGGCCAAAGCAAGTCTCTTGCGTCAGCCCAACATCATCACAAAAATACCATAAACCACTTTTGCACCAAGCAGGGTGGCTGGTATAAGGACATATGTTGGCTTCCATGCATTGCTGTGGACCCTGGAAAAGTAAGAGTGTGTGCTGGATGAGGTTGGCCAGCTCAAGGGTCTGAGAGGTGTGGAGAAGGCTGGAAAGCGGCAAGAGGGATGTAGTATGTTAAAGGATGCCGTGTAGGTTGACAGGGAGCAGGATTTGCGACCAAGATAGGGTGCCCATATTACCAGAAATTCCCAGATTATTCCTCTTTTTTAGCCTTTTGTCCAGGTGTCCTCTAAATAGACTTCATTTTCCCCCATTTTGGCTCCATTTTGGAACTTTATGATGGTGCACAGTTCACCACCATGTCCTAAGTCGTTGGGTTTGTATAGAAGAGCAGAATCCAATGCAAAGATCAGTTTTGAAATAGCTCCTTCCTATCAAGTTATAGCCAAAAAAACTAAAATTCAAAAATATGCATTGAGCTCTATGGGAAAGTGAAAGTGGTCCATATTGTGGCTTTTCTTATGAGTAGGTGAACATGCTGTAGTTCACCAGAAAGGGCAGGCTGAGAAGAATCCAATGACACCAGAATGGTCCTGATCCAATGAACACAGCCTCCAAAATCACCCCAGATGGAAGCACCTGATAATTGCATTGATTTCGATGGGAACTGAAAGGGAGCCATATCATGCCTTTACTTGTGAGTAGGCAAACCTTCCTTAGATAATTAATAAATTACATGCAATCTATATACTGTACATAAAAAATTTTGAAGAGTCACTGAATGGGTCACTGACTGACTGACTGACTGACTCATCAACACCCAGCCAAAACCGCTGAGCCTAGAAGCGTGAAATTTGGGGAGGGTGATCAAGGCACCCGCTAAGAACTGGTTTTTGGACATTCAAACTGGAAGAGAATGAAAAGGGGTGCAATGCAATTTAATCCCTTTACATTACATTGAAGAATTGCTGACTGATCCTAACCTTGCCACCACCCCTGGATGTAGAAGCAAGAAATTTGGGGGAAGGTATTGCTTCAATGAAAAATTTGGGAAGGTATTCGTTCTGTGACATGAGCACCCACTATGAAGAGATTTTCAGAAATTTAACCCTAAAAGGGGTGAAAAGAGGTGCAACGTGCTTTTGTGCCTATACATTAAAGACTCACTGAACAACATTCAGCCCCATCCCCTGGACCTGGAAGAAGGAAATTTGGGAAGGGGAAATTTGGGAAATATTCCTTCTGTAATGTAATTTGGGAAATGTTCCTTCTGTGATATAAGGACGCTATAAGAACCAGTTTGGTACCTGCTGGTGCCCAGTGCCTGGTACACTGGGGGGGATGGAGGTGCATGGGAGTGGGAGAATGGTGGAGCATCGATGTTCTAATAATCTATGTCCCATTAGTAACCGGTTCTCAGAACCAGGTGTTCATGAGCGAAGGGTTCCATAGAACCTGTGAGAACCCCCTGAAGCCCACCACTGCTTATGTGACACGAACACCCAGCAAGAAGAGATGTTGAGAATTTTAACCTTTAAGGAGCTGAAAAGGGGTGCAATGTCCTATGCTGAACACTGAACACTGATCAACATCCAGCCAATTTGATGCCTGATGCACTGGGAGTGAGGGTGCGCATGGAGGGACGTTGCATGATGTGCAAGGAGACTTGTTGTGCATGGGGGAGTCGGAGAGGGTCTGTGAGGCAAGAGGTCAAATACTTTTGCAATCCTAGTTTTGACAACTACACGCTGCAATTTTCTCACTCAGGAAACTGTGAGGTTCACAGCTCTACAGTTGTGCATCTGTCCAGTGCAGGGCACAAAACATGCTTTATGCACCAGGGTGAACAGCAGTCCCAATGTCTGCTGTGGGCCTGGCAATGACATCACAAAGCTGGTAGTGACATCATAATGCAGGAAGGGATCTCATTAAGCAAGTGATTACCAGAAATGAGCCCTTTTTCTAGGGCTGGTTTAGAAATGAAAGAGGAGAGTCTCTGCAGGTATTTGCTGGATCCCCTCACAATCCCCCAGCCAATCAGCCTATTATTTTTATTTTTTGACATGAAAAGGATCTGTTCTTCTCAGCTTAATCAATACTGAAATTTAAAACACCATTTAAAATACCCTTTAAAATAACACACAAAATAAAATAATATATAATAATTAGAAACCAGCTCTCTACTCCTTTCATCACAGCTTTCAAGGCATGGGTGAGCCAGCCTGGGCTGCAAGACACTGAATCCCATGTGAAAATCTGTTTGTACCACCACTGAGAAGAGTGGCTCCCCCCAGTGCTCCTGAGTCTACCCCTCCTGGGCTACACCCTCCATGATGGTGAGTTTCCCCCACCTGATTAGATTTTATCCATCTGGTCAGTTTCATCTCTTTCCCTCTAAGAAGTTTGGGATTGGTCTGTGATTTGCATAATCCCTCCCCATTTGCATAATCCCAACAGTGATTTCCAACACTGTTCAACCATTTCAACCCCAAGAGATTCTAAAGGGGATTTTCTGCCTCTCACTGGCTGCTCTTGAGTCAGATACACAGAGTGACATAACTGCAGGGGAGCAGAAGTATCAGATGCAAAAGGGGGAGTAGGAAAACCCCAGAGCGCCTTTCAAACTGTTGCAAGCAGCTCAGGTTCCAGGTTTCCCCAGCCCTTTAAACCCCCAGCTCGTAACCCTTTCAATGCCTCAATCTGGGCAAAAATGATAAGGGAGGAGCAGCTGCTCTGCCTGCCTCAGCCCAACAATTCAGGCTCTGCTTAACTTCCAGTCCTGCAAGGTAAATCCTGCCTTAGGATCCTGGTTTTACTCTGCTTCCTCCTTCCCAGTCCTTTACATCCTGATCCTTCTGGCTCCCTACAGTCTGCTTTTGCACTCTGCACACCCTCAGGGCCACTGCTGATTTCTCTTGTTGGTTCCAGATCCACCTCCATGTTGCAGAGATGTCCTCCTTTCTGTCCCCCTCCCTGCTTGATATCTTTCGCAGGTCCTTTTCTCCCTAAGGTCAGGGTGACCATATGAACAGATTTTTTTTCCAGATTTGGCCTTTTCTTTAGCCACCTGTCCGGATGTCCTCCAAAAGGGCTTCATTTTGGCACTTTGCAATGGTGTGCTGTACCCATCATATCATATGTTGTTGGATTTATATTGAAGAGCAGACTCCAGTTCAAAAATCGGTTTTGAAATATCTCCTTCCTATCAAATGTTATGGCCAAAAACCTAAAAATCAAAAATATGCATTGAGCTCTATGGGAAAGTGAAAGTGTACAATATTGTGGCTTTACTTGTGAGTAGGCAAACATGCCATTGTCAGCCGGAAAGGCCAGGCTGAGAGGAATCCAAGACCTTGTCCTCCTTTTGAGGTTTGGGCATCTGGTCACCCTGCCTGAGGAGGTGAAGCTGTTCCTGGGCTAAAGGGGGAGCTCAAGTGATGAGATGCTCCTCCATGCAGATCCAAGTGTAGGACGCTGGCATGTCAGGGCCAGTGTCAGATATTTCTCCTTGATCTTGGAGACTGTGGCGACTGGCACTGGAGGCCAGATGCTGCACTGGCATCAACTGCAGTTGGTGAGGCAGCAAGAGTCAGAGACAATCAGGGTAAGCAGAAGTCACAACTGAAAAATTTCTATCTCTTTTGAGGCACTGGTGATGTATAAAGCATGATGTTTATGCTTCATCTCTAAAGCAGAGCATTGACCAAACAATATAAAATATGAAAAAGGCAAGAGGCAGACAAATTCAAATGGCCGAGCTTGGCGCATCATTGGCAATCAATAATTCACTCAATACACTTCCCCCATTGAGGCTTTGTGAGATTTGTGCAAACACTCGAATGTCAACTGTTACATTCTCTTGCTTAGAGCTGAGGATAATGTTTTCTGCAAGTAACATATTGATCAGCAGATGATCGTACACAATTGCAAGTACCATATTAACAATTCCTGAGTGAATACACAATGGGACATTAATTCAAATCAGGCCTAAACAACTTATGGCCTGCCAAATTGAGCATTGCCCACCAGCTATATATGCTATCCTATCAAGTGCTTGAGAGACCTCCTGATTTTGTTGCCTGCCCAGAACTGCAAAAACAAGGATGCAGACACTGAACACATTTTAACAGGCATCCATACCCAGCAGAGAGCTTATGGTATACTTGTGTCACATTATGCAAGTTCACTTGATGTATCAGTATGAATGAATTTGCATAGGGTATAATGAGGAACCATTTAAAACCGTTTTTTTAAAAAAAAAATACAAATATATCTCCCATGCTGAGATATATAACATCCAAGATTGCTTACAAGTTCCACAATAAAATGTACAATGAATTAAGAAAATCATTAATAAAAACAATAAAGCCACTGGGGTGGGGGCCTATTCAGACCAGAAACAAGAAGCAGATCCAAAATTATGAATGTACAAAGTGTACATCAGCCTCTCACCCAAACATAAGACCCTTGTCAAGAAGCTAAGAGGGAGGGGAGAGTTGTTCATTCCCCTTGAAGGGATTTCCATAACTGTGATGCCAGTGCAGGGAAAACTTGCTTTTGTCCCACTAGCCCTCTAAGTTGTGGCAAAGACTTTCTTTTAAGATCCCTCTGGTGACATAAGATGGCCTTCAAAAACCTAAAATCTTCCCCTTTGCATTAACTGCCAATAATTTAGAAGCTGAACTTCCCAAAGACATAAGCAATAGCACTTGATTTCAGAGCAGGAAACTCCTTGTAAAATTAGAATTTAAATGATCCCCTTGTATTTCCTTTTTCAGATGTTGTGGCACTGACTTGGTCCTGCAGTTCCAACTTATCCATATGCCATTTCTTCACTGGACATTTATTTTCTCTCCTTTTTAAATTTTTTTCCATCTCTCTAGCAGAGAATAGCTCCAATTGGCACCCAGAATGCTGGTCGGATGCTATCCGTCTCATGCAAAATGCAGCAGTACTTTTGGCCTGGGGTGCTACTCATGAAAAATACAGAAGTAACATTGGCCGTGGGTGCTACCAGCTGAAAGACAGTTTTATAATCATGCCAGAAGTTCATTTATACTGAACAACACCTTACATTTTAAGCTTCTTTTTAACAAGGGAGAATGCCACAAACCATTTAAACAGAAAAGGTATTAACAGGAAAACCAATTAGGTATCATTTTGGTGATGTTGGAGATCTGCTTGCCTGCATTTAGTAATGTGTCAAAGCCTGTGAGGTGCATTCTCAAGATGTATGTACACATCAAAAAGAATTTTTCTATCACCCTCTGCTAGGCAGTGGGAAAGAAGAGCATCTTGTTGATGCTGGACACATCAGCAAGATTTTTGTATAACAGGACTGCAAAATTCTTCCTTGAAAAACTGGCAATTTTTTTATGGAACTCTTTCTGATTCCCTCAAAATGGCTTTGACTATTTTGCCTGAGCAGGAGCTGGTTCTTGGTTTGGTGTTTATTTTCTATTGCGTTCAAGAAAAGTTCCCAGAATGGCTAAAATACAATTGCAAAACAAATTCCAAGAAAAGGTAGCAGAGTAGCTTCATCATGTGTTTCAAGCCAATTATCCTCTACATAGAATAGTTTCTTTAGATCAAGATGTGTAGCTTGATCTATAATAGGAGCATAAATATCTGCTTTCTACTGTGTTGGGCCATCAGTGCATCTAGTTCAGTATTACACTGTCTGGCAGTGGCTTTCCAAGCAGAGGTCTTTGTTGCCTGACAAGCTGTGCCAGAGGAGACAGGGTGACCAGATGCCAAATGCAAAATCCCTGAATGGCAAGGCCAGAATTCCTGCCCAAAGGCAAAAATTCCTAGCTCCCAAGCCAAAATTCCTGCATAAATTTCTGCAATTAAAAAAATTGTAGACAACCCCAAAAATGTAAGACATGAAAAAATAAACTAAAAATACTTGTGTTTCTCTCCTGTATTTAATTTCAGTACTATATTACCCCTTTTAAAATCGAAAAATGATGGAACTCTCTACTCACTGTGGCTGTGAGAGAGACAAAAACTCCATTATACTGGCACAATTATCTGGGAGGAAGTCCCATTGTATAATGGAGTTTCCTTCTGGGTAGACACAACACAATTAGCATGGGGCTCACACATTTTCCAATTCCTCCACCTCACTTGGGGCAGCTGGGAGGTTGAAACCGCAGTGATGGAGTGAGGCAGCAGTAGGCAGACTATCAAGGAATAGCAGGCAAGCAATGCCAGGAGGCCAGCAATGGAGCATGGAGGCAGAAATAGACTGGCAGCAGACTCATGGGGTGGGCAGCTGCGGCGAAGGCAGCGGGTGACTGCGATTGCAGTCCCATGAGAAGAGTGCGCCAGAGGCCTTTGCCAGCTTGCTGGCTGAGAGTGATCTGAGCCACAGTGAAATGGTGAGGGGGAGGAGCTTCCTTCTCCTGCTCACTCTTTCTCCCGCATGATGGTCCGCCCAATGATCAGGACCAAAGATAACGCATGCCCCAGACACAGCCAAACAAGTGTGCACACCTGCAGCATGCCAAATTTAAATGGCGGCCATTTTCCCGGAGGATGGCCACATTTTCCCTGAGGAGGGGCTTGTTTTCCGGAGGCCTCCTGGAAATTCCGGAGGTCTGGCAACCCTGCTCAGAGGAGAACGTGTTGCATCATATAGTTGGGGAGCAATCACTGAGGCCTCCTCAAGTAAGGCATTTTTTCCCATTAGTACTTGTAGTTGCATTGCCCATATAAAAGCAGGCCTCCGTCAGTCTTGGAAGACTATGGTATCGTGCTCTGTGCTGCATATGCTGCATGCGAAGCATGAAATCCTGGGTTAGATTGTTATGGAGGATAGGCTGTTACCCAAGCAGTAAATCCCCCCTTTCCACACCACTGAATTAGTCCAATGGAAAGGCAGAGCCAACACGATTGGATCCAGCTGGTGTTGCAGAGCTGGGCTAAGGACAGGAGCTCACCCTTTCTTGTAGGGCCGACCCGGGTCTCGAACCCTGGCCTGCTGGTTTACAGGCACAGTGTCTTAACTGCTTGCGCCACCCACAACCCATATGCCATTGCCCATATGCCAGTGCTGGAAGGTTAGTTAGGGTTGTGCCCTATGTGATTCAAATTATTTCATGTTTGTATGTGCATATTAATGACCCTGAGCTCTGAGAGAGAGTCCAGTAATATGACTCATTTGTTACTAGTGACACAAAAAGAAGGATCTCCAAAACCACCTGTCCTCCCCAGCATCCTGGCCAAATTCAATCACTAATGGAGCAACTGGCCTCCAGAGCTTTGCTGCACTTTTGGTAAAGTACATAACAATGGGGGACCTACTGAGGATGAAAACTCAAGGGACATCAGCTCACCAAAGAAGGTTGTGCAGGAATTTTACTACATAAAATATACCATGAGGAGCCTATGGCATGAAACAGTATAAAAAACTGCATCACCAAACCCTTCTGCCTGTCATTACTTGCTTGTTTGTTGTTGTCTTGTTGCTGTGTTATTTCTACTGACCTGTTGATGCTGAGTGAGACACCTCCATTCCAGGTTCAAAATAGGAGCCATGTAGACTTGCTCTAAAAACCCTGAACTCTGCACAATGCACATGAATCATCAGGGAAACGATGGTTCTTGGAACAAACCTGCCATTGACCCACCAATCCCCTCTATCTTTATGTGTTTATGTCAGGGGGACCAGATGCTAAAGTTAAAATGTAGGACAAGGTCACCCAAAAGTCTGGCCATTTTAAAAAGTAGGACAAAATGTAGGATGTCCTACATTTTGTCCTACATTTTAAAAAATCAACCATACTCAGGAGTAAGCGCTGTTGACTTAATGGGACTTCTGAGTAGACATCTTTGGGACTGGGGCTTACCTTGTCTGGGGAGCCTCAGGATGCTAGTGCATAGGGACACTTGGCTGAGTTCAGCTGTCCAGGCACTGCAGGGAGCCATTTTCAAAAGAATGAGTCTGCACATGTGTGCGCAGTCTTTCCTTTCTGAAAGGCTTCCACTGCAGTGCTAGGAGGACGGAGCATCCCTTCCTGGGTGCTTGCCAGCATGCATCTCCACTTCAAGGAAAGTGAAAGTGAGAGGCAGACGTGTGCTGTTGAACTCTCAGGAGGGGATGCTCCACCCTCCTAGCGCTGCAGTGGAAGACTTTCAAAGGGAAAGACAGTGCATGCATGCACAGACTAATTCTTTTTTAAAATGGCTGCTGTGGGTGGCCAAAACAGCCGTGCCAAGCCACGACTACCTCTATCACAACTACCCAGTACCTCCAAGCACCCTCCCATCCATCCCCAGGAGGCCAGACAATTGCCTATTGGACCAGCCAGTCTGGTCCAATACGCAAAAGCCAGACATGTCTGGCAGATTCTGGCTTTCTGGGAAGCCTGGTTTATGTGCAGACAAATCAATGGCATGCTCAATGCCTTATCACCTTCCTCTTTTGTGTGAATGCTATGCTTTGTAGCTGATACTATCCAGAAAAACTATGGGAGCTCTTATGTTGACAAAGAAAAATTTACTCTGGATTGCTTTATGAATTTCCCATAGGTTTCCACTAGGTGGTGCCACAACTACGTAGACGTAAATGTCTCTCAAGAGCTCCCGTAGTTACACTGGATTATGCACTTCATTTTGATCCCCCTGCCCTGCATTTGTCAAATGCACAAAGATTTCCTCCCACTCACCCAATGAGTGAATGTGAACATGTGTCTGAAAAGAATAGCCAGTAACACCTTTCCTAGCATTACGTGGAAATAGTATTGATTTAATGTTGAACTCTTGACATGCAAAGCAGGTGCCCTCGCATTGTGCTATGACCCCCTCTCCAAATTCAGCTCAGTTTTTGCTTCAAGGCAGCCAAGTAATTATAATTTGCTCAGCCAGAACAATAACAATATTTTTTTTACTGCCGGCAAAGACAGGAGTACCCGCAGTGAGTGTTGGGAAACAGGAAATTGGTCTAAGTTAGAGACAAAGAAGATTTTAGGACGAAGAGCTGCAGATGGACCGAAAGTAAGTAGAGAAAACTACAAAAATACACATTCAAACAGAAAGGCTACTCAAAGTTATTATGTTGAACTTAGAGCTTTTGAAACAGTAGGATTTTTTTCCCCTTTAACAACAGAATGTGCAATAAAGGTATTAAACCAATGCAGCTGAACTGATTAAACTAAATAGTGGGCAAAAAACCCAGGAAGACTCCAGGGAGCAGATACTGTATAAGGTTTGCATGAACTGGATGTGAAATCAGTTCTATGTTAGAAGACAGTGGCAGCTTTTATAAATCGAGGTTAAGCTTTCCAGACAAAAGTGCCCAACTGAGAGCTTGCTTCTTAAAGCCTTGGGGTAATTTCTGGAGCTTAGTTAGTATGAATATGAATTCAAGACCAATGTTTATCTCATGAAGTTTCTGATTACAAATTAAAGGGCAGAGACCTAGATTGTCTTTGAACTTCTCCTCCCAAAAGAACCATTCATCACCTGGCCATAGTTAAGAGGACTACCTAAGAGGACTCCCCCACAACCTAAGACCTGCTTTGACAGTTCATAAGTGCTATTAATTGGCATGTGCAGAAAGCTACTGAGAAATGTCGTTTGTCTTCTATGAATATGAGAATTTTAGGATTAGGATTGTGCCCTCAATCTATTTTCCAAACTGTTTTTTAAATCCATTATTTTTCTATCCATGGGAGGTTCCAGAATGGAACTCCAGTGGATAACAACAGACAAGTGTATAATTGCTAGAAGCTACATGATTCCCACTTACAGGGAAATGGAGGACATAGAAGTTTTTTTGCAGGACACAAGGCTAAAATCCAAGATTTGTCCTTAGAAAGCAGGACATATGTTCACCCTGGGCCAGTGGAATGGGAAGCGTTTCTGTCCGGGGGGGGGGGGGGAGAGATGCAATTGAATTGTGCATATACTTACCAGTAAATCTATTGAAATGAATGGTACTTAAAATTGCCCAAATTTGGCTCAGTTGTGCACATTGTGTTTTGCCTTGAGCAAGCAACATATTGCTGGTCTATTACAGATCTTGGGAAATGCCCGCTCCAATATCTGTTCTCTGTATTCCTGCTCTGTGAACCTACTCTCTTTGACAGATCTTCCTGGGCTGGAGTCTGTATTATTCTCCCATCTTGTGCCAGTACATTTTGGCATTCCCATCAATCTGCTAGATGATTAAGCTCATGTAGTGAAGAGACTCGAGAGACCAATGAAGGGGGAAAGTACTGTGTTATGACAGTCATCAATTTCACAATTATTCATTTAAAAATTGTTCTTCTAAAATGACTAGATGATAGTATATAAATTAGATCTATTCCCAAATATGTATGAAATGTTTAGGTGCGTCTGAGTTTAGGGGTACTTGTATACGGAGGGAGAATCCCTCTACAAGTCTATCACTCATCTCCTGTAATCCCTTCTCCTATGTGCTTGTATCCTACTGGAACTCACTTTGAAAGATGGGACAACAAAAGTGCTGTCCTCCTCCATTTCTATTGACTGCTTTTTGGGACAGGTAGGGCCAGGTTTCCTTTTTCAGTTTTGGCCTTTCCCTGTTAACCAATTCAATTCCAGTCTCAGATATTGACTGATCATCTATGCACATTTCCCACTTAGCACTAGGGCAGGTAGGCAACTGGGATGAGGTGACCATGATGGCAACCAGATGGTTGTACAATGGAGGCAGCTTATAGGCACAGAGCTACTGCCATCCACAGCTGCCATCCACAGAGCTTATAGGCACATCCACTACTGCCATCCAGTTTGTTTCTTGATGTGACTGCTTCACCAATCCTCAAGAGTGGACCAAGTCTATACTGTAAACCGAACATGTACACTAAAACCTGAGAAGAAAAGGGATGCTTTAGCCTTCAGCCTCTTGTACTTAGCTCTTGGAAAAATAATACACTACTTCTAGCTCCAAAAGGGAGGATCCCTATATTGCATTCTAGCAGTCTGGCCTGCCAGACACTGTACTTGATAACTTGGTTTTGCAGTTCCAGGTATGCAGCACATCCCAGACATTAATCAAGGCTTTGTAGGCTGCCATATTTGAAAGAACAGTCTATGTTTGGCTGGATCTTAGACTCTGGCTGTAGCGGGGGCAGGGGTGAAACTACACAAAGCAATTTACGACCGAGAAAGGAAATTACACAGAATAATCACACTGACATGACAATCCTAAGCATATCTCCTCTGAAGTAGGTCCCATTGTGTTCAACGGGGCTTAGTCTTGGGAAAGCCTTAAGAGGATTGCACACCCATTATGAACGTGGGCAGTTTAAGAAAAAAATTAATGTTTTGTGAAGAGGGTTTTGCGCACATGCACACTCGCGCGCATGTGCAGACAGACACACGCACACAAATCCCTCCCCAGAGCACCTCTCCTAACTAAGCAAATAAATTATGTTAATGCCAGTTAACAAGGCTTTGTTCTGCTGTGAACTATGCCTTCCAAATAAATGCAAACCCATTTGAACACTTTAGTTGCAGTCAGTTTTATAATTGAAGTGTCTGTTTTTTCCCTGTGATTAGAAGTTGTGAAAAAACTGTGTCAAGAATGAAAACAACCATACTACTTGATTAGATTTGAAAAGGTTACCAACCCCCATCAAGCACTGCACAGATGACTGTCTTTTATCTTTTATGCAAAATTTCGTGCAGGAGATTGTATTCTGTTTTGCTAATATAGAAGTAGATTTGATAGTAATGATCATATCACTTAGGGTGCCACTTCAAAAACTTGTACTGTTATATAACATTTCATACAGTCTCCAACACAAATGTAAAGATACCCAAAGACCAAGAACAGGATGCTGGTAGCTTAACATATCTACATCAATTTCAAACTAGGGTAGCTTCTACTATTGTGCCTTTTCAGAGCATCTTGAAAAGCTCATGCTAAGAGTGGTCTGCAACAGCCATATGAGTTGGAGCGAAGATTTCCAAGCAATATCAGGGAAGCTGGGCTTCCTTGCAACTTTATCAGTGGTTCATCAGTGAGAAGTTCAGTAATGGCCAACAAGCTCCATAACAACATATTATTTTATTTTAGGAGTGTTCTTCAAGTTTGGGGTTTCATTTCATGGGAATGAAATCAGTTGAAGACCATTGGACCAGCACATCACAAGGTAAAGAAAGGAGGCATATGGTACTCCTTCAGATATCAGAAAACTGTACCCCAGTCCTGCTCAGGTTCTTAGCAATTCTGTTAAAAGAGCTTTTATTAGTGCCTGGCTTCTTGGTAACTTTTTTCTCTCTTTAATATGAATTTTTGATTACATGGAAAAGTGCTGGGAGAGTATTACAGTAGCGGGAGTGGGTTGGAAGGGTCCCAGGAAGGGGCAGAATCAACAGTATGACCCTAGTCTCACACTGGACACATGGCATGAAAAAGATTGATGACAACTGCCCTAGATAATACCCTCAAACTGGACTGACTCCAGGTTTCAGAAATTGTATTCAGTGGGTCCCCTTCTAGGTGGTGAGCCTCATCACTGCCACCACCATATGAAGGTCATTGGCACAGAGATGGATCAAAAGTGGATCCTAATAGCTGCACACTGATGCTGACACCTTATATTAGCCTTGTAGGAGAATCCTCTGTAAAATGAGGGTTTTTCAGCAGGCCGACATGGAAAATATTCCCTAATAGTAGGAAGTTTGGAATGCATTTAGCCAAGGTGCACTTAAAGACTGGCTGTGGTTTGGCCCAGTTGGGCTGAAGACTTTCCTCGAGTTGGACTACCAGCTAGTTCAAGGACTGCACAGTTCTCTCTGAGATGAGAAACTTTCCAGAGCTGGTTGCACAGTTCCAACATCAATGCATTGGCACTATGAACATGGAGGGCTCACTGAAGACTACACTTCTATCAGTCAAGGTCATGGAACATCCTATGTCTTGTCTTTAAAGGTTCAAACATGTGGATTCCATAGTTCTTTAAGCAAAGATATGAAAAGTTACCTATTTCTGGTATGATTCCTAAGGGTATCCATGATGATATAAAGGAAATTTTCTTGATGCCAGATATGCAGCGGCCATCCTTTTAATGCAGTTAACTTACCACATTCGTTTCCATTTTGGATATTAGTCAAACAGGAAGTGTGGATCATGCTGGAAACTTGCAGAGTGTGCCACACTTGCTGTTTTCTTCAAAGAGCTACACAGAAGGAGCCAGATAAATGGCTGATTTCACACCTTCTTAAATTGCTCCTTCCTTGTATGTGATGACAAGCTTGACACGGTACAGTCAAACCAGCAGTAGTGTTGTCATTATTATTTATAATGACTCTGTAGCCTCCTGTATGAAAAAGTAAGAAAAATACCTCATCTTGTTGAGTGTATAAATTAGCATTTTTAGCACCTTTTGAGAATTCGCTAGACTTCAGACTTAGAGTTTCTGATGTTATTGGAATCTTTATATGAGAATATTTCCCTCCCATCAAGAACATTATAAACTTTCTGATATTCAATGGAAAGCTTATCATGGCCTTTGGCTTCCTTTTCTGGTCAGTTTTAATTTAGCAACCCCATACCCAGTTTTCATAAAATCAGGAATTTAAATATAATTTAATATAAAAAACAACCTAGTAGTAAAATGGTGAAAATAGCAGCAGATTAAAATCACATATCTGAGACTGAAGAAGCGATGTGAAACAGAAACATCTTCAGCTCCTACCATAAGGCCCTGGGAAGATTCATTAAACTAAAGGGGAAAAAAACAGTTCTAGAACTAGCAGTGCTACAGAGTAGTAGAATCCTTGCCCTGATATTTCCAGGAATCATGACAATAATCTTCCTCTCCCTCCCCAAGCTGGGCTGCCACTCTCCCCAGTGGTCCCCTATGTTACCATCCTGCTTCTCCTATCTCCTTCCCCTTGGATCAATATATCTTCAGTATCATGGACAGCATTGAGTTCCCTTGCTTTGGTGGAAGGGACTCTTCCTCTGGTGGAAAAATTCTTGCCATAGTGGATGGTGGTACTTAATATATTTGGCTTACATGCATCCATCTGATGCTGTGACATAGGAGTACTAGTCTAATGAAGACTGTAGCAGGCTTTCTTTATGCAAAGTTCAAGCTGTTTTTGCACAGCATGGTACAAAGGAACCATTTGTAATGGTCCAGCATCTGTAAACCCTCTATAAATTATGTTTGTTGTTCATCCACTGCCCAAATAACAAGTTAGTCTTACACTCTGCAGTGGTTCCCACTTCAGAACACCACAGAGCAAATTTTATTAACCTCTCTTTTTTCTAATAACAGCAGCTGCCTTTTCAAAAGAAATACTGAACAGAAATTACCCACAAATAGCATGTGCAAATAAAATAATAAGAAGCCCTCTAAGAAGAAAGTGAGAACACAGTTTTTGCATTTCTGCATAATTTTCCGTAGACGGATGGGGACCAGGAGCAACTATGCAGTAATTGAGCACAGGTGACTGAGAGGTACCACACAAATACATGATGTCCACAGCAGCCCAAATATCATCCCCCAGTGACATGAGAAACAGCCTTGTATTTGTGAACAGAAAAGTGCTCTGAAGGTCTCTGCAGGATGCCGTGCATGATGCACTTTTCTGTGCTGGCTGACAGCACTTCTCAGTGCAAATGGAGCAGGTTCCTAAAGGACACTTCACTGGGTCATCACCTGTTGTGCTGCCATAGAAGCATCCTGTGTCTTTGGTCTGATGTTACTTCCAGTCAAGGTGCTATGGAGCATTGGGTGACACTGCCTAGGGAACCTGTCCTGGTAGCAGTAGCAGGGAATGTCTTGGGCACCAAGTAGAAGAACCCTACAATCCAGAGTAACTACGGGAGCACGCAAGAGACTTTATGTGTACCCATAGTTGCTGCACCACCTAGTGAAAACCTATGGGAAATTCATATTGCAATCCAGAGCAAATTGTTCTTACACCGGAGCAAGGACTCCACGTAGTTACTCTGGATTGCACCCGAAGTTTTGTTTATTTCTTCCTTAAGATGTATTTACTTCTTTTCCACAGAAAAGGACATCATGCAGTTTACCAAAAAACAAAAACTATCAAAATAATGTATATTTTTAATAACAAAATTAAAAACCATTGCTACGCAACAGCCACAAGTATATAAAGCATGTATTAAACAGTGGTATGTCCTTCAAAGATTAGGTGACAAGGCTTGTTAAGATATTTTTTCTAACCGTCCACCAAAAGGAATATAAGATGCTTATTTTTGTATTGTATTGCTGTTTTGTTAAATTTGTGGGTTGAAACACCTATGTTTTTAAAGGGATCAGGTACAAAAAAGGATTCTAGTTTTGAGTCTGTGATCTTCAGTGATCATCACTGGGGCAAAGTCAGCTAATGGACATAGTGCAATAATCTTCATTGCCTATTACTAATTATCTTCTGCCCAATTGAATTAAAGTGCATTGTATGACAGTTTACCATCTTCTACTCTTTAGTTTCTTATGGAGACTCTGCTGAGTAGACAAATGTGATCATCCTTTTTAAGGCCTCATTGTTAAATAATGGAATTATCAAATCAATGGACATTTATTGCCAGAGCTGAAGACTATCTAGTTAGCCATGTTTGAGAGGTCCAAGGCATCCTGCACATCAAGGTATTCAACTCCTTTAGGTATTTAATTCAGGGGTCAGGGAACTTTTTTACCTGTTACCCCAAAATAAATTTAGATACGCTGACGTTATCCCCTTGATTTGAAAGGAAGATTATTTGAATTCAAAATTTTATTGAATCTATTCAAAAATTACAATAAAATAATATAATAATTTATAATTTATTTATAAATATAAATTTATTTAAAACTTAGTGAATCTATTCATAATGTCTGTGTATGGTACAAATTTTGTACCACACACAGCCATACATGGTAATTGTCATCATCGTCAATTGCTGCCAGACTGTGTGTGGTATAGCCATTGATAATGTGACGTCCAGGCAACTATTAGTGTCAGTATCCAGAGATCCAGGGGATCCAGAGTTTTGGATCTGGGGGGGATGGAGTTGGAAAGAAAGGAGGAATGAAAGGAGTCAGCTGCCTGTCTGAGGGATCCTTTCCAGTGCCATAGATAGGGAGGGTAGAGCTGAGCAACAGAGTCAGGCAGGAGGGAGAGATGGTGGTGGATGTGGGGGAATGGCTGCCCAGCCAGCTCTGGATCCCTTGGAGTGACATAGCCAGAGGGGGGAGCCATGCCTGGAAGTGCTATAAAAAGATGAGACTCCCCTAAAACTGACTGTGCTCTTCCCTCTGGTTATGCCACTGAAAAGTCCTGCTTCTCCTCCTCAGCATGTTCAGGGAGGCAGGCAGGTAGCTGGACTCCATTCCTCCTCCTCCAGCCCCGGTGGTGTTGGGGGCTCCTTCCCTGAGGAGGGTGAGAGGAGCTGATGCTGCAGTGCATCCACACTGTCCTGTAAGTAAGCTCCATTGAGTGCAATGGGAATTACGTCTGAGTAGACCTGATTAGGGCTGCACTGTGAGTGAAGAACTGAGCCTGGGAGAGTCAAGGGACATGGAGAAGCAGGGCAGGAAGTAGGGGAATAGGGGCTGCAGAGAGTGGGGGATGCAGGAGGGGAAGGAGAAACCTGGAGACCCAAGCCAAGCCTATGCTCTCTCTCCCTGCCTCCTCATCCCTCCCCTTTCTCCTCAGGGGATCACTGGGGCTGGAGGAGGGGGGAGAGGAGGAAGCTGCAGTGCCTGTGAGTTACTTCTCCTCTGCTCTGGTCGCCCTGCGTGTGTGGCTGTGCTGTGTGGGGCTGAAGGGGGGGCGGGGAGGAACCTCCCTGCCTCCAGTTTCCAGCTGCGCTGAGATTGAAGATCCCACTTAAGATTATTAAGCTTCCCATTACCCCCAGGAATTTCATTTTTACCCAGTCTGGGGTAATTTACCCCTGTTCCCAGAGCACTGATTTAATTCCTTCCTCTGGAGGAGGTACAGATATGAGCTCTGTATAAGGTTGCTCTGCACCATTTGGGACTGCGGTTGGGATCCCCCTCTGCCCTCCTCCCACCTTAGAATGCACCCCTACTTCTTCCCTCCTGCTCTCTCCCCAACCCGCTCTGACCTCCACATCTTCCAAGCTTAGCAGGCACAGAGGTGTACTGGAACAGCTTTCAACAAAGATAGCACAAATGTACTTTACAGCTTATTTGCAGCCAATCAAGTGCAATCTTTGGATTGCACTGAAAAACATTTAGCCATGACTAGTAGAAGAACCTACACATACTGGGTGCCACAATACACATTTCCTAGCCATACCACACAGATATTACAGCTCCTGCATCTGGTATTAGTGTCCGTGAATGCTTGAAAGTTACATGAGAACTGCAGAACTTGGTATCCACTATGGTACTCATCTGACTCTTGAAGCCAAATCCTATACTGTGTCAACTCAGAGCATACAGTAGTGCTGGTACTGATGGCCAAGGATCAGGCAGTGATGGAAAAGTACTTTTCTATGATACTGCTGCCTTGTACCCAATGGGGACCAATTCTATTTTTACCAGTGTTTTGACTGGTATAAATCCATATGTGTTGACCTTGAACGTGGAGGTGGGTTATCAGTACTACTACTGCCTCTGATATCTGCATCTGATCCTGACATAGATATACTCCTGGGGAGGCAAATCATTGAATTAATTTTTCTACAAACCACTCCTTCTGCTACCTTGCCTTTATCTTGATTAGTGGAACAAGCCACTAGCTCCATTGAACATGACATAAGCGTAGGATCTGTCATAAAAAGTCCATGAGATGGAACTATTGGATACCTATCTTTTTGAGATTTATCTGTTGTTTGTTACCTCTTCCTCTGATAAATAGTAATGTGTAATATGTCCTTCATTAAACACAAAGACATATAGAAGCACTCATACCATTCTTTGTTTCTCTTCTTACCGAAAACCATTTTAATACAATTTAAACCTTAAGACTTTCGGAGGAAAGTCACAATTGGCTAGTAGATAAGAAGATTTTTTAAAAAAAAATTCAGGATTTAATTATTCTCTACCTATAGATGAGTATCATTCCCTGTACATTAAACTACAATCTATTTTTGAGCAAACAGATAAGCCTTGGAAAACTCTGCTAAAAATCTGAAACCTCTCAGATGTTTCCATGTAATACACATTAACATATTTGATGTGCTGATTAACGCAATGGAAGTTTAACTTTGGAAGCTTGCTGAATTAATACGTTTTGATGAGATGCAGTGCCCTGAGTCAGCAGGAATCTCATAACCACTGTAATTAATTAGTAGTGACTCTCCACATCCCAGTGTTGGTGCAGATGGTTCCCTGTGGAGCAATGAAAAGAAAAAGAAATTCAGATGACCCTTATGGTGGCCTTACATTATTGAGAATTATGCTGGCACAGAAGATATTGCAAAATGAATTGCCTTTGAGTAGTAGCAATGTGGTAACAATGAATACTAAACAACATTGCCTTTTATGTGCCTGAATCTAGCTTGATTATGAAAAATGGCAAGGTGTTTCAAGTTCACACTTAACTATTTCAACAATGATCAGGGATTACAAGCTAAGATTTTAACCAGGTGTTCCCCTTACCCTATGCCTCCTCATGGTATGGCCTTTTGAAAGATTTGATTGGTTCTCAAAATTCAGGTAAAGGATTTTTAGGACTAGCACCCAAATCAACAGTAACTACAGGAGCACATAAGAGACTTTACATACACCCGTAAAACCTATGGGAAATTCATATTGGAATCCAGAGTAAATTGTTCTTACACAGGAGCAAGGACTCCCTGTAGTTACTCTGGATTGTGCCCTAAATCAGGAAATACAGTTCCTTCATCTAAAAGATATTCCCAGTAACCTTTCCCAGTTCCAAGAATCCTGGTAGCTCCTGAAACAGGTCTATTTAGATTCCACTAAGGATTCCACTTAAATTATGCATTTCTATAAAAAAGTTGAGTAAATACATTTTGTCAACAACATTTTCTAAACCTTCTTGAAAACCCCAAATTTACTTACCCTCCAATCCGGAGTAACTACGGGAAGATGTAAAAGGCACTTCTTCTGGATTGCTCTATGCATTTCCCATAGGTTTCCCATAGGTGGCACTGTAAGTACGTTGGTGTAAAAGGTCCCATAGTTAGTTTGGATTGTAGCCTAACCTGTAATGCACTCATCTGTCACCAGAGTAAACACACTATCAACCTTTCACTCACGAATGTTTACATATTAATGGATTGATTCATCATAAATTTGCACAGGGGTACACATTTATTTGAAGGGGTAGCTCACTGTATTTATGCTTCTACAAGTTTCACCAGAAGACCATCTTAGAAATGGAGTCTGTACCTGAGAGAGAGGTAGAATGCGTCTTTAAGGGTACTTACAAAATCCCTGACTTAATAACATTAGAAATAGTTAAATTTGTTATATAATTAATTAGATAACAGAGACACAATTATAGTAGATTCTAAGACATTTTCATCAATATAATAGATTTTATAGCATTTTATAATAAATTTTATAAATTCCTAATTTTATGATAGACTAGCGGAATTTATCCATTGTTGCAGGAGTAAAATTTCAAGAATATTTGTGGGCTTGTGCTGATTGGGCACTGGCGGCCACTGCTGGGCATCGCTGGGCATCACTGGACAGTGGCCACCAATGTGCACTACACACTGCTGGGCTCCGACAAGCACTGGGCCACAGAGGGCATCAGGGGGCTGTAGTAGGCAGCACGGGGTGCTGGTGGGCACCAAGCATCCTTACTGGGCACCATTGGGCAGCGGGCACCAATGGGCAGCAGAGGGCAACTCCATATAATGAACATCAGAGGGCAGTGGGCACCACCACTGGGCAGGCAGTAGGAAGGAAGGGAGCAGGCGGTGGGGTTAGGATACATTTTGTCAAATCCAGGCCCCATCTGAAGAGCAGACAGGGTCAACACATCACTCTGCAAGTCTGCTCAGCCTTAAACCACCTTCTGAGGTGGCTTAAGTCTAAGCAGAGCTGTACTGGCTGCTGCAGCCTTATATTGGTGTAAGGGAGAAGCCTTCCCTTCCCAGGGTAGTGCAGCAGCCGCCTCTATAACTTGTGTTGGATATAGTGCACGCATGCCAGCCTGCCTGTTTCCAGTGCAAGTTAAGATTGTGCTGTCAGTGACTCTTCAATCTTATATACAGTGGCACCTCACGTAAAGAACGCCTCATGTAAAGTATGTTTCACGTAACAAACAAAAAATTCTCTAGGATTTTGCTTCATGTAACAAACTGTGCTTCACGTGAAGAAAACATTCTTTGGCAGTTGGGGCAGATGCACTGGCCGGCAGCCTGTTTAAAAAGCATAGGGGCTGCCTAGAGCACCTGCCCATAGTGAAAGCAACACTTCCATGCTGTTCCTCCTGTGGCCGGACATCTGCTGGGCAGAGGGAGAGAAGAGCAGTGGAGAAGAGGGAAGCAGCTCAGGGCTGGCCAGAAGGGAGCAGAGGAAAGAGAGGCTCAGGATGGAGAGAAGGAGAAAGTGTCTCCTTTGAAGGTGTCTTGGATTGAAGACTCCTTTGAAGGTGTCTTGGATTGCAGCCTCCTAACCATGTCTACCCAGAAGTAAGCCCCATTGTGTTAAATGGGTCTTACTCCCAGGAAAGTGTCTTTAGGACTGCAGCCTAAGTAGACTTTACAAGATCATGTACACTGAATGCATGTTTTGAATTCAATTCCAATATTTTGTCATCATTTTTACATCCAGTTAATATTTTCATATGAATATTTTTGGGGTTGTTGAACCAATCATCTGAGTTTCCATTCTTTCCTATGGGAAAATCCGCTTCACGTAAAGAATGTTTCACGTAACAAACATGCCTCCAGCACGAATTAAATTTGTTACATGAGGCATCACTGTATATTGAATTTATAGCATAATTTTAAAATTTAAAGCTATAATGCTTTTAAAGCATTTTGATCAATTTAACTAAATGACAAGGTATCACACCCACAATAAAAAAAATTGCAGGGCTGTTCTAATATGGGACATTTGTTTTAATATTTCATCAGAAGCTAAGTATGCTTGTTTCAAACGTGAAACAAATATATATATATATATATATATATATATATATATATATATATATATATATATATATATATATATATATATATATATATATATATGAATCAATTTTTAACACATAAATGCAGATTGTAAAGAAAAGTGGAAGGAGATGCTAGATAGAAAAGCAGGCCTCTGTCAGTCTTGAAAGACTATGGTATCGTGCTTGGCGCTGCATATACTGCATGCAAAGCATGAAAGCCTGGGTTGGATTGTTATGGAGAATAGGCTGTTCCCCAAGCAGCAAATCCCCCCTCTCCACGCCACTGAATTAGTCCAATGGAAAGGCAGAGCCAATACGATTGGATCCAGCTGGCGCCGTAGAGCTGGGCTAAGGACAGGAGCTCACCCTGACTTGTGGGGCCGACCCGAGAATCGAACCCTAGCCTTATGGTTAATAGGCACAGCGTCTTTACCGCATGTTCCATCCACAGCCCTAGATAGAATAGATAGATAGAATACTTTTATTTTAAGTACAGATTACTGTGAGCCACTGGGAAAAAGGAATAATAACAGGAATTAAAGTTTCCTTTTCTATTTGTTTCATTGTCATTCTGCTTGGGGCACTCTGATACATAAAAAGCTCCTATTGATCCTCCTAGCAATGTACACCTAAAAGATTTTTCACAGTGTGGTAATGCCTTGCTAGCTTTCCTGAGAGGAAATATAAAGAAACACAATTGCTTAAAATGTTCTGTTTTGAGATTACTCATACAGTGTCCCACCACCCACTGTGGAGAACTAGGACTGTTGATCTGACAATTCATATTGCAGTGTTTATTTTATCAGACAACGAACTGCTTTGTTGTCTGAAATTTCTAAGTAGGAAAAGAATCAGACTTTAATTTCTGAAAAGTGGCTACCTTGTCATAATACATGAAATTTATTATGGAATACAATCTGAGTTTAAATATGCAGCTCATGTTTCTGAGTTGCAGCATTCGGCTTATGAAAGGAAATATGTAGAACGTGGTTAACGGAATGGGCTGTGGGTGGCGCAAGTGGCTAAGACACTGTGCCTGTTAACCAGCAGGCCAGGGTTCGAGACCTGGGTCGGCCCCACAAGACAGGGTGAGCTCCTGTTCTTAGCCCAGCTCTGCGACGCCAGCTGGATCCAATCGTATCAGCTCTGCCTTTCCATTGGACTAATTCAGTGGCGTGGAGAGGGGGGATTTGCTGCTTGGGTAACAGCCTATCCTCCATAACAATCCAACCCAGGCTTTCATGCTTTGCATGCACCATGTGCAGTGCCAAGCACGATACCATAGTCTTTCAAGACTGACGGAGGCCTGGTTAACGGAATGGACCTTCCTTCTCTGCCTATAGCATATATTGGTGAGATGAAAGACAGAATTTACAGTATATGAAAGAGAAAGCAGGAGAAAGGACTGGTGAACTTCATATATTAGGGGATATACAACTCAGGACCCCTAAGAATATTGGGTCCTGGGTTAATGGACCAAAACACAACTAATTAAAAATGTGCATTTTCATGATTCAAACAGGTCACCTGACTCAAGTTCTCAGCCACAACTTAAGGAGACTCTGGCAGCTGTCCTGTCCCCACTGAACACAATGACAGCTATTTTAGTGCCACTGTATTCCTTGGCACTGGGACAGTATAGGATTGGGCTGTTCAACGCCTTGCTCTCCTCAACCCTTTCACAATTGTGCTTACAGAAGCAAAGTATTTTTCATGCATAATTTTGTCATCAACAGGGATATGTGCGTGGCTTGTCCTTTAGCCACACATTAACTGCTTTTTCAGTCTTTGCAGGCACTTCATCATAAGCCAGAGACACCATTTTTTTTGCTCCCCGTACACAGGAATAAGCTCAATTAACTATAATGGGGCTTACTTCAGTTTGAAAACAGTTTTATTTTTAACTTGGAAATAAGCCCACAGTGTTTGGTAAGACTTAAGCTGTAGTTCTGTCTTACTCACTGGAAGCCAGTGGTGGGCTCCAGCAGGTTCGCACCTACTCTAGAACCGGTTGTTAACAAGAGATAGGACATATAAACTTTAATAACAGCCATTTAAAAGTGGCTGCCAGATGGGCATACAACCGGTTCTTAATGTCTTTGAATCCCATTACTGCTGGAAGCCAATACTTTTGAGAAGTATTTCTGTGATTGAGATGTGCTTCTGACTAAACAAACATAAGTTGGGGTTAAAGTATGCTTCCTTCCAGACCCTGGCCTTTTCATATGGGAATAATTTATAATAACATCAGCCATTGAAAGCTATACCACTTATCCTATCAGGATATTCTGTACAAGTTGATCATATAAAAGCAATAGGTTGTTTCTGTTTTTAATAGCCCAGTCATATTCCTTTCTTCACCATAACATGCAGCCGCATCAAACAGGCTGCTCTATGTGCTATGGTGGGAGGGAATCAGGAGGCTCTCCATAAGCCCCTAGGTTTCCATGGATCTATACCAGCTTTATATGCTGGTGCAAACCTAAGGAGACAAAAGGAATGTGATGGAAGCTCCTGAAGGGATAGCACTCAACACAAGTCATTTGTGCAGGGATATGCCTGCTTCTATCTCTGCCCCGAACCCTTCTGTTCCACCCACTCTGATGATGTACTAACATTGATAGGGTTTCTTCCTTGCCGTCTTCCTTGTATGGTGTTTGTGGCAACAATCTGAAAGCATACATCTGCATGAGCTTCCATAATGGGATTTACTATGCTGTAAGGTGTGCCTCACTGCCCACTGGATTGATCCAGTGGAGGAGCCAGAGAATAGGGTTGGTCCAGGGCCTATGAGAGGGGGGGACCAGCAGGTACATTGTTCCGGGGCCCAAGAGCTACGGAGGGGCCCGTGACTGAAGGACCATTTGAGTGTTTGTTACTAACAAATTAATATGGTATATGTGCACACACACATAAACATATACACGTATACATACATATACATACAAGTTGATTTTGATAGCATTATTAGAAATTTTGCACATAAAAAAGCCAGCAAAGCACTTATTAAATAGTTAATTTTTTCTAATTTTTTCCTTGATAAGATTTTAGTATTTTATATTGTCACATTACTTGAATACTGGTATGTTTTAACATAATGTTTTATGTGATCAACAAATGAGCACTCGTTGAAGTTTGTTGCACATTAATTAGCCTCAATTTTTTTATTTCAAAATAATTTTGCAAGTCGTAGAGGCCCCAAATGGTTTTTGTACCACCTTAAAAAATTTATCTTGGAGGCCCTGGGTTGGGCCATAATTCTACAGTACTGAATATTCATAGAATCATATTAATGAACACCTTGCTTCCATAATCTTTTATGTAAATATTGTACCAAGATATGACATTATTTCTTAACTTATAAAAACTTCAGACTTTCAAAACTTCTGAACAAAACTTATGAAAACAAACTTCTGAACAAAACAACTTCTCAATTCCTAAGTAATTTATACAGTGTCATAGCACTGACTGTACCATGTTCTCTTCTGCGAAGGGCCAAACTACACCTTTCACTGGATTCACATGTATTATGCTAGAATAACAGCCATATCTCCACTCCAAAGTGTCTTTAGAGAGTACAGTGGATAAGCTGATGGGGTAAAATATTTTCCATATACCTGGCTATAGTTTAAACAGTTGCAGGGACAGGTGTAACATAAGACACTTTATGCTTTATTACTAATGTGAACAAATCAAAGTTCATATGTAGACCTACTGGACTGATCCTCATTGGCACACAAATGAGGAGGATATCCAAGAAATGCAATTGATATTCACTCCTTTTGTATTTCCTAGATTTTTTTGCCTGTCTTTCATCTATTCATCTCAAGAATATTTCTGTAAACCTAGCATTTTATGTCAAACAATATAAAGCTTCATTTTGTAACAGTGTATTATGAGTCTATTACATGTGTTTGAAGATAATTTTTCATGTCATTATGATGTGTAGGCTTGTAAATGATTCATCTGAATTTATAAAAAATGAATTTCTAATAGGAATGCAGCTGCAAACATTTCCTGTGTTATAAAACTGCTGTGATGTAATCTGCTATAACATTTATTATGAATTAGTAAGGTATCCTTCACAAGAGAGCTGGGTTTTCATTAATGTCGGACTGACATTTTCAAAATTGATTTGTGTTGACATTTAGAGTACTTGTGTTGTAGCACAGGCCCCTGTTTGACATTAGGCAAACCAAATTACATTGGTTATGCTTAAAAGATTCCTATGGAACACTGTTATTTTACAAAGCAGAGGACACAGCTGCTGCGGAGATGCAGAACAAGATTAACTGTATGTTTCAGGTGTACTGAAAGGAACTATGCTAGGAAAAGGACATGCTGCAATAGTATTTCTCCACAGGGTTGTAGATTTCCTTTTAAAAAAAATCCATGAAGATAAATTGATGTTAAAAAAGCAACATACAATTTTGTTCCTAAAAAGACCTCCAAGGTGGGTCAAAATTGGTTGGCTATAATGTATGGATGTTTGTTCCCAAAAGTAACCTGTACGAAACACCATAACAGGGAATTTTTGTTGCTTTTTCATACCCATACCTGTCAAGAAGGTCCTGCAAATTACTCTCCAGTATAACAGACTGTAGGTATCTACAATCTGTCTTCTATGTGTATGTGGCAAAAATATGGTGAATACCTTATACCAGCGTTTCTCAAAGTGGGGGTCGCCTGGAGCTTTCCTGGGGGTCGCCTAAAGACCCCTGGTGCAGGGGACCAGGTCAGGCTTGCCAAACCTCCAGCTGTAGCTGCGTTCGCACTGGGGCTTCCTTAGAGGCTGCCCCATGGATTTCTGACTGATGAGTAGGGGAGCCTTCCCCAGGCACACGCACCACCTGCCCAGATTCTGCAGGGGGCTTCCCTGCAGGCACGCGTGCGCTGCCCACCCAGATCACGCGGGAGGGAGCTTCCCTCCAAGCATGCACACTGCCCACCAGCCAGCCCGTTGCCCGCCAGCTGCTGCCCACCATCCAGCTGGGTCTTACTCTCAGGTAAACTGTTGCTGGCTTGCAGCCTGAGAAGCCAATCCTATGCATGCCTTCTCAGAAGTTAGCCCCATGATAGTGAATGGGGCCACTCCCAGGAAAGTGTTAGGATTGTAGTTTTGAGCCCAATTCTATGCATGTCTACTCAGAAGTCATTCCCATTGAATTCAGTGAGGTTTACTCCCAGGAAAGTGTGCATAGCACTGGAGCAGTAGAACCCAATCCTATGCATGTGCACTCAGAAGTACCGGTAAGTCAATTCAGTTCAGTGGGACTGGCTCCAAGGAAAGTGCATAAGATTGCAGCCTCGGAGCCCAATCCTATGCATGCCTTAAAGTAGCAACGAAAATAATTTTATGGTTGGGGGTCCCCACAACATGAGGAACTTATAAAGGGGTCACGGCATTAGGAAGATTGAGAACCACTGCCTTATACACATGTGTATACAGGAATCCACAAAGAGCGACCTGGCAATTAAGGCAGACCCATTTTGTTTGTATAGGGCTGTAGTGGCTCAGTGATTAAGACACAGTGGCTGTTGACCTGCATGCCATGGTTTGAGACCTGGGTGCTACAAGATGGAGTGAGCTCCCATCTCTTGCCCAGCTCCTGCCAACCTAGCAATTCAAAAGCATAGAAATGCAAGTAAATAAATATGTAACTGTGTTCCATGTGCCTTGCATATATGCTGGCTGAAGATGACCACAGAGTTGTCTTTGGACAATGCTGGCTCTTTGGCTTAGAAACGGGCATGAGCACTACTTCCTATAGTCAATCATGTCTAGCAGTACAATCTTTCATCTTTATTTTGCATGTATCTGATAGATCAGGGTTGATGATAATGGGAAACTCCAGTAAATGTTGATCTATGAGCCTAACTAGGTGGTACTTTGAATCTTAGTTTGGCCTGCTATTTGCTGTTTTAAATAGTAAGGAGGGACATGCAAAGTGCAGGGAAACTGTGGTGGGAACTTTAGCATTCAACCCCAATCAGAGTTCCAATCCCAATCATACGCCCCCTCCCTGTAGGTTAATTACAGCTTTTTTAAAAGCTTTCATTGGTTTTTCTCAAATGCTTCTAAAAACTACAGATACGCGTGGGCACTCGATCAGGATGAGAACTACAGCAGGGTCTAAGGCTGCAATCCTAAAGACACTTTCCTGGGAGTAAGGCCCATTGAACACAGTGGGGCTTCCTTTTGAGTAGACATGGTTAGGATTGTGCTCTAAGTCCGTGATTTTCAACCAATGTGCCATGGCACACTGGTGTGCCGCGGATAGTCCCCAGGTGTGCCTCGGGAATTTGGAGACTGACATTCATTAATAGGAAAATTGGGAGATTTGAACAGTCGGGTGTACATTGTCAATGGTAAAAATAACTGATGGTGTGCCTTGACAATTTTAGTGCCTTGTTAAGTGTGCCGTGAGATGAAATAGGTTGAAAATCACTGGGCTAAGTGTTAAAGTTCCCCACCCACACTCTGCAGCTGCTGTTCTATGGCATTTTATATGCTCTTTTTAATGGGCCAGTATCATCTGTTCTTTGTAACAAATGGTTTGGACATGAAGTTCAAGGCATCACTCAGAAGGTGCATTGGGTCAAAGCTGACATGTTAGTCAAAGGGAGTATTAGATAGTATAATGAGCAGACTGAAACTAAGATCAAAAGGGAATGAGCAAGACACTGATGTCTGATGTCTTCGACACTGTTCGAAGGAAAAGGCCCAGGATTGATCTGGAAGTACCCAGATCAAGGGAATTCGGTATGGTGTCTAGAGGCAGAGTCATAAAGTGGATGGTACTGTCTCATTTTCTTTCCACAATGTAACCTATTAGCTTACTCACCATCAAGGGCATCAACAATGACTTCAAGTAACAAAGGATATGTATATACAGACAACATGTAAAGACAATGTGGACAATGCCACAACAGGATATCACACCAAAATTCAAAGAATTTTTCCAAAATTTTCCAAATAGCCATCAGAGTGCTATTTTAAGAAGCATCCTGCCGGATCAATGATAATATCTAATGAAGAGGAAAGTTTAAAGATCTGATATCTATGGTCTTTATATTTTACTTTGGGTGCAATGCTAGTCTAGGCTGGCAGAATGCATTGGTCTTTCCTGTTCCTGTGGTGACGTATGGACAGGAGGCATGTGCATGCCTAACTCTTACCTATGAATGGCACAGAAGTGTCATACAGCACTTTTGTGACACTCCAAGGCCAGCATGGGACTTGTGCTGTGGCTTAAGCCAGCCTAACTGGGAGTTAGGATTGCAGCCTTTATTTCTCAGATGCTCTGAATGGTATGCAGTGCATTTGGATGGCAAATCATGGCATGGATAAGCATATCAGAAACAAAGGGCAAAATCCAGAGTAATTACGTGGAGTCCGTGCTCTGGTGTGAAAACAACTTACTCTGGATTCCAATATGAATTTCCCATAGGTTTTCACTAGGTGGTGCAGTAACTTCAGATGCACATAAACTCTCTTATGTGCTCCTGTAGTTACTCTGGATTTTGAGGAAAATCAGTTTTTTGAATGCTGTTAACATAATTCAATTACCATGGAACCTATTTTTATTCCTTTAGCTATCCTTTAGAAAGAAAACATTTCTTACTAATAACACATTAATCTAACATTGATCTTGTTTGTACATCTTTGGAGAACTGATTATATTTGTAACTTCACTGCAAGCTAATCAGTGGGTTTATAAAGGAGTGGGTTGAATGAGTTCCACAGCTGACATGTCTCAATTTGCATTTTAACACAGTTTTTGAAAATTGATATGTCAAATCAAGGACATCTTAATGTCTTTACTGAGGACAAGTGAACCAGTATTTAATTCTGACAATTTGGTTTAGGTAGGGAGGTTTAGTTTAGTCCAAGTAGTTTACCAATTGCCCATGCTATGTTGATTTGCCACAAAACCTTTTTTGTTCTCATGTGCTGTTATAATGGTAAACTAACCCTACAATCCAGAGTAACTACGGGAGCACATAAGAGACATTACGTGCACTTGTAGTTATGACACCACCTAGTGAAAACCTATGGGAAATTCATATTGCAATCCAGAATAAATTGTTCTTACACCGGAACAAGGACTCCCCATAGTTACTCTGGATTGTGCCCTAAGTCCACAGATAGCTAAAATTATTGTGTTATGATAAAATGACCATTAAATGAAGAACATTTAAGCACTCACTGCAGAAGATTCAATCGTGCTATTTTCTAGAAACTGTTTCCACACTGAGATATCTGCTAATGGCTGGTGGTGCAACAGGTAGTGCTCAGTTTTTCCATGTCCCCAGCCTGGCACTGCAGGCAAGCCAAGCTAATGTGGGAAAATGGGAGCTTTTTATTGCTGCCACATGAGCGAGGTCTGTGTGGGCAGATGTCCTGAATCCAGTTGACTTTTCAAGCATATTTCTGATTGTTTTAATAAAGTGATGCTTTATCCCAAGGCTTTGTCTGGTATGTTCATTTTGGAGGTTCAAGGGTAAAAGAATGATAGTGGTGGGAAATGTAAAAAGCTGTGATTATTGAACTTCTTATGGAACTAAACATTAAGTTGCAATCCAGAATAGGCTTAGCATGTTTATCGCACTTTGAAAAACCAGTTGCACAACAAGGGCTGTGTTGGCTCTGTGGTTAACAACCTCAGAACCACAACAGAGTGAGTTATTACTTGCACAGCTCCTGCAAACTTAGCAGTTTGAAAGTATGTAAATGCAAGTATATATGTACCACTTCAATGTTTTGTGTGCTTTTGGAATTTATCATGCTGACCAGGTGACCATGAAGATACCTTTGGAAAATGCTGGCTTTTCAGCTTTGTAACGGAGAGGAGCACTTCCGTTACAGTTGATCTTGACTAGCAGGGCAACCTGCATGAGACACCTTTACTTTATAAAGCACAATACATTAAAAAAAACTTTTCTGTGATTTAACCAAAGCTTTTGACTCTTCAAATGTTCAGCCCTACCCTGAGAGAGGTATTAGTTATACAACAGTATTAGTTATCAAACTTGAGGATGAACCCAGATTTAATCTGTTTTTCTTGGACTTCAACAGGATATTGATTTTCCACCACTGTGCCATGGCACATTAGTTTGCCAGGGACAGTCTGCAGGTGTGCTACAGGACTTTGGGGATGGAGTTGGGGGATTTGAAGCTCCTCACAACAGCATAGTGTGCATTGTCAATGCTCCAAAAACTCATGGCGTGCTAAAAACTTGTTAGTGTGCCATGAGATGAAAAAGACTGAAAATCTCTGGATTAGGGGAATTTATCCAGTTGCGAAGTTTATGGGAGCCATTACTTATCTCAGTCAGTGGACATCTGGTCAGATTTTTATGTGCTGATGACTGGGATGAAAACCAAACCTCTGGTTGTATTGAGGAATGATGTGTACTTTGATTTCCATTAAATCAGAGAGCCTGAATCTGCCCTGTGTCAGAAAAGTCTGTTGGCTGCTTATGTGATAGAATAGCTACAAGTCTCGAATAGCAATGAAAGCCATGTAATGAGCATTGTACTTGGCATATTATAAGTCACAGACTAATAATTCAGTTTACTTTCCAGTAATTACCTGTAGACTTCTAAATTATTCCCTTGCTGCTGATGTTCATTAGTCACTGAAAATGAAAATGGCAAGGAAACCAGTAGTGTATAATTTGAACCGTTTTTATAATGTTTATGGATTTCTTGGGATGATTAGAAAATAGAAGTATTGCTGCTCTTTTGGCTAGATGGATACACTAAGAATCATAATAGCCATCTTCTCACAGACAATGATTGAATATCATTCGGTGTACAGATGTATTTCTCTCTCCTTGTTTTGCCACTAATAACAAAGTGATGTTTAAAAATAAACACAACTTGAAGGAAATGGCTGAATTGCTGTTTGGCCTGTTTGTCAGGGATGGGAAAATTCAGCACAGCAACTTGAGTCTGGTGTCATAGCCAGTGGTGGGCTCCAGCAGGTTTGCACCTACTCCATAGAACCGGTTGTTAACGAGAGATAGGACATATAAAGTTTAAAAATAGCCATTTAAAAGTGGCTGCCAGATGGGCAGAGAACCGGTTGTTAATTTCTTTCAGTCCCATCACTGGTCATAGCCCCGTCACTCAACTCAAATCAAAAAGAGTCATAAAGTGGGCACTTTCTGAGTCACAAAGTAATCTGTGGCTCTAAAAGACTTGAGTTGAGTCACCTTTAAAAAGCCAGCTGTTGAAAAAATAATGGGCCTGCAGCCAAGCTATGTGTATGTGTCTGAGTTCTCTTTTCAAAATCTTCCAAGTTTGTGACTCACAAGTTGCTAAAAAATGTGCACTTTTGTGACTTGAGTCTGAGTCATCCAAGTCGAGTTCCCAACGCTGCCCTTCATAACTTAAATTTGTGCTTGCTGATATTTAATAACATTGCCGTATGGGATTGGTTTTCAAACTGTGCTCTGGGGATTGAAACTTATCAGGAACTCCTTATTTAAAAGGTCAGAAACAGCAGATACCTTTCTCTAACAGATAACTAGACACCATGACAAATCTTCCCATGCATTAGGTGAGATACTTCAATCAACACACTAATGCAAATTTTGAGGGAGAAAAATATCTAGCTGACATTGGCTGCAATTCTAAAGACTCTTTCCTGGGAGTAAGACCCACTGAACACATGGTTAGGAGACATGGTTAGGATTGTGCACAAAGTGAAAGAATATTACCTTTTCAAAGTAGTAATGAAATAAATAGATCTGTACACACACACACACACATAAACACAATTTTTTTAGATGCCAGTGGTGTTTGAATGAATTTATGATGTTTTGGGGCCACTGAATCCAAAAAGGGCATCAGATTTTCCTGACTGGCTCTGGATTGGAGGGTACAGCATAGCTGCTTCATTTACTAAGCAGGTTCCTCCTGAGGAAACCAACACCGTTGAATTAGCATTTGTATAAAGTAGCTTTGCTGTACCTCCAAAACTAGAGCTGATTGGGCAAAACCAATGCCGGTTTTGGATTCAGCGCCATTAATCTATATATATATAAAAGAGAAAAGTCACTGACTGACTGACTCACTGACTGACTGACTGACTCACTCACTCACTCATCACAGCCCTGCCAAAACCACTGGGCCTAGAAGCATGAAAATTGGGGTGGGTGTTCCTTCCGTGACTGAGGGGTGCACTAAGAACTGGTTTTCGGAAATTCCACCCGGAAGGGGGTGAAAAGGGGCGGAACACGTTTTCCTCCCTATACTTTGCATTGAGAATTGCTGACTCATCAACATTCTTTCCCAACTGCTGGGCCTGAAGCATGGAATTCTGGGAGTTCCTTCTGTCTCCTGAACACCCACCAAGAACCATCTGGAGAAATTAACCCTTCAGGGGCTGAAAAGGGGGCAACGTGTTTCTGTCCTATACTTAACATGGGAGACTAAATAAAATCCAGCCAATATGGTGCTCAGTGCCTGGTGCACTGGGGGATGTTGTTCAGAGAAAGAGGTTGCACTGGAAAGGATGCTGCACATGGGGGAAGTTGTGCATGGGGGGATGATGCATATGTAGGAAAGTTGCACATGGGGAAGTTGCGCATGGGGGAAGTTGCGCATGGGGGGATGATGCGCATGGGGGATGATGCGCGTGGGGGAAGTTGCTCATGGGGGGAAGTTGCGCATAGAGGGAAGTTGTGCATGGGGGGATGATGCACATGGGGGGAAGTTGCACATGGGGGATGATGCGCATGGGGGGAAGTTGCGCATGGGGGAAGTTGCGCATGGGGGGAAGTTGTGCATGGGGGGATGATGCACATGGGGGGAAGTTGCACATGGGGGGAAGTTGCACATGGGGGAAGTTGCACATGGGGGGAAGTTGCGCATGGGGGGATGATGCACATGGGGGGAAGTTGCACATGGGGGGAGTTGCACATGGGGGGAAGTTGCGCATGAGGATGATGCACATGGAGGGATGATGCGCATGTAGGGATGATGCGCATGTAGGGAAGTTGTGTATGGGAGAAGTTGTGCATGTAGGAAAGTTGCACATGGCGGGAAGTTGCACATGGGAGATGATGTGCATGGGGGGAAGTTGCGCATGGAGGGAAGTTGAGCATGGAGGGAAGTTGCGCACGGGGGAAGTTGCGCACGGGGGGAAGTTGCACTTGGGGAGAAGTTGCACTTGGGGAGAAGTTGCGCGTGGGGGATGATGCGCACAGGGGAATGTTGTACATGGGGGTAGGTTGCACATGGGTTGTTGATGCGCTGTGGAGGATGTTGTATGGGGAAGTTACTCCCGCAACGCGGGTACGCCTTTTACTAGTATACCCATAAATAGTCCAACCTTTATAACAGCAAAATATGTGTAGATGTACGTTATAACTTTCTAAAATATTACAAAAGGTTTCTATTCATGTGAATACTGAACAGATTCAAGGGCATTTTTACTGGAATATCAATGTTAGTCTACAGTTACATAAAAAAAATATACTCCTTAGTTTTGTATTAAAATTTTTGGAGTCATATGTCAGGCCAACTACATGCTCGCTGCCCTTAGCTCCCAGGGGCCCCCACTATCTTGCAATTGCAGGAAATGAACCAGAAGCCTTGAAATTCAATTTGGACTAACACACTGACAGTGCAAGCCTATCATGTCTACTCAGAAGTAAGTCCCATTGAATTCAATGGGGCTTACAAGAAAGTGCAGATAGAAATGCAGCCTGAGTTAAGAAACCTAGGGTCACTTTATGATGCTCATGTTTAAGCAGAAAACATTGAGGCCACAGCAGTTCTAGCACACCCAGGAATCCTTTAGAATTCAGAAAAGAATTTTCAGAGTACTTATATATAAAAGAAGGGACTTTTCACAAATAAGACCAGTAAGGAAAGGGATAGAGGTCAAATCTTTCTACCATCCATAAAAGTTACTTAAAGCCATAAAGTTTAATTTGAAAGTATGAGCATGGCCCAAGTAGAGTCAAAGAAGCTAGAAAAGGCCACAAGGCTCACTTCATACAATGGAAGTCTGCCCCAAATGAGACAAAAAAAAAACACAAATTATGGCAAAATAATTGTAAGCTGACAGTAAGACCTGGGGAGGGGGAAATTGGAAGAGTACATTACTAAAAATATCAGGCAAACAATAAAGAGCTTCCTTAAATGCATCAAATGCAAGAAATACACCAGGGAAGCATTTGGACTAAAAGATAACACAGGAATGAAAGGGAAAGTTAATGATGATACGGATGTTACTGAGAAGCTGAATGTATTCTTTTTTTATCTGTGTTGGCTACAATAATGTAAGGCAGATACCTGTGCCTGAACTGACCTTCTCAATGAAAGAGACTGAAGAACTGGGTCAAATGGAATTGACAAGGATGAGGTTCTAAAGTAGATTAAGAATAACTGGGTTCAAATGAAATCCACCAAGTTTTTTAGGACCTTGAATGTGAAGTTTCTATTCTTCTACCAAAAAGATGTCACTTGTCTTTTTTAATCACCTTCCATGTAAGAGGGCAGGAAGCCAATGTGACACCACTATTCAAGAAAAGATTTAGGAGAATTTGAGGTCAGTCTTAATCAGCCTAACAGCTCCAGGTATAGTTCCAAGAATACTGATGGATTAGATCAGTTGTTCTCAAATCTTTTAGAACCAGGACATACTTTTAAAAATAACCATGTGTCAGAATCCACCAGAAGTGACATCATTAACCCGAAGGTGATGGCATGTCTGGAAGCAACATCATCAAGCAGGAAAATGTTTAATACCTTCCTATAACAATCAAAATTAACAAAAAATATGACTGCAATCCTGAAGTGTACTTAGGACAGCCTATCTGGCATTTGGGCTGGCCTAATGTCAGATAGGCCAGCCTAGCTGCACCAGTAAAGACTGAGCTGGCCTAAGTCCACTTAAGCTGGTGCAAGATATATGGACCTGGGCTGGTGTAGCAGTGCTAGCCAAGGCAGCACTGCAGGGGTGTGCAGGGAGCATGTTGGGTATTGCCTAGCAGTTAGGCCATATTCAGACCCCATTTCCATATTTTCTGTATTCAGACCCCATTTCCACGGCAGACATGCCCTCTCCTAGTCAACTTTTGTGAGCTCTGACTTAGGCCACCTCAGGGGATATGGCCTACTTAGGCCAACTTAGCTGTGCCATTCTCTCTGGCCTAAAGTCAGGATTGCACCCTTAGTAAATTAAAAGTTTGCAAGAAGTTTAAATTTAAATATTAATTAAAAACAAAGAAGAACCTCCCAAGAGTCCCAAGCAATCTGTTAAAAAATTTACCAAACACCCCAAAATTTGCAAATACCCTATAATTTCCTTAAACATCCTATCCACACATACCAAAGAGTAAGCCAGGATGAGCATACAGAATGCAGGAAATAGTGCCTCTATCTTTAACCACTGCGAATTGAGGAAGGTTTAGATAATTATGAAAGGGTTTAAAAAGCAGCACTTGACTAAGTTCCCTCTTCTATGCAATGTTTAAATGTTTAACTCTCTGTCCTCCATTCTATATGGTCACCCTGACTATAGTTGTTAAAATAATAAAGGATGCTATACTGTTTGCAGATCTGTACGATTGCCCCAAATGGAATCACATACCATTTTAAAATCAAGTCTAACTTATTAAAAATAGAACACATATTGAAATGAATTGGGAACCAGCAGAAATTGGTTTGGGACCTACTTATCTCAACCCACAGTTTGAAAAATACTGAAGTGGATAAGAAATTATTACTGTTATTGATATGGACTCAGGTATCCATAAAGTAAAACCAAGCTATTGACCTATTTTGATGTCAGACCATAACATAGTATGACAGATGATGAGAATTTTGTCAGTCTGGCCAAGGGAACATATGGAGTAATCTTTTGGGGCCCTATAATCATAAAAATGTTAAGAACCCCTAATCTAACAAAAAAGACACCAGCAAACAGCCACTGGAGCTATGGTGGGTTGAAGAGGGATGTCATGTTTCAAAGTTTCAAAATTGTCTGTCCAGTTCGCAAGACAAGTGTCTGCTCTTCTCTGTGCTTGAGTTTTCCTCAGCTGATATGTTTTCAGTTCTCATGGGATTATCCAGGTGCACATCAGGCATTGCCATACCTTATAAAGAAGAGGGTGTGCAAAATGAATATAAACATGCCTTGACATGATGCAGAAAAGCTATCCATTCATGTCTGTGGCTGATTATCACTTATTCTGTGGTCCTCCACTGCTGTGTTTTTGATTATTTTCAGCACCTGGACTTCCACATTGCAGGAACGACATTAGCATAACAATAGAGAGAGCTAAAGCAGCAACCTTAGCCTGAGCTATTCGTTCATCATTCACTTTGGAATTCATATCAGATGCATGATTTGCATTTCCGAGTAAGTCGCAGACATTATTTTGGTTCCAGGAATACCAGCTCAGCAGTGGGTGCTCAAACCACTCTTTTAAAAAAAAAAAAACACAAACTGTGATTCTATTATACAGAAATTGACAGAGAAAAGCAGCCCTAGAAGCAAGCAAGCAAACAAACAAACAAATAATAGAGAGTAGAGAGAGGCTTGATCTTTGCTTTATGGAAGTAGTGCCATTACTCCCTCAGCACCACTCCCATACGGTCCTTACCAACCGCAATACCACACTATTCCCCAAAATGTAAGAATGAAAGAGCCATGTTGGAGAAGTGGAATCATTAAGGCTAGAACCCTTCCTCTCTCCCCACATATTCATCTCTGATGGTAGCATCTTTCATTGCACTTTCATATTTCTCATATGACTCAAACTTCTCTATCCTTACTTTGTTGTTGTTGTTTAATTATTAAGTCATGCCCAATTCTTCATGACCCCATTGACTACAGCATGCTAGGCCACCCTAACCTCTACCAGCTTCCAAAGTTTGTCCAAATTCATCTTCATTTCCTTGGTGACACTAAACACCTCATCCTCTGCCATCCCCTTCTTCTTTTGCCTACAATTTTCCGCAGCATCAGGGTCTTTACTAAAGAGTCCTTCCTTCTCATGAGGTGGCCAAAATAATATCAGCTGCAGTATTCATCCTTCCAGTGAACAGTCCGGGGTGATTTCCTGGGGAATTGACTGATTTGATCACCTTGCAGTCCAAGGAACTCTCAAGAGTCTTCTCCAGTACCATAATTCAAATTTATGGGCCATAATTCAAATTTATGGTCCAGTTCTGACAGCTATATTTTAACACAGGGTAATATAGCTTTAACTAGATGAATATTTAACTAGACAAATTTTTAACTAGACATAGCTTTAACTAGACAAATCTTTGTCGGCAAGGTGACAACTCGACTTCTAAGTTGTCTAGACCTGCCATTGCTTTCCTCCCCAGAAGTAGGTGCTTATTTCTTGGCTGCAATCACTGTCTGCAGTGATTTTAGAGCCCTCCAAATCATCTCTGTATCCTTTGATACTGAAGTCCATAGAGTTTTCTTGGCAATATACTGGAGTGGGATGGCATTTCCTTCTCCAGTGGATCACATGTAGTCTGAACTTGCTACTGTGATATGTCCATGTTGGGTGGCCCTACATGGCATAAATCAGAGCCTTCATTACACAAGCCCTTTGCCATTAAAAAGCAGAGACCTGTGATAGGATCTTACACTTCTGGGAGTAATATTGGATCAAACTATGGAGTAAAGCAGGGATCTCCAAACCCTGACCCTGGGGCCAGATGCAGCCCTCGACCAGCCTCCATCCTGCCCTCAGCAAATCCCCGCCATCCAGCCTTGGACAAACCCTGTAATCCTTCAGAGGCGAGGGGAGCTCTGCTCTCCACACCTTGGGAGGGTACTGGTATTTTGAGCACTGGGGAGGCTCCTGATTCACCTCCTCTCTCTTTGTATGAAAGTGCTTATGAAGTGGTTTGAAGATCATCCTCTCTGAGTGTGTTGGAAAATGTTTATGAGGAGATTTGAATCCATTCATTCACAAGTTCTGTCACTAATATACTGATAAATGTAAATTTATTCACATTTGAAACGTAAATCAATTCTGTTTTTTTTTCTTCTGACACATGGCACAATATCAGAAAGACAATATTTTTCTCATGCCAAAAAGTTTAGAGACCCCTGGAGTAATCAGATTTAGAGCACAATTCTAATCATGTCTTCCCAAAAGTAAGCTCCATTGTGTTCAGTGTGTCTTACTCCTAAGTCAGCGTCTTTAGGATTGCATCTGTAGTTGTCTAACTTTATACTTTCTCAACCACGCTCACAATCTGCATTTGAAGCCAAAAATGTTCCAATTTCGCTAAATCTGCAATTTTGCTATGACCAATTTCGCTAAATCTGCAATTTTGCTAAATCTGTCCTAGGAAAAGAGAACATTTCCTTGGATGTGCAATGCATGTATCCTTTTCCTGCAAGAGCTCTGCTCCTATTGGACTTCTCCCAGTGCTGCCTTAACAGCCAACCGGAGGGTTGGCTGAGGAGGGTAGCCTGAGAGGGGTAGCCAACCGGGTAGCCAACCGGAGGGTAGCCTGAGAAAGGGATGCAGCAGATCCATGCATCCCTGGAGGGGGAGATGCAGTGCCACTGCGTGCTCCCCGCTCTCCCTGAGGGGTGTGCATCCTCCTCCCACATCAGCTCCTGTTCCTCCTTCCACATCAGCGCCTGCTTCTCCTCCCACATCAGTGCCACCTGGAGCTGCCAATTGTACCTTAACTGTTTGGAACATAGTGGCTGCACAGTCCCCTGTGGCCTTCCTGTTCCAGAAGAGGTTAGGATTGGGCTCCCCATTTGTGCAGTTTCTGAACCACAGAGTTAAACACAGCCTACTGGCCAAAAAGAAGGAAAGTTTTAATCTAACTGCAGTGCCATTAAATTTTATTTACTGGAGTAGCTGATCTCTGAAAGGATCAGACTCCTCCTCAAAGATGATGTGGCCGCTCCCAGAGATGAAAGATATGCAGTTTACAAGGGGCAGAATTGGTTTGCATAGTGAAGTTTCAGAAACACATCACAGAAAATTCTAAATATAATTAATACTATAAATACACTCCATATGTGAAGCTGTAAACCTAACAAGAACAGATTGTGTGAACAATAATGCATAGGCAAATGTGTTTAGAAATTGCAATTATTAGAAGACCAATTGACTATTTCCTTTCATAGCTGTTTTCCACCATGAAAAAGAAAGACAGATGTGACTCAGTCATTGCAGCTTATTGTATAAAGTATATTCTTAAAAACAGAAAAATTCTAGAAGATTAGATGTTTTGTCTGTATAGCCTTATTTTTGTTTTTTATGCAAGCCATGGACCATGACTTCAAGGATAAAGAGCTGTGTTCTCTGATAGAAGGCTTGAGAAGCAACCACTTGTATCTCTAGTCAATAATCTTGAATGTGAAAAATTGGCAGAAGCCCACATTTGCCCAGTCTTATCTGAAGCTGAACAATTCAGAGTACCTTTTGTGTCATGTCGTGACAATTGTTTTTAGGGCTTTTCAAGTGATATTAGAAATGATGATTTGGTATTTCAAACAGCCCATTTCTAGAAACCTATAAAAGAATGATATGTAATTGTTTCCTCTCATAGACAAAGGACAAGCTAAATAATATCAGAACATTTGCTTTTTTTATTCATTTGTTAGTTTGATAGGTTCGATGGATTTTATTCATTTGCTAATAAGAGCCCACAGCTGTTTTTTTGCAAAAGTATAATATAACAACATTCATCAGTTTTAAAAAAGAATTTTTTCCATGAAATTGGTCAACATGTTTTAATTAATTGGAAAAGTTTAGTTTTGATTCTGTAAAAAGGTAGAGACTGCTTTGCTCTTTCCTGACTACCGCTTGCCTCAAATCAGCCTTGGAAATGGCAGGTGAAACCCTGAAATCTTAGATGAAACCCTAAGGCTGCAATCCTAATCCCCAGTTTGGCCAGTGTAAGTCCAAGCACAAATTCTGCACAGGCCTGGGGATGCCACTTCTATGCCACTTCAGGGTGGGTTAGGAGCGTGCCAGCCACTCTACCACTACAGGAACGAGAATGGGTGAGTTGTGCCAGCCTAAATTAGTTAGAATTGCACCCTGAATCCCAATCACCCTATTCCTTGAAATAGCTCCAATCCATATCTCTATGGCTTAATTTAGCCAGCTGGTTCTTGATATATTTGTATGTGATTTCACACAAAACCATCAGCATTTTGGGTGGGGTTGAAGCTGGTTTAACAGGCAGCTTCAACTTTTTTCCCCTCCAGCTCAGTGGACACAAACATATATTCTCAAAGCCTGCAATTCACTCAGCCATGTCTGAACAATAAATTTAGTCAATTTTCTTGGCTTCTGAATTGAATTAAAAAACCCACCATTTCCCTGAGTTCATAAAACTTGCAATTCATTGGAACATAATGATCGTCATTTAAAAAACTGCCAGATCTGATAAGCATACTAATAAAAATCAACAACAGGCAAAACCTTAAAACTCTTAATTTTTGCATAATTATTTTTGATGTTTATGTTTATTGCTTATTTGTTCTATCATTTGGCATTGGTAGGTAGTTATTCAGGTCTTTATGCATGCAGATTTAGTTCTACGCTTCGAGTAAATGAAGCTTCACAATGTCTATTATAATGCCTCTCACAATTACCAGATAATGGCTAAACACTGACACTAGTAAGCACATCAGAGGAATGACAGTGTTGGTGATATAGAAACATATCCATATGGTGTTTTAGCCCAGTCCTAGGCATTTCCACTCGTTCCATTATCTTCAATATCCCTTACTACCATTGCATGAACATTACATGAGCATGAACAAGTTGATAAGGCTGTTTGGACAGATGTGCGATATTTTGGGGTGCTGAATTTTAAAAAGCCATAATCATTGCCTGATTGGCTCTAGTTTTGGGGTATGATATATTCACTTTATATGCTGATTCAATCATATAAGGAAGGAAGCCATCAACCAACCAACCAAGTGTATTTATATACCACTTTTCAACAAAAAGTTCACAAAAGCCATGACTACATTGCAGCAGTTTTGCAAAGTCCTCACTGAACTGCCACATGCAATCATGCTCACTTTGGAGTGTAAAAAAGCTTTTTATTTTTGCTGCTTGCATCAGACAACAAAATACAGGTAGCTGACTGGTCACAATAGATGGCTGTTCCATTTGGCTTGTTTGGAACAAGTTTTCCAAACTTCATGTTCAGCCCAATCCTATCCCACTTTCTAATGCTGATGTACCCACTTCTAATGAAGCATTTGCTGCATCCTGCA
This sequence comes from Cryptoblepharus egeriae, assembly GCA_030015325.1. Taxonomy (NCBI): domain Eukaryota; kingdom Metazoa; phylum Chordata; class Lepidosauria; order Squamata; family Scincidae; genus Cryptoblepharus; species Cryptoblepharus egeriae. The sequence continues at coordinate 76,520,037 of JAREYC010000003.1, read as the reverse complement.
GTAGAGGGGCAGTCATGGAGGCCTTCTCAAGGGAGCATTTGTTCCCTTATCTTGGGCTGCACTGTGTTTGCTTTGGTTCTGAAAAGGTGGATCAGACTGGGCCAGGGTGTCCAGATGCCCAAACGTCAAAAGGAGGACAAGGTCTTGGCTTCCTCTCAGCCTGGCCTTTCACAATGGCACATTTGCCTACTCATGAGTAAAGCCGCAATATCGGGCATTTTCACTTTCCCATAGAGCTCAATGCATATTTTTTATTTTTAGTTTTTGGGGCTTAACTTCTGATGGGAAGGAGATATTTCAAAACCAATTTTTGCATTGGATTCTGCTCTTCAATATGAATCCAACGATATATGACATGATGGGATACTACACACTATGATGGGATACTACACACCATTCAAAAATGAAGCCAAAATAGAGGACAATGAAGCCCCTTTGGAGGACACCTGGACCAGAGGCTAAAATAGAGGACAAATCTGGAAATTTCCAGTCATATGGTCACCCTGGACTGGACTCTTAGTCCTTCAGGGTAGAAAAGAGGGACAATGATGCAAATGAGGTTGATAAATTCCAGATATGCTCACCACAACTTGCATAGTGTAGCCATGAGGACCATAAACATGCAACTGTAAGTTGAAGGAGCCCTTCTACCATAAACACTAAAGGGACTTTAGGGAGCCACTCTCTCTATGTATTTGAAACTCTTTGAACGCTCAAAAGGTCCTGCTTATTATTATTGTGGTGGTCTTGGTGTGTTTATGCATGATTATCTGCTCAGTTGTAGTGTTTTACTGTTAGTAAATGGTTTACTCTTCTTCATAAACTGCTTTCATAACCTTTTGAGTTAAAAGGAGGAAAAACCAGTATGTAATCTGAAACGCATCATGACAGTTTACAGTGCAGTTCATATTTTTAAAAAAGTTATAGATTTTGGTTTACTAGTTTACATGAAGTGTAAGAAAACTCACCCTACAATACAGAGTAACTACTGGAAGAGGGAAGAGGCGCTCATTCTGGATTGATCTATGCATTTCCTATAGGTTTCCCATAGGTGGCACTGTAACCACATTGGTGTAAAAGGTTCTGTAGTTACTCTGGATTGTAGCCTCAGTTAAGAAATATAAACAGCGCAAATTCAGATGCAACTGCTATGCATTTGGCAAATACCACCGCTTATACCTGAAAAACAAAACACCCCATTTTTGTTCCTGTTCTTGTTTATTTATTACTTGTCTTCTAGAATTTCTTTCTCACCACGATATTATCTATTTCTTTTTCTTCTTAGTTCCTACCAGCTGTCAAATCTGAATAGCTTATTTATTGTTTACTGCAAACAATAGAACTTCTGTATTCTTTAATTACTTCCTCTCGATGAAAAAGTGGGGAGGAGGTGTGAAATTGTTCCATAGTTATGAACGTCCTCTAGATAGAGATAGTTTGAATATTTAATAGAGTGGGGTCCAGGAGCAAACCTAAAATCTGATAGTCCTATATATATGTCTGAGTCCTGATTTCCACTGCAAATTCTTAACTATGGCTGTGTCCTTGAGAGGATGCTATTAGCGTACATGCAGTTCATGCGAATCTATTAATTGATTGTAGGAACAGTGTAAGAACAACAAGATCAACATCGAATCTTCACAACAAGATTTACTACCATATAAATGTGTGTTTTTAAATATCTAAGAGCACAATCCTAACCATGTCTAATCAAAACTAAGGCCCATTGTGTTCAGTGGCTCTTTCTCCCAGGAAAGTGTGTTTAGGATTGAAGCCATAGGCAGTGATTTTCAACCAGTGTATCATGGCACATTGGAATGCCCCAGATAGTCCTCAGGTATGCTGTGGGAATTTGGGGATTGACATTAATGAATAGGAAAATCAGGGGATTTGAACAGCCTAGTGTCCCTTGTCAATGGTAAAAACATTTGTCAATTTCAGTGTCTTGTTAGTATGCCATGAGATGAAAAAGGCTGAAAATCACTGATCTAAGGCATAATTCACACATGCATGTACATGTTCTTGACATATATTGGTTTACAACCTGAAACTGTGCACTACACTAGAGACAGTGGCACCACTGGGGGGATGCAGGCTACAGAGGATGATTCACATTGGGAGTGACACCACGTCTAACCAAAATTTTAAAAAATCTTTTTATTTTTGAATTATATCATCATATAATTTCATCCATATAATATCATCCATAATTTCTCCCAGAATTCAGTGGAATAAACCATGTTGAACTATCTCAATTTTATCAAAGGTTATAGCTGAAAACCAATGGGAAATTGGTGACATAAGTGCACAGGGGTGCTGGCCTTCTACACTGGGTGACTCAAACCCTAGTTTGACTAGAGGACATGATATCTTAAGTCAAATTAAGGTTTTGCATGCAGTGAATCATAGAATCATAGAGTTGGAAGGGACCTAGTAGGTCATCTAGTCCAACCCCCTGCCTGCAGCAGGAAATCCCCCTAGAGCATCCCTGACAGGTGCTCGTCGAGCCTCTGCTTGAAGATCCCCAGTGAGGGAGAGTCCACCACCTCCCTTGGCAATCGGTTCCACTGCCGAACTGCCCGAACCATCAGGAATTTTTTCCGGATTTCCAGCCGGAATCTCCTTTCTTGCAGTTTGTACCCATTGGTTCTAGTCCTGCTTTCAGTAGCAGCTATGAACAAATGAGCCCCTTCCTCCCTATGACAGCCCTTCAGGTATCTGAAGAGGACAATCATGTCTCCCCTCAGCCTCCTCTTCTCCAGGCTGAATATCCCAAGTTCCCCCAACCTTTCCTCGTAGGGCTTCCCTTCCATCCCACTGATCATTCTTGTTGCTCTCCTCTGGACTTGCTCCAGCTTGGCTGCATCTTTCTTAAAGTGAGGTGCCCAGAACTGAACACAGTACTCAAGGTGAGGTCTGACCAATGCTGAATAAAGAGGAACTAGAACTTCTCACGACTTGGAAGCTAAAGTCCTCTTAATGCAGCTTAAAATGGCATTTGCCTTCTTTGCAGACGCATCACACTGCTGACTCATGTTCAGCTTGTAATCCACAGCGACTCACATATTCTGCTGCCAAGCCAAGTATCCCCCATTTTATACCTGTGTTTTTGGTTTTTATTGCGTAAGTGCAGAACTTCGCACTTCTCCCTGTTGAAATTCATTCTATTTGTTACAGCCCAGGATTCTAGTTCATCTAGATCCTCCTGGAGGTTTCTTCTGTCTTCTGTTGTGTTGGCTACTCCTCCCAGCTTGGTGTCATCCGCAAATTTTATCCGCAGTGTTTTATCTATGATGACTCATCCCCACATGCAACTTATCATTTGATGTTGCAGTCATGTGCACAAAGGCATATTTTTTAAACTCTATTATCTGTATTGTCTACATATAATCCTTTGACGATTCCTTAAAATTCTCTCCTCTCCTCCTTGATGATTCCTTAAAATTCTCTTAGCACCATCACTTACAGCACCACCCTAACCATGTCTACACAGAAGTAAGCCTCATTGTGTTCAATGGGTTTTACTCCCAGGAAAGTGTGTTTAGGGTTGCAACCCTAATCATTAGTGATATAGTAAAACACCTTACTAGAGCCATTACAGCTGGCCCAAGATCAGTGTCTGACAGTGCAATCCTAAGCAGATCTATTCAAAACTAAGTCTGGTGGTAGGCTCCAGCAGGTTCGCACCTACTCTATAGAACCGGAAGACTATAGAAATGAGAGATAGGATATATAAAGTTTAAAAATAGCCATTAAAAAGTGGCTGCCAGATGGGCATAGAACCAGTTGTTAATTTCTTTGAATCCCATCACTGACTTTGAATCCCATCATTAGCTGCAATCCTAAAGACACTTTCCTGGGAGCAAGACCCATTGAAAATATAGGATTGTCCTATAACTCCCTTTGAGTTAAGTGGGTATGGGATTGCAGTGAGGCAGAATCTGAGTTGGTATGCCAGATGCTGCATCCTTTAATTGGTACTGTGGGTGGTGCAAGAGGTTAAGACACTGTGCCTGTTAACCAGCAGGCCAGGGTTCAAGACCCGGGTCGGCCCCACAAGACAGGGTGAGCTCCTGTCCTTAGCCCAGCTCTGCGATGCCAGCTGGATCCAATCGTATTGGCTCTGCCTTTCCATTGGACTAATTCAGTGGCGTGGAGAGGGGGGGATTTGCTGCTTGGGTAACAGCCTATCCTCCATAACAATCTAACCCAGGCTTTCGTGCTTAGCATACAGCGTATGCAGCGCCGAGCATGATACCATAGTCTTTCATGACTGGTGGAGGCCTGCTTTAATTGGTGACATGTTAGCATCTGCTCCTCTAATGCTAAAAGTCGACTGCTTCCCTCCCGTCCACTTCTCATTTCCAGTCCAAGAAGTGGAAGGAAGAGGATCAATGGAGACAAGGACATGTAGATGGTAGTATGCACACCTGGCAGGTCTGCAACTTGAAGCATTCATGAAGTTAACTGGATGGATGAACTCTGAGAGCCTGGATTTTCAACAAGGAATGACTGTGGTTCAGTGTTTGACTATAGAGAGCTGTGTTAAAATTTCCTTCTTGACTATGAAGGTTCACTTGGTTTGTTTTTTTTTTGGCAGATAACCTATTTCATATGATGGATGTTTAAATGGTGTCAGTCCCATACACAACACTCTGATCTCTTTAGGGTCAATGCAGAATTCCAGTCTAATCAATAGGCAAGGCCTGTAATAGGTAAAATGGTTCTTCATGAGGACTAATTCCCAGCCTTGCACTTCTCTTAAAGATGCTCTCTTGCATTGATGTTGGGCTGTGCTATAGGAGAAAGCGCCAAACCCCTTTTATATGTAAATAATGGATGAGGTGCCCAGAAGCCAAAAGCTTTCCCAGCTTCAACTTCCAACTGTTCTGGGGGTTTGCAGAAAGTCCCTGAGTTCATCAACTTTTTACTCCTCCTATTTAAAGCTGTATTTTTAATAAGGCTCATTCAGCCGAAACATGTTTTTCTAGCTGAAGTGCAGAGCTATTAGTATTGAGTACTTTCTCAGTCATGCATTAAGAACAGAACAATTCCCTAAAGCTTGACTGGAATAAGGTGAAAGCCCCATGTGTAGCATATACATACACAGCATGTATTTTTCATTACTACTTTGGTCCCGAATGTCTTCTTCACCCCACCTCTTCTTCCATCTTTTTTGGCATTAGCTTTACATTCTGCCCCATTTCTTGTCCTATTTTTGAGGGCACTGTCCCAGCTGCTCTGCCCTGCATTTTATAAGTATGAAGTAGACTCTAAAACTGCAGAAATAGCAAACAAAAGGGACAACTGGATCCTTGCAGAGGCTCCTTCTTGAATGCCAAAATGGTGTGCAAGTCTTGCCTACTAGGCTGTGAAGCCTCTACTGAAAAAACAATTCAGTAGGAATATGTTCTTCCAAATATAGTCATAATTTTCTGAAAACAATTGCTCAACCATTTCAAAAGAGTTGAGAATTGCCGAATTGTGCAACACTCTTGCACATTTAGGGTGCAATCCTAACCTAGGCTGGCACAATTCATCGGTCTTCCCGTTCCTGTGGTGGAGGCAAGCGCATGCCTGTGCACTGGTCTATCCCTCCCCCAGGAGTGTCACACAATTGTCTTATGGCAGTTTTGTGACACCCCAGGTCAGCACAGGACTTATGCCAGTTCTTAGGCTGGCCTAATTGCAGGTTAGGTTTGCCACCTAAATCTAATTGAACATAAAGAGGAAGCATGCCCAATAGCTGGCCATTGGGAAACAGTAATGTACACTAACCCTGTACCAATGTGAAATAAGTAACAGATCATTACTTTGGTTGGGGAATACAATAAGCACTTGTTACAGCAGCAATTTCCAACTGTTGTTTGGTACAACAGTTGGAAATTGCTGCTGTAACAAGTGCTTATTGTGAACTAGTCACAGTAGTGTGCTGTGAATAGTTCACAGGTGTGCCACAGAAGTTTGGGGTATGGTTTATTTATTAGTAGGGCTAATGTGGGATGCAAGTCCTCCTCCAGTCAACAATATGGCATGCCTTGTCAATGGTTTTTAAAAAACCTGATAGTGTGTCTTCGTAATTTTAGCACTGTCTCAGTGTACCATAAGATAAAAAGGTCAAAAACTGGTGAGGTTGAGTCTGATAAAGAGCAACCTTTGGGAATCTGCCAAATCATGTGTGTTTCCAAAGCAGTAGTCCAGCAAATCTAGCATCTGCAAAAGGAGCATGTGCAATTTGGTAAATAATTACACCAATTGTAATGACATTTTTCAGTGAGGCAAAAATCTATAGATAAGATAGGGAATATGGCACACATCCCTACCACTAAGGTTTGGCATTTTGCCACATCAGTTCTCCTGCCTACTTTGCAGCTTATCTTCAGAACAGCCTTGGAATGTCTTACTGCCAAGCATTCACAATTATTGATGATTTATTAGCCCATCCTCTTCAGCTGTGAAGGCGATAAACTGATGTTGCCTTAATCTTAGCATGGAATGAGGCATTGCACAATGGGGAACTGTTTGCAGTGAAAGAGCACAACTGAGGTACAGGCCATTAAACCATATTCCACATGCATAGGAAAGAAGCCCCATTGACGTTGCATCAAGGAACAGCTGCATCACTGTGTTTGCTCTTTATCTTATTAAATATCCCTGTGGGTCATGTTGTAAAAACATTTATACACTTAAAAACAAAACACAAAATCACCAAGCATAAATCAAACACATTAATACTTGGCATTTATATAGCACAACTCAACGGAGAAGCTCCAAGTGCTTTGCAAACATTAATTACTGACTTCACTGTGAGGCAGAGATGGTTTATTACAGCTTCTTTACAACAGACATGCTCAACATCCCAAGGTCAAGCACTGAGTTAGCAAAAGGATCCAAGGGCTGTCATGTGGAGGAAAGGGCTCATTTGTTCTTAGCTGCTTCTGAAAGCAGAACTAGAACCAATGGGTACAAACTGCAAGAAAGGAGATTCCAGTTGGATATCCAGAAAAAAATTCCTGACAGTGAGGGCGGTTCGGCAGTGGAACAGATTGCCAAGGGAGGTGGTGGACTCTCCCTCACTGGGGATCTTCAGCAGAGGCTGGACGACCACCTGTTGGAGATGTTCTAGGAGGATTTCTAGCAGGGGGTTGGACTAGATGACCTACTAGGTCCCTTCCAGCTCTAGGATTCTATGATTCCATGATAGCATACATTCTGTAATCAGTAATAGGATCTGAAGTAGAAATCATGCATGGATGGTGGCAGTTAAGTAGAAGAAGGGTCAAAAACTCCTTTTCTAGTTAAAGTGCTAAAAGTGAGGGACACCCTGGTACTGTTTGCCACAAATCTAGATGACTTTCAAGAAGCATTAAACACACTCAGAGTGGTGCATTTAAAAACAGATTGATTAAATTGAATCTTGAGCTGTATCTGAATGCTGAATATCAAATGCTGGGATTAAGGAAAGAGTGATTGTTACTTTTGTGCCATGTTCAGGGTGATCAGAAGTTAGTTAGTTAGTTAGACAGATAGATAGACAGATAGACAGATAGATAATTCTTTTTTTCTTTCTTATCTATCTAATCTATCTCACTTTCATATAGTTAATTTAAACATAATCTTATTATTAAATTTAAATAATTATATATGATTTATCACATATAATTTATTAATTGCAAGAAGGCTACATGCTGACAATGCACAGTGAAGATTTTTTTTTTCCAGAACACAAGGTTATAAAAAAGAGGACATATCCTGGAAAAAGAGGATATATGGTCACCCTGGCCCCACTGAGGTATCTGGTTGGCTGCAGTGTGGGTAAAACAGAATATTGGAATAGGACCCTGATCCAACCAGCAATTCTTAAGGGTGCCAGTGTGACCTCATATGAATGTGGAAGAGAGTAACACTTGATTTACGTGGGTGCCCTTTATGACTGATGGAATATGCATGCATTTTGTTCCTGGGAAGCTATTCTGTGTTACAAGATTCATCACATCAAGCAATCCAGAGAGAATGCTGCATTCCTAAAAAGAATGACAATGCAGGAAAATTTGCCAATCTCTCACTGCTGGCCCACAGAGATTTTTCTTTTATCTGAATGACAAGGGCTGGCACAATAATGATCAGAATCATAATGCAACATCTATAAGCTGCTCACGAAGAAGAGATTCTGTACCAACAGATATAGGTTTTAGTGAAATTTACTCATGATGATGAACCTGATCAAGACTGCAATCCTCTCCACACTTTCCTGGGAGAGAGCTCCATGGACCATAATGGGACTTCTGAGTAGATAGACATAGGCTTGAGCTCAAACCCACAGGAACACTTTTACTAATAGGACACGCCATGCATCCTGTGGAGTTGGGATAATAATGGAGCCCCACTGAAGGTAAGGGAAGGTAAGCAGTAGTGCTGGATATTTGGCTTTGATTGGGCCCTTAGAGTCAATCAGATCCATTTGTTAAATACAGATGTCCCTCATTATCCAGTAGAGTTCCATTTTGGAACCTCCTGTGGATATAAAAAATATCAATGGATAAATAAAACAGTGAAAAATATATTTAAAGACCCACTTCTGGGTTTGTTGCTTCTCTATTACTCCTAAAGGAATTAGGTTGTGCCTCAGTGTCTGCCAGGGTTTCATTCTGAGACTGCCTACTGTTTAAAAAATGTTGAATAAAAATTTTAAAAATAAGAATTACCGTGTTACTCAAAACTAATCCACTGTCAAATCTAATGTGCACCCTATACTTATAATCAAAATACCACATTTACTGAAATCTAATTAACCTTCGAATCTAATGTGCACCCTAACTTTAGAGACTAAATTTGGCTGGAAAAGGTGAGCATTAGATTTGAGTAAATGCAGTATGTCCCTCTACTTTTTTTTAAAGCACAATTTTTCTTACTGTTGTAGAGAGTCAGCAATTAGAAATTCAAAGGACGCATGTCTTTGGCTGGCTGTGCTGAAGAACGGAATTATTGCTTGCCTGACTGCCTCTCTACAAAAGTGGAAACCAGTTTTTGAACCTGTGATTATTTGTGTTGAGCCATCCGTGTTCACAAAAATCCGTGTATAACAAGATTGGATCTGTAATCCATTTGCAAGTGATTATTTTAACGTGGACTGACATTTTCCACTTTGCAAAACAAACTTCAGTAACTAGAACATTGCATTACAAAAATTATGTTGTATGCAAACCGAAGTTTTACTGTATATAAACAGCTACTCAATCACTCTCATGATATTGTGCAATATAGATTTAACTGCTGGGATTTTTTGGCATTGGAAGAAATATATACTGCCAAAAGATAATTTCTTTATAGAAATTTTTGCTGTTCAGCAAAAGTTTGCGACTGTGGAATGGATTAATGTGTAATCTATTTCTTCCTGCTGCAGGAAAATCCATCACTTACATCTATTCAGGAGGGTGCCAGGGAGTGATGACTTGATGCAGCCGAGTAATGCTTTGTAGCAAGAGATGTAATACCTGGCACAGTTCACGGAACTTAAATATTTCTTGTAGTTTTGAAGCTACTGCTTTTTGCAGCTTCCATTACAATTTGGGGAATATCTTGCCAATATGTTGTGCATAAATTTCTGCATATTCATTTTTGAAATACTGTCCTTGACCTTTCAAACCATATACTGTACAGAGAATGTTATACATTTATTGTCTACCTTTGTTACAATAGTGTATTACTGTTGCACATGCTCACAATGCTGGATGCATTCCAATCAAGCATGACCCAGACCAGGCTGTGACATTTTGCTTGGGCTGATGGCTGATGTTTAAGAAAAAGGCCAAACTTTGGTCAACATAGTAACAGTTCCCTACTCTTGTTGGTTATTTCAGAAGACCATCGCCTTTTGAAAATCCCATGACAAACCATATCTGGTTTGGTTAGCCACACAAGGCCACATCTTGGGAGCTTCCTGGCTTTGAAGTAAACAAGGTTGTTGGTGATCACAAAAGGAAGTGCTGTCAATCTTCTCTTTCCACATCAGCCCCATTGCAAATTGTATGAGGAGTCACTTGGTAACTGAGACACAGGCCTTTAGTGCAATTGAGAAGTTTCTTTCTGCACCTTCTTTAGGTGCAAAATAATTGAAGTCATCAATATCTGGCTGCCCTGAGATGTTACTTGAAGATCATACTGGGCCCAATGGGGTTGCACTCCCACCCTCTTCTGAAGGCCTCCTGGACACTACTGGAAGCAATGTTCAGTCTGTGTAGGTGATTTCTGGTCATATCCTAGTGTTCTGTGGTCACAAGTGACCTCCTGGACATAACCAGAAATTGCTAATGCAAAACAGAAGTGGCTTTGGTTGCATCCAGAAGATCCTATGGGAACAGAGTCACCAGATGCCCAAACATCAAAAGGAGGACAAGCCTGGATTCCTCTCAGCCTGGTCTTTCTGGTGGACAATGGCATGTTTTCTACTCATGAGTAAAACCACAATATTGGGCACTTTCACTTTCCCATAGAGCTCAATGCATATTTTTTATTTTTAGTTTTTTGGGCATAACTTTTGATAGGAAGGAGATATTTCACAACCAATTTTTGCATTGAATTTTGCTCTTCAATATGAATCCAATGACATATGACATGATAGGTCATATGAACACAATTGCAAAGTTCCAAAATGAAGCCAAAATGGAGGCCAAAGAAGCCCTTTTGGAGGACACCCAGAGAGGAGGACTAAAATGAAGACAAATCCAGAAATTTCCAGCCATATTGTCACCCTGTATGAGACTTTAGCTTTGTATCGATGCTCAAACCCACAGATACTGAACCTGCTGATAAGGAGGCCCACTGTACCTGTTTCTTGTTTGAAGTTATTATGGATTAATATTTGCATTCATCAATGCTTAGAGAAAAATAAATAACTCATATATATTCATACATGGTTTCTTCTCTAAAAGGAATATCTGGCTGAATTGAATGGAACAGACTGCTCTAGAGAGATCTGGGTTGAAATGATGCAATACAAGCAATGTCCACACTTTTAATCCCAAACATCATCTGTTTGCTGACCAATATACTCAGTTAAGCAGCCTCAAATTATTAATGCTTAGTTTGAACTTGACTATCCACCAGGAGGAAACGTTATTTCAATTCCCTTAAGTCCTGTGTAGCAGAAGTCAGAGTTTAAATAAAGTTCATTGAATATAATTTTCAAGATCAGGTAGAGTAAAGAGATCAAACACTTTACTGATGTGCTTGGAAGCTGGACTTATCCTTTTGTTCAGAAAGCTTAGATGGTTATTTGATCTTCCTCATCCTAGCTTTGCATATCCCCAACTGAGACATTTCCTAAACACACAAATAGGCTGCAATCCTAACCATGCTTTCCTGGATGTAAGTCCTATTGAACACAGTGAGACTTGCTTCTGAGTAGACATGCTTAGGATTGCACTGACAGTGGAGTGGGTATTAACCTATTGCTGCTTTTCCACAGCATCTATTGATTTTGTAAAAGATAGATTGATTATGGCAGTAATATCCCATTCCTTCCTCTCGCATCCTCCCTGTTCTGCTCCACCACCCCCAAAAATTCCCTTCCTCTTTTTTTGACAACTGTAATGGCTGCAATGCCTCCCTTAGCTCATCTTCTATCTGTGGCAACATTTCAGGGCCCCCACCATTATTTACAAGGCATCCCTGAAATTTCTCCTGGTGTTCATCCTTGTTTGCAATATCCTGGTTGCAATGTCATAAAAGCACGTGCACTCTCGTACATGCCTTTCCAATGTCAGAAAGCCTGGCTGAGATTTAGCTTCATGACTTACAGTGCAAGCCAATGCATGGCTACTCAAAAGTCCATCATGTTCTGCGGGAAAGAGTAAGATTTCAGCCAAAGGTTTCAGTTTAAAGGCTTGTATTGGGTTAAAAATAATCTATCCAGGTGCCAGAGTTAAGAGCTCTAAATCCAGAATTTCTATTAATATTATCCAAACAGAACTTCACAATTGTTTTATAAGCTCCTACTATACAATGATATTTCAGAAGGAACCTACTAATGTTCATCACATTTTTGATGAAAGGCAGGAGGAGCAGTTCAATCCCGCAGCCAGTTCCCTCAAGAATGGCAGATCCCAAAGTCCACCACAAAAGAGTGGCAACATCTGCTCCAGTCCAGGAGTTTGTGTGTTCAACAGAGGATGCAAAATGGATTCCGACCATTCTTTGGATTTTCAGAGATTGTTTACCCTCTTCCCTAAATGCACTGCTATGAATGGGAAACACGGGCACATTTATTTGGGGCAATTAAGTGCTTGCCATTCTTTGAGCTCACACTTGATGGATCAAAGATCTTGTTCTAAAAGCCATATGTGCTTTTGATGGCATCAAAGAAGTATTGCCCACGGAAATAAATGAATGAAAGCACCACTTCAGTTTTAAAGCATCTCTGAGCTGGACTAACAACAAAAATGTTCAAATAAGCAAAGCCAAGCAAATACTGATCAGGGTAATTTACAGGCAAACAGCAACAATCTATACAGTAATTAGTTTAAAATTGCTTTAACTATTTCTGATTAAAGGGGGAAAAATGATTTCAGTGCCAGCCTATCAACATTAAGTCCATAAAAGCATGATCATGGTAAAGAAATTGTAAGATTAATGAACACATTTTCCAATCAAAAAGAAAATAGAAAAATTGTATTATATGGCAATACAATTAAAAAATCCTTTTAATCAGCTTGAGTCATATCCTAACTCCCTTCTTAACAGACATATTGGTTCACATCCAGTAATAAATATTGCTTTGTCATACGTAGTAATAATACTAATGAAATATTTTTGAATTTGATAACAGGAAAGTATGAGGAAGGTGCATAATTGGGCAAAAAAGAATGATAAAGTCAGTGCAGAGTCAGGGGCCAGGGTCTTAATAACAATCTGGATAGAGGTGATGAAGAGATGTCTTAGAGCCCAAACCTAAACCGGATGCCTAAACCGGAGCCTAAACCTAAACCTAAAGGACCGGATGTTGCAAACGTGCTGTAAGGAATGTACACAGTACCTGGAGAGGAGGAACTGCCAGTGCTGTGCCAGCACCAGTTAGTGCTGAACCTCAAAGCCTCATGGAGCACAGCGCCTCCATGTTATTTCGGGGTGGGGGAAAGTAGTAATATCCATCTTCATCTTCTTGGCACTTCGGATAAACCACCTCAATACATTTGTTGCTAATACTAATTTTTGGCTCATTTCCAACTGTGTGTCACATAGAAGACCTTTTCTTACATAAAGGCTTTCACTGCTAGAACTGCTGTCAACAATCAGTCAAGTCAAAAATATCTACTGGAAGGAGGGTTAATCAAGAGACTAAAGATACTATCTTTCTGCAATTAGCCTACTTGGTTCCATTATTCTCTAGAGAAGAGATTAAAACAATGCCAGTTGTATTATCTTTCTCTGGGATTAAAGTTTGCTTTTGCCATAATGCAGCATTTTGAAGAGCTGTTCTTTAAGGAGCATTTATTTTAAGAAAGTAGCAAAGCAATAGGTCAGAACTTTAGCTTTGCCAACATCATTATGAGGACTTGCAGTCAGGGTGACCAGATGACCAGAAAAACCCAGATTTGTCCAGATTTTTAGCCTCCTGTCTGGGTGTCCTAAATTTGGCTTCGTTTTGATACTTCGTGATAGTGCACAGTACCCCATCATGCCATATGTCGTTGAGTTTGTACTGAAGAGCAGAATCCAATGATCAAACGTTATGGTCAAAAAACTGAAAGAGGGTAGGAATTTTGGCCTGGGATTAGGAATTTTGGCCTTGGGGTTCAGGAATTTTGGGTTTGGCATCTGGTCACCCTGCTTGCAGTGCAATCTTAAGTATGTCTACTCAAAAGTAAGCCCGACTGTGTTCAGTGGTACCTAGGAAAGTGTGATTAGGTTTCCAGCCATAGCCACTTAATACAATCCAGTGGAAAGGAAGTAGGAAAATGATCAGATCTGAATTAATCATTATACGGCCAGTTCAGTTGATATTTTGTCCTTTAGCCTCTCTTTATACACACAGATGCCACACGCATTCAGCTGCTGCCAACTACCATGTCATGGTCTCTGGGCAGGGTCTCTGCCAGATTCAATAACCTTTCTCATAAGAGAGGCACATTTTAATGTGGAATTTACAATCAGCTATACATTTTTGTGCAATTGTACTAGTGCAACAGCTTGCAATCTCTGTGCAAAAAAATCTACCTCCATGACTATTATATTGACATCAATTCATATAGTTTGCATCTCTGCTTGAATTAGGGTTATTGATGAGCTTTTAGGTTGCCATGCGTGCTCCTGTTCATCCCATCCACTCTTTCAGGTAATTGAATTGGAATACTGTTGAATTGTTTACTGTTGGAAGGACGCAATCCTATCCAAATTTCTAGGATTGATGAAGCCATGCCAATCTTTCTATTGTGTATACAGTACATTTGATTTAAACTTTTGCAACCTGGTCCAAGAGCTTGGGGGTGAAATTAGTTAGATTTTTAGATGTTGAACTGTAGAATAACTTTCAAAATTGAAGTTGAAAGGAGAATAAAGAACAGAAAGTGGATGTGTGTGTGTTTTATAGTGTTAGTGAAGCATTCTTCTGCATTTCAAAATTTACATTACACCATTGATCTTGGATTCACTAATTCACAGTACAGCCCTAAGCCCTGGTTAGGTCAGCAGAAGCCCCATGCTAGTGTGGAGGTGTTGCAAAACTGCCATAAGGCATTTCTGCACCATTCATGGGGTGGGGATGGGGATGGAAGTGCGCAGATATGCACCAGCCTCTCCACACCACCATGGGAACAGGAGATGGGTGAGTTGTGCTGGCATAAATTGGTTAGAATTGTGTCCTCAACATATTTAAAGGGTGTGTGTATGTGCATGTGTGTAAACACACATGTGCAATCTTTTGTATAGAAATTCAAGGGTAATTGAGACAAACTACAAGGGTAATTGAGACAAACTACAAGGGTAATTGAGACTAACAAACTCGTATATTTTCCTTGACTGAATTCCATCTTGAGATATGTTGTTCGTCTGATGTTATATTTTTGTTTTTAAATGAAAATGTAAAATACATGTTAAATGCACCTGAACATTCAACAAAAATGTTCATTTTGTACCAGAGGGGCCATTGGGGCACATGGCTGCAGAGTAACATGCAGACTAGACTGATTTACTACCTGACACAACCAGTCAGCTTGCTGCTAAATTCTTTCTTTCCTACTGAATCACTTTCCTCTGTGCTGGGGATTATTCAGAGTGCATTTTTGAAGCTCCTGATTATGTAGGGGGAGGATGAAGAGTCCTGCTCACAACTGTCAGCCTACTGCCCTTGACAGTACTTTCAAACAAATGAATATGGATGGCTTTTTGGATAACACATCTCTCTGTCCCCTGATGTGTGAAGGAATGCAAGAAACAAGGTGGTAAATATGAATAGAAACAACTTGCTTTGCCCAAAGACCATGTTCTCCCTTTTAATGAATGAATGAATGAATGAATGAATGAATGAATGAATAAATAAATAAATAAATAAATAAATAATTTTTCTGCTGCTGCTCTGATACCTGCCACATCCTGTTCATGCCTCCAGGGAAATGCACCTTTTTATATTTGCTGTTACTTTGGAGATGGATTTTTTTTAAAAGGAAGGCACACTAGTGGTCAGAGGCTTTAGTAAAAGTGGAGAAAGATTGATTTAAAGATTGAGACAAATCCATCAAGAGTGATATGCTTTTAGATCCCATTGAAAATTGGAGGAAATGCTGAATTCTTCCTATTGAAATCAATGGGGTAGTTTTGTCAAAATGAGGCAAAATGCTACAAGACAAAATGGCATAGCTTATGTTACTAACTGTGGCTTTTTAACTGTACTAACTGTAGGAAAGATCTTTTTTATGGACTTTCTGCTCTTATTTATTTAGTGTATGGCAAATACATGGACTTATGGTCAATCAGATGTTAATTTGCAAGTATTATTTTGAGAGCCAGGAATTCCACATTGATGTCTGGCTGCCAATTGTTGCCAACTGCCAATTCTTCAATGTAGTCTGGCTGCCAATTCTTGCTAATTGTTTAGTTCATACTTTCATGCTATCTCGGGTGCACCACAAGGAGGTGAACTTGCATCACATCCTACTGTTCTATTACATCTAGAACAGACTTTTTGACATATAGAACAAATGAATGGAGACAAAATTGAGAAATACTAGCATTGGCTTTAACGTTTTTAATTTTTATTTCATATACTATGGCCTTTTCTCTTCCTCTACACTGTCTGTTATCAAGGTAGGTGCACTAGAATGTCCCATTGCCAGTATATTTTGTAAAAAATTGCAGGTATTATAGCAATCAGGATCTATCTACTCTCTCCATTTTAGTGAATCAGAACAGTGCAGAAAAAAATAGTTTCTAAAGATAATGACCACTGTGAAAAACGGCATGACAAATTGCGACAATTTTCCTCGACAGATTCATGTACAACCCCTCCCCTCACCTGCAAGATTAAATCCACAAACTGTGTTGGATAATTGGGCTGTCCTAAACTGACATTAAGGAGGCAAGACTTCTCAGCATTTGTTCGGAAGCAAGCTTCCTGTGTGGTGAAATCATCGTGCTCTTTCCTCTCTGGTGGGCATGCTGCCAACGGCTTTAAAGGATCATTAGACAAACTTTTTTAAGTGTTTGGAAAATTGAACGTAACGGTTATGGGCACACGCTGAGATGGGAAATCCCACTGATGCAGCACTGTGTGTCAGAATGCAGGCCTGATGGAAGAAAACAAAAGCAAAATTAAATATACTGCCATGCCTTGAAATGCAACTGAACTGACATGATCTATAGCAGTGGTATTTGAGCATTTCAGCTTAAAACCCTTTCTGAGAATGATACTCTGTCCAGGATCCCCTGGAAGTGATGTCATGGCTGGAAGTTACATTAAAGGTGCCCACTACCAGATTACAGGATGGCTGCACCCAGCTTTTCACAACACCCCAGCCTTTCACAACAATGACCCTCAAGGGAGACCCAACCTCCACTCTGATGATCATTGATCTAAATAACGGCAGGAAAGCTCCTAGTGGTGTTATATGTTGTTTCCAGCCTTGCAGAGAATACTGAGCATATAGGGATAGCAAAATCCTGGTCTCATCACCTAACTCAGCCAAGCAAAACAATGAAGTATTAATATTTCTGCTGGGGTTTATTATGATTCAGATGAACACTTGAGGTGGCAAATTAATTAATTACATGGCAACCCTGAATAGTTTCATTGGAAGCAATTTTGTTTGTTTTAATGGGACTTATTTTCAAGTTAGATGTGATGCGCAAGTCCCTAAACTGCCCACAGCACAATGTGCATATAGCATGTGGCAAAATAATTATGTCCTGGTTTCATCTTAAGGCCAGTTCTATCTACCAAGGAAGGTTCCATCCCAAAACCTGGCCTATAGCAAGACTGGAAAGGATTCAGATAATAAGCTTTTTTCAGGACCCACTGAAGCTGGGATGCTACCATCTGCTTGACCACTTTGTCCAAAAACAGTACATTTGAAACTGGCTGAAAGTTGTTTAGATTGGTGGGATGGGGGGGGGGTTCAGGAGGGGGCAAACAACCCCCTGCTTCAGTGCAGGAGGCAACACTGTCTCCCTCTCTCAGAAATGAATTCACCATCTTCCCTGTCTTTTCAGCCGGCTGGGCAAGGGTCGAGTGGGCAAGAAGATGAATCTTGTCCACAACCTCAGGTTCTACAAGCTGAAAAGAATCCCAGAAGGTAGAATAGACTGGTCCCCAGGACATATCAAGATACTGTTAAAGTCCAAGTCATGCCAGATCTGACTGACCTTCCCTACAATCCAGAGTAACTACGGGAGCACGTAAGAAACTTTACGTGCACCCGTAGTTACTGCACCACCTAGTGAAAACCTATGGGAAATTCACATTGCAATCCAGAGCAAATTGTTCTTACACCGGAGCAAGGACTCCCCGTAGTTACTCTGGATTGCGCCCCTTGTCTGCAAAGTGCTGTGCAAACACAGTCTCCAGCTCTAGCAACAGGAAAACCCCCAGAACCATCAGAAACCATCCAGATCCTCCAGTCTCTGGGAGCAGACCATGCAATGTGATCTCCCGCAGCTGCGGAGACAACAGGCTGTGATATGTTTGGCAGTATGACTATTCAAATAAAATGCATTTCATAATATGGGGATGGGATATCTTCAACTGTCTTCTCATAAACCTTAGAAGTGTGGAGGGACAGGTTTACAGGAAGCAGGTACATTGACAATTAGAGAGGATATGGGGGGAGGATCTGGTTATGGGGAGCATGAATTTACCAGTGCTTGCCTGAGAACTTATTTAACCTGATACCACCACCGTCTATAAGTAATAGTCACAGTGCATTTAAAAATATGGAGGCAACTTGACTCAAGTTGTATTGAGTGATGAAGTGTCTACTTGGCAACTCAGAAAGTACCTTCATTATGACTATTTTTCAGTTTGAGTTGCAGTGGGGGGATGCTGACCCTAGACCTGAGTCAAACCCCATTGGATTTTCCCAACACTGCAAATTGCCACAGTTGTGAAGTAACAAACACTATGAAAAAGCCCACACTGAATAAATTAGCAAAAATAGTGGAAACATCATTCTTTGTCGAAAAAGATTTCTCTCAAAGAAGGCGAAGTCTGTATTTGTCTTGGTATTCATTGGGGTATGTTACCATAGTTACTTCATGGTCTTTGTTAGTGCAATATTTGAAACACCCCTTTTATTACCTACATTTTTGTATCCGGTTTAGCCACAGGAGGAATCGCAATTTGCCGTCATTATCAGCAATTGTCCTAAAATGTAATTGCTTGGGGAATTCTGAATGCAAACTATTGGGATGGACTCTGCTGCAGTTGCTTCTGAATTCAGCAAGAGCAACTTCTGTTACCACAAAATTTTTAGTTCATAGATCCTTTTTCTTTTGGGGATGTACAAGAAAAGGTTTTGGAAAAAGTTTCCATAAAAGAAATCCACCAGTTGTAATTTGACAATGTATTTATTTTGTGCTCTAGCAGTGTTTGTCAAGTCAAGAAGCGTTTCCTTCACTCCGACTGGGCTCCTTAAGTAAGGACTACTGTATCTTGAAAAGAAAGCAATATGAAAATAGTGACAGTTGGAAAGCAAAAGATTTTCTTAATCTTACTGCTTTGTTTGACATTACTCATTCGCTGCTGCCCTGTTGTTTCCTTCAAATATGCCTCCAAATTAGGCAATCATGAGGATAATTGTTTTTGTCTGCTATATGCTCCCAACAGTGCTAGTGAGAGACAATTCCAGAAGTACATGGAACCAAAACCTTGCTTGAACATCCTCTATGGCTATGCATACGAGTCAGAGATATAGAAACTCTCATGAAAGCCTCTCAGTGTCTTTTGACATTCCTCAGCTGTTTTGCCTTCTCGTTTGCTCAGCTTCAGGTTCTCTAGTAAGTGAACTTTTGGTATCGACTAAAACCATGGTTTTCAAACTGGGAGTCTGTACCCCTTGCAACATCATTTCGGAGTCATGAAAAGGTGCATGCCACCATCTTGAAATCTGGCACTGGGTTCCACCATATTGGAATGGGGCATTCAGGCTGCATTCCAAATTTTTCTGGAAGTAAGGGTGCAATCCTAACCTATTTAGGCTGGCATAACTTACCTGGCATATCTTCCTGTGTTGGTGTGGGAAGGCTGGCATATGCCAACCTTATCCTAATCCTAAGGAGTGGGGCAGATGTGCTTTACAGCACTTTTGTGACTCCCCCAGGTCAGCATAAAATGTATGCCAGGGCTTAGGTCAACCTAACCAGAAGTTAGGATTGTACCCTAAATCTCACTGAATACAGTGGAAGACACGAAGGAACTCTGGCAACAGTGACATCATTTCCTGTTTGATTTCACTTCTAGCCATGACATCATTCCCAGGTTGTTGACATCACTTCTAGGGGGTTCCACACAGATTGCCATTTTCAGAAGGAAGTTCTGGGCTGAAATTCTTAAAAACCACTGGATTAGACAGACAAAACAACTTGAAACATTGAAAAAAATATTTCCTGCCTATATTTTGGTGCCTAAGGATATTGTTCCTGCATGTGTTTGTTCGTAAGACTAGCATCCACATTACAGAATATCATTCTAGGATTGGTCAGGTTTTATTCCCACTGGTTTCAATGGATAAATCACCTCCACTTCTGTCTCACCTACATAAGGTTTTCTGAGCCCTAAGTGGGGTACCACCTAGATTGCCTGATGAGCTGGTTTGAGAAGGCTTCATTCATCCAGTGTTCCCTTTTTGGCTACGAAAAAATTATTCTGTGAATTGAATACATGTTCCAATCACACTCCTTGCAAAAAAGATGTGCATGTTTAATTCGAGCTAATTGCTTGTGTTATTTTTGCTTATTTAAAGAAAGTACGAGAAGATATATGGTTAGTCATAATTCCTTGCACGTAGTAACCCACCAGATCAAAGAAATGCATCTTCAGTAATGATCTATTAGAAACATAAAATTCCTTTGAAAAGACAGCCTTTTGTCAACATGGTAACATACCTGTTTGTTTTACTTTAACTAAATTCTGCGTTGTTGACTATCATACACTTCTAGTCCCATGTCCCCTGTCGTTATGGCAACCAGTTCTTATAATAAATTTATGTTTAAACTACTCTTTACTGGAGAAAAAAATGAATATAAGTTTCTTTTGTACGGCATTTGTTTTGCAGCCTTTGATCACTGAGTAACAGAAAATATGGGCATTTTACACAAAAGAAGAGATAATATACTAGAGTTTTAATAGGTACTTGATCATTTCAGGAGCCCTAAAAACTCTTGAATCATATTATTACAGATTGCAAACAAAACTGCTAAAATAATGATAGTTTAAGGTAACACATTAGAAGCGTTTATAGGAAATGTACATTGGATAGTGCAGTAAGGAGATCAAACATTCAGAAATGCCAATCCACGTGTGTTGTCATAAATAGTTTAATGAAGGGAAACTTCAAATACACAGGCAAACAAATGTAAACTGGTCAGAAAGGGGATGAAAAGGAGAAATAAATTGGAATTTGCTACCAAGGTTAAAATGCCAAAAAAAGCTGTGAAGGAAGCAGAAAGAGTCTGATTAGCTACAAGTCACAAAAGGTCTCCTTTCCACCCATTCCTCTCTGGAAACAATATTCCACCAAAGGTCTCAACACACAACATTATCTTTATGAAGTTCAATAAGAAGGGCATAAACTTTAATCTCTGGATGCAGAGTAAACAGCTTCTTCCTTTTAAAGGTCAATGTCTTCTCAGACTTTTAATATTTGGAACACTATCCATTAAAAATAATTATTTCAAATATTTGACTAAAAGACATATAAATCACCCAAGCCTACAATTTTTAATGTGAATGATATTACATAAAATTTGAATTCTCCAGTATACAGGGACACAATGGTCTGTTTTCTTTTATGTTTTTAGATTTCATAAATTACTTTGATCTATGTGTGGTTGGTGAAAAGGCTAAACAGAAGCCAAGGTCGCCCAACTAGAAAGCCTGGTATACGTGGACTCTGGAGACTTAGAGCTGTCACCACCCTCCCCACTCCATTCTCTCCCTGCCCAACACTGGCTGACATCATCCCTAGTAATTGATATATCCTGTGAATAAAAAGGAACCCTTGAAAATACATCTTTTAAAATAAGTGAACTTTCACATGTCAGTCCCAAGAAAGATATTTTGTTGAAATGTAATGGCGGGGTTCATTTTTGATACCCTTTCCATGATGTGAGCCACTGTTCTCTGGTGAGCAGCACCACTTTCAACCTCACCAGCCACCCTTCCCTCATTTAAGTGTTGGCAATAGATGCTCCATACTCTGACCTCTCTGGCAGGGTGACCATATAAAACAGAGGATAGAGTGCCTCTACCTTTAACTATTGCACAAAAGAGGGAATTTAGGCTCAACAAGTTTAACTCAACATAGGGTTTAAAAACAAAATTCTCCCTTATATACAATGCTCAAAGGCAGAGGCACTCTGTCTTCCATTCTATATGGTCACCCTGCCCTCTGGAGTTCCATGGGGCTTACTCAATAGTGGAGGTGATTGAAGATAATGTTTTGCCTGAAACCTTATATATCACTTTTCAAGGGCTTGTGGATTCCCTGTGGTCCATGAAACATGGGTTGGGAATCAATGTGTTAAAGCATCCAGATCTACCCTTCTCTCTGATTTGTCCAAGTCACTCTCCACAACTATCTTACTTGGATTAAGTATGTCTGGATTTTCAAGGAACAGATACTCAGTAAAAGAATCCCCAAGAGCTTCATGCTATCTTAATTCCTTCAAAAATAACTTCTAAGGTAAACAGTTTGGCAGGTTCCCAGCTCTCATCCTGGCTAAAGGATATGTGATCTGCTTGTGTGAAACTGGAGAGTATCGTTGGAAAGCTGACCATGATGAAGAAGCCATGGTGCATTCATTGCTGGGGGCTCCACGCACATGATGTTTGCAGTACTAGTACTGCTTTACACGGAAACAGTACCTGGCTGGGAGCCTGCCAAAGGTCTATAATAGTTGGGGTGTTACTAATTTGAAACCTTTATACCAGTCAATTCTGGAAATCTTAGCGCCTTTGCTTTTGTAGTTATAAATTAAAACCATGCTTGCATGATTAATCCAGGAAGATGATTTGCTATGAGCTACAGAGTTTAATTGGGATGTAAATCATGAAACTGGTTATAAACTTGGACTGATGTAACAATAATAAATGATTAGACTTTCTCCACTTGTTTTGCATGCCTAATGTAATGCTAAATTAATGATCTTCTGGTAGCCTTTACATTCCAGCAGTCGTAATCAGCTGCCAGAACAACATCTAATCGCTCACAGGGATGCTGGTTGTCAAAAGGCTCTTGGAAGTATACAGTATTCAACCAAGCAGAAGTGAGCAAAAATGGGATCTTCATTTCGGTCAAATGCACCAAGTGGGTTTAACCATAAGATAAATGAAACAAAACAGAAAATACAAAGAGTATTGTGGTTAAAGAGCATAATGAAATCAACATATTCTCTAGTGAGCTGTCTAAAGTCAGTTTTCAATATTTCACCAATCTGCAGCAGTACTTTTCAAAAGTGAATAATAAACAGTGGCATGAAAAACATTGGTGGTACATCACAATTTGGGCAACTTGAGTTTCATCATAGCGTTTCACAGCATCATTATTAACAGTATTTATATGCCACTTTTCAACAAAAAAGTTCATGAAGCAGTTTACATACAGAATCAAATAATTAAATGTCTCTCTGTCCCAAAAGGGCTCAGAATCTTAAAAGATGCAAAAGAAAACCAGAAAACAACCACTACAAAAAACACATTGCTGGAATGAAAAGAGACACTTACCGCCAAATTTAGAGTCATTACGGGAGCACATAAGAAACTTTACGTGTGCCCGTAGTTACTGTACCACCTTGTGAAAACCTATGGGAAATTCATATTGGAATCCAGAGTAAGTTGTTCTTATACCAGAGCAAGGTCTACCCATAGTTACTCTGGATTTTACCCTTAGGATGAAATCCAGAGTAACTTTGGAGAGTCCTTGCTCCAGAGTAAGAACAAGTTACTCTGGATTGCAATATGAATTTCCCATAGGTTTTCACTAGGTGGTGCAGTAACTGTGGGTGCACGTAATGTCTCTTATGTGCTCCCGTAGTTACTCTGGATTGTGCCCATACTCTTGCCCCACCTATATATGATGAAGTCTCCTTTGAGAGAAGGGGATAAAAATATGGTAAATAGATAGGAGGAACATCACTTGAAAAAATGCCTGTTGCCTAAATAACTAGGGATGATATATCCCATGTCTGTAACATGTAACTGCTACTATTTGGAAACTGTTACTACTTGGCCTGACTTCATGAGAAGTGGAGGTTGACCAGGCAGTGCTGCACTGATGGCAGCTGTGTGGAGACTTAAAAGAGCGCAAGATGGACAGATTGCAGAAGATATATCAGGATGCAATAGAACTGCTGTAGTCTCATGTTGCTGGGATAAATATGTCATGGGAGTCATGAAACACTTCTGCACATGACAGAAGGAAACATGAAACACTTCTGCGCATGTTGGGAGGAAATGGTAGCATAAGAAGAAAGGGAGGATTATTTTATTCCTGAATTATTCTTTTATTTTTTGAGGGGGGAAGGGTAAACTGTAAACTATGGCAAGTACTGAAATGGTTTTATGCAACCCATGTCAAACAGCATATGATTGAAGTAATACCTGCCTGCTACTATCAACTGTTACAGTATTGTATTCTTGACTATTTATCTCGCATTTCTATACACATCAATGGAGAACAATAGGAACTAAGGACACTGTGCAGAACTCAGGTCAAGCTCTCAAAAACCCATCTTGATCTCAGTTTGCTGCCAAGATGTCAAACCCATGCAGGTCCATGCAGGTCATGTACCCTGGGGGAAAGGAATGAAGATGGAAATTCCTGTCTTATTGAATTGTGAAAACTTTCATATTCTCTGGGCATCTGATATCTGCCTGTATTTGTTTCAGTTGTTCCCTTGTATGGCAGGAGAAGCCATATGCATTCTGGTTTGAATCTGATTTACATTCCAGTCACACATCAACATACCAAAGAGATAACCCCCAAAACATAATTAAATTTTTAGTAAGAGCCTCTAGTAAGCAGCATCTCAAATTCCAATAAGCAGTGGGATATTTTGGTTAGCTGGGTGAGGAATGCACATGACAAAACATATTGTTTTGAGTTGCAGTGTCAAGTCAGAGTTTCCCTATACTGTATGGAACCTAGAAGAACACGGGTTAGGAGGCTGCCAATGCATCACCCCATAATGGATGTTCTCCCATGCACTCGATGGAGCAATACCAGAGGTGCAATTTTTAAATAAATAGCAAAAATGGTGAAGCTGTTTCATGCATACCCAGAAGTGTATCTACATCAACTGGAAATCATGTTGCTGGATTAGAGCTGATCAGATTTCTAAAATTCCTGTTTATATAAAATAAAGAACGTCTGTAAAGATGCATACCTAACTTAGGCTGGCACAACTCATTAGACGTCTTCTCATTCCAGTGGTGACAGAAGGAGGCAAGTGCATGCAAGCATCATCCAGGATGGCACAGAAATGCCTTTCAGCACTTTTGTGCCACCCCCAGGTTAGCACAGGTCACCCCCAGGTTAGCACAAATTAAAGAAAGTGCTCAAGTAAGTACTGTAAATTATTCAAGCCTTTCTTTTTAAACCAGAAAATATTTTTCTTATGGTTTTCTGCTTTCAATCATTTGTCAAAATTGTTATCTAAACATGCATGCTCTGATATAAATTTTGCTGAAAATAATTTGTTAGCAACAAAGTTACTACTGCCATATTTTTATCTTTCCTAATACCAGGTTGGCGGCTGACATGACACTTTAATCACTCTGTGACTCTACAGTGAATGCTAAATGGGCTGTGTTTTTCTTCCCTCCACTTATAGAAATGAACCTTTTGGTCCCATTATCTAAACTTCCATGAGTTTTCCCCATTGCTGATAGCAACAAATAAACTACAGGGACTGATGTTGTATTTTAAACTGAAAAGCCATAATCCCAAATGAGACAAAAATGTTTTTGGATTAGTTTATACATTTTATTAAAGACACAGGCAATTTTTCAAATGCCAACACATTTTGGAAAGCATGTGAGCTGAATATGAAACTCTTTTGTTATGCTGAATATGAAACTCAGAGGGTGTCCTCTGCAGTTTCAGCTACAGCAAAATTTGGAGCAAGCTCAGTGGTATTTCTGAGATCAGCAAAACCTTTTAGGGAGCTTTATATATCCCTAGGTTAGCAATCCAATCCTAAAATTTGCTCTCAGGATGCTTAGTTCAATGGGACATACTAAACATACTTAAATTTGTCATTTTAGAGAGGTGTTCTTTGCACACATTAATATTAGAAATTATTAATATTCCATAGAATAACACAAAGGCTGCAATCCTAAATTCCACTTAGGCTGGCCTAAGTCCCAGCATAAATCCTCTGTTGACCTAGGGGTGTCATTAAAAGTGCCATAAGACACCTCTGCTCCACTCTTGGAGAGGGGGATGTTAGGCCAATGCATAGGCATACATCGACCTCTCCGCACCATCACAAAGAGATAGGCCAGGTTAGTTAGGCCAACCTCAGTTTCCTAGGATTGCACCCACTATGTTAAGAAAACCCAACTTTTCACATTCTAGTATCTTCCTTCCCCATATTAGGTATGGTTGCTGACATGGTGTTTGAAATGTAAATGAAAAGTTATATTGCAGCCATACAGAATGCACTTTACCATCCCAGTTCAGCCTCCAGGGGAAACTATTACATTATAATGGTCTTGAGTTTTCCTCCTCCTTTTGAAAAGATTTAATTTGTGGTCAGACAGGAAAAGTTGAAGTGAGTCCTGAATATGTGAACCAAATTTCATTTTGATATCTCAGTATTTGACAGAGGAACTATGTAACAGAAAAATAATGTCAAATGGATGAATTAATCTGAAAATCTTGCTGCCAGCAGCCAACAATTCCTTGCTTTCTTTTGGCTTTGCTGTTTTAATTCAGGGGCTCACAAATTTATGCATTTCTGTTCAAAAGTAGAGATGATATCTGTGGGGGATCTATTCTTGGTCCATTTGCTGATGCGAAAAAAAATACCACTGATAAAAAAATCCACCGCTAGGCACTCGTTAAAGCCTCTGAAGGTGACTGGAGCTTTGCTTCCAAAGACCAGAGGAGGCCTTCTAAGACCTTTCAGAGTCCTTAGAAGGTCACTTCTGGTTTTGCATCAAAAGCAAGACATTAAAGGCTTTATAAGCCTGTTAAAGGGCTGGGAAAGCCCTCCAAACTCCTTATAAGGTCATTTCTGGTTTTGATCTTCCCTTATGGAGACCTGCACAAGGCCCGAAAAGCACTTAGATATGTTTGAAAGCAAAATTATTTTACTCAGAAGTAAGCCCATTGTGTTCATTAAGACTTGGGCTGTAATTCTATCTTACGGAAAACAAATACTTTTAAGTGATGGCTTAATACATTAGGCTCTTTGCAACTGAGTGGCTGAAGGCATATGTGCCTAATACAGCATCTTTCTCAGGATAACAAAGCAAGAATCACTAGGGCATGCAACCACAACATTCTCAGAGTTAATCATGATCATTAATCACTGTGCCACATTTTCCTGTTCTTTGTGAAAAATGGCGGGCTGACAGAAATTGACTTTATTTTTGTTTACCGAATGTCAGTGGAGTCCCAACCAGAGTCTGCTGGGCTCTGAGAACTAATCAGAAACTGATGATTCTGTCTGAAAGGGTCAGCTTTTGACTTGTCTCCCATTAACAGCCTCTTGGAGATGAATATTTCCCCCAAATGAAAGTATGTGGAAGAAAAATGGACAATTGCTTATCCATAGTCAGTGCCAGCTGGTCTGAAAGAGAACTGAGCAGACCCATGCATCCTGACGTTCAGAAAACAACAGGTGATGCTTTCTATCAACGAGCAGAAATAAGCTAATTACCTACTAAAGGCTGCAATTTCCTGAGAGTAAGCTCCATTGAATATAATGGGACTTCTAAATAAATAGGCATGGGATTGGGCTCTAAGTAATGTATATCCAGGGTGACCATATAGAATGAATGACAGAGTGCCTGTACCTTTAAACATTGCATAGAGGAGATAATTGAGGCAGGTGCTGCTTTTTAAATCCTTCTATGATTAGCTAAACCTGTTGCAATTCCCTCTACTATGCAATGTTTAGAGGTAGAGACATTTGTTCTCCTTTCTATATGGTCTCCCTGTTTATCCACCTGCATATCCACCTGCCATTAAAACCTGAAACTACCTAAAACATTAAAACTACTGCGCAATCCTAATGTTTGCACAAAACTAAGTTAGCAATCCTGCAACTCTGCTCATTATGGACCAACACATTAATCCAGTGGTCTTCAACGTAATGAGGACCATGGCCCCGACCCAGGGGAAAAAAATTTCCATGGCCTGGGAAGGATGCGTAGGCGCAGTCCCCCTTAGAACTTCATAGGCGCAGTTTGCCCTGGCACCATAACACAGCCTGTCTCGACTCACAGCCAGGAAGAATTGTGCAGGTGCGGCCAAGCTACTGGGCAGAGCCTGCGCAGTTTGCCCCACAGACACAGGAGATCTCAGGGCTCCTGCCTTCAGTCTGGGGCATAGTGCTGGCACAGCCCGGTGGGCAAGGAACTGCAGACTGCCACTGTGCTGCAGTCCAGGGGTTGAGGATCCCTGCATTAATTCATATGATGTCCACAATTTGGACAAATACCTCTTATTAGCCTAATTTAACCAATACTGTTACCTTTATGTGAATAAAATATTGTATGTTTGAAGTTGAAGTTTAACCTCAGTCTTCAGTGAATCTGAGAAATTATATTGGGGAGATAGAGGAAACCTGGCTTATTTTTAATGCACCAAAATGCTTGCTTTTGTTTGCACCCAAATTGACCCTGAGAGGTGTTAATTGTCCTGCCAGCAATAATTGACTACAAGAGTCAGTCTGCATTTTAAAGCGAATAATTTGCACTTCTAAGCCTCAGGAGTTCTTTGCCAGTCAAAAACCTAATCAGTGTTATCCGAACCTTTGATGATTTCAAATCCATGTTTCAATCCAAAACTAGCTGCCAGCTTTGCAAAGGCACTGAATCTAAATTCCTAACAAAGAAAGGTGGCAGAGTGTTACTACAAAGAGAAAATGATACAATAGCTATGTATGCTGTGTGTAGACTCATGGGGTCAATGTATGGACAGTTGCATACCATGAAAAGCTTTTGCTTAATTAAAAAAAAGTGTGAACATGATAAAAAGAGATTCGATATATAGGTCCAAACCTTGTCATAAATGGATTTTTTTTATATATGAATTTGACTCAACACAAATGGCCACTGCAAATGTGAAGGAATGTTCTGATCTCTGAAGAAGGGGAGGAAAATGCATCCCTATAAAATTATAGTTTGAAAAACTGCTTTTTTCCTGTTGTCGAGAATCAGTCATGCAAGCAATCATTTCATTCTTCACCTGAGCCATGCAAGGGCAGGGGGTCCTTTGCCTTTCTAATTGCTGCCTCTCTACTCTTTTGCGACATCCCAGGTCCGGCACAAGCATCTTGCACAGGCCCAAGGAGCACTCTAGGCTGTACTCTCAGAAAGATAATCCTAAAATATAGTGTGCCATGGTTTGGAGACAAATGATGTTTGGATATACAGAAAGAGCCAAAGCAAAATAGTATGCCTTGCAATTAAATGGATTACCAGTTTTCTTTAAACTTCAGGAGAATGCTGAAGAAACAAACATATAGAAAAAAAACATTCCTGGAAACAAGTGTAATTAATAGGTTATGCTTTTTAGAAAACCCTTTTCAGAAATCTATAGCCATCCCATGCCTTTCTGCAAGTGCCAAATTAAGCAGAAATTGGTAATTAAAACATTTGAACCCAGGAAGTTTTGTTATTACATTTTTTTTCCTTATTCTTCTTTTGTTTACAGGGCAGATTAATATTACTGGCACTTCTGACACATAATTAGCCTCCCTCAAGAAATTCCTGTTGGGTGATAAAAAAAAGAGAATTAAGCTGCAGTCATGAATAGCTTGTTCAGTCACAAACAAACAGAACATAATTGTTTGCAAAGGTTTTGGGCCAGGGAAATTGGAATGATGTGCTTTGCATGGAACAGGGTTTTCTCAAACCTTTTCACCTACAGCTTCTTGTGCTTCCCAAATGCTTATATTAAGGGTTTTGGAGCATGTAGGAATAGGGTGCATGTCGGGTATGGGGAGGTTGCTGATGGAGAGGGTTATCTGCCCTATATTTCTAATTGCTGATTGTCTTTCTAATTGCTTTTGTGACACCCCAGGCACGGCACAAACATTTTGCACAAGATTTTGCACATCTTGCACAAACATAGCATCATATTGAGAGAACAAAGATAAGGAAATAACATAGCATCATATTGAGAGAAAGAAAATCTCTTGGAATCATGTGAGAGTTGGCAACATTAGTCCAGAAGCTGGAAGAGAAGTATGATTTGGTACCTGGAATGTAGCATGTAAAAAAGAAAGAAATACAATATGAAAGCACTTTTGCACCAAAGTGCTGACTTTTTGGACCATTTGACACACTTCAGGAGTTCACTAGGGATGCACAAACATCCCCAACTAAATATTTATAGCATCTTAGACCTTGAAATTTATCAAAATTGCAAAACCCTCAAATGATATTTTGCTAGTCTTATTGAAACTTTTTGCTCCCTTCATTGTGTCCTGGTCATATCTTGTCTTAAAGAGATTTCTCATGAAGTCTTAAGAAAAGTATATGCAGAATTTTCACTTGTCACTCATTATTTTTCAGCCAGCTCTCCAAATTATTTCTGTTGATTATGCTTATACTCTGTGTGCACTGAGCACACAGGACAAGATACTAGTAGCCTTTGTCATCCCTTTGCATCTAGCATTCAGAGATAAGCTACCAAGCAGTCATTGTGACTTGTAAAGCATGATAGGCTTTTCATATATCTTTTCCTGCAATCCCTTTTTAAGAAGCATCTGACCTTCACAACATGTTGTGACAAGGCTCATTGCCTAAGGTGGACTAGCAAGAATTCATAATGGGTGATCTGAACTGAATGTGCCAAATTATGGTTCAATCTCTTCAAAATTACAGTACACCAACTCCCTGAATAATTCCTCCATAGCGTCTTATTAGTTCTTCAGCAACTTCCAGAGTTTTCTCCTCCCTGATAAAAAATAGACACTTGCTTCAATATCTGCCAATTTGCCTGGTATAGAAAGAGGCTTGCCAGCCTGTCATTTCCAGAATTATGACTCATGTTCCTTTTATTAGACATCTTGTTAAAAACACGGAGGTGAGAATGGAGAAGATGAATTTTGTGCTTTGCTGGCAAAATTACACATCAGCCAGAGGCTACTATTCTCACAAACATACTTGTGAATTTGAATGTCATATAAACATTATGGCTTATCACTTGTCAAAGATTTTTTTTCCTTTTTTAAAAAAGCATGTCTTCACATCACTATAACAGATGCAAATTACTTTTTGTAAATCACAGGCCTGCTTAAAAAAAATCTTTTAAGTGAACAAAGAGATGATTGCAAACTATCATTTCAACAATACCTTTCACTGCAAAGTATTCTACTCTGTTACAGGCTTTCTAACAAATGACAATGAACAAAGCATTTCAGACCTGTAAATGGGGAATGTTCATAATCTTCAAAGTCCTGTCAAGAGCCAGCGTGAGAGAGAGGACAGTGTATTTGACTTAAATATAGGAAAAGTGGATTTGAATCTTGCTGTGCAGTGCAGTAGTTGACCTTGCCTAGTCCAATCTCACAGGAGTTGGGAGGATAAAATGGGATTCATACCATGGATCCAGTCCTGAATTATTTGAAGGAAAAGGAGGCTACACATGTGAAACTATATTTTGTGTGTTACGGTTCTTCATCTTTCAGTGAATGAAAAGCTTCCATAGTAGATGATTTTCTCTGAAATGAGCATTCATCCACTGCCCATAGAAAGAACCCAGATGTCAAATCATAGTTTCCTGCGTTTTCCTCCTAAATAATGCTAGAGTGTGAAAAAGGCAGTGGGGGTACATTATAAACGCAGAATAATGGAAATGAAACTGTAGCAGTGGAAACAATTTTTAAAAAAAAATGGTCTCCACCACCACAGTTCTGCTTCAATTGCCCTTTCCTTTCACATTCTGCTTGGCAAAGAAGACTATATGGGTCTGAATGCCCAAAGATGCTTCCCCCCTATTTTATATAGCATGCCAAAGTCAAGGTTGTGAGGTTTCTGGAATCTTTCATATGGGATGACCTTGCATATTTCCTCTGCATCAATGTTTCGCTCAACTTGGCATCCTGGTTTCCCTTGCTCTTTTTTCACATGATAGATGTTACAAATTGGTGATAGTGTCGTTGTTCTAGGACGGCCTACAGAATTGACGTCCCTAAAGATGAATGCAGAGCCAGCCACAAATGGATGTTCAGCGGGGATGTGATTAACCTCCACAAATGGCTGTATTCGCTGTGTGTGAATATAGGGTATTTGCTGAGCACCTAAGAAGTCACAATATAAAACTGATGTATCAGTTGCATCGGGATGTCAAACTGATTTCATAAAGAGGGCCAAATTAGCATTAATGGTGTCTCCTGAGGGCTGCAATCCAATATTTTGCATGTGTACTCAGAAGTGTCCCATATAGTCAATGGGGCTTACTCCCAAGAAAGTACTGGGTGACCATACTCTTTTTCCAGGGCATGTCCTCTTTTTCAGCCTTGTGTCCTGGAAAAACTTAATTGCCCTCCTTTTCCTTGTGAGCAGGCACCATGTAGCCTTCTTGGAATTAATTAATTAGATGTAATAAAATACATGCAATAATTTTAAATTTATACATGTTTAAAATTAGATTAACCACATGACTATACATTAAATGTAAATATGAGTATTTTTAGCTTTGACTTTGATATGTCCTACAAGAGGACCTTATCCTCTTTTTCAATTATGCCATATGGTCCCCTTGCACCTGAGGGTTGTCCCATTATAGTAAGTGGGCTTAATCTTAGGAAAGTAGACAGGGCTGGAGGGTGTGATCCAAGCCTCTGCGAATATCCTCAAGAAGTAAGTCCCATTATAGTCAGTGGGCTTACTCTCAGGAAAGTGTGGATGGGAAAGCAGCCTCGAATCCTAATCCTGTGCATGCTACTCAGTGGTGAGCTCCAGCAGGTTCGCACCTACTCTACAGAACCGGTAGTTAATGAGAGATAGGACATATAAAGTTTAAAAAAATAGCCATTTAAAAGTGGCTGCCAGATGGGCATAGAACCGGTTGTTAATTTCTTTGAATCCCATCACTGATGCTACTCCTATGCAATCCTTGTAGGCAGGAGACCCTGTATAGCCTGAGATGCTCCTGTGCCATAGGAAGTCGGGGCTGTCCTGCAAGGTTGTGGGGAGGGTGCAGAGGGCTCCGCAGGGGCCATAGATCCCTGAAAAGCAGAAGCAGCAGCAGAAGTAGCTGCTGCGCATAAGCCCTCCTTGCTCCTGGGCTCTTTCTCCTGCTCTGGGAAGCTGCTGCTGCGGAGGCGCATGAGCCCTTTTTCCTCCTGGGCTCTTTCTTTGACAAAAAATCAAGGTGCACAAAATCAAGTGTGCTGCCGCCACTACTGAGCTGCTACTGGGGGTGGGGAGATCACTTGAGGGCTGCAGGTGTTCCTGCAAAGGGCCACATGTGGTCCAAGGGCAGCCAGTTTGATATGCCTGGTTTATATTCCTATGCTGCACAGGTTTGAATGGAATTCTGTTTTTAAAAAGGAAATTCCTGAAGTTACTCACAATTACTTCAAACACCAATCAGAAACTGCCTCTCAAATCAATTGATTGATCAATAAATTTTACACAGACAGACACGGGATTATACCCAATTCTGTTCATTTATTTTGAAAGATTTATATGCCACAGAGTTCTCCAAGAGACTCAAAGCCACTAATGTTTTTAAAACAACAAAAACTTGTAAAAATACCTAAGAAGGTAAGAAGCACTTTTTCAAGTGCATATTTTTTATTTAGTGGGGGAGAGTAACTGGCCCTCCTCACCTCAGTAGGTTTCTTTTCTAGTGGCTCTCTTCTGATCTTCTTTGCATTACGAAAATTTGCATTACGAACATTTGCATCTTTTTATATTGTGAGCCCTTTGATTTCCTCTGTGAATCACTTTGTGAACTTTTATTGGAAAGATGTATATAAAAACTGTCAATAATAAAAATAGACCAAGAAACAGATTTTAAAAACAGCAGAGAAACAAGGACAAAACCAGAAACTAGGCCCTGTTGGTCCATAACTTGCTGATTTCAGTATCTGTGAGGTGTCTGGGAACTGAAGTCAGACCTGTACACCATAAGTTTACATTGAAAGAATCAGAAACTACGGAAGTCATTTTTTAAAACTTCTTTGGAAATCTTTGTAATAAAGCAAATTGGCAGCCAACACACCTAGTATGATTTGTGAAAAAAGAAAAGGTGAAACCACAGCTCCTCAATTAAAAATAGTAAGCAGCAGCTCCCAATCCAAGGACTGG
Source organism: Cryptoblepharus egeriae (assembly GCA_030015325.1). Classification (NCBI taxonomy): domain Eukaryota; kingdom Metazoa; phylum Chordata; class Lepidosauria; order Squamata; family Scincidae; genus Cryptoblepharus; species Cryptoblepharus egeriae. The sequence continues at coordinate 76,485,836 of JAREYC010000003.1, read as the reverse complement.
TGATTTGGTGCTATCCTACCAGCTCCTTCAGCTGGGAATTTACTTGGGAAAATATTTTGTTGATACTTCAGCTATCATTACAAAAATTCAAAAGAAGCCGACACTCTTAAGACACTCTTAAAATAAGAAACCTCCCAGGTAATTCACAATCCTGACCAAGTGAATAACTGTATATAATGGTGTGTGTGAGTGAACAAAACAGATCACCTTGAATAGGTGAATATTGAAACAATCTCAATTATTGAAATAACTCAGGGCAATGAAGGCTGTTTATATTCAGTTCACTCATGACCTAATGGGTACAATTTACTTAGAAATGTCTCTGTGGATCCCACTGGTGATGGGCCCATAAAATAATCCAAATATCAAATAAAGAACTAAATTGGGAAAAACTTCTGTTCATAAACAAAATAGATGTAAAGCCCCCTCTACCAAAGATTAAGCCCCCTCCACCAAAACACCATATTACAACTGGTTTTGAGGTATTTACTCCTATACATGTAGTTAACTGCTTGTGGGGTGAGGGAATGGGACTCCATTAAAATGTGGGCTTTATTGCTATAATGGGTGTTGGTGCTTGGAGAAATTCTGTAATCTGAGGCTGTTCATTCAAGTTTAATTTCTAATGTATTTATTTAAATTTTATATTTACATTTTTTGGCCCTCTACATTTTTTGGTCTTGTACAAATACAAGATATTTGATGAAGCCCTTTGACAAAAATGCTTGGAGACTCCTGATCTTGGGGAAGGGGAAAATTTCCTCTTGCTCCAAGGCAGCACAGCAGCAGCAGCAGCTCCAAACTTGCACTGGATCCAGCAGAAGTTTGGTTTGCACTGATAGTAGTGCACACCTGTATACAGTATGGATGATGTGACACTTGAATGTGGACACAGCCGAAATATTATTTTATAAATTCTTTGTCTTATAACTTCTTTTTCTTATAACTTTTTTGTTATGATTAAGTTCACTTTTAATGTCACTTCAGGAAAATTTTGCCACAACATTGAACTTGAATACAATAATCAAATTTGCAACAGCAGTAGCTAGTCTGCCCATGTTCAAGTACTGTGAACTGGTTTTATCCAAATTATTGAAATGATTACATTATATAAGAATAATTAAATTGCTGTGAATCACCATATCATACATAAAACATTGGCCATGATCCACTAGGTTTCCATGCAAGACTCATGTCAGTTTTTCATTCCTATAGAGAGCAATGGATACCTTAATACCTTAGAGACATGTGGATCCTAGATGCTGTTTATGTTTTACTCAATTTATGAAGCATTTATAAATTGTCATTCATTCACTCATTTATTCTATTTCTATCTCTTCATTTGAGGAGATAAATTATTCTTATTCTGTATTCTCCCACAAGGCGACCTAAAGTGGTGAATAAAATGTCCCATCTGTAGTCTTAATGGTCCATGAAGGATGGAGGATTTGTTCCAGGCCAATGAAAAAGCCATTCAGACTGCTATGTTCTGGACCTCAAAGGGAATATAAGTGTTTCTGTGTGAAATCTAAACTTGTTATAGTCTTGAAATGTATTATTTAGATATCACTCAATTTTTAATTTCTAATTTTTTAATTATTAATTATTAATTTTAATTTTAAAAATCCTTTAAAATTTTAATGTAAGATGTTCTGGGCTCGGTAAATAAATAAATAAAACTGTCCCATCTTTCAACATTACTAAAGTCTTCTTCTGTGTTGAAGCTGTTAAAAACAAGAGAGGACAGAATCATGCCAAAATAAAAGAGAAGGGGGAGAGAATTAAAAAACAAACAACATGCTGATATTTGAACAATTCTTAAACCATGTTTCAAATACTGGAATATTTTTAATTTGCTATTGTAAATAATTTTCTCCCCAACAGCAAGTTATCTTCTGCCATTTCTTAATGTGTAGAGTCAACGATCTCTTCCAACCCTGCAAGATAATTCTCTTATCAACAATAGCAGATGGCAGGATCCAACATCTTTCTTCAGAAGTAATAGTCTACTTCATTGGCAAATATCCTGAAAGTAGGCATGCGGCAGAAGATTTGAACATTATGTCCTAACACAAAATTATTACACTACATTAATGGTAATCTCAGCATGTATTATTACTTTTTCACATTCTATTAAGTGGATCCCAGAGTTTTAAAAAGTCACCCCATGCATTGACCAAGGTCCCACCAAGTGCAAAATATTTCTTCTACCACCTTCTTTTGTGCTCAGGATATGACCAAACCAACCTTGAAACAATTTGCAAATATTAGCAATTCTTCAGGAATGCACATCTATTTAGCTTTCAATAAATTCATTATAAGACCATGCAATACCTGCATTTAGCAGTTAGAAGCTTCACAACACACTGTGTCCCATTTCAACAAGGATAATAAAAATTAATTACAAAAATGTGCAGGCTTGCTGGTTCATTATATGACAGCTTACTATCCAAACCCTGAGTTTCCCAGTTAGGATTGACACTTTGGGGAATTTAGACCAATTCATCACCCATTTTATCTGGAGGGCTGATCATTATAAATGGCTTTATTGACCCACGGTTTTGTTCAGCATCATATGCTTCAGTGAGCCAAGCAATCAACAGCTGCTAAATGCAAGTCGGGGGGCCATAACAGCAAATACGCACATTGAACCAGCAGGTTGTTTGCAATCACTGGACCCAGGTTGTTTCAATTTGCTAGATTCTCCTTAGTGGGTATATTTTCTTTTTCCAATAGCAACCCCTCCATTAGTTTCTTCCAGTCTTCATTTTCAACAAATTTAAGCCCAACCAGTCAATGCACTAATACTTGAGAAAAGGCCTCTTGAGCAGAGATATTTTGTACCAATACAGAGATAGCCGTTGTTCCACTTGTTGGTTTGGGTACTGCAACTTGAATATATACTGTGTTGTTACTCATGTCTATGTTGTGGACATTCATATCAGGTATACCTAAGAGTTATATACATGGCTCAATTTCAAACATGGCTTGACTTTTTGGTAATAAAAGATATAGAAAGAAAAATAAACAATGAACCCTATTTAGGTTGCTGTTTTCACTCTGGTAGCAAATGTTGTCTCTTGTGGCTTGATCAGACATTTGTCATTCTTAAAAATCTCTCCCCACTGCATGTAAGTTATTTGTTTTAGTTTAAAACATGTTAAAACACAAAACAGTACATTTTGATGTTCAAGATATTTTTCCAGAAATTCTAACTTTTCCAGTTAGAAATAATGCATTGACTGTATCTGCTGACCCTATATTACCTATTACACAGTATTACCTATAGTAATATAGGTACTATATTACCTATCTAGTACATTTAAAATTAATACAGGTTAGAACTTTGAAATGGAAAATACAATAAAAAATACTGTGGAAGCAATAACACTACTTGCATGTCTGTCACATATAGCTTCACATGTAGAATAGTTATTGAGACATAGCGGTTTGTTTAACCCCATGCCGTGTAGCTGTGCAATACAACTATAAGATTTTGGCAACTTTGGGATACAGTATTTGGGATACAATATTTCCTCTGCTGATTTTTCTAAACAAATGAAACTGAGCTAGCTTGCACAACAGTTTCTACACTATTCAATTGAATTGTTCAATTCATTCATACAGAGTGGGTAAATTGCAGCAAAATTGACCAAAAAATCATTTAAAAAATTCAAAGTTAAATGTTGTATAGTCAAGTTAAAAAATGGGAAATTTAGCACATAATATCTCAGTATAACACAATTCTTCTTCAGATATAAAATATTTCCAGCTGCCTTGTGAGATCCATTTTTGTTCTAGACACCTGTGGCAATAGAAAAGCTTTCCCAGAGGCAGGTATCCACAAGTGAACTTTTATTTAAGCATGTCTCTATTCTGCTGCAAATTTCAACCTAAGAGCTATGACTTACTGTGTTCTTGGATCCCTGTTCCTGATTTTGGAAAGTGTCCCAGGAAAAGGAGAATCTGATCATTGGAAAGACAGAGCAGAGCTCACATACATCATCCAAGGGCATAGTAACTCTGGCTGCCAGGACTGCCTTCTTTTGGAAATCCAAGCAAAGATATATTTCTGGGAGAAGAACAGAATATGCTCTTTTATGCCTTTTCCATAGATTTTGTATCCCAGTTCTCTCTAGTTAGCCAAATTTCCATTCTGCCCACAATATTGATGTTCTTTCCTACCAATCACTCCAGCTCACCCAGCTTGGCTTGAGAACCTTTCCACTTTTGCATACGAACACCAGATGATGCCCAAGTATCAATTTAAAAGCTGCCAATTTAGCCCTTTGGTACAAGTTCTCTCCAAATTTTCAAATCTATGCTGTTGAATAATCATTTCCTCCTCCACTACAAAACCAGTCCTCACAAAAATTGCAGAGTTCCAGCATAATTTTCAGTTCCAATACAATAAAGAGTTGGCAGACACAGTTCTTTTGGGAACTATTTAATTTATAAGTCTACAGTGGAGATAGGAATTATTATTTATTATTATATAATATAACCTGGGTAAAGTAAATAGTAGTAATGGGTAACTCTCTCTCTCTCAGATGAGAATAATAGTCCCCTCAACATCTCCATCATCTGCCCAGCCACATGCTCTGCAGCCAATAGGCTGCACCCAGTTTTCCGCTCCTGCCTCATGACACTCTGAAGTGGAGGAAGGGCATTCACTGTGGCATTGTAATCATGCCACAGCCTTTCTCCATTGTTTTCTTTATACATTGATTTTTTGTCCATGGGAGGTTCCACCACAGAACCCTAGAGGATACCAAGGGACACCTGTACATACGTTAGTTATCTCTATAGGAAAATTTGCCATCTGCAAACTTGCTAATAAGTGAGGGGCACAATTGCAACTTTCTCTTATTATTTGCACCTTGGTTTTTCTTATCTCCTATACAGAGACCTTCTGGAGGTTGCAGGGAGCATCTGTGATCTCCAGAAAGATTATGCTGGACATTTTAAAGGGTCTATGCTGGCAGTATGTGCCATTCTGTAGGTTCCTGCAGCATTTAAACAAATTTTGGCACCTCCTTGCTGCACTTTATTGGCTTGCTGAGGGTCTATGTTGAATTCTTCTGATGGCAGGGAAGATATCCTTTTCTCCCCAGGATACCCATGACCCAAATGATCCCATAAAATCAATAGTTCATCATTTGCAGATTCATTATCCACCAGCGCAGGGGTCTTTAAACACTGGCCGAGGGGCCAGAGGCAGCCTTTGGCAAGCCTCAATGTGGCCCCTGGCAAGATCCCTCTATCCAGCCCTTGGGCAAGCCTTTGAATCTGATACCTTCTTATATGTAAATTTATGAAAATTTGTAATGTTAATTAGTTTTTCAGCCCCTGACACCCTGACAGCCCCTGACAAAGAGGTGATGAGGCCCTCCTGTCAAAAAGTTTAGAGACCCCTGTATTAGGGCTTCCAGGAACGAACTCTAGCAAAAACTTAATGCACATTCCAGAATCTTCATTGTGAATTATTGAAGGAAACATATGGATACAAGTAACTGTTTTGAAATGTTATGAGCTATAAAGATGATATCTTTTCTGCTCACTATTTCCTGCCTTGGGCTGTATGATGCAGGGTATGAAATCTAGCTTTGTTTTCAGCAATTTCTGGAAATCCCCCTAAGCCTAACATTCCTGACATTGGCTTTTTGATGTAAAAGCAGGGTTGCAAACCCAAGACAAAAACTGAATCAGAGAAAATTGTTAAAGCTTTTCTAAATACTCCACCAAAAAAGCTGCTTGTTTTGAACCTCAAAACTGCCATTGTAGATTGAAGGAAGCAATTAATTATCAAGTGTATCAGCAAGCAAAACCAGCCAGTGACCAGAAAGTTAAATTTTTATTGATTTATGCTGGAAATCTTCGATAATATACTCCAGCCCCAGCTCCTTGACAACTAGCAGAATCCATGAAAAAGACATCAGCTAAAAATAGACTGAATAAATAATTAAAAGGCTTTGCAATGAGTTTGTTGTTGCAGTAAACAGCTTAATTTTCTGAAGTGCAATTGTGCCGAAAGAGAACAATAACCCTTAAAAACCCCGCTGTGCTATCAGCTCTTCTGCAGGAACCTTTTGATGTATATTGTAGTCCACAGACCTGTGTCATTAATTATTGTCCATGTGCTTGTTCTAGCTCCAAACATAATTGACTTTGGAGCAAAGTAGAAGTTTCACTGGCTCAGTTTGAAAGTCTCTGAAATTCCAGTAAAGTCAACTGTCATGCTGCTGTCTCCACACTCTGGCTTTGTCCACATTCAGGATCATGTTCCATGTGGGATTCAAGAAATGGATTATGTTTCCTCAGTGAAGTCACAGCCTGTAGTACTTGGGTTGCTTGGGTCTGAACTACTCGAATCTATGCCACTGTAATGTGGCCACAAATCTGAGCAGTCTGAGATTGCCCTGGACTGCCTGCAAACAGGGCTGGGATCCAGCACAAGTGCCAGATCCTGATCCCACCTCCTGCTCTCCCCCTTCCTGCCACATCCCCCCAGATTCCTGCCAAACTGCCTTACCATCAGGAATCACCTCTCTAGGGAGACGAGAGGTGGGACAGATGTTCAAAACAGCCTTTTAGTCCTCCCCCTCTCGTTTCATGAGCAGATACAATGAAGGAATTGGTTTAGCCATCTTTAAACATTCAGCAATGCTGCATGTTTTATTTATGTGTAAACACTGAGTCCCCGCCTGTAATAGATTACATTAGCTGAAATTTCAGTCACTTGTGTTTGCTGTAGTATCACTTTACACCACTCTTTGTTCTAAAGAATTCCAGAGTGCTGTAAAAAGATGTAAGTTTGTGTATATTTATAGGATGGAAATAAAAGCCAGGCAGTAAGACGGTGCCATGACCAGTCTTCATGACCTCAGCAATCCTATGCAAGTCTAGTTAAATGGCATTTACTCCCAAGTGAGTACGTGTATAGAACTGCAGCCTTATTCATTCAAAGCCACATTTTCACAGCCTCAGCTTCACCTGATCACACAAGATTTATAATATAGAATTGTCTTATGAGATTCCTGCAAGGATTATTGTCAGATAGTTAAAACTTCACTAGTAAAAATGAATACTGTTGGAATCTCAAGTCTGCATCTGCAAATTTGCAGTGAGGCATGGAAAACAGGTTATGGCAGGGCCAGGGGTATCACTGAGGAGGTGCAGCAGGTACAGTCTGCAATGAGTGATGCACCAGAGTGGGCGACATGTTGGAAGAGTTTGACACTGGTCACCCACCAGCAACCTCCGCCCAGAAGCCAAAGCTCATTCTGGCATGTCACCCCCTTCCCACTGAAGAAAGGGGCAGTCCTCTCCTCAGCAAGAGTGTTCCAAAGAAAGGGCATGTGGCTTCAGAGATTTTGTGTGGATGTGCAACATTCTGAAACATGCGTGGGATGCTTCAGAAACATCCTGAGCATGCATGACTGAGGGGTGATGGACCCAATGGGGGTGATGTGCTGGCCTGCCACACCAGGGGAGATGCACTGGTGTGGTGCCACTAGGCAGAGCAGTGATCTGCATCCCCTTTGCCCAGTTATCTGACTTAACTTTTGGATCCAGTGGCAGGCCTCCAGTTTGCAGCAGGGTTCCTAGAAAGGTTGCAGACAGCAGGCCTCCATCAGTCTTGAAAGACTATGGTATCATGCTCAGCACTGCATATGCTGCATGCAAAGCACAAAAGCCTGGGTTAGATTGTTATGGAGGATAGGCTGTTACCCAAGCAGCAAATCCCCCCTCTCCACACCACTGAATTAGTTCAATGGAAAGGCAGAGCCAATACGATTGGATCCAGCTGGTGTTGCAGAGCTGGGCTAAGGACAGGAGCTCACCCTGTCTTGTGGGGCTGACCCAGGTCTCGAACCCTGGCCTGCTGGTTAACAGGCACAGTGTCTTAACCATTTGTGCCACCCACAGCCCAGTAGACAGCATGCCACTGGAAACATTTAATGAAAGCGGAACCATATTCTGCAGCCTCACGGTTACATTCCTGATTAGTAGTTAGATCAGTCCAAATCCCTTCTGCCAACCAAGTCTGTTGTAAAAGTGCCATAAGGGGATGAGCTACTCCTTCCCCATGGTAGCACAGCCACAGTCCCAGTATTTCTGCTGGATTCAACACAGGTAAGCTAGACTGGATAAATCAGCACACATTAGGATTGTACTACCCATGCCCGGGCCCAATCCTGGATAGATAGGATCGAGTAGGGCTCATTCATAACAGCCATTCATAACAGTCACCATTTTCTCTTGTTTTAGAGTGTTACAGGCAAAGTTGGTAGCCCAATGGTTGCTATTCGGGTCTTGTACAGTTGAGGTAATAAACTGACCTCTAAGGGACTTCACCTGTCCATTGAACAGGATATTCTGAGTGGGATACCTGAAAAGAAAGCTATGCAAAAATAATCTCAATGTTTTAATTATTTCACTAGTATGTCACCCTTCCTCTGATGAACCCAGGACAGGACACAGAGCTCTCTCTTCCCAATTTATTCTCTAATAACCTCTGTAAACTAGGTTATGGTAATATCAGGTAATTAATTTGGCTGAGTGAGGATAGGCATCCAAGTCTCCCCCTTGACCCAGAAAACTACCCTTAACAATGTGAGCCACCAGACCCATATCAAACTTTCATGATCAATGTATTGGGGCCTACAAGTGTAGTGCTCCTCCCCCAGTACAACCCCCCTAGCTGCAACCCCCCCCCCCCAGTACACGGAAAGGTCCCTTGCTCCCAATAAAAGATTGGGGAAGGGGGAAAGCAGGAGTGTGATCCCCAGGACTGCATTCCTGTAGGGGAGTGGGGGGCTATTTGCAAACATTATGTGGGTTCTGTAACATATGACTGGCAATTCTGGGGAACCCTGTAGGCCACTTGCAAAGCTCCCCATAGCTTGGAAACAGTGAAAGTTCCAGTAGCAATTAAACCAGCAATTTGACCCCAAGCGGGGCTGCCCAGGGATCCCTAAACTTTGACAGGACCCCTGTTAGGGTTAGAAATAGCCTCACATTCCCCTGCAAGGGCACAAACCTGGGAATCATGTCACTGCCTAAGCCCCTTTTCCACAAACATTTAGGGAGGGAGCAGGGCTTCCTCACAGATTGAGAACCACTGTACTAGGGTAGTGGTTCTCAAGCATTTCAGCCCTGGACCCTCTTCTGAGAATGACAATCTGTATGGGAACCCCTGGAAGTGATGTCATGACATCAAACGAGAAGTGACATCCATGTGATGCTTGAGCTCCTCCATATATACTCTGAAGTACATCCCATTGTATTCAATGAAACGTACTCCCTGGAAAGTGTGGATTTCAGTCTGAGTGCCTAATTCCAAGATGGCAGCATCCAGTACAAGATTCCAAGATGGCACACCCAGCTTTTTGTGAACCCCTGAAATGAAGTTGTGATCCCCCAAGGGGGTATGACCCCCCTCCTTTGAAAACCACTTCACTAAAGAATCCTTCTCTTTTAGTGGCATAGCTAAGGTGGGGTGCAGTTATTCTGGGCTACAACCTTTTGGGAGTCCCTACAAGCTGAGCTTGACACTAGTGGCTAAAATTGTGAAAAATGGGGTATGCATGAAGTATACCATTAGGTTATATATTGTTGGAAAGTTAATTTAATGCAGAATGCAATGAAACAAACTGCATTGGAATATTTATATTCTATCAAACGTTATGACAAATTAAGCAGAAAATGAAAACACAAAAGCCCTATGGAACAAAAAGTGGATTTTTAAACTCAAACTTCCCCATGATAACAAATTCTCTGAGAGCCGATGAAAGTTGTGCTCTAAGTTGTGCTCCTCTTAATTTTAGCTGGGAAAGAATAACCATTCCTCTTTGCCTCAGCACAGTTTCCCTAACCAATAAAGGACACAATTTTCATTTTTTAACTTAATTTTCACAATTTTCACTTAATTAAATTTGATTTGTTGTTGCAGGCAGGAGAGGGGGGGAGGAAATCTTCTTCGACTCCAGGTAGCAAACAGGAGATTTAGCTGTGTCCCTAGCACAGCAAATGCGTGGTGAACTGCTGAGGAGGAGGAAGGATTTTCCCCAAATTTTCTTTTTAAAAATACCCAGGGATTACATCACATCTGGTTGTCACATCACTTCTGGGGCAACATTTTGAGTTGTGCACCAGGCTACATAATCATTAGCTATGCCACTGTTCTCTTTTGTTTCCTGCCAAAACAGTCAAGCTGCTAACCACCAAGCATACTGCAGTTTGTGGCTAGAGATTGCATTCTGCATGGTGGTCACGAGCTGGGTCCATATCCATGGGAGAGAGTTCCATGTGGAAGAAGCTATTACAGAGAACACAGGAAGTATTACAGAGCCATTACATCCTTTACATGCCTTGCATCATAATCCTATACAAGTTGACTCAGAAGTAAGTCGAACTGTATTCTGTACAGCTTTCACTGAGAAATAGTTACAGTATTGCAGTTAACATGTTGCCCAGTTGAGCAGGTAAATTTAAGGCACTGCATGTTTATAGGGCATATGCCTGGATTCCAAGTACAAGTGTGGAAAATGAAATGCCTGAGAATTGCAGCATTTGGCTGAAATGAACGCCATAGTTCTCATTTGCTCATGTCAGTCCATGTAAGCTCCTGAGTTTTATCAGAGCCATTTCCACTGTTCAGAGGGACCACATGGATAAAGTTGACCACTGCACGACCCGAGACCTTTCAGTGGAAAATGTCAGGGACGAAACCCAGCAGAGACCTCCAAAATGCCAAGAATGTGGTCTACCACCGTATGTAATAATCTTTCAGATGATGCCCTTCAGGTTAGGGTTGGTGTCAATGTTCTGAAACAGTGGAAAATCAAAGAAAATGGCATGGTTCTTCTTTCCAAGCTCTCATCTGGTACAATCTGAGCATTTTCAAAGGACACTGGAGATATTTCCATAAGATAAGGGACATTTATTTGGGGGTGTCTGCATTGCTACTTTAGTTACTAGAATCAGCTTCTTTCTACTATTCTAATTGCACGGTAGTCCATTTTATTTCTAGAAGAAACACACACACACACAATTGTTGTACAAGTACCGTATGTACTCGAGTATAAGCCAAGGCACCTAATTTTACCCCCAAAACTGGGAAAACATAGTGACTCGAGTATAAGCCTAGGGTGGGAAATGCAGCAGGTACTGGTACTGGTCCTTTTTCTTATAGCCTTGGAACTCATAGGCTGCAATCCTTAGCACAGTTTCCTGGGAGTAAGCCTCACTGAACTTAAGTGGGGCTTACTTCAGAGTAGACATGCATAGGACAGGGTGACCAGATGCCAAACCCAAAATTCCTGAACCCCAAGGCCAAAATTCCTACCTGCTTAACAAATTGCCAAAAATGTATTTTTTAACTTTTATAGTTTTTGTTTTGTTTTTTGGCCATAACTTTTAATAGGAAGGAGATATCACAAAACTGATTTTTGCATTGGATTCTGCTTTTCAATACGAATCCAACGGTATATGACATGATGGGATTTGATCCCACCATTTTTCAGTTCACCTGAGTATAAACCTAGGGGGCTTTTGGGGGCCATTTTTGGGACCCAAAAACTTGGCTTATACTCAAGTATATACAGTAATCAACCGAATCTGGTCCTGCTTTTTAATCATCCTGAAAAGCAAGATGGAGAAATATTTCTAGTAGATTAAACTGCTTCCACATTCAAAATAAACCCATTCAAGCAGAACTCTGTAGAACTGGTAAGCAAGCTACTGTAGAAAACACCACGTTAGTATCTCTGTAACAGAGCCTCCTGCCTGAATAACATAGGAAGAAAGAGCCCCCTAATGGTCTAAGTTTACTGCAGGAAAAGAGTTTCTCTTCCACAGCATGAAGAAAACTAAACTGGCAAAGTTATGAACCCGGCATAGCCAGCGCAATACCACCAAAAGAAAAATTTAGAAGAAGGTAATAGATCAGGATTTACTGTGCTCACGAGACGAAAAGAAACTGACAATTGAAACGACATAAAACCAGTTTGAAATAGGGGCTGATGAGGAAGTAGATTCAATCACAGGGCCAACAACAAAGAACAAACGTTAAGTAAATCATCCTTGCAGAAGCCTCCAGCCCATACTAGTTTTGCAAAACAGCAGCTTGGAATAAAAGGGCATGTGTAGTATTCTTTTTCTGTTCATAAAATTTATTATCTAGGCTCTAAATTTTTCTCCTACGCTCGCGCTCGCGCTCTCTCTCTCTCTCTCTCTCTCTCTCTCTCTCTCTCTCTCTCTCTCTCTGAGACATATATATAGAATTAATATCATTTTAAGAAGTGCAACACACTTCCAAATATAATGGAAGTCAATTATATTTACCTTGCTAATATTGGCACCAATAATAATTATGGATTCCTTCACAGTCATAGAAAAAAAGTAAGGTGAAGGTACTGAAGGTAATTACTAGGTGGAAACTGATTAAGATACATTTTAATTTATTGTGTCTTACAGAACATCAGCAAAAAAGCCAATAAGAACTGAGAAACTCATTTCAGAAAGCTTTTCCATGACACTGTATCATCCAGATGATCTCCAACAAAGGAAATGGAACTAGAGACTTCACCATTTTGACATTACCACACACTTCAGGGCAGAAAAGGCTATCACAACCAGTCCATTTCAATGGAGAGAGACAAGGAAGTCTGAACTTCTTAGCCATCCTAATTGTATGGTTCCCCTGAAACGCCCCAGGCAACAAAATGTTGATTTTAACGGCGCCTCACCATAATGTAGGGCAGTCATAAAATGGTTCCAATGATAGCAGTCTATGAAATTGCTTTCATGTATAAGGGGGTCCAAATATTTGAACCAAAAATTGACTACTACCATTTGTAGTCTATATACATACTATATACATACAACTGTACTTTATTTCTTATCGATTGTATCATCAAGGATGGAGAAGAATATCACAGAAAACATACGTTGGGGTGTCAGTTGTTTCTGTTCACAAAATCTAGGCACAGTATGCATCGAATTTTAGATTCTAACCAAGGTTATGTGTTTTAAGGACACCTCAACTTCAGGAAACAGAGCTAAAATATGTCTCACTTTTCCAGTAAAACTACCTAGTGTTTAACTTAGGCTTGAATAATATTCCTATAATTTTAATGAAGCAAAACCTGGTCTATTTGGTTAGCAGCAGATATAGCATGATATGTATGGTATCACAGCCAAATTTCTTGACATTTAAAAAATTGCATAACAAATTATGCTCACCATTTTTTAAAGTGTGTGTGTGTGTATATATATGTATATATATATATATATATATATATATTAATATATAGAATTAATACTCTCTCTCTCTCTCTCTCTCTCTCTCTCTCTCCAATCTCTTTTTTTTATCACATGTAACTGAAGCTACAGTTCTGTGCAGTCTTGAGCTGCAATCCTATACCTTCATACCAAAAGTAAGTTCCAATGAACATAGAGGGATTTACTGCAAAGTAGACATGCATAGAATTACCCTCTTTCTCTTAGAGTAATTGCCTGGGTATGAATCAAGCTTACTTCTGAGTAAACACATAGTTTTCACTACAGTAGTATTTTTAACACTTCTTCAAAATACCGGTAATTTCATTAGCATAACGGGGTAATGATTAACACATGATTTAATGACTGTCTTTGAAATAAATCATTTCTGTGTTCATTCACAATGCATACAGAGCTCTTTCATTTGATCTGCAGAAGGGGGAGAAAAACAACATGTTTGTCCCTACAATACTACTCTATAAAGGAAACATGCCACTATGCAAATTTTGTTAAATGAACCACCCCTAGGAAAGTTGTGGCTGGCTGTGCACATAAGTTTAATAAAACCTTTCAGGCAGCAATCCACATTTCTTTACACCTCGGAAGAAATCATGGCAGCAGGAAAAAAAAGTCTTATGGGCTGTGATTATAGTAGCAGGATTAGAAAAGAAGATGATTTTTAAAAGGTGAAGTGTATCATCAGAGTCAGAGAAACCCAATGCAACAGCTCATTATTCTGAAATCATAAAACTGCCCTCGGAGGAGTACATCCATCACCTCAAAACACCAACTCAAGTCTGCATAGATAGACAGGTAGAGAGAATATAATTTTGAGAGAGAAGTTGCCACTAGGCAATGCAAAGTCTTTCCTTCTAAGCTTTCCAGGTTAACCTGTGTCATGCATGCATGGCAGTAGGACAAATGTTCCAGATGCTGAACATATAAAATCACAACCTCACGAGATTCACATTTCCCCTCCCAAGTGCTGACATTTGTTCTGCAGGTAGCATGTGTACCAGATGTGTTATGGTATCACTTGTGGGACACAGCAAGCCCTAACACAACCAACGATAGCTTTGGGGGGTTTAAAATAAAAGAGTGGCAGATATTTTTAAAGCAGTCACAACACTGAGACACAAAACAGCATCGGAAAGCAGAGAAGGCAAGTGGCTCTGGCAAGTGCAATGGAAACAAGATAGAATTAATTAAGAAATCCTAGAAATGTCTTATTTTACTGCAATGCATTCCCAGCCCCTCAGCAATATAATATATTGGGGGAGGGTTCGTTATCAAAACAGTTCCCAGGTCTTTTCATTACTCTTGTGTCAAGGCAAAAAAGAAATTATTTCAATCATAGTTCTCTCTCTCATACACATACACACACAAAACCTAATACTTACATGCAACACAAGATTTCTGCAAACATTCAGGCTTAATACAAGCAACTGCACACAGCATAGCCATACAGAAGGGATAAGCCAGATATGGAACTTACCTGCAATCTGCCTCTTTGGGTAACAGCAGATCTAAGGGGGTTTCTTGAGACCAGAGTCACCACTGATGGACCTTTATTTCACAGACACCAATTAGAAGTCCATGGAACTACCCTGAGTCCAATCTCCTGGTCTGCTTCACAAGCACACAACTAGCATCCTTTCACAACGGAAGAGAGCCGAGCACTAAGGTGTCTACAGAGGCAGCGAGATCAGCTGGCTCCAGCAGTCACATACTGATGCCATAGTACAGCTTCGCTCTCTCTCTTGCTTCCTCGCCTCAGCGCTCACTGTGTGCACTGAGCTCTTGCTGCTGCTGTATAATCAATCCACTCTGTTTGGATCTAACAGCAGCCAATGAATAGCCTGGGATCTGCTGCCGGTTTCTAGAGCCTTTTCCAAGAGTGGCATAGACAATAAGAGTTTTGCCAACAACTTAACCAGGTAATTTTGAAAGTGTTCCTCTCCAAGAAAAGAGAGGGAGACATTGCAGCGGAGGCTGCATTCAAAGTGAGTTTTGCCTCTGTGCTCCTTCCAAACAGCTGAGCCCAATTTGCTTCAATGAATGCCACTTTCAGATGATCAGGCCAGGTGAGAGATTAGGATAATCTGTCTCTTTAGCCTGTTTTGTCTGCAGGTTGGGTTAAAGGAGGGATGCTGTGTGTGTTATGACTGCCTCACATTTTCAGCTTTAATTCTGCAAGCTGTAGGATAGACATGGAACAAATCAGCACCCATCTGAAAATTACAAAACAACAAGTCCCATTTTTGTCTTCCTCTAAACGTCACGTCTGCTCCTTCACCCTACACAACAGTCCCCTTGCTACCCATTGCTTGGATCAGTCCATGATGATCAAGTCCACCTACTCTTACTTGGGACTGCAAATAGATACAGTTTTGGTCTTCTTTTCATGACCCCCTTTCTCCTCCTCCTCCTCTCAGTAATCCAAGCATATGGCTAAAAAAAAAAGGACTGGGGGCCCAATCCTATCCAACTTGTCAGCGCCAATGCAGCTGCAATGCAGCCCTGAGGTAAGAGAACATCTGACCTTGAGGAGGCTTCTGTCACTGCCTGCCACCAAACTTTGAACCACAGGCCCTGTTGCCATTGTTTCCTCGGTTTTGGGATGTTGGATATGATTGAGCCCTGGGTTTATTAATCTTACACTGTCTTTAGGCATTAATTCACTGTGAATAAGCTCATTAGAATGAGTTCATGGTGAGGTGTCAGCATTTCTTTAAAACAGATATCCCACCAAACCATCTGACTACCTCTTGATGTTAGACTATGCTTTCTGTCTCTTAGGCATGACCTCTCAAATTGTTCTGTGGGAAATGAGGAACTTCCATATCCTACCTGTGATAATGGCACATTTTTGTAGGCCTTAGGGGACTGATCTAGGGGACTGATCAGATGGGTGCTATGGGAAATGCATAGAGCAATCCAGAGTAAGTGCCTGTTATGTCTTCCTGTAGTTAATCTGTATTGTAGAGTTACAGCACAATCCAGAGCAACTAATCTGTCCACATAAGAGCCCTTAGGTTGCCCTATCTAACGCTAGGTTGGAGCAACTGCAAGATGCTCCAGCCCAGTTACTCTGAAGGAGGCTTAGGGCAGAGCAAGGCAAGATAGGGTGCCCTAAGAGAGGTGGACCTGCTCTGCCCTAACTGCTCTGCCCTAGGCAGTTCAGGAGAGGCATGTTGAGGGCATGTTTAGCATTGCCTAGGACAGAGCAATTACTCTGTATCCAGAGCCTGTTTCTAAGGCAGAAATGCCCTCTTCCAGCCCTCAGAGTCATACCACCTCAGGAGCAGGTATAGTAATGAGTAGACCCATAGGGGTCCATGATAAGGCCCGAGTAAGAATGGCAGTGCTGACCAAAAATCTGAGTTCTTGGCCATCCTAGCTGCAACCCCTGCCTCTCAACCTCAGGATATGGAACAAACTACGGCTGCCCACAAACCTCAGGATACAGCAGGCCACTCCAAGAAGCCCCTTCTATTCACTGTAGAATGTACTGGCATCTCATCAGGGACTCCTTCTAAGGCAGGCACCCAGTGGCGTCACCAGACTGGTGCGGCTGGTGTGGGCTGCATTGGGTGATGCGCTCTGTATGGGGTGATGTGCCGGAGGAGTTTGACTGTCCTTTGGCAGGCCCCGGGTGTCAGCACCCCCATTCAGGCCTGCTCCAAGGCGGAGCAGCAGCCAGAAGCTGACACTTGTCTGAGGAGCTGGCCTGAACGGCCATCTGAGGTGCACTGCGCAGAAACACACTGAGCATGCCGAACAGCTTCAGAGGAGACTTCCTTAGAGTAGAGAAAGTCCGCGCCTCTGCACAGCCATTCGGCCTCACTCAGGAGGAGGAGCGACAGCCAAATGGCTTCAGAAAGAGTACTGCACAGGCACCAACTCTGACGCCTGCACAGTCTCCCCCGAAGCCAAAAGGCTTCAGAAAAGTACTGCGCAGGTGTCAGAGATGGTGCCTGCGCAGTACTCTTTCTGAAGCCAGTTGGTTTCAGAAACAACGGCGCAGGCGCCAACTTTGGTGACTGCGCAATCCAGGTAGGGGGGACGCACATCCCAGGGATGATGCACAGACTTCCGCACCAGGTGATGTGCAGAGTCATGTCACCACTGTAGGCACCACTGCTGTTCCTTGTTCAGTGTGATCTGAGGGGTGTCTCCTCAGGAGCAAGTCTTCCCCTTGTGTCAATTACTTAGCATGCTCTGGAGCAGTTAGGGCAGCCCAGGCTTCCTGACTCTCTGGATTCAGCATAACTTTCTGCTCTGGATACAGAATAGTTAGCAGAGTGCAGTTATGTCAGAGCAGGCTGAATTTGCTCTGGATTCCTTAGTCTACTTTATGACATGAAGTCTACTTTATGACATGAAGTGGCCACTAAAATGGGTGGCTACAGACAAGGCCAATCCTTTAATGTGCTTGAGGGAGAATCTCTAGCTCTGGAAATAATGTTAAAATAGATTTATTTTAGTGAAACTGCTGTATTTTCAGGGCTGCAGGCAGCTTTCCCCTGATTCTTGTAGCCTTTTCCTGGTCTTTCTAAGGCTCTTGCATTTCCCCTATGCCATAATTCTCTTCCACAAAATTGGGACAGAACCCTCTGTCATATTTACCTGTTTGGGAACACAGTCCCCCCAAAAACTGGGATTGTCCCTGCTTTTCAGGATATATGGCATCCCTACACCTATGTCACCCCGGGATGCAACATGACCAGGAACGAAATGTATCGCAGTGCATTATAGGACAACATTGGAGGAAAGGAAGAACCTCTGAACAACCAGAAAGTGAGTCCTGAAAATGCAGTGTTTTCACAGCACTGAGGTAAACAAACCCATTTTTAATATCTTCCTTCACTTTCCCTATCTTTTAAAAGGTTGTCTCCAATATCCATGGAACTGAGGATAACCGAAATAGTGGATATCAAATCCACATATACTGTGTATACCTGTATATTGTTTCGGTGGTCTATCTGGAGGCAGTGAATGGAAAAAAATTACCAGTATATCTATAAATCAACTATTTGTGAGAGTTCAGCTACAAATTCCAGTATTTTGGGTAAGCCAGAACAGAGAAACATGCATAAAACTAATATATATTTATAGCCTAGATAATCCCAAAGACTATAAACTGAACACGGCAAGAAGAATATGAAGAATTTCAAAGTATCAATTTGCATCAAAAATGCCTATGTTCATTTGACCCAACATTAT
This sequence comes from Cryptoblepharus egeriae, assembly GCA_030015325.1. Classification (NCBI taxonomy): domain Eukaryota; kingdom Metazoa; phylum Chordata; class Lepidosauria; order Squamata; family Scincidae; genus Cryptoblepharus; species Cryptoblepharus egeriae. Next base: position 76,467,326 of record JAREYC010000003.1, on the reverse strand, counting down.
TTATTATAAGCTACTTTGAGCCTCTATGAGAAAAATCGGGTAATAACTTCCTAACTAAAACTAATGCACAAAACCTGTTCTACAGATAGGTTCAAACAAAGAAGGTACGGCAGGCAATTAGCTTATAGCCCAGTTCATTGCACTGAGGCGTTTATACCTAAATCATTCTTGCTACATTATTATACATCCACTTCACTCTTTGCAATATCAGAAAAGGGGCTTCTACTGCTTCTCCAGACAATTTGTTGTATCAGTCAGTTGCTCCTCAGAGTAGGAAGCTTATCTTCCAGTAATTAAAAAAAACAAAACAACAAATGCTCTTTCTGCCTTTATCCTACTGCCTGGAGCAAGAGGGAACAATTCTTCCTCAGCATCTAAATGGCAGCCTTTGAAAATCTGATGGTGGTTTTTTCTTCAGGCTAAGCACAACCAGATCTTTTCACCTTTCTCACTCACTAGCATTTAAAAAACAAAAAAAAACAAACCCCAAAACTTAAGGCCAACTCCTACCCAGTTTTTCAGAACTGATGCAAAACTGATGTTCCCTTATCTGGAGGATCCCTCCCACAGGATGCAACACATATCCCATTGGAACAATGATGGAAAACTGGATAGGATTAGGCCCCTAAACTGTTCAGTATCATTTAGTAGTACTCAAACTGAGGGGTCATGACTCGCTGTTCTATGTAAAGGTGCTCTGCTCCCTTTATGGGGTGGAAGAAAGGGAAAACAGTAGTGCAAACCCTGGATTACAACCCTGCAGGGGAGCTATGTTCAGCCTCCTTAGAAGTCCTGCTAATGTCTGAGGGGTCTGGAGAGCCCTGCAGATGCTGTCAGAGCTCCCTGTGGCTTGAAATGAGTGAATTTTCCAGCTGCAATGAAAGCAGAACTCTGACTTCACAGTTTTGCTGCAGCTTGAATTTTTACTCTTATCCAGCCACAGGAAGCTCTACCAATGCTCTGCAGGGCACCCCACGGCTCCCCACATCACATCACCTCATCACCTTCACCCTCGGGAGGCTGAAAATAGCCTTCAGGGCAGGGTGACCATATAGAATGGAGGACAGCGTCAGTGGTGGGCAGCAGCAGGTTCGCACCTACGCTATAGAACCGGTTCTTAACAAGAGATAGTACATATAAAGTTTAAAAATAGCCATTTAAAAGTGGCTGCCAGATGGACAGAGAACCGGTTCTTAATTTCTTTGAAGCCCATCACTGGACAGCGTGCCTGTACCCCTTAAGCATTGCATAGAAGAAGGAATTTAGGCAGGTTTAGCTCAACATGGGAGGGTTTAAAAAGCAGCACCTGCCCTAATTCCCTTTTCTTTTCGAGGGTTAAAGGTACAGGCCATGGTGACCAGATGCTGAACCCAAAATTCCCCCAACTTCCCCAAAATTCCTACCCTGTTAAAAATGTAGGACATCCTCCCCAAAATGTAGGACAAATGTATGACATGTTAAAATGAAGCAAAAAATATTCATTTTGCTTTCCTGTGCTTAAGTATTTTTTAAATTGAAAACCTCTTTGTAAGAGCTCCTGCCACCAGCAATGCACATGTGAAGTGGCTCAAAGCAGACACAATCTTCTCCCAGAGACCCCTGCCCCAAAATACCTGTTCCCTTCACCCAAAGACATAAAAGTGGCTCAGAGGAGACCTGATTCTGACCCAGGCCCTTAAATCTCTCCCAAAGGTAAGTAGCTTGGGGGGGGGGAGGGAAAAGGTAAATAGATGGTGGGTGAGTTAGGTAGACAGACGGATAGGGGATGGGTGGCTGGGCCCCAGGTGAGCAGGGGAGGGAGGAGCACTTGCCTGGTTCTACTGGTGTTGGTGCTGCTGTTGCTGGCCTGTCACATACACCTCCAAAAGTGTGCCCTGAGGTGTGGGGGCTCCAGAAGCTATGGGAGGTTAAAGGTGCCAGCAGCCAGCTGCATGGGGGCTCCGGTGCAAGCAGGGGCAGGCTGGGTCAGGCTGCAGGGTTGGCTGGCATGCAAGCTCCAAGGGGTCTCTGAAGCCCGCAGCCATGACTGAAGCCGTGACTGGCCTCCGGAGAGAGACGGGGTGACGTGGACTGGCAGGTGGGTGGCAAGGAATGGCAGGGAGACCCTCCGAAGGCCATGACTGGCCTCTGGAGAGAGAGGGGGTTACGTGGACTGGCAGGGGGTGGCGGGGTCTGGTGGGGGAACCCTCCAAAGGCTGTGACTGACCTCCAGAGGGAGAGAGTGTGGCAGGGATTGGCAAGGGGGGCTGTGGAGGTGGTGGAGAGGTAGCATGGGGCTAAAGAGGTCATGGGGGACTGTTGGGGGTCACTAACAGCCCTCCCACCGCCCTGGCAGAGAGGCAGGCATGCAGGTGGGTGGGGTGAAGCTGGTGATGGCTGTGCTGGCCAACCACAAGGTGGAGCTGGACCTTCTCCTGGTCCTGCCTTTGCTTCCTGTTCTAGGGAGCTCCAGAGCTACGTGCAGCTAAAGCTGTGCACGAAATAGAAAATGACGACAGGGGAAATGCTTGGAACCTGGTAAAAGGGGTTTTTCCAGCTTGTTGGTAAGCCCACCTTTTTTCCAGAGGTCTCTGGGCATCTCTGGTCATCTGGGCACACTGATACAGGCACTTGGTCCTATATTCTATATGGTCACCCAGCCTCAGGGGCAGAGGTGGGCTTCAGCAGGTTCTCACCTACTCTATAGAAACGATTGTTATAGGACATATGTCTATAGGACATAGAACCGGTTGTTAATTTATTTGAATCCCATTACTGCTCAGGGGAGCCATCCTATGTACCGTGTCCCTGCCAAAGTCTCTCTCTGCAAAGAATTAGGGAGGGAGTAGAGCTATCTCTAAGTTTGAGAATGACTCGGGTCACATTTTTTGCCAGGAAAAATGAAAGCTATAATGAATGAAGGCATGCACACATACACAGTCCCAACACAGGGATGTTTGCGATGGAACTTTTTGGTCTGATAACCTAGAAATGGGTGTCGGATACATTAATTATGCAAACAAGGTTTTTTTGTTTATAGAAAATAGTTCTGGGTTTATTAAAGCAGCACTGTTTGGTGTGAGCCAAATGCATCTGACCAAAATTTTAGGATGCAACACTTCTTTTAGCACCAAGGAACAAAGTGATAGCAACAGAAAACATACTTGTCAATCATCATAAAACAAGCAACCGGAAACAAATTCCACTTCAAGCAAATTGCAAAACTGCCAGTTTCTTGCTGTCTCTTGTAAGTCCGCACTGCTTACAGGCAGTAAGTAAGGAAACTTGGGCCACCAATAGCATTTCTGGAGGAGCGGGCAAAGCAGTAAATCTCTTCAGGCCTGGGATGCCCAGGGAAAGTGCTCCTCCTTCTTTTCTGGTTTCTGAGCCATTCAAGGAAGTTGAGAGACACCTCCACTTTGCTTTCACTTTGCAATTGTAACTCCAGACCTTGTGGTCTGACCATGAGAAAACCTATTTATGTTCCAATACACTTTCAAACTCAATTGCTACTATGAAATATACATCTACAATGAAGAGCATACAATGAGTTTTATTCAGCAAAAACTCAAATTCTGGATAATGAACCCATCCAGTAACACTAGTATGAACACTAGTATGAACAGCTCAGTGACATGAGCTGCTCAGAGTTGCGTTCTTCAAATGCTGCGACACTGAGCAACGGAGGCAATTGAAAACAGAGAACAGATGCAAACAGAGATTTCTGCTGAACTGGTGAGACATGGCTAATATCTCCAATCGATCTTACGGTGTATTATCATTTTGAATATTCTGTGTCTGGGTGCTGGAATGGTTGGGAATGAAATTTATGTATGGACTATAGGGAAGAAAGAACATAAAACTGTATTACAGGGAAAATTTGAGGTTGTGTGCAAAGGATATAGACTGCACCTTATTATTGCTCACAAAAACTCTTTATCCCAGTGTTCAAATAAGAAAGAATAGCTTCTTATGAAAGGATAGCCTAAAAATGAACCATTTGAAGCTATCACTATTCCCACCCCACCCCCATTTATCCTGTTTTCCTTTCATGATCAATCACTTTTTAGTGAGGACTGGAAACTAAATTGAGTGGAAGGCTTGGACTTCGATATCAGATTCCTGTCATCCACCAACTTAAATTGATTTTATTAGAACTGGTTATAGACTCTTCAAGTCTGTATCAAGACTTAAGTCTTAAGTCTAGGGCCTGATTGTAATTTATACTGTATGCCTAAGCATGTTTACTCAGAAGTAAAACCCTCTAATTCCAGTGTGACTTAGGCTTCAATCCTAAAGACACTTTCCTGGGAGTAAGACCCATTGAAAACAATGGGGCTTACTTTTGAGTAGATATGGTTAGGATTGTGCTCTTACTCCCATGGAAATGTAAGAATATATCAGCACAAGCTAATATAATGCAAGTTTTGCAGCACTAAACTTGTACTGGAAAAGAGAGGCCGGCATATCCGCGCTGTATCTAGTGCAAGCTTTGGGGATGCTGCTGCACTACCATTGAGAATGTAAGGTTCATCCCTTTCCCTGCATTAGGAATACAGCAAACCCAATGGGTCGACTCATACTTTGATCACCCCTAGAGTTCAAATCTTGCATAGTATATTTGCACTGTAGTATTTAGTACTGTTCTAAACACATCTATCATGTACCAAACACATCTAACATGCTGTCATAGCTGGTTTTTGTAACCTGTTGGTATTGCAATTTTAAGATTCAATTCCAAGCTACAGAGAGCACATGGAGAAGTACAAATAAACCAAAGAAAGAAATGTGTGGGATGTGAATTACTTGCTCCCTGTACTTGATTACTTTGACATAGTGCACAACTCAAAATACAACATTTTGCGGTCTCGTTGCCTACTGCAAAGTGTTTTCATATCTAAACTTCTGAGTTTTACTGACAAATTGAACTGTGCGGATGATTAGAACCTGGAACTGAAAATAGATTCCTGGTAGAAAACAAACACAGAGATAAGGAGAGTTGAAGAAAGGTGGAATAGAGGAAGCAAGTGACTTAAGAATGGTGCAGAGAAGGAAACTGGTGATATTCCTTATGGCTGGGATTAGGGACGTCATCAGGATCCACGTCACCTCAGGTGGGTTACCCCCTCCATGGCACATGTCCAAGATGCTTCAGGAGCATCCTGTTCATTCACAGTAGTTAAAAATGCGCAGTAAACACTTGTGCATAAAGTGCATGCTACACATAAACATAAAGTGCATGCTACACTTCAAGACCCTTCAGGTGAGGAGGAAGCAGTCCTCTCCTCAGTGGGAGTGTTCCAAAGTGAAGGATGCATGCGTGACATTCATGCATGCCGTAGGAGAACCCTCTTCTCAGTAGGAGCAGTCCCAACTGACAGGCGCACATGTGAACATTGCACATGTGTCCTTCAGCAGGGAGCATTACTTCTGTGGAGAGGGGCAGTCCTCTCCTCAGCGGGAGGGGAAGTGATGTACCAGAGGGAGTAGGCCAGTATCAAACTCCAGTGTCAAACTCCCACACTAGCCTTACAACCGTAATGACACCTCTGTCTGGGGTCCTGAAAATAATTTCAAACTCATAATGAATCATAGTTCTGTATGATGTCTGAACAAAGCCAGTGATGAGAGTTGAGATCTGCTTCTGTTGACTGGCTTTTAACTTGACTGGTGCAGTTTAATTAATTGCTTTTGTTGCTTGGAGGGTCCTTGGTTGTCTGTAGCTATAAACTTTAATGACATCTACATTTTTTATGATGCAAGTTTTATTGATTGGTTTTACTTTTTAATGTTATATTTATTGTGCCTGATGAGTCAAATGATTTTATTTTTTTTGTAAGCTGTTATAGGAATCTTTTCGTCTTGGCAAAACAATTGTTTTGGAAGAAAGAAAGATGGGTGCATAAAAATTGGAGCTGAAAGAAGACATTTGATATTCAGTGGAAATTTGTTTAAGATTCAGGAGGAAAATAAGAGTCAATGAGCACAATCCTAACCATGTCTACTCAGAAGTAAGTCCCATTGTGTTCAATGGATCTTACTCCCAGGAAAGTATAGGATTGCAGCCAATATGGAACTCAATATGGAACAGGAAAGAGGTCATATACTGAATTTTGAAAGGCATTGAATGCTTCCATGGATTTCCAAGGCTATTAAAAGGAACACATAAAGTTGTTTGTTTCAGGATGCAGTGATTCTGCTGGGAGACATAAACAATATGCTTCTATCTGTCCTCCTGACTCTGCAGTGATTGATATGTGTTAATATAAAATCATGTTCAAAAGTCTTGTCATATAATTGAGGTAGAGAATTACATGAGTCTCAGAAAGAAGATGCATTTTGAATTCCTCAATAAAATGTTTCTACAGAAATTAAATCTTTTATTATATGAATGAAACAATTGATGTTGTCTATTGGACCAATCCTATTCCTCTTCTCAAATTTGAGCTAGTAACACCAGTAGCTCAGGTTGGAGGAAACCCATTGCAGAGTATGAAACTTATAAAGTGGAAAGGGGATTTAAATCTCCTTCCCCTGCTGGGTTCAGCATGCTCATTTTTAACATGGCTGCACCAGCGAGGTGTGTGTGAAATTATAGGAATTGGCCATAAGTATATTTAGGATCGCAGCTTAGCTATCTAGTTTTAGGATTCCAATCCTTTTTTTCTAAGGATGCAGCAGTGCTAAAGTGGCTACCACTTGTGAGGGGAGTTATGAGGTGTTATGGAAGACATTGAAGATGTGGTGTTGACAGATATTCCCATGTTTTGACAGCTACTTGACAGCTCTGGGGATGTCAGTAAATGGACTTTAGCAGCTGGGGATCACACCAGGACATTGTAGGGGACTCTGCAAGACTCTACAGTTACAGTGTGGCTCACACCTGAAGCTCATTGGGACTAATGAGAGTTTTAAGGATCAAAGCAGCCCTAGAAGGAACCTGGGGCATGTGTGGGTGATTTCCTGAGACACACACACCTCTTTTGGACTGGGATTCTGTTTGCTGACCTGTTTGTTTTGGACTGGGATTTTTTGCTGACCAGAATGGACTCTACTGGGACTGTGAAGGACCTTGGAGCAGCTGCGGACTTTTGCTGTAAAAGTAGAGTTCTTGTAGGGGAAGCATTTCTCTAGAAATGAGCTACTGAACTATTGGGAAGTTTAAGCTTGTGTTACAGTAATAAATGAATTTGTAAACTGTTTCTTTGCATACCATGGCCATTTCTGGAGAAGGAAGGGTATTAATTGACCAAAAGTGGCCATTAACTAGGAGGTTAGTTTCACAAGCTGGTATCACAAAGGGAAATTTGGATGGGACATGAGGTCTCCTCTGCACAGTTGCACCATTTCTTGGTATAAGAACCCTTGGGTGATCTACTTGGATTTGTTCTAACTGAATAGTTAGTGCAGGTCCATGTGGACCTGAGTCATGGAGTAAGGTCCAGGAAGCGAATTTGGTAGTCACTACTGACATTGGTAGTATGGCTGTAGTGGCTCAGAGGTGAAGATGCCATGCCTGTCAACCATCAGGCCAGGGTAAAAGACCTGGGTGTTACAAAACAGAGTGGCCCCATCCCTTGCCATCTCCTACCAGCCTAGTAGTTTGAAAGTATGTAAATGCAAGTAGATAAATAGTTATCACCTTTGTGGAAAGATAATAGCATCCAGTGCACCTTGTTTGTGCTAGCTAAGGGCAACCAAAGCAGGGAGTTAGAAAGGGGCAGGATGGAGGTGTTTTTTGATGGGCCAGTGGATGGTTCCCAGGGACAAGATGGGATGTGTCTCTAGTACTTAGGTTAGATCCTAATATCTTTCTTGGCCAGCGTGGCATAACACTGATTTCAACAGTGCAGATCTGAGTAGCCCCATAGGGGAAAGGGGATACATATTCACTTTCTTAACTGGTGCACCTTATGATTGGACTGTTAATTGATGTATCTTTAGATTATTTATAAAGATGCTGTACTTCTCAAAGTTATGAGAAAACTATATCCTACATTTACATCTCAACCAAAATCTGATTTCTCCACATGGAAATATCAAAACATGCATATAAAAGTGAGCTGGGCAAACTTATAAGTTAAAAAGTATACGTAACTCTTGTTTAGAGTGTGTCTCTTTTCCTTTGTTTTTAAAGCTTTTAATAATTGTAAGGTTTGTACAAATCTTGAAATGGCAATCGGCACCAGATGTGGGCTTTACTTCTTAATTCCTGCCTCTGTACTAATCCCAATGATGCTCCAAACATTTCCATTGAAAGCCAACAGACTGTTTTAAAACTGGAACCAGTTTTAAACCGAAACTGGTGTATGTGAAGGGTGCATAATCTGTGTTGGGACTGTGGTGGGAGCTAAGAACAAAGATACCCGATCCTTGCCTTGGTTTTATGGTGTTTTCAGTGGTATATATCAGTATACCACTGATAAAGTAGTGGTAAATAAAGTTCTAATAAAGTAAAACCAGAACAACTATGGCTAATATGGTCTTTAATATGGCCTTGAAAGAAATATTTGCTTATTCTCTGACTTGGAAAGAGGAGTTCATATTTTGATAAACTACTGATATTGGAATTTGAAAAAAATGAAGTTTATAAAATTTAGTATAAAAAGTCAAGAATTTGTTGGTATACATTTTCTAATGATGGGAAAATATTGTGCTGTAGAGATGATGGGTGGTAACTTTGGCATTTAGCTCTAGTGAGCTCCCAATACGGGATCTGTTTCAGATTGTTTGCTTATTTAGTTGGATATTTATAAGATGTATTTTCTGCTGTCAAATGGCAGCTGTAGTGAAAAAAAGCAAACAAAAAAGGAATGCAAGCAGTAATTTGTAAAATATAAAGAAAAACCTCTTGCTCATCTGGTTCCTTCTGTAGTAGCCATTGCATGTACTAATCACTCAAAGTAAACACAAGCTGCAATCCAGAGTTAGGGCAGTGAGGAGTGCCCTAGCTGGGCTGCTGCAACTATTCTGAATCCAGAGAGGAATGCTGTTCTGGATCCAGAGAATCAGCAAGCCTGGGCTGCCTTAATTGGTCCAGAGCATGCAAAGTAGGCACCAAGTAAATGGCACCTGGAGAGGGCTTACTCCCAAGGAGACCTCCCTCAGATCACACTGAACAAGGGACAGCTGTGGTGCATGCCTTATAAGGAGTCTCTGACAACCAGTAACAGCTGCAGCAGGAGACTGCATGGGAGACAGTTTAGGACAACTGCTGGCACAGCTAGGGCAGCCCAGGTCCATCTGTCTTGGGGCAGTCTATGTTGACTGAGGATGTTATCCTAACCAACTTAGGCTGGCCTAATTCACCTGGCATATCTTCCTGTGGTGGTGTGGGGCGGTCAGATATGCCTGTGTACTGGTCTATACTCCTCCCAAGAATGGAGCAGAAGTGCTTTACTGCATTTTTATGACACCCCCAGGTCAGCTCCAGGACTTATGCCAGGGTTTATGCCTGCTCAACTATAGGTTAGGATTGCAGCATTAGGCTGCCCCAAGCCTTTTCTGACATAACAGGACTGCCCCATCTTGGAATTGGACCACCCCAGTGATTGATAGAGCACCCCAATGAACTTCTGGTTTGCAGCCACAATCTCACAGACCGATACCATGCATGCAAACTCAGAAGTAAGTCTCACTGAGTACAATAGAACCTACCCCTATGTAAACAGACATAAAATCATACTATGCCAGGACCATTATTGTTGTTGTTCTAATACCCACCTGCCAGATGTTGGTGGTTGGATTTGGTCTCCTGATGACTGAATCCTTCCCAAGGACCTGGGATATTAACATATATTTTTGTAATGTGTATGCTTTTCTTCCTGTTCCAGAGAGGCAGTCATTTAATCGCTGACCCAGAAGAAGGCAGTGGTTCCTTTGCATTTCTAATTGCTGAATGTGTCTCTAAAACAGGAAGTAAAGTTGCATTTAAACCATTGTAATGGGACACCATTTTATTTTTAAACTCCTTTTATTTAAAAAAAAATTTTGGAATCAGTAGGGAGTCCAAGAATCAACCTGCTGCAAATGTTGAGTCACAAACTTATTCTATTAGCAAAAAGGGAGGAGCAAGTAATCTGGAAGTAAGTGTTTAAATTGATTTTTCCACTGTTTTTATTATCCATAGATCTTTTTTAAAAATCCATGGGAAGTTCTAGAATGGAACTCCACTAGATAATGAGGAATTTGAATAGAGTGTCACTGTTTACTCTGTCCTAATTGTTAGTAGTAGTTGTTTTGGGGGCAGGGTGTAGTAAAACATATTGATAAATCAGTACAGAGTGATCCCAGTTATCCTCAGGGATTCCATTCCAGAACCCATCCCCAGATGCTGAAATGCATGGATGATGGAAACCACAGTTTTTGGCACCCCAAAGCCTCCAAACTGGATCAGAGTTGTGTTGTTTCAGATTTGAAGAGCTGCTATTGGCCCAAAGTTTGGAGCCTATAGATATTTAAACACATGGATACTGAACCTAGATATGGAGGGCTGCCTTTATTTCATAAAATCGCTAAATTTGCTTTCAAAAAGCAATACTAGAAAATATTTGGCACAGACTGATGTACTATCTCCATATAGAAACAGACGGTTGAGAAAGTGGCTACCTTATGTGTTTGTGGCTCAGCCAATATTACAAGTGTTTTTGCTTTTGTTTTTCCTGTGCACAGCTTGCTTTCTAAGTCTCCAAATTATAAAAGTCTGGGATGGTGGTTTGCATCCACCCTGCTATGCATGTTATGTCGATGATCTGAATACTGATTCATGAAAAGTAGCTTGCAGCTTTCTGGCTCGTGAACAGCTTTCTAATTTCACTCTCAGTGCTGAAAATGTTGTCCATTTCACTGCTAGCCATTCACTGGAGACATTTTTTGTTTTGTTTTGTTTGTACGCGATCTATTTCTTGTGATGAAATGAAATGCATTTTTATTGTCCTAAAATGCAGGCTTAGCACTTAGGTTGTTGTTTGTTTTTCCTTCTTTTTAAATGTATTTGTCTTGCAAATCTACATGAGTCTGTTTTTAATTATTTTAAAAACCTATTTGATTTGTTTAGTTGTTTATTGACAACAAGGGTGCTTTCAGAGTGAATGAATGATATATCTGAATCTAATCAATGTAGGTGTTCATTTTCAAGTGAGAAATATATAAAAACTGAAAAGTCACTGGCTCGCTCACTCATCAACATCCAGCCAAAACAGGGAAGCATGAAATTTGGGGAATTTGTTCCTTCCATGATCCTCCCTTGTTCATTTTATTGTGCATTTGGCTATAAGTTAATAACTATATGTTATTTAGGCTTTTGCAAGTGATATATATGTCTCTTTGGTGGCAATTTTTCATTTGCAAGCTGAAAAAGATTGTTTTTTCAGTTTTGAATGTCGCTCCAACTTTTCAATGGTTTTTCACTTTTGAATGTTACTGTCCAGTAAGTGGGGGACGCATGTAGGTTGCTTTGCAAGGGGAAAAGTTGAGGATGGATGTATGAATTGAGACTGTAACCTTTGGTGGAGGATTGTCATATTTTTCCCCCTGACTATTCCTGACTATGGGCTATTCCTTTTACAGTTATATGCCAGGCAGAAGATTTACAGGAACTGCTTTCTACAATGCTACAATGATGTTGAAAACTACATTTGTGGAATTTCTGGAACAATTATTAAAGGCAGCTATTAAAGGCATAGAGACTGCCTTTAGAGATTGACAATGGATCATGTAAATTCCCCTCCTAAAAGAAAAAAAAGCACATTTGAGAAAGTCCATCGTTACTATCAAAACTACAGCAGAGGACAAATTCTAATTCTTATCATTATTTGCCACCCACTCCAATCTATCCCATACTCAGCTATTTGAAATAAGGCTAACCCCTAATACATCCTGCTATTAAAGGCATGGTCCATTTCTAAGGTTGGCAGCCCTGAAGAGGGCAGATGCCTCAAGAGGGCTTCATCACAGCCATTCTGTGGACATTGCCCTTGTCACTATGGAGGAGCACTCTGGCACAATCAAAGTGCTATTGCTTGCCTTTCCACTTTAACTTGATGGCACACAAACAAGTTTGATGTGCAAAGCTTTGCACAGCCCAAAGAAATTCTCTGACAACCAAACCTCTTAACACATGCAAATACCCGCATGCATTAGCATTTAGACAGCAAGGATTTGCATGAGCGAAAAGAACAGACACATGTGGAATTTACAACACAAATTGTTGCTTTGTTATCCTTGGAGAGTAGTGTCTTATGTGAGTCCTGAGTAGTGACTTGTGTGAGTCCTAAGTGCTTTGCTATCCTTAGAGACATCCTTTTCGTCGTGTGTAAAAGAAAGGTGGCTTGTCCAAGACCACCCAGTGAGTGTCTGGCCTAAGCAATAAAACCATTGCAGTTTCATTTGTCAACTTGCGCAAGTTTGCTCCTTCACTGAATGTGTGTGTGGCATCATCTTCCACAATCCCCACTGATATTTCATCAAAAAAGCTGTCAGCTCTGACAAATGTCTGCAAGGTAAGTTCAATCTACTTGCTTTTATGGGATGTGAGATCAGCATAGACGTATGAGTTCATGTAGCTGTGAGGCGGGAGAAAGAAATTCTTTGAATCTGGGAGGAGAGAGAAACATTTTGAGCTTTTAATGCTAGATGACAAGTGTCAAGCTTGGTTGGCTACAAGGATACTTTCCTCATTTGGGGACAGATAGTGCTGTAAAATTAGTGCTCCAAATGATGGATTGTTCTCAGTTCTCAAAATGCATATTTTAAATAAAAAGTAATTAAGTAAACAACTACAAGTACCCCTTCCAACATCACACAAATGGAAAAGGAACTTGCTTTGTAATGCGCATACCAAGGTAGGATGACTGCTTGAGATACTTCCCTGTTCCAGTGCCTCAAACATCAGAAAGGGATCTTCTCCACCAGCTGTATTCTGTATCCATTTACTCCACAGCTCTTGGGAGAACCTCACAAGCTGGAAAGGCCTCTAAATAAAAGTGAGGTATCTCCAAAACATTATCAATGGAAGAATAGAATAGAAATTTATTTGTCATTGCACACATGTACAATGAACTTATGTGCTTTCGCAATTTGAAAAAACAACACAATACACTACAACAAAAACAAGAAAAAGCCATCCAAAGCATCAGATGGATGGCTGCTTAATGAAGAATTTTTTTCTTCCTTCTTGTCTTTGCTCATAACTACATCAAATCTTTTCTTCCATTTATAGAAAACTAGGAAAGGGCATTGGCACTAATCGGCACCAGTGCACAGTTGCCTTGCCGCCCTTGATCAGCCAGGTTGTGTTGTTGTCAAACAATTGGCTCGTTTTACAACAGGGGTGTGCTCTTTAACAGTTGAACAAAGAACGTGCCGAGATCTGCCAAACCAGTGGCAAGCATCTTGTAGGGCAAGTGCACACGTGGACTCCCACCTATGCACTGCATTTGGCCAATCTGTGATCCCTCCGAGTGATAATATCAGGGAAGGAGGAAGTTGGAGGGAGGCTCACTGAGCGTGCCTGGCTTTGCCCCCTTTCTTTCTCTGGACCCTTGCCAGCTGTAGCCATACAAAGGGTAGGCTGGAGGGAATAGAGTGCTTTCCCAGCCCCACTGCAGGCTGCCTGCCTCCATCAGGCTGCCTGCCTCCACACTCCTCTGGAGCAGCGAGAAACCTCACACTGGGTGAGGTCAAGAAGGCACTGAGGATGCTGGATTCTGAAGCAAGAAGGCACTGAGGATGCTGAAGCAGGCAGATAATGGATGGGGAGGCTTCACGAATCAGAATTGCCACTGGGTTGCACCACTTTCCCATGCCAGAGCTTGGGGCATTGGACTAGCCGGATTCATGGAACTGTGGGCCCCATTTTCCTCCACTGGTTTTTTCCAGCTTCTGGGGGGGCGGGGGTAATGCCTTGTTTTTCCCCACCACCACTTTGTTGTTCCTCTTTCTGGGGGAGAAGAAAGGCGTCCCTGCAGACACAGCTTGCCCATATATGTAAGGGGGTGACTTTCGATTTCCCTTGTTCCTGTTAACTTTGCATGTGTACCAGTAGAATCCTAACAAATGCCAATATATAATAAGGAGTTAGGCACTCAGTGTTGAATTACTCAAAACTTGAGTGGTCCAGGCTGGGGCTTATGGGGTCTGTGAGCAAGTGGAGGGTATCTTGTCAGGAGGGTCCATCTGAGGGCCCTCCCCTTGGCCTGCCCACTTCCAGCTTGTGCTGAGAAGGAATTGGGCAGGTTAGGAGGAGGGCCCTCAGATGGACCTTTCAGGAACAGAGAGCATGCCACTTACCCGCAGACCTAGGTGGGTGATAACAGAGGCAATGGCTGGATTGTTTCTCGGCACAGGGGAACCCACGAGCGCCCATGAGCCGCAAGCTCCCTCTCCAAGGCACAGGGGCAGGGGACAATTTTGTCACCTCTGAGTTGTGGTACCGGGGCCAGTGCCCCCACAGATTCCCCTTAGTGACACCACTGCCTCCTTGTTTATTGTGAGTGTAATTCATTTATATTTTTCTTTTATTATGCAGTCTGGTTCTCTCCCCCATTTAAGTTCAGATCCATTATCTCATTCCCCATTTCTGTGTCCGAGGTGATTTTGCTTTGACTTTGCATTTAAACTCCAATACATTATGTTACCATTAAATGTTGATTTCCTTAGGAATAACTTTTCTATTGTTCTGAAATTTTTCTAAACCAAAATTCAGCTCTCTTTCAGTATTTTATGACTTGGTAGGAAATTGAGCACAAAAGGTTTAACTGAGTTTCAGGAGAGGCAAAGTGTTGGTGGACCGAAGGTATGATCTTAGATTATCTAAGGCTGCAATCCAAAAGACACTTTCCTGGGAGTAAGACCTATTAAATACAAAGGGGCTTACTTTTGAGTAGACATGATTAGGACTGTGCTCTAAGACTGTCTCCTTAGGGTTCCCTATAATAAAAAATATCCATTGAGATCCAAATAAGAAAAGGAACACAAGTGTCAATGCACATCACCTATTTTACACCGCCTTCTGCACGTATAGTACATCTCCCTGCCTAGATCAAAAAGTTTGTCTTTCAATCAATATGCTGTTGACATCTTTTTTTTTGTATCATATTGTCCTATAAGAACAGCTTCCTTTCATCTGCTGTCTCTCTTTTCATAATGCATTTGTTTCGGTTTTCATTTTGCCTTAATGCCGCCTTTCATTCAGTACATTGTCTGGAATGGAAGCAGATTCATCCTAATAAATAGAGCCAAATAAATTAAAATTTCAAACTGCCACTAATTCACATGTCACTGCATTATTAATGGACTTGCTTTTTGTACTGTGTACACTGCCACAGTCAAGCTTCCTTAATTGCTGTGAATTGAAAAGAGTGTTGTTTTTTTTCTTTCCCTGAACAAATAAACCCTTGCGAAAAGTGGCATGTACTTGTCATGCAACAGTTCATTAAATGCACTTGAGTCCATGAGGTCCAATCACAATTCTGCTACAGTTATGAAACAAAGTCATAAATGGATAATATAACCAATATAATAGATGTGGAATATTGCACACAGACTCTCTTTTTAAGAAAAGGAAACACTACACAGATTGGAAATACAATGGGAATGTTCCCTTCTTGAAGAAAATGTTCATTTTGCATTATTCCTGCCTAGACAGAGTACGCTTGTTTGGCTAGACATAGCCACTGACGTGGTGGAGATATACTAACATGTTTCATCTAACGTGTCTCTCCATCTTTTGCTGAAGACATTTTATACCGACTGCCAGGCACCTATTTATCTACAGGGTGATTGAAACTCCCTATATTGTAATTTATTGCATTGGCATCCCTCAGTCATGAAAGACTATGGTATCGTGCTCTGAGTGTCTCTGAGAGCACAATGGCCTGGGTAGATTAATATGAAGGATAGACCGTTACCCAAGCAGCAGATCCCCCCTCTCCACACCACTGAAATAGTCCAATGGAACGGCAGAGCCGATACGATTGGTTCCAGTTGCGTCGCAGGAGTTACCAGAACGTTATTGTACACAGTCACAAACTGCTTCCGGGATTCCAGCTTCAGATTTTGCCTCGAGGTTGACCCCTGAAGCCTTTCCTATAGATGGGTATAGCCACAAGGCAGAGGAGGTTTGAGGTGGGAGTTTTCCTTCTCCAGACAACCCATGCTCAGTGGGATTTTGGACAGGTGTAGTCTGGCTCCTCAACAAACAGCTGTCTGGCATGGGAGCCAGCATAGCCCTTTTTATCACTGGAGCACACAGTCCCACCACCAAGAAAAGGTACTGTCAATTGGTGGCTGTAATTTATAAGTATTTTAAAATAGGGAGTTACTTTTCAATCACCCTGTACTTATATTTACATGCTTTCATACTGCTAAGATGGCAAGAGATGGGAACTTGAACTCGGGTCTTGAACTGCCAACCTGCCAACATTCTGGTTGACAAGCACAGTGTTCTAACCACAGCATTATAACCACTGAGCCCCAGCAGCATCCTCTTAATTTGAAGAAAATCAACTCACATAATTCATAAAGGTTTTGAAAATAACTCTTTCACCATTCCAAAAGAGAGGTAAAGGCAGAAAATTTTAAAAAGGCACTCTGAGCGATAGGAAAATATAATAATAACAAAAATAATTGTTAGAGTAAAGCTTTATAATGGTACCCACAGAAATGTGTTACCGGATGGCTTTCTTATTATCCTTATCTGCAGTTCTATTCCTTTTATTTTTCCAGAAGTTTGGTCCTAGAATCCCCTGGTAGCAGTGATGGGATTCAAAGAAATTAACAACTGGTTCTCTGCCCATCTGGCAGCCACTTTTAAATGGCTATTTTTAAACTTTATATGTCCTCTCTCTCATTAACAACCGGTTCTAAAGAGTAGGTGTGAACCTGCAGGAGCCCACCACTGCCTGGTAGTATGAGGAGGAATTGGAAGGCAAGTTCTGGCTCCCAAGGGAGACAAAATGGTAAGGAAGGAGAATGAAATTGGCCATGAAATGAGGCAAATTATATAAGGAAAATTGAGGGAATTTTGATATGCCATGAGTCAGGGAAAGAAGGCACTGACCAACAGCACCAGTGCCTAGTAGTTAGTACACCTACATTCCTTCCTGTTCCCAGCTTTCCAGCGCAAAACAGTGGTAAACGGAGAAAAAAACTGTATCAATCTATGGAGATAACCATAAACATGAATTAAGCAAAATTCAAAATGTAACTAGTTTATTCAAAGTCTTAGGAATACAAAGCAATATGGGGAAAGAAAAGTGGATAGGTACAAGCAGGCTAATGGAAAATGTTGGTGCTTAGCAAATTTTTGAACCACCTTTCTTTTTAGAAAACCTAAAATAGTTTTAGTAAGGATGGTGAAAAAGTTAACAAGGAAAAGGGATTCTTTCCAGGAAGATTAAAACACCTCAGTCCATCTGGCTGCCTTAGATGTGTCTCTAGATGACTCTAGAGCAGCCATTTTAAACCACTGTACCGTGGCACATTAGTGTGTCACAAATGGTCTGCTGTGGGAATTTGGTGAAGGTCATTTTTTAGTAAGGCCATTGGGAAATGTGAGTCCTCCCCCCCACCAAGAGCATGGTGCACCTTGTCAATTGTCAAAAAACTAATGGTGTGCCCTGACAATTTTAGTCCCATATCAGTATGCTGTAACATGAAAATATTGAAACAACTTCTCTAGAGAGTCTTTCATTTTATTTTAAACAGTTCCCTAATAGCTTCAAGTGCAATTGTTTGGAACATTTGATTTTTTTTCACTCCCTCACCCCCCCCCCAAAATACGTCTTATTTACAGCTTCATAGGTTTTCAGATTGCATTAACCCTGCTGAACAAAATTGATTTATAGAAATTCAGCGTCATCTAATGAAATGTGCCCAGTATGACATGCAGTCTCCCACTGACTGGGATGCATATTAAGGTTTTATATGCTAACACGATTGACACTGGATTTTAAACTCTATCTCACATAATTTTGTTATTGTTTATTAGCAGCATTGCTTCAGAAATCCCTAGAGACCCATATAGCTCTCTAGGTAGTATGGGGCAAATAATTACATCTTAACATTTGTTGTGAGCCCATAATGAAATAACCTCCTGCAAGGACTCTGTGATCCTTATGATTTGATGAGATACAAATGGAAATATTACCTAGTGCTTTGCTCTATATATCATCTGTATTACATTTTCTTGATGAAATTTTTCATGTTATACAGAGTTTTTTCATATATGAAAAATATGTGGTTGGCAATTTTGCCAGGTGTTCTTAAGGTTTTCTCCTCTCCTACTCCAGGTACTTCCTAATAATGGAAACAGATGTACACACTGATGACATCAAGTTCCACATTTTCCTTCAGTAGACATTTCAGGACATAGAAGGCATGATGTTGTGCTTTCAGCAAAATATCTGCTGGACCTGTTTGCGTAAGAACAGAGGAACATTTTATTTTATAAAGTTCCAGACAGTTTTGGAGTAGTTTCCCTTGGCTGCAATCCCATACACAATAACCTGGGAATAAACCTGCTACTGAATTAAGTGTGACCTGCTTCTAAGTAGGAATGTAGAAGATTGTTCTATTAGTTTACGAATGAGCAACTGCTTTGAGGCCTTGTAGAATTTAGCAACATTTGCTGTTACATTTCTTTACCTTTTACAGTAGTACCTCAGTTTATGAGTATCTTGGATTGCGAGTACTTCGCAAGGCAAGCAAAGACTTGGATCCAACTGGCACCCTGATCCCTGCACAGTTGAGTCATTCCGCAACACTTCAGTGCATGCTGAAGGGTAGCGGAATCAATAGTCTGAGTTCATTATTTCTTATGGGAAAACCAGCTTCGAAATAGGAGTTATTTTGGACTACAAGCATGTATCTGCTTGTAAACCATGATACTAGGAAGGGATAGGAATGAAGGGATATGAAGACTTCCTATCTTTCAGTTTTGCATTAAAACATTTATTTATCCCCTGCTAACTGGATGTTAACAAGTCCTGCTCCTCTTATATTTAGTGGGGAGAGTAACTGTCCCTATTCTCCCCAGCGGAAAGTCTTATCTAGTGTATGTTTGCTGGTGTTCTTCTACATATTTTTAGATTACAAGTTTCTTTCAGTCATGGAGCCATTTAGTTATTTCATTTTGGGTGCAATCCTAACCAAGGCCAGAACAATTTATTGGTATTCCCATGGTGATGTAGGGAGGTTAGCGTATGTCTATGCTTTGGCTGAACCCTCCCTCAGGGGTGGCACAGAAGTTTCTAATGACACTTTTGTGACACACGTCGGCACAGGACTTATGCTGGGGTTAGGTAGGCCTGACTGGAAGTTAGGATTGCAGCCTTTATAAACCACTTTGTGAACATCTTTTTGAAAAGTGGTATATACCTGAAGGTGTTCCTTGTTATCCATCAGGATTCCATTTTGGAACCTCCCATTGATAAAAAAATCTGGATTAAAAAGCAGTGGAAAACTGATTTAAAGACCCTCTTCCAGGTTTCTTGCTCCTCTATTGCTCCTAATGGGATAAGGACATGCCTCAGTATCTGCAGGGGTTTGATTCTGTTGATACCAAAAAATGTATTAAATAAAAACAGTTTTAAAAAATGATAGCTTGCAAGACTACCTCTCTACTACGATTTTTAAAAAAGTTTTTAAAACTGTGGTTTGTAGTGGTCATTAGTGTTGAGTCAAATCTGTGTATAAAAAATCTATGTATAACTTAAACTTGAACTGTTAATAATAACATTTTTGATATGCAAAGTCATTCTAGATTTTTCAGGTGAAATTCTGTGACAATTCCACCTCTCAATTGGAGCAATCCAGAGTTAGAACAGTGAGAAGGACCCTGTCTGGGCTGCCCCAAGTAGGCTGTATCCATGACAGAATGAATCAAGAAGCCTGGGCTGCCCTAACTGCTCCTGAGCATGCTCAGCAGGCACCAAGGAAGTGACACCTGGGGAGGGCTTGCTCCTGAGGAGACCCCCCAGATCACACTGAACAAGGAACAGCTGTGGTGTCTTCCTTAGGAGTCTCTGACAACCAGTAACAGCTGTAGCAGGAGACTGCATGGGAGACAGCAGGAATCTACAGTGGATTCAAAGGGCTTGTTGGAGTGGCCTGCTGTATCCTGAGGTTAGTGAGTTGCTGTAGTTGTGCCATATCCTGAAGTTGAGAGGCAAGATATGCTGGTCAAGAACTCAGATTTTTTGTCTACCACTCTTACTCTGTCTTGTCATGGACCACTATGGATCTACTCATTTCTATACCTGCTCCTGAGGTAATATAATTCTTGAGGAGCTGGAAGAGGGAATTTCTGCCTGGGAAACAGGGTCTGGATAGAGCATAAATGCTCTGTTCTAGGCAGTGTTGAACATGCCCTCAACATGCCTCTCCTGAACTGTCCAGGCTGGCACAGCTAGGGCAGTCCAGCTCCATCTGTCTTGAGGTAGCCTATGTTGACTTAGGCTGCCCCAAACCTTTTTCAGGCATAACTGGGCTGCCCCATCTTGTAATTGGGCCACCCCAGTGATAGATACAGTAGACCAAGTACACTCCAGATTTCAGCCAATGTCTGTTTAAAAGTAGAGATATATAGCAGGCCTCTGTCAGTCTTGAAAGACTATGGTATCGTGCTTGGCGCTGCATACGCTGCATGCGAACCATGCAAACCTGGGTTGGATTTTTTTATGGAGGATATGCTGTTACCCAAGCAGCAAATCCCCCCTCTCCACGCCACTGAATTAGTCAAAAGGAATTAGTCCAATTAGTCCAATTAGTCCTTAGGACTGTGGGTGGCGTAAGCGGTTAAGATGCTGCACCTGTTAACCAGCAGGCCAGGGTTTGAGACCCGGGTCAGCCTGACAAGACAGGGTGAGCTCCTGTCCTTAGCCCAGCTCTGCGACGCCAGCTGGATCCAATCGTATCGGCTCTGCCTTTCCATTGGACTAATTCAGTGGCATGGAGGGGGGGGGATTTGCTGCTTGGGTAACAGCCTATCCTCCATAACAATCCAACCCAGGTTTTCATGCTTCGCATGCAGCGTATGCAGCGCTGAGCATGATACCATAGTCTTTCAAGACTGACGGAGGCCTGCTAGAGATATATAAGTACACCTTAAAGGAAGCTAAATAGGGGTCAAATTTTCAATGCCATTCCTGCAAACCAAAAAAGTATATGATGGGATCAGCAACCTATACTCCATATTCCAGATGCATATTAATTCTCTTAAAGGAGAATTTATATCCGAGGAGCTGATTTCCTAGTTTCCCACTTAATGTGCTGCCCATGGCTGGAGACATGGAAGCCTGTAGAGGCTGTATGCCACTGTCCTATGGCCAACAATGTAGTGAGAACATGTCTCTACCAGTCTCCCAAGTTTGATATGTATAATCAACAACCACTTATTACAACAACAACCTTTATCATAGAGTTACCATAATTCTCTTCCACAAAATCAAGACAGGGCCCTCTGTCACACTTGCCAGTTATGTGAACACAATCCCCCCAAAATCAGGACTGCCCCTGGTTTTTTTTTGGGGGGGGGGGACATATGGCAACCCTTCTTTAATATCCCCCAGGGAAGGAAGGAAACTATTTCAGAGAAATTGAAAACAATTTGAGGGTATCAGAGGCTTTTGCAGAGCATACTTATGGAAATTGCACTTTTGAAACCTGTGATATTCATAGATCAAAAAAACTTGAGGAGAGATGAGGGAAATCATCCCATTAATTTGCATAGATATTGAGGTCTATTTCACAAAGATTTCTTTTTTACCCAGTAATGGTATTCCATGTTCAGGACATTTTATCACAAAAGCAGATGTGCATATTTCCTAATGACAAGAATCAGTAGTTCCATATTGATGCATGTCACATATGCAATTGACTTAATTGTGCATGGGTTCACATTCAACAGCACAAAGACACTGATGTAATCAATCTTCATTTGATGTGGCTTTGGATCTTTACTGCATGTTTTCCATTATTTCTTTGTAGAGCTGATCAAACTGATGAATGATACGAAAGTAACACTTTACACTTAAAAAGTGTATTGTTAAATTAATATACTTTTCATGTTAGGGACATTTGCTAAAAATTTTCAATGTTGTTTTTTAATATCTATTTTTCATTCTTTATTTTTTCTGCTTTCATGTATTTTATTTTTTCTTTGATAAAACTAATAAAAATTATTTGCTGAATGGTAATTTGAGCAGACTGTTCTTCTGATTACCAGAGGGTGCAGAATCACTGTACCCTCTGGGTACACTAATCAATCATTCAGTCAATCAATCACTATATTTATATACTGTTTTTCAATGAAAAGTTCACAAAGTGGTTTACTGAGAAAATGGTGCAGGTCAGGTGCTGATGGAGGCAGATTGGGAATTTATAGGGATGATGATAGTGGAGGGATATCCTTGGAGCAGGAACTGGATGGGAATAGATTTTGACAGCAGGCTTTTCCCAGTTTTACTTGAATTTTTACTTACTTTTCTCAGGTAGCCTGGTTCCCAACCAGCCAACAGCAGGCAGCATTCACTACTTTGACAGTACTGCACAAGGCAGGCTTGAAGAGTGAAAGATCGGGGTATTTGTTTGATCCAAATCAGAAAGCTTCAAGGATGTGACTTTTCTGTGTGAGTGTGAGTGTTTATTCTGATAAATGAAAGCTTTGGCCTTCCTCAAGGCCTATGAGACATGAAGCTTCTTGCCATTATCTGAATTCATGAGCAATTAAGACCAGTCTGGGTCATGTTCTCCTGGGGTGAAACTTGCCCCATGTTCACCCAAAATCAAATGTGCCATACACTGATGTAAAGAGAACCTTTCAGATATCAAAGGATCTTCAGAGTGCCCCACTGTGGAGGTCTGCTGGCTGCAATGATCTCTTCAGAAGCCAATTAGGAATCGACAGTGTAAAGAAAAGCAACTTCTCTGGGTCCACTGGCACCGTTTGATTAGAAAACTGGAACACAGAGGAACAGTTTTAGCTGACATAAGAGATTTCCTTGCAGCAGTGTCTGGAACAAGGTTTTTTATTCCCCTGGTGATAACAACATCTTCTTGCTTCTAACCTGAAATCACTTGTACTCGCTACACAAATTGTGGCATTTATACCCAATCCATTCTTTACCTGGTTATGCTTCATTATTGACTCAGACAAACCTCTGGAGTTTCTTTTTTGCACATGAAACATTGTAACTAGGGGACTGATGGGAGATGAGGTGAGCACAAAAGTGATTTTTGTACATGCCACAGAAAGAAGCGATAACACTAAGGAAGCCCACGGGGAATGAAGAAAAATGAGAGTTATTAACCGCAACATTTGTCATTCGGTACCGTTAAACAGATTATCTGCTGCAGTCACAAACAAATATCACAATAGGAAACTTACGTAATTTCTTTTTAAGAAGTTCACTAAGGGAGAAGAAGACAGAAATGTATAAAATTGTGATTGGCATGAAGAAGAAATTCTCATTCTCTCTCTCTCTCTCTCTCTCTCAGTGTGATATTCAGTACAATGACAAATTTAAACATACCTTCACACTATGTTTACTATGCAACTAGTAATGGGTCTTTGGGTCTAATGCAACTATTCAATGGGTCTTACACAGTGGTGGGCTTCAGGGGGTTCTCACAGGGTCTATGGAACCCTTTGCTAATGAGCGCCTGGTTCTGAGATCCGGTTACTAATAGGACATAGAACCTGTTGTTAATTTAGGTTATTAAGATATTAATAATTCGTTGTTAATTTATTTAAATCCCATCACTGGTCTTACTCCCAGGAAAGTGTCGTTAGGGTCTTATCTAAGAATCCTTTCTTCAGGCCCAATGCAAATTTTTAACTGTCCAAACATATCACAGTCCCTTTGAAAAGGGAAAAAGAAAGGTTCTAGCTTCACTGGCAACTCAATTCTAAATAAATCATATCCCTCTCCCTGCCTCTGTCGTGTCACCATATGGCGCATGCTCTATGTCCAGGAGGGGAGACTCAGAACCAACCCTTCCTCTCTCATTTCACCTCCTGCACAGCCTCACCCAAAAACCCCATGTTTTTCCCTTTCCTTTCCCTCTCCCCTCTATGCCCTGCCGCCAGCTTACCCCCATGCTCAAAATCCCTCCATGTAAACCATCCCCCCATGTACACCACCCTCCCATGTGCATCACTCCAATTTGCACCAACCCACATGCGAACCTTCACCCCAGGCGCATCAACTCTTATATGCATCATCCCCTCTGTGCATTAACCCCCCAAATGCATCATCCCCCATGCGCAACACCCCCCATGTACATCACCCCTCAGACAACACCCCCCCCCCCGTGCACCCTCCCTCCCAGAGGCACCAAATTGGCTGGCTGTTGATCAGTCAGTCTTACATGTTAAGTATAGGACAGAAACATGTTTCACCCTCTTAAAGGTTAAATTTCTCAACATCAGTTCTTGGTGGGTGTTCACATAAGGAACACCCTCCCTGAATTTCATTCTTCTAGGTCTGGGGGTTGGAGCAGAGCGTCCCTCAGTCAGAGATTCTTCAATGTAAATTATAGGGTTGGAAAATGTGTTGCCCCCTTTTTTACCCCCTTTCAGTTGGAATTTCTGAAATCCAGTTCTTACTGGGTTCCTCCATCATGGAAGGAACATCCTCCCCAAATTTTATGCTTCTAGGTCCAGCTGTTTCGGTTGGGCTTTGATGAGTGAGTCTGTGACTTTTCAATTTTATATATATGGATTTGCAGATCTGTTTGGAAAAAAATAACAAAGACAAAACAAAAATTCTGGTTTTCTTCTGGATTCTACAAGATATCTGCTTTCAAGGTGCGACTTCCAATAAATACTTGCTGGGTACAGAATTGTTGTTTGTGCAAGCATCTCATATAGGGCATCTCTTATAGATTGATCTCATCTCTTATAGATTGATAAGATGGTCCTTCAGTTACTATGTTGCTCTGTAAAAACATATACATCAGGAAACATGCATCCTCTTTAGAAAACAAATTGGTTTTGTTCTCTTTTCAGTTGCCTTACACTGTTTTTTCTCTCACCCAGAAACATGAGGCTAGAGATCCTTCATCATTTTTATTTGCAGCCTTGGGTACGCTGAATTGATTTTGGCTATTTACTGAAGCACTGCATACTGTTTTTGCAATTGTAGAAACATATTCCTGAAAGGAGTGGTGAGTTGGGAAGAGAATTAGATTTATGGAATTAAAAATCCACTCAAGCAGAATTTATTTGTATGCTTAGAATTGGATCTGAAAAATACTGCTAAAACCTCTGTCTTGGCTGGCTGTAGAAGAAACCAGAAAAAGACATGGATAACAGCACCAACGAACCTGCATCCACTTCTCCTTTTTACCATATCTTTGTTAAGAAAAACATTGGATGTAACGTGATTATCTTCATCATATTGGGAATTTCCTGAATTCTGCTCTACATCTTTGGCTGCCAGGGAGGGAGCAAGATAAATGCAGAGGACTGCAATATTGGCACATCTCTTTCCTGCATAAAATGTTACTATCATAGGCATATTAAACATGTATTTTCAGTTTTTGCAGTTCTTTGTTTACTTACTCTGGCAGTGCTTTTTTCAAAATAAAGGTGGGGATAATCACAATGAAAATGTTATAAATGTGGGGGGTACTCGCCCTGAAGATGTTATTTGTAATTATAGGGATGTCTACTCAGGAGGACCACAAAGGTGCCAGTACTCTCAGTACTGGTGAGTACCTCCTCAAAAAGACCCTGCCCTTTGGTATATAGGACATGCCTCATTATCTAGTGCGTTTCTGTACCAGAACCCTCAGTGGTTTAAAAAAATTCAGTGAATAACAAATCAGTAGGAAAATGTCCACTTCCAGATTTTTTACTCCTTTATTTTCAACTAGAATGCATTGGTATAGACGCTTTATTCAGCCATGATACGGGGTGAATAATGAAGTCTACTGGATTGAAATTAATGGCTGAATGAGATGTAGCAGGTGGCTCCCTACCTGGGATACATGTACCAGCAGATGTACTTACTAGAACCTTTAGAGTTAGTACTTAATAATGAAGGGTTAAGGCAGGTATATATTAGAATGCCTTATGAGCTGGTATCAGCATGCCTTATGGGGTTAATATGAGGGATGCAAGTTATGGAAATGGGCTGCACAGGATATGCACATGAAGTAATGTTGGGAACCACTGTGTTATAGCACCTATACTGATGCATTCTGGGGCAACAATGGAAAAGCAAGAAAACGGGAAGTAGGTCTTTAAATCTTTAACTCTGAGAAGCTTACAACTGGTGTGGTTTAACAACACAAAGGTAGCAGACAATAATTTGGCACTTTTTCCATGTTGCAAGATATTTAAAGGTGTGTCCTGGTATCGGAGATGAATCATTCAATGGATTTGTTTGTTACTGACCTTTATTCTTCACTATCATGAAGCAAAAAACATTAATTATGAATATTTTGTTTTTTTCTGGCACATTTTGTTAATTGTTGTGTAGCTACCATAGGAGAATTCAGTACTGTGAGAAAACAGTAAATATAGGTGCAATCATAAAGCACACATTGAAGTCCGTTGCACCAGTCCAGTAGTGTTGCAAAAGTGTTGTAAGGTACTTCCTTGCCATTCTCACAGAGGATTGGCTTTTATTAGGAGATGTGCTGGCCTCCCTGCGCTGACACAAGTCTCGGAGGAGAGGGAAGGTCGGCATTTTAGGGGGAGGGCATGTAGTGGGCAGTTTTGTGAGCAGGCAGATGGGAACAGTACTTTGTGTCGCTGATTTCAGTGGTGCAGATCTGAGTAACCCCATTGGTATTACTTAGGGTAATGGTAAAGTTTCCTGTTGCCTAGGGCTGGTGCAGTATCAGTATCCTAAACCTGCATTGGATACATTGGATGCCAGCCTGCCTGTTCCAGCAGAAATTAGGATTGGCTGTATATTGTCCAAATATTATGGGTTGTATATTGCCCAAATATTGTGAAAATTGTGTTATTGAGATCTAGTTTTTTTTGTTTTTTGTTTTGTAAGAGTTGTGAATATAGGTATGGCTGCAACACTCTTCCAAGGGCTTCTGTTAATATATTTCTCTTCAAGCAAACAATGCAATGCTTCCAGGTTGATAGATGAGGCTTTGAGGCCACATTCATTAAATGGCTGCTAAGTGCTAATTAAATTCTAACTAACCAAGTTTCTTTCCCTAGCTCTTGAGGATTGGTATGTTTGGTTTTAGGGTTTTTTCGTTCGTCTTATCCTTGTTTGTGAATAATTGTGAGAGCAATCCATTTATAATACTGTAGCGGTGTCTTTCTTTTTAGAGACTCAAACACTAATTGCTAATTGTGATTCATAATGACAGGAAACTCTAAAAAGCCCAAGCATTCAAGATAATTGTTTAGCATCTGTTGTTTTGCATCGATGCAACAGGATTAGCTATACCCCAAAAGAAGTTCAAGATAAGCAGCAAACTACACATTACTTATAAGGAGAAGTAACAAAACTCCAGGAGAAGAAAAACAACTCTGGGAAGAGATTAATTGGCATGGACAAGCAGCACTGGGAAAGGGTGATGGGAACACCACACTGAGCCATAATGTCCTCCTTACTGCTTCCCTGGCCATGTTCAGGAATGTTGGGGGAGAAGAAGATGGTAAAGAAGAGAAGGAGGTAGCAATAGTAAGAAGAGGAGTTTAGTTTTCACATGTTTATACTATCCTTCCTCAATGGCAGTGTACATAGTTCCTTCCTTTTGTCCTCAACCCTGTGAAGTAAGAGCATCTGAAGGATAGTGGTTGGTCCAAGGTCTTCCAGAAAATTGCATACATTGAGCAGGAATTTGAACTTGAATCTTCCAAGTTGAAGTCCAACTTTTGAACCACAAGACCATCCTGGCTCTCTCAGTATAGGGTCTGACAGGGCAGCTGCCAAAGACCCAAGGCCTAGGGCCAGCTGCTGATCCTCTGTGCTCGCTATCATCATGCGGTGATTTTCGGAAAAGCTACTAATAGGTTACTTAGGACAGAAGCAGCCTTGTACCAGAGACTCAGGACTGGTCTCAAGGATGGAGTCTGATGAAGTCACATGTACTATTGCATAACCAAAAATACTTATCATCAAAGTAGAGCTCAATCACAAAGAAAGAGATAGAAAAAACAATACAATAGAGGTGGAGGGGAAAATTCAAATTGTTTGAAGAAAAGAAATTCCCAGGTTGACCATTGGAAAAATACAGAATTTCCTGTCAGACTTATGAATACTTTTATTAAACAAGTGTTTAATTAAATGATACTGACCAAGCCAATTATAATTCTGTGAAACTCCTGCTGCCACAGCACTTCTCTGCTCTCCCATTCTTACCCTCCCAAGCCAGTTGGAGGAGGTTGTGTGGCATGCCAGCATCACCCAAACAAATTTTGAATGGAGAAAGGAGGCAGTATTGGTGGCCTTCCAAAACTTGGTTTCTGGGAATCTAGCAGGAAAGCTTGAGTTATCCATCCAAAACTGGACCCCATGATCTAAAACCTGGCAACCCCATGACCCAGGTTGTCTGTGAGCTATGGAGAAAAGTTTCAGAGAGATCTTGCAAACTGAAGCTTGTTCTGGGTCTGACAATGAAGGGGAAAGGACTGCATTAAGGGAAAAGTGGATGAAGGGAGTAAATTGTGTAAGGGAATAAATTAGCATTAGGGGTTTCCAAGGAATAATGAGTTCCTGGCCCTGCGTTTGAAATTAGATGGATACTTCCTTAGCTGTTTATGAAAAGACCATGTTGCAAAAACATTTATATTTTCACTTCTGAATTCCTAACTGCAGCACCCAAACTCCTGTGTCTTTGAATTGTGTGTTTCTCTGGGTCATACCAAGTTGCATGAAGGTGCAAGCTTGAGTGAAAACAAAGCTGCACATGTTTAAGCAACACTCTTAAAGTCACATGTCTGGAAGTATCAATAGGTCAGAATTTAATTATCTTAGTAAGCACCACGGACTAACTAGCTCAGGAGTTCATTACTCTTTGCTGTGTAAGCTCTTGTAAGCAAGCTCACTATTACAGGGTTGAACAATTCACAAGAGTCAAGTGATAATATAGGTGCTATTAGCAGCTTGCAAGAAACAGCTTCAGCAAAGAGAACCTGCCACCATTGACAGCTTGCCCACAATATTGCAAACATGACAAGTTTTATCATTCTGCTAAAACAGCGTCAAGCAGAATTTTTCTTAAATTCCATTGCAGATTGAGAGTGGAAAACATTCTGACATGAATATAAATGGATCTTTCCCCAAGGGCCTACTAATATACCAAATTCAATTGCTTTTCTATACATCTGTTTTTCATAGAGTAAATGCAATTATGGCCAGAACTTCAACAAGCTGTTTACTAGGTTCACATTCCGGCAAGAAACCTTAGTGATCCCTCTTGGAGTATAAACATTTTTTTCCACAGGAGAAGTTTATAATCCTTTTAATATATCCGATAATACTTCCTGATTTCACATCTCTCTCCTTAATTCATACCAGGACTGGAGATCTTGTTTACTCAAAACCAAGGGTGCCTAAGTGTCAAATGCAGTTGGCAGAGTGATATTTGCCAATAGTTTTCAGGTGCCTGCCAAGGTCTTTGGGCACTGCACCCAGTGTGCCAGTTACCACTAGAACCACCTGCACTGGCTTACGCCAGATACACTATAATTTGATTCTTAGGTCTTGGTAGTGGGAGATCTTTTCCAGTTGTTTCTCCTCAATTCTGCTGTCACCTGGTATGGCGATGTCAACAACCCACACCTTTCTCCTTTCTATGATGGTGATATCTGGAGTATTGTGTTCCAAGACCTTGTCCTTCTGTATCCTGAAGTCCCACAGAAGCTTGACCCACTCATTTGCAACCACTTTTTCAGGCTTGTGGTCCCACCAGTTTTTTGCCACTGGCAGATGATACTTTTGGCATAGATTCCAGTGGATCATCTGGGCAACAGAGTTGTGCCTCGGTTTGTAGTCAGTCTGTGCGATCTTCTTGCAGCCGCTTAGAATATGGTCGATGGTTTCATCCACTTCTTTGCAGAGCCGGCATTTGGGGTCATGGGCTGATTTTTCAATTCTGACCTTGATGGCATTTGTCCTGATTGCCTGTTCTTGGGCAGCAAGTCTCAGGCCTTCCATCTCCCTCTTCAGTGTTCCACTTGTCAGCCACAACCAGGTCTTATCCTGATCAACCTTTCCTTCGATCCTTTCCTTCCTCCTCCTTATTGTTGTTGTTGTTGTTGTTGTTGTTGTTGTTATATACCACTTTGGTCACCTAGAACACAAAGGGAAAAGGCAGGATATAAATGTACTAAGTAAATAAATAAGTTCATGCATTTTGATCAGTGAGAAAAATGAATATCATGTGCAAGTTTCTGTGCGAGTTTCTGTGATCTTTCCTAGGATTAGGAGGTAATAGTTCCTTCTAAACCATTCATTTATGTATCCATACAGCAGTTCTAAACAACTCTGACCCTCATAGCTTTGGCATTGCATAATTCTGAAAGTGAATGCGTCACTTGCTCCAGACTTTCACCCAGTGGTTCTTTGGACAAGTGAAAATGTGGGATTCTTTAGCTTTTACCAGCCTACCACTTGGTTCACTGGCAATGCAATCCTGACTTTAGGCCCAGAAAAATGGCCCAGCTAAGCTGGCCTAAGTAGGCCATATCCTGAGCTGACAAACCAATTCCAAAGGGCTATGAGGCATCAAGTATGACACTTAGGACAAATCCGCTGGTATACTAGTTGTGCTGTATCCTGAGGTTAAGAGGCAGGGGTTGACCTAGGACTCAGAAGTTTTTGTCATCACTTTTGATTTTACTCTGGCTTATCATGGATCCCTATGGTTCTACTCAGATTTATTCCTGCTCCTTAGGTGGCCTATCTCTGAGGAGCTGTGAGGGGGTATTTCCTGTCCTGGAAACAGGCTGTGGATAAAGCCTAACTGCATTGTTCTAGGTCATACTCAACATGCCCACAACATGCCCTCCCTGAACTGCCTAGAATGGTCCATCTGTTTTGGTTTTTGATTGACTTAGGCCGGCCCATGCCTTTCTGGTGTAAATGGTCTGGTCTATCTTGGAATTGGGCAAGCCCAGTGATCGATAGGCTAGCCCAAGTGCACTTCAGGATTGTAGCCATACTAATTTTTAATTTTTTTTAAATCATCAGAAAATCCCTTCTAAGCAAGCATTGCTAGTTCTCCCAAATGGATGAAACACGATAGGCTTACAAAGTCTGGTTTATTTATAAGATGATGTAGGATACAGAGTACATTGTTCCATAGATTTACACTTTGAATTATTTTAACATCCACTCACAAAACTGTTTTAACTGGCAATGTGTGGTCAGATAGTTAACTTGTTGAACCAAGGATGTTGATCATACCAGGCCCCATTTCCTTTCATTGATTTGGTGTCAGTACTTATCTGCTCACTTGTCCACAAAGTGCAGTTAGAAGAGAAATTGGTGATTTCTATCTTAACAGTAACATTGAAAAGCTAGGTCTCAAGGGCACAAATCCTTGAGACCTTCAGTTATTGTCTCTTTTCCTGATAAAACTTGTGTGCTCCTTGTGTGCTCCTTAGACTTTATGACCCAAGATCTTTAGATGCTGCTTAGAAACTTTCCATACAAACTCCATATCACGCTGGCAAATATATAACTACACAAACCAACACTTAGAGCACAATCCTAACCATGTCTACTCAAAAGTAAGCCCCAATGTGTTCAGTGAGTCTTCCTCCCAGGAAAGTGTCTTTAGGATTGCAGCCACAGGGATACTTAGGACAGAAGGGGAAGTTACAATGGTTACATTTCAGGTTCAGTTTTTTTAAATAATAAGACTGTCATTGTGTAGGTTGTGCAGTGGTACCTCGCTTAACAAGCGCCTTGCTTAACAAGCGTTTCACATAAGGAGCAAAAATTTCCAAGAAATCTTGCTTCACATAACTAGTTCCGCTTCACTTAACAAGCAAGCGTGCTATGGGCATGCGGGTTATGCAGCCCTGACACTCTGTATGGAGGCTCTTTAAAAGGGCTGCCAGCCAGTGCTGCTGCCTCTAACTGCCCCAACTTGGGGGCAGTTGCCCAGAGTTGCCAGAGGCAGCTGCCCCTAACTGTACCCAAGTGCCCCCAAGGACCACCTTGAACCTCCAGCAGCAGACCAGGTAAGCCTCCCAGGAAAGTGTCTTTAATTGCAGCCTCTTAACCATCTCTACCCAGAAGTAAGACCCATTGTGTTAAATGGAGTTTACTCCCAGGAAAGTGTCTTTAGGATTGCAGCCTCAGTAGACTTCATAGGATCATGCACATTGAATGCATGTTTTGAATTCAATTCCATTGTATTGTCATCATTTTTAAATCCAGTTAATATTTTTATATGTATATTTTGGGGGTTGTGGAACCAATTGTCTGAGTTTCCATTATTTCCTGTGGAAAAATCTGCTTCACTTAAAGAGCATTTCACTTAAAGAGCATGCCTCCGGAACGAGTTAAACTCTTTATGTGAGGCACCACTGTATATTCTAAAATGATAACAGGGATGGGCCATGATTTGTGTGACACAAACTCAAGTAACTTGTATCAAAATCTTGAACAGTGACTCAGAAATTCAGGATTACCCTAAAAATGAAAAGGCTCAAATAAATTCAAGTCAAGACTTACTTTTGTGTGTGCTTGTGATTCAGTTTTGTGTGTAGTTGCTAGCTTGTTTATTTTTCACCATTGCTTCTACAACTTGACTGGCTTTTCAGAAAGATACAGGCTTATCAAAATGACTCGAAAAATAACTCTGGATGAGTCTCAGTGGCTGCTGTTTTGAGTAATGGATGACCTGAGTCAAGACATGGAGACCTGGAACTCAACTTCAGACTCAGCACTGTGGGTCTGACACAAGCCCTGAATGATAGCAGACCTCAGAGACAATTCATGACGAAAAAGGGATCTGAAGGTCTGATGCTTCTGTTTCTTTTTAAAAGTTCATTTTTCTTAAGACAATGAGACAGAAATTACTAGATTTCCTCTCGTCCTCAGATTATGGTAGTGGTTTTTAATCTTTCCCCCCTCTTTTTGTTGGAATTTTAAAATAAGATTGTAGATTGTTTTGGACAGATTTTTAGCTTGTGAGAATTGGTTTGATATTGAAGAAAGGTGGTTTTAGAGTTCTGTCATTGCCTTATAATTTTTCAATTTTACATTTAATATGCAAGTTATAATTTCATTTTCTGTTCTTTTTCTCTTTTTTCCTTATTTCCTTTGTTTTTTGATGAAATTAATAAAATTGCCTATTAAAAAAAGATTATGATAGTGGTGACCAAAGTTTCAGACCCGCTAAGTCAGCGTTTCTCAAAGTGGGGGTCGGGACCCCTTTGGGGGTCACCTAGAGCTTTCCTGGGGGTCGCCTAAAGATCTCTGGTGCAGGGGGCCAGGTCAGGCTTGCCAGACCTCCAGCTGTAGCTGCGCGCGCACTGGGGCTGACATCCTCAGGGCCCAATCCTATACATGCCTATTCTGAAATAAATCCCATTATAGTCAGGGGGGCCTTTACTCCAATGTAAATGTGGATAGGATTGCAGCTTCAGGGCCCAATTCTATGCATGCCTACTCTGAAATAAATCACATTGTGTTCAATGTGCGCATAGAACACACATTTCATTTGTAACAATGAAAATACATCATGCATATCGGATATTTACATTACAATTCATAACAGTAGTAAAATTACAGTTATAAAGTATCAACAAAAATAATTTTACTGTCGGGGGTCCCCACAACATGAGAAACTTATAAAGGGGTCACGGAGTTAGGAAGATTGAGAACCACTGCTCTAAGTCATACAACAACCTCTAGCAGTTGAGATTTACAAAATGTGCATAGCTATTACACTTGCATCAGCTCTAATTTGTATATGAAGATATTAGTATTTTAAATGCATGTGTTTTAATCTTAGCTAATTACTTTTGGAATTTGCTATCCTCGTTGATAATGTTTCCCAATGACTGGTTTTCAAATTTCAGTGACTATATTCTCCAGCAGAATTTGAAAATTTAATCCAGGCAGTGTTCCATGCCATAGCAATAGTGGCTTCAATTACTGCGTCGATCGAAGAGCAAATGTAGCATTCGTTGACTGCTGAGGCATAGTTTTAACATTTTGTTTTCCTTCCTTTCTGACCCAGAAAAGAACGAAAAATTTGATTTTTTATAGTGCTATTTCAAGGAGCTTGCTTTGTAGGAAGTGAATGGAAGCATTGTACAGTAGATACAGCCCAGCAGTTTGCCTCCATTAACACTAAAGCTGCAATCCTAAACACACTTTCCTGAGAGTAAGTCCCACAGAACAGAATGAGACTTCTAAGTAGGCATGCTTAGGATTCCACCCAATGTCAAAAAGAAGTCCCTTCCTTTCTGGCTTAAAATTTAATTTTCATTTTTATATATACATTTCTTGTGATTTGATTATATCATGCTCTAAGAGGCTTTGTCTACTGAAGTTTGGGTGCCATAGTGCCTACAGAAGTATTGTGGACAGTATACAGTCCTGTCATCTGAGACTATCTACCTGTCCCCTCTGTGATTCTTGTAGGAAGTGTGGTCCTTAACCTTATTTCCTTCCTTCTCTCCTTAACGTTTTTATCTTCTCTCCAGACCGCTGTGGGAGAAGGACATGCTCTTCAAAGTTTCCTTGCTTTTCAGGCCCATGTTTATCAGATTTCCATGCAAAGAACATCTGTTGAGTTCCCTCTAATAAAGTACTAGGGCTTCTGATCCAATCAGGAGATGCATACATACATACAAGTATGAACTGTGAATAAGCTATTTTTCCATTGTTTTCTTTATATGTGGATTTTTTTAATCCATGGAAGATTCCAGAATTGAACACTAGTGGATAACAAGGGACACCTGTATTTTATTGCCAGCCTTTATTCTCAAATATGTTTATTGATTGCAACTAGCCCAGGTGGTTGTGGTATATTATAGAAAGAGATTGCTTTTGCTAATTATTCTCCTTTCCCCCCCTCCTTTTCTACACTGGCCACATCTGGCTGTGGCCAGTGTACCTGAGCTGACCTCTGAACAATTAGTTCTGCCAGTAGCACCCATTGTACCATTCAGGGCAAGCAATGGTACCACATACAGCAAAATCCAGAGCAACTAATCCGTCCACATAAGAGCCCTTGGGATGCCCTATCTATCACTAGGGTGGAGCAACTGCAAGATGCTCCACCCCAGTTACTCTGGAAGAGGCTTAGGGCAGAGCAAGGCAAGATAGGGTGCCCTAAGAGAGGTGGACCTGCTCTGCCCTAACTGGAGAGACATGAGAGCTCAGGAGAGCATGGAGCTCAGGAGAGGCATGTTGAGGGCATGTTTAGCATTGCCTAGGGCAGAGCAGTTACTCTGTATGCAAAGCCTGTTTCAATGCAGAAATGCCCTCTTCCAGTTCCTCAGAGATATACCACCTCAGGAGCAGGTATAGTAATGAGTAGACCCATAGGAGTCCATGATAAGGCCCGAGTAAGAATGGCAGTGTTGACCAAAAATCTGAGTTCTTGGCCAGCCTAGCTGCAAACCCTGCCTCTCAACCTTGGGATATGGAACAAACTACGGCTGCCCACAAACCTCAGGATACAGCAGGCCACTCCAAGAAGCCCCTTGTATTCACTGTAGAATGTACTGGCATCTCATCAGGGATTCCTTATAAGGCATGCACCCAGTGGCATCACCAGACTGGTGTGGCTGGTGTGGGCAGCATTGGGTGATGCGCTCTGTATGGGGTGATGCACCAGAGGAGTTTGACTGTCCTTTGGCAGGCCCCAGGCGTCAGCACGCCCAAGGCGGAGCAGCAGCCAGAAGCTGCCACTTGTCCGCGTAGCTGGTCCGAACAGCCAGCTGAAGTGCACTATGCAGAAACACACTGAGCATGCCGAACAGCTTCAGAGGAGACTTCCTTAGAGCAGAGGAAGTCTGCGCCTCTGCACAGCCATTCAGCCTCACTCAGTAGGCGGAGCGGCAGCCGAATGGTTTCAGAAAGAGTACTGCACAGGCACCAACTCTGACACCTGCACAGTCTCCTCTGAAGCCGAAAGACTTCAGAAAAGTACTGCACAGTCGTCAGAGATGGTGCCTGCGCAGTACTCTTTCTGAAGCCAACTGGCGCCAGCTTTGGCAGTCCAGGTGGGGGTGCACACATCCCAGGGGTAACGCATAGGCTTCCGCATTGGGTGATGTGCAGAGTCGTGTCACCACTGTTGGCACCACAGCTGTTCCTTGTTCAGTGTGATCTGAGGGTTGTCTCCTCAGGAGCAACCTGAGTGTCAATTACTGAGTGTCAATTACTGAGTAAGTGTCAATTACTTAGCATGCTCTGGAGCAGTTAGGGCAGCCCAGGCTTCCTGACTCTCTGGAAGCTGCATAACTTTCTGCTCTGGATACAGAATAGTTAGGAGAGAGCAGTTAGGGCAGAGCAGGCTGAACTTGCTCTGGATTGTGCCCATAGTGCCCAGCACAAAGTCTTATGTTAATGCCTTTGGTGACCTGGCCCTGTCATTGCTATAGGTTGAGTCTTGGCATCTGGGAGGGTTCTGTTCCAGGATGCTGATTTTTGTGTTAGACAAGATAATCATCCCTTCAGGCAGTGTTTTAAAAATAGTATGCTAACGATGGAACACAGCAGGATTGCAGGCCACTGATCTCTTTCTGTCTCTCTCTGTTTGGGGCTTAGAACAGCTTCATTTCAGCTCCCATCCCCCTGAGCACAACAAGATGGAAAACAATTCAGAAGTTTTCATCACTTTTTTTCCCCTGTGTGTATGCACCAACAGGCAGTACATAAGCTTCTTGTAATTAAATCATATGTAATAAATTATATTTAAAATAGTTTTAAATTTAATAATCAGTAATACAGAGTTTAAAGGCTAAGTGGTTAACACACTATGCTTGTCAATCAGGAGTCCGGGGTTCGAGACCTGGTTCCTACAAGACGGAGTGACTCCTGTCCTTAATCCAACTCCTGCCAAACGAGAAGTTCAAAAGCATGGAAATGCAATTAGATTAATAGGTACTACTTTGGTGGGAACACTGTTCTATGTGCCTCACTGTGTAGTCATGCCTGCCCCATGACAATGGAAGTGTCTTCAAACAATGCTGGATCTAAAGGGTTAGAAATGGGGATGAGCACCATGCCCTACAGTTGGACATGACTAGCAGTACAATCTGCTGGGGACACCTTTACCTTTTTTAAAAATATAGTGACCTTTTAATATAGTGACCACATGACATCAAAATATGAGTGTTTTTAGCTTATATTTTTTCATTTTCACTTGTCCTATGCTCTCCTACATTCTGGGATGACTTATCCTCTTTTACAATTACAACATCTGGTCACCCTGATCATTTGACCACTTGATTTTTCTGCTCTTGGGAATGATGTGGGCTTCGTGTTCAAACTGCTGGCTCAAAGCAAGTTATCATTTACTGTTCAGCGGGGGAAGAACAACAACAAAAAATAAACCACAAAACAAGCTGGAAGATAAGCATTGCCCCCTGCCTTGGAATGCCTCAGCATCCCCCTCAAGATGTTGAGGTAGCATTGGAGCTTCAGAAGTAATCAGAAGTCTAAAAAGATTAGAAAAATAAGGGGAAATAAGAGATTTTCCCCACTGCATCTTTGCTGTTTTATTAGTTGAACTTTGAAAGGCACACATGGTGCCTAATCCACAGTTTGGTCACCTAGATTATGGCTCTGAAGTTAGTAAGGGCAAGGTTGAATTTCTTGATAATCCCCCTCAGTCCGGTTGGGAAAAACTAGTTGCTGTGATAATAAATGCTTTCTGACCTGTGAAAAAAGAAAACAAAATAAATCAAAAGTTGGCTTAAGTTCTTTATGATGCATTCACTGAACGATATAAAGTAAGCATTATTCTGGAAAGGCCAGTTTCTGAGGAGATTTCATTTGTATTCCTGAAGGAAACAATACCCAGAAAACTGAAATTGTGTTTTATTTTCTTTTGTGTGGTTTACAGCTGAACTATTTTCATTCTGTAGGTTTGACTTCATGAAAAACACACACAACAGAATTAGTGTTGATTTCTTGTTTCTCTTGAGAAGAGACAACAGCATAAGGTTTAAATGATGAATAAATTATATTCACCTCTATCTGTCTTTCATACAAAAACCTGAATCTGTTTTTGTGAAACATAGTGCACAATCCAGAGTAACTACGGGAGCACGTAAGAGACACTACAACCCATAGTTACTGCACCACCTAGTGAAAACCTATGGGAAATTCATATTGCAATTCACAGTAACTTGTTCTTACTCCGGAGCAAGGACTGCCCACAGTTACTCTGGATTTCAACCATAAAGTGTGATGTAAAAAGTAAAGTAAGGGTAAACAATGAATTTCTGATTCTTGCAGAATGATGCTGGCCACCCCTAAAATGGGTCTGGCCGGCCAGTTTTATCCCCCCCCCCCCCGGCCAGATAGTATAACCGGGGGGAGATGTGCTAGGCAGCCATTGGCTGCTAGGGCCAGGGGGCGGCGCCAGACTGAGCATTCTGCTAGTGCCATGGCCCCCGAGGTGCAGATTGATTCTTTGCCTGAGGCAGTGGGTGCATCGTCCTCCTCAATGAGCGTAGCTCCAGGTGAGACTGAGGAGGATGATGCTCCTGTGATAGTGGGGTGTTGGGAGGGGCCCGAAGTTTCTTCCCCTTCCCCGCCCAAACAGCCTGCGATGATGGCTCCTTGGTGGGCTTCAGGATGGGGGACTCCTGGTTGGGTACCACCTTATTTTTCTTGGGTACCTATGGGTCTTTCTCCGGGGGATAATCCCTGGGTGGGATTTGGTCGCCTTGCCCGGCAGCATAATAGCAACAAGGGTGACAGGTTCAAGGGTTGGCCTTCCTGGGAGGAAATTAGAAGGCTAGCACAATATGGGGAGGATGACGATGGTCCGGAGGATCGCCCTTATGGCAGCATTGATCTGCCTTTGGGTGGTCATCTGGCCATGTCAGTGAAGGAGAAGATCTGGAGGGGCGAGTATGTGGACCTCTTCAGTCTTCTTCATTCCGAACCTGAAAGGGTCCCGAGGGTTGGGGAGCCTGAGCGGGATCTTGAGACCACGAGGAAGAGACGGGTGGATCGTAATTGGACCAACTGGCTCTACGGCTACTGCATATACATGGCAGTAGTTGTCCAGTTGAAACCCAAGAAGGCTCCTGCATTAATAAAGTATTTGGATATAGTACACAGGACCTTTAGAGATTTTGGGGGCCAGGCTTGGCTCCAGTATGACCAAAATTTTCACCTTCGGGCGGCTAATGACCCTTCCTTGTCGTGGTCTGTCCCGAAATTCGAGTTGTGGATGCAGGTTGTGGCTACTGGCAAACCCATCCAAGGGGACCGCTCGGACAGCGGTCATTTGATTGCTCGCAATGCGACGGCACAACCCAAGGCGTCTTCGGGAGCCTTGGGTGTTCAAGGCCGCCGCATTTGCTTTGAATTTAACACTGTGGGATCTTGTTCCAGGGTTGGGTGCCCCTTCTTCCATTCTTGTGCAGTGTGCGGGTGTAAGCACTCAGCCACCATATGCTTCAAAGGTAAAGGGAGCAAACCCCCAGTTAGTAAAGGGGGTCCCAAGGGCGGAGGAGGCCAGCCTGCACTCCCAGCTCCTGGTAAAGGGGCCCAGCCTGATTAAGTTAAAGGTTTTGGAGGATCTGCTTTGGGATTACCCTGATCAGCAGTCTGCTAGTTACTTGTTTCTTGGTTTTTCGGAAGGTTTTAGGATCCCTTCACCCCCCCCCCCCCCGGATAGGGCGTACTGGGCTGATAACCTTAGGTCGGTGAAAGGTATGGAGGAGGTGGTCAGAGCTAAGCTAGCCAAAGAGGTGGCAGCTGGCAGCCACCTTGGCCCTTTTGCAACCCCACCTTTTCCCAACTTAAGGGTGTCTCCTTTGGGTGTGGTACCCAAGAAAGCCCCGGGGCAGTTTCGTTTGATCCACCATCTTTCCTTTCCCAAAGGTGACTCTGAATGATGTTATTCCTCCTCACCTGTGCTCAGTCAGGTACACTTCTCTGGATGAGGCAGTTCGCCGTTTGCGAGCTTGTGGGCCTGGGGCCCTTATGGCCAAGGCCGACATTGAGTCAGCTTTTTGGCTGCTCCCTGTTTATCCAGGTGATTTTTGCCTGCTGGGTATGTGGTTTGAGGGGGGTTACTACGTGGACAGAACTCTTCCGATGGGATGTTCCGTTTTTTGTTTGGCCTTTGAGGCGTTTAGTACCTTTCTTGAATGGGCCCTCCGCTTTAGATCTGGGTTTGGGGATGTGGCTCATTATTTAGATGACTTCTTGTTAATGGGATCGGGAGGTTCTGATGAGTGCCACTTGTTGTTGGCATCTTTCCAGAGGCTCTGTTTAGATTTAGGTGTCCCTTTGGCTAAGGAGAAGACTGAGGGTCCTACATCTTCACTTACCTTTTTGGGCATCAAGTTGGACACTGTAGCTCAGAGTTCCAGCTTGCCTGTTAAGAAGCTAGCCACCTTGCGTGGTTTGCTGGATCAGGCCCTGAAAGCTAAACGGTTGACTCTTCGGGAACTCCAGGTTCTGGTTGGGCACCTTAACTTTGCGTGCCGGGTTGTAGCCCCGGGGCGTGCTTTCCTTCGAAGGTTGTATGATGCTATGATTGGACTGACTGCCCCTCATCACTGGGTGCGGGTGTCAGCCGACATGAGAGAGGACACTAGGGTATGGCTTACCTTTCTGTCTGATTTCAATGACATCTCCTTTTGGAGGGAGACACAACTCTTGAGGGCGGACCTTCAGGTGCATTCGGATGCGGCTGGGGGCTTTGGTTTTGGCCTTTACTTTAGGGGAAGATGGTGTGCTGCACCTTGGCCTGATCATTGGCGGGGCAGTGGTTAAAGATCTCACCGTTTTGGAATTGTTTCCCTTGGTGGTGGTGATGCACATCTGGGTTGATCACTTCCAGAATTCCACTATTAGATTCTGGTGTGACAACCAGGCTGTGGTTCATGTCATCAACAAGCAGTCTTCTAGATCTCCAAGAGTTATGCGTTTGGTTCGGGTTTTTGTTCTACAATGCCTGCACATGAACTCGGTAGTATCTATTAAACATGTCCCGGGGTTGGAGAATGGGGTGGCCGACGCTCTGTCTCATTTTCAGGAAGAGCGCTTCAGGCAACTCGCTCTGGCTGCCCTTCCGGACCTGGACCCCATGCCAGAATGGCTTTGGAGCCTTGGACCGTGAGGGTTCATGAACTTATCCTGGGATCTCTAGCCCCTTCTACCAGGGTCAGCTATAAAAGGAAGGTGGGAGAATTTGTGACATTTTGCCATTCCAGAGGTTTATCTGTTTCTTGGCCACTGTCAATTTTTGCTTCATTTATACGAGTCTGGATTGCACCCCCGGTCCATTGCTGTTCACTTGTCTGCTTTTGCTTTCACAGCTGGTGTCAAAGGGGTGACAGATGTTACTCGGAGTTTTCAGGTGCGGCGCATGCTCGAAGGCATGAGGCGAGCTCGGCCTTCTGTCCCTGATGGACGGCGGCCGGTTACGGTTCAGGTTCTGACTGGGTTGTTTGAGGCTTTTGGGAGGTATTGCAGCTCAGACTTTGAGCGCGACCATTTTAGAGCAGTGGCCTTGGTTATGTTTTTTGGGGCTTTCCGCATTAGCGAAGTGCTGGTGCGGTCTCGCCGGGCTGACCCGGCTTGGGTACTTTGGTGGTCAGATTTGACCATGACCTCGGATGGGTTTCCTTTGAGACTGCGCAACTCTAAGACTGATCAGAGAGCAGTTGGGACTCTGATCAGGCTCAGAGCTTTGCCGCATCACCCACTTTGTCCTTTGAGGGCTCTCGCCAGATATCGAGACAGGGTTCTCCACTTTGTGGGTCCCCTGTTCCAACATGCGGATGGGGAGCCCCTCACCATTTACCAGTTCAGGGTGATCTTTTCGGTGGCTATCACCGCTCTTGGCCTGTCTAATAGGATGTACAATGTGCATTCCTTGAGGATTGGGGCTGCAACTCTCGCAGCCGGGTTGGGTCTCCCTGAGGAGGTTATTCGCCGCATCGGTAGATGGCGGTCGGATGCGTTTAAGTTATACATACGTAAGGGTGATCGTAGGTAAAATGACTGTTGGTTGACTTTTTATCTCTGAGGATTGAGGAACAGTTGCCTATTCACCTTTTCATTTGTTTTTTCTTAGATGCACCCTCCCATCGTCCTTTCCGTGTGCTGATTGTGGGCCACTCCATCCTATTCTGAGCCAGGAAGAGAGCTGAGAACACCGGTGCCGGCTCCAACCTGGGCTTGAGCCCTAATGTTTGTATGATTTGGGCTGTCAAGAGAGGCATGGGATGGGGTCAGTTGCTCCCTGTAGTTTCAGACTTTTTGCAGGGTAATCCTCCTCCCGATTTTTTACTAGTTCACCTGGGGGAGAATGATCTGACCAGAAGGTCGACGGTGTCGCTTCGGGTTCAGATCAAGAAGGACTTGTTCCTTGTCTCCAAATGGTGCCCAGGTATTAAGATTATCTGGTCTTCCTTCCTCCCAAGAAGAGTGTGAGGAAACAGGAGTATTAGAAGGATTGATTTGGCCCGTCTTCGGGTAAACGGTTACGTGGCTAGTTTTGTCACTTGTATTGATGGAATTGTTGTTCGCCACCCGAGTATCCATTGGCAACTGCCCCAAGTTTTTAGGCCGGATGGGGTGCATCTTACGGCCTCAGCGTTAGATGTTTTCATTCAGGATTTGGTCAGGGGACTGCTCGCCTGTCTTTAATGGGGCGGTGGAACCATGTGCTAGACAGGTTCCCCGTGTGGCAGGTGTCGTGCTGGAATAGGAAGGCCATTGGTGATTGCCTGAGATAGCAGGGATCAGGGTGATGCAGAGCGGGCCTTAGTGTTTGCTGTTACCGGACCTAGGCTTAGGCAGCTAGCCCTGTACCTGGGATGCATTTAGGCTCTGTCAACTGGGTAACTGGTTGACTGAGCGCCCAGCTATCTCGACCCTAGAGTTGGCGTTGATGGGCACCTACTGGTGGGGGTGTGACCTGAGCCAGGCTTTCGCCCTTTACTATTTTTGTAGTTACCAGCACGACTTTGTAGCAGTTCCCCTGTTTTTTGTTATATTAAATAGTTAATAAAGTGGCCCTTAATTCCACATCTGCCTCCGTGTACTTATTCTGTGCCGTGGGAGGA
Source organism: Cryptoblepharus egeriae (assembly GCA_030015325.1). Lineage (NCBI taxonomy): Eukaryota > Metazoa > Chordata > Lepidosauria > Squamata > Scincidae > Cryptoblepharus > Cryptoblepharus egeriae. Next base: position 76,424,128 of record JAREYC010000003.1, on the reverse strand, counting down.
TAATGATGCTGGCCACCCCTAAAATGGGTCTGGCCGGCCAGTTTTATCCCCCCCCCCCCAGGCCAGATAGTATAACCAGGGGGAGATGTGCTAGGCAGCCATTGGCTGCTAGGGCCAGGGGGCAGCGCCAGACTGAGCATCCGGGCTTTTCGCATGGGGGATGCTCAGTCGGCCAAAGAGCGGCATCCCCTCCCTCCCTCCCTGTACAGTTTAAGATTAGCTGGTCGCACTGTGGGCCAGGTAGGAATTTTTGGGGTCCCTGCTGATTGGCCTGTGCCAGAGCTCTTTTTTGCCTACCCTAAACTGTGCTGGAGGTGTGGGTTAACATAACTGGTCACTTTATGGCAGGTGTCGTGCTGGAATAGGAAGGATAGGCCATTGGTGATTGCCTGAGATAGCAGGGATCAGGGTGATGCAGAGCGGGCCTTAGTGTTTGCCGTTACCGAACCTAGGCTTAGGCGGCTAGCCCTGTACCTGGGATGTTTTTAGGCTCTGTCAACTGGGTAACTGGTTGACTGAGCGCCCAGCTATCTCGACCCTGGAGTTGGCGTTGATGGGCACCTACCGGTGGGGGTGTGACCTGAGCCAGGCTTTCGCCCTTTACTATTTTTGTAGTTACCAGCATGACTTTGTAGCAGTTCCTCTGTTTTTTGTTATATTAAATAGTTAATACTTATTCTGCGCCGTGTACTTATTCTGCGCCGTGGGGGGATAATAGTGACCACAAAAGTGTGTTACTTTCTGCAAAGATGGCTTTTGCTGACATACTGAATTAAGTAATTGTGGTCCATTTACCCAGATTCTGGCATTGTCTTGTGTTCTTTGTGTGGAGTCCCCAGGCAAAGAGATTTTAGAAGACAGTCAGTGCAATCCTAACCCCTGGTCATGCCTGCACAAGTCCTGTCCTGTGGCCAGGCATTTCTATGTCACTCTGGGGTGGGAAGAAGGGTTAGGCCAGTGCACAGGCATGTATGGACTCCTGATGGTCTCCTAAATTAGTAAGGATTGCACCCACGCCTCTGGTGAAATTATATCATGCCCTTAAGAGGTCAGGATGAAGAATGTCTGATCAGTAGAGTACCCAGAAGACATTCCTGCAAATTGTTGAAGATACATGCCCTGTAATCAAAAAATACACGAACATGCAGCCACCAATTATTGTAAAAGGAAGAGGTGGGCTAACAATGTACAAATTAGTTTTATAGTACATCCTATAAAACATGCAGATTTATTTGCTGTAGGTACTTCAAATTGACACGTGACTCATATGGCTAAACATTTTTTCCCTTTGGAATGTAATACAAATTCAAAATCAGGAGAAAATTATGTATGGTTTTGAAGTTCTTGGACTACCACCAGTAATTGGTGCTCTTGATTCATCTCACATCTGTGTTCTTTCCCAGAGATCAGTCCTCATGCGGAAAGAGATTTTCTTCAATTAATTTTAGGGACAAGGGAACTCTGAGGGTCTTAGATGTCTACGCTGGATTATCTGGATAAACCCACAGTGCCTTTCACTTTTAGATCCTAATTGTTATACTGAAGACTGGAATATGGTAACTTCTGCTCACAACACTAGGCCTGAACCGAAGGGTTTCCCATAAAATCTGTAATTATTGTGGAAGTTATATACCTACTGAATACCTGGCTCATGTATCCCTTTAGTGCACCAAAAACTCAGCTGTCTCATTCTGGACAGATGTGTGTGACAAAAGAATGAAAAGATGCTTGCTGCTTGGGAGGAAAACTATGGCAAGCTTAGACAACTTAATTCAAAATAAAGACATCACCTTGCTGATAAAGGTTTGTATAGTTAAAGATATGGTTTCCTGGTAGTAATGTGTGTCTATGAGGGCTGGACCATAAGGGAGGCTGAGCATAGATGAAGAAATGTATTTGAATTATGGTTTTGGAAAAGAAGGTTTTGGAGAGTCCCTTTTACTGCAAGGAGTTCAAATCAGTCAGAACGACAAGAAATCAACTTTGACAGTTCATTGGAAGGGCAGGTACTGAAACTGAAGCTCAAGTACATGATGTTGAAATGCTTGGGAAAAATTGAAGTCAAAAGGAAAAGGGCATGGCAGAGGATAAGAAGGGTAGATAGTGTCACCAAAGCAATGAATATTATTTGGGACAAACTTTGGAAGTTAGTGGAAAATAAGAAGGCCTGGCATGTTGCATATCCTCAAAGAATACAACATCTTAATGACTAACAACATATTCGCCTGTTATTGGAAAGGAACTAGGTAAAAATGAAAGAACTGAAATTACATGTATCCCTCGCTTTCTGATAGTTCATTTTCTAGTGATCTGCTGTTTCACCACCTGTCAGTTATATGCAGAAGTCATTCATTCAACACATGTTCTGCTCTTTCAACCTCTCTCTGCTGTTTCAAAGGCTAAAATTGTCCTCCCCATGTTGATTTGCCAATGACATGGTGATTCAGACTGTTTTGGTGTTTGTGTGTGCTGGAATTTGAAAGCTAAAAAGGGCATTTTCAATCTTCTAGCAAAAGAAGCATTAGAAGCAACATTTCTAGACTAAAAAAAGACCAAGTTTCACTTTTCAACCTCTTTTCACTACAACTTCGGTCAGATAAGAGGGGATGCTGTTCAATGGGCAGATAATTGTTGAAAATACTTTCATTGGGAGTAGTTCTGTTCAAATAAACTTCTCTGATTTGCATTTTGAACAGAATCATGGTTTGGCCTGAGGGGATGTGTCACAGCTTTCCTGTGAATCCTTGATTTAACATGAATTCCATGTGAGACAAATGTGATGAACAATTTAACAGATTTTATTTATAAGGGAAGGGAAAACATCAGGATGTCAAAGCGAGTTTGTAAAAAAGTGTAACACAACTTGTGATATTAACTTCTTTCTCCACAAAAGCCTCTGCAACAGGAGTGTCACAGATCATGATGTTATCTATACTTACTAATCCAATCAAATACAGTAGGAATTTAGGTTTATTCCATTAGGATTCGGACTTCATTCCACAAGGTCTCTTGTACTTCAGATGAGTGCCCCAAGTCTTTGAAATCTTATATTTCCGAGGCTGCAATCCTAGTCTCCAGTTAGACCAGCATAAACCCTGGCATAAGTCATATGCTGACCTGGGGGGTGTCACAAAGTGCCGTAAGCACTTTTGCTGCACTCCTGAGGGGGGTTAGGAAGGTGTACACGCATATGCTGACCTCCCCTCACCACCAAAGAAAGATAAGTAAATTATTCCAGCCTAAATTTGTTGGGATTGTGCACTGAGATAGCCAAGGTTACTATCCATGGAGGGTGGATTTTTTTTGCTGGAATTTATGTTCCCCAAGAATGTGATTGCCTTCTATGACTTCTTCCGGAACTAAGGTTTTCTCCCAGAGGATAGCATACCATCAAAGGTATTCTGGTGAGACATACTGTCATACTGCTTTTGTGCAGCTGTCCGCCACATCTCCTTGTCAGTCTCCCAGATGGCCCAAGACTTTGTGGGAACTCAGGCCCAAAAGGAGGCCAAAGAACAGGCCCTTCCAGGAGGGGCAGAAAGCTCATAAAGGGCTTGACCACAGAAGAGGGAGAGGATGGCTGGAAGCCAAATCTCTGTGCTGGCTGCCAGGGCATGGGCTGGAGCACCACCGTACCAGCCCAACACCTACAGTATTGTGTCATTAGAAGTTGGGCTTCCCTGCCAGAGAACTAAACAGGACCCCAGGACTCCATGACACAAGGGCTACAGTTCTGAGGAGTGCAGCCATAGGCTAGATGGGCAGCCTGAAGAGTCAGAGTGGGTCAACTTCTTCCCCAATAGGCTGTTAAACCAAGAGGCTGAAGGAAAGAACACCCAGGTCAATGAAAGTCCTACAGAAGCTGAAACAGTCCCAGGATGCCTCTGGTATATGACACTATTTCACATTGGAGGGAGCTCCGACATCCTCAGTGCTGCCCGGGACCTTGCCAGGGAACGTTGTGGGAGCATAGGCAGGGACCCCTCTTCTCTGCCATCTCAGCAACTTGATCTGCCTTTCTCCCAGCCTTTTACCCCTCTTCACACTCTCTTCCTCTGCTTAAGCATGTTTTCTCAAGAGACCCAGAGAATTGTACTGTACAATATCGCACTCAATTGAGATCAAAGACAACTGATCAACTTGCTCCCTTTTGCTGTTTTTCACATTGTGGCTACATCCACTTAGTTCAGTGATATTTGGTTTTCACTTCAAATGCAAAGTGAATTTCGAGGCTACTCCTCATCTGAAGAATGTTGAATGGCACCAAATGTTTTCTATTACACTCACAAAGATTTTCATGGAGGTTCATATGCCCCTTCAACAACAATAAGCAAAATAGACTCTGGTTTCAAATGAAACTACTAAAATTGACCCTTGATGATTTTGTGTTTATCTAAAAATTCATAATGGCAAGGAAAAAAACTTCTCTCCTTATTTAGATGGCGTTGTGGCGCTTTAGTGATCCGTATGTGTGGTTCATTCAGCACCATTTCTTTTGATGGCTTCCTAAGTATGGGAAATTATATATGTGCTCTCATTTTCCTCAAGGTCTTCCCGTTCTTCACTTCTGAAAGCACATAACAGTGGCAGCTGCCTTTGAGTTTATGATTTTATAGCTGTGAATTTGTTTTCCGCTGTCTGACAAAGCAGTTCAAATGTCAAGCTAGCGACATCACACTTGTGGTATGCAGATGCCGCTAAATGGGCTGGCGGCTGAAATGAAGCTATTCATGCCATTTTGCAGCCCAGTAAGCTTAATAACAGCCATTAAAAATCCTTACCTTTTTCATGGAGTACTAACGTAGAATTTGTATAACAGGAAGACCTTCAAGAATACTTTTGTTCATATTTATGCAGTGAAAGAAACAACTTGCCATTAGGAAGACATCAGTCACTCTTTCCATAATAACACAAAACAAATGGAAATTTCAAGTGAAAACATTATGTTTTTTTCTTTTGGAACCTCAAGTGATGGCTGTTCCACAGGCGTTGATTTTGCTCTGTTAAGAAAGCTGTCTCACAAGCATTTTATTCCAAATTTCATTATCTGCTCCTGAGAATACAAAGCATCTTTTACGTAGGATGAAAAGTGGAAATTGCCATTCAAGTAGGTATATGACTACACCTTTCAAAGCATCAGCAGCTCTTGAATCAGAATATTGTCAGTCTGTACAACTGGTTAGATAGTCCAGTGGCATAGAATCATAGAATTGAGAATCAAGAGAATCAACAACCAAGTATGTTGAGTTGGGCATTGGTTTAATGCCACTGTAGATCTAAAAATGGTTCTGTGGTTTTGAACATGCATGTATGCCGAGGTTCTCTCATTATGAACCTTAGTTCCTATAGGTCAGGGACAGGCAAATCCTGGCTTGACAGATATTTGCAACCCTCAAGGACACCCAATTTGGCTTTCAGGGAGCCTCCAGTCTCCAAAGAGCCTCTGGCAAGTTGGAAAGCTTGTAATGGGCTGCAACTGCCAGTTACAACCTCCATATGCAAGCTGTGAGTGGAGTTAGAGTCCTTTTATAGTCCTTAAGTTTGTGTGACCTTTCACTTTATAGACCTTTCACTGTGCAACAGATGTGCAGCAAATAGTTCATAGTTCTGATGTGGTTCTACATGCATGTATTATAGTAGTTTTCATGTGTATTATATATAAACTCAATAAAATTAATTCATATAACTTACATCTCTAATATATTCATTTATGTAATTTCATTCAAATTGGAAATGTAAATTAATTTTCCTGGCCCCTGACATAGTTCAGAGAGATGATGTGGCCCCTCCGCCAAAATATTTGCCTGCTCTAGATGATTCCCAGCCCTGTTCAGAATATCAGAAGCAAAATAACACATTGTGAGTTTAGTTAGCATTTCCAGCAGTTCTGAGCCTAATTCTATGCAAGGCTACTCAGAAATAAGTCGAGCTTACTCCCAGGAAAGTGTGGATAGGATTGTAGCCTTAGTGGATGAGAAACAGTTAAGCATTTCATATTTGGTAGTTGGGTGTGTAATTTATCAAGGTGTTAGGACAATATTCTAGTGACCCTTGGCAAATGTAATTTACCCAAAGGTTGTGAGCATTCGATAGTTTTTGCATGTTCCTAAATTCTGGTTACTGCTGAGGTTCTATGTCTTTTGAAACATTTACATGACTGAAGTGATAACTTATGCAAAAATATTCAAAAGTCAAATATTTTGGAAACAGGCAAAACAAAAATAAGCAGCACCTGCCCTTTTCTAAGAGGCAACCACATGTTTCTGCACAGGTGTTCTTATGAACATTGATGGTCTATAAATATTAACACAACATGTATTTGTGTTACAAAAAAAGCATAAAACTCTAACTCGTTTAAAAGGAAAAGTAAAAATAGTCCTTAGTACTTAAAATAATAAATGAAAATAATATATTCATTTTTGGGGAGAAAAAGGTTTACAGGGCTTTTTAAAAACTGCCTGGAGTAGCAGGTCTATTGTGTCCATCACTGGTTAATTGCCACTTCTGGGAGCCACTACCCTGTACACTCTAGTGCAGTGATTTTCAGCCTTTTTCATCTCATGGCACACTTAACAAGACACCAAAATTGTCAAGGCACACCATCAGTTGTTTTTACCTTTGACAAGGCACAGCAAGCTGCTCAAATCCCCCAGATTTCCTATTAATGGGTGTCAGTCCCCAAATTCCTGCGGTACAGCTGAGGACTATCTGTGGCACACCAGTGTGCCATGGCACACTGGTTGAAAATCACGGCTCTAGTGGCACACTTTTATAGTAAACAGTTACAGAATATAATCCATTCCAGGATAAGCAATTTACAAATCCTGTATAAATTAATCAGTTCGCTTCTAGCCAAATCTGATGGCCTTAATCCTAAAATAAAGCAACTCCCATTGTCTAATTTAGGGTGCAATCCAGAGTAACCACGGGGAGTCCTTGCTCCGGAGTAAGAACAAGTTACTCTGGATTGCAGTATGAATTTCCCATAGGTTTTCACTAGATGGTGCAGTAACTACGGGTGCACATAATGTCTCTTACGTGCTCCCGTAGTTACTCTGGATTGTGCCCTCAGTAAATATCTAGTGTATGTACTCATTGACCATCTATGTGGTTTGGTCAGTAAACCTCCAGAGGAACTCAATTTGAAAATAAACTCTAACTTATTAACCAAAACCTGTCATCAGGCATGTTCAGAACATTGATAAAACCTGACAGCTTGTCTCTCACCAAAGATGGTCAGCTCTGCTTTTTCCTCAGAACCAGAAAGAACCAAAGATTGGTAATTGATGGCACATTCTCAGATCTGTCTCTCTTTCCCTCTCCTCCCCCCCACCCCATTTCTTGCATGTAAGAATTCCTTTAAAAGCTTCCTTTTCCTTGCTTCCCTACTTTCTCTTGGGCTGCAATGCTGGGCTAGCGTATTTTTCACTGAGCTGGCCTAATTCCAAGATAGGCCAACCCAGTTACACCAGAAAGGCTTAGGCTGGTGTAAGTCAACTTAGGCTGGCGCAAGACAGACGGACCAGGGCTGGCCTTGTTGTGCCAAACTCGGCAGTTCAGGAGAGCCATGTTGAGGTCATATTGTGCAGATAGGCTGTAACAAGAGCCTGTTTCCAAGGCAGACATGCCTCCTCACAGCATCTCAGAGGTAGGCCATCTAAGGAGTAGGAATAAATCTGAGTAGACCCATAGGGTCCATGATAAGCCAGAGTAAAATTGGAAGTGATGGCAAAAACTTCTGAGTCGTAGGCCAACCCCTGCCTCTCAATCTCACAAGTAACCAGCCCACCTCAGGATACAGTGCAACATTTGCAATCCAGTGAGCTTGCTGCCTTTGTGAGTTTACAGATGGCAAAATTTAGAGGAATTGTTGTCTGCCCATGAAGCTGGTTGAACTCTTTGCTTCAGGGAGCAGACTGAGGAGTGTGGCAAAATGATGGAGGGTCCACTGCCACATCCCCATGCCCCCTTCTTGCTCAGCTCCTCCAACCAACTCAGCTACTCAGCCTGCTACTCCATTGATTGCAGAAGAAGAGAAAGGAGCATGTTTTGTGGAATGCTAGTGCACAGTGGATTTGGGTGGAAGAAAAGAAATGTACAGCATTTTTTATAAAAGAATTAAGTACAATTTTTATGCAGCAGGAAAATGTTATGTTTATTATGAAAATAAAATCTACTTCTCTTTTACCACACATATTTCTTTCCAAACATCCTTAAAATAAATTAATTTGTGCTTTAAAAAAGCCACAGACAGTAAGCTGTGATTAAAACATTGGCTATAAATATAGATGTCTTATTTTGATTACAGAAACGATAAACCATCTCTAATTTGCATGACAAATGCTCCATTCTCTTTTGTTGCTACTGTTGTATTGCAGTCCCGTCTGTCAAGTGCTCGTTATCTGTAAATATTTGTACAGTCGTTGTAAAATAGCAGCTGAGATCAAACGCTAAATTTACAAAAATGTTATGAGCTGAAATAATAGGCCCCATTCATCAAAATGAAAAGTTTTTTGTCCGGATCACCAAAACCCTATTCATGTATTGTATTCAGCACATTTGGAATCTTTGCAAAGCATACACAATAATGGATCTGTATACATCACATGTTATTTTCAACAATGAACAGCAATACAGGTGGTCCCAGACATTTTGAAAAGGCCTGATCCCTACACTGATGTTTAAATTGCACACAAGAAAATTAAAATGTTTATGCATGTACAGACCTCTATGTGTGTATAAAACATAATATGTGAACAGCCCTTAGAAGAAGCAACAATCCTGGGAAAATTTGTTCTCATCATGTTATCACATGGATCACGTATGTGATCTACACATGGGTCACATGTGTGATCTACTCCTGTATAGATTTAGGGCGCAATCCAGAGTAACTATGGGGAGTCCTTGCTCCGGAGTAAGAAAACTTTACTCTGGATTGCAATATGAAATTCCCATAGGTTTTCACCAGGTGGTACAGTAACTATGGGTGCACGTAATGTCTCTTACGTCCTCCCATTGTTACTCTGGATTGTAGCTTTACAATCCAGAGTAAACAAGCTAATATATCACAAGAAATGAAGTATGCATCTGTGCACTGGAATCTAAAACTTTGGAATTGTTTTGCAGTATATGTGCTACAAAAGTTGGCAACTCTTAGTTTACATGATCAATGTTGATGTTAAATTGAGACTGAACTTCATAACTTGCTACAATCCAAAACTAACTCTGCAATAGAGATAGCTTGTTCATATTTTTTGAATAACGAAGAACTTAAGAGCCTTTTTCTAGTCTGAAGAGCCTTGAATGCTGTAGTCTTAACTCATAAGAGATGTGCCTTGGCCCTGATAGAACATTCTTCCTCTTTACAGATGTTTATTCCTCACTATTGATTACCAAATTCATCCTGATTTTCAGAAATGGGATTGGAGCCTAAGAAATGGATAGCATGTAAATGTTTCCCTTGATCATAGAACTGTGCCATTGGCTGCTAGCAGAATCCTTGCATACAAATTAATGTTCCCTTGTGTGCCCATGTTAACTGGATATATACTTAAAAGCACACCAGTAAAACCTTTGAAATGAACACTATACCCCAGCCCAAAATTCTACCCTGAATTTTAATAGCAAATATTGTCCAAACAGTCTCTGGATTTGTACAAATATATCAGCACTAGTGGATTCACTATATATCAAGCAGTCCAATATTTGACAATATTTGACAGCACACAGAAGATCCACCATTTGATGATATCCAACAAAGAGAAATCAAAACTGAACAGTGTCTGACTGCTGACTTGAGCTTACTAAATTTTATATATTTTTAAGCCATCCATTTACCTAGCTAAAGCAAGTACATTTTTGTCAGCACTTCAGTTCCAACATTTGACTTATTTCAAAAATCCCATGTTTAAAATGTGAAAATCATTAGTATTGCTAATAAAATTGTATTGCTAATAAAAGTCATTTGATAATATGAAGATATAAAATCAAGGTCAATAAGTATGGTCACAAAGCAATCCTAAATTGTTTTGGAACAAGTAACCCAGTTGGTAGGCAGCCCTATCCAGAGCTTTGTTGGGACTTCTGCAGCACTAGAGTGAGGTAAGAGGAAATGTTTTTTTCCATACATTGGACTGCAGCAGCCCCAACAGATCTATTCAGTCCGGTGCTGCCTTTGGAGCAGATGTGAGCAGATAAAGGCAGCTCTGTACCATTCGGGGACTGGGTTTCGGATCCAGCATATCATTGAGTACCAGTTTCTCTTCCCACTATCCAGCTGCTCATGCTAGGGTCTGCCCTCCACCCATCCTCCCCTGCCTTGGAATGCCTCCTCCTGTCTTCTCCTTGCTCACCCAGCCCCACTTAGACCTTTGCAATGGCCAGCAAGGAGGACTTCCTTTGTGCCAATACTAGAGCTGTATGTAGCCTCCGACTCTTTTCACCTGTATAGTATAGTCTTAGAAAGGTGCAGAAATGCTTTATGGCATATAAAGGACTCTGGATTCAAAACACAAAGTGTGTCACTACACAATATAAATTATTACCAAGTAATAAAATTAAGGGACATTTTTAAGGTGGGAAGTATGGCTGAAACTGAATTTATTTATATCCTACCTTTATTCATTGAAAAAGGAAACCTATGGCAGCTAACACTTAAAAACAAAAATAAAACAATTAAAACTAGATAGAAACAATAAATATGTTATACTGAACACTTTAAACTGGGCCCAGCAACAGATGGGCAGCCAGAGCAGCAGCGTGACCAAGTCCATCCTCTGACCTCCAGCAACCACAGGAGCCACCACATCCTACACTAGCTGTAACTTGTGGACTGTCTTCAAGGGCACCCCCACATAGAGCATGCTGCAATAGTTTAATCTTAATGTCACCATGGCATGGATCACCGCGGCCAGATCCGATCATCCAACCTACGCATGTATGGCCACAGCTGGCACACCAAAGCTGGTCAAAGGAGCTCCTGGCCACAACCAACATTGGGGTATCCAGGAGCAGCTGCAAATCCAGGATCACTCCCAAGCTGCAAACCAGCACTTTCCAAGGGAGTGTAACCCCATTCAGAGTAGGGTAATAGTCCAGTACATGCATTATGGATTCCTGAACCAGGAGGACCTTTGTCTTGTTGGGATTTCATTTCAGCTTGTTCACTCTGTTCTTTAGGCAGGGCGACTCTCCAAGACAGAGTCAGCCTCCAGTGGAAAGGAAAGATAGAGCTGAGTATCATCAGCATACTGATGACACCTAACTCCAAATCCCTGGATGACCTCTCCCGGTGATTTCATGTAGATGTTGAACAACATGGGGGACATTATAAAGCTTGTGGCACCTCACAGCCCAAGGGCTAAGGTGCCAAACAGGAGTCCCCTAGGACCTCCATCTGGGATCTGTTGGTCAAGGAGTGGAACCACTGTAAAACAGAGCTTCCGATCCCCAACTCAGCCAACCAACCCAGAAGGACACCATAGTCGATAGTGTTGAAGGCTGCTGAGAGGTCCAAGAGGACTTATAAGGATGCACTCCACCATCAAGTCCTCGCCATAGGTCATCCACCAATGTGACCAAGACCATCTCCATCCCAAAGCCAGGCCTAAAGTCAGGTTGGAATGAATATACACTAGCCCTACAATCCAGAGTAACTACGGGAGCACATAAGAGACATTGTGTGCACCCATAGTTACTGCACCACGTAGTGAATACCTGTGGGAAATTCATTTTGCAATCCAGAATAAGTTGTTCTTACACCGGAGCAAGGACTCCCTGTAGTTACTCTGGATTGTGCCCATAGTGTAATATGTTAGAGATACATTTTATCAGTATGCCACAGGAGAAATTGAGTGTATCCCGCACTGTCCTAATTCAGCACTAGAAGACTGGAGAAAACTTGTTTCTTTGTCACCAAGATGGTGCAAACCTGGTTGCAAGAATCAAGACATAACATCCAGTGAGTATTGAAAGAAAAGGCAAAATATACAGTATCTTTGCACATATATCCTTGCTGCCTTGTTCTTAAGAGCATGTCACAAACCCTACAATCCGGAATAACTACGGGAGCACATAAAAGACTTTACATGCACCCATAGTTACTGCACCACCTAGTGAAAACCTATGGGAAATTCATATTGGAATCCAGAGTAAACTGTTCTTACACAAGAGCAAGGACTCCCTGTAGTTACTTTGGATTGCACCCTATGTCAAGTGCAGGGATATGCTGAGCAAATATTTACTTGCTTATCTTAATAACATTACATTAATAAGATCTGATGGATTACTATTTACAGTAGCAGCTGGGGAAATTTGCAATGCAGTGACATCTCTCTCTCTCTCTCTCTCTCTCTCTCTCTCTCTCTCTCTCTCTTAATCCTTCAGATTAGGACTGCTTAATTAATGAGCCTTTGATTGTATTAATGTTTGTGTCAAGAAGATTTGAGGTACATAAAACAGAGTTTCTATAAAATGGTTGGAACTACTGAAGAAAATAAATCATGCTATGATGTAGTGGTGAAGAGACAACCCTGGCCTGAGGAAGTCCATGGATTCATATAGTTGCTTCATACATCGACACATTGTTAGCCACTCCTCTCAACCTCAGTGTGCCATATGGGATTGAGACCAGTGGTGGGCACTTACCGGTACGGGCCTACGCGCCCGTACCGCTTCTTCCAGTTTCCCTGCCGCTAGCGTACCGCCAGCGACAGGGAAACGCAAAACATAGCGGACCGGTATGGTCCGCCATGTTTTGCGCCCACCGCGCCTGCCTAGAGGCGGGCAGGCCGCTTCTAGGCAGGCTCTGTGCGAGCACCGACGTCGGCACTTGCGCAGAGCCTTCCTAGAAGCCGGTGCCAGCTCCTAGGAAGGCTCTGCTTGAGCGCTGGTGTCGGCGCTTGCGCAGAGCCTTTCTAGAAGCCGGCCTGCCAGCTTCTAGGCAGGCTCTATGTGAGCGCCGGTGGCGGCGCTTGCACAGAGCCTGCTTAGAAGCTGGCAGGCTGGCTTCTAAGCAGGCACTGCGCAGGCGCCAACGTCGCCCCTCCCCTCGCCCCTCCCCAGTCCCGCCCCTCGCCCCGCCCACACTCCCTGACCCCGGCTGGCCCCTCCCACTTCCGGCGTACCGGATCTTGGGATGGGGCCAGCCCATCTCTGATTGAGGCCCAAATCCTAATGAAGTGGCACATGGGCAAAGTGCACACTTTGCTTGTGCATCAGGCGTTTGTGCTGTCATATAGCACTGTAAATCATTTTACAGTGGTGCAAAGAATAAGCATGTCAGCAGAAAGGCCAGAATCATAGGTCTCTTGACTCACTCAAGTAGTTGGAAAAAAAGTAGGCCTCCATCAGTCTTGAAAGACTATGGTATCGTGCTCAGCACTGCATATGCTGCATGCAAAGCACGAAAGCCTGGGTTAGATTTTCATAGGTTAGATTTTAGATTTTTATTTTTATTTGTTACCCAAGCAGCAAATTCCCCCTCTCCACGCCACTGAAATAGTCCAATGGAAAGGCAGAGCCAATACGATTGGATCCAGGAACTCTGGTGAAAACCAGATGTTGTATATATAATCGGTATCAAAATTATTTTTGTAAAACTTCATAAAATTTATTCTGGTCTCAATCTGATTTATGTTATTTTTGAGTGTGCCAATCAGTAGAAAAACAGGCAGGGTAGAAAATAAAGTCTTTCAAACCTCACACTGCTAGACAAATAAGCTCCCCAAATCCTATACCCTCTACCATTTTGCTGCTTCTCCCAGCCTGTAGACTGAAGCAAACTTTTTAACTGGTCTAATGGCTGGGCCGACCCCTTCCTGATTATGCCCTGAAGAAAGTCAGAAGAAACACAGGCTCTTGCTATCAAATCCTTAAAATAACATCACTATGGACAACACTGCTTTTTAAATGATCTGCAACATTCCTTGGCTTTAATATTGCCAGCTGCCTTGGGTGTCTTGGCTAAGGCAAAAAGGCAACATATTCATCTAAGTAATATCACAGAGTGCCTTCGGATATCTTGACAGAGACATTTAAGGCACAATCCAGAGTTGGGGCAGTGAGGAGAGCCCTATCTGGGCTGCCCCAACTATTCTGAATCCAGAGCAGAAAGTTATACTGGATCCTGAGAGTCAGAAAGCCTGGGCTGTCCTATCTGCTCCAGAGCATGCTCCAGAGCATGTCAGTGACACGGGGGAGGGCTTGCTCTTGAGGAGACCTCCCTCAGATCTCACTGAACAAGGGACAGCTGTGGTGCCTGCCTTATGAGGAATCCCTGGTGAGACTGCCAGTACAATGAATACAAGGTGCTTTTCGGAGTGGCCTGCTGTATCCCCAGATAAGTGGGCTGCCGTAGTTGTGCCATATCCTGAAGTTGGAAGGCAGGGGTTGCAGCTAGGCTGGCCAAGAACTCAGATTTTTGGTCAACACTACAATTCTTGGCCTTATCATGGACCCCTATGGATCTACTCATTACTATATTTCTCCTATGGTGGTATAACTCTGAGGAGCTGGAAGAGGGCATTTGTGCCCTGGAAACAGACTCTGGATACAGAGTAACTGCTCTGACCTAGGCAATGCTATACATGTCATCAACATGCCTCTCCTGAACTGCCTAGACTGCCCCAGCTAGGGCAGCCCAGCTCCACCTGTCTTGGGGCAGCCTATGTTGCCTTAGGCTGCCCCATGTCTTCTCCAGCATAACTGGGTTGCCCCCATCATGGACATGGGTCACCCCAGTGATAAATAGGGCAGCCCAAGTGCACTTCTCGACTGCAGCCTTAATCAGTTGTACTTCTGTTATCATCAAAGTAATGACAGTTGAGTAAAGAAGGAAAGTACCATAACTCAGACTGTTTGTCAGCATGCTCATTTTCACACAATATTAGTGTGAAAGAATTTTAGAAACGGCCTTCTGATGATGAAGATACACATTAACAATAGTGCTCAATTTGATCTACCGAGGATTGAAGCTGCAATCCTATGCACACTTTCCTGGGAGTAAGTCACATTAAACACAATGGAATTAACTTCAGAGTAGACATGCATTGGATTGTGACCTAAATTCCAAACATTTTATCAAAATATCTTACGGCAATTAATGGCAATTTCATTTCTCGCTCTTCAGCTAATCTGTGTGAAATTTTTGGGACATTGTAAATTCAACTATGAGTCTATGATCTACTTAATCATTATCCTAGATCAAGTCCTCTAAATGTAAAGTAAATATATTTTACTGAGGTTTATAAAATAGCTTAGTCCAGACAAATGTCAGGAAATTAGAACAGAATATTCCTTTGCCACATGGAATAAAAAGTCACAGTGGACAATAGCTAATGATGATTTGATAACTACAGTAGCCAGAAGCTTTAATTAGAAAATGTCAGACAAGTCATTGGATCTTCCAATGAATCCTTCTGCATATTCTTCTGAGACTTTTTAACCTAACAAATATAGGATGAGATTTAGAGGGGTTATTTTAAAGGAGGTTTTCATGGTTATCCTGACAAAGAGAATACCCCAGCCTGCTCACTTAGTTAAATGCATAATCTTTTGCATTACAAATCATGAAATTAACAGCTTTTGCTTGCTTTCTTTTTATTCTTTTTCAAACTATAACCGGTAGCAGCTTTGGCAGGATAATAAAAACTTTTAGATAATTATTAACTGAACACCCATTTCATTCCATTTTTTTAAAACCTCAGATGAAAGAATATAGTGAAGCAGCAAAATATTTCAGAGTGATTTGAGAGAAAAAAGTACTTTGGATGGAATTAAGACTCCAAAGGACATTTTTGAAGACCATCGGGAGGATTATACAACACAACCAAGGTCAGAAAGGAGATCCTGACAATGAGCTATGAGAATATCCCTGTCTCAATAGATAGGAATAAAATTCATGCATAGTTCAGAACAAAAGCATTTTAAATGTAGATTGCCAATGTGAAGATTGCCAGGAATTGAGGAGAAATTTTTCAGGTAGGTTCTTAAGAGCCCAATTCTAACCAAACTTTCAGCAGCAAGATTATAATGTTTGCTCCATTGCGCACCCTTTTTGGGAAGAAGTATCAAGAACAGGCTTGCTTGACATCAACCAGAAGGTCAACCAGATGCAACCAGCACCTTCAGAGGAGCATGTGCCGGCCAGTGTCAGGGTGCATTTCTCTGAAGGAGGGGCAACCAGCCCCTCCTTCAGTGGAGGGCGTACCAACCAGCATCAGCATGCCAACCAGCACTCCTCAGTTGCACCCTCAATTTTTCTTTTAAACTGGACACTACTGGTGAGTACAGAACACCACCACTTTTACTGCACTAAAGGCACTGACAGGTGAATACTAGTTCATGCTAATATTTACATTAAAATGGGCATTATGAAGAAAGATCAAGAAAGGTTCTTCCACCACACCTTTTCTCTAGCTTGCCTTTTCAATGGGTAACCTTTTCAGGGTAAAAAAAATTCATCAAGAAAAATAGTCTAACCTTTTGCAGGTCCCTAGCCACTGCGCTTTAAACAAAACTAAGATATTTTCTAAGGTTCATAGACTAAGAAATAGGAGGGAGCACTACCACTATGGAGAAAGACAGAGGTGGACAAGCAGGGTCACTTTAGGAATACTGGGACCATTAACAATAGTTTGGGAAAGAGAATTTCAGCAGGCACAGCTTGTCATCTATGAGATGAGAAGGAACACCTGATGAAATTTCCTCATCAATACTATTGATAAAGGGGTCCACAATCCTTAAAATGGCTCATCCTGCCTGGAGTAATAGATGCACTTTTCTCATAATATCTGATCAATATTCAGTGTCTGCTGAAAAAAAACAATTATGATAACAATCATCACCATTTAAAATTCTTACCAGAAGTCCTAATTTTATATCTCCAGCAAACATATAATTAACATAAAAAATACAACCATCTGGCATACGGAACAGATGATTCTGTCCTCTGATCTGCTCATGTCTGTGCACCGAGACAAGAACCATCTTTGGTATGATGCAGAACTTGACCTTGCTTTCAAGATGAAACTTTCTCTGCTTCCAAATGTCTGGACAGCTGCAGAGGTCTGTGAAGTGCCTCTGCTAAAAGAAGTGCTGTTGATTTGACTGAACAGCTAAATAATTTGAACCTCCATAACAGATATTTATACTGGAAAACGATGCCTGCCATTTTTAACCGATGATGTACAGGTAATTTGCGTTGAGGCCATTCCATTGTAATGATTAATCTGGGCTTCTCCAGAGTATGTGTCATTTGAAGGTGAGTTGGTATCTTGAGTAAATGTATAAACCAGAGATCCATTCAAATTAGATGACAATTCCAGGGTGACCATATGGAACGGAGGACAAAGTGCCTTTACTTTTTGGATAGAAGAGGGAATTTAGGCAGGTGCTGCTTTTTAAACCTTTCAATGTTGAGCTAAACCCGCCTAAATTCCCTCTTAATCCCAGATAGTCTGTGGATGCACCCCTAACCAGTTTAGCCCAGCATAACTCACCTGGCATATCTTCCTGGTGTGGTGTGGTGTGGAGAGTTTGGCATATGCCCCACTACTCCCCCAAGTAGTGGGGCAGACTTTTGTAACTCCCCTATGTCAGCAAAGGACTTCTGCCAGGGCTCCTGCCAGCCTAACTGGAGGGTTAGGATTGCAGCTTGAATTTCTGTAATATTCTAAGTGTGTTTTATGTAATATCAAATGTTGGAATCACTTGGAATCTTAATTGTGTAATAAATACAATATAAGGTCACATTTATTTTTCTGTAACACACAGTACAATCCTATTTGTATCTACTCAGAAGTAAGTTCAAAGGGGCTTACTCACAGGAAAATGCTCTTAGGATTGCAGCCATAATCACTGTAGAAAATGGTGGCATTAAAACTTACAAATACTCTAAGGTGATTTCACAGTATAATTTTGAAAAGCAGAATTACTAGCAGATACAGAGAGCAGTACTTCTATAACTGCATTAATTGGGTGTTCTTTGTTGCTGACTGGAGTACCAGATGATTAACAGATTATAATGTTAAAAATTATAATGTATTCACTTTATAATGATCCACTACCACACTGTGCTGACTCTTCAGAACTCCAATTTCCAGCCGTACAGAGGAGCAGCTACATGGATGATGAATCTTTATGACCTTGTCGAAGGTTGTCAGATGTTACAAATTTCTGTAGGGGCTTACCCTGGAACATCAAAGAGAAGGAATGAACACCAGTTAGTCTGACTTCATTAAAATATTGTTAAATGATTTACTGATGAATCTTTTTGCTCACACAGGCAAATTCTTCTTGCAGTGAAGTTTTGATGCCTTTTAGTGTTTGTGGCAGGCTGCATTTGACTTACACAATATGTCATATTCAGAAGGAATCTAGAATGGTGAAAACAGCAGGAACCTGTTCCTGACATTCATGATCAGACCAGATCATAATTTTGATCATTTAATACTTAATGGACGATCTACACATTGGGAGTCCTTCACCCCATAAAATAGGATCTTTTGATGAAATAAGAATCCACTCCTGTCCCTGTGTAGGCTACAGCTACATTATTTTTTAGGAGGTGAAAAACACAATTATGTTCACTTCCAGTATTTCAACACAACTAGTGATCCAACAACCTGAATACAACTCATCTGAGAACCTTTTTTATACTGCAAAGGACATTTGAACAAATTTGGGATATTTTGGAGATGGTGTATTAAAAAATGACATCGTATTTACCCAACGTTTTTGCTATGACATGGCCACCTTATATTTTGATTCAAGCAGCTGCCTTGTCATGAAGCCAACACCATGGCTTCCTCATGAGCTTCCTGCTTGAATCTGCACGCCAGTTATACCATACCCCCCAAACTACAGCAAATCTGGCAAAAAAAGATTCCATCTTTTTGGATTTAGCTCCCCAAATATACCCAAGTATAGGTCTAACTTCAAAAAAAAGCACAATTAGTGTAGGCCTGTATATGCTTCTGCATAACGTGGGCTACCTCAGTATATAAAAACAGCAACCTTTTGTTGGAGAGGTTCTGCTTCATTTTCAAAAGGATAAGCATTCAGCTCCTATTTTTACTATTAGCAGGAATGATACTCAACTTCTCTGGAATTTTGCTCTTAGAAATGGAACCACAGAAATGGAACTTAATTCTTCATCTCAGTAATTTTTATTTGTCTGTGGTCTAATGGACTTCTTTTTAATGTTGTCATGGAGAAAGGCTATTTATTAGAAAAGGTATGAAAAAGTCCAGTGTTGAAGGCCACATAATCCTGACGGATGATAACAGATTAAAAACCTCACTTCTGTGTCACCTACTCAGGACTATCGTTAAAACAAATATTGGTAGCTCTGTCTTGAAATGCATAGATGTTGACGAATATGGTAAGGATATGGCTATTTTTTCCCCTGTAAAATAAACAATCAACACAACCTGGTTAATAAAGAAGCCGTTTATTAATGTTGTAGAACATACAGGAAATATCAAGGATATAAAGAGCTGTATTGTGTTGAATAAGGCCATTTGTCTTTCTCATTGTGCAAAACTAACAAATTTGGGCCAGTGCAACTTACCTGTAGCTCCATTTCACTGTGGCATGGGGAAACCAGAGCACATCCATTCACCAGCCTAATTCACCTGGGCACAGAAGTGACCAATGGCACTTTTATGGCATCCTAAGGAGAGTACAAGAGACTTGTTCCAGCCTAACCAGAACAGGCATGGGTTTCCATGGAGTGACTGAAGTCCTTCTCAGTCTTCTAGCCCAAGGTTCTTTTAGCATGATATGGTAGATGAGTGAAGAAAGTGGAGAAAAATATTTGGAGTGAGGAAAGTGGAGAAAAATATTTGTTGTTGCTGTTATACTTCAGTACAGCTTAGGATGCCAGACTGGTTCAATGTGGCAATCTGGGAACGAGTAAAGTTCCCAGTAGCCAGACATACCAGTATTTACTTGAATCTAATGCACCATCAAATCTAATGCGCACCGTCAAATCAATATTTAGAAACATGAAGAAACATCTCAGCGTTCTTGGCCTTGCACACATTTCAACAAGCTCAGTTCCAGAAAACAACATTGCTTGTTAGATTTGATGGTGCGCTTTAGTTTTGATGGTGCATTAGATTTGAGTAAATACTGGTATGTCTGATTACTGGGATCTTTGCTATGTAGTTTACGGACAATATCAAATAATTAAATAGTTCCCTGTCCCCAAAAGGGAACACAATCTGAAAAGATGCAGAATACCAATAAATGGCCACTAGAAAAGACACTCTGCTGGGTTGAAGTGGGACAGTTATTCTTTCCCACACATATATAAAATGAGTACTATATATAAATAACAAGTATTTAAATGTTCACAATTTTTAAAATACCTTCAAACTTTTAAAAATACCTTAAAAATTGGGGCATGGGCACGTGCATTTGCAAGGTGGACAAAGTGGAACATTTCTGCCACCCAGATACATTTGGAAACCACTGTAGTTTACAGACTGCAATCCTAAGCATGTTTACTCAGAAGTAAGTCCCATTGTATTCAATAGTACTTACTCCCAGGAAAGTGTGGTTAGGATTACAGCAAGAGTGATTCTTTCCTGTGTGGGTGTAAATGACCAACCGGATTTATTGTCCAGCAATTATAATTTATGCAAATTAGGCTATTTTTAGATGGTCATCTAAGGGTAAAGAAGCCTGGAACATGCTGCATCTGAACGAAAATGGATGTGTAAGCTCCTTAATGTATTCCCTCCTGTTTTTTTCAGATCTAAATTGCCCAGTTGCAGCAGTTTGTTAGGATGATTTTGAACTGGAAAGGGATCAGAGGGGAAACGAAGAAATATCTTTAATTATCTGCTGCTTTGCTGCCCAGATAGTCTCATTGTCTTGGGTTAAAAAAATATCAAAGCACAAAAATGAATCATGGAACTACAGAAATATTTAATTTCAGAGCCTTAAGAAGGTCTATATTTTTTATGGTCTCTGCATTCTGAGGGACAAAAGAAAACTCCAGTCAGTATTTTCTGATGCAAATGGGCAGATAATTCCACAGGTAGTGGTCTGGTTGTCCGCCTTCCTTTAAACTTTCCCAAAATGTGGAAGAATGCTCAGTTATGTCCTCAGAAGAGGAGTTTTAAAAAAATATTCACCCCCTGCAAATCTTTCCTTTTCCAGTCACTTGCAGCCTGGTTCATGAAATCCTTAGTTCTGCTAAGAAATGTAGCCTTCCCACAGCTTTTCCTTGTTACTATTAGGGATATTTGAGCAATTATTAGGGCTATATGAGCAATGGAGTATTCCATTGCCCTAATGGGATCCCTGTTATGTTGCATGGTGCTCCCTGAGGCTTCCCATACACAAGATTTCCTCTTCAGTAACCTTTCAAAAATTCAATAACAAATGGTCTTATTCTAGATCATACTGGCACCTGACCTTTGTAAAAGTGGACACTAGTGAAAATAATACAAGTCATGAGTGAAAAGAAATACTACCTCCTGTTGCCCAAAACACTCTCCTCGATTAAGGCAGCAGGGGAATTCATGGCCTATAAAGTTCAAAAAATAATTTCTGAGGCCGACGTCATTTGGATAATCCCTTGAACATTCCTCTTGCCTCTTTCCTTTCACCTGACTAACTAAATGGCCCATTCCTGCTCTAAAAGCTTCAGTGTGCTTTTTAATATGAGCAAGGTCAGGCACACATGTTAAATTCCAAGCAGATGACGGGGAAGATTTGTGATGGGTTTGTAGCAACGAGCGACCTTCCTGCTCCTCAAAAGCCACCCTTTGCATTTAATAGCAACATGAGAGCCATCACAGCATGGAAGGTCAATGCTCACATATCCATGTGATCAACTGTTGTGCAGATTGATATTAAAGCCACAGTATTTAAAGCCCTGATAAGGAAGAGATGGACTAAGAGTACAATCCTAACCATGTCTATTCAAATGTAAACACCATTGTGTTCAATGAGTCATACTCCCAGAAATTGTTTTAAGGATTGCAGCCTTAGTAGTTGTTCCTGTGGCTGCGCCTGTACCTGCCAGCCCAGATGGATCTAATACATTCTGTGTTAGTGACTTTGTATGATGCAGACATGGATGAGTTTGGCATCCAAACAACATGAATGAGCCCTTTTGATTTCCAAGCAGCTGCTTACTCAGATCTTGAGGGCAGAGGGGAAGGATAGGCTGAATGTTCAGGCTGTTTTTAACTTTGTACAGGCTGACTAATATCTTCCTAATTTCCCTAGTGGATAATAGTGATAATCCTAATCACTAGTGGATAATAAATCCCCAAAGAAGAATAGGTAAAACATTTACATTGTGCCTCTCTCTCTCTCTCTCTCTCTCTCTCTCTCTCACTCTCGCTCTCGCTCTCGTGTGTGTGTGTGTGTGTGAGAGAGAGAGAGAGAGAGAGAGAGAGAGAGAGAGAGAGAGAGAGAGAGAACCCTCTTAAATAGAGCAGAAACCTAGAGAAGATTCAGTGCCAGCTGAATGGTAAGGTAGGCTGACACCACTGGCAGAAAAGCCAAGTGAACACAGCATGGTGCATGGACTTCTCTAAGAACATATAGGTGGTGAAGAGCAGAGGAAGTGGAGGATCCGCTCTTCTCCTCCCCTCCTCATGCTTTTTGAAAGATCAAGGGCAGCAAGAGGAATAAGGAGGTTGCCACCATGGCATCTCAGATTGTGACCATAGTTAGCGTATGGTCTGCTGCTCTGGCATCCTAGAGTAGGGCTGGCCCTTCAGTGAGGCAAACTGAAGTTGTCTCTGTAGGCAGCAGGTTGTTAGTTGGCAAGTAGGTTGGTAGGTTGTTAGAGGATGTTCATCTCTATCTACCTACTTGCCTTTACGATCCCCCTTCTCTTTCTATTTCCTTGGGGAAGGAAGAAGGAGACAGAGAAGAAGAAGAAATTTGGAGGCAAAAAAAAAAGTGCTTAGCTAGAACATTAGAGAGTGGAACAAGCAGAGGCGAGCACATCATCGAGTAAGGGGGGCAACATTTGGCATGCTACATCAGGTTTTAAAAGTCCTTGGGTGGCCCTGTTATGAACTGTAATATGGGAATAAAAGCCAACTTACATGTTCAAGGCAGCATGCAAGGCTTCAAGCTTGTACCCCAGCTTGACCTGTAATCAAGAGGCCCAGGAGCAACTGAAGCCTCTCAAATGCTATTTATTAGGACAATTCACATACAGAAACATATTTTCTGTAAAGTTTATCAAGCTCAGGAGGTTAATGCTGACAAAATGATTTATGGGGTTGTTATAGATTTGTTCCCTTCTCTTTTCATACTGCATTCAATATTAAATGGATCACCGCTTTGTTGAAAGGATAATATAACTTTGTAGATGGAACCGTGTAAATTGTATGGGTTTCTTCTTTGAGGTTAGATATTCCTATTTTATCTCAGGTAAAGTGACAATTGGCTGCTGTTTTCCATTATTCGAAGTATAGACACTTGGAGACAAATGAGAAAAGGAGAGGAACTATAATCATTTAAATAATTGGATTCATTGTTCCTTAAAGAAACAATAAAGTAACTCTTGCTTTGAATTTTTGAGGGCACATTTTCAGAGGAACAAACCCCCCAAATATTCCTTGAGATACCTCCTCATAAGCCTACTGGGAAACTGGACCTGCCTTTAGGATGTCCTCAAAGGGTGCAATGGTGATGTAGGGAGGCAAGCACATGTCTGTGTACTGACCTAATTCTCCCACAGGCATGAGCCAGAAGTGTCTTATGGCACCTTTGTGATAACCCCAGGTCAGAACAGGATTTATGCTGGGGCTTAGGCTAGTCTAATGGGAGGTTAGGATTGCAGTCTTACAGGCTTCCAGAAAGCATATCTGGTTTTTTTCCGCAAATAATCCAAAGTACCTGTCAGAGAACCCTTAAGACAGTGGTCCTCAACCTTTTGAGGATCATGACTTGGGACTATGTGAAAAAAATTTCCCATGGTCCAGCTGGGCCATGTGTGCACAGTTTGCTCCAAGACTGGGGCTGGGCACAGCAGGGCTCCTGCCTCCGATCCAGGGTCTGGTCCCAGCACAGCCCAGTCATCAAGGCGCTGTGGATCAGCACTGGGCTGCGAAATGGAGGTTGAGGACCCCTGTTCTAAGAGACCTTCTGAGGCCCGCAGGGATGCAATGACTTTTTGAATATCCCCTTAATATACAGTAATTAGTCTCTCGAAGTGATTTATAGAGTTTCTCTTAAGGGCCAAACTCAAAAGACTTCTAGGAGTTTTCCATAATGCAGCCAATTGCAACCAACTTTCCACTGCTCTCACATTCATATTGCAAGCCCAAGATAAGGGAACAGATGATTCTTGACCTTGCAAAGGCCACTGTGACTCCCTCCCTTCAAGAATGTAGTGTGTGCCCTGTTGGTACAGCTGCAACAGTGCTGGAAAGTTGGCTAGGATTGGGATATTAGTATTCATCTTAATAACGTTATAGACCATTTCCCTGAAGCTATAATCTTGATAGCTTTATGGCCTTGTTTTCCTGAAAACAAACAATGTCATTTACTGTAATATATTTCATTTTCTTTTGGTCGCGGAACACACTAGCAACTTCTCCAGCATTGAAAGCCATTTTACTTTGACATATTAACAACACGGCCAATCATATAAAGGATGTAATTCTCTCGTTTACTTACCCTTTTGTCCTATGCTTTTTAAAGCTTTTGTCCAAATGTTCCTTTCCTGCCTGGTGGTAAGAGAAGATACTGTACTCTACTAAGGAGCTGGCCTCATTATGTTGCAAAGTCTGGTCTAACCACGGTAGCCCTGAAGAAGACATGCTGGAGGCAACAGACTGACGATCGAAAAGCAATTAGCATTGTGGCTTGTGATAATTACCCACAGTATGGGATGCTTCTCGAAGATGTAGTTTCCACTGTGCCTAATAATAGGATGCTTTAAACATTTCTGAATTTTTTTCTCACAGGCACACCACAGTTCTCATTTCACATGTCAATTTATTGCTCATCAAGGAAAATAAACATTCCTCATTCATTTCCCTTCCCAAGAAAAAGAAGTTTCCAAAAAAAAAAAAAAACAAACCCAAAAAGGCAAAACACTGCTCTTCTGACGACTTCTTGTGTCACCTAAAAGTCACCTTGAATCATGTTTTAATCAGCCGGAACACAGCAACATCTCATTTATTTGTGCACTTTCCTTGCTTGGCAATATCCTGATTGCCGAGACAGAGCAATCCAAATTGAGTGCTGATTAAAATGGAATGAGGATGCAGATCCTTTACAGGCACACCTTGCCCTGTACTGCAAAAGGTCATGGCAACACAAATTCTAATTGCAGCAAAAGCTTTTAAAAATTAAAAAGGATATTTTATTATAATTTTTTTCAAAAAAAAAATCATATTTAAAATAAATCCAAAAAGACCCTCATAACACAGTAATGAACAAAGAGTGGGTTATTATTGGGTTCTCTTTATTATATTCTTAATGGGAAGTATCTACAGTCTTAAATAAACTAGCCTATACTGTCTTAAAAAAACCAAACTTTTTCAGCCATCAGATCCCTTGACCTACTAGGCCATTGGCTGTGGCTTTTGTAGAGTTGTTATGACAAGCTCCTGTACTTTAAAAGTTACAATGGCTGCCTCTTTTGTTTGCCTGATCCTTCCTTCAGGCTTCTGAAGCTAGAGATTACCAGTGCTTTGTTGCCTGAATTTCTTTCTGCTATCTCTAGGTCAAAGTGGTTTTCTTACATGCTGACCTGTTGGCCAATAAGAAGTACTGTGGTTGAAGTATCTGATTAGTATCAAGTAATTTCACATTCTGACCTTTCCTTGGACATGAAACTGCCTGGGTACTTTGAGCCTATGAGCATAATCCTAACCATGATTACCCAAAAGTAAGCCCCATTGTGTTCAATGGGTCTTACTCCCAGGAAAGTGTTTTCCACACTTTCCTGGAAGTAAATACTATTGGACACAATGGGACTTCTGAGTAGATATGCTTAAGATTGCCCTGAATATTTCTCTCACAGACAATTTATCCAATTTTCCAGCACCGGCATAGCCACAATGCAGTCCCAAAGCAGGGTGACCATACAAAGTGGAGGCTAGAGTTTCTCTACCTTTAAGCATTGTGTCGAAAAGGGAATTTTGGCAGGTGCTGCTTTATAAACCATGCATTGAGCTAAACCTGCCTAAATTCCCTCTTCTAGGCAACAGTTAAAGGTACGGGTATTCTATTCTCCATTGTATATGGTCACCCTGCCCCATATTCAAACGTTCCCAGACATGGCAGGGTGCAGCATGCACTTCCACACGGGATAGAATTGGGGACTAACTGACTTCATGGAGTTGTTATGAAAACTGGTTTCCAAGAACTTGATCACTTGGAAAATGCTTCTTGTGTTCTATTGAACTTCTTCACTTATCTTTCAGATGGTGTGTCCTGTAACACCACAGGAGGGTGTACTGGATGCTGCACTGGGTGAAGAAAGATGGGAAACACTGAGTAGGCCCCAAACCTCTCCAACTTTTCAGAGCTGATGGCAGCCATAAGCTTCTCAGTGAAAAAAATGTTTGTTCGGTAATATAATATTTAAATATTTTATTATATGGACATTTTGAGGATCAGTGGCTTCTCCAGGTGCTGTGGTTCTTCAAGTGGAATAGGAGGAGGCCTTCCAAGTTCCAGGTTCTCAGGTGGAAGAGAACCTTCCAATCACTTCCAGGTTCTCCAGGTGGAAGAAGAGGAGGCCTTCTCCTTCTCTTATCTGGTGAAGACAAAGAAATGGAGGAATTGGAGGCTTCTTGATATGTCTTCTTTACCTCTTCTTCCTCCTTTGGCTGTTGAAAAATCATCACAGCAACTGCTGTTCTGACTCAGGAACAGTGGGTTATTATTGGGTTCATTTGGTACTGACTGCCCCTCACCACCCCCTTTGCTACACCATTGATGAGGATGATATTAATACTAATAACACCGTCCATTATGCTAACTTGCATCACAAACTTCTTCCAAACTTGCATCACAAAATTCTGTGAGGCCACACTTGATAGCAGTTTAAAGCTGCCTGAACCCATGTCCCCTATCGTGGCCCCCATTAAGAATTATATGAACAGATTTTACAGCATGTACCTTCATTGCTGAGCAAATATGAAAAGTCATATCCGTAGACATACTGAGTTGTAACAAATCATTCTTTCTGGTATTTTATTAAAGGTAACTTTTTGACCCCTTAGCAACTATACTGGCAAAACCTCTATGGCTTGTAAAGAAATGTAACCAGAGGAAGAGGACGTGGGTCTCATTTTTCAGGCACTGCAGCAACTGCATTATGAAACCTCGAGCTTTTCTGCTTTATGATAACCAAGGCACAGATATTTCTTCACACATCCCTTCATAAACCCTAATTGTGGAATCATTTCCTTTAATATGTCTTAAATCACTCACAACCTTGGGCCGACGGAGAAGATTTGCAATTATATTACCTGTGAATAGATTTTGCTTTAATATTAATAGCATGGTTCAACACTGCCTCCCCCCCCCCCCCCCACCCACACTCTCTGTTATCTCCAAGTACATTCAGTTGTGCTTATTAAAATAGAGCCTTGGGTTTTAATTCTGTTTCTTTTTTCTTTCTCTTTTCTTGGTGGCCTTTTTCACAGTACTTCATAAACCAAGATAAGAGGATGGAGATCTTGTCTCTGCATAAGTCAGGCATCATTTCCCGTTTTTGGGTACATTTTTTCTTTTCATTTACCATAACCTGGATAATGTTTCAAATATGGAAAGTCAACTGGTATTTCAAAAACCACCCTTGAAGGAGGATGCTGAACTTGTCTTATATATTTTACATCCCAGCCAGAGGAAATGTTTTGAGTTTCCATCTTGTAAGGGGCTTCTTTTGCTTTTTCTCAAGTTTCAGGTAGGCATAGATATTATTGTGAATCAATATGTGATCCGAGTGTACTTTGTCTGATGAAGCTTCTTATCAGCATCTAAATAAATGGTCATCTGTCTATCAGCTGGAAACTAAAAATGCTTTGCCATTTGATAAACCCTGCTGTGATTAAATGAATCTCTTGGAAAAGAAAAACTTCCTTTCCATCTGTTTGTAGCTCATGAAATAAATATGAAAAATCAGGGACAGGAAAATAAGGTTTAAGTAGTATAGGACAAGTTAAGTATAAGTTAAGTATAGGACAAAAACATGTTGTACCCCTTTTCACCCCCTGAAGGGTTAAATTTCTCAACTTCAGATCTTGGGTTTTGATGTCACAGAAAGAACACCCTCACCCCCCAAAAAATATATATATTGGCATCCTTCAGTCTCGAAAGACTATGGTATCATGCTCTGATTGGAGGTCCTGAAACAACATCTAGTGTGACTAAAGAGGCCAATGTGAGAGTGTCCATCCCTTCCACACTGAGGACAAATAAATTCCATCCCCTGCCCAGGCCCCAGGTTTCACTGCTTTCGGGTCTGTCTCTTTGCTTCAGCCTGCCGAACAAGTGTCTCTTCCAGTTGGAGAAGGCCATGCTGGATCTTTTGCCTCCACGCTGAACGGTCAGAGGTCAAGGTTTCCCAGCTGTTGATGTCCATTCCCAAGGCCTTTAGATCCCTCTTGCAGATGTCCTTGTATCGCAGCTGTGGTCTCCTTCTTGGGCGCTTTCCCTGCACTAATTCTCCATATAAGAGATCTTTTGGAATCCGACCATCAGCCATTCTCACGACATGCCCAAGCCAGCGTAGACGCCGCTGTTTCAGAAGTGTGAACATGCTAGAGATTCCAGCACGTTCCAATACTGTGTCATTTGAGACTTTGTCATGCCAGGTGATTCCAAGAATACGTCGGAGACAGCGCATATGGAAGGTGTTCAGCTTCCTCTCCTGCCATGCATAAAGGGTCCAAGACTCGCTGCAGTACAAGAGTGTGCTCAGGACGCAAGCTCTATAGACCTGGATCTTTGTATGTTCCGTCAGCTTCTTATTAAGCCATACTCTCTTTGTAAGCCTGTAGAATGTAGTAGCCGCTTTACCAATGTGTTTATTCAGCTCAGAGTCTAAGGAGAGAGTGTCAGAGATAGTTGAGCCAAGGTACACAAAGTCATGGACAACCTCCAGTTCATGTTCAGAGATTGTGATACAGGGAGGTGGATCCACACCCTGACCCACGACTTGTGTTTTCTTCAGGCTGATTGTTAGTCCAAAAAAATAAAAATAAAAAAATTCATGCTTTTAGGGCCAGGAATTGGGGCAGAGCATCCCTCAGTCAGGGATTCCTAATGTAAAGTATAGGGAGGAAAATGTGTTGCGCCCCATTTTATCTCCTTCTGGTTGGAATGTCCAAAAACCAGTTCTTAGTGGGTGCTTCCGTCACAGAAAGAACACCCTCCCCACATTTCATGCTTCTAGACCCAGTGATTTTGTCTGGGCGTTGATGAGTGAGTGAGTAAGTGAGTGAGTGAGTCAGTCAGTCAGTCTTCAATTTTACATATATACATATGGCACAAATCCCAGCACAAGTCCTGTGTTGGCCTGGGAGTGTTGCAAGAATGCTGTACGGCAGTGATTTTCAACCTGTGTGCCGTGGCACATTGGTGTACCATGAATAGTCCTCAGGTGTGCTACAAGAATTTGGGGAGAGTCATTAATTAATAAGAAAATTGGGGGATTTGAACCCCCTAGTGTGCCTTGTCAATGGTAAAAACATGGTGTATCATGACATGATGTGTCAATGGTAAAAACATGATGGTGTGCCTTGACAATTTCAGTGCCTTGATAGTGTTCCATGAGATGAAAAAGTTCGAAATTCACTGCTGTAAGGCACTTCTGTGCCACTCAGGTGTAGGGTTTTTAGGCCAGTGCATAGACGTGCAGGCCTCCCAACACCGCCATGAGAATGGGTGAGTTGTGCTGGCCAAAATTGGTTAGGAATTGTCCTATGTCTCTCTAATGTGATAGCTTGGGGTGGCTGAGTGTATGGGAGCCAAAAGAATATCTCATTGGAAATCAGACTGCATCTAAAAGAGTGTGTATAGTTACATGGGAAGATCAATGCAGGAATAGAACTGGTTGTAGTCTGAATTTGGAACTCTGTGCCTAGCTTAGGGGGGGAGCAATGTTGAAGGACAGATGGAAAGCGCGGAGTAATATACAAACTGAGTCACATGTATGTAATCTTTATGAAAGTGTTTTTCCCCTTAATATTTTTTAACATGTTAAAGCTCTGAAAATTTCTAAGTAATGATCTATACTTGGATAACTCTCTCCTGTCTGCATATCATTCCATTTGTGCTACAATCTAATTAGACTGAAACCTCTCAGGTTTGCTAAGACAAAGAGTGATAATGATATATTCATAAATTCACTAGAAATGAAAAAGTCTTTCTTTCGGTCAAGACGTTTTCTGATATCAAGACCATGACATGGATGGGGGGAGGGGGAATAACCTGCCAATATTAACTATAACACCAAACCTGAAAATCTATGTCTAGCATAGCTTTGATTTTTTTTATTGCTTTGGATTTCAAAGATCTAGCTTGCTCTTTATGAGAATTTAAAAATAATCCAGCCAAGCAAAACCTCTCAAATGTCATTTATCTCTATCAAAGGATTTTATGTTATAAAATGCTAATCATAAGTAAAAGAAAAAAAATGTTCAAATATCTGTTTTATTCCAGGAATCAATGAAATGTCCCAATTTGCATTGGCTTCTTATGACTGGTAATTATTCTGTGGTGCTGACAGTTGCAATGTCACCTAAATGACAGGGAGTATTTTACTATACATTTATGTTTCAGTGTGAAAATTCTCACTTACTATGCATGTCTTTAGAGTTACTTCAGATGAAATTAAGAACCTTGGGTACACTGACAGGATTGCTTTAAACTAGTCTATTGAAGCTATTGCAAAAAAAAAAATTCCAATATGGAAATACGGTTAATCATTTCCCTTAAATTGACAATTCAGAGCTAAGGTCAATACTATTTCCTATTTATATAGAAACATATGGTACTTGTTATTTTAAGTAATGAAACTGTGCAATGAGAGATAGGCGGAAACGTAGCAAAAACTTTAAATTGATTTGCTTCCCTACCATAAAAATGCTGTTTAACGGCTATTATTTAACTGGGAAGGAGGGAAAGGTTTGTATCTTCCAGAAACTGTTGGGTTCTGCATCACACACACTACTGCATGTGAAGGTATTAGAGGATGCCTAGGATCTGACTTACAGGGAGGAACTTCCCAAATTCAGAACTTGTCATTTCTGACAAGAAGAGAATGTGATGAGGGGGAGGTAAGCAGTGATGGGCTTCAAAGAAATTAAGAACCGGTTCTCTGCCCATCTGGCAGCCACTTTTAAATGGCTATTTTAAAACTTTATATGTCCTATCTCTTGTTAAGAACCGGTTCTATAGAGTAGGTGCGAACCTGCTGGAGCCCATCACTGGAGGTAAGGCAAACTGGTGCATTTTCACTCCCCTTCCCTCTTTGTTTAATGGAGGAGATAACATGAAGATGGCTTCCATGAAAGGTAAAGCCAGATCCTTCTGGCAGTGTAAACACAAGTTATTTAATGGAAATCAGTTGTTCTTAATGAAATTCTTGCTCATTGCTGTGAACTCTTTGACCAGATCTACCATGCAAGCATGCTTTTGTTTGGAGAGGATCATCTCAATCTGACAGCCCAGTCCTATGGGTTGTGGAATGCCATGTATGGGTTGTAGAATGCATGCTTCAGCAGAGCTGAGTAACACTATTGGGAAGGTTTGAACCATCTTTAATGCCTGGCAATTTATGACACTGTAGGCAC
Source organism: Cryptoblepharus egeriae (assembly GCA_030015325.1). NCBI lineage: Eukaryota > Metazoa > Chordata > Lepidosauria > Squamata > Scincidae > Cryptoblepharus > Cryptoblepharus egeriae. The sequence continues at coordinate 76,392,329 of JAREYC010000003.1, read as the reverse complement.
AATCCAGAGTAAGTGCAATGAGGAGAGCTGTCGCTGGGCTGCCCCAACCATTCTGTATCCAGAAGAGTCATGCTGCATCCAGAGAAGCAGGAACCTAGGGCTGCCTGTAGCTGCTCCAGAGCAGTGACCAGCACAAGGCTGCTCCTCCAGGCATGCTCAGTAGACACCCAGTAAGTAGCACCTGGGCTGGAGTTGGTCAGGAGCTGACCCTCCTTCACATCACCCTGAACCCTCCTGCTCACATGGGAAACCAGCTCCCAAACTGTCAGGGAGGGGAGGTGGCTCCTCAGCATAATGGACAGGGCAAGGCTGATAGGGGTGGAAATGGAAACAAGCTGCCCCCTGCCCCCAAGCATGCAAGGTGGCCCAGGAAAAGCCCAGACACCAGCAGAGACAAGATTGCAAAGATAGATATATGTGTATTGTCAGTAAAACAGTATACTATATATAGACAAGTGTCCTGTACTCTTTGGCCACACAACAGCAGTCAGGAGAGAACCCCAGAATTAAAGGGACAGCAAAGCAGACCCAGGAGCATTCCTATCCCAGCAAATATGCAAGCCCCTTCCCTGGTGGGTTGTATGAGAGTGCAAAAGGTGCTTCCCCTCATGCAGCCCCCCTTACCTGGTTGAAGTACCTGTGGAGAAAGACAAACAACTTGTACAGACATACAACTGGTATTGCTAATATCATCAGTGCATCATTGCCTGTTGAGGTATTTGTGAATGCAAATAGTGAATGCATATTTGTGAATGCAAATAGCTATCCCCCCAACCCGCCTTAACTGGTTGGAGTACCTGTGGGGGGGGGGGGGAGAGAAAGAGAAAGGTTGCCAAGTCCACACTCAGTCATTATTCCCATATCACACATCATCATATGCCACTCATGTGTAAAGCGCAAGTGCCTTTGTATCTGTGCCTGGTGAGGAATGTTTGTGCATGGGGAGAGTGCTTCCTGAGAGCAAATGCCCAGTGAGAGAGCAGAGTGGCATAGCCCTGTGGCCATGCACCCTGTTCACTGAATGGGAAGGGTGGGTCCAGGGGCTGGGCTTTTTATGGGAGGGTAGGTGCAAGGTGATTGGCAGGTCATTGCGGTGCCCTAGCTACTCCATATCTAGAGTTAGCTGGGCAAAGTCTGGCTGGAGAGCTGAGAAATTTTCTAAGTCCCCAGCCATTACTCTGGCTTAAAATTGACCCCTATGGGTCTCCTTGTTCCTATACCCCCTCCTGAGATGGTATAAGTGGGAAGGCATGGGAGAGGGTCTGTGTGCCCTCTGAACTTGCTCTGGATATGGAGTAGCTACATCGGTGAGGACCACGCCTCCTTGTCATGCCCCCTTCTAATCATTAAGCATGCCGCAGTAGTATTGATGGAGTCTTTTGTGTCAGTATGGTGACACAAGCCATTTTTGCATTAATGCTTTGACACAAAGGCTCTACGGCGCTACTGCACCAACTCAACTGCCTCTTGCGTTGATGCAATGGTGCTTGCTTCGACACAAGGGCTACTCTGGATCGGGCTGCCTGTTGTTTTTAAGTATGTTGAGTTTAGTGAGTGAAAAGTCTCCTCTTCCCTTTTCCATCTCCTCTTCCTTTAGAAAGTTTCTAATTAGATGGTTAAAAGGGAGTGAAAGTGCGAACGACCAACTGGCTGGGTAGAGAAAGCATCAAATGCTTACAACAGACCACTAAAGGGAGATAAAATGGATCTATTCAGTTGTTAGAACAATAAAAAGGCCCTCTGAAGGAGGAAAAAAGAAGAGTTTCTTATCAGCATAGTTGAAGCTGAAATGTATAGTATGTTTGCTCAAAGCAAGAAAAGTAACAAGCATACCAGGAGGCTCCAAAAAGAATAACGTAAGTTAGCATGAAAGGGGTGGCAAGAATGGAAAATGGAACATTATTCTGAGCGTCTCATCTTCCCCTTAAAAGGAATCTGAAACAGAATCTGCTAGCACAAACAACCAGGTGATTTGGAGGAACCATCCCAGAAGGCAGGCTCTCTAGAAAGAACTGCCCCACAGGCAGTGGTGGGCAGGCCTGGCCCTAACAACCGGTTCTCCGGAAGTGGGCGGAGCCAGGCAAGGTCAGGGGTGGGGCCTAGGTCAGGGGCGGGGCCAGGGGCGGGGCCAGGGATAATTTTTTTAATTAAAAAAATTAAAAAATATATAAGCATGTGGCTTACCTCTGAGTAGACCTGCATAGGATGGTGCTCTGAGGCTGAGGTCCTCTCCACACTGGCCTGGAAGTAAGTCCCATTGACTTTCATGGGACTTACTTCTGAGTAGACCTGCTTAGCATGGGGCTCTCAGTCCCTGCCACATTTTCCTGGGAGTAAGCCTTTCCTGGAAGTAAGCCGGCGGGGGGAAGGCAAGCTCCAGGCACGTGTAGGAGCGCGCGGGTACCTCTGAGCCCTCCCAGCCAGTGAGGAAGGCGGGCTCCAAAACGCAAGGCAGCGCGCGATTGGCTTTGAGCCTTCCTGGCCAGCAGGGAAGGCGGGCTCCAGCACGCAAGGCAGCGCGCGATTGGTTGGTTGGTTCGAGTGGCCATAAACACGTGAATGACCCCCGAACCGGTTCGGCCGTTATGGCCAGCACCCAGAACAACCGGTACGCGACCGGTGGGCTGATGTTAACAACCGGATCGGCCGATCCGGTCCAAACCGGTATCAGCCCATGCCTGCCCACAGGGCAGAAGAATGGATACTGTGAAACTAAAGTAGAACAATTTCATCATCCTTTTCTCCAGCCTAGGTTGTGTCATCAGAACTGCAACAATGTCTAGACCAGGTAGCATCTATACCAGTGGACTCTGGCCAGCACTAATAGTGTGAGAATGCGTGGAAATGGGGTGGGTATGTAATACAACAAAACGTTCATATTGATATAAATATCATTGCAATATTTGAAATTTGGTTGTGTATTGTTTAACAGAAAAATAATTCCTTATAGCAGTTTGAGGAATCCCATGCCAGATATCGATGCAAAGAAGTTTGAAGGACCATGTCTGAGGGCCAAGCCAGATTAAGAGTACAATCCCAAGAGCACCTTCCTGGAAGTTATTTCCACTGAACTCGATGGAACTTACTTCTGAGTAGAAACAAATAGGATTGCACTGTAAACGGATTGTTTGGCCCATTTAAGGATTGTATGGCTTCATCTGCCAAGTTGAAGTGAACAGAACTACATTTTCTGCCATCCCAGTACATGAGAATATCTGGAGAATTTGTTGCCCTACAATCCAGAATAACTACAGGAAGACGTTAAGAGGCACTTACTCTGGATTGCTCTATGCATTTCCTACAGTGGCACCGTACTATGTCAGTGTAAAAGGTCCTGTAGTTACTTTGGATTGTAGCCTAAGGCTACAATTCAGAGTAACTGCGTGAGCTTGTAAGAGACATTATGTGCACCCGTAGTTACTGCACCACCTAGTGAAAACCTATGGGAAATTCATATTGCAATCCAGAGTAAGTTGTTCTTACACCAGAGCAAGGACTCCCTGTAGTTACTCTGGATTTTGCCCTAAGCCTCTTAGCTTGGCAAGCTGTTTGAAGATGAGATTTCGTAACCTTTGTGTGGTCAGACTTGCTCTTTCTATTGAACAACAATAAAAATAGATTGTAGCTGTTGAGATTTCACTAATATGTATTATAACCTTTTCAGAGCAGTCATTCAACTTGCATGTTTCCAGCTCCCTATAGTCATTTGTGGTGATTGATTCTAAAATCGCTCCATAAGGTTCAAGTGATATTATTCTGAACTGCATACTCTTAACATTCTGACAGAATACTATTAACTTTTCTTAAAGAAATAACATCCAAATTACCACATGGAAAAGATATGCTCCTAAAAGTATCTGATTGTATATAATTCAAAGCACTACAAGAAAAAGGTGTACTCTTCTTGCAAAATCTTACACAGCCCCGTTTTATTACCCCTGCTCCCTAATTTGTTAAAATGATGGAAATGTGTATACTCTACAATCCAGAGTAACTACGGGTGCACATAAGAGACATCACATGCACCCATAGTTACGGCACCACCTCATGAAAACCTATGGGAAATTCATATTGCAATCCAGAGTAAGATGTTCTTACACTGGAACAAGAACTCCCTGTAGTTACTCTGAATTGTGCCCTATATTTCAATCACTGTCAGTAAAGATGTGTACAATTCCGCTGAAATCCTACACAAAGCATACTTTTCCCTTCTTCTCTGGTGGGTTTTCTAAACCTCAATAAGATTAAATGCTATTAGTGAAATGATGGGTTTTTAATGAAACATGTGATAACCCTCTATGGGGCTTTTAAACCTGTTCTGAGATGTTCAGCCAAATTCTAAATGTATGTACTTGAAAATAAGGTTCACTGAGTTCAATGATACCCTTTCAATTTTTTCAGTGGGTATATCATGTAAATTTGTACTTAGGCACCCACTCTACTTTGTGTTACTAATACTATAGCTATTAAAGTACCATGTTTAAAATGTATGAAAATGCTTAAAAATTACCCAAAGCATAGAGGGGAAAATGTAGTCTTTGTCAAGAACACTTTGGAGTAATTATTTTGGTAGGGAAGGGGGCATACACAGTGGTGCTTATGGACTTTCAGCTTTTCCAGGTTTGAAACACACCTGAGAAAATTAACCTTGTAATTGTCAGAAAGATTAAAAATTTTCATGGAGAAAGGATTAATTAGTTTTCTAGTTAACTAGACAGTAAAGATTAACTCATGCACTGTGTATCTAATCTGGCTATTTCTTAATTGCATTTCCATCGTTGTTTTCTTCCAAGGAGTTCCAGGTGAGATACACATTCTGGCTGATTTTGCATCTAGGCACTGATCCACGTAAGCCCTGCTTAGATTCAACAGGTTTGCTTCATGATGGGTTGCTTCCAGGAAGGATGGAGTTCGGAAGGGAGATGCAGCAGGTGATAGGATACTCTATTCTTCCCCATCCCAGCTAGCTGTTTTCACCCAGAATCACTCCTTGCACTAAACAGAACTGAAACCCTCCTTCCACAGCTCCCCCCAGAGTGTGTTTAAAATTCATATTTATGCTATTTCTTGTGGGTGGCACAAGCGGTTAAAACGCTGTGCCTGTTAACCAGCAGACCAGGGTTCGAGACCCGGGTCGGCCCCACAAAACAGGGTGAGCTCCTTCATTAGCCCAGCTCTGCGACGCCAGCTGGATCCAATCGTATTGGCTCTGCCTTTCCATTGGACTAAGTCTGTGGCGTGGAAAGGTGGGATTTGCTGCATGGGTAACAGCCTATTCTCCATGACAATCCAACCTAGGCTTTCGAGCTTCGCATGCAGCATATGCAGCACCGAGCACGATACAATAGTCTTTCAAGACTTACAGAGGCCTGCTTCACCATGTGCCTTCAAGTCTCCAAAGAGCTACCACCTGTAAACAAGGCACCATAAATTTTTTTAAAAAAACTTTTTCAGCATAACCTTCCCCAGACTATAATCCTTTTCATTTAAATGCATACAGTGAAAACATCAGAAGGCAGGAACATATGAAGGAACAAAGAAGAAGAGAACAGTGTAATTTTTTAAATAAATAAAATAGTTAACAAAGTGGTCTTACTAGGCTGTGCAGCACACACATGGAAGGGGATGATACTACAGTGGTCCTTATATAAAGAGCTTAATCGTTCCAGAGGCATGCTCTTTAAGTGAAACACTCGTTAAGTGAAGCAGATTTTCCCATAGGAAACAATGGAAACTCAGACAATTGGTTGTCTCCACAACCCCAAAAATATTCATATAAAATATTTTATAAATATTCATATAAAATATTCATATAAAATGGTTGTCTCCACAACCCCAAAAATATTCATATAAAATATTAACTATGTAAAAATGATGACAAGACACTGTAATTGAATTCAAAACATGCATTCAATATGCATGATCTTATGAAGTTTACTTACCCTACAATCCAGAGTAACTACGGGAGCACGTAAGAGACTTTACGGGCACCCATAGTTACTGTACCACCTAATGAAAACCTATGGGAAATTCATATTGCAATCCAGAGCAAATTGTTCTTACACCGGAGCAAGGACTCCCCGTAGTTACTCTGGATTGCACCCTTAGGCTGCAATCCTAAAGACACTTTCCTGGGAGTAAGCCCCATTTAACACAATGGGGCTTACTTCTGAGTAGACATGGTTAGGAGGGTGCAATCAAAGACACTTTCCTGGGAGGCTTACCTGGGCTGCTGCTGGAGATTCAAGGTGGCCAGTGGGGGCACTTGGGGGCAGTTAGGGGCAGCTGCCTCTAGCACCCCCACACAACTGCCCCCAAGTTGGAAGCAGTTAGAGGCAGCAGGGCTGGCCAGCAACCCTTTTAAACAGCCTCCATGCAGAGCGTCAGGGCTGCATAAGTGCTTGTTAAGTAAAGTGAAACTTGTTATGTGAAGCAAGATTTCTTGGAAATTTATACTAGCTATGTGAAATGCTTTTTATGTGAGGTGCTTGCTATGAGAAGTACCACTGTACTCATAACCAAAATAGCTAAAGTTGTGATTATAGGAATAACACTATCATTTTATATACTATTTGTTCTGAAATTTACTGCCAAATGCAGTGAAAAAGCTCACTATATCTTCCTAGCAAATGCACAATAATTTAACTCTGTGCGCTAATTCTCTAATCTCCTTTTAACATTTTGTTGTTGTTGAAGATTGTCACCATGAAATCTGCAGGAGAATGACCATATTTGTTGAAATGCTTCCTTGCTGATTGCTAAATGTTGTTAACTGATGTCAGATAAGTAGGGAACTTGGAACCGAACCCCATAGGCCTGTGGTCCCAGTTCTGATCCAAGTGATAGGTGTTAAAGCATTAACTTTAAGAGTGAATTAAAGCATTTTATGACTTCTAAAAAGGAGGATGCACCAGACCAGTCTGTGGTGGGCCTAGCTTTAGAAAGACACCTAGTAAGAGGCACTTGTAGCTGGTGGTGCGGCTGTTCATGGCGGGAGGGGAAGATTCTGAGGTGGAAAGGAGTAGAACAGGAGACAGACCCAGGTGGGAGGGGATGGGACCAGTGGAGGCCTCCTTTGCCAGATCCTATCCTCCATGACAGGATAAAAAACCTGAGATGGAGGTTCTCAAGTTTGTACTGGCATAAGAACACTGCTTTGGCAAACTCAAGTAGCTCCAATGCAGGGCCTGCACCCTTACATAGGGGAAGGAAACAAACATCCTCTTCCCCTGAGCATTATTGGCATCCATCAGTCTTGAAAGATTATGGTATCATGCTTAACGATGCATGCAAAGCCCGAAGGCCTGGGTAGATTGATATGGAAGATAGGCTGTTACCCAAGCAGCAAATCCCCCTCTCCACGCCACTGAAATAGTACAATGGAATGGCAGAGCCAATACGATTGGATCCAGCTGCGTTGCAGAACTAGGCTAAGGACAGGAGCTCACCTTGTCTTGTGGGGACCTGGGTCTTGAACCCTGGTTTTCTGGTTAACAGGCACAGTGTCTTAACCACTTGCGCCACCCACAGTCCTTCCCCTGAGCAGACCTCCAGCAACCTTCCATGGTCAACTGTATGCAGCAGTGGTGATTTTGGTAGCTCCAAGGAGGATAGGATTGGGCTGCCCATGTACTACAGGGATCATAAATACCCTAGGATGAAGAGGATGTTTTTAAAAAGCTGAAATATAAGGTACACTTATTCTAGAAATATTTGAAAAGAGACTGATGCTGCCACCATAATCCCCAGTTAGGCTGGCAGAAGTCCCAGCAGAAGTACTGTGCTGCATTGGGGGTGTCACTAATGCACCACTCCAGTGGAATGTTAGGCCAGTTCACAAGCATGCGCCAGCCTCCCTATACAACCACAGGAATGGGGAGACAGGTGAGTTATGCTGGCCTAAATTGGTCAGGATTGCATCTGCAATTTTTATATGTTTATATCCTTTATATGTCTTTATATGTTTCTATATGCTTTGAATGTTGAGGGTGCAGTTATATGTTATGGATCAACCATTGCATCAGTATTGCAATGGATGATTTTACACTATTCATCTTAATAACGTGAACTCAAGTGAATGGAATTATTTTCATCTCAAGTGAACTGAATTATGTTGGCTTCCTCCGTCTCTTAAAAATCTGTCCATTGTGTCTGCTTCAGATAATTACTGAGAATTATAAAGGTAGGAAATGAAATACTAAAAAATGTAACTTTTTTCAGGGAGTCCACAAATAAGTTATTGTTGTTTTTACAACATAACTTTAATTGCATGCTTTTAGCTAGAAGCCATAATAAATTTAATGCTTCTTCCCTGGCTCAAACAACATTAAGCAACAATACTGAAAGAATAGAAAATAACTTTAATGATTTAATAACTCTTGAATTCTTCCAATTTTAAAAAAGAAAATAGCACACCGCATTTATTTTTATTTATGGTACTTTTAAAACTTAAGTTTCTGATACAAAATGGGTCTATGCTGTTTAATAGTAAGCAGCTGAATGCTTTGTCAATAAGGACTAAATCATCAAGATATGTTGATAGGAAAGAAGTAGAATGTTTGACCCATTATGCTGCACAGAAAGACTGCTCCCCCAATCTCATGGCTCTCAGTAGTCCATAGGAATTGGAAGAAGTTCCTTCCTAAAATAATCAGTTTGACATTCCTACTCCTGCCTATATTTAACTAGACCACATCACTGTACATCCTTCATCTAATAAGGTGTGTGAGGCTTTTTGAGAAGATAAGCTGGGTGGAGTTTAAGAATGGCTGGCCGGTAGTCTTGTTTTGGGGTTTCTCCATGACAAGACCCACATCGTTGAGAATTTATGACCTCCTGGAATTTAAAGGATGTCCGTGAAAACCCACATTTCTTCAAGGAAAACTCCAGAGGCTGCTGGATTTCGGGAACAGTTTGCGTACCATCTTCTCAGCTCTTCGATGTTAGAACACGAAGGTCAGGCCCAGTGGAGGGCCTGGCCTGGCCCAACAACCAGTTCCCCGGAAGTGGCCGGGGCCAGGTCAGGGGGCAGGGCCAGGGAGAATTTAAAGGGGAAATTTTTTTTTAAAAAAATCTAAGTTTTCGTTAGTGCCCGACAGCAACCCTAACCACACTTTCCTGGGAGTAAGCCCCATTGACTGTCATGGTGCTTTCTTCTGAGTAGACATGCAGAGGATGGGCTGTCAGGCTGCAGTCCTAGCCACACATTCCTGGGAGTAAGCCCCATTGACTATCATGGTGCTTACTAGACATGCAGAGGATGGGCTGTGAGGCTGCAGTTCCAGCCACACTTGCTGGAATGGCAGGGGAAGCCAGGCGGGCACTTTTAAATTTGCCGCACAGCCCGGCAAGGCGCCCTATAAGCCCTAGCGGTAGGGGAAAGGACGGTCCGGCGCTGAGGCTTGTGGAGCGCCTCACCGGGCTGCATGGCAAATTTAAAAGTGCCCGGCCAGCTGCCCCTGCCACTCCAGCAGCCGAACCAGTCCGCCCAGTTATTGGGCGCCCCCTCTGCTGCTACTGGATTGGTAGCAGCAGGCAAATTTAACATCCGGTCCCCAAAAACTGCCCCGAACTGGTCTGGGCCCACCTCTGGTCAGGCCTTCTAAAGACTCATTAATATTTCATAAGCAACAATGGAGCTGATATACATTTTTTAATTGGAGACAACACTGATAGCGACAAAGGGATGGATTTATGAGAGACTGAGAGACCAAAAGGAGTTTGCAAAAAATGGAACAAGAAAGCTAATCTACGCTCATTCTCAGTCATCAAGTTAGCCGAAGCAGTGGGGGAAAAGACTCTGAATTGAATTGAAACTGGAGAACTTTGAAGTTTGTTGTTCTTTGTGGTTTTCTGGAATTCCAAGCATCTAAGGGAACAGTGGAACTCTGAGAATGGAAAGACTTTTATCACTCCCAAAGGCTTCTGGGATTTGTTGTTTGAAGAAGATGTCAAGAGCTCTTAGCTGAGGCAAAACATATTTTCCCCCAATTAAGGTGATAACAAATATATCACTATGAAGTTGGATTTATAGATTTTTGAATTGTTGCAAAGAACAGAAGATAGTCTGATCAAAAAGATAGACAAGTTCCAGCAAAGTGCTCTAGAGATTATTGTGGAATTGAAAGAAATCTTTCATCTCTCAGCAAGAGAGCCATCTGCAGACAAAGAAGATGATGGAAGAAGAAGATGACGGAACACGACAGAAGAAGAAAACGACGGAACACGATGGAAGATGACGATGGAAGGAGAAGACAACAGAAGAAGAAGACGATGGAAGAAGAAGAAGAAGACGATGGAAGAAGAAGAAGAAGAAGAAGAAGAAGGAAGAAGAAGGAAGAAGAAGGAAGAAGAAGAAGAAGGAAGAAGAAGACGGAAAAAGACGACAGAAGAAGAAGAAGACGGAAGATGATGGAAGAAAAAGATGACAGAAGACGACGGAAGATGACGGAAGAAGAAGACGATGGAAGAAGACGAAAGAAGAAGATGGAAGAAGATGACGGAAGAAGAAGATGATGACGAAAGACGATGGAAGAAGAAGATGGAAGAAGATGATGATGGAAGAAGACGGAAGAAGGTGAAGAAGTGAAGAAGAAGGTGGAAGAAGAAGAAGGTGGAAGAAGGTGGCGGGCAAAAACTCCAACTCCAACTCTGGGCACAATCCAGAGTAACTACGGGGAGTCCTTGCTCCAACGTAAGAACAATTTACTCTGGATTGCAATATGAATTTCCTATACGTTTTCACTAGGTGGTGCCATCACTATGTTGGTGTAAATGTCTCTTACGTGCTCCCATAGTTACTCTGGATTGTAGGGTCCAACTCATAAAGAGCAGAATTTGGACAAGAAGAAAAGGATCAACAAGAGGACATTTGGGTGGGGAAGAATGAGAAAAATCAAAACATATCAGTGCTGGATGAGGGTGAAGTTAAATCAGGGAAGAAAGGTCAACGTCAAACAGAAGTGCTTCAAAATTTTTAAGGCAAGATATTCAGTTTGTTCTGGTAGGGGTGGGATAAATATTTAATAGCGGGCATTTGGGTAGAATTTTGATGTGGGATATATTCAGGGGATAATAAAGAATCAATATTGGGGAAAGCACTTAATATTTGTGAGGGTTATGGGTGGCGCAAACAGTTAAGATGCTGTGCCTGTTAACCAGCAGGCCAGGGTTCGAGACCCGGGTCGGCCCCACAAGATAGGGTGAGCTCCTGTCCTTAGCCCAGCTTTGCGATGCCAGCTGGATCCAATCGTATTGGCTCTGCCTTTCCATTGGACTAATTCAGTGGCGTGGAGAGGGGGGATTTGCTGCTTGGGTAACAGCCTATCCTCCATAACAATCCAACTCAGGCTTTCGTGCTTCGCATGCAGCGTATGCAGCGCAGTGCATGATACCATAGTCTTTCAAGACTGACATATTTTAAAGAATGTTTACGTAATTGGATTTTGATTAGTATTGGGTTTGGCCTAATTTGATTATAAGTATTTGAAATATAAAAGTAAAGTGAAAGAAATTTTGGTGTGGGATATATTAGGACAGTGGTTTTCAACCTTTTTATCTCATGGCACACAAACAAGTACCTGAAATTGTCAAGGCACACCATTAGTTGTTTTTACCATTGACAAGGCACACCAGGCTGTTCAAACTCCCCAATTTTCCTATTAATTAATACTCCCCCACAAATTCCCACAGCACACCTGATGACTAGCTGTGGCACAGCAGTTTGCCACAGCACACTGTTTGAAAACCACTGTATTAGGGGATAATAAAGAATTAATCTGGGGAAAATTAATTAATATTTGTGATGGTTATTTTAAAGAATATTTAAGTAATTGGATTCTGATTAGTATTGAGTTTGGCTTAATATAATTATATTTGAAATATAAAAGTAAATTGAAATATAAAGATAAATATATTAGGATGAAGGTTGCAGTGTTAAATATATAATTAAGGGATGGTTGTGATGTATGGTAGATATATTTTGAATTTATATAAAACAGTGGTTCTCAATCTTCCTAACGCGGTGACCACTTTATAAGTTCCTCAGGTTGGGGGTACCCCCAACCATAAAATTATTTTCGTTGCTACTTTATAACTGTAATTTTGCTACTGTTATGAATCTTAATGTAAATATCTTGCAGGATGTATTTTCATTGTTACAAATGCAGGATGTATTTTCATTGTTACAAACGAAATGTGTTTTCTATGCACACATTGAAAACAATGGGATTTATTTCAGAGTAGGCATGCATAGGATTGGGCCTGGAGGCTGCAATCCTATCCACATTTACATTTATCCACAGTAAAGGCCCCCCTGACTATAATGGGATTTATTTCAGAGTAGGCATGCATAGGATTGGGCCCTGAGGCTGTCAGTCAGCCCCAGTGCACATGCAGCTACAGCCGGAGGTCTGGCAAGCCTGACCTGCCCCCCTGCACCAGGGGTCTGACCTGGCCCCCTGCACCTGGCGACCCCCAGGAAAGCTCTAGGCGACCCCCAAAGGGGTCCCAACCCCCACTTTGAGAAACACTGATATAAAAGGTAAATGTTAGATATGGTAATTTTGTTATTTTAGATAGTTCAATATATTGTGAATTAATTTTTTTCCCTTCAGTTTAGGCTGCATTAGTATAGGAAAATTAATTAATAATTGTAAGTGAAAATAATTGTTTATTTAATTGGATTTTGACAAATGATTTTAACTGAGTTTGGCCCATTTTGTTAAACGTAAGGGGTTGAAGGAAGAAAGAAAAAGAAAGTATAGCAGATGCATTTAAAATTATAAAGAATTAAAAAATAAATGGAGAAGAAGGAAAGAAAGCAGGAAAGAAAGACAGGAAAGAAAGAAAAGGAAGTATCTAGAGACATTTTATAAAGATGAATTATATAGATAAATTATAATTTGAGAAGGATATGTTGGAAATAAATATGGTTGCTAGTAAATAGTTGGATAGACTAGAAAATTCAAGAGACTGAATTTATGACTTTGCTGTTGTAATGTATGAATATAATTTTTTATTTTATAAAATTTGAATAAAAATATTATATTAAAAAGCGAAGATAAGCAACATCTATACACTGGAACAGCCTGCATCTGATCTGGAAGAACATGGGTGAAATCCAGAGTAATTATGGGGATTCCTTGCTCCGGAGTAAGAATAACAGCACAATCCAGAGCAACTAATCTGTCTACATAAGAGCCCTTGGGTTGCCCTATCTATCACTAGGGTGGAGCAACTGCAAGATGCTCCACCCCAGTTACTCTGGAAGAGGCTTAGGGCAGAGCAAGGCAACATAGGGTGCCCTAAGAGAGGTGGACCTGCTCTGCCCTAGCCCTAGCATGCCCGGGTTTATTTAACAAGACCTTGGCCCATTCGGAAAATTTTCCGGATTGGGCACAGGTGTTGGTAAAAGAAAGAACTTGGTGTTTTTCCTGTTCCCAGAGATGGTAATCACTGCAGATAAGCAGGTGGGCCATCTTATTGGATGTCTTGCCAACATATATTCATTATATGTGCCAATACTTTCAGTATTCGGAAGTATTCCAGTATTAGGAAGTATTCGGAAAATTGTCCAGATGGGGCACAGGTGTTGGTAAAAGAAAGAACCTGGTGTTTTTCCTGTTCCCAGAGATGGTAATCACTGCAGATAAGCAGGTGGGCCATCTTCTTTGATGCCTTGCCATAAAGTCACAGCTACATGCAAATAGAATTTGAATGTAACTGCATAGAATTTAAATGTAACTGCATTGTTGGAAAATTTTCCGCCTGGTACCAGGTGGTAAAATGTTGATTTTACAGGAAAAAATAAACATTCTAAGAATTCATTATTTCAGATTTAGAACAGTCTCAATATTAGAGAAAAGTCACCAGAGCTTGTCAAATTATAAGCATAACTTCCACTAGAAAAATAAGAAAAACTGAACAATTTTGGAGAATTCTCCGCATGGGCATGCTAGGGCTAGGCATTTCAGGAGAGGCATGTTGAGGGCATGTTTAGCATTGCTTAGGGCAGAGCAGTTACTCTGTATCCAGAGCCTGTTTCCAAGGCAGAAATGCCCTCTTCCAGCCCTCAGAGTTATACCACCTCAGGAGCAGGTATAGTAATGAGTAGACCCATACGGGTCCATGATAAGGCCTGAGTAAGAATGGCAGTGCTGACCAAAAATCTGAGTTCTTGGCCAGCCTAGCTGCAACCCCTGCCTCTCAACCTCAGGATATGGAACAACTACGGCAGCCCACTAACCTCAGGATACAGTAGGCCACTCCAAACATCCACCCTCCACTAGAGGAACTGCAGCTGTAACTGGTTGTCAGGAACTTCTGGGCTTTCTTATAAGGCAGACACCACAGCTGTTCCTTGTTCAGTGTGATCTGAGGGGGGTCTCCTCAGGAGCAAGTCCTCCCCATGTGTCAATTACTTAGCATGCTCTGGAGCAGTTAGGGCAGTCCAGGCTTCCTGACTCTCTGGATGCAGCATAACTTTATGTTCTGGATACAGAATAGTTAGGAGAGAGCAGTTAGGGCAGAGCAGGCTGAACTTGCTCTGGATTGCGCCCTAAGTTACTCTGGATTGCAACATGAATTTCCCATAGGTTTTCACTAGGTGGTGCAGTAACTATGGGTGCACGTAATCTCTCTTACGTGCTCCCGTCGTTACTCTGGATTGTGCCCTTAGAATACTATACTAATATGTTTTACTGTCATATGTAATAAGCAGTATTTCTGCCAAATGTCCTAATATTGAAAAGCTGATTTGGAAACTCCCCTAAAGATGCTACAGAACTGACAATTATGGGAGCCCAATTCAAAATTTCAGACACTATTTAAAATGTGTAGACTGTAGAGTAATATGTGCAACCTTACACTGATCCTCCTTCAGTCTTCATCAAATCAAAACCTTTCCCAGCTACAGTGTTTTTCACTCAAGCTAACATAGTACTCATGTCTCAGTTTTTGGAGCACATCATCATGCAGCAGCTCTAGGCAACGTGCTCTTCTCCCCCCCCCCCCACATGTTGTTGTATACACTTTTAATAAAGTCTTCACTGAATGATTGAAAACTGCATATAAAGGCCACCTAATTATACCAGACAGTGCAACAACATATTCGGCATCAAAAGTACTTTCTGATGAAAAGTATTTATGAAAGAAAAAAAATTGATGCTCAAGTGTACTGAATGCACACGACTATTAAGAATCAAATAGCAGAATAATATGCAAGTTTAAAACAGCACTTCCTTGTAAAATGACTGTCCAATGATCCTTAAAATCATATTTTAAAAATGGAGCATTTCCCCCAACAAATTAAAAAGGATCTTTCTATCCCATCTCATATTTTCTTTTTAGAAGCTTTTGTGCATTGTTTTTCTAGAGGTTCTTTCAGTTGCTTGACAAACAATTTATTTTTCTTTGCTTGCTCAGATGCAAATACCTGCCAACCTCAAACACACATGGTTGAATTAAAGATAAATGCAGAGCAATTTGTAGATGTCAAAGAATAGCTCTGGTCAATGTTGAGTCAAAGCAAAATAATGTGCATCAACAAGTCAAAGCCAACAAATAGCTGGAACAGAAGCCCCCAAATCAGGGTGACCAGATGTCATAACCACAAAAACGAGAAGATCCCCAAAATTTGGACATCCAAGAAAAATATGGCACATGACAAAGCTGAACACACTCAATTTTTATTGCTTTCATGTGGTTATTTTAAACACTGTTTACAATGCAATCCTATTCATATCTACTAAAGAGACGCTTGAGGGAAGACTTGATTGAGATGTACAAAAATTATGCAAGGGAAGGATAGAGTGGACAGAGAGATGCTCTTTTCCCTTTCACATAACACCAGAATCAGGGGACATCCACTAAAATTGAATGTTGGGAGGGTTAGGATAGACAAGAGAAAATATTTCTTTACACAGTGTGTAGTTGATCTGTGGAACTTCCTGCCACAGGGTATGGTGAGGGCATCTATCCTCAATGCCAGTGACAGACTCCTAGAGGAAAGGACCCTAATGGGTTACAAGCCAGGAGGGGTGTGTGTAGAGGTGGACAATCTCAACTTGCCAGATGTAAGGGGGGCATCTGGATGCAGGGGTCTTATGTGTTCCCTGAGGCATCTTGTGGGCCACTGTGTGACACACGAAGCTGGAATGGATGGGCCTTTGGCCTGTTGGATGGGCCTTTGGCCAGTTGAGGCTCTTCTTATGTTCTTAAGTAAGAACACAATCCTAACCATGTCTACCCAAAAGTCAGCCCCATTATGTTCAATGGATCTTACTCCTAGGAAAGTGTCTTTAGGATTACAGCCTAAGTGCTGTTGAGTTATATGGGGCTTACTCCCAAGAAAGTGCTCTTAGGATAGCAGCCATAATTTAGGATTACAGCCATTAATTTCAAGAAGATTACATGCTGCTTGCTTACAAGGAAAAGGAGGACAATGAAATTTTTTTCCAGAACTCAAAGCTAAAAAAGAGGACATGTCTTAGAAAAAGAGGTCACCCTTCCCAAACATTTAGAGAAATCCTGATTTGAAGACCTTTATAGACGTCAGGAAGTATCATATGAGTAGCTCTATCCTTTTGCTGTTTGGTACTACACAGTGAAACCCGACACAGATAAAAGAGTTGAGGCAGGGTTTTAGAAATGTCCAACAATAAAGGAAAATCAGCAAAAAATAAGAAAAACCAGGTATGCTGTTTATCTTGGATTGCAGATCTGCATCCTCCATAGCACTGTGCTCTACATTGGATCTGCTGCATTCCCACTGGGAAAACAGAACGTGTTCAAGTGTAACTCTCTTGAGAACCAGACTTAAAAGTTTTTTGCTGGCAGCTGTTCAGCAGGCATGTGCAAGAGTGACTGTGTTTGATTTTTCAAAACTGTGTGCAATGTATCTTCACTATATTATATTTTCTTCTTCAAAGTAATCCATAAATCCAGAAGAGCTGTTGTGACTGTGCATTGACAAAATATATCCAATCCATGCTAAGACTATTGCCTTGCAGGCTGAGTCATTCTTTATTATAAAACATAATATAGGATCCAGAGCCCGAGCTGACTATTTTTTCAATGCTTTGTCTAATACTTATAAAGAAAGACACCTGAATTCGTCAGGGATTGCTAGACAGATGGCTAAATTCATCTCAACTGTAGCATCAGTGAACCCAATGTAATTACATCCTGTGTGAGATACAGCCACGCTTTTGTCTTGGGATAAGAATGCACAGAGCCTCAAAAATGTTACTCAGATTGTGGATCCCTAAACCCAGAAGGAATTACCCTCAATCCAGCTTTGGTATCAGATAAAATAGGTTTAGGCTGCAACACTCATTATTTTGATACAAAAAATGATCCAGCAGCAAAGTACACTAGAAATAATTCCAGTGAAACCCAATTTCTCTGTACTCTGCAATCTATGCAGAAATCATTTGGAGTTAGAGGCAACTGTACATGTGGGGTAATCGTAAGATTATTGTTTGATAATGCTGGTGGCCTTGACTGAATGAAATTAGGCCCAAATTGAGATGATCAATCATGCCACAATTTAGATTGATGTTGCACACCCTCCCCCACCTATGAGTTTTTGACAGCCTGACCCAAATGATCCTTTCTCCCAAACATTAGTAGGGGATATCACCAATGTCTTGCAAACATTTGTTTTGGAATGTATTCCTTCAGATCCCTCCTGATCCCTGGTGTATTTAATTTTACTGAAAATAGTGAGGTCGTCTTTTTCTACACATTCTGTGCTTTCATAAAAATGCATATTGAAATGTGGATTTTGAAACATATTATTACACCAGCTGTCTGGGTAGGAAATTAGCATAAGTGTATTTAAAAAAATTTAAAGTATTCCTTTGTTGATGATTTTTTTTAAACCACCCAAGGGATTATTACTGGAAAAGAACAGAACAGAATGATTATCAAAGGAAAATGTTCAAACTTTAGATGGAAATAAAGAGCACTGGTTTTTTGTGTGTTTGTGTATATGTGTGAGTGTGTTTAGGGAGGGATGGATAGAGAGAACAGAATTTATCACTGACAGAGCAGACAGTGGAAGGATACAAAGTGACTTAGGCTACCCTCCAGTTAGGCCGACATAAGTCCCGGTTTAAGTCCTATGCTGACCTGGGGATATCTCAAAAATGCTATAGGACACTACTGTGCCACTCTTGGGGGAGGGTTAGTCCAATGCACAGACATATGCTTGCCACCCTATATCACAATGGTAATAGGAAAACCAATAAATTGTGCCCACCACAGTTAGGATTGTATCAAAGTGAATTACTCTGACTAGTTTATGAAATGGCATTTCTCCATAACTGTAGAAGCGTTGCTACTGGTTGTAACCAAAGAAAGTGACAATATATGTGTTCCATTGAAAATAATAACCTTAAATTAGTTGTGACCCATTAGTCTCAAAAATTTCAATGGTGCTCAGTCTTTACTGACTAATTTGGCTACAAACAATAGACAGCACAGGGAATCTCCTCTCATTATCTTCATGCGGTTCTGTAGCTTCTGGAGCCACACACGTATGTAGTAAATTCATTGATCCCAGCAATATTGTTGTATGTTAGCCAGTAAGTAAACTGGGTGTCAGCTCACAAATTAGGCTTCAGTCAGCCAGCTAATGCCATCTTCAAAATTAGTTCACATACTAACATGCATGTTTGCGCGCAAATACACACAGACTTTTAGAGAATGCTCACGGTTGTGATAAGACCATTTTAAGCATTTTGAATATGGTTGTCAGATGCCTATTTAAACATTTTGAATATGATAAGTGTATTTATTCTCAGTAATAAGCAGATAAGGGATTACACATACAAAGTGGGCAATGTTCATTATGTCCTGAGGGCCCCTCATGAGCCCCTCTAAGCACCATAAAAATATTTTGGGAATCCCTGATAGTGGGCAACGTGCCTCCTGTGTGGCTGGGCACTATTCACAGGAGCCAAAACCTATCCAGTCTTCCGGCACTGATGCAGCCATGTCAAGGGGTCATGTTCTGCGTCCTAGGGAGGATGGCACAGAGGCCTTCTAAAGTGGAAATTTGTTTTCTTACTTAACAGATTCATTGCAACTTCATAGTTGCTGGAAAGTTGGTTAGCATTGGCTCTTTGGCTATTTCTTTCATTTCTGTCACATCACCCATTTTTGGAATTATTGTTCCAAAGAGTATCACCAGGAATAAATTTGATTGTCCAACAACATCGACTTCCTTTTGTGATTCTCAGCTGGAGAAAATTAAAGAGGCAAAGCTGGAATTGCATATTTCAGGTGGAAGACTGCAACATAAAATAAAAGCCTCCATTCTTCAAAATTACTGTGTCTCTAGTGGGAAAAGAAATAGCCACATTTGAGAGCAATGTGTCAGCCGTTAAACGATGATTGCCTTTTGGATTTCTGTTCCTCTAAGTGTGCAAGGTCCCCATGGAATTTGCAACGCTTGGAAAGACTTGTTTTTATTAGGTAGTTTTCAGACGTGAACATCCTTCATTATGTTCAAATATGTTTTTGCAGCAGAAGAGAGAGATGGTTAACAAGTTGCCATAGGGACTTGTTATGGCAACTAGGGAGGGGGTGGAAGCTAGTTAATGTGAAATATCCTTTCTCCCCACTTAAGTTTCTTTGCTGGTTTATCTTAAGCATTGTATGATCAAAGATCCAAACAGCAATTTATTCAGTCTTGGAACACAGCTGCCAGCTGAGTACATTGATGCACTCACATCTAGGAGCGATCCTAAGAGAGAACCATCACTTGCATAATATATTTTGCTAAATTACTAAGTTAGGCTGCAATCCTAAAACACTTTCCTGGGAGTAAGACCCATTGAAAACAATGGGGCTTACTTTTGAGTAGAAATTGTTAGGATTGTGCTCTTGTAGTACAATCCTATTGGCCTTCTGTTCCAGGCCTTCCAGTGTCAACGCAGGGAACAGCACACACTGGAGAAAGTTCCAGGTCATACAGGGGAGAGGGGGTATGCATATCAGGGCAGGTGGCAGCAGTGGAGTAGACTGTGCCTGGGAGTGGGCATGCTCAGCAAAACTGGTATATGCCTTATACTGTTCCTCCTTCAGGACCTTATCCACCGATATGGGACAATGTAGACATGCAGTAGAGATTTCATTCTTGCATGCCTGAGTTGTCCTATTATGGATGATGGGACGTACCCTAAGACAAGGGGACTAATGTCTCCTTACTTCAAGGATACTTTCAGCACCCCAAAAAGTTGCAGTGCTAGCCATGCTGGCATTGCTGCATTACCTCAGGGGCTTTAGTTTGGATTGGGCTACTTGACTGGACCAAAGGATTACAAGAGGTGAATACTGTTGAAAGCTGCAGCCCCATGTGCATCCACATATACTTGGCTGAAAGCCCCATGGGCAGTGGCGGGCTTCACGGGGTTCTTACAGTTTCTATAAAACTTTTGCTAATGAGCGCTGGGTTCTGAGAACCGGTTACTAATGGGACATTGAACCTGTTTTCTATGGACATAGAACTTGTTGTTAATTTAGGTTATTAGGACATACAACCTGTTGTTAATTTATTTGAATCCCACCACTGTCCATGGGCTATTATGGGTCTTACTTCTGAGCAGACATGTATAGGATTGGGCTGCAAGTTTGCCTCCCCCTTTCTTTCATTTGAGTCCCTGTGTCCCACACTCTTTAGAGGCAACTCATTCTTCCATGTCACCACTATCTATCGGCAATGCTTAGTGGAGATCATATGGTTAAATTGAACTACCAGAACTAATGTTGCAGTATTGGCTGTGCTTAGGACCGATATGACAGATCCACATTATTTCCAAATAGTTTGACATGCCTTGACTTTAAACAACTGCACTGCAGAGTGCCTTCAAATAAATCAACTGCTTGAATAAGCCAAAAATGAGGGAACACTCAGCCTCATCAGCCATCAAAAAATTAAAGCCACAGTATTTTTACCAGTAAAAGGGTGATCTACTCAGTTATTTTTACATCCTAATCCTTACATCAGTATTAGCAAGAGGGGTGACATGACAAGAGGGATTTCAAGGAAGATACCCTGGCAAGATTCAGAAATTCAGAGTGCAGCCCTAATCTAGGCCAGAACAACTCTTTGGTCTTCCCATTCCTGTGGTGACATAGGGCGGCAAGAACATGTCTGTGCACCAGCCTAACCCTTCCCCAGGAGTGGTCATAGGTTTCTTACAGCACTTTTGTGACACCCCCAGGTCAGCACAGAACTAACGTAAGGGCTTAGGCTGCTTTATCTGGAAGATAGGAGTGCAGCCTCACTGCACAGTTCCACTCCCCACCACGTCAAGGAGGCACACTCTGCAGATTATAATGGGGAGTGTGATCTGGAGGCTGATAAGGACCTCTTATCTCTGCAGAGGCTCCTTGATGAACCAATGGGACTCCTTCAACCTACACCAGCATTATAGCTCCTGACAATCCAAAGAGAAAGGGGATAAGGTGGATGGAAAAGGATAGGATTTGGTGTGCAAATTTGGTGCTGAGTTGCACTCCTCACTCTCTTCCGATCCACTCAGAGATAAACAAAATGCTCCTA
Organism: Cryptoblepharus egeriae; assembly: GCA_030015325.1. Lineage (NCBI taxonomy): Eukaryota > Metazoa > Chordata > Lepidosauria > Squamata > Scincidae > Cryptoblepharus > Cryptoblepharus egeriae. Next base: position 76,370,758 of record JAREYC010000003.1, on the reverse strand, counting down.
CAAAAACCCTGAGAGGTTACTGCACACTGGGGTGAGTCCAGGGAAGCCCCTGCACTCCTCAAAGCAATTGTGTTGCTGCCTTCCCCTCCCCTCCTGCCCCTTAAGAGTGCAGAAGCTAGGGCTGTCTGGCAGGTCATTGTGACCCACTGAAATAGGCAGTGGTGGGATTCAAATAAATTAACAACAGGTTCTATGTCCTAATAACCTAAATTAACAACAGGTTAATTTAGGTTAATAACCTAAATTAACAACAGGTTAATAAAACAACTATGTCCCATTAGTAACCGGTTCTCAGAATCAGGTGCGCATTAGCAAAGGTTTCTATAGAACCTGTGAGAACCCCATGAAGCTCACCACTGGATATAGGCCTTTGAGTTGCATCCCTAATATGGAGATTCATTTAATTTGTTTATAAAAATTGTTATTCCATAGACCAGTAAACTGATCAAGATGTAGCTGTTATTGAGGAATAAAAACTACAGACAGGGGGAAGGTGGTTGATGACCCCAGCTTCCCAGGATGGCATTTCTTATTTGTCAAGTTCCCCATGTGAAACAAGATATTTAAAAGATGAGCAACTGAGAGACGCTTCACATATTGCAGTGGAAGCTCGTTTGCATGAAAAATTTAGCTCTGCATCTTTTGTCGCCATCTGTGCATGAGAGAAACATGTTTCAGGGAGTTACAATTGGCTCTTGTTCCCTCCTGTGTGTTTCTACTCTGTATACATGGAAAAAACAATATGTTGCATACTTATATGAGCTGGTTGGGAAGTGAGTGCATGTTATGTGGTTAATTTGCATCTGATTCTTTGTCAACACATGAAGCAGATCAGGTCATGATGGTTGTAACAAAGACCTGTGGGACGTGGGTTGCCCCGCTGAGTCACAGCCATTAACAATATGTTTTGAGTAGTCTGTATTGTAGAATGTTATACAACTATCAATGCACTTACGGTATTTGCATTTTCCCTCTCCCACGTTGCCATTTTGCCTCTTCTTCCTTGTCCTGACTTTCTAAGCAAGTGATTCGTGAGCATTTCAGCCTGGAAACACCTTCTGAAAGTGACATACTGTCTGGGAGCCCCTGGAAGTGATGTCATGGCTAGATGTGACATCATTCTGGTACCAGAGCTCTTCTATGTCTACTCAGAAGTAAATCCTATTGTGTTCAATGAGACTTACTCCCAATAAAGCAGCCTGAATGCCCCGTTCCAAAATGGCTGCAGCCAGTGCCAGATTCCAAGATGGTGGTGCCCAGCTTTTTGCAACCCCCTTGTACAGGGTGACTATACAGAATGGAGGATAGAGTGTCTCTACCATTAAGCTTTGTATAGAAGAGGGAATTGTGTCAGGTGTTGCTTTTTAAACCCTTCTACGTTGAATTAAGCCTGCCTAAATTCCCTCTTCTATGCAATAGTTAAAGGTAGAGGCACTTTGTCTTCCATTCTTTTTGGTCTCCCTGCCCTTGAAATGAAGTTGCAACCTCTCAAGTGTGTCCCGACCTCCACTTTGGGAACCAATGCTGTAAGTCATCATCTGGTGACCCGAGACAAGAGAAAACCTTCAGTCTCAAACACTGGGTATTCAAGGCCCATACATTCCCTGCCTGTATCTGATAAATTAATTGGAGCCATAGTATGGGGTAAAGTGGTAAGGTTTGGGTAGGGAGAAAACCTTTCACAAGGGATGCTAACTTGGGCACCATAAAGTTGTACCGAATCCTTCTTATTGGCCAACTGGCTAAGGCTCAAGTTAACCCTGAAGCTTTCATGTTCTTGGCAAAGAAAGATGCTGGCAATTGTTTTTCTCTCAAAGCAGAGGTATATTTTGTGTCTCAGAGAAAGATTCCTTCTTCAGTAATAATTACTCTTTTTTTCCTCCATTTATTGCAGCTGGATCTATTGTATTCTTTGAACTTTAATAAGTGGTGTAACATAAGGAGAGACAGCAAGTGGTGTGTAACTGAAGAATTTTTGCATCTATGAACTGAACTTGTTGCTTAGTCACTAAGCCCCTATTCGCATAGTAAAAATTCTCATGTGTACTGAATAAATTGATGGTAAAGCCACATCTGGAATATTGTGTCCAGTGTCAGTCACCACCTTTAAAAAATACAGTGGAAAATGGAAAAGGTGCAGAAGGGAGTGAATGATTATTAAGTCTAGGGGAAAAATGCCAAAGGGGGACATGATTCCGATGCATGAAATTATGCAGAGGTTGTATAGAGGGAAAAATGGGTGTGGGTAGCATTTTTTTCTTCCTAGGATGTTGATGTGGTAGCTTCTCTCTAAACAAAGTCAACAACATCAGACTTTTTGGGATCATGGCCAGGGTTTATAAACTTAAAATGAATGAGAGGGGACGGTGGGGTGATTTACATGAAAAATGGAGATTGGGATTGAAAGCAGGACATAGTGCCATCTGAAGTCTGCCACTAAAATGTTTTTCTTCCAGTTGTTTCATGGGAATCTAGACTGTTTAGGAATAGAATAGTGGGCTAAGATTAGTGGGCTAGTGTAAGATTAGTAAGACTAGTGGGCTGGCACAACAAGCCAGAACAAAACTTCCATCATGCTGGAAACTGTTACTGTGTTCACATTGTCACTATCCTCAGCTTTTATGACATACTTCATGAATAATTGCTTACTTATGTAGAAAATAGGATACCTTGTTACAAGAGTTCAACAAGGAACAAGAAAAATGAATGCAGTCAGGTGTATCCCAGACCCCTGCTGTATGTTTCATAAAAGTTGTTTTCCTGCACATTTTCAGTCAATTTGATTTTTATAGCCCATTTGCTGATTTAGTTTTATCTCTAGAACAGACCTGAGACCTTGACACCCCCATGTCATTTTCCCCCCATATCACAGCTGACTTTCAAATATGTAAAAGTCAGCATTACAAAAATATCAGGGACAGGTTTAAATGTTCCTGGTAGCCGACAGGCAATCATGTTCTGGTATTAAATCTGGGCTCGGTTGCGTACTGTCAACTTCTTCACCAACAGAAGAAATATAAGCAATTAAGAGATTATCTTTTATTTGTCAAGCTCACTTTTTTTTGGGGGGGGGGGGTACCAATTTAGTTTTTCATTTCCTACAAATGTTAGTAGGAAAACAATCTTTGAAAATATAATACCTTGTGCCAAGATATTTTACAGCTTGTACATTGCAGTCTGCCATTCACAGTAAACAGCGTAAGGATAACCACCTGTATGGTATTACCTGATTGCAGACCTAAGTTTTCACAGGACACTCTGATTTCTCTTGTCCTTGTGTTAAACATTTTATGCAACAGGCAACTGAATCCGAACCTCTTCTAGTGCAGCTAGTGTGGCCTAGTTGTATCCTGTGCAGATAAGCAGGTTGAAGATAAAGGGATTTTTTTTCTTCTTTACCCATTGTAACACTACGTTCTGCCTAATACGGCTACTCAGCTCTGTGCTAGTTAAATTGCTGGTGCAAACCCAAACAGCCCCATCTAAGGCTTCTAGGTGTAGGAGGAAGATGGGGGAGACCTCCATCATTGATCATGCACCCCCTGCCAGGCTAGATCCACCCATTTTGTCCTCCCCTTGTGAGCTATCCACTTCACAGTGGATATAGCGCTGGCTTAGCTATGTATTAGGATGGTGCTGTAAAAGCGAAATATACTATAGTTTGCTCTTCCAGCCAATGAATTTAATTGTTTAGGATGAAAGTACAATTATAACAGAGAGTTGATAGCTTCTTACTACGTTTTATCTCAACTTGTAATGCTTAGGTTAACTTACTTCTTACCCGAATCCTAAGTGGGCCTGTGTAAGGAATTTGATGGCTGTTGCAAAATGTGACACACTGATTTGAGCAGCTGGGCTGAAGACTGACTGATCAACACCCAAGCCAGGGTGACTATATAGAATGGAGGACAGATTGCCTCTTCCTTTAAACATTGCATAGAAGAGGGAATTGAGGCAGGTGTAGCTCAACACAGAAGGGTTTAAAAAGCAGCACCTGCCTCAGTTCCCTCTTCTATGCAATGTTTAAAGGAAGAGGCAATCTGTCCTCCATTCTATATGGTCACCTTGCATCCAGTCCCAAACCCTACATGAAATTAGGCGCATGAAATTTGGGGCATATTCCTTCTGTGATGTAAGGACTCACTACAGGACTATAGCCAGAGAAGGGGCAAAATACTAAGTTTTGCAGGGGTCCTCCCTGTGGTGTGCAAGGGACCTCCTCCCTCTGAGCCATTGCAGGAGGGGGAAGCATCCTGAAATGGCTCAGTGCAAGGGATCTCCTCCCCCTCTTACCCATTCCAGGCTCAGGATGCTCTGAGTCATTCCAGGATGCTTCCCCTTCTTGGAATGGCTCAGAGGGACAGGAGATCCCTTGCACTCTGCATTGAGACTTTCTGCAAAACTTAGTGTTTTGCCCCCTCCCTCCCCCAGCTACAGCCCTGACCCACTAAGAACTGATTTGGTGCCTAGTGGCACCCGATGGTGCTTGCTGCCTGGTATTATTCACTGGTGCCTATTGCCCTCTGGTGCTCATTGCTTGTTGCCTGCTAAGGATGCCTGGAGATGCCTGATGCTTTCTGCTGCCCGCTGTTACCCAGTGTGCCTGGCATCTAGTACTACATGCCTGATGCTCATTGGTGCCCTATGGCTGCTGTCTGTGTTGCCTGGTGCTCAGTAGAGATGCCTGTTGGTGCCCAGTAGGGATGTGTGGTGCGTGGCATCTGGTGTCCCATGCCTGGTGTCCTGTTTCTGGTGCCCGGTAGGGGTGCCTGGTAGGGGTGCCCTACTGCCCACTTGCAATGGTGCCCATAGGAATGCCCGGTAGTGATGCCCAGTGCCCACTAGTGCCTGGTGATGCCTGCTGCCCACTGGAGCCTGGTGCCCAGTGAACTCTGCTGGTGCCTGCTGTCTGCTGATGTCTGCTGGTGCCCACTACATGATGGTACCCAGTGAAGCCCAATTGTGTCTGGTGCTTGATAGGGATGTTTAGTGCTTGGTATGGATGCCTGATGGTGCCTGCTCCTCCCCACCACTACTCCCTGGTACACTCTGGTGCCCAGTGCCTGTTGTTGCCCAGGAATGCCAATGCCCATCAGTGCCCGCCACCCAGTGCCACTACCTGGTGCCCATCAGTGGCCAGCCATGCCCCAGGATCATTATTCTTGAAATTTTACTCCTGCAACAGTGGGTTCATTCTGCTAAAATTAAAAATAAATACTTGCTTAACAGAATTGCAGCCTGCAATGATGTATTTAAAAATAAAACTCTCTTCCAACCTGGATGGGATTGCTGCTTTCCACTTCTGTTCCTCCACCCCAGGGCCAGCTTTAAGCCAATTGGATCAGTTGTCTTCAAAATGGGCCCCAGACCCCATATGGTCTTGTATGCAATTTTATATTAAAACTAGCGAAACATACCTGCGTTGCGGGAGTAAAATACCCCCAATGGAGCATCATCCCCCCATTGCACATCATCCTCCTATGTGCAACAACTCCTCATGCGCATCAACTCCCCATTGATGCGCAACATCTGCCCATGTGCATCAATACCCCATGTGTATCAATATTCCATATGCATCAACCCCTCATGCTCATCAATTCCCCATGTGCATCAACCCCCATGTTCAACATCCCCATGCACATCAACCCTGAATGTATAACATCACCCATGCGCATCAAACCCCCCCCTGCTCATCAAACCCCATGAGCATCAACCCCCATCAATCCCCCCTTATGCAACGTCTCCCCATGTGAACCCTCCATCCCAGTGCATCAGGCACCAGGCACCAAATTGGCTGAATGTTGATCAGTCTTCCATGATAAGTATAGGACAGAAACATGTTGCACCCCATTTCACCCCCTTAAGACTTAAATTTCTCAGCATCAGTTCTTGGTGAGTGCTGATGTCACAGAAGGAACAATTTCATGCTTCTAGGTCCAGGGTTTGGAGCAGAATATCCCTTAGTCAGGGATTCTTCAATGGAAAGTATTGGGAGGAAAACGCATTGCACCCCATTTCACCCCCTTCTGGTTGGAATTTTTGAAAACCAGTTCTTATTGGATGCCAATGTCATGGAAGGAACACCCTCCCCAAATTTCACACTTCTAGGCCCAGCGGTTTTGGCTGGGCGTTGATGATTGAGTCAGTGAGTGAGTGAGTCAGTGACTTCTCAATTTTATGTATAGAGATATACTTAGATCTTTATTATCCATTTTTAGTGCACATTTTGTTTTCCATTCTACCACATACAAATGCAGTCAATAAATTTAATTTACCGGTATATCTCCAAGATTCTACAGATCCTGGCTATGAACCTGGAGCCCTATAAATGTATTTCCACAGCTCCTCCCTGCCCTTTGTAATGCATGCATACAGAATCACCTAAAAGTAAGGCAAGGGTTTATGAAACCTTAACAAAACTTTAAAAAATGACTAGATGTTTCTACAAGAACAAGAAGTCAGGTAATTGATTGCTAACATAGAATTACAAAGAATAGGTTTAGTCAGACAGATCTAATAGAATACTTCAAAGGGTGACAAAAAAGAATAAGGTGCAGGTGAATATGATCTATCTGGATTACATTCAAGACATATGTTAAAGTGTCAAAAAGAAGGCTAATCTTAAAGGTCAAAAGTATGCGATAAAATGGAATCTTTACAATGAAAGGTGCCCAGAGAAAACCAGAAGGCTAAACTTAAAAATAGTGGATGTAATGTAGGGAGGGGAAAACCCACATTTCCAGAACATTCATTTTGATACAATTTTTTTTAATGTACAAAAATGTTCCTGAAGCTAGTGTAGTTTTTTGGCAGTTTCCTTCCACTGCTGATACTGAAAAACAGAATTATCAACTAACAGAAACCCTATGCTGGCCTTGTGTTTGGGGGAAACCCCAGGGGAAGGGGTCAACTTTTTTCAATTCCCACCATCTCTCTACTGTGTACTCCTCTAAAAACAGTCTTTGCCTGGAGTGTTGGGGAGGGAAATCCCTGGGATCCATATTCCAGAGGACCAGGCCATAACAATACAAACTGTCCAGTACAAAATGAATTTATTACAAAATAAATTTAGGTGCAGCAATATCAGCCTATCTTTTGTTACCTGAATGCATTTAGGAAGGGATCTTGCCCCAAGTCCAATGGCAACTCCTTGCGGCCATAACAACTTGCGATCTTCTGTGCCTGATGAAGCCTTCCAGTTGTGGTCTTACCACAAATTTGATAATTCTGGTATACATTCCAGGCAAGCAGAAAACACTAAACATCAAACATTAAACAATCTATGTGGAGATTATAAAGCTACACTTAGCTCGTGGAGCTGTGTTGGTCTTGTTGGTTCAGAAATGGTGCAGATGTTTTCTGAGAAGAGTTGTGACAGAGGTGTATGGCATGGTATATATTGTGAATCAGCTGTATTTGTCCCTTTGAAAATAACATTGGACTGGCTTTGTGTTATACAGTCTTTGTAGTTCTTAGTTCTCCCTTCTATTTTCTTGTTCACTCATGTTTCTGATAATTCTGTAGGCCCTCCTGCAGTTTCCTCCAAAGGGATGAGTTTTATATAATGGGAATGTTTCAAATCCTTCAGTCAATATCCAGACAATGGAAATACTAAGAAATAGAAATACTTTCTATTCTAGCCCACTACTTTTTTATTTTTAGCCATACGACTAGTCTTCATTAGACTATGAACTAAATCTTAAATCTCTCCATATGTATGCTTTATGCTGTTATTTCTGCTTGGTAGCCAAAATTCTTATATTGTCTAATTTGACAATCCAGTTACCGGTATATCTTAATTCTGTTTCTTCTGAAAAAAGACATTATATACTGTACATAAATACCATTACTTTCCTATTAAAGGAGAGCTTTACTTTAATGTGGACTGTCAACTATCAGTAAAAAGGTTTTCTTTCAACTTCAGACACTCCACTTTTTTGATTCTAAGATTTGTACAGAAAATGCAAAAAATGAAAATGTACAGGAATACCAACACCCAACCCCACCTCTCTCTCTCTCTCTCTCTCTCTCTCTCTCTCTCTCTCTCTTGGGGACATGTAATATTTTCTCTGATATGAATTGTTTTATTTCTGGGTAAACACTAATGCTTAAAGACCTAAATTTGTTACAGTACAATTCACACATCTTGGTACTATTTTGAGGTGCTGATTTTCAGCTTAGAGTCAAACTTCCCTTAATTTTTTTTTCATAAATAGCAGTGTTCTTTTTATGCAAACTATTTACCTGGCTGACATTATAGGTTTTATCTATGTGCCTATGGCTATCTCCACAAATTACTTTTAAATTTCCTTTTACAATTTCCCTGCGTGAAAAATATCTTGCATATTTGTGTGTCAGCTTTTGAAGGCAGTTTTGGACATGACAGGCATGGCGTGACAATTCTAATCTGGGTTAGCAACAACTACACCAGCAGTAGCCATCATGCTGTAAAACACTGTTTGCAACAACTCATGAGCAGACAGTGCCTATGGGAAACATAGGCTTCATGCTGAAATGGCTGGGGCAGGTATGTTCTGTACTGGGCAGTGCAGGGAGAGGGCAAGATGGAGGCAAGGAAGAGTGTTTAAAGCAGGGGTAGTTTATACCAAGGAGTGGGAAAGGATGGCAGAGGAGATCACTGCTATATCCTAACTCCCATCATGGGCCTGAAAGTCCTACTTGGACTTGTGCCAATTATTTTGCTGGTGCAGATCTAAGTAGGCGCACTGGGCAGGCTGGGGCTTAACATGGGATAAAAGAACAAATATTCAAAATCCAAAAGACCTCAAACCTGCCCAATTTTAGTACTGGACAGAGTTGTCAAGCATCTGTTATTACTGACAAAGATAACAGTGAATTACTGTTGGAGAATTTTGGTATACAAACTTTTGTCATCATCATCTCACAGAAATGCCAATTGAAAAAAGACAATCAAGCCAGTATATTAAAGTCATTTACAGTTCAAATATTCCATAATCAAAGTGCTTTTTGAATCATCTGGAACTCTATCTTACCAGGTTGGAGCACACTGTAGGATATTAACTGATAATCATGGCGTCTTCAAAACATGTTTTAAATACAGAATTTTGTAAATCTTTTAATTGTATTCATTCATTCTCTTCATTCAAGTGGGGTTTGCAAGTCTTAATTCTCATTCTCTCTCATAATCATCACCACCATTTTTTCCCCACTAAGGCTAATTCTGAATTTTTGATCACTAGTGAAAATGGACACCTTCTCTCTTACTGAGAGGAGAACCACTGACAGTCAAGCATATCCAGCCAAACAGGCCATTTTGACCTTTTTTGAGGTGAGAAGTTAAGAAGGTTAGAAGTTGGGAGTGGATGGTTCTCTGCAGCCACAACACAGTAGCACAGTTCACTTTCCAAAGAGTTCAATGCAATTATCAGGGACTTCCTTCTGGGTTGATTTGTGGGAGCTGCATTCATTGGATCAAGACCCCAAGATTATTTTACCTTTCAAATTATCCTGGGCATCACATCACTTTTCAGAGTGAATAGAGTATCTCAGAGGACTTTTTTAAAATTCTACTTTTATACTACTTACAAAATGTGAAATAGTAAAAGGTTAACATTTGTAAAAATAAAACATTCTGCTTCAGCTAGATCAGTGATTTTCCACCTTTTTCAACTCATGGCTCACAATCAGTTGTTTTTACCATTGATAAGGCACATCATGCTGTTCAAATTCCCAACTTTCCTATTAATAAATGTCCCTCCCTTAATTCCCACAGCACACCTGAGGACTATCCATGGCATACCAGTGTGCCATGGCACACTGTTTGAAAATCACTGAGTTAGGTCTAGAAACCACTGTATAGTGATTTTTAAAGTATTGGACTTGGACCAGGAATACCTTGATCTCAATCACTTCTCTGACGTGAGCTTACTGGATGACCTTTGTTACCAGAAGACTTTTCTAAAACTCATATTTAGCATGTTATTAAGGCTGCATTCCTAAAGACACTTTCCTTAGAGTAAGACCCTTTGAACACAATGGGGTCTTTTGTCTACTCCTTTTGAGTAGACATGGTTAGGATTGTGCTCTAACTCATGTTATCATGTGTATGTATACAGTGGAAATACAATTAGTTTTTCTGATTCAGAAGAATAAATCCATATGCCAGGTGAATTTCTTTTTTAAATAGCAGGACACATACTAGCAAAGGGATATTTGTATAAAACAGACAAACCTGTGAGCAAAGTTCATGTGTACATTGCACAGTATCCTATATTTGTTTAACATTTTCTACAATCCAGAGTAACTACGGGAGCACATAAGAGACATTACGTGTACCCGTAGTTACTGCACCACCTAGTGAAAACCTATGGAAAATTCATATTGCAATCCAGAGCAAACTGTTCTTACGCCGGAGCAAGTTACTCTTACGCCAGAGTAGTTACTCTGGATTGCGCCCTAAGCGTTCTCCTTGCACTAGTATCCCATGGAGTAAGGAAATCAAGGCTTTGGAATAAAAAGGCTTTTCAGATATTGTGCCATCTCAGCTCAATCCCTGAAAACAACCCTTTGATCTGACCAGGCTATGAATTTTTGCCTGAGGGGATAAGAGCAAAAATTCTGGGTGGATCTGTGTGCTTCCCAAGTATCTTTCAAGTGATCTGTTACAGGTCATCAGTCCATCTTGTGATCATAACTGACTGCTTTTTTTATACTTTCCTATGTTCCTGCCTTTCTGCTTTTTGCTTATCACCTTTGCTCTGGATTTTTGACACAGGTTGTGTTTTCTGTCTTGGGGAACAATTCTCCTGTGGGATTGAATCTCCTGTGGCGTGTTTATAAAGCCCTGCTTCCTAAACAATGGCCTGTCCCTCCCAACTTGGGTCTTGTACTTCCAGTACTTGGTTCCCCATGGCCAAGTGCTGAGATGGTTAAAAATAGATCTATTTCTTGTACTTCTGGTTTTGCTCAGAGGAATACAGCTTTCTCAGTCCTTCAGCATTCCCATACAATTTCTTAAAGAATATTTTCAAATATTCTCTCTATATGCAGAGCTGAACTGCATCTGATGAGCATCGTCTGTAGCTCTGCTGTAACAGGAAGAAAAGTCTGAAATGTATCTTCTAGGGAAGAAGATGCAGTTTCCAGAGATGCTGTCCTCCTGCTGTGCTTTCCACCACATCACAAGTGGCTTTCAGCATAGCTGCACTGATAAACATTTTCCAGCACTAGATTGCTTAGTCAAAGATTCACATTGTTGACCTTTCCATCTGGAAGTGTTTTCACAGATGGTGGCACCCATATGCCAAAATGACCATTCTTGACAGTTCTGTAAATATTTGTCATATTTTTTTTAAAAAAAATTTTGTTAAATACTGGTATACTGTGCCAGCTTCAATAGTGGGATATTTCCTTCTGGAAGTCTGCATATTATTTTGTTACACATATGTCCCCCAAATCCAGAGTAACTATGAGAGCACGTAAGAGACATTTACATCAAAGTAGTTATGGCACCACCTAGTGAAAACCTATGGGAAATTCATATTGGAATCCAGAGTAAATTGTTCTTACACCAGAGCAAGGACTCCCTGTAGTTACTCTGGATTTTGCCTTTTTTCTTTTATTGGATCAACTCACATGTTTTTGAGAAAATAAGCAATCTTTACTCTCTTAGTTCAGGCAAGGTTTCCAGGGCTGAATTGTCCAACTGATGACTAACTTCCCACAACTTACCTAGTTCCATTCCTTCTAATGTTCCTGCTAATTCTGCCCCTCCCTGCCCCATTTCACCCCCTTCTTGCCCCTGCCACTTCCTTACATGCTCCAGCTAGTCCAGGCACATCAAGTGAACAATGGGGAGAACAGCTGCTTCTTGTATTAGCACTCCCAAAATGGTTGCCAACAATAAACAAAGATCATAATTAAAAATACATACCAATACATAAAAAAGAGAAAAAAGAAAAAAAACTATATAAAATATTTCTAACAGTATATAAGAGTGAAGCCAAAAATTCTAATTACTGCCTTTATATTACTAATCTAAACTTTCCCCCTACCTAAGCTATACCTCCAACAGTCTCTCCTATCTTTATAAACTCCAATTCAGATTATTATTGTCTAATCCTTTAAAACTAATCTTTAATTCCAAAGCTCATTAAATCATTGTTTTCACTTGCAAAAAGTCGGTGATTGTTTTCCAATTATTCGTAAAAGTTTTGTTGCTTTCTCTTTAAAGTCATAAGTTTAGCCATTCCTGCAAAGTATATCACTTTTGTCCACCATTCTTCTATCAATAGTATATCTGTGGTTTTCCAATACAGTGCATATTCTAGCTGTATCCTGATTATGAAAACAAATATTCACTTCTTTTTCAAATGTCTATATACTTCAGGTTTCAATTGTATATTTGTTTATAAAATAAACAATATGTATTCGTTTATCTGTGACCAATGGCACATTCAGGATAGTATGGTTGTAAAAAGAAAAAACTAAAAGAAAACTATTTCCTTTGTCCATTAATTTGTTTTTAATTAAATAATATATTTACATACTAAAAATGCATCTTGAGCATTCATTGGTAAAATACTGTGGAGCTTGACTGCAACTTGACTTGAAAACAAATCATAAAACGGACACTTTCTGAGACCTTGAATGACCTCTTTACAAAACTATAGAACTCAACTCAAATCTCCCCACTACCTTTAAAAACCCCTCAAGGGGAAAAAACAGGGCTACTATCAGGCACCGTGTGTGTCAGATCTCTCTTTAAACCTTGGCTGTAAACAGGATGGAAAGGTGGGAGGTATTGCAAGAGAGAGGATAAGGATCACCTGCAGCACCTGGGAAGCTTACTAGGATGATCCAAGCAGTGGCATAGTTAGAGTAGTGTAGGGGTGCAGTTATACCAGGCAACAAGCTATAGGGGGGCTTCAGGCTGAGCTTGACACTAGTGACTAAAATTGTGAAAAATGGGGTTTGTATGAAGGAATACCATCATGTTATATATAGTTGAAAAGGTAATTTAATGCAGAATGCAATGAAACAAACTGCATTGAAATATCTATATTGTATCAAAATTTATGGCCAATTATTCAGAAAATGAAAACACAAAAGCCTAACCCTGCCTTCCCATTCCCTTCTTGGGCTTTTGAAGTCAATTGTAAGGCAAGAAACCCCTTGTGCTCTTCCACAGCCAATGAAAGTATTAGACATTGAACCTTTGTCCACTGATAATCCATTTCTTTCTTCCTATCAGAATCTCCCTAAACATACAGATTAACCATCCCTGTCTCATGGTTGGAACTCCCTGTTGCTCCCCCTGTCTGAATAATAGCCCCATGAGGTTTTTTTAACCCACAAAAACACCAAAGCATCTTTTAGACTTAGGAAGACTTGGGACATAATCCAGAGTAACTATGGGGAGTCCTTGCTCCGGTGGAAGAATGACTTACTCTGGATTCCAATATGAATTTCCCCATAGGTTTTCACTAGGTGGTGCAGTAAGTACGGGTGCACGTAAAGTCTCTTATGTGCTCCTGTAGTTACTCTGGATTTGGGGGTTGGTCACTTCATGATTCAAATACAAGACTTGAGTCAGTGGGACCCTGTCTCAAGTATTTTCAAAAGTCTTTCATGTGTATGACTCACAAGTTGATGACTCAACAATAAACATGAATTTTCACAAGTCTGAGTTTCATGATTCTGAGTCATGATTCCCAGCATTGAATAAGGAGTCTTCCCGGCATGTAATCAAACATAAACTTTTCCTTCGTTTGTTCCATATCTGTTCCTAAGATATGAATTTCTGGGAAACAAATTCATTGTTCACTATCAGCGCATTCCTAATCATGTCTACTCAAAAGTAAGTCCTATTGTGTACTATAGTACTTACTCCCAGGAAAGCGTGGTTAGGATTTCAGCCTATGAATATTGGTAACTTCATTACTGATTATTGAGGAGGATTCAGCCTTCAAAAGACATTTGACTTGAAATTCATTGGGGAAAGGAATGGAGCCACCAGTGATAATTTTAAAAAATCAAATTCCAAGGAATTGTTATACTTTTCTAGCCTTGATATATGTAATCAGCATTTGTTATTTCAAAATCAAATTAACCTTGAATTATAGAGACATTTGAGACATGCATCTCACTTCACAATTAGAAAACATAGTTGCTTTGGGGCATTAGAAAAGGGTCAGAGGTCACAGATGAAAGAAAATTAAGAAGGTTGGAGAATGTGTAATGAAAAGCATTCTGAACAATTGGCTTTGCAGCCGAATTCCCATTGTGAGCATGTGTGTGAGAAGCCAAGAGAAAGAGTACTTATTGTATCTTCAAAGTTGCCTGGCTTTTGTGAAATTCCATGGGAATCATATAGCCTGTTTCCTATTAGGCCCTTTACAAAGAAGAGCTGGCATAGAAAGTCCATTGCTATAAAAGAGGAGGGCTGCTGTTTCTTCAAATTTGCAATTTGTCTTCAAGATTACTTAGCAGATATGAGTATTCTGATGCAACAGCCATTCTCCGTTGGCTTTTATTGAATGAGTCTTTTGGAATAAACATTTTGTAGGCAGGAGCAGGGGAGTTTCATGAAGGTTAAACAAAGTTGAACGGAAGTCTGCATACTAATTTGAATGCATCCCAATTGTCTGTCTAGCAGCCTGATACTAAAAGTGTCTTAGGTTTATGACTCTTGCAAACCATCAGTATGGGACTGCCATTGCCCAGGCTAGTCTGACAGCAGGGATGTGTGGTATCGGTGAAACAGCCGCGGCTGAGGACCCACTCACAGCCACTTATTCAGTAGCAGGGCAGCTGTGGTGTTTTTCCATGACTACAATGGGGCAGTTCTGTCTTACCTGCTGCTTCCTTATCACAAAACCCTAAAGGACAGTGGTATTCAAAGTGGGGGTCAGGACCCCCTTGGGAAGTCACGACCTCGGGTGTTGTGAGAGAGTAGGATCTTCTATTTTGGAATCTGGCACTGGGTTTTCCTGGGAGTAAGTCTCATTGAACACAATGGGACTTACTTCTGAGTAGACATGGAGGAGCATCCTGGCAGGTTTGAGAGGGTGTCCCAGACTGATTTTTCAGTTTAAAAGGGGGTCCCGGGCTAAAATGCCTGAATACCACTGTTATAGGAAGCTCCTCAGACAGGAGGAATCAGGAAAGCCTATGGCAGTAGCAGTAGACTGTCAAACTACCACTGGAGAGGGTGCATTGGTGGGCAGCTCAAACCAGGAATTGAGCCAGAGAACAGCTGGGGGCAGACCTTGGTGGCAGAAGTATCAGCTGCTTGGGACTGTTTCAATGAGATGTTTCATGTAGCAGTTTAATTATGTTTTCATATCTGTAAAGGTATTTTCAGTCTACAGTGAAATAAAACTGCAAAGAGGGATCCACTGTGAAACCCTAAACATTAGGAAATGTGCACCATGATGCAATGAAAGAGAATAAAATGAAACAGTACTACATAAAATGGAACAACAATGTATGTGAATTCAGTTAAATGAATTATAAGTGCTCCTCTATAGGAAAAAATATTACAGATAAGCCAACACTGGAATTCAAAGGTTGGCTTGTGGTATACCCAAGGATTTGAGTATGTACAGAGGAAAACTGAAAAATCCGGAAAATGTTTTCCTTTGAACAGCAAATTCTCACATGCTATCACAAAGTGCTTTTGAAGGTCATCTATTTCCAAATCAGTTTGACATGGGGGTGTCACTTCCTTTAGAAACTCATGCATAGTGGCTCCTTAAGTACACATCTTTGAAATCCCAACTATTTGGATTCTAAAAATTAAAGTGATTATATTGTGCTTTCATGCCTTTTAATTAGCCATCTTCTTTTCCCAGTAACCTTCAACTTTTCCCACCTACATCAGATGAGGCTTCATGCTGTTCAGAACTATCCCTGCAGGAACAGGCTAACAGCGAGGCAAATTGTGTCAAAATCATCATTACTGCAGTTCTGTATTGAGTGGGCAATGCTATGCCAAAGGTAGCTATTGTTCCCTTTTTGGATAAAATTGTTCTTAAGCATCAAGTTGATGACTCCAAACTGTCACAACAGGGGCTTAATTAAAGCCATTCTCACAGTCCCTTGCTCCTCCTAATGGGTCATGCACTGTTCTTCAAATGCGTCTGCATAAAATGAGGATCAACATCTCTGGGACATTTTTGGTGTTTACTGTGACTTAACAACATAGGTCAAACTGGGAAAAAAAGGCAAAATGAGGATCCACCATAAAGACAGATTCGGTCACTGAAGGAGCATCACTGTAGGAGTAGGTTTTCCTGTCTGTTGATGCCCACTGTCCATTCTTGATGTCCACTGTTGATGTCCACATTTTCTTCATGCTGAAATGTTTGGCTTATCTTAAAAGTCAAAATCTTAAAAGTCAAAAGGTACCTCAAACACAGAATCATTTTAAGGCCCAATCCAAAGCAGCCTGCACCAGCTCAGCACTGGCACAAAGTGTCACAAACATGCCGTAAGGCACACCTATGACAGTCTGTGGTGCGACAGTCAGCACTATCCATTGCTGGGCTGAGGATGGAGACAGCCTCCTTGATCTCAGGGGAAGTGCCAGGCATAAATCTAGGCAGGGGGTATGTTCTAGGGAAAGAGGGGGCAAGATGGTGACATGAATATCCTGAGATATGTGCCTCCTCAATTGCAGGTACAGATCTGAAGAGACTCTGTGGCAGCGCATGTACATGCAGCAGCTCGGCACTCGGCACAGTTGAGTCTGTATCCTGAAAAGTGCACCTAAAATTTTTGTTGTATACTTGTCAACAATGACAATAAACATTATTATTATTATTATTATTATTATTATTATTATTATTATTATTATTATTATTATTATTATTATCATCCATAAATACATAGCGAACAATTTCGTGCTGGTTTCATTCACATCACCAGTCGGATCCTTCCCAAGAGTCTAGGACTGTGTGATGTAGCAGCGTATAATTCGTGCTGATCCCAGAAGAGTGGCTTTCTGCAGTTGGCAGAGTCATATTTTGTCAATGCCAATAGTTTTCAGGTGCCTGCCAAGGTCTTTGGGCACTGCACCCAGTGTGCCAATTACCACTGGAACCACCTGCACTGGCTTACACCAGATATGCTGTAATTCGATTCTTAGGTAATAATTCGATGATGATGATGATTATCATCATCATCATCAGGGGTTGCCTGGGGATTAAGGCATAAGCTGCCTTACCCCAAGTAGTCCTGGTACTGCTTCTCAGATGCATGGGATGCGGTGCTAGCCATTTTGGCACCACTGTAGCCCTGGGTGTTGGGAAGCATTGGATTGGGCTGTCTGACAGTTCCATATAATATTCTCATCATGCAGTGACTACTACAAAATCACCCATCCAGTAGGAGAAAGTTGAATATCTGCACCCACCTCTGAGAACCCAGCACATACCTGTGGTTTGGGAGCACCAGCTCTCAGTGTATACACATTTTCCATTCCATGAGTATGGTTTTTTTTCAATCCTGTCTGAGCAGATGTGAAAATTTGTCCTTTAAAAGGCACAATCTGTTCCTCACATCAGGGAAATGATTGGTATCCTCTTCAATGGCACCCTTTTAATGAATATAGTTTCTCACTGTGTTTTTCAGTATATGATTCTGGTGACTGATAGAAAAATGGCTTTGAGTGCTACAGCTGTGCGTTCAATATTCAGATGAGACCTAAACTAAACATTACATTTACTATCTGATATGTAGTTAAATGTCTTGCATTTAGTTGTAAATAGAGACTTTGGCTGCAATCCTAAAGACACTTTCCTGGGAGTAAGACCCATTGAACACGAAGGGGCTTACTTTTGAGTAAAAAGAGGACATATGGTCACCCTGTTTATATAAAATATGCACAATTATTTCAGTAAGTAAAATGGCATATGATTAATCCATTAACTTAATAAGTTGACACATTTTATTAGTGTCATTCATGTCTCTTACTCTGTTTAATTAAAAGGGCAGGTTGTATGACCTGTATAAATTATAGCTATAATATTTATTAAGCTGCCTTTCTCCTGGTAGAATTTATTATTTAGAAGACATACTATACTCCCTGTTTCTTGTTAATAGCAAGTACACCAACTGGTGTACATCAACACTTATGCATCTTTAGTTTAGAAAGAACATAGGAAAAAAATTCAAATTCAAACTTATTCCAGTTCTCTATGGCTGCAATCCAGAGCAAATTCAGCCTGCTCTGACCTAACTGCACTCTCCTAACTATTCTGTATCCAGAGCAGAAAGTTATGCTGAATCCAGAGAGTCAGGAAGCCTGGGCTGCCCTAACTGCTCCAGAGCATGCTAAGTAATTGACACAAGGGGAAGACTTGCTTCTGAGGAGACACCCCTCAGATCACACTGAACAAGGAACAGCTGTGGTGCCTACAGTGGTGACATGACTCTGCACATCACCTGGCGCGGAAGTCTGTGCGTCATCCCTGGGATGCATGCCCCCCCCCCCACCTGGACTGCACAGTCACCAAAGTTGGCGCCTGCGCAGTTGTTTCTGAAGCCAACTGGCTTCAGAAAGAGTACTGCGCAGGCACCATCTCTGACACCTGCGCAGTACTTTTCTGAAGCCTTTTGGCTTCGGGGGAGACTGTGCAGGCGTCAGAGTTGGTGCCTGTGCAGTACTCTTTCTGAAGCCATTCAGCTGCCGCTCCGCCTCCTGAGTGAGGCCGAATGGCTGTGCAGAGGCGCGGACTTTCTCTGCTCTAAGGAAGTCTCCTCTGAAGCTGTTCGGCATGTTCAGTGTGTTTCTGCGCAGTGCACCTCAGATGGCCATTCAGGCCAGCTCCTCAGACAAGTGGCAGCTTCTGGCCTTGGAGCAGGCCTGAATGGGGGTGCTGACGCCCAGGGCCTGCCAAAGGACAGACAAACTCCTCCTGCACATCACCCCATACGGAGCGCATCCCCAATGCAGCCCACACCAGCCGCACCAGTCTGGTGACGCCACTGGGTGCCTGCCTTATAAGGAGTCCCTGATGAGATGCCAGTACATTCTGCAGTGAATACAAGGGGCTTCTTGGAGTGGCCTGCTGTATCCTGAGGTTTGTGGGCAGCCGTAGTTTGTTCCATATCCTGAGGTTGAGAGGCAGGGGTTGCAGCTAGGATGGCCAAGAACTCAGATTTTTGGTCAGCACTGCCATTCTTACTCGGGCCTTATCATGGACCCCTATGGGTCTACTCATTACTATACCTGTTCCTGAGGTGGTATAACTCTGAGGGCTGGAAGAGGGCATTTCTGCCTTGGAAACAGGCTCTGGATTCAGAGTAACTGCTCTGCCCTAGGCAATGCTAAACATGCCCTCAACTTGCCTCTCCTGAGCTGCTTAGGCTGCCCCAGTTAGGGCAGAGCAGGTCCACCTCTCTTAGGGCACCCTATCTTGCCTTGCTCTGCCCTAAGCCTCCTTCAGAGTAACTGGGCTGGAGCATCTTGCAGTTGCTCCAACCTAGTGTTAGATAGGGCAACCTAAGGGCTCTTATGTGGACAGATTAGTTGCTCTGGATTGGGCTGCAAACTGACATGCATGTGGTGTATCCAGAACAAGTTAGCATTATGCTGTTAGTCTTTTAAATACTTCAACCAATGACTACAATCTACAGTACAACACAGTTAGTAACCAACCAGGATGTCACTTACCTGTCCATTTATGGTCCATCTCATATATTGCACAAAATTTCAAACCATAATTCCAAAATTCCAAACCATAGTTCAGATTTCATGTCAGGGTGAGTACAGATATGGTCAATTCTCATTATACACAAGGGTTAAGTTTTGGGAAAACCCAACTGGTATTGATCAGTGGATATCAAATCATTGATCCCATGGGTATAAACTAACCTTTGTTAGTAATAGCTAACCTGTTCAGGAATGCCAGCAGAGAATAGCTTCAGAATGAAGTGGATACTTTTAGAATGGCACAGAATCACAGATAGCTTCAAAATGGTCACAAATAACTTCACAGTGGCAAGGATAGGCTTAAGAATGGCCAATACAGATGTTTCAGAACCACTGCAGATGCTTTAAAATGGCCTTGAGAATGGCTGTGGATGCTGCAGAAAGCCAGGATGGCATGAATGAATCTGCAAGAATAGAATGTGCGGATTGCATGGATTGACTATACAGTGGTGCCTCACATAAAGAGCTTAATTCGTTTCGGAGGCATGCTCTTTAAAGTGAAACATTCTTTAAGTGAAGCAGATTTTTCCATAGGAAATAATGGAAACTCAGACGATTGGTTCCACAACCCCCAAAATATTCATATAAAAATATTAACTGGATGTAAACATGATGACAAAGTACTGTAATTGAATTCAAAACATGCATTCAATGTGCATGATCCTATGAAGTCTACTTTGGCTGCAATCCTAAAGACACTTTCCTAGGAATAAAACCCATTGTACACAATGGGGCTTACTTCTGAGTAGACATAGTTAGGAGACTGCAATCAAAGATATTTTCCTGGGAGGCTTATCTGGGTTGCTGCTGGAGATTGAAGGTGGTTGGTGGGGACACTTGGGGGCAGTTAGGGGCAGCTGCCACTGGCACCCCCAGGGAACTTCCCCCAAGTTGGGGGCAGTTAGAGGCAGTAGCACTGGCCGGCAGCCCTTTTAAAGAGCCTCCATGCGGAATGTCAGGGCGGCATTGCACGCATGCCCATAGCGCGCTTGCTTGTTAAGTGAAGCAGAACTTGTAATGTGAAGCAAAATTTCTTGGAAATTTTTGCTTGTTATGTGAAACGCTTGTTAAGCGAGGTACTACTGTATATGTTTTCATTTCCATGTTCTCTGTCTGTGACCTCACCAGTCAGTGGTGGTCACTGACTGTGTTTATATGTGTTAAGAAGCCATCACAAGCCAAACATGGAAGACTGACTCAAATCGCCATTGGAATACCAGTATTTTTCAGAGCACTACTGGAAGTAAGTAAAACACATGGTACTTTTTAGTGTATCCACACAGGCACAAAGCCTTCTTAGTTGCAGCTCTGAATAAACATTAACACATGGGGCCTTTAACAGTGATGCTGAAGTGACTATTCCTGACATTTGTAGTTGTGGAGTGGCATCACTTCTACAAATCTTTCAGGATTTATACCTCATATTCTAGTTTATTATATTACTGAACATGTATCTGCCTTTCCTCTTCAGCAAGTTTATTTTAATGAAGACAAAAAAAATCATGAGAACTGAAACATCAGCTCATTTGGAAAGTGGGTCTGGGTATCATCAATTTCCTTCTCCAGTCAACACTTGGATTATAAAAGCGCTGGCATTCAGTTCCTTTTTTCTAGATAAAAACTAATTTACAGCTCCTGAATGTGTTTATTATGTCAAATTAGCATTTGGTTCCATGTGGTGCAATTTAAAACCACTTCCCCATTCTTCCCAAGTTTTTTTATTTGTAAATAATTGCTTTGTCAAATGAATACATAATTGATTTTTTTAAAAGTATAAGCACATTCCACCAACCCATTTCTTCTATTAGCCATTACTCATTTGAAAAGACCTGCTCTGCTTTGGAGCAGCATCGAAAGACCATGAGAAGATGATAAAGAGCACAGCTGGGCTTGCAAACTATCCATCTTTTTGAGCATCCTAATAGATGTTTCTAGAAACTCATGAGCATCCTCTTCTGACTGCTTCTACCCTTTGGGATTCATAGTTCCTCTGAAAAGGAAGGCTCCAATTGTCCGCTGTCAAAGAGGCACCCTTCAAAGTGGTGTCATGTATTCAGCACAGTTAGAGCAATATCTGTCTTCACTGCAGCATGGTGTCTTTTTTTAAAAAAGTTTGTCTTTTGTATTAATTGCAATGCAAAAAGAAGCACAGTCAACAGATTTCTGTAAGGTGTGCATTACACAGGTCTAAAATTTTGTTTAATTTTACCATTCACTAACAAGGCTTATCAGTGCCCCCCAAACTAGAGCCAGTTGAGCAAAACCAATACCTTTTTCGATTCAGCAGTACAGATATAGCCAAGAATTGGTTCAATGTTAAGACAATAAAATGTGTGTTGGCCCATGTTATATATTGTATATGGCTTGTGAGCCTAAATTTAAAGGGTCACTGATTGACTCCCACACTGACTCATCAATGCCCAGCCCAAACCCATAGATCTAAAAGTATGAAATTCAGGGAAAATATTCTTTCCATGACATAGAAACCCACTAAGAACCTTTTTTTAAATTCAGACCCAAAGGGCAGGGGGAAGGGATACAATGTGTTTTCATCCCTATATTTAAGATTAAACACTAATGGATTCACTGACTCATAAATGCCCAGCCCAAACTATTGCACCAGTAAGCATGACATTTGGAGAGTGTATTCCTTCTGTGATCTTAGGACCCACTAGAATTGATTTGGTGCCTCATGCCCAGTGGTGCAATCCTAACTAATTTAGGCCGACCTAACTCACCTGGCATATCTTCCTGTGGTGGTGTAAAGAGATTGACATACCTGTATGTCTGCATACTGGCCTAACCCCCACCCCTGCAGGAGTGGGGGAGATGTGCCTTTTTGTGACACCCATGATTCAACATGGAATTTGTGTGAGGCTTTTGCTGGCCTAACAGTGCAATCCTAAGCATGTCTACTCAGAAGTAAGTCCTATTGTATTCAAAGGGGCCTACTCCCAGGAAAGTGTGTGGTGGATTGCAGCCTAAGTGGAGGTTAGGATTGCAGCCTAAGGGCTCAATCCACAGCAGTTACGGCACTTCTTGCAGCAATGCACGTAAAAGTTACTGTGGATAGCAATATGTCTTTCCCATAGGTTTCCACTAGATGGCACCGTAACTACATCAACGCAAATCTACCTTACGTTGATGGATCTAGTGGAATAGTTTCTACGGATTGTGCCTTTGGTCTCTGAGTGAATCAACTAATCTGGGTATACCTTCTTTCCCATTTGTAATTATCAACAGTTTACTTCCAATCAAACATGGGTAACATAAATCTGCAAGTTTTGGTGCTTTTGAGATCAAGTGTGGGGACATTATCTGGTATGTGTGCCTAATTCGTGGCCCAATCCTAAGAGAGTTATACCAGCATAAAGCACTTTGTGGCTACTGCAAATGTAACTCTGTCAGAGTATGTGGCCTGGCCGCTGTTGTGTTGCAGCAATGGTCTGTACAATGTTAAGCACATTGCTACCTCATGGAAGGCTGTGCAGGGGCCAGGAGAGGAAGGAAAAAACTGAATGGGGCAGCGTTTAGGCAGAATAGGGGTGATGAGGAGCAGAGATCAGACCTGGAAAGGTTTGGTGGCAGTGAAATTTGTCAAATCTTGACCCAGGCCTAATCTCCCTCCAAATGTCAGTGCAGAAGGAGCCACTGATAACTAAGTAAACTCACTGAGTCCAAATAGGTTCATTGAGCAACAAGGACCATTCCCACGGAGCAAATGTTCCCTTATCCCCATGGGGGATTGCAGTGGATTGGGCTGACAATTATATTTACCAGTACCTAATTTATCAGCATTTTTGGATTTTGGATTGGATCCGTCAACATTTTATTTATCAGCAATTTTGTCTCAGCATGAATGAGGGTGGCACAATAAAAGATAAACATCCTTTAAGTAACAGTTAATGGCTTAAAAGCAGTCTGCTTACCATGGGAGACAATTAAGCTTGCCTGTACATAAACAGGATGACCATATAGACTGGAGAACAGAATGGAGAACAGAGTGTCCATAGAAAAGGGAATTGAGGTAGGTCAAGGTTATCATAGAAGGGTTCAAAAAGCAGCACATGCCTGAATTCCCTCTTCTATGGAATGGTTAAAGGTACACGCACTCTGTGCTCCATTCTGTATGTCACCCTGTTCATTAAAGGTTGTTTGGTTTAGGTTTCAGCTGGGAGACCTCTGCCTTCTCCCATGTGATTATCACATAATACAAAGTCATAATCACTTCTGAATTGCTTTGCAAGGGGAAACTTTTGCCTCTGAGCTGAAACTAAGTTGTTTTAAAGGGAACTTACCTCATATTTCTTAATTGCCTGCCTTCTTACCATGTTAAACAATTGCTTTAGTATAACATGAAAATGGGTATCCACAGAGTTTCCTCGAACCAAATGTTGTGGTTGGCAAGATCCAAACTGTACTGATTCATTATCTATTAAGTCAAACTAATAGCATGTTTACTACTTCACTCTGAAAATAACACTTTTTGGGTTGATTTTGTGATGCACGTGCCTATTGCAACACTGCTTGCCTTGACAGTGTGAAATTTAGGAGGAAAAAACATATTTTATCCATCAAATGTGGATTTCCTTTAAACTGTTACTTCTCCAGCTGCTGTTTATGTCATGTTCTCAGGAGTGGATTACAACATCTGCTGGATTTGTTAATTTCATTTTAATTTACCCCAAAGGAGGAATATGTTGATGAAACTCTGCCCCCTTCCTTTTAGTCTATTTGTACTTACTTTCCCATTAGTTTGATGAGTGAATGAAACAGAACACAAAATTAACCTTAGAGCAAAGCATATGAAGCGCATCAATGGGGATCATCTTTGGAGTACAAAATTAAACCGTGCACTAACTCTTCCAGCCTACATTCACTTAAAATCTCTGCAGGTTTCTACATCAAAGCTTCTCATGGTTGAAGGCCGTGGCACTGCAGTGTTTTGAACTATGCAGAAAGGTTACCAAATCATGGAGAACCATGGTTTTTTCCCCTCCAGTAGTGACTCCAAGCCACAAGAAGTCTCCAGGGTGCAAGGAACATGAAAAGATTAGTGCACATTGAAACAAAAATCTTCTCAGGATGATGTATGAACTTGCTTTATCTGACAGTTTTCAAAGAAAAGATTTCATGGGTGTGCATTGAACTCAAGGAGACACAAATGTCTTGTACCAACTAGGAACAATGGTTGAAAGTTGAAACTGCGGATGGTGATTAAATCTAGCCATTTCCTTGTAATTCACAAAGACATTGCTTTGTGAAGTTTCTGTTTCTTGGACTGTTTGATTTTTAAATCTTTAAATCTTATATATATATATATATATATATATATATATATATATATATATATATATATATATATAAAATCACTTAGGTTGTTAGCCATCTTGAATCAGTTTTACTGAGAAAGGCGGGATAGAAATTAAATAAATAAATGTTTTAAGCAAGACTTGTGAAAGACAGGTAGATAACTATTCAAAACAGGTGAGTAGATTTAGAAATAAATTGTGGGTTTGTGAACACATCCCAGTTTTGTGGTCACATCCTAATTTTGAGTGAATTGTAAAACTGACAGGATAAATGATATCTTGTACACAAAGGGTTAATCAACCTGCTACATGGGGCGGGGGGAACACTACTGCCCAATAATCCATTAAAGCCACGGAGGCTTGTGCAGCTAGTATACCGAAATTTTTTAAAAAGTGGTTCTGATGCTAAAATGTTAGGGAATCTCTATATAATCTATTTTGAGAGTGGTATACATGTTATCATCATGTTAGCCCTGGTGCTCCAAGTAATCAAAACAGAGCAACAACTCTGTTGCTATATTTATATGCAGTGGTAGCTTGTAATAACTTGTATGAAGAATGCTTTGTAGGACAAATTTTCTAAGGAATTCTGCCTTGTAAGACAAACAGTGCCTTGTAAGGCAGTTTTACAATGAAAATTTGTCGTAAATGAACGAATTGATGGATCTGCATTGTGAGTAACAGCAAGAGGTTATGGAGGAGATCTCTCTCATCTGTAGAGGAGGAGGAGAATAAGGAGGAGGAATCCCTCACATCAAATGAAATTAAGCATATTTTTAAACATTGGGAAATTGTGCAAAATTCTGTAGAAAAGCACCATCCAAATAAGGCTGTAGCAGTGCGAGTGATGAATCTGTTTAATGACAATGCAATGTCATATTTCTGTGAAATCTTCAAAAAGAGACAAAAGCCATATTAGAGGTTCCTTGTTAAAGTTGCTCAAAGTCACCATTGACTCTTTTACCCTACAATCCAGAGCAACTACGGGAGCACGTAAGAGACTTTACGTGTACCCGTAGTTGCTGCACTACCTAGTGAAAACCTATGGGAAATTCATATTGCAATCCAGAGCAAATTGTTCTTACACCGGAACAAGGACTCCACGTAGTTACTCTGGATTGCGCCCTCTGTATGCCCATAGTTACTGTACCACCTACTGAAAACCTATGGGAAATTCATATTGCAATCCAGAGCAAATTGTTCTTACACCAGAGCAAGGACTCCCCATAGTTGCTCTGGATTGTGCCCTTAGTGAAAATTAGTCATCCTTGGCCATTAAGGTTTTTCTTTTCTGTTTTATAGTACAGTATATTACAGTGTTTTTATTAATATTATACTAATTCTGTTCTGTATTATATTACAGCATTTTGAATTTGATTACAGTGTTTTGTCATCATTTTTTATAGTCAGTTAATATTTTTATATGAATATTTTTGTGTTGAATCAATCATCTGTTTCCATTATTTCCCATGGGAAAATCCTCTTTGTATAAAGAATGCTTTGTAAGACAAACATGCTTCTGGAATGAATTATGCTTGTCTTACAAGGCACCACTGTACATATATGTATATACATACATATACACATGCTTACACATACGTATATAAGAATATATGCAATATACTGTATTTAGCATGTACTTGAATATGTTCAGATTGCTATGAATACAATATGTGGTTGTTATCCTTACAACAACCTTGTAAGGTACAATGGCATTATCTCCATATTGCAGGAGGAGATATTTGGTATTGGTCTATGAAGGCACAGAAAGTGGAGGGCAAGACTATCCTGTATTCATAATTTGTAGGGGCAGGGCTAAGTGACGCAAATCCAGTGACTCCTCCGATACTTCTTCTCCATGGACAGCAAACAGGACTTATGTTACACCTGCTCAGGGAACACCTGATAATGGACAGGTATGTTTTCCCCAAGTAGAGTATCTGTACCCAATCAACACTTTGCATGGGTTCTTATTTCTAACTCTCCAATGCCTACTCCAATTTCTTCTTTTCTCAAGTTTCTCTTTCTTTTGCTCCCCGCCTTCCTGTTTCTTGTTTCACCTTCATATTTCCTAACCCTATAATCTTTGCACCTTCCCTCTCCCACCAGACCTATCTCCTGCCACTTTTTAAGGAATTTCTGTTCCAGGCAACCCCATCTGCCCAGTCTCATGATACTGCAATGATAATAATTTCTGGAGCCTTCTTGAAGTCATGAGGAACCAATCCGGCAATCCACAGTCCTCACTGGGCTCACCCCAATCTAGAAGGCATGCAAGGGCATGGCCATTTTGGCTTCCCCCCGCTGCTGCTGGGCCAGGATGCCAGTTCACTTCATGACTGTATTCATTTGTATCATCCCACTGTGTGGTCAGTACATGAAGTGGAATGGTTTAATTAAACCACCTTAACCATTTGATTTGGAAATTCCCCTGGAATTAACAGGAATATACCTAGTACTTGAGAACAAACATATTTTATCACCAGACTGGCACCAATTCATTCTGGTGGTATGAATAAGTGTGGTGGTATGAATAACTGTTAGCCTGACTAACAGTTACAGACTAACAACAATTACAACAGGTGAAAAAGAAGTTCTTGTGAACAAGAAGACATTTCAACCAGGTCTCCTAAGTGCCTGGGCAGAGGTAGTATCTGGGAAGATCAGAAAAGTGTTCACTTCCATTCCTGGTTAACTTAACATGCAATTTTCCAGTTCTCAGAAGAGAAGCTGAGTCTCACGGAAAGGTGTTTATATTGCTTCTAGAAATAGACTATTTGCGGGATGTGTTATTTCCAAGAATAAATATGATGAAATATTATCTAAACTGGCTCTCAGAAGTGGCACTTAATGGTTTACCAAGTTTACTAAGATTCTGATAATTATGCACATGTCTTACTGAACACTTAAAAGTTCTTAGAAACAAAATTAGGTAATATCTTCAGAGTAATGTAGATCATATGTCTGAAATCTTAGTACTCAAACTGTACGTTTAGTCCATTAATCAGCTCATAAAGTCTTCGTACATGTTTGTTTTTGAGAGGATAGCTAACATATTTCAGGAGGAGTTATATTTGAAAAGGCATTCATTTCTGCATGAGACTGCTTCTTCTAAGACAGTGCCTGGCACCAGCAAATTGTGTAAATATATTAAAAATATCTTTTAAAATTGTTCCCCAATTAATGGGAATCACCATTTTAATAGGTCAAAGGATTTCTTTAAATGGACCAGTTAATTGTTTGGATGTTGGATTGATGATAATCAATCTTACTTGATTATATTAAATAATCTTGGATTGACTGGATGTTGCATTAGGTTCTTATTTGTTCCATATGAAATAATCATGTGAAGAACAGAGAATGCCTGCTTTACAATGGGTTGAGCATGTGTGACATTATGGTGGACTTTCTGTAGTAAAAGAAGTTTCACTATACAATGCTATTCACATTAGAATAGGCTTATGTTGTTGCTCACAGGACCTCTTGTATGCAGCTATGTAAATGCTATGCAAATGCTATGCATTGGATAGTGTTTCAGTCAGTTGCAGTGTTCTTAATTATCATAGCTGTGTCTATGGATGGAATAAAAATAGCAACTTTATAATTTTTTTTTTTAAGAAATTAAGGTTTTGGAAAATCTACATTTTTTGCGTACAAAGACAGCCCAAAAAAATCTACATTTTTTTGCATATTAAGACAGCCCAATCTTAAAATGTGCTACCATTCCCAGGCCAATAGGCCTGCACTTATCCAGTGCAAATTAGGAGGCTGATGTGACATAAATAGGAAATTTATGTCCCCTTACCCTAATTCCTCAGACACCTCAAAGGAGTTAATTGGATCTGCACCAGCTAAATCACTGGCACAGATCCAGGTAGGCCCATGTAAGACAGAGATGCTCAAAGGAGATTAGAATCTGCCTAAGTGCCAAGATCTGGTGCCACTCTGACCTGGGTCCAGGCCACTCCCCTGCCCATTGCCACTCACCTGCCCATTGCCCACTGTGCCAGTTGTAAGACCTGCCACCACATTGTGTTTAGTTTTCATGATAAAAATATCCAAATGAACATTAATTGCAAACAGGAATCGAAGTATACAGGCAAAGTAGAGTCTGTCTGCAGACTCCCTGTCTTCCTAATCGCTGTTGCATAATGATGCATTAGCACACTGAAATGCAAATGTCTTTGAAATGCAAGACACAATGTTCTAAATAGGTTGTAGAGGGGTTGTAAATAAGTTGTAAAGCAGCTGTAATTCAGTTGTAAATATCTGTAAATCACTTAAGACTTGAGAATTGAGCACAAATTAGGACGACAAACTAGGGAGACAAGTCATGGTGACAAGTCGTGGCGCACATGGCCGGAGAGGCTAGGGGGTCATTACTGCACTAAATGAGTTGTAAAGTGGTTGTAAATAAGTTGTAAAGCAGTTGTAACTGAGTTGTAAATGTCTGTAAATCACTTAAGACATAAATGACGAGAACTGAGCACAAATCAGGGCGACAAAATAGGGCGACAAGTCTCGGCGCACGTAAACTGAGAGGCCAGGGGGTCATGACTGCACCCCACGCAGGCAGTGGGAAAACTGACTAGAGGGGGTTTCAAACAGCACCTATAGATAGGCGGGTACTACGTGTGGGCCCCTCGCCCACCTAGGCTCGGATAGTGAGCAAAAACAAAATTTTGGGGCTTTTCTAGCAAACTGCGCCTAACCAAGGGTTAAGGGGAAGCCGGCTCTGTGAGCCTGAACTGAGATTTACACCTCGAGTGCCACAGAAGGTACTCAGTCCACTAGTTATTACTGGTAGCAAAAGTTCCCCTTAGGTTCTCCCAAATGAGTACAGTTGATTCAGCATAAATCACAGCAGTTTTAAAAGCCAAATAAAAAGTTTATTAAAGAAGCATATCAAGTTAAGGCACTTAGGTAAAGTCCTGTTCCAAATGAAAATAAGACAGCCAACTCCTGTATCTTACATTCAGCCTAGTTACAGTAGATTCATAAAATACTTTAGAAGTTGGTCAGATATTCATAAACATACAAACACTCACAGAGCAAAGATGTTCAGTCTTAGTTCTAGTCCATTCCAAGTCCATGATGGTACAAGACACTCCAGCAGCATGGCGTAGCTCTCTCATTAGCTAGCAACAGATGGTTCTACTGGGTCTTTATAACCAAACTTTGGCTCCCTCTTGTCAATCATCTTAGGATCCTCCCAGGTTATAATCTCCTGGTCTTTGTCTCTGGGCAGAAGAGTTTCCCACCTTACCTAGCTGAAGCTAATTTACACTTCCAGACCCTGGGAAGTAGGTGCAAAGGATCACCATCAGCTCTGCTACTATTCCTTTCTGGCCTTGAACAAAGGAATGTAACATCCCCTACAAAGCATTCTGTAAAACTCTCTGCCTTTTCTCACCTGGCTCTAGTTTTTTTTTTTCTTCTACTAGGATCTCAGAGACCAAAGCTTTTTGGGTACACTCTTGACTAAACTCTGGTTCACTACCAGGCTAAGATCCACTTGTCCGGGACACCCACTGTGAAACATTTTATCCTATAGCACCTGTGCTGGATAGTGCACAAGGCTAGGGTTAGGGCCAGTTGGCCCGTGTATGCCAGAGCAGGTTAGGACCTCTTTAAAATGTTAGCCTTTTACCTGATGCTATTGATACTATAGGACCAATGGTTTGTTATCTGTGAAGTTGCTATGAGTAGGGTTTCCAGGAACCTAAACCTTGCAGATAATGAGAACCAACACATACAAGCATTTCCCATTTATTGTATGAGTTAGGGACTGGAGCACTGTCCAAAAGTGAAAACAGCTGAAAAGTGAAATCCAGTCTTTTCCAGCTTGCAAATGCAAAATGGACGCAAAAAAGACATAAATATCATTTGCAAAAGTCTAAATAACATATTTGTTAAAAAAAGCAGGCCTCCGTCAGTCTTGAAAGACTATGGTATCGTGCTCGGCGCTTTATAGGCTGCATGCAAAGCACGAAAGCCTGGGTTGGATTGTTATGGAGGATAGGCTGTTACCCAAGCAGCAAATCCCCCTTCTCCACACCACTGAATTAGTCCAATGGAAAGGCAGAGCCAATACAATTGGATCCAGCTGGCGTCACAGAGCTGGGCTAAGGACAGGAGCTCACCCTGTCTTGTAGGGCCGACCTGGGTCTTGAACCCTGGCCTGCTGGTTAACAGGCACAGTGTCTTGTTAACACACAGCCAAAATACATAACAAATTACAGTAAAATGAACAAAGGCATATGCAGGCAATGATTTTATGTATTTCAATGATAATTATTTACTGAATAAAGTCATAAGAAAGTGCCAAAAACAGTTTGATCGCCATGTCACATGCAAATCAACTTCAGGGAATACAATTTTAGCCGTTAGACTAGCAGAGAGAGGTTGAAAGAGTGGAGCCTATGTTGAATTAATGAGTTATGGGTATAACTGAAAGGTGTTGAAATTGTGGAACAGTCAGGAAACGAACTGTCAGAAAATGGTGGTGGGTGTCTGTAGTGTGAAAACGATCACACTGTTCATTAGTTAAGTGGCTTAGAGCACAATCCTAACCATTTCTATTCAAAACTAAGCCCCATTGTGTTCAATTGGTTTTACTCCCAGGAAACTCTTAAGGATTGCAGCAATAGTTCCTGCATCATCTTTGCCAGTTTCTATCTGTTTGTGTGCATGTGTGTTCGTGTGTGTGCTTGTGTGTGTGCCTGTGTGTGTGTGTGTGTGCGTGCGTGTGTTTATATGTGCACTGAAAAAAACTTTTATGTTTCCAAAGAACAAAAAACATCTGCAGAATATATAAAAAACTCTGGTACATTTAAGAAAACACACTTCATATTCACTGTCACAATTGGAGTTTATCTTGTTTGCATTGTTACATGACAGTAAGCCTATAAATGCAGAGCGAAATCTATTTGTAAAATAGCCAGAGGTGCAAAGCATTATGCTAAAATGCTCAGACGGAAAACATATAATTGGACAAATCTGCTTTAACTTCTTGCTACCTTCCTATGACTGCCCGTCGTGCTTCCAAATGTTGAGAGACTCAATAAATGTTGAGATTTATTCACCTGGCTGTACAGTATATTCATGATCAAAATTATTGGGGTTGTGTGTGTTTTAAATCTTTATATGAACTGGTAGAAAACAGCAAAAGCCTTTCTTTCTTTAAGGAGCATTTGGAGCTGAATAATAGCACCACTGCTCAAATAATAAAAAGTTTACCAGAGCCAAAGCAAATATTTGCAGATAAGAGTATATCCATCAAATGTATCTCTTTTGCTGTATCAATCTGCTCTTAATGGGGTGTGTTTTCTGGTTTTGCACATATTACTATGAATCTAGGCTTTTGACTAAGGCAATGAAATATCTGAAATTATAAAAAGTATCAGCTCAGAATGCTGAGAATGATTTCAGAGAATGATTTCTCCTCAGAGACCAGTCCCAGCTGTTACTTATCACATCCTCTGCCCCTCAAAATTCCCTCTTTGCCTGAAAATACCCTCTTTTCCTGTGTCACACTTCAGTTCTTGGTGTAGGTCACCCTAGATATGGCAAAGTGTACAAGAACAAATAATAGGCAAGGCCAGGAGTCTCAAAACTTTTTGTCAGGAGGGCCACATCATCTTTCTGATACTGTGTTGGGGGCTGAAAGGGAAAAAAGGAATTTATTTATATTTCAAATTTGAATACATTTACATAAATAAATATATTAGTGATAGAATAAATGAATTCAAATAGGTCATAAATACTTCCCAACACATGGAAACCAGTTCATATGCACTCTCATATGTAGAGAGAGGGGGGTATGTGCAGCCTCCGCAACCCTCAAAATACCTTCCTGAGACGTGGAGGGCAGAGTTCCCCTCACCTGTGGGGGATTACAGGGCCTGCCTGAGGGCTGGGTGCAGGCTGATTAAGGATTCCATCTGGCCCTAGAGCTGGGTTTTGGAGACCTCTGGGCTAGACCAGTGGTTCCTAATCTATTGGACTGTGATCTAATTTTAGGGGGGTTGTGAAACTGACAAAGCAGATTACATTGAAGCTGCAATCCTATCTGCATTGTCCTGGGTGTAAGTCCCATTGAACACGACAGGACATATTTCTGAGTAGTCATGCGTAGGATTGTGTTCTCAGTCTGTCAAGGGTTTAACAAGTTGCTCCCAATCTCCATTATTTCCAAATACCTTGGCCTGTATAAATCAATCACTAACCTTTAGGGCAGGGGTGCCCAAGCCCACGTTTGGGGGCCAGATGCACCCTTAAGTGAGGCCCTATGCAGGCCTTGGCAAGCTCCTTATCTGGCCCATGGGTGAGCCTTGTAATTATCTGGAGGTGCTTCATATATAAAAATTTATTCAATTTTGAAGTGTAAATTAATTCCTTGTTCCAGCGCAAGAGAGCTGATGTGGCCCTCCTGCCAGAATGTTTTGACACGCCTGCTGTAGGACTTCTAAAACATTTAGAAACAACTGGGATAGACAATCTACCCTGTACAGAGCCTTCAGTGTGAAATGGGAGTATTCGTGCAGAAACATCTGAGTAGGTCTACTGCATGTATCAAGTCTTCTCATGTAAGGATTTATAGGTGCCACCCCTTGTTGCAAGTTCTTGCATTCTCTTACTGTCCTTGAAATTAAAGCTAGTCACCAGCCTGCCAACAAGTCTGCTGATCTTTTTTGAGTGATGATCTTATGGGAAGACCTATCAAGGTCTAGGAGTAACTGCTGCATTCTTGGAACCCACAAGAAAAGAGAAAATATCAGGTAGACAAGAACGTTTCATAGTGTGCCCATATTGACACTTTGTGTGTCAAGCAACACAGTTCAAAGGGAAGGAATATCTAATTCCATATCTGAATTGTGGAGGGTACCAATTTGTGATATGAGATGCTGTTCAAATTTTAACTGTGAAACATTATCTGGGGAGGAGACACCTAATCTCTTGGGATCACCCCACCCATAATTCAATAATAAAATACAATTACAAAGCATACTGTATACAATACAATACATAAAATACAATACATTAAGTACAAAGCATAAAATAATAAAATACAATTACAAAGCCATGCTTCATAAGGAAAATAGAAAAAGAAACTAACATCCAGGCAAGTGCTTTTTCCCTATAGTGATGGACCAACACCAGATGTCTCAAACCATGCTGACAGCATCTTTATTAAAAGACAGATTTTAGCATGAAGCTGTGTACATGCATTGGATGTGTATGGGAAGATGCACCCCATTATCTTTTAAAATGTGGCATCTACGGGGAAATCAGAGAGGAATTAACTAAAACCTTTGTTGGATAGACTGGGAACCAAACTCCACATTTAGTTAATAATGTGCTTGACCCTGATGTACTTCATTTTCTGGTCTAATTGGAAGCAGTAGGAAGATGACCTGAATCATAACTTCAGTTAGGGTTGCCAAGCCCAAACTCAGGTCTTCAAGAATCTCTAAACCTCTCCAGATGACCACTGCAAACAATTCTGAAAATGTGAAGAGCCTCCTGGGCTGGGGAAGGTAGGTCTAGAAGGCAAGAAGAGATAGCTTTGGTGGGTCTGGAAGAAAAAAAGACAATCTATGTGTTGTCAAACTTTAAGTATTGGCCCTGCAGAAGTCAAAGTCATCAAACTTTGCATAATTAACTGTTTTGCTTACCTGGTTTTCAATACTAATTATCTGAAATACAGGTGAATCACACTATGCCTTAAAATAGAATTAATGAGCATTCCCATTGAGAGTGCAATCGACTAGATTATTAAACAGCATCTGTGTTCTGTCAATTATGGTAATTTTACTGTTTTAAAGAGCATTTTACATTTCCTGGTGGGAATGTAACTGTGCTCAGCATATGTTTATTAAGCCACTTAGCAGAGTTTCATGAATGAATATCCAAGTTAAACTATTCCATTCTGTATGTTTTAATTGTAGCCTGTAAGTCACAGAATACACACAAATTGATTGGTCATGGATGTTCTTCCAAGTAAAAAGTGATACACTTGATAAGATTCTCAGTTGAGCAGTAATAGAATCTAGAGTGAAGGTATCACTGCTATCATCATTATGCCAGATTGGAGCCATTGCATAATGTGACATTGAAACGCCACAATTAATTTGAGGCGTATATTGGCGTTCACCCAGTATTTGATTGCTTAAGCTGCTTTTAAATTTAACCACTTAGTAGCCCAAGCCTAACACAAAGTTGTTACAATGTATCTCTATGTAAACCAGGTAGGAGACATGAACAGATGTTCACTAGACCCAGCATAGATGCCAGTGCAATGGTGGAAAAATGCCACATTCGCCTTGGTCAAAATGGACAAACTTAAAATTTTTCTTAAAGAGAAGTCAGTAAAAACTTTTATGGACAATTGGAAACCATTCATGGACTTTTTGTGCGAAAAAGGGATGATGAGTAAAGTTAATTATGGGTTTGATGAATAGATATTTGTTATAAAATTTCTGATTTCCTCTTCTGATGTCTGTTGGAATTGTTAAGTAAACTTTTAGTTCAAGAAAATTTTTTAAGTTGTATAATTTAATAGAAATTAATTAACAGTCTTTTTAGACTAAAGAAAGGTAAATTAGGAAATCTATGCTTGCCATATAATCTGCTATGAATATATTTGTTTATTTTTTTCTATTTTGTTTCTCCTTTAATTCTTTTTTCTCTTTCTCCTTTTTTCTCTTTTGTTTTCTTTTGTGAAAAATAAACGCAAAGCAAAAAGAAAAACGGCACACTCACATAACTTGGACACAAGATGATTTTGGAGATTTGTGTGAAATGGGGGGACATGGGTGGGATGAAAAAGTGTCAGTTTCCTTGCCCTCTTTTAAACAATGGATACATTCGAATAATTACAGATAGGAGTAAATCCATAGGGAAAACGGGGAAGGGAAAACACTAAAAAAATTGCACCTCCCACAGCTCACCAACATACCTACATTCTTACAATGGAGCATAGGATAAAAAGATGACATTCAGCCAATCACAGCACATCCACTCCAATATATACAGTAAGGCTACAATCCTAAAGACACTGTCCTGGGCGTAAGACCCATTGAACACAGTAGGGCGTACTTTTGAGTAGACATGTTTAGGATTGTGCTCAAAGTCTCTGCAAATATTTTGTGAACTCTTTGTGAATTTTTATTAAGGTATTCTGCTCCTGGAAGACTCCACATACAAACACCTAACTGGTATCTCTACCTTCTCAACAGGAGAAGCAAGGCCAGAGCATCCTACATAGGTAACCACCGTAGAAGGGCATTTCAAGGCACCATGTACTGTACTGGGACAGAAAGGGACAGAAAGGCCCTGCATTGTAATTGAAGAGCTGGTGAGTTTTGTATCCAGATAAAATAAAATAGAATTATAGAAAGAAAAATCATTAACGTTTTATGTCTATTTTGGTATTTGTCTTATATCTCTATCTCTAGCTCATTCAAAACACTTGGATAATTGTGGTGATGATGATGAAGGCATACTCCACCCTTGGGCTACAAAGTGAGGCCTCCCCTTCACAAAAATGAATATAAGTTATGGAAAGAATGAACTAAAACCAAGAGAGTAATGGAATGGAAGTGCAATTAACAAATGAATAATGAAACAAATGAAGGGTTTAATAACCAAAATAAAAGAAGTCACAATGTGATTTCTCTCCCACCCAGTTCCAAATCGGTTTTTCTCAGCCTTGCTTGAAGGGTGGGATACAAACAGTGCTAATAAGTAAACAACTATTTGTTCTTCTCCAGTCTCCCTAAAGGAAAGAGGGAAAATGAGTGCTCTTTACTTCCAGAGGTAGTTTTCCGTTACCTAACTCTTCAACTGGGTAATTGTTCAGGGGTGAGCAAGCAAATATCACAATCCCTGGAAGGAAATTAAAAGCTGAAAAGTAATTCTCTACAAGTGCTGTAATAATGCAGTGCTGCCTTTTTTAATTTCAAAAATGGAAAGACTTATTAGTACAAATTTTTTTTTACAGGAGTGCTACTCTGAATGTGATCCGTGGATCAGTTACTCATTACAAGCCAGTCTGCGGCATGTCACTTTGGGGTCTCCTTCTTCTGGCCTCTCAGAGACTCCTGAGGCATGTCATGCAACTCAGATGTGCCTCACAAGAGGTTTTGAGAAACAGAAAATGAATCAGTAAAGCTCAGGTTAACTGGTATATTGCTTGTGTGCGGATAGTGCTAGTCCATGGCACATTGGGGAAAAATGTTTTGAAGTGTTGCCTTACAGCATCAGCAGTTGTCATATTTAAATCTTAAATGCATGTGATCAATGGTTAAGATGGATCAAAGGAGCTAACAATGAAGGGGACATAATGAAAAATAAAATTCCTTCCACATTGTCTTCCCTATCTAGACTGCCACCTCCCAAAGCTATCAGAAAGCTATCCCAAAGCTATCTCATGCTGAGGATCAATAACAGTTTTGGAGCTAAGACAGAATGAAAAAGCTAACTACTGTCAGATCATTCCTTTTCTTCTGGAAGGTAACCTTCCTCTACTATACTGTTCTTTTCTTCTGCCTTGCAGTATCTACTGACCTTATGTAATTGTCTCATTATCCATTAATCTGCTCCCCCCCCCCCAACCAATGGCTCAATATAAATGTCACCAGGACCTGGGTAAATAGCATTGCACCCCACACAGGGAAAGAAAGATAAATCTAAAATGGGGCTGATCATTTCCAAAGAAGCCTTGCATTTCTTGTCCTGTGTAGTTCCACCCTAAGGGCAGTTTCATACAATTACGTGGGGGCTACATTCCCTTTCTTTGTGAAATTTGCATGGCATAGAAAGATGAACTTGTGAAGCAGCTCATCGTGTAAATACCAGTAGAAAGCAATACCACCACTGCTATTAGGTGGCTGTGTAAACTGGAAATATGTTGGTTAATAATCAATTCTGGGTAGTATTTGGCAGGACTGATGATGCAAACCATCAAGGTAACCATGTTGTGCCAATTTGATAGGACTGTGGCAGGACTGTACTAATTTAGACTACAGATAGAGTGCTTTTGAATGTGACATCTTCTTTCAAATAATTTCTGTTTACATCCAAACAACAAAGGCAACAGAACAGTGCGCCACTAGACCAGCCAGTTGGTGAATTTTAAAATATGGACCAAACATTCAAACATGTGATGTGTTTCAATTGCAACTTAGGATAGCACATTCCTCACATACTTGCAATATGTTTTTCTGATTATCTTGTTTCCCGTCTATACAGGTAGGGCCTCCATATCTACAGATTATTCATCCATGGACCTAAGTCAACCTGGGTACCCTGGACCTGTGTGGACTTGGCCTCACCTGAGTCCTTCAGAGGTAACTAGAATAGACCTGTACTCTAGTAATCTCTGACCAGGGTGACCAGATGCCCAAACCTCAAAAGAAGGACAAAATCTTGGATTCCTTTCAGTGTGGCCTTTCCAGCAGACAATGGCACATTTGCCTACTCACAAGTAAACCTGCAATATTGGGAACTTTCACTTGCCCATAGAGGTCAATGCATATTTTTGATTTTGAGTTTTTTGGCCGTAGCTTTTGATAGGAAAGAGAAATTTCAAAACCAATTTTTGCTTTGGATTCTGCTCTTCAATATGAATCCAATGACATATGACATGATGGGGTACTGCACGCCACTGAAAAGTTCAAAAATGAAGCCAAAATGGAGGACAATGAAGCCCTTTTGGAGGACACCCAGACAGGAGGCTTAAAAGGAGGACAAATCCAGAAATTTCTGGTCATATGATCACCCTGCCTCTAAGTGAAGCTCTCCTGAAGCCCACTTCTGAAGCCCTCAGAGGCAGCACATACTACTTCCACTTTTCTGAGGAGGCCTCAGCTTCCATCTCATTATATGCCACATACTGCATTATATGAAAAAAATTTCATTTTCTGTTTCCCTAAAAAATCAGAAGTAGCATTTAACTGATAATGTCATTCTGAAGCCCACAGGCAGGTGTCTCTGCAGTATTCAGAAATCCCTCTGATGATCACAGGTAGGACAATGTTTTGCTCCACAAAGGTCCAGAGGTCCCACATAAAGCCAGACCTCTGGATGAATAATGGTCAGATATTGAGGCCCCACCTGTACAGAGCATAAACAAAAGATTATCAGAAAACCATACTGCAGAACACTGGGAACAAACTTTGACAATACAGATAAGGCCTTGGTATTCGTGGGGGATCCATTAAATATATACAAAAGCATCCACATATAAGCATTCCACCTTATATGTGAAAAATCATTTCCAGTTTCCTTTTGAAAACGAGAAGTAGCTTTTGTCACCAAATAGGCCATTCTGAAGCCCACAGAGGATACTAGTTTTGAGAGACACCAACATAAATATTTTTGTACATATTTACATGCAGCTCTGTTGCATAACACCAAGAATTTGCACAGAAGTTCAAGCCTTATTATTCAGAATCAAAAGGATGGTTAATAATTTAGTTGTGTTTTATGGACCTAGGCAATAATTTCTTCATCCATCATTACCATTAAGTTTTATGGCACATAAAACAAAGATTGTGGATTTAAAGAGACTCCATTTTTAAAAGTCTGGTTAATCAAATGTCCTATTAATGGAATGATTCTATATTTGTTTCTGCATGTGCCT
Organism: Cryptoblepharus egeriae; assembly: GCA_030015325.1. Lineage (NCBI taxonomy): Eukaryota > Metazoa > Chordata > Lepidosauria > Squamata > Scincidae > Cryptoblepharus > Cryptoblepharus egeriae. Next base: position 76,331,100 of record JAREYC010000003.1, on the reverse strand, counting down.
TGCTTTATGTTTAGGAAAAATAATCCCTTTAAAAGTCTCTCTAAGACTGGCAAAAAGACAGTTTCTTCAGCATTTGTCCCATGTGGTCCCAGGGTCCACTATTATGGAATGGAATAGTTCAATTCATGTTTTATTGCAACAGTGAGGAAACTGGACAGCCTGTCACAGAGACCTGTTATCAGGTCATTACCCTTCCTACTAAAGTGGTACTTATTTATCTACTTGCATTTGCATGCTTTCAAATTGCCCGGTTGGAAGGAGCTGGAACGGGTGCTAGGAGCTCACTCCATCATGTGTCACTTAGAACCGCCTACCTCCTGACCTTCAGGATGTTGCAGTATCTTTAACCACTGAGCCACCGCAGTTCCCTTTCTCCTGGTGATTGGAATAAAATTTACAATATTTTGTTACCTCCAATCGTATCTTCCTGGAAGCGATTTCAAGCTTATTCCTTTACTACTGCTTCAAAAATTATCAGTTTTACTCATTTTGTAGTGTTTTTTAATTTTTTTAAAAAACAAATTACCTGATTTTCTGCCTAGCTAAAGAGGCGTCAACAATCCTTTTCTTCAAAATCTGTTGAAAGTATCTGAAATATGAGCAGTATAGTTATTACTATACACAGATTACATTTTCCTACTGTGCATCCCACCACCATGTATGCTACCTAGCCTAGGAGCAAAAAAACAAATGTTTGGAGTAATCCTAGTTACAAATATTCCTGCACAATTTGGGACCTTCCAACCCAAATGTGACCTACCTTCTGTTTTTTCCTATCTGTCTAGGAGCACAATCCTAACCCATTTAGGTTAGCCTAACTCACCTGGCCTATCTTCTTGTGGTGATTTGGGGAGATCAGTATATGCCTGTGCACTGGCCAAATCCACCTAAGGAGTGGGGCAGAAGTACCTTATGGCACTTTTGTGGCTCCCCCAGGTCAGCACAGGACATAGGCCAGGGCTTAGGCCAGCCTAAGTAGAGGTTCTGTTAAAGCCTAGGTCTGTTAAAGTAGGTCAGTTGCCAAGCAGTTAGCAGCAGGCATGCGCAGATGCCAGTTCAGGCCTACTCACCCAAACCGGATCTTCCCATTTCCACGCCGCTGGCGAATTGCCAGTGGCAGGGAAAGTAAAAAAGACGGCGGACCGGTTCGGGCTGGCCGCCACCTTTTTGACTGCCGTCACTGTGCAAGCGCTTGCGCAGTGCGTCTCCTCCCGCGGGGAGGGGGTCGGCGCGTGCGTAGTGCGTCTCCTCCAGTGGTAGGAGACGCACTGCGCATGCACCGGGGGTTGGCACATGCACAGTGCACCGGAGTTGGGGGTCCGTCCATAGCCCCGCCCCCTGCCCCAAGCCCTGCCCCTTGACCCCGGCCCAGCCCCCCAACTTCCAGCGAACTGGATCATGGGGCTGGCTGGGCCCATCACTGGTTAGCAGGCCACAAAAGTACATCACAGAAAATCTGGAGGCTGTGCCTCCAAGAAGAAACAGTTGGCACTGCTACTGAAAAGTCCTAGGTACCTCTGTAGACTATTTAGTGTATGGCAAATACATGGACTTATAATAAATCAAATGTTAATGTCCAGTCCACCCAGCCATTCAAGGACAGAGTGGTCTATACTGAAAAAAATCAGACACTGTGCTGGTGTAAGCTCTTGATGGATACTTGAACATACGGACACTTGAACACAACAAGATGATTATTTTGTCAAGAAGCACCACAGTCCCAGTGAGGTGTAGATACAAGACCCCACTTAAACAGTGAGTCCTGGCAGAAACTGTCTTGGGTATGGATCCTGTTATGAATTGACCAATGCCGGCAAGGTAGATCAAAATCTGGCACCTTTTGTATAGGGCCATCTATGTAGCTGCCAGTATGTGGGCATTTATCAGCCCCTTTAACTTTCCATTGCACATTGATATTAAAGTTGTTAGGAAGCTGTTGTGTGAGTGCCGCAGGAGGCTTCCTGGATTTAAGCCTGCCAACTGATAGATGAGGAAGATCAGAGTTCACAGGTAGAAGTGGGTTGCTCATAGTTTTGTTATGTAGGCTTCAATCCTAAAGACGTTTTGTGAGTATGACCCATTGAATAGAGCAGGGTTTACTTCTGAGTAGAAATGGTTAGGATTGTGCTCATTCTTAGGCATCTTGCCTTTATAGAGGTGGTGCTATGTGACTCAAAACAGGGAGCCAGCAATAAGGGTAGATTTATACAACTACTTATGAACCTCATGGTTACATTTAGTTTGGCATTGATCTTACCAGGCTGGCAGCTATTAAGCCATACAGGAACGCAGAATTCTGCTGTTGAGTGGACCAACCCTACTGCTGATATTCTGAGAGTAGAGGCTGAGGCTCCCCCATCCTGATCCTCTTAGTTTCTGGAGGATGTTTATGATATTAATTTTCGCCAACGTGTTTTTTAGGTGTTTCTTATAGGAGAGAGACTATAGAGTTTTCATTGAGGAGTACCCAGAAGTGAGATTTTTATGATGTCACAATTTCACAACATCATTGCTCCAGGTGTCACTGCCTGTAATACCCACCCTTCATGGAGTGTTCCAACAATCAGGGCCTTTGACCATTGCTATGTTTAGTTGCTTCTTAAGAGAAATAAAGAGCATTCCTTGATCTTTATTAATCCAAGCGTAATCCAAGCTTGTGTGATTACTGGACCCAGACCAGGACGCTAAGCTAAAACCACATCTTTCGTGTGAAGCAGACATTTATGCAATATCTGTGATCAAGTACTGTTGATGTGAACATCTACTGCTCTTGTTTGGTTTTGTTCATCACAAAGAAGGCGTTTTGGCAGACAAATGGATTAGAAACAAAAGCCTGACAGAAGAGCATCACGATTAGGCTGTTTATGCAGCTCTCTTTTCCTCCTCACTGTATAGCTCTGCTCACTACATTGCAAGCTTCTTTGAACAAATGAGAGCCTTATCCCTTGCTCCTAGGGGCAGAAGTTGTAATCTTTGATACTATCCCCAAATATAGAAATTACTTCTGTTTTAAAATGCAGATGATATTCATTTCTTTCTCTTCTCTGCCCTGCTACAGACTTCTGCCTGTCATAATTGAAATTTGAATATGACTCACTCTTAAGCTAGGTGTGTGTGGAGGGGGGTGGTGGAAAGAAGAGACGAAGGAAATAATTAAAAGACCTCTCTGGAGAGGTTTTCTGCTCGTGAATTAAATATTTTTCTAGCTAGGCTTAGAGCAAAGAAAATGTTTTGAGGATGGAATAACAGCATGGGATGAGAGTGGTTTCTTGATGTGCGAAAATCTGTTGGAACAAAGATAGGCATAATGACACTGAGAGCACAATCCTAACCATGTCTACTCAAAAGTTAGACCCATTGTGTTCAGTGGGTCTTACTCCCATGAAAATGTCTTTAAGATTGCAACCACAGTGAAAAACACTTGAGGGGTTTTACTCAGAATAAAAACAAAACATTGCCACATTGCCAGGTATAATGAACAGTACCAAGGAAGTGGCATCTCCTTTTGCAACTTTGTTGCTAGCTTCCTTTTGTGGCATCTTGTGGAAGTGGCATCTCCTTTTGCAGGCTTTGTTGCTAGCCTAATAGACACACTTGGTGTACAAAGGTAAGCCTGACCTAGGCCGCAATCCAGAGTAATTATGGGACACTATGCTTCAACATAAGAACAACTTACTCTTGATTGCAATATAAATTTGCCATAAATTTTCACTAGGTGCTGCCATAACTACATCAGTGTAAATATCTCTTTTGTGCTCCCGTAGTTACTCTGGATTGTAGAGCTAGTGAGTTTTATGTTCAAATTTGTCCTCAGTGTCAATGTCCCCCCTCCCTCGCTATACACCATCCAGCAGAATAGCTTTCTGATCATCAGTCCAAGGCAGTGGTGGGCTGCAAACCGGCTAACAACCGGTTCGCAGCCACTGCACATGCGCCAACATTGGCACATGCACAGTGCACCTTCTGAAGCCAGCTCCTCCAAGGAGGAGGTCTGCGCTTCTGCAGGGCCATTTGGCCTCGCTAGAGTGGTGGAGCAGCACTTGCTGCTTTGCCTCCCTAGCGAGGCCAAATGGCCCCGCAAAGAGACGCACTGCGCATGTCCAAGACTTCAGATATGCGCAGTGAATCTGCGCAGCCATTGCGCCTTGCTCTGGAGGTGGAGCAGCTGGTTCCACCTCCGGAGCATGGCCCAATGGGTGCACAGAGACACACTGCGCATGTCCAAAGGACATGCGCAGTGCGTCTTTGCGCACAGCGCCATTCTGGCTAGCTCTGAGACGGAGCAGCAGCTTCTGGCTGCTGCTCCGCCTTGGAGCTAGCCAGAATGGGTGGGCACCGGAAATTGGGCCCAACGCTAGCTATATAGCGTTGGGCCCAATTTAACAACCGGTTCTGTAGAACCAGTGCGAACCGGCCTGGGCCCACCATTGGTCCAGGGCTAATTCTGGATAGTGCTGGACTGTAAAGGAAAGAAATATAGCTCAGTCATAAGAGTACATGGTTTACCTGTAGATGGTCCTAAGTGCAATCCTAAGCATTTCCAGTTAGGACAAAGAAAAATTCTACTCTGAAACTTTAGTGAACCCTATCACAAAAGCACAGAGCCACACAGATCTATGATCTGAATTAGCATATTGTATGCTCTTATAGTTTTTTTGAGTGATCATCTTATGCATTTTTGTTTGCAATTACTAAAGATAAAACTGATTTTAAAGACATTGAATGGATCAATATTTTGCTATATTAATGGTTAATGGTTCTTCCTTTTTGGTGTATTTTTAATGAAGAACTCTGAGGTTAATAGGCTGGTTCCACTTACTTATTTTTTTCTTTGAACAAAATCATGACTTCTGGATTATACTGATGAATAAAATCCTTTATTTATGAAGTGCGATTTGTCTGTAAACATCTCAGATCTAGTAATTAACAAAAGAAACTTTGTCAAAACCTAAAGATATGTTAATGACAGCTCTGAAGATTAATTATTAAAATATTAATACTAATTAATTAATATTAAGCATCTTTTCTATAAAGATGGTTTTGAGGAATCACAAATTAGTGCCCTCTTTTTTAATTGGCCCCGGAATTTATTCTAGCATCAGGATTGACACAGATGTCAATGAAATTCATCAATGAAATGCAGTTCAAAAGCAGTCTCTAAGAAAGAATGCTACAGACCTATTGAAACTGCAACATGTCTGGATGCCCAAACATCAAAAGGAGGACATCAAAAGATTTTGGCCTTAATCTTTGGTAGGAAGGAGATATTTCAAAACCAATTTTTGCATTCAGATCTGTTCAATATGAATCCAATGACATATGACATGATGGGATAATGCACACCATAGCAAAGTTCCAAAATGAAGCCAAAATGGAGGACAATGAAGCCCTTTCAGAGGACACTCAGACAGGAGGCTAAAAAAGAGGACAAATCCAGAAAAATCCTGTCATATTGTAACTCAAAGGGAGGTAAGAGAAGCTTCCTCTGCACTTGCAGGTCCACAGACACCTGCAGGAGTCCACTTAATTAGGGTCCCAATCGGGTCCATTGGACCCAATTGGAAGTTTGTGTTGTGTTTTTTTACTGGAATTCATTATTATTACTTGACAAGACTTTCTGAGTTTTTTACTGTTAATGAGACAGTTACAAATGCAAAAGCAGAAAAGTTTTTGAATTTACAGTTTTTCTGTAAATTCCAATTTATACATATCAACCATGCAAAATGGGTCCAATGGACCTGACCTGGGACGATATATGTAAATTGGAATTTACAGAAAAACTAAATTCAAACACTTTTCTGCTTTTGCATTTGTAACTGTCTCATTAGCAGTAAAAAACTCAAAAAGTCTTGTCAACTAAAAATAATGAATTTCAGTAAGAAACACAACACAAAATTCCAGTGAACCCGGTTGGGATGATATGTATAAATTGGAATTTACAGAAAAACTGTAAATTCAAACACTTTTCTGCTTTTGGATTTGTAACTGTCTCATTAGCAGTAAAAACCTCAGAAAGTCTTGTCAAGTAACAATAATAAATTCCAGTAAAAAACACAACACAAACTTCCAGTCGGGTCCAATGGACCCTGCGGTACAATGTGTTAAAAAAAAACTGGTTGGGGTCCTAAGCGTTAATCCCCCTAAGATCACATAGGGGGTTGGAGGGAAGTGGAGAAGGTGTTGAATGGGGATAAGATTGGGTAGACCAGTGTGATGAGGTGGCAGGGAGGAGGCAAATTAGATCCAAAAAAGTGGTGGTGCTGGTGCACATGGAATTGCAACCCTTTCCTTGGACATGACAGATCAACATGGATTTTTGCCAGCAACTGAGCTGGTACCAGTATGATTTGACCATAGTGGCTTCTAGGGGTTACTTAACGGGAAGAGAACAAATGTCTTCTTACACTAATTTCTAGCAGCTAAATCCCACACAAGATGCAGTAGTAGTCATTCTGGCACTACTATACCACCACGTGGGGATTTTGATAGGATTGGATTGTATAGTCTTATAATTGTTGTCAGTGTATTTGATCATAGTATTGTATGACTTCTGAACAAATACTAGGAGCTTCTGGGGAAGACTTGTGGGTTCATGAACCCTTCTGATTCCTTCTGTTGAGGTTTCAGTTCTCAGCCATGGGGAGAATGAAGACTAAGGTTGCAATCCTAAGCTAGTTAGGCCAGCCTAAGCCCTGGCATAAGTCCTTTGCTGAAGTGGGGGGTGTCACAAAAGTGCTGTAAAGCACTTCTACCTCACTCCTTGGGGAGTGGGGGTTAGGCCAGTGCAAAGGCATATGCTAACCTCCTAACACCACCACTGGAGGATATGCCAGGCGCCCAAAAACTCCTCAGAATTAAACAGAGGGAATAGAGAACTGTGGTGAGTGAACATAAAAGCATCCCTAGGTTGCTTTAGATGGGACAATGAAATTTTTCTTTAGCTTGAAGGAACAATCTTTTATCTGATTTGATTTTGTCTTGATAGACCTTCCTCTTTTTGGTCATTGATGGTCACAGAATATTGAATGTGATGAATCTTGGCTGGATCTATACTCCACTTTCTTAATAATGTGGATTTTTTTCTAAACAAGTGAGCAAATTTGGTGGCATGGGGAGAGAAAGATTGTTTAGCTCATTCAAATATGAACTCATTGGTCCCTTCTTCCACTCCATGTGGAGATGTTCACATTCCAGATTTAGCAAGAGAACATGTACCTCCTTTCCCCAGTGTCTCTTTTAATCTCCCGCTAATCTTCTTCTTCCCTCCCATTGAGTTGTTCTTGGTGGAGGAAAATCAGCCCAGCTGGCATCCTGACTCCTTCTATTTCCCTTCCACCTCACTTAACCCCAGCGTGCATGAATGAAACTATTTTCAATTATATGTCCACAACCACTAAACTTAAAGCAAGTTAAATTTAATCTTATACAGTAAGTAAGATTTCTTTTTGTCCTTGTTTCTTTATATTTTTAAATAAAATCTATTTTTAGAAAACAACTTTGTCTCTTGGTTAGTAAACTTAGGGCTCAATCCTTAGTCACCCTCGGGTCAGAGAAAGCCATTGCACTGAGAGGTAAGTTCACACTGGCCATATTGAGGAAATACAGTCTGGGAAGGGCAGGACAAGGACAAAACAGAGTCATTCTGGGGCAGGGTGGGTGCTGGGCAGGTCCATGGGTGGCCCAGGGATAGGATCTGGATCTGGGCCTTAAACTGGATTATTACCTTGGCAACTCAGCATAGTGCCGGATTGCTATTTAGATAGCAAAAATCCGAGTAGTTCCACCGGCTTGCTGCCTTGTTTCCTGCGGTAAGGTGAATAAATTCTCCTTGCCTCAGGCTGAGGCCCAGCCATCCCCAATCTCACACTGGATATGGGGCAGGCCAATGTGAGGTAGGATTGGGTTGAAAGTTGAATCCTATTCAGGCCTTGTGCTACTAGACATTGCTGTGGGATGCTCTTTATGGATGTCACAAAAGATGAGATGGTATTTGGCATGGCATAGTGGATCCATGAAAATGGTAAGTGATCTTGTATGCCACTTGGTTTGGAATGCCTTTCAGTAGGGCATCCCCAGCCAGTAGGTTAGTCAGGGGATTGGAAGGAGGTGAGGAGTAGGAAGGAAGATCAGGGCCAGGAAGGTCAGTATCAGTGTTGCACACCAATATTTTAACCCCCTTCCTAATTTTTAATCCCCTTTTCTGATCTGGATCCCCACAGACTTGATCCAGCTATATCCCCCATTGGCATTTAGCGCTGGAAAGTTGGTTAGTTAGGATTTGGCGTGAAGATGTATTTGTAGTGTAGATGGTATATACATTGAGCATTATCTTGTTCATTCATGGATAACCCAAATAACACTGCCATTACTCTAAAATCTTACTTGGAATGTGGAATATTCATAATTGTGGAAGAATATTTTGGAGTAAATATATCTCTGCTATTAACTATAATTGCTATTATGCTGTTAGCTTCTCATATCAAACTTAGATATAGTAACCAGAAACAAGAGCTACTTATCCATTTGGAAATTCACTTGGAGATTCAATTTCCCTCTCAAACTTTGCTTGGTAATAACTTGAGAAGTTTGATTGCGAAAGGAAGCTTCATCATCATTCTGTATTGATTTATGCAGAGGACTGTGAGATTAATGTTTACTGTGGTTGAAATGAAATCCAGATGAATCATTATATTGTTTGTTTGGCTCCCACCTTAGCTCCTCTAAGGCTGGGGAAAAATTGCATTTTTGACCAGACCTAGGAGACATTCATGAGTTGCTTGTGACTGAGCACAATCCTAACCATGTCTACTCAAAAGTAAATTTCATTGTGTTCAATGAGTCTAACTCTCAGGAAAGTGTTTTTAGGATTGCAGCCATACTCATCTATACTTACAGTTTGTGTACTAAAATCTGGTAAAAATGCTCTTATTTTTATAATCACCATCTCTACCAAAGCAGATCAGAGAAACCGGAAGGCAACAAATACAGTACTTGAATTTTTCCAGTGGTGTTCCTGAGACCACAATGATGGATTTTCAGTTCTCGTGGTTTATTAGAGCAGACTTTAAAAATAATACAAAATAAGTTTCTATGGTTGAGGTGTGTGTGTGTGTGTGTGTGTGTGTGTGTGTGTGTGTGTGTGTGTGAGAGAGAGAGAGAGAGAGAGAGAGAGAGAGAGAGAGATTAGCCTTATGGCAAGTTGGCCAGTTTTTGAATCCTGTCAAAGGATTGCTTGATCACATAAGCGAAGGTTTAGGATTTTGATTTACTGTGGAATCTCTTGACTGTGCCTTTTCTATATACCGGTATGTTGCAATCAGTGGTGGGCAGCAGCAGGTTCGCACCTACGCTATAGAACCAGTTCTTAACAAGAGATAGTACATATAAAGTTTAAAAATAGCCATTTAAAAGTGGCTGCCAGATGGACAGAGGACCGGTTCTTAATTTCTTTGAAGCCCATCACTGATTGCAATCCTATATCTCCATCACTAAAAGACAGCCTGGGCAATATTAGGAAGCTGGTAGAAATGGCAACACTCACAGAGTACGCTGCTGACTGCCAATAGTAATATTGTAGTGGCATCTGTGCACATCGTTCCATACAGAATGCATAAAGATATATAATTGTACATTTACGCAAAGGAGGATAGTCCCAAAAAAGTGCACATAGGATAGTAGCTTAAGACTGCAATAAATGGGGCTAGGAGAGGGGACACATCAGATACTCAACACATGATCTATTTTTGATTTGGCACTTAAGGTTAACAAGTAGTCCAATGGCATGATGGATGAAATCCTGAGTGACTAATCTGTTAACATTGTATCTGAAAGAATCCAATTCTGACATTTCAGGGTGAAATGCACATGTTAAGTGCTGTTCTGAATTCACGCTTTCCTCATTATGGGAAATAGCAAGACTTTCAAATGAACAAAACTCCTTTTCACCTAATTTTTAAAAAAAATCAGAAGTGCTTAACAGTAGGGGCTTTTGGAGCAGAAATTAAATTACTGTTTTGCATTTCTCATTTTTGCAAGACTTTCATAATTGTATTTATAAGAAACCTGTTGACACCCACAAGACACCATCCTGATATCATTTAAAAGATCAGAACATAACATATATCCAAAAATCCACCAGCATAGTAGCCAAAAATCCTGTCCAATTTTCTAGTGCCATTGCAATTGCAATGCAGCTCCAAAGTAAGGGACCAAATGTTACCTTCCCTTAAGGAGGACTCTAGGGTATCCCCCAATCGCCTCCAGCACAGGAAACCAAGCATGTACTGTCGACATAGCTGCATCAGTATTGGAAAGATGGACAGGATTGAGCCTATAGTAAATGCTGAGCGGTTTAAGAAACAAATGTGGGGTAAGCTTGTTGTAATGTATGCAGTTTTGTCAGCAAACTACAATGTTTGGTGTATGATAATTCCTTGCTACTTTTAATGGAAAAATGTTATTTTCCCCAAGCAACATGATAAAAACAATAATGTACAAATATGGAGCATTTCTTAAGGAAATACATTTATCTTGGAAATGATTGTATGGTTTAAATTGGAGGAACAGACTTAAATTGGAGGAACTTATATATATTATAACTTTTCTGTCCAATAGCATTTACAGCAAATACATCTGTTTCTGTAGCTGTTAGTGTAAAGCTTTAGCTTCGGGCAAGTTGCAAATTCCATTTCTGATGTTCCTGTGAAAAAATAATCTTGGAAAATGGCCTTTCATTGAAGATATGACCAGGCTGCTAACAGCTGTAATGCCACAATAAAAGATAATGCCAAATCTGTGCCAGTCATGATACTAGTTGTCTTTCAACCCACTCATTGTCCAAACCTACTCATCTAAACCAGCGAAGAAAGAAAGAAAAGAGGGGCAGAACAGAGAAAGCAGCAATGGGGAGGCTGGATCAGGCACTAGAAGGGAGAGATAAGTGTGTGGGTGAGCACTACATCCTTTCTCACTTTCCAGGTTTGATCTGACTGCACAGATCAGACTTGTACCAGTGATGTCACAGGATCAAACCACTTCTCCACTCCCATGGTTGCAATTCAGACCACCCCAAACAACTGCCATTTTGTGGTTTTTGTGTGTGTTTTTTCATTTGTTTAATTTTTTTTTGGGGGGGGGGGAGGGGAAGCCCATACTCTCCAATGACAAATGCTGCAGGTTGACTCTACATTTTCACCCTAATTTGAAAAAAGACACGCATTACATCCTTTTGGCTGAACTAGTTGAAGTCAAACATTTCTGTATCAAAGTGATCCAAGTCCATTAACAGCCACATCCTACCTAAAACCTCTTGTGGTGATATAATGATATAGTGCAGACACTGCTGCATCCTGCTGGGAGACTTTGGCTGCTGGTCATCTCCTTGAGGTAAGCCCCAGCTGTTACAACAGATCAAACTGGATATGTGCCAGCAATATCCCTGGTGCAAGTCCAGGTTTATCTGTGCAGGCAGATCAGGTGTGGATTTGGAACATATCACTTCTGCAGGGCTGGATTTAGGTTTGATGAGACCCTCAGCTATTGAAGGTAATGGCGCCCTTTATATGTCCAGATTTTCTTTGTCAACAACAAATTGTTGCTGTTTTTGTGTTGAATATAAGCTATATGGTAATTTATGGACCTACAAAACACTGTGGCTTTATGTAGGTTTTATTTTATTTATTTTTTATCTTATATTTTGGAAATCCATTTTTCCCTTTAAATTTTTTGGGGTCCCCAAGAGAGTGGGGCCCTAAGCTATAGCTTGTTTAGCTTATACGTAAATCCGGCACTGCACGACTGTCAAATTTGCTCCCCTCTTGCACCTGATTCTCCGAATCTTCTCCATCTTCTTCCTGTTCCATCCTCTCTCACCCTATTCCCACCCCTAACTGGTCTTATCTCCATCAGTGGGCCTTCAGTGGGATTTCCATCTCCTTTTTATACAAAAGGGTATTTCTCTGCATTACGTCATCTTGTAATGCCTTACGATCCCAATGTTACAATAAGGGAAGTGTTTAATTCCCCAAATAAAAAAAAAAGCTCTTTAGTTCAGCTCTCTAACATCTTCAGTTAGGATTAAGCTATAATACAACTTCACAAGCTAAAAGAGCTTGTATATATACACCACCATTACACTGGAGTTTTCACTGCCATAATGCTGGATGATTACGGTCTGCACTGTTGGTAGTTTGCTTGCTTCCCAATCCTTTTATGGGTAACAAAACAATTAACCTATGCAGCAAGTAACCCTCAAAGTCATTTACAATGGGATTTTCCTATTAGTTCAAGCAACTCAACTTTGGCAAAGCTTTGATCTATGTGCCTGATATTTCCCGTGAAATGGCAAGTCCATGTGGAAAGGGATGCAGTGAAGCATCTAGTCACGAACTTGACCTTTTTAAAAATTCTGCTGGTTTGATAACATTCCAGCAAAGTAAAATAAATAAGAACATAGCCAATGTGACATTTTTTCCCTTTTTAACTTTCCATGCACAGGCATAAATAAATATCTAACTTCATCAATCTTAACTTCGAAGCATCTATATCCTTTCAAATACATTTTTCCTGAGTAAATAGAAACACAGAGTACTTCATTCCCTAACTACAGGTAACTTCCACCTTAAACAGGACAGTATATTTTCTTGCTCAGCACGTCAAATGCAGTTCATCATGCATATTTTTTGGTCCGTCAGGTGGTTGGTACCCATTGTTTTGTGGATTCAAGAATACAACAAAAACAGCTCATTTATTTTGCTTGTGATGGGTTGCCATACATGATTAATGGGCTACTGTCAGCTTGGTAGGTTACAAGTTGTGCTGGCTTGATGTTATACATGAATGCACCTGCATCCAATGCATGTTTACTATATACAGGACTGTTGGAAATACCGAACCTGGTTGGAAACAGATACAGATGTGGATACCCAACACATTGTAGTCATGGGCTTACTCCCAGGAAAGTGTGGGTACGATTGGAGTTGCAATTTGAGTGGAAGTAAGAGTCCAATCCTATCCTGCACCACAGTAAAGCAAGCAGCTGCACCAAAAAGTAATGTGCTTCATGCGATGGTGGTGTGGGTGAGGGTTAAACCTGAAGGCAAATGGAGGGTTTTAAAATAAGAGAATAAGATCTGGCTTGCACAAGTGATACCAAATCCACCCCCTACCCCAACACACCACTAGATCCTATCCCAACTTGCCTCATTCTCTCTCCCCACAAATTATCCACTCTCTTCATGGCTTACCAAGAGCAAGTTGTAGAGATGATGCTACTGTCATTCTGTGACAGCTGCTTAAAAATGTCACCAGTGGCATGCTCTGCACATCATTGATTTACTGCCCCATTGCCAAAAATCACTTGATAAGTTTAGGGCTGTTAGTGATATCTAGCTTTCTTTGACTACAATCCGCTGCGTTTCGTCTAAATTGGAGCAAAAAAGTTCTGTACCTTAGTAGTCTGTAGTATAGTAGTTATGAAAATAAATAGTATAGTTGTGTCCAATTAGGATTAGTGCCCATCCTATCCAACATTCTAGCACTGATGCAGCTGTGCCAATGGAACATGCATTGCAGACTGCTATGGGGGCAGTAATGGTATGTTTGTTCACTTACATGTGGCTGTACTGTGGCTACAAAAGTGCTGGAAAATTGGATAGGATTGTATGCTAACTCTCCAACAACTGCAATTAGGATTTCAGCCAAAATGAAGCAATCCAATGTCAGTGGCAAACAAAAAATCTTTACTACATTAATTATTAATTGAATAAAATACTATTTGCTTTTAATACAAATGAATTCTAAAAAAAATATTGATTATCCAATGTAAATCTCCCCACATGTAGAGAACCTTCTGTCAGCACAATCCAGAGCAACTAATCTGTCCACATAAGAGCCCTTAGGTTGCCCTGTCTAACACTAGGTTGGAGCAATTGCAAGATGCTCCAGCCCAGTTACTCTGGAAGAGGCTTAGGGCAGAGCAAGGCAAGATAGGGTGCCCTAAGAGAGGTGGACCTGCTCTGCCCTTATTGGGGCAGCCTAAGCAGCTCAGGAGAGGCAAGTTGAGGGCATGTTTAGCATTGCCTAGGGCAGAGCACTTACTCTGTATCCAGAGCCTGTTTCCAAGGCAGAAATGCCCTCTTCCAGCCCTCAGAGTTATACCACCTCAGGAGCAGGTATAGTAATGAGTAGACCCATAGGGGTCCATGATAAGGCCCGAGTAAGAATGGCAGTGCTGACCAAAAATCTGAGTTCTTGGCCAGCCTAGCTGCAACCCCTGCCTCTCAACCTCAGGATATGGAACAAACTACGGCTGCCCACAAACCTCAGGATACAGCAGGCCACTCCAAGAAGCCCCTTGTATTCACTGTACAATGTACTGGCATCTCATCAGGGACTCCTTATAAGGCAGGCACCCAGTGGCGTCACCAGACTGGTGCAGCTGGTGTGGGCTGCATTGGGGATGCGCTCCGTATGGGGTGATGTGCCGGAGGAGTTTGACTGTCCTTTGGCAGGCCCCGGGCGTCAGCACCCCCATTCAGGCCTGCTCCAAGGCGGAGAATCAGCCAGAAGCTGACACTTGTCTGAGGAGCTGGCCTGAACGGCCATCTGAGATGCACTGCGCAGAAACACACTGAGCATGCCGAACAGCTTCAGAGGAGACTTCCTTAGAGCAGAGAAAGTCCGCGCCTTTGCACAGCCATTCGGCCTCACTCAGGAGGCGGAGCGGCAGCCGAATGGCTTCAGAAAGAGTACTGCACAGGCACCAACTCTGACGCCTGCACAGTCTCCCCCGAAGCCAAAAGGCTTCAGAAAAGTACTGCGCAGGTGTCAGAGATGGTGCCTGCGCAGTACTCTTTCTGAAGCCAGTTGGCTTCAGAAATAACTGCGCAGGCGCCAACTTTGGTGACTGCGCAGTCCAGGTGGGGGGGGGGCGCACATCCCAGAGATGACGCACAGACTTCCGCACCAGGTGATGTGCAGAGTCATGTCACCACTGTAGGCACCACAGCTGTTCCTTGTTCAGTGTGATCTGAGGGGTGTCTCCTCAGGAGCAAGTCTTCCGCTTGTGTCAATTACTTAGCATGCTCTGGAGCAGTTAGGGCAGCCCAGGTTTCCTGACTCTCTGGATTCAGCATAACTTTCTGCTCTGGATACAGAATAGTTAGGAGAGTGCAGTTAGGTCAGAGCAGGCTGAATTTGCTCTGGATTGTGTCCTGTGTTTCTTTAGTACCAGGCATTCATCAGTTTGCAGTATAACAAGATGTCAGAACCAGAAAAGAGGATAAGGTGCCCCAAAACACAGGACACCCAAGAAAAATGTAGATGACAAAATAAAAGCTAAACACATTTATATATATTGGTTTCATGTTGCTAATTTAAGCACTATATTACTTATTACTAAATTTAAAACTATCACATATTGGTTGCAATCCTAAACACACTTTCCTGGGAGTAAGACCCAGGAAAGGCTCTCATTGAACACAATGGGACTTACTTCTGAGTAGACATGAATAAGATTGTGCTCATAATTATTATATATAATGACAAGTTTACATGCTGCTTGCTTACAAGGAAAAAGAGGGCAATGAAGATTTTTTCCCAGGAGACAAGGCTGAAAAAGAGGATACATCCTGGAAAAAGAGGACATAGTCATCCTGATTTGGTTGGAACCTGGGACAGAACCTGAGAGAGAGAAATTGGCCCCATCACTTCTTGTCTCTTGAAACAAAATCCTTTTATTTCAGAAAGTTACTTATATAGCTTCTGGTGTTCTATGTGATTTCCTTGCAGTTTGATTTTTATTGTGAGTTTTTGCTAGTATTTTCCTAGGTATTTCCCAGACTTGGCCTTTGAAGCACACTGATCAAGTCTCCAACAATAATATCAGTAAAGAAACACAGACAAACAGATTGTTAGGATCTAGCAAACTGTATTATTAGGATCAGGCAATTAAACAGAGTCATAAACAGTCCAGGTCATAAATCAGCAATCCAGCATATAGTATAGAATAGTCAGTCCAGTCCAAATATATTTACCAATTCACAGTCCTTCAGCACATCTGTCTCCTCTCTTATCTCCCCACAATTTTAAACTGAGACATGCATCTTTATATATACTCAATGACATATGTCCATAATTGATCATATACCTTTAATTCACTGAATGGATTAACACCATTGATGTCATAGCTGATCCCTTTTTACAAGAATCACCTTTTACCTAGTTTCACTTCTTTTGTGCTGACTCATTTAGTCACTTTACTTTAGCTTTTCTGTTCTCCATATGCTTACAAATAAATCTAATTCTACAGGATGGCATTGGTATCCTGTCAGTTTTGACTGCTCCTTTTATTGTCCCTTTGATGCTGCTGTTTATTTATGATAAGATTTTATAACTGCTTTTATTCAACTTATGGATTTTTAAATTATTTTTAATTGTTCTTGTTCTAGCTGTTTTAAATTGTATTGTGTTCTTTCTTGAGAGCCACACTGGTTATCATTTTTATAGAAAGGTCAAATGTAAATTTCTAAAATATGCAAATAATTATCATTAAACTAGTGAAAAGCATACCCGCATTGCGGGAGTAACATTTCCCCATATGCCATCTCCCCATGGCGCATCAGTCCCCATGGCGCATCAGTCCCCAGTCCCCATGGCGCATCAACATCCCATGCGCATCAGTCCCCCATGCACAACTCCCCCATGTGCATCAGTCCCCCATGCACAACTTTCCCCCAATGCGCAACTTCCCCATGAACATCAACACCCCCCATGCACATCAACATCCCCTATGCGCAACTTTCCCCATGAGCAACTTCCCCCATGTGCAACATTTCCCATGCGCATCAACACTCCATGCACATCAGTCCCACATGCGCATCTTCCCCCATGCGCATCAGTCCCCCATGTGAATCAGTCCCTCATGCGTGTCAGTCCCCCATTCGCAACATCTCCCCATGCGCAACTTCCCCTATGCGCAACATCCCCCCATGTGAATCCACATCCCATGTGCATCCACACCCCATGTGCATCAGTCCCCCATGCGCAACTTCCCCATGTGCATCAGTCCCTCATGCGCATCTTCCCTAATGCACAACATCTCCCCTTGTGCAAAATCTCTCCCTGCGCATCAACACCCCCTGTGCAACTTCCCCCATGCGCAACTTCCGCCCATTGGCAACTTTCCCCCATGCGCATCATCCCCCATGTGCAACTTTCCCCCTTGTGAAACTTCCTCCATGCTCATCCAAATCCCAAGCGCATTCACACCCCATGCGCAACATCCCCCCATGCACATCAACACTCCATGGACGTCAGTCCCCCATGCGCATCAGTCCCCCATGCGCAACATCTCCCCATGCACAATATCCCCCATTCACAACATCCCCCATGCACAACATCCCCCACGTGCATCCCCCCATGTGCATCATTCCCCCATGTGCATCATTCCCCCATTCGCAACACACCCCATGTGCATCAGTCCCCCATGCGCATCATTCCCTCATGAGCAACATCCCCCCATTCGCAACACTCCCATACACAACATCCCCCATGCGCAACTTTCCCCATGCGCCTCATCTCCCATTCACAACTTCCCCCATGCGCATCCACACCTCATGTGCATCCACACGCTCTGCGCAACTTCCCCCATGCGCAACTTCCCCCTATGCCCAACATCTCCCCATGCGCAACATCCTCCCCAGTGTAACCTCTTCCTCCGGAAAACATCCCCCCAGTGCACCAGGCACTGAGCACCAAATTGGCTGGATGTTGTTCAGTCTCCCATGTTAGGTATAGGACAGAAACACGTTGCCCCCTTTTCAGCCCCTGAAGGGTTAATTTCTCCAGATGGTTCTTGGTGGGAGTTCAGGTGACAGAAGGAACTCCCAGAATTCCCTGCTTCAGGCCCAGCAGTTGGGGCGGAATGTTGAGGAGAACAAACCTCAGAGTCAGGGTTGCCAGACCTCCGGAATTTCCAGGAGGCCTCCGGAAAACAAGCCCCTCCTCAGGGAAAATTTTGCCAGCCTCCGGGAAAATGGCCGCCATTTAAATTTGGTGTGCTGCAGCTGTGCACGTTTGTTTGGCTGTGTCTGGGGCATGCGTTATCTTTGGTCCTGATCATTGGGTGGACCATCATGTGGGAGAAAAAGTGAGCAGGAGAAGGAAGCTCCTCCCCCTCACCACTTCACTGTGGCTCAGATCACTCTCAGCCAGCAAGCTGGCAATGGCCTCTGGCGTGCTCTCCTCACGGGGCTGCAATTGCAGTTGCCCGCCACCTTCGCCGCAGCCACCCACTCCATAGTCTGCTGCCAGTCTATTTCTGCCTCCATGCTCCATCGCTGGCCTCTTGGCATTGCTTGCCTGCTATTCCTTGATAGTCTGCCTACTGCTGCATCGCTCCATCACCACAGCTTCAACCTCCCGGCTGCTCCAAGTGAGGTGGAGGAATTGGAAAATGTGTGAGCGCCATGCTAGTTGTGTTGTGTCTACCCAGAAGTTGTGTCCCATTATACAATGGGACTTCCTCCCAGATAATTGTGCCAGTATAATGGAGTTTTTGTCTCTCTCACAGCCACAGTGAGTAGAGAGTTCCATCATTTTTCAATTTTAAAAGGAGTAATATAGTACTGAAATTAAATACAGGAGAGAAACACAAGTGTTTTTAGCCTATTTTTGCTTGTCTTACATTTTTGGGATGTTTACAATTTTTTAATTGCAGGAATTTATGCAGGAATTTTGGCTTGTGGGCTAGGAATTTTTGCCTTTAGGCAGGAATTCTGACCTTGCTGTTCAGGGATTTTGCGTTTGGCATCTGGTCACCCTGCTCAGAGTAGCACAGTGCTTGGCTAAGTACTAAAATGATGGATAGGCTTGGGTCCTAAATCAGTGTTGTAAATTGAGACCTCTTCAACAGATGTGACCATATGCAAGCAAGAGTGTCTTGCTTGAGTTTTGTTACCAACAACATGAATGCATTTTCACTGACATTACAAGCTTACCCTGTGCACAAATTTGCAGCAAATCTAAATACTAAAAATATTGCTGCAAGTATTGCAAGATAATTCATTTCAGTGGTAGTGACTTGTAGATAGGCCTCTTGAGGGATAACTTAATGATCCATCAGCAAAGCAGTAATAAATCTCAAAGACTGGCCAATTGTTTTTATATATCAGATTTTATTTTAATAATGCCATTCTTGTTTATTGCTTTTGGCATATTCTATGACCGTTCTTTCCGGAAAGTTTTTAATCACACATTAGAAATGGCCAGAGGTTCTAAAAGTAAAAAGATCTAGTCTTAAATTCTAAAAAAGCATTTGCAAAGGGGACACTTGTATTCTCAGTGATTTTTTTGTATCTAAACTTCTCCTACTACAGGTATCTCCCCACTTATTTGACAAGTTAGGGATGGAAGCTGTGGTGCAAAACAGAAACAGTTGAAAAGTAGGACTCAATCCTTTTTGCCCTACAATCCAGAGTAACTACGGGAGCACGTAAGAGACATTACATCCACCTGTAGTTACTGCGCCACTTAGTGAAAACCTACGGGAAATTCATACTGCAATCCAGAGTAAATTGTTCTTACACCGGAGCAAGGACTCCCCATAGTTGCTCTGGATTGCTCCCTTGGATTACAAATGTTGCTTCAATGCTCTTTAGCTAGCAAATTGCAAATTCTGTTTTTATCTTGCAAATTCCTGCTGTCACGCAAATTTTTCTGTAAATGGACTCTCATTAATTCGTTCAAGAATGGGAATAGACCAGGAGCTGAAATTAGTGTGCATGCTCTCTCTCTCACTCTCTCTCTCTCTCTCTCACACACATACACACACGTACACAAGCATACTCCAGAACAGTTTGAATGACCACGACATGCAAATCAACATGGGGAAAGTAATTTTAGTCTTTAGACTAGCAGAGAGATTGAAAGAATGGAGCATGCACTGAATAAATGAGTTCTAACTGGAAAGTGTTGAAAGAGCAGAACTGTTAGAGCATTTGTGTTTTTCTATTCAAAGTTTAATTGAAATGACCTTTTATGACCTTCTATTCAACTTGTTATTCAAATGAAATTTAATATTTGTTTATTAAAATAAATAATTTAAAATTTGTTGCATTTAAATGAGCGTGAGACAATAAATACTGTAGGAGGAGAATAACCTTTAGGAATGCATAATAATTAAATTCAGCTTTTTAAAAATATTATTCCTCTAGGTTTTTCTTTTTCTCCATTCATATAAGCAATCAAATATAAAATGAAACATATTTAAACTTTAACTTTATGAAAATAGTTATATATTAGTCATAGTTATTACAGCTTTCATGCAGTTTCCTGAAATACCACTGTCTTCATAGGCTGCAATTAGAAACAGATGATTAACAGCTCAATCCTAAATACAGTGGAACTTGGTTTAAGAGTGAGTTGAATTAAGAGCAAAATTTTCTCAGAAATTTTGACTTGGTTTAAGAGCACTTCTGAGGAAGCATAGAACAGACTTTCATGTCCAGGTAACTCATGTCCAGGGCCTGGGGGGGGGGGGTAGCTTGAGCTGGGTTGGGGCCCTGGGCAAAGTTTGAAACAGGTTTCCAAGGGCAGGGAACTCCCAAAGGAGACTGGGGGAGGGAGGAGCAGCCTGAGCCAGGTGTATCTGGGATCTGTGTATGGTCGTATGGAAGGTGTGCCTTATCAATGCTGCTTCCCATCAGCAGCATGGGAATGTTAAAGTTGAACAAAAAGACAAAGATTCCATTAAGCCAATTGATAGCAGTGACTGTTATGAATATTTCTGCGTTGTGGAACCAATTGTCTGAGTTTCCATTATTTCCTATGGGAAAGTCTGCTTTGGATTACAAGTGTTTTTACAAGCATGCTTCCAGAATGAATTATGTTCATAAATCAAGGCACCACTGTAATTTTCTAGTGCTGACGCAGCTGTGCCAATGGGGTGTACATCCATATGGGGTGGTGAGAGCAGTCACAGGGACATTCTCAAGACAAGGAAACATTATTCCCTTACTTCAGGGCGGCAGGGCAACAATATCAATAAGTAAGACTGGGCTGTAAGAATATGATCTTATTCTGGAATTGAACACCACTGAATACAATGAAGACTCATCTCTAAAAAATACTACCACAATTTTTGTTTCTTTTCTTGATCCAATCTAATGGGATAATTTTTCGAGAATCATTTTTGAGATTGCAATATGAGTGTTAACAGTGAACAAGTGCCCACTTGTTTTCATCAGTGAGATAACTGAAATATTACAGAGTATGCATGTTGTATGGAGGGGTATCATGAAGCGAACTCAGTAGATCTGGATGGATCCAAAAGGGAGGAATAAGAATATTTTAAAAACATCTTGAAAGTGATTCTTTTCCTACCTGATAATATTGAGGATATTTATTTTTATTTATTTAATTAATTTATATCCCACCTTTCCTCCCCTGCAAGGGGGAGCTCAAGGCGGCTGACATCAGGGAATAAAACATCATTAAAATAAATCATAAATAAAGATTAAAACACCATTAAAATATAATTAAAATACAATTAAATTGAATAAAAACATGCAGTTTAAAAATATTTGTTAAAAACAGTAAAAACAATAAAAACAACTGTCCCTCCAACCTCTGCCCCATTTAAAATGCTTTTTTTTAAAATAGAAGGTTTTAAGGCTCCGCCTGAAGCTCTGTATTGAGGGAGCTTTTCTCAGGTCAAAGGGGAGGGAGTTCCAAAGCCGGGGTGCCACCACCGAGAAGGCCCTATCTCTGGCCACCACACCTCTCACATCTCTAAGTGGCGGTACATTCAGTAGGGCCCCCTCAGATGACCTTAGGTGACAGGTCGGATTGTATGGAAGAAGGCGGTCCCTCAGATACCCTGGACCTGTTTAGGGCTTTAAAGGTCAGGACCAGCACTTTGAATTCAGCCCGGAAACGAATGGGCAGCCAGCGTAGTCGCTGAAGCAGTGGCCCAACAGAGTCGAACCGACGAGCCTGCTTGGAAGAGATAGAGAGAGAGAGAGGCAACTTGGCTTGCCTACCTCAAAGGCACCTAATTTGTACAGCTAAAAGCTATTGTCATTCACAATCTACCATCTACATCTATAGTATACTGTATATATAAAACTGAAAACTCACTGGCTCACTCACTGACTGTCTGACTCATCCACACCCAGCCAAAACTGCTGGACATAGAAGCCTAAAATTTAGGGAGAGTGTTCCTTCCATGACAGAGGAACCCACCAAGAACCAGTTTTGGGAAATTCCAACCAGAAGAGGGTGAAAAGGGGCGCAATGCATTTTCCTCCTTATACTTTCCATTGAAGAATCCCTGACTGATGGACATTCTGCCCCAACCCCTAGACCTAGAAGCATGAAATTTGCAGAGCGTATTCCTACCATGACAGGAGCCCCACTAAGAACCAATTTCTAGAAATTTAACCCATAAGGTGCTGGAAAGGGGTGCAACACATTTTCAACCTGTACTTAACATTGAGGATGATCAACATCCAACCCCAAATCCTGCACTTGCCCAGTAGGAGCGGTGTCCATGGTTGGGGGGGGGGGTCTTACACAGGGGAATATTGCACAGGATTTCACAGTGGAATATTGCAGGTGTGTGCGTTGCACATGGGGGTGATGCGCATGGGGGATGTTGTGCATGGGGGACATTGCACATGGGGATGGTGCACATGGGGTGATGCACATGGGGGTGTTGCACATGGGGGTGTTGTGCATGGGGATGTTGAGCATGGGGGGGTGTTGCGCTATGGAGAGATGGCATATGGAGGTATTTTCCTCCTGCAACATGGATACATTTCGCTAGTGTAATAATAAAAATGAGAATGTTACTAAAATGCCACCTAAAATCAAACGTTAAGCAAATATTGGGATTCCCAAGAAATTTTATGGGAAATCAAAAGAGTTTTGTAATGAAGCTTGATTGGATCTGCCTCCAGATCTATACACTGCACTCTGCAGAAATCAGGCTGAACTTATGTCCAGAAATTCCTGGACATGTACTCTTTTTTAGACTTTTGTCCTCTAAAAGGGGTGTCCGGGTGTCCTCTAACAGGACTTCAGTGACCTCCATTTTGACTGTTAGGTTCTGTTACCTTTAAGTTCAGTTATCCCACAAACAGCCACCACCAATAAGGCTCCTCAGACTGATGAAGGGCTAGTCTACTGAGCCCCTGAATGCCAGGTGAGACAGTCAACATGTGTGGAGGAGAGAAGCAAGAGGGAACAACATGCTTCTCCAATTTTCCAGGGAACTGTGCACCCTTCCTCAGAGAGTTCAGGCATGGTTCAGATCCACACTTCAATAGCAAGCAATTAAATTTCCTGCTTTGAGTGGAGGGTTGCTGCCTGGGAAAAGCTGGTGTGCAATTTTTGCAAGGATGGTGGTCTGCAAGGACTGGGGTTTTTAAAGAGACTTGAAATGAGCATTTTTGGGGTGTCTTATCCTCTTTTCCAGTTTGGAGCATATGGTCACCCTGATAGAAATTCATCTTCAGATGGAATATCTCAAGACTTTTAGTGGAATCCAAAACAATTATAATAAGACTTGTGACAGTGAGAAGGACTTCAGTAAAATACAGTGCAATTTACGTTCCATTGAGTTCAGTGGGGCTTACTCACAGGAAAATGCTTTAAGGATTACATAGGGCGTAATCCAGAGTAACTATGGAGAGTCTTTGCTCCAGTGTAAGAACAATTTACTCTGGATTGCAATATGAATTTCCCATAGGTTTTCACCAGGTGGTGCAGTAACTACGGGTGCACGTAATGTCTCTTATGTTCTCCCGTGGTTCCTCTGGATTGTAGGGATATTCTTACAATAAGACATTGTGAGGGAGACCAGCAAAATATTCTCCCTAATAAAATAAATAAAATAAAAAAGAACAAATGGCAGTTTATTCCAAACTCTGGTATATCTAAAACAGCACACTATATACACTATTGACTTTTCCCAGATACTGATAAAAATATATTGAGCAAAGGGGTAAATAAATATTAATCCATATAAAAATGAGGTCAATACATCTTTTTGAAGGAAGATGAATCTTGATGCTCACTTGAAAATAAAAAAATCGATAGTTGTATTGTTATATGCATCCAGTGCTGCCTCACTCCTATAGATTGCATGGAAACCCACTAAAGTAAATAAAAAGCTAGTGGGTTTGGTTTATTTTTAAAATGTAAATTCATCACCCTTTGAAAGATGGTCTAAAAAAAGGAGAACTTGAGACAGGGAAAACTATACATAAACATTAAAATGCATATTGAATAAGTGTTTAGTTGAACCAGCTGAATTTAATGCATGGGACGTGCCAGCAAAATGCACTTTTTTGGGCATGCCATTGAACTTGTTAAAGTCGCACCAGGTTTGTCATTTATGACCTCTGATGAAATGAGCAATAATAGATGAACTTGCGAAGGGAGCTTTCAGTCACTTATGAATAATGCTGTTATCTTTTTCATGGTCATCATGGATCTTATAATTTTTTTTATATGACAGGGCTATTTTCCTTCAGTAATATATTATATTCTGTACATTTAATCCCTCCCTACAGGCACTTATGACACTGATGTCCTTTAGTCCCTCCTGCTGACATCTGCTTTTATGACATGGTATAATTGGTTTTTCTTTTTTTCTGAGAGTTGGCTTCAGATTTAGCTTACAGTGAAGTGAATTTTGTGTTTCTTACTCAAGCGAAGCATCTAAGGCAGTTGGAGTGAAGCACAAAAGAGTGTTCATGTTTTAGTGAAATATCTTGCAGAAGGGATTTCTGTCCTTAGAGTGATCATAAAAAGAGCACTCAAACACATTGTTAGTTGATCTCTACTTTGGATGGTTTGTTGGTGATGCTGGATGAGGATTGCTAAGTAGACAACATGGACTGCTTCATATTAAACTGATGATTCTATGAGATCACTTACTAGAAGTAACCTACCACAAATGCTCATACAATTCATTGCTTTACTGAAATCTAAACATCAGCTTTGAACCTAATTTTCCTGAACTATCCTACAAATACCCCTGTTCTACTATTTGCCATTGGCACCAGTGCAGCTACAATATGGGGGCACATGCTGAGTCAAATATTTGTTGCCTTACCTCTGGGTAAGTTCCATGATGTCTATGGATCCATGATGTCCTATGGATCACTTTAGATCTATGCCACCTCTACAGCTGGTGTACATCTGAGAAGGGTCAGCAGATAGCATAGGCTAAACCAAGGGGAATTGGTTTTGCACATTTGCCATTGAGATGCATCCTCTCCAGATCAGACCCCACTTCCTGCCCTTTCCCAGTCCACCCAAAAACGTACCTACCATTCTGCTCCCTACTTACAGCACTCACAGAGTGCTCACAGAATCACTCACAGAGATGCAGCTTATAGGCCTTTCTACTCTTTGCTCATAACAGCAATGAGACAGTGGCTGGCATTTTCATGACACCATAAAGCATATTGAGTATGTTGCTGAAACACAAGTAGCCAGTAGGATCTTGCAGAAAATGGTGCAGTTGATCCTGAAATGTGGAGGCTTTGGCTCAAAAGAAAAATAAATACAAATCTGAGGGTTTGCAGATGAAACAAAAGAGTTTTGATAAGATAGTGTTCCTCAAGGTTGTTCCATAAACCCATCTAAAATTTTACATTAAATGATACACGTAGCAAACCATTGCATGTGGCTAGCTCAGCCTTCTCATTCGTATTCAATAGCAATCTTCAGAGTTATTCCAATGCTTAATTCATATCTTACTCCCCATGTTTGGCAGGAAAGATGCCATTTCTAGCCCAATCGTAGAAATGAAAACAGGAATTTTTCTTTGCTTTGATTGCTCAGAGGGAAAACCAACTGGATTAAATGAGGGCAACATGTCTGCTTTTACCGTTACTTAACAACAGTTCAAAAACGAATTTAGATGAAAGGTGAGTCATGGACTTTAACCTAAAAGCTCCTCTGATTTTTTTGCAGCTGGCAGTATCTAATAAATGTTGACCATAAAGACATAGCCCTGAGGATTAGCAGAAGCAGTGAGAACTTTGGTGCTGGTGTGAGGACTAGTCTAGCAAAGGAGGAACAGGGTGGCCTTTGCTTGTTTATTCTCTCATGGGAGAGGTTTTGTCACATTTAAGACCAATCCTTTATTCTGCCAATGGTGCCAGTTTAGTCTCAACAAAAAATTACTTGCTGAACCTTATGGTGGTAAGACAACATCAGGGCAGAAGAAAGTAAAACTCATTTTTAGTACCTGGGACTACCTATGGGGCTCCGACATATTTGTAAGGGTAAGGCGGGTGGTGGGTGGGCCTGTGCGTAGACCACAGATGAGAAAGATGGGGTCAGGATATAGCACTTATGTTGGTTCCTGACCTTGGTCCTCTGGTTCCTGACTTGGTGCAACTCTGGGCTGCTTGGATCTGTGCCACCTCTTCTGATCTGTGCCACCTCTTCTTTTGGTGGCATAGATCTGAGAAGCATAATTGGGGTTGCTGCTGTGCAATAATGGGTAAGGCCTTTCCTTTGCCTTGGACTGTGATGTTGACATCCCCAATCTTCCTCTGGATGCTGGATAGGCCGGCCAACTGGCTAACTCCTATAAGCAATTTAGAATTGGGCTGTATAGTCATTTAAATAAAATAATAATAAAGTGGTCTGTAAACAGTTCTTAAGCTATTTTCTGTAATAAGTATAAAATATTGACATACCATTTTTCAACAAAAAGTTCTTATTGGTTTGCATAGCAAAATAAATTTATTATCTTGATAATTTGTAATGCATTCAGACACCAAGTACAGTAGTTATGAATTATTGAAAGTGTTTACAAGTGATTTGGAACTAAGTTGCCGATACACTTCTGTTAGCATTTCAATGTCCTAGGTCTAATAATTAAAGAGAAACATGAACATCAACCTTCCAGCATGAATGCTTTCATTTTAAAAAAAACACAGCAAGTGTTAGCATCTCACACATCACACACATAAACCCTTAGGATCCCAACCGGGTCAATCACTGACCCGCCAAGAAGTTTGTGTTGTGTTTTTACTGGAATTTATTATTATTACCTGACAAGACTTTCTGACTTTTTTTCCTGATAATTAGACAGTCACAATACCAAAAGCATGAAGATTTTGAATTTACAGTTTTTCTGTAAAATCCAATTTATACATATTATACCAAGTCAGATCATATTGGACCCATGTTGCCTTTTATTGGTTATTCAATATTTTGCTAGCTAAAATTGTACTAAAAATCATTATACTAATTATAATCATAATTATTATTCATTATATGTACATTATGTGTACATTATATGAACATTGTATGTACCTAACTATAGTACAGGGTCGAAAGGGTCAAAATTGACCCGTGCAGACCTGTGCAGTCTTAGGTGATAAAAGTCGTACTAAAAATAATTATTTCACAATAAAAATAATTATACTAAAACTTGACAGAACATTTATTCATTATATGTACATTATATGAACATTATATGTACCTAACTATAGTACAGGGCAGCATGGGTCAAAATTGACCCGTCTGTCGGGGGGGGGGGGGGGATTCTGGTATTCTAAATCTAAAATGAGTTTTGCAGATCAACATGTAATTCTTCCAATGAAGTGATTATTCATCACTTGAAGTGATGAATAATTTGTAATAAATGCAGAGGGGTATCTTTGTATTTTTGTGTTTGTTTGTATGTGTGGTCATGCAACTTGGCATTCATTTAGTGCTGTTTTGGTGATTTGTTCAATAGATGACAACTTGTATGAATTTTTAAAAAATGTCAAATCATTTTATCTCTTAGTGTCTTTCAGGGTGAACTAACAAAAGCTGTAAAATGTCAGATGTTGATATGAAAGATGATATCACTGGGGCCTGTGAGCTCTGACGATGACTCAAGTATATTAGAAATGGGACTCTGGCAGACAGCAGTTCTTCTCAAAAGAAAGGACTCTTAAAAACAATCCATAAAAAAGAAAAATCTGTCCTCGCTTCCGTTTGCCCTATTATGAGCAAAAAAAATCTCTGAAAGGAATGGGATTGAGAGAAAGAGTGTCAGAGACACTATACTAACTATTGCCTTGCTTCCAGAACAATTGATCTAATGCACATCAGATCAAATACACTTTCTTGGAGAAAAACAAATTTTTCCCAGTAATGCGTTCTTTACTCACTGGAAATAAGAACATAAGAGTCCATGCCTCCTAGATCAGAACAGAGGCCCATCTAGTCCAGCTTCCTAAATCTCATAGTGGTCCACCATGCGCTCTAGAAAGCATTCAAGACAACAAGGTACCTGTAACCTCTTGCCACTCCCTTGCAACTGGCATTCAGAGACAGGTTACCTCCTAAATCTGGAGGATGAATGAAATCCTCACTTGGCTTCTGACTTGTTATGGAAGTCTCCTCCATGGTGCCATATTTATCGCTCTGCTTCTTCTCAGCTCCTTTTCTGAACACTTCTGAGTTCATGAGAGAGTAATGAGAATAGCAATATACCAACCTTTTCTGAAGCAAAAGACAGGCAAGGAGAAATGAATTTCATATACACCACAGTTGTCTTTGACTCTATCAGGCTGTAGTTTGGTGTTCCACAGAGATATGTATAGAAATAAAATTGGAGCCTGTTCTCAATTTACTTCCATATTGAAATGAGGGTTCAGCCTCCTGGATTTAATTTGGATAAGACCACTAAACATATTGAGTCCACTTTAGTTGTACGGAAATGTTCTCGAACTGATGTGAAATGATGTGAACTGATGTGAACAGAAATGTTCTCGAACTAAACATTTTTTTGTAACAAATGCAGAGGACTCCGTGAAATTACAAATTAAATGGGACGCGTTTAAAGCTGTGATGCGAGGAAATATGATTACATTGAACAACAAGATAAAAAGACAAAAAACACAAAAATGGATTTTTCTACAAGAAGAATTAAAAAAGAAAGAAAAGGAATTATGGAAACGACCAGGTAAGAAATCTATTCATAGAGAGATTGGAATTTTGAAACAACAATTAAATGTAATAATTAATCAAGAACTTGAATGGAACTTGAAAAGACTTAAACTAAAGTCATTTGAGGGAGGTAATAAACCAGGTAAATACCTGGCCTGGCAATTAAAAAAGAAAAAAGAAAAGAAATGGATTCACAAACTTATTGTAGATGGCTCGGAGAAATTCCTGAGGGAAGATATCAAAAGAGAATTCTACAAGTATTATGCCAAACTGTTTAGGAAACAAGAAATAGATTTAAAAAATGCAAGTAAATATTTGGAGAAAGCAATTATTCCGGAAATATCAGATGAACTTAAACAAAAAATGGAAAGACCAATTGAGGAAAGTGAGATTTTGGAGGCTATAAGAGACGCCAAATCTGGGAAAAGCCCGGGCCCGGACGGCATCCCAGCAGAGTTCTACAAGATATTTCAAGTGGAATTGATACAAGAGATGAAATGTCTTATGAACGTGATTGTAAAAGATACAGAAATGCCTAAATCGTGGACAGAAGCGATAATTTCATTGATCCCAAAGGAAGGACAAGACCTTACAAATGTAAAAAATTATAGACCAATTTCTTTATTATGTGGGGATTACAAATTATATACTAAGATATTAGCGGAGCGATTGAAAAAATGTTTGCCTGAGTATATCGGCAAAGAACAAGTAGGTTTTCTACCAAAGAGACAGTTGAAAGATAATATCAGAAATGTTTTAAACATTATTGAATATTATGACAAAAACCCAAATAAAGGGGCTGGATTATTTTTTGTAGATGTGGAAAAAGCATTTGATAATGTTAACTGGGATTTTATATTTTTGACCATGTTAAAAATGAAAGTAGGGGAAAAATTTATGCAGGCTGTTAAAGCTATTTATTCAGAACAAACGGCAAGAATTCTTGTTAACGATCAATTGATGGAAAAAATCCGAATCGAGAAAGGAACTAGACAGGGATGCCCTCTATCGCCTTTGATTTTCATTCTGGTATTAGAGGTTCTATTGAAAAATATACAAAGTGAGCAAAAGATAAGAGGTTTGAAAGTAAAAGGGACAGAATATAAATATAGAGCATTTGCAGATGATGTGATGTTTATTACAGAAGACCTCTTGAATTGCATTCCTGTATTGTTGAAAGAAATTAAGAAGTTTGGAGACCTTGCAGGTTTCAATGTTAATAAACAGAAATCAAAAATTTTATGTAAAAATGTACTAAAAATAAGCAAAAAAAGATCAGTCAAGAAACACAATGTGAAGTTGTAAATAGAGTGAAATATTTGGGTATATACATAACAAGCAAAAATATAGATCTGTTTAAAAATAATTACGAAAAAAATTGGAAAGATATTAAGAAAGATTTTATAAGATGGAATAGGTTGAATTTTTCTTTGATGGGTAGAAATGAGGTGGTAAAAATGAATGTGTTGCCAAGGTTGATGTTTTTGTTGCAGACAATACCAATTATCAAGAATGATAAGCAGTTTGACAAATGGCATAAAGACATATTAGAGTTCATATGGGCTGGGAAAAAACTGAGAATTAAAAGGAAAGTTTTGTATGATAGGAAAGAAAAAGGAGGATTTCAACTTCCAAATATAAAATTGTACTATGAGGTGGTCTGTTTGATGTGGTTGAGAGATTGGTGTCTGCTCAAAGACCATGATATGTTGAATTTAGAAGGTTATAACAATCTCTTTGGGTGGCATGCCTATCTACAATATGAAAAATATAAGAATGATGGAATTTTTTTACATCATTATGTACGAGGTAATGTGATGAAAGTTTGGAATAAATATAAAAGATATCATGGAGAAGGGGTGCCACTCTGGATTGTACTGATAAATGTAGTCAAAGAGCAGAGGAGAGATGAAAATCTATTGCCCTATAGTGAATGTTTGGTTTGGCAGGGGGATGAAATAAAACTCTTGGAAAATAAATTGAAAGACAACTATACTTGGTTGAATATCATCAGATAAGAGCTCTGTTTTTACAAGATAAGAATAAGGGTTTTAGAAAACAACTATCTGAACTAGAAAGAATAATGTTGAGTGAAGATGCAAACATATCAAAAATGTATGATTTATTGTTGAAGTGGTATACAGAAGATGAACTAGTTAAAGTTCAAATGATAAAATGGGCTGTGAATATTAACAAAGAGATACTGATGACTGCCTGGGAACATCTTTGGAAAACATCAATGAAGATTTCAGCCTGTACGAGTATTAAAGAAAACTGCATGAAAATGATTTATCGATGGTATCTGACACCTAAGAAATTAGCGAAAATGGATAGTAAACTATCAGATAGATGTTGGAAATGCAAAGCAGTTACAGGATCCTTCTATCATATGTGGTGGACTTGTCCCAAAGCACAAATTTTCTGGACTACAATACATCAAATAATGCGAAAAATTTTAAAAATTAACGTAGAGAAAGATCCTGAACTATTTCTGTTAGGTATGAACTTAGAAAAGTTCCAACCTATCGATAGAACATTGATTTGGTATATGACTGCAGTGGCAAGAATGATGTACGCACAAAAATGGAAACAAGAGGAGATTCCAGAGCTAAATGAGTGGTTGTATAAAATGATCCATTGGTGTGAAATGGAAAAACTATCGAAGAAACTAAGGAATCAAGATATAACTATATGCCAACAGCAATGGGTTAAACTTAAAGATTATTTTGAAAAAGAATTTAATATGAAAGGAAAATGTTTTTTTTGAATATCTAGATAAATAAGATATGTAATGAATATCAAAGCTATATTAAGTTTAAAGGATCATACTGTGAGTACCTTTACTGAAATAATAATTAACCTGGTTTTTTGTAGGGAGGGAAGTCCTGGGGGATTTTTTTGGGGGGGGGGATGAAAATAGCACAACTGAATTATCATGATGAATGTATCTGGAATTCTTATTATATAAAATCTAATAAAATTCATATAAAAAAAAAGAAGTGTTCTCGAACTGATCTACAGGTGAATCAGAATATGGACATTCCTCTTAAGGGGAATGGCCATGAAAGTACTGAGGCGATGGCATCTCATCAATTGCAGTGCTGCTGTGAAGAAGGAACTTGCAAATATATATGGGGTAGTATTGGCTATTGGGAGAGTGGGGAAGGGCTAGGTGCCCTCTCTGTAAGCCTCCCTCCGTATAGAAAGCCTGTTGTCTTATATCATAACACTTTGGTCACCCCCCAGTATGTTGTGGTAGGAAGAAGTGGCTTCTTCATGGTGGCACCACAATTGCCCTGTGTCATTGTTATCTTTGTCCCCACAAAGACTTAGCTGATTCTCAAAGTCCAAGTAGCGCTGACATTTCTGTGCCGATGCAGCACAAAACTTCCAGGCACTTTCCAGCAGTGGCATAGCTGACCCAGTAGGGCATGTGGTGCATCCTGCAGTTGGGGGGCAGTCATGGAGGCCTTCTCAAATTAAGGTAAGGTTTGTTCCCTTACCTCAGAGTTGCATTGCCCTTATCCCAGAGCTAGAAAATTTGTTAGGATTGTGCCTTTAGTGTTATAACATCTGCTATTTATGTAACTGCATGCCACAGTTACTCTCTAGGACCTGAGTAATCAGTCAGTAATCAGGCTTCCAAACTGAGAATTGGGATCTTCTTATTGCCTCATTTTTTTTCTGCAGAGGTGAAGGGGGTGGCCAGGAGAAGATGCTGCAATATATATTATGGAGTCCAAATACAACTTTGCTTTCAAGGAGATTTGAATACTAAAATTGTGAGGTGCAGTTGTGCGGTGCATTCTGGGCTGCTGGCTGTCACAGGGACTAGATTGGGAAACATTCATTGTGCAATCCTAACTAATTTAGGCCAGCATAACTCACCTGTCTCCCTGTTCTCATGGTGGTGTGGGGAAACTGGTACACGGGCCTAACACCCCCCAGGAGTGGCAAAGAAATGCCTTAATGGAAATTTTCTGACACCTCCAGGTTAGCACTGGACTTGTGCTGTGACTTGTGCCACCTGAACTGGGGATTAGGATTCCAGCCTCAGGCTCTCAATTTGACCTCTTTTATCAGAATGTCTAATAGACACTCCATTTGAATAATGAATCCGATACCATACTTGAGAAGAGTGTCTTATCACTGAAGTGTGTCAGTGGGGTTAGGAATCCACATGTGAAGATGTTCAGTGTGAACTCAGAAAGCAGGTTCCTACAATGTTCACAGCAAACCCACCTGCAATCAAATGGCTATTGTTAATCCTTGACCTCAGCTAGCAAATTGCTAGCTTCAAACGTATTCATGTAAAAACGTCCATGTGGCAGGGGTGATTGAATCTAAAAGGAGCTGAGATGACTCAACACTATGGAGAAATGAACCAGCATGGGAACAAGAGAGGAATCACGACGGCAGAATTATGTGGCAAGGTTATTCAGCAGCCTGAAACGTTGTCATCAAATTTCTCTTGCCTTTTTCAAACACTGCCTGAGCTTCCCATCACAGTGGAATGATTTTTAAATGCATACACCTCCACCTCATAAGAGTGTGCACGTTCCTGGCCTTGAACTAAATGTTGTCTCCCTCTGCTTGTAACCTGCGTTTTCCTCTTGTGCTGATTTATAACAGCTTCTAAGTACAGACTAGTGATGGCTTGTCATTTTTTTTCCTTCTTGCCTGAGGCTGTTGAATTCCATGCCACTTCTATATCCTGTTTGAAGCCATCCTTGTCCTCTGGAGCATTTCAGGCAGTCCTATTTAGTTTTGTGATTTATTCTCTTGAATGCATGCTCCTCACGGAAGTGCTTTATGAATGTGCATGGCATTATATCACACAGGTGAATAGCTTATGTCTGGAGAGGTGGGAATTTTCTGAGAACTAAAACAAAAAACTGGGATCTGGTACTCCTCTCATTAGCTATGTGAAAATTGATCTGCAAATAGGCTAAGAATATGGTAATAATGGCTTAGTTTTGTATTGCAGAGGGAAATCTATATGTTTCCTGGGAGTAAGCCTCAGTAAATGATACTTCCTTTTGAGTTGGTGAACATAGGATTGTGTTGTAACATATACCCTACAATCCACAGTAACTACGAGAACATGTAAGAGACATTTACATCAACGTGGTTACGGCACCACTTAGTGAAAACCTATGGGAAATTCATACTGCAATCCAGAGTAAATTGTTCTTACATCAGAGCAAGGACTCCCCATAGTTACTCTGGATTGCGCCCATAGTGACAGGAAAAGAGGAAGAGCACAATCCCAACCATGTCTACTCAAAAGTAAGTTCTATTGTTTTCAATGGCTCTTACTCCCAGGAAAGTGTCCTTAGAACTGCAGCTGGAATCAACTTGTGCAACCTTTCAGTGGAATACAGTCCCAAATTGTATCATGACTCAGAAGGTAATATGGAGGCTAAACTACAGCCATTGTATATTCATGTTTTGTTTATTTGACTTTAACGGCATTATAGGAAAAGGCAAGTCTTTCTGGTGATAACATGTTTTTCTGCATATCTCATTTCTGTAAAAACAAATAAAAAATGCCAAAACTTTGAAAAGATAAAACCATTCACTAACACTACATATTTTCACCCATCACTACTTACAGGAAATCAAGGAACCATAAGCAGGAAGAAGAATAAGTAAACCAAGATGTTGAAAAGTATTTGTACTTTGCACATGACTCTTTTCAGCACCAGAATATATCTCTTTCTATTTATTGAATAGATTGGGACTCTTTCTCACACTGACTTCCCACCAATGATAAAATGGTGGGGGTATGCCACCTTCACTTCCTTGGAAATGGATCTTTGTTTATGTTTTCATCATATCTGAAATTTACAGTATTGCTGAACTCATTCAATGATATTGTGTCTCCTTTCCCCATGTGCAACATCGTCCATGCACATCAGTCCCCCATGTGCCACTTCCCCCATGCGCATCAGTCCCCCATGCGCCACTTCCCCCCATGCGCATTAGTCCCCCACGTTCATCCGTCCCCATATGCAACATCACCCATATGCAACATCACTGATATGCAACATCAACCCCCATGTGCATCAACCCGCCATGCGCAACATCCCCCATACGCATCAACCCCATGCGCAACATTGTCCATGCACATCAATCCCCCGTGTGCCACTTCCCACATGCGCAACCTCCCTAATGCACCACTTCCCCCATGCACATCAGTCCCCCATGCGCATCAGTTCCCCATGTGCATCAGTCCCCATATGCAACATCACCCATGCGCATCAACTCCCCATGCACAACAGCACCCATGTGCATCAAACCCCCATGCACAACTTCCCCCATGTGCATTAACCCCATGTGCATCATTCCCCCATGCACACCAACTTCACATGCACACCAACCCTCCATGCGCATCTTCCCATGCGCAACCTCCCCTTCCTCCCCAGTGCAACCTCTTCCTCCGAGGAACATCCCCCCCCCAGTGCACCAGGCACCGAGCACTAAATTGGCTGGATGTTGGTCAGTCTCCCATGTTAAGTATAGGACAGAAACACGTTGCACCCCTTTTCAGCCCCTTACGGGTCAAATTTCTCCACAGGGGTTCTTGGTGGGTGTTCAGGTGACAGAAGGAACTCCCTCCCCAAATTTCATGATTCTTGGTCGGGGGGTTGGGGTGGAATGTTGATGAGTCATCAACTCTTCAATGTAAAGTAAAACGCGTTGCACCCCTTTTCGCCCCCTTCCAGTTGGAATTTCTGGAAACCGGTTCTTAGTGCACCCCTCCGTCATGGAAGGAACACCCACCCCAAATTTCACGCTTCTAGGCCCATCGGTTTTGGCAGGGCATTGATGAGTCAGTAAGTGAGTCAGTCAGTGAATCAGTGACTTTTCTCATATATATATATATATATATATATATATATATATATATATATATATATATATATATATATATATATATATATATATATATATATATATATATATATATATATATATATATATATATATATATATATATATATATATATATATATATAAAAATTGATGTACTGTTATCCATTTAAGGGATTTCCACTCCACCTTTCCCATGCCAAGGCAAATGCCCAAGGCAGCTTACAAAGCTGGCCTCACAACCACCCTATGAGGTAGATGAGGCAGAGATTGAGTGACTGGTTCAAGGTCACCCAGGAAGCATCACAGCCAAGGAGGCATCTGAACCTGGATCTTCCAGGTCTCAGTACAACTCTCTAACCACTACAACAACCTGAGCTAATCATGACTATGAGGAGCTCTTCTATAGCCTTACCCTGAGGAGGCTATTGAAAGCCTGACAACGGGGGCAGAGAGGCTGGTGCATGTCATCACCATTGGATCTTCCCTTACTTATTCCACCACCTCTCCTCCCAGTTTCACTCTCGTCATCCTCTTCACCCTCCTCATCCCTCTGTTCACCACATCTATCACTGCCTTACCTTCTCTGGTGGGTGCAGTTGGATTTGTCAATAGCGTTAGACTGCTTTTGCATCTTACAACATCACTTGGAAAATTGCCACCAACATCAGCAGCCATTTTCCATCATCACAACTATTTATTCTCTGCCATAGATGCTTCTGAGTGACAACTCTATTCAGACAAGTGTGGATCTGGTCATACATGTGGATAGTGCTTAGGACTTTCACTGGGTAGCTTAGAAATGCTTCTAACATTTTTTTCCAGTAGAGCATTGATATCTGCATGAGACTCATACAGAAGTGCTGTAGAGAAGCTTCCCTGACACACTGTCATTATTAGCTCAGGTTGTGTAGTGGTTGGTGAGTTGTGCTGAGATCTGGAAGATCCAGGTTCAGAGACCTCCTTGGCCGTGAAGCTTCCTGGGTGACCTTGGGCCAGTCACTCTCCTACCTCCCAAGATTGTTGTGAGTACAGCATCCATCCCCGTATTGCTGGCATCAAACTCTGAGGATTGGTATTATTATCAGGCAGCAAATAATTGAGCCTCCTGTTCTCTTTGTGCCATCCAGGTTCGTAAATGCCTCAAATATCACTAACAAAAATGGAAAAAACTAACATCCTTGCAAGGCTTGTCTTGTGTCCTTGAGGTTTTGCTCTCATTTTCGTCAAGAGGCATCACATGAAACTCTGCTGATTCCACAGATTGTGGGGTCTGGCATCACAAGACAGAAGGATGAAGGCCAAATACGTGAGCTTCCACTTTTGCATTTCACTGCATCGCTCTGACAGTGCAATCCTAATCCCTGGTTAGGCTGGCACAAATCCCAGCAACAAGTTCGGTGCTGGCCTGGGAGGCACTTCTGTAACATTCGGTGCTGTCAGGCACTTCTGCAGCACTCCTGGGGGGCTCAGGCCAGTGCAGAGACATGCGCCTGCCTCCCCTCTGCACGAACGGGAAGACGGGTGAGTTGCGCCAGCCTAAATTGGTTAGGATTGCACCCTTAGCTATTCCATGAGAGAAAAGAAAAGGAGAATTTATTTTACTGCAGACATGATTGCACATTGAAATAGTACTAGGGAAACATGTTTGCACATTGAAATAACTGCCCATCAAGAAATATTCGCCATGCTTAGGTTAAGCCACACCATTATGAGAATGGGTTGCATTTTATTATGGAAACGGGTGGTTTTCTTTGGCTAGACTCCTGAGTGTATCGGGGCGGGTGGAAAGCAAAGCGTTATCATGTAGCTGTGAATGAATGTGGCTGAGATGTGGGGAAACTCAGGTCACCTGGCAGGGAATGTTGCCATGCGCTGGTTGTGACATCATGGCTGACAGTTGCAGGGAGCTGTATAAATACTGCGCAGTGGGCGGGGCTCAGTGAGGGAGTTAGAGGAGAGGTGGTGAGAGAAGGAGGAGCGAAGGAGTAGAGGAGGTCGAGCAGGAGTCTATTTTTCAAAGTTTTTTGTACGAGTGGCGTGGAAGGTGAGTGGAAGGTGCGTGAAAGGAAGAGTGAAAGGCGAGTGAGTCGTGAGGAGTGTTTGTGGGTGTGTTTCCTTCCTTTTCCCTTTTCTTCCCTCCCATTCCTTCCCTCCATTCCTCTTTACCTTCCCTCCATTCCACTTTTCCTTCCCTTCCCTTGTTCCTCTTTTCCTTCCCTTTTCCTTTCGTTCCTCTCTTTTACTTCCTTTTCTTCCTTTTTCCAAACATATTTTCTTTAATCTATTCCCATCCCACTCTATTCCTTTCTTCTTTTCTATATTTTCTCTTTTTATCTTTTGTACTCTTATTTTTCTCTTATTATTTATTTATTATTTTATTTATATATTTATTATTTTGATTTTATTATTTATATATATCATTTATTTATTATATTTATTTTATTTTATTATTCATTATTTTAATTTTATTTTGACTTTTTTGTATATTTTTGTACATTTTTATTTTATTTTCTGTTATTTTTGGTTTTGGGGATGGGTTTATTTTTATTTTGGGGGACGGGTTTTTTTTTTAGAATAGTATTTTAGGCAGTTCTAGGTTTAGGGGGTTAGACAGGGGGTTAGGTTTAGGGGGTTAGATAGGATTTTAGGCAGTTTTAGGTTTAGGGAATTTGGTTTGGGAAGGCTTTTTTCTTTCTTCTTACTTTTTTTCCTAGGTATTTAGTGGGGCTTGGGGGAGGGTTTAAGTTTAGTTAGTGTAAATAGTTTAGATAGGACATAATAATAGAATAGGGAGATTAGGTGTAGTAGAAATGAAGACCTGGCTTCACAAACTGCAGAGGTGAGTTGCTGTACTTCTGTCTACCTCTGCAGGGCTGAAGGGCTCCTTCCTCTGACGGACCCAACTCATCTGTTGGTGTTTGGGGGAGTCTCTCTCGTCTCTTCCACAGCCTTTGATTTGCCTTCTTCAAATGTACCTTTATTGTGTAGATGTATCCAGAAACGAACCACTGAAACCAATGTTGTCCAACAAATCGGACCTTAAGTGTGCAAGGCTGAACTGTTGTTATTTTGATGAATAAAGGTGTTCTTAAGGTTTTTCTTGGGCAGGTTTTGTTGTTCGCAGGGAGGAACGGTTCATAATGTGATGTTATGTGTCCTTATTCGAATGGCACATTTTTGTAATTTGTAGTTCCTTTGGAAATGTAGTGGATGGGTGATATGGATGGTGTAGTCATTATCTATGCACCCAATCAGGCCCCACAAGTCTTCAGTGATCAGTATGCAAACTGCTTTATTTTATTTTGTCCATATTTTGGGTTTTGTTTGTTTGACTTACAAAAATGAGGAATCTCTACTGATCAGGCTTCTCAGAAAAGCAGCTATTTGTGTGTCCTACTGCCTTGTGCAGTTTGCTTGGGGGTGACATGCAAAAGGGCCTTTCATTGACACCCCCACAATGTATAATTCTTTACCCCACGATGGGTAAAGATGGATTATTTATCCCTCCTCCTTTTGCAGGTTGAACACTGGCTCTTCTCAGGGTACTTTCCAAATGGTCCTGCTCTTGACTTTTGTTTCCTGCATATGCTTTACTGGGTTTGCTTAACCTCTGCTGCTTTTTATTATGCTGTTGTACTTTACTTGGGACCCCCCCTTCTCCCCCATGGAGAAAAGAAGAACAACAAAGTGTATGACGAAATGGAGTATGTAGGAGGCTCCGAGCCACAGTCACCCCTGCCTTGTTGCTGTCAGGGTTGCACGTGTGCCCACCTAGGGCAGGAAAATGAGAGGATGGACCTGCCTGCCTCTGAAGTAGCCCCTCTGCCTAGAAAAAGGAGGACCTTTTGGAGGACCTTGTCCTACATTTTTAAAAATGTAGGACAAAATGTAGGGCATTCTACATTTTGCCCAACATTTTGCAAAACCACTCCCTGGTTGGGCTTACCTTTTGGGGTCCAGGCTGACTTATGTAGTGATTTGGGGCACGTTAAGTGATGCACCCTAAGTGATCCCTGCTCAGAGCGCGCTCGCCGCAAGTTGCCTCCGTGGTTGCCTCCACTGACAGGGAAAGCCCCTTGCATCCCTCCTCATCCCTCTGCTGCTTCCGGTGTTGTTGGAGGCCAGGAGGGACCAGGTCGCCCCTGACCTGACTGCAAGCAGAGGCAGCTTGCGGCTCCGAGCCACAGTCACCCCTGTCTTGTTGCTGTCAGGGTTGCATGTGTGCACACCTAGGGCAGGAAAATGAGAGGATGGACCTGCCTGCCTCTGAAGTAGCTTCTCTGCCCAGAAAAAGGAAGTCCTGTGTGATAGTTTGGCTTTGTAAGTTCTGCTGGTGCCGGATCTTCACTCCTGCTGAATTGAGGAGACCAGGTCTTGATATTTATGGCTTCCACCCTCTTGGATGCTTTTTCTAGAGAGAGAGATGGCACTAGCTCTGTCAGTGTTGCCAGGTTCAAAGATGCACCAATGAGATCAGGATTGTCCTAGGATTCAGGGGGAGACTGTCTCCTTTGCATGAGTCCCCATGGTTGGTTTGGTTGCTGTGGACATGGAGGAGTTTGAAGGGAACTTCCCAGTGGGGCAGCTGAGCTCCCCTTCTTTGGTTTATGTGGGTTTTTGTGCCTCTGCTGGGTTGGTACATGAAGAGTACATGATCCCTGCGCAGAGCGCACTCGCCGCAAGTTGCCTCCGTGGTTGCCTCCGCTGACAGGGAAAGCCCCTCACATTCCTCCTCATCCCTCCACTGCCTCCGGTGTTGTTGGAGGCCAGGAGGGACCAGGTCGCCCCTGACCTGGCTGCAAACAGAGGCAGCTTGTGGCGAGCGCACTCTGCGCAGGGATGCTCCGCCCCCACAGAGCACTCTGTTGAATCAGACTGGCCAGTCTGATGGTGAACAATACAGAGGCTGTGAGCATGCACACACCCTCTACTTAAAAAAAACCCCCGCAGGCAGGGATAGAGAGGCTCTGGACATGCACACAGCCTCTAATTTACAAGATGGCTGCTTGGACGGCTGCTCTGGATGCGAGCCATCCGAGCATCACTTAAAGTGCCTGAAGGCACTACATATACCCCCCATGCCAGAACAAGCCCCCCTATGCCCAGACAGGCCAGACCAGTATGCAAATTCATAACCTGTCCGGGCGTTTCTGGGCATTTGGTCAGCCTGATATTAACTCAAATTTTACATGACATCGAATCTAATGTGTACCCTGATTTTGGAGACTAAATCCAACAGAGAAAGGTGAGTGTTGGATAGAGTAAATATGGTATATGTGTATTTCTAGCTTTTATTTTGTCATGTCCTACATTTTGCTTTGGTGTACTACATTTTGCGAGACCTTGTCCTCTTTTGTGATTCTGACATATGGTCACCCTGACCAAGGAGGGATGCAGCTCCTCTGCCACCCCCATCAAAAGCCCCCCACCTGCATCTAAAGAGTAAGTGGGTTGGAAGGAAGATGAGAAGGTGAGAGAGACAAGGCGTTGGGCTGCTGCAGTGAGTAGAGACTGCTGCTGAGAGGGAGAAAAGAGCAAGGGACAGCTAGCTTCTCCCCGTTTCATTCTGCCCCCAATTTCCCCCTTCCCTCTGCCCTCTCTTGCCAAGCAGGAACGTAAACCCCCCAGTCTCCTTCCTCCAGGGACGCTCCCCCATGCCTTCTCCTCTGGCCCCCTTGCTCCTGCTGGGAGTTGACCCTCTTCTTCTTCCAGCCTACCCCATCTATTCTTCCTGCGGGTGTCCTCCTCCACTCCACACCCCCAGCTAAGCCGCGCCACTGCAGCAGCCCAAGGCGAACCCTTCTTCAGGTCTATATGCACTGAGCTCTAAGTGCACTGGAGTGATATTCATTTCTCTTATTATCTCTCAGCCTTACCTACCTCACAGGGTTGTTGTAAGGACCAAAAAACAGGCGGAACTACGCACACCTCCCCAAGCTCCTTAATAAAGAAAGAAAGGGTGGTATGAAAATAGTAAATTAAGAATGATAATAATTAAATAAGTTTGTGGGATCGGGGTGTCAAAAATGGAAGTGGCCAAGGTATCAAATGACATTGTCAGGGTCTTTCCATAGGGTCTTTCAAGGAGGAGTTCTTGAAATGGCAACACTGTTAAATGAAGGGAGGAGGCCTCAGCTGTAGAAGAACAACCAGAGAAGTACTACTTCTTGAGAAAGTACAATACTGGAAACCCTTTTCAGGTGGAGAATGTTATGGGATGTGATATCCTTTGGAAGGGGTGGCTAGATTGGAAGTACTTTTGAATACTGTATTTCCTGTCTTGATTTCTCTTTGCCTTTGGGATCAAAGGTTTATTTCTCCACCTTGGAGGGTTTCAGTCCTTCCCTTTGGTTCACCCAGAAGTTAGAGGGCTTAGCCCAGGGAGCCCACCTTTGGGGAGATTTGGAAGAGCCTGGGCTGGTGGGAGCGGAGAAGAGGGAGGAATCTCAGCAGTGCAGTGACTCACTCTGTTCTCTGGCAGGCTCTGCTGCTTCTGCTGTCCATGCCAACGCAGGGAGGAAGGCAGGCCTCCTGTGCCGGTATGGCAGCAGATCTGCGCCAGGCTCTGCAAATTGAAGATCGTGCCAGAGCAAGAGCCAGAGCCTGGCGAACAGCCAGAGCCAGTGGTACAGCAAGAGCCAGTGATAGTAGGAGAGCCAGAGCCAGAGCCAGTCATAGAGCCAGTGCCAGTCATAGAGCCAGAGCAAGTGGCACATTCAGGGCCATCACCATCAGTTGTACCAGCGCCAGCAGTCGCACCAGAGTCGGTGCCTGAGCCAGTACCAGCATCAGAGGAGTGCAGTGAATCCAGCATGAGCGAGTGGTCGTCTGAAGGTAAGGAGATAGTCCTCCATCCCACTCAGCAGCCAGCCTGGGCTTTCTCCTTTCTTACCTCAACCTGGTGTTTGCCCCAGGTTGGGGCAGGGAAGCAGAGGAGATTGCCCTTGAGGCTTGAAGCAGAGGAGGGTGAAGAGAGCTAGTGGCCATTTAGGTGTGGGTTTGTTGACTGCTTTAATGAATCGTATCTTGTATATGTCTCTATGAGTTATAATTGCCTTTGGTTTCAATGCAACTGTATTTGTCCTATTGAAGTCTGGTATATGAGCAGTCACTAAGGGTCTGGATCTATTCCCAAATATCCAAGTCATTTAACCTTAGGACAGCAGTGCCCTCAATTTGGTGTAATTCCTGCAGAGAGCGAGAGTGCTCACTAAAGAGGCAATCACTTGCTGTGCGGTGCAATGCTTGTGGGACATTTGTGCAGTCCTATTTAGGATTGTCCCCACTTGCGTTCCCATTACTGGTATCTGCCGTGGTTACTGTGAATCTGATGGAGTGCTGTCCAGTTCCTCCTGGGAAGATCAAAGCTATAGGGAAGCTATACTGGAAAGGGTCCCAGATTCAGCAAATATGGATTGAAAGTTGCCCTCTCCTTGCAACACAATGTTTCCATATCAAAATCATCCCTGAATAGTTGCTGTCCCAATTCATGGCAATCCTCATGTGTAGAGTTAGTAGGAGTTGGTTTGCCTTTCACTTCTGCTACTTACTTTTTAGGGCCAGTTGTCTTCTGAGATGTGGAGATGGTATGTTAGACAGTACTGGTAGCCAGTCAGCGGGTATTGATTGAATGGTTCTGGATACTGACCTTATGGTAGGGTTGAGCTGAGTGTAGCTGTTGAACATTTGAGGTTCCTTTCAGGGGTCTCCAAACTTTCACTTTAGGGCTTCAGGATTGTGTAGAGGAGGAAATTTTAGTAGGTGCAGCTTTTAATCCAAATAGATCACAAGCTGTACCTGCTGAAATTCCTTCCTCTACACAACTGTTTAAGGACCAGGCGCCCAGAAGTTGAAGGTTTGGAGACCTCTGTGTTAAGACACTGTGGACATTGGATGATCCATCTTG
This sequence comes from Cryptoblepharus egeriae, assembly GCA_030015325.1. Lineage (NCBI taxonomy): Eukaryota > Metazoa > Chordata > Lepidosauria > Squamata > Scincidae > Cryptoblepharus > Cryptoblepharus egeriae. Next base: position 76,287,344 of record JAREYC010000003.1, on the reverse strand, counting down.
AGAGATCTGGCTATGGATTTACAGCATGTAAGAGTTCCAGCCAGTTCAATCGGTGGTGTAGCTAAGAGGGTGGCAATTGCTCTGGGCAACAAGTTTAGGGGGGCAACAAGCTGAGCTTGACAGTAGAGGCCAAACTGTGAAAAATGGGGTGTGTATGACTAATATCATCATCTTATATATTGTTGAAATGGTAATTTTATGCAATGAAACTAACTTCATTGTAATAGCTGTATTTTACCATAGCCAATTAACCATAAAAACACACTAATTACCTATGGAAGAAAAAGTGGGTTTCTTTAACACATAAGAACATAAGAAGAGCCTCTCCTGGATCAGGGCAAAAGCCCAACTAGTCCAGCTGCTCATATCACCGTGTCCCATCAGATGCCTCAGGGAACACAAAAGACCTATATCTAGGTGCCCTCCCCTGCGTCTGGCATTTTGAGGTTGCCAGCATCTTCCTCTGTCTATGCACGCACACACACCCCTCATGGCTGGTAAGCTGTGATGGTCCTTTCCTCGAGTAATTTGTCCAATCCCTTCTTAAAAATATTGAGATTTGATGCCATCACCACATCCTGTGGCAAGGAATGCCACAAACTAATTACATGCTGGGTAAGGAAGTATTTCTTTTGTCCTTCTTAACCCTCCCAACATATAATTTTAGTGGGTGTGCCCTAGTTCTGTGATTATGCGACAGGGAAAAGAGCACCTCACTAGCCACTCAATCCATCCCTTGCATAACTTTGTATGTCTCGATCATGTCCCTCCTCAGGCATATCTTTTCTAGACTGAAAAGCCCCAAACTCTATAGCCCTTCCTCATATGGAAGGTGTCCCAGACCATGAATTATTTTCCTCTATATATTTTTTGAGATGTGGCAACCTGAACTGGACACAGTACTCCAAATGTGGCCTCACCATCAATTTGTGCAATGGCTTTATAATATTTGCTCAGTATCATTTAAATCTCTGACAAGGTCGTGAGAACCACTTGGTGTTAATTCAGCAATCACCAGTTCTCTGGTGGGTTCCATGACTAGTTTCTCCAAGGCCCAGTTGCTGAGCATGTCATGTCCAGTTGCTGAGCATTTCCAGTCTCTTTTCAGAGCATGCATTGACCCGGTCGATAGGAGGATAATTGAAGGCCCCACAATTACAACCCTGTCTCTCCTCGACACCTCCCTCATCTGTTTTGTCATTTCAATATCCCCTTCAGGCTTTTGATCAGGAGGATGATCTGGAGGAACTCAGAAATAAAATGAGATTTGATGCTCTGAGATCCAGTGAGATGTAATTATGATAAAGCCTAGAACAGCTCCCTTTTCCATACAAGAGCTACCCCTGCTAAGTGGGTAAAGAGGGACTATTTAAGTGTTACATGAAGTGGTGCTTGTTACAGAAAAGTTAAACTCTTTGAGCACAGACTGTGGGGCAAAGCCTCTCCCAGAGGACTATCAGCTGTGCAGGAGCATCTCCTTGGGAGAGCTTGTGATGAAGACAACCTCTTAATGAGGAAATCAGCCCCATTTCTGTGTGGTGGGAACTGTTTGCATTTCTGATGGGGTTGCAGCCTCTGAAGAAGGATCTCAGGGAGTTTGAAGGGGCTTCGTCTTTCCATTTGGACTCCTCTGTTCTGTCCTTGCTGATGTTTGCTGGATCTTCATGTTTGTTCTTTGCTGATGTCTATACTTTGCTGTGCACCTTCTGCTATGACTTAAATCCTGCGAGCTGCTGGTAAATAGGTCTATGGGAATACTGAAGTATAGCTAGATGTTGCTACAGTTCAGTTTAGGATTTTGTTATTTTAATACTGTTATTATTGGCGTGCTCATTGGTAAATTTCTAAAAAGATGTTTTAAAAAGTGCTTGCTCTTCAAGTTGATTCAATCAACTACTGTTACTTTTATAATGTGTGCTAGAGATAACATAAGTGTCCTCAGCATCACAGCATCACTATATTGAGCTTTGTACTCCAGAGAGTCAAAAGGAGAGGGGGTTATATAGGGGTGTATGAATGCAGGTTGCCTGTAGCTGACGTTAATGGTTTGTTTAGTGTTCTGTTCACTGGTGTGGTAAACCTGTTTTAAGACTCGGTAAAACTCCTTTTTTGGTGACAAAGTGGCTGATGCTTTGCAGACTTTGATTTGGCCACATCTGGAAATCATCGCTTAATGTGGTACCAAACATAATGTTTGTAGTTTGTTGATTTCATGGTGAGGGTTCCAGATTAGGTGAGTTTGTGTTCCTGGTGCAGACTTGGCTGTGGACAGAAGTTGGATTCCTGTTCATTTGCTGAGACTATAGAGGAGAAAACGGACACAGATGAACTTCTGCCTCAGGAAGGGAAAGTCTTCTTCTCTGTCAGAGATTTGGCTGAAATTGATTAGTGTTGGGACCCCTTGACAGAAACATTTGGTGGAGAGGGAGATGTGGGGCAGCATGGCCAAAACTAGTGATGTTCTGGGAGCATCTAGTGATGAATTCCTGACGCTCATTGATGCGATTGATGAAGAAGGAGATGTTGGGCAAGGTGACCAGTCTCCATGATGCCTATAATTGAGGAGTTGAACATACTCTGAATAGATTAGTGATCCTCCTTTCTCTTCTTCTAGAGTCTTCATCCACTGACTCATCATCATCCAGCCAGGTAGGTGAAGACAGCCAAAGTTGGCTTGAATATCTTCCTCCTACGACAGAGATGCCTGCTGCAGGCATCCTCTTCCTTTTTTCCAGGACATGTCCTCTTTTTATGACCTCATGTCTTCTCAAGGAGGTCCCTCCTCTCATTTTCTCTTCTCCATTTTTCTTAGGACTCCTCAAGAGTGCACTGGGTTTGGCACAGGCCCAGAGGAGCGAGGCCGGTCCAGTACATGCAGCCAGACTCAAAATTGCCAAGAATATGGACCATCTGGGTGAGGAAGGAGGACGATCGCTCATCCCTCCCTAAAGGTAAGTCTTTTCCAAGGAATGGGGTGAGGACCACATCCCAGAAGAGGCCAAACATTGTCTGTGCCTGAGGCCATGACATTTTGCTCCTGATAGAGGGGTTTGCAATAATGCCCATTTGCTAATTGGGTAAGAGGAGGCACTTTTTCAATTGGGGGCTCCTCTTTTCTTTAGCAGAGGGAGAGTAACCAGCCCTTCTCACCCCAGCAGTATGTTTGATAGTGGCTTCTGCTAGTGTCTTTTTGGAAACTTTAGATTGGGAGCCCCTTTGGGACAGGGAGCCATTAGTTATATTCTCTGCAAACTGCATTGTGAGCTGACTTGTTCCTTTCAGCCAAACTGGTAGCTTGAAAGCAGCCATTGCTGCCAAGAAGGCTCCCCCCAAATCAGCCCCTGTTCCTTGAGACCTTTCCAGGGTTTTTCTGTGGGCAGTGACTCCCTCCACCCCTTTCCTATTTCTGAAGGCTCTTTTCTTCTTTTTGTCCAGACGACCTTGTTCTAGAAGATATTGAGGAGGAGGACGAGAATGAGTAAGAAGAAGAGAAGGAGGAGGAGGAAAAGCAGAAGAAAAAGAAGGAAGTCTTCATGGACTTGACCTGATTGACCCTCCTGATTGACCCATCCTGGTCGACCCTCAGCTGGAGCCGTGGCCACTGTGGAAGATGACAAGTGACACAGGTGGAACTATGAACTTTTTGAGATTGCTTGAGCCTGGCTGTGGGAGCTGGACTGGACTCGCAATGTGAACTCTGGGCCTGCATCACACCTTCTTACCGCTTCCTGGGGAGTCCGAAGTGAAGATAAAATGAGTGGAAGGACCACCATGAGAGGACATAAGGTCATAAAAAGAGGACAGTTCCTGGAAAACCAGGGCATATGATCACCCTGCATCAGGCATCTGTACCACAGGAGGAAAGATTGGAGCTGACTCTGGCTGTATGAAGACGACTCACTGGTCTTGCTTTCTGTCAAATCATCTCGAAGCAGAGAAAGGAGGATGAGAATCTGTTCCACCTGGGGGACAACAAACAAACAGAAGTATTTTATTCTGCATTTTCTGGCCTTGGATTGCTCCTTTGGCTCTATTTTCAAGGTGGTTTCTATGGACAGCTTTTCTAAGCTCAAAGAGACTTTCACAATCAGCAGAGACTTCTATATTTCAAGAACGGTTTCATTCCATGTAGATTTTGCCATGATCTGGTGTGGATTTCGCCATGCTCTGGCCATACATGCTGGCTTTCTGACTCCTCCACAGACTGGCTTCACATCTGGCTCTTTTTGGCTGCCACCCAAAGGCTCTCAGCTCAGCTTGTCAAAGTCTCCACTCCGGAGTCTCCAACGGGCGACCTTCAATGAATTCACTTTCGACATGTCGGAGCTCAACCCTCTCGGCCAGACTTCCTGCCTGAAAGAAAGGATGGTGGTGCTTCCCCCTCGTCTCCCATCTTCTTCCCAGGAATTTCAACCAGCTCTAACATCTCCCAGCTCTGCCAAAGGTCTCTTGCATGCTGATTTCTCCCTCGTCGTGTATCAAAATCCCAGAGCCTTGTGTCACTTACTGGTGGCCTTCACTGCTCCAGCTGGGGGGTCAAAGATGGCAAGGTGCCCAGATCCAACTCCTCGCTTGACTCCTCCATCCTCATTCCCAGCCTCCTTCCTCACTGCGGTGGTCCTGCCTCTCGTCTGGCTGCTTCGGCTGGTGGCCTCCGATCTGGTGCCTGGCTCCACTCCTGCACCCAGCTCCTGGCTTCCTTGCTGTGAGTCCTGGCTGACCCGTCCTGGATTTCCATCATGGATCAACTCCTGGCTGACCATTTCTCTCTTTCTGCTGGGACAGCTGCGTTAGATGGTGACTATATTGTGCTTACCTCCCTCCTCCTAACTTTCCAGTCTACAACTCTCACCCCTTGTTACCTTCAGTACACATCACATGCAATATCTTAGCAATACATATGGTCCTTATGTCCAAGAGGGCAATGCTGTATTCCCCATATAAATTAAAAAGCCCTGACCAGAAGTTGAAAATGTAGAGGAAAGGAAAGATCTAACAGAAAAAAAGAGGGAACAGCCTAGCTGATGGAGAGGAATTGGGCAGTAAGGATAGAAATGGGCCCACTCCCAGGGGGAATGAGAAGGGAACACAGTTTCTACATTCCCCTGATTCCTGGGCAACCCCAGAATATAGCATGTAGGTTTTCCCTGGATGTTGGAGGACTCTGCAGCTCATGTTCCCAGTCTGCAGACTGGTGATCCCGTCCCATTACGGACATCCCGTCTGTTCCTGGAGCTTCGAAGTGAGGCTGCCTATGGGAATGCTAGGCCCTGGACTGTTGTAGCTCCCAAGGGTGATGTGACCCTGAGGGGTTGAGTTGACTGCCTTTCAGGGGATCCCCCCTATTCTCCAACTTCCTGGCAGAGTGAACCCCTGCACGAAAAATCACCCATCTCCTGCCTTACTTTTCTGATCAGGACCTGATAGAGTCTGTTTGACAGTGAGCAACCTCGTTCTGGGGAGAAGGCAGAGGCCACAGAAAGCTTGGACCTGTTCATGGAGGATGGGCATTTCTAGGGCTACTAATCATGGTGGTTGTGGGGGATGTTGGTCCAGCAACAGTTTTGAGTCCCCACTGCATGGGATCAGTGCTGAGAGAGACATGTGACTTTCTGTCCTCCTTTGGCTCTTCCTGGAGGCAGGTTTTGGGCCACTGTGATAAATGGGATGGTGGACTAGATGGAGCCCCCTTCTGCATATTTCCTTCTCTGTTATTTGCCACTAAATTTTGTTACAGTATTTACAACAGACAGCAAATACAATGGTATTTGGCCCACTGTATGAGTCCAACACCCTGTAACTATTTGGGATCCAAGTATCCGAAAGGAAACAGACCTGTCTAGAGGGTAGAGCAGGTATAGGCAGGAGGTCTGGTCTAGAGGGGAGAGCCTCAGTTTGCCTGAAGATAAGAGCTGAAGGTTGCCAGATCGAGAGAACCGGAAGTCAGATTTGAGGCAAGACCTTGGAAAAGCGGCTGCTGAAGCTGATATTTTGCATCTGCTTTTCAGTGGGAGTGAAGAAGCCGTCTCAGCTGCCCTTCGTGTGAGAGCTGAAGGAGAAGTTTGTCAGCCAGCATGTCAGACATTGGGGGTCAGTAGTGAAAACCAGACTGTGGATGAAACATCTTGAATGTAGCCGGTTTCTGAAAGATGCAACAACTCTGTGTTTGTAAAAATCCCTTCGGGGGTTTAGATCAGCCTGCCTATGCAAACCACTTTGAATAAAGCCTAAGGAGCAATCCAAAGGGCCAGAAAAGCAGTACAGAAATGCCATTATGATGATGATGATGATGATGATGATGATGATGATGATGATGATGATGATGATGATGATGATGATGTGAACCTGCCCACACTGTGTGAGGTGCCAAAGGCATGTTTATTACACTCTGATCAGTAAATAAAGCTGGTCATTTTGTATGTGTATCTCTGATTATATTTGTATGCACTGGCAGTCCTTTGCCTGATCCAGTGGAGGCTCCTCTTAAGTTCTTCTCCCAACAGTTAGGAGTACATTTGCAGTGGCTGAGATGGTGCAAATATTTGACCTTCTCGTGGTGTTTCATTCTCAGGTCTGTCAATGACAGGTAGTGAAGGCTGCCTCCCATCACTGACCTCCTCAAGGCACGAGGCTATTCATTAGGGCTGCCTCATTACTGGAAAGAAACAGAGTTTTTTGCACATACATGGTGCCTTGGTTGATGAGCATAATTTGTTCCAGAAACATGCTTGTATTACAAAGCAAATTTTCCCATAAGAAATGATGGAAACTCTGACAATTTCTTCCACAACCCAAAAATATCTCTATATAAAACTGTAAAGTCACTGACCGACTGACCCATCAATGCTCAGCCAAAACCGCTGGCCTAGAAGTGTGAAATTGGGAGAGGATGTTACATCCCTGATGGAGGCACCCAGTAAGAACCAATTTTTGGCAAACCAAACTGGAAGGGGGTGAGATGGGGTGCAATATGGTTTTCTCCCTATACTTTGCATTGAAGAATGCCTCACTGATCCATATCCTACTCCAACCAATTCACCTACAAGCATAAAATTTGGGGAAAGTGTTTGTTATGTGACGTGAACACCCGCCAAGAAACTATCTTGAGAAATTTAACCCCTAAAAGGGTGAAAAGGGGTTCAACATGTTTTTCTCCTATAGTTGACACTGAAGACTGATTCAACAAGATCCAGCCAATTCGGTTCCCGATGCCTGATGCTCTGGGAGGAGGAATGGTGCGCATGGCGGATGGTGTGCATGGGGGGATGTTGCACAGGGGGTAATGGAACCATCACTGCACGGGTTGTGTTGCACAGGGATGTGTTTCAGGGGTGTGTGTCTTACACAGGGGTGTCTGTTGCAAATATTGGAAATTTTACTCCCGCAACACAGTTATGTTTCACTAGTATTCATATAAAAATGATTACAATATTGTAATATAATAAAGAAAATTCAAAATATAAAGAAAAATAAAAGGAATTAACCTGCAGTAGATCTCTCAGGCTGCAATCTGCCCGCCCTACAGAGGACTGAGCCCCACTGATTATAATAGGGCTTATCTTAGAGTAGGCATACCAGGCTAGGGGTCTCAGACTCCTTTCCCTTGTCCCCCTCTATAAAGGAGTGAGTCTTATTGAATGTAATAGGTTTAGTCCCGTGTAGACATGCATAGGCTGGTCTCTTAGGAGAGGCTAAAGAGGTGCTGGCGGAGCACCAAAGCTGAAACTGGCTTTATCCTGGGCAGGACTATTGTTTTACTTGTATATCAAGTCAAAATATCCTAGAAATGTTTTCCTTGCAGAATGCTCTCAATCCAACTTATTATCAACCCAAGGTTTTACTGTAAATAAATCAAATATTACTGGGAAATAAACAAAATAATAAGTTGATGGGTCCTGAAAGCTTGAAAAAGTGGGTCTTGATGCTCAAACGTTTAGAAACTCTGCACTTGTTGATCTACAGATTGTAAGAGGCTCCAGCTTGATGTTATAGAGACCATAGGAGGCGTATAAGAAGAAGCCCTTTCCTCCCCACATGGGCTGTGGGTGGCGCAAGTGGCTAAGACGTTGTGCTTGTTAACCAGCAGGCCAGGGTTCGGGACCCGGGTCGGCCCCACAAGACAGGGTGAGCTCCTGTCCTTAGCCCAGCTCTGCGACGCCAGCTGGATCCAATCGTAGTGGCTCTGCCTTTCCATTGGACTAATTCAGTGGCGTGGAGAGGGGGGATTTGCTGCTTGGGTAACAGCCTATCCTCCATAACAATCTAACCCTGGCTTTCGTGCTTCACATGCAGCGTATGAAGCACCGAGCACGATACCATATCTTCCAAGACTGACGGAGGCCTGCTTTTCCTCCCCACTGATTTCCCACCCAGGGCAGCTTCTGACCCAGTTCCATAGGAACTGGAAGTGTGTAAAGAAGGGGGAAAGGGAGGGAGGGAGTGAGAGAAAAGCACCTTCCTGTCCTACCCCTTCCTCGGCCACCCACCCACATATTGGAGGTCAGCAGCCCCTCTGGTGCGTCCCAAGCAGATGGACTGAAGGGGGACCCAGGACTTGGGTGAGGCAGGGGAGGGAGCCCCTGAAGGAGGAACAAAGCCAGGCACAAAGCCCAGCTGGTGAAGCGCATCAGGGAGGGGGCTGGAGAAGGTAATGCTGCTAGAAATTAACAGCACAAGAGATTTCCTGCCACAAGGAGGCTACAGTCCTCCATTCATTCCCTTTGTTTCAACCTTCAGTGAGTTCATCAGAAGCATCAGCGCACTGAAGGGTGGGCAGATCTAGGCTGCAATCCTATCCACACTTCCCTCGGTGTATCTCCATTGACTGTAATGGGGCCTCCTCCCTACTAGACAAGCACAGAATGGGGCTTTGAGGCTGCTATCCTATCCATGATTTCCTGGGAGTGTCTCCATTAAATATATTGGGGCTGACTTGACACCAAACTATTTCCAGTGACAAAGACAGAAGAGACTGGGAAGAGCTTCAGAGGGGTCTCTGTACTGGAGGTATGGGCCACAAAATGGCAGATTATTTAAATGTAAATAAATGTAAAGTTATGCACATTGGGGCAGAGAATCCTAAGCTGACATATAGGTTAATGGCTCCATCTGTGACAGAGCAGGAGAGAGATCTAGGGGTGGTAGTGGAGAGCTCAATGAAGGTGTAGACCCCACCTGCAGCAGCAGCGAAGAAGGCAAATTCCATGCTTGGGATTATTAGGAAAGGAATTGAGAATAAAATGGCAAATATTAAATGCCATTCTACAAATCAATGGTGAGGCCACATTTGGATCACTGTGTCCAGTTCTGGTCACCATTTCTCAAAAGGATATAGAGGGAATGGAGAAGGTTCAGAGGAGAGTGACCAAAATGATGGATGGTCTGGGACACCTTCCGTATGAGGAAAGACTACAGCGTTAAGGGCTCTTCAGTCTAGAAAGGGGAAGCTTGAGGGGAACATGATTGCAGAAATGCCACCAAATTGAGGGCACTGCTGTCCAATGGTGAAATGACTTAGATATTGGTCATAGACCCAGACACTTAGTGACTGCTCCTATACGGCAATTTATATGTGTGAATTCCATGTGTAGCTGCTGTATTTTGCCATACAAATCAATAAATTAATCCCACTACTGCCATCCATGTTAAAATGGGGAATGCACCACCTTAAACCAATCACAAGCCAATCCAACTTACTTTAATGGTGATTATCAAGGATAGTCAAACAGGCCTCCCCCAGGCAGAGGAACAATCAGGCAATGTACTGTATCTGCACAAACATTATGCTAACTGAGAGTACTTTTTCTTTCTTGCAGTTTCTTCAAGAAATCTACCCATAACACACACCCCTCCCCCTATCTATGAGATTATATGGTAGTTTTTTCCCAGGTTGATTACTACCTGGAGTGAACTACAAGTTACAGTGCTTTCATAATATGGCAGCTACATCTAGTTTTCTGCAGTATCTATATATTCTCTGCACTTCTTAGCTATTCATTGTCACAGCTGAGGAGTTTTTAAGGAGCACCATTTGCCTGGCTCAGCTGTAATATCCTCCATTTGTCATTGTATACTCCTTAGTGACTCCTCTGCACTTGCTCTCAGCTTTAAGAACCAAACAGAGACTAGGAATTTGGTGGACCAAGCTGCAATCCATTTTGCAATTCTGATTGTCATGCAAATTTATTTATTTATTTATTTATTTATTTATTTATTTATTTATTTATTTATTTATTTATTTATTTATTTAGTCTGGGGTGCCATTCCGGTTTCAGAAGCGGGGAGCAAAGAGGAAATACTGCCAGAAAGATTCAGAGGTGAACACTTAGATATAGATATTCAGCATCAAAAAATATGCGCACAGTAAGAATAAAATTTCCAGTGTGTTATAACCACATTTGTTGTCAGTGATCCTACAGAAAGCAAATCTGTGTTACCAAACTGCCAAAAATTCACAGAAAATTTAACATCTACTCGTACATGGATGATTTGAAGCTCTACGGAAAGTCAGAAGCAGAAATCCAGTCACTCACCAATACAGTCCGAGTCTTTAATACCGACATCAACATGGAGTTTGGCCTGGACAAATGTGCCACAGTGGCACTAAAGAAAGGGAAGATCACAGAAAGTGATGGCATTGAAATGCCGAATGTTCAAACCATTAAATACCACCAACCTGAAGCCTACAAATACCTGGGCATACTGCAGCTGGACAATATCAAGCAGCAGGCCTCCGTCAGTCTTGGAAGACTATGGTATCATGCTCTGCGCTGCATATGCTGCATGCGAAGCACGAAAGCCGAGTTGGATCGTTATGGAGGATATGCTGTTACCCAAGCAGCAAATCGCCCCTCTCCACGCCACTGAATTAGTCCAATGGAAAGGCAGAGCCAATACGATTGGATCCAGCTTGCATCTCAGAGCTGGGCTAAGGACAGGAGCTCACCCTGTCTTATGGGGCCGACTCAGGTCTTGAACCCTGGCCTGCTCGTTAACAGTCTTGACCACTTGCGCAAGCACGGGCATGTAAAAACTGTGGTCAGCAAAGAATACATACAAAGGGTTAGAAAAATTTTGAAGAGCAAATTGAATGGCAGCAACATTATAAAGGCTATAAATACCTGGGCCATACCTGTCGTTAGGCATACTGCTGGCATTGTCAACTGGACACAAAAGGAACTAGATGAATTGGACAGGAAAACAAGGAAATTAATGACCATTCACTATGCTTTACTTCCACGTAGTGATGTTGACAGGCTGTACCTGGCTAGAAGATCAGGGGGCAGAGGACTTTTGCTAGTGAAGCAGTCGATGGAAGAAGAAAAACATGCCCTAGCAGATTATGTGCAAAAGAGCCAGGAATCTGCTTTGACTGAAGTCAGCAAGAGAAAGATGTTGAAAGTGCAGCAGACCAACTATGAATATAGTGCAATTCAGGCTCGGACTGCCAGTAGGCAGAATAAAGTATTACATGGCCAATTCCTTGCCAAGATCAAAGGAAAAGTGGATCAGGATAAGACCTGGTTGTGGCTCACGAGTGGAACACTGAAGAAGGAGACGGAAGGCCTGAGACTTGCTGCCCAAGAACAGGCAATCAGGACAAATGCCATCAAGGTCAGAATTGAAAAGTCAGCCGACGACCCCAAATGCCGGCTCTGCAAAGAAGTGGATGAAACCATCGACCACATTCTAAGCGGCTGCAAGAAGATCGTGCAGACTGACTACAAACTGAGGCACAACTCTGTTGCCCAGATGATCCACTAGAATCTATGCCAAAAGTATCATCTGCCAGTGGCAAAAAACTGGTGGGACCACAAGCCTGAAAAAGTGGTTGCAAATGAGCAAGTCAAGCTTCTGTGGAACTTCAGGATACAGACGGACAAGGTCTTGGAACATAATACTCCAGATATCACCATAATAGAAAGCAGTAAGGTGTGGCTTGTTGACATTGCAATACCAGGTGACAGCAGAATTGAGGAGAAACAACTGGAAAAGATCTCCCGCTACCAAGACCTAAGAATCAAATTAAAGCGTATCTGGTGTAAGCCAGTGCAGGTGGTTCCAGTGGTAATTGGCACACTGGGTGCAGTGCCTAAAGACTTTGGCAGGCACCTGAAAACTATTGGCATTGACAAAATGCCACTCTGCCAACTGCAGAAAGCTGCTCTTCTGGGATCAGCACGGATTATACGCCACTACATCACACAGTCCTAGAATCTTGGGAAGGGTCCGACTGGTGATGTGAATGAAACCAGCACAAAATTGTTCACTATGAATTGATGATGATGATGATGATAAGAAGAAGAAGAAGAAGAAGAAGAAGAAGAAGAAGAAGCAGCAGCCATGGAGTTTTTTTGTGCAGCAGGACCACCAGTGCAAACATCTAGAGGCACCAGGTGAGTGCTAGAGGCTCATCAGCCCATGCTAAAGAAGGTAAGCTTGTGGTGGGAAAGATTAAGGGCTCCTTTGTGGAATTAGCAATGTGGAATTAGGCCAATGTGGAGAGTAGCAGTGCATTTCAGTGGCAGTAGTCACACTAGGATCCTCTCACCCTTCCCCCAGCCTGACACAGTGGCATAGGTATGGAGCGCAGGGTGCAGTTGCACTGGGCTACAAACTTTACAGGGGCTACAAGCTAAGCTAAAACTAGTGGCTAAAACTGTGAATAATGGGATATGTATAAATGATAATACAATTATGTTATATATCATTGGAAAGGTGATTTAATGCAGAATGTAATAAAACAAACTTCATTGGAATATCTCTATTCTATCAAAGAAGATGACCAATTAACCAGAAAATGAAAACACAAAAGCCTATGGAACAAAAGTGGATTTTTAACTCAACTGCCCCATGTTACCAATTCTTCTGAAAGCCAATGAAATGTAGTTCTGATTCTGTATGGAACTAATAAGGTGTTAATATGAATCAGCTCTCATTTCCCTATACATATAATACAGTTACCCATGCTAACTGGGTTTACAGGCACTTCTACATGGTGCTCCTTTTATATTTAGCAAGGAAAAAAATAAGCATTCATCTCTGCCCCAGAACAGATTCCCTAACCAAAAAGGCACACACTTTTCATTTTTTGACTCAATTAAATTTGATTTTGTTGTTGCAGGGTGTGTGTGTGTGTGTGTGTGTGTGTGTGTGTGTGTGTCGGGGGGGGGGGAACGACACACAGAAAATCTTCGAATCCAAATGACAAATTGATGCTTTAGTTATACCACTAGCAGAACAAATGAGTTGTGAACTGCTGAGGAAGAGGCAAGTTTATTCCCAAATTTCTTTTTAAAAATACCTGGGGATGACAACACTTCTGGTTGTGACATCACTTCCAGGGGAATATTTTGAGCTTTACATCAGGCTATATGATCATTAGCTACACTACTGGCCTGACACACCACTTTTGCTTTCTTGGATGTATTTAAAAATGCCCTGTCAGCACTTTGAGGATACCCATTGGCAACCAGGATGTTAATGGAGAAGTACCGGTAAGTAAAAAGTATTTTTATATATTTTTAAGGAGGAGGACTGGATACAATGTGCATCAAAGAGAGGGAGGAATGGGATTAGGTTCAATTTTTTTATGTCTGAGTCATACTAGGCTTACTGGGCTCTTCACCAAGTTGGATTCATGCAAAAGAAGCAACTATGAAATAAAAAGGTAGGGCATCAACAAGTAGCATATTTTAAAGCCATTCTTTGAATAAATATTTTTATAAGGATCACACACAGAATGATGCAGCAATGTAATCCTTCTTTCGGGAATAAACAATGGTTTATTAGGCTCTGTAGAATTCCTACATAACTATTGTGGCTATGACAGCATTTTGAAATGCACTTTGCTCTCTTCTGCCTATCCGGGTTGGGTCCTTTAATAGTGTGAGAGCCAAGAAGTCCCTGGTGCTTATGTAGAGGAAATGTTAGCTTCTGAAGTTGTACCTGCAACGGAGGCAATAAAACTGCTGAAGTGACTGAGTTTGGTGGAACTGAAATCTCCATTAAAAAAGTTTATCTTCCTCATGGGTCAAAAAGCCCTAAACATAGTAGCTCAACAACAGAAGGACTGTAAGTTCTAACAGCTGAACGATGGAATTTTTTTGATAGAAAACCACTAGGAAAGTTTGAAGTTATTAAAAAAAAGCAAGTATCTCTTCCTAAGAAAGTGAAAATTGTCCAAGTAGATATGACAGTAAATGGTGGGCCTGATGTCTACCCATCTCTCACACAGGATCACTGAGAGGGCATGTGGGGTCACATCATACCTGAACTAGTGTCAAAAAGAGAGGCTGAGAGCCAAAAGAGATGGGTGACTCAGGCCCAGTAGGTGAAATGGTAAAAGGAAGGAATTTTGTGTTTCATAATGTGTTGAAGAAAGATTGCAACAACGATAAACTCAGAAGTACTACATTTCCGAGTGCCAGCCCTGTCTCCTGATCCTTGTTTGCCCACTCACAGTTTGGCCTACCACCAGGTCTTCCCCCACCCCAGAACACTGCTGTTCCACCTCCTCTCCACCCTCCTTCCTGTGCTCCCCATTCCCCAACTCCTGCACTGTCCAAGTCCAAACAGTTCAAGTCACACAGGTTTGGTGCCATCAAGAATTCTGAATGCAGGCATCCCTTGTTTTCTACGAGGGGTCCATTCTGGAATCTCACATGGATAAAAAAATCCATGTATAAAGAAAATAATAGAAAAATAGGTTTAAAGACCCAATTGCAGGTTCCTTACTTCTCTGTTGTGCCAATTAAATAAGGTAGTGCCTCATTATTTGCTGGGGTTTGATTCTGGAACTGAAAAATGGAATCATTTCTTGCATGACTACCTATCTACAACAGCAGTTTCATATACTATGGTTTGCACTGGCCAGTCATGATGAGTCAAATTTGTGAATAAAAAAAATTAGTGTATAGCAAGGTTGAACCTGTACACAAAACTTGCTCCAAAAGAGCCTGCGGTTTCTGAGGCCTCAAATCATTCTGGGTTTGGTTTCTGAGGCCTCAAATCATCATCTGTCAGGTCTTTTGCATCCAGTCTGTCTAGTCCTAGTTTGTTAGGATTGAACTTGGAGCTACTACTCTGGTAAGGGGTCAAAGCATGATCAATGCCTGAAAAACTTATTAAAGTCTTTTGAGTGGCCACTCTAGGGCTAAAAAACAACCCTTACCTGACAAACTTCCCTAGAAGTGAGTCCCACTAAACGTAGTGAGACTTAGGGCGCAATCCAGAGTAACTACGGGGAGACCTTGCTCCGGTGTAAGAACAATTTACTCTGGATTGCAATGTGAATTTCCCATAGGTTTTCACTGGGTGAACTACAGGGTGCACGTAATGTCTCTTATGTGCTCCTGTAGTTACTCTGGATTGTAGGGTTAACTGAAGAGGAAATAACGTATAGAATTTTGCTGTAATATTTTGCCAGGGTCTTGGGAAACTCACTATGAGTTATTTGTTTTTGGTAATACTTGTAAAAGTTAGTTTCACCTTTAATTATAGACTTTCTAATGCATATTAGACTTGGGCCCATAAACTAAAGTCAAATTAAACCCTCTGCTCCAGAGCAGTTAAGGTGACTTTCCATAAAATAACACTAGAGGGTGATGTAACTGCGTGGACCCGTAACTGTTCTGGATTTTGCCTTTGGATCAGTTCTATGACAACAGTCATAACTGTAGCTCATGTCAAGCATTCCAGATCTGATGCATTTGCTTTGTATGAGAAATTATAAATTCAAAACGCTCTTGGGTACAGAGTACCTATTTCAATAAGCCTCGAGTGATAATTCTGTTTTAAGTCAGTACGTTTCCTGGAGTGATATTGCCGAAATCAGTTCAGACATATGAGTTTGCTCATATTGCTCGTAGTGGGGCTTGCTCAGGCTAAGCAACAAGGAAAGATTAAAGTGGTCCAGATGTAGTCCAGGGAGCTGATGTCATAAGTGTGTAGGGTTTCAGTGCCCTCTGCTATATTAAAATGTGGCTTTGAACCAAAAATCATCGTTCCCCAGGTATGTAGTTTTACAGCTTAAACAGTGCAGAAAATTTCATTTCACATGTCCCAGGGCAAAGATCTCTGTCTAGAACATGTTCAGGTTTGTCATATTCTTCTTACTCCTGTTCTTAACATTAAAGGAGTATTGTTTTATGGTCTGTACCATTCACTTGATGCTTGTTGAAATTCCTTTAGTGTGGCTGATGTGGAGGGCTCAGAGAAGGAAAAAAATGTTAAAACAACAGCCCAGTGGCATCAACAAAAGGCAATATAGTAACTGAGAAAACAGTGACAGTGCAAGTCAGTGACATTGCTTTTCTCCTGTGCGTGCTTGTTTTGTATAGCTGCTCAAAAAGATATATGCAAACCATCCACAGGAATTTTGATAATTTTTTTTAAAATGAATTCAGCATCCTTTGCCCTTGTGGTGCAAATTTGCGGTTGCAGTTGTTGGTAAATATCCTGCCTGCCTGTTCCACCACTTTTATTTTTTGCTGTCAGCATTTTTCAATCTATATACATGAAATTGTATATGGAGGTTTTATAATGCCATTAAAGGTTTCATTATCATTATCATACATGAAATTGAAATTCTGTCTGTTTGTGGGTTTATTTGTTTGCGCTTGATGTGCTCCGCCACCTACCCACACCTCCTGAGTGCCCCTTATGCCATTCCCACCCAATTTTGGTGTGGTAAAGGACTGCAGGTGGGTCTGTTTTCAGCATAATCTAATAGCAGCCATTTTTTGTAGCTTACTACTGAAGGAAATAGTGCCTCCCCCCCTCAGAAGAATCCCAGCCTCCTTACTGTCCCCCCACCTAATTAGGGTATGTGTTTTGAACATAATTTAACAACAGCCAGTTTTGGTTACTTGCTATTGTGGAAAATAGAGCCGGGCAGCCTCCTGACTCCCCTCCACCTAATTTGGGTGTGCTTGGTGAGCACTTCCTGACTTCCACACCTAATTAAAGTGTGGTTAAGGATTGCGGGTGGGTTTGTTTTAAGCATAATTTAAGGGCAGCCATTTTATGTAGTTTGCTACTGAGGAAAATAGTGCCTTGGCTCCCCCCTCAGAACATCAACCTCCTGCCCTCCCCAATTAATCAAGTGCATAAACCATTCATTCTGTTCTTCTCCCTTGCACTCAACCTGGAGATACACATGGGCGAAGCTGTGGGTGAACTACAGTAAAAACTTGGATTGAGAGTGTTTTGGATTGACAGCATTTTGCAATACAAGCAAACATTTCTAATAAATTTTGTCTTGCAGTACAAGCAAAAAAAGTATTCCTGTCCAGGATATGACTGGTTCTGGTGCTGCCTCAGCCTCTCCTGTGAGACCAGCCTATGCATGTTTCCTCTGAAGTAAGCCTATTACAGTCAATGGGGCTCAGGCCTATGTAAGAGGGGCAATGGAAAGGAGCCAGAGAAACCTAGCCTTGCAAGTCTACTCTAAAGTAAGCCCTACTATAACCAGGGGGCTCACTTCTGTCTAAGGCAGTGGTTCTTAACCTTGTTGGAGGTACTGAACCCCACAAGGTTCATATGTGCATTCATCGAATCCTTCATAGTTGTAAAAATATGTTTGTCCATTAAGTAAAAATAAAGTCCATTGTAAAAATAAAGTTTGTCCATTGTAACAAAAGTATATTAATGCACCTGGCAACCCTGGCAAACGGAATGGACACACATCTCCACCAAACCCCTGAAACTGATTCACTGAACCTCTGGGATGCGAGCATACCCAGGTTGCGAACCGCTGGTCTAAGGGGTGCAGACTGCAGCCTGAGACACCCTAGAAATAAAGTGCAGTTTAATTTGTTTTATTTTTCTTTATATTATGTATTCTCTTTATTATTTTGTATTACAGCATTGTAATCATTTTCATAGAATTCAGTGTGTAAAAGTAAAGCAGGGGAAATGTGGAAAATAAGTGAGATCTTCAGCCAAGTCAGTGGCTTGATTTTTTAAAATAAAAAAAAATGTGGTTGCCACAGATTCCCCCAAATATCATCATGCTCTTCAGGCAATGCCTTATTGAAACACAAGTGGTGACATGTCCTCAGGGGAGAAACCCAGTATATTGCACCTGATTCCAACAAATAAACAGGCAGCAGGCAAAAAATAAGGCTGAGTGTGGACCAATGAATAAGTTGAGTAGTGGAACAAAGAACATAAGGCTAAATACTAAAAGTTCATGTGTTTACCCCATAGAGTAATGGGATTCTTAGCTGGGGAGAATTAATGAAAATGTCCTTTGTAATTAATCAGACAGCGAGCCCTGATAGGTACTGCATTAATCTCCCACCTAACTGATTAGATGGTTGATAGATGTTTTCTGAATCCACAGAAATAATCAACAGAGTATTTTCATTAAGTTTATACATGAGTCAACATACAATATTTAAAACAAAACATCTCTACGAATCCTTTGATTACAGGTTCCCACTAGAAATTCATCTTTATGGGGGGTATTTTGTATGAGTAGCTACTCAGAGGCATCACCACTAAATTTTCCCTGACCTAAAGACAGATTTTTGAAATACAGTTTGAATTTTGAGGAAAATTCATGAAGCATTCAGAAAATATTGGTGAATTTTGTTGGGTTTGGGACTGGAGAAACGTTCTTGGAGCTTGAAATCTCCTTTCCCGAAAGAAAGATTAATTGCTAGTTTCTATAATTTCTCTGAGCAACAGGAGGTTGGAAAAATTGTTCACCTACCCCAGGAGTCAACACATGAAAGGAAAGAGAAATCAGAGTTTCTCTGTTATAGAAGGATGAAGTTTCTTTGTGTTTTTTCCCTATGTGTTGCCTCCTTTTTTCTCTCATAGACTCTGCTGGTGCTAGTCTTTTTCTGCTACCCTCCCCCTGAGAACAGAGGGGAGGAGTGAGTTGGTAGAGAGGTGGGTGGAATGCTTTGAAGCTTTTGAAGCATCTTGGATGAGTTCAGCAGTTTGTCTGATTCTTTTCAGAGCATAATAGGAAGACACTGGATAGTTTTGAAACAAATCCAAGACAAACTCTAGCAGCTCATCCACTCCTGGAAACATCTGAAGAACTTCAAGATAAGGTAGAACGGGCAGGAGAAGGATGCTGACAAAGTGGGAAAAATCAGTCATGAGGCGGGGGGGGGGGCCTTCAGTGGTTCCTTCCAGCCCAATTAATCCTATCTCCCTTCCCAAGCCAGATATGGCAACATGGATCAAATTCGAATAGCACCGGCTATATAGCAAATACAGGTCCAGGTTGATCCATTGGGCAGGCTGAGCCTTACTCCAGGACAGACACAAATATCCCCTTATCTTAAGGAGTTATTCTACCTTCTAAAATGCCCCACAGGATAAAGTGTAGCTCATGTCAGCTCTGCTGCAGTAGTGTGGGAAAGTTGAGTTGGGTTGGGTTGCAACTGTCTCACGCAGGGGTCCCCAAACCCTGACCTTGGGGCCAGATGCAGCCCTTAGCTAGCCTCTATCCAATCCTTGGGCAAGCACTGTATATTTTAATTTATGTAGATTTATTCAAATTTGAAATGTAAATTTCTTTTTTTCCAGCTCCTGACACAAAATCAGAAAGATGATGTGGCCCACCTGCCAAAAAGTTTAAAGACACCTGATCTATGGCATTTGCAAAAAGTGAACGTTTTGAAAGCAATCCCTGCTCAGATGTACATCCAAATATTTCAAGAATGCTTTTTTAAAAAAGAGTATGAATATGACAATATTTCCCTAGAGTCTCCACAGACCTGCATTCTCATTTTTAAGATTTCCATCTTGCAATATGGCACCATTGAAAAGTGCCATCCATACCTTGATAATAGAAAATGATGGGGACCTGTGGTTATGCTAACAATACCATTTGCTTTAAATTGAATTGTATCATTGCCTTGTCATTGTTTGATGGGAGCATGTTGTGGCTGCTGCATCTTGGATGTATTATGACCCTTTTTTCAGAGCCACCTTCCTTTCTCTATGTTGTAAGAACAACTGACAGAATACGAAAAGACAGGAAAGCAGAATAAATCAAAGGGAAATTCTATTTGTCCAGTCACACATCTTTCCTTCACCGATGTTTGTTCTTAGCAGTGGCAACTACAAAGGCAGGAGTTCACATGGTCTTCTGTGATTGTATCAGGGAACATCTTTTTGCTCCTATTTATTTATTTATTTATTTATTCATTCATTCATTCATTCATTCACACACACACAGTGGTACCTTGGTTTATGAGCACAATTCATTCTGGAAGCATGCTTGTAATCCAGAACGCTTGCATATCAAAGTGAATTTTCCCATAAGATATAATGGAAACACAGATGATTTGTTCCACAACCCAAAAATATTCATATGAAAATGATTACAGTGCTGTAACATAAAGAAAAATATATAAAGAAAAATAAAACAAATAAACTTGCACTTAGGCTGCAATCCTAACCACACTTTCCTAGGAGCAAGTACTACTGAACACAGTGGGACTTACTTCTGAGTAGACATGCTTAGGATTGCACTGTTAGGGCAAAATCCAGAGTAACGACGGGGAGTCCTTGCTCTGGTGTAAGAACAACTTACTCTGGATTCCAATATGAATTTCCCATAGGTTTTCACTAGGTGGTGCAGTAACTATGGGTGCACATAAAGTCTCTTACGTGCTCCCGTAGTTACTCTGGATTTGGGGGTTAGTCTCTCAGTCCTCTCAGTCCTTACTGAGAAGACAATCAGCCCCCCCCCCTTACACAGGAATGAGCCCAACTGATTAATAGGGCTTACTTTAGAGTAGACATGCAATTCCAGGTCTCTCAGGCACCTTTCCATTGCCCCCCTTACACAGGAGTGAGCCCCATTGACTATAATGGGCTTACTTCAGGGTAGATATGCATAGGCTAGTCTCTCAGCAGTAGGGTTGCCCTAATTCTCTTTGGGATATCACCTTCTGTCCCATTTGCCAGTATGTGAACAGAATTGTCCCTATTTTTTGTGACATATGGTGGAGAGGCTGAGGGTGTGCTGGTGGCTGTCTGAAACAAGCCATCTCCTGGCTGGGACTATTTTTTGTTTGTTTATCAAGACATCACTTATATATCAAGTTAAAAGTTATTAGAAATGTTTGCTTATCTTGCAAAACACTCTCAATCCAAATTACTCTCAATCAAAGGTTTTACTGTACTTTCTCTGCCTCTTTTAGCATTCAAAGCAGCTTACAGAATAATAAAAACAAGGCTTAAAAGAAATGCAAGCAAAAACAGGCTAGATCAGGGGTCTTGAAATCTTTTGGCACAAGGACTGCATTGTATTCATATGGTGTGACATATTGTTGAGGGCTGGAAGATAAATTAATAATAAATATCTGAAGAACAAGTTGAATAATTGATTTGAGTACAATAAGCAGTGTAAGGTGGAAGGAGGAGGAACAGAGGGTTCTACTAGAGGTGCTGAATGTAATAATTTACACAAGGAAATAATGAAATAATTAGTAATAATTAGTAAAAATAATTAGAAATAATAATTAATGACTAAATAAGGAAATAATTTCTTTCCATTACATTCAGCACCTCTTGTGGCTGAATGAGGAATATACATGGAAGTGCATCTTTGGAGCTAGTGGCTGGGGGCAAGACACCAAATAAAATAATCCAAAGGGCTGGATGTGGCCTGCAGACCAGGGTTTGTAGACCTCTGGGCTATATAAGTGCAGGAGTACATATGAATGCTTAGAATAGTTCTATGTACACTGTTTTGAATGTAAGTTAACCTTTTGCTTTCCCCTGAATGATTTACATTTCGGAAGATTATTACAGTCAGGAATAGGTCTTGTTCATGACCACAAGTGATCTAATATTTTTATGTAGGAACAAAGAATGAGATCCTTCTTGCTGATGAAAAGTAAGCGGTAAAAAAAATAAATAGAACTAGCCATGCTAGTCTGCAACCAAAACGTTAAAAGTCCTGTTGCACTTTAATGCTGATTTCTTTCAGAAATTTGATGGAACATATAAATGTGATGATTGTTGGTTTACCATCCAAGGCATTTAGAGTTTAGACTTCATGGAACGAAATGAACAGGCAAGGAAGCCCTCTGGTGTGGTCTAGAACAGGAGTGTCAAACATTTGACCTGGAAGCCTATGAGGCCCATAAAACTCTTTATCTGGCCCTTGGGCACTCCCACCACCACCATTAGCTGCTCTAAGCTGTTGACCTGTACTTAGATATCATTGCTGAAAGGCCAGCCTGTGTGGTTATCTCCCATATCTGAAAATATTATCAAGGTATTTTCTCAATTGTAATATGTTGCTAATAAGTTAAGAAAAGGTACTGATTTCTAATCATAACCTGCTTAATGTCATCTATTCTTACTTAGAGACATCATTTCCAGCCCCTAGTAGGAACCATGAATTCTATCTGGCCTACTGTATGAAATAAGTTTAACACCCCTGTTCTCAAAAGACTAGAGTTTTGATTTTTTTAATTATTGAAGTTAAACCTTACTTGGTTACTTGGGTGTCATAGAAGTCAGTTATATAGGTGGACTAAGCATAAACCCTATTGTTTTCAAATGCGGTTTTAAAAAATGTTAGTCTATCCCCCAAATCTAGAGTAACTACAGAAGCACGTAAGAGACTTTATATGTGCACCCGTAGTTACTGCACCACCAAGTGAAAACCAGTGGTGGCCTCCAGCAGGTTCGCACCTACTCTATAAAACCGGTTGTTAACAAGAGATAGGACATATAAAGTTTAAAAATAGCCATTTAAAAGTGGCTACCAGATGGGCAGAGAACCGGTTGTTAATTTATTTGAAGCCCATCACTGGTGAAAACCTATGGGAAATTCATATTGCAATCCAGAGTAAGTTGTAAGTAAGAGTAACTCCTCGTAGTTACTCTGGATTTTGCCCTATGAAACTCATAGATGTTTCCATTCTTAGTGTAATTGTCATTCTAACTGCAAAGCAAGCTCCTGCACTTTTCAAGCTTCCACAGGCAGTGGCAATAGATGCCTTAGGCTGGTTTCTGGAGATGTTATCAACTTCTTAGCTGATTGACAACTTGAGTTACTTGAAAGTTCAATGCCATTTCAAACTGACCCTATCTACCCTAATAGAGAGCCATTTTGTTCTCTGCAATGCATCACCAAAACTGGAACCTTCAGGCTTCCTTCCCATCTTGCTCTTTTAGTTCTGGATGTGATCACGTTAGATCAATTTCAAAATCACATCTCCTATAAAAACCAAGGCAGTTCTTGCACTTAATTTCAGGCTCAAATAGGTAAATATACCCCAGAGCCTTCTTCTTTCTGGTTTGTTTGTTTATTTGTTCTGTAACACAATCTCTGCATCCCTAATGGAATTTCTATCATCGGTGTCATTAGACACCACACAACAAAACAAAACCTTAATTTGCATGCTTATTTGTAACCAATTGGCTATCAGCATGGGAAACATTCATCATCCTTTCAGAAATAGATTGGCACATTAAGCCACCAGAAGAATCTCAGCATTCCCTCTACTTTTGTAGGTGGTAGAAAATGAATAAGTCATAGATTTGGTGTTTGTAAAGGGATAGAAAAGTTCAATATCTATGTAAAGAAAACAGTCAGAATGATTGTTTTAAGGGGTTTAAATCTATTACTTAGACCAATGCAGACATCACTTTATAATCCTTTAAAATGCCATTTCTGGAGAGCAACATTTCCCTAGAGGCCTTGATAAATAGGTTTCCATAGTGTTCTCATTCAGACAAGATATATAATCCCCAGCTGTAGATTTACAGAAGTACATATTAGCAGTTGAAGAACTCCAGGGAAGAGTGCTGTGTGTGTGTGTGCGCGCGCGCACATGTGCGTGCGTGCATGAAATTAATGCTGTTACAGTTGGCATTCATGGAGTTCATACGCTCTCCCCTTGAACCTGATATACATACCAAAACATGTGCAGTTACTTTCACATATCCCTCCTTTCTAAAGCCCCAGCCACACTTCATACTTGACTCCCTGATGTTGCTCTGCTTGCAGTTCTGTAGTGTACAATACTTAATCATTTGTACATTACTCAGTGCAATGCACTGGAAAGTTGTAAGGAATCAGTTCATGGCTGTCTGTATTGTTCTCCCCAAAGCACAGTGATACATTGGATCACTGACACAGATGACAAATGAAGCAACCAGGTTTTAATTTGCATTCCTTTTGAGTATCCTCCCACGTGTTTGGTGTAATATTAGCACAAACAAGAATAAAGGTTCATCATTACAATAATCCACGGGTGCAAAAGTGTCCTTCTACAGGTATCATCATCTTCCTAACATTATTCCTTCCAAGGTGGGGTCTGCTTTTTGGCTAAATATAGCCTTTGACACAACTGAAATTTACTCCACCCGAAGCATTGCTCCATCTGTCATTGAAGATTTTTTTTAAGTGGCACAAGTGGTTAAGACACTGTGCCTGTTAACCAGCAGGCCAGGGTTTGAGACCCGGGTCGGTCCCACAAGGCAGGGTGAGCTCCTGTCCTTAGCCCAGCTCTGCAACGCAGCTGGAACAAATTGTATTGGCTCTGCCTTTCCATTGGACTATTTCAGTGGTGTGGAGACGGGGATTTGCTGATTGGGTAATAGCCTATCCTCCATATCAATCTACCCAGGCCTTCGTGCTTTGCATGCAGTGTATGCAGCAAGCATGATAACATAGTCTCTCAAGACTGACAGATGCCTGCTAACACTCTTCCACCATTCACCTGTTGTTTGGGTTTGTGACAGGCAGGATCTAATTATAACCTGTATTTCACCATTCTGATATCAGCTGCGGTGAGCCAAGTACCTCTGGATTCTCAGGCAGGAGCAGTCAAGGGCTCTCTGCTGAATACACCCCCATCCTAGAGGATTTTTTTTTGAGGGGGGGGGGGAGGCAGGACCATGTACAGATCTCCGGAGGTATAAGGGAACTTTAGGAAATAAGCCTTTTGTTTTCCTTTTTTATAATGATGCTGGCCACCCCCTCCCCTGTCGGGGGCCGGCTTATTTATCCCCCCCCCACAAGATGTACAGCCGGGGGAGATGTGGAGGTAGCCAAATGGCTGCCAGGACCTGGGGGTGGTGCCTGCTGGCCGATCCGGGCATGCTACCCTCCAAAGCCACAGTCGGCTAGAGAGCGTCGTCCCCTTCTTCCCTGTGTAGTTTAAGACTAGCTGGTTGCATTAGGGGTGGGTAGGAATTTTTGGGGTCCCTGCTGGTTGGCTCTTGCCGGGACTCTTTTTTGCCTACCCTAAACTGTACTGGAGGTGTTTGGGTTTAACTAACTTGGTCACAGGTGTCATGCTGGAATAGGCAGGATAAGCCATTGGTGTTAGCCTGAGACAGCAAGTGTCTGAGCGATGCATAGCGGGACAATTTTATCCCGGACCGGACAAAGGCCTATGCGGCTAGCCCTGTACCTGGGATTTAGGCAAAGTCGACTGGGCAACTGTCCAGCTGTCTCGACCTTCGGGTTGGTGTTGATGGGCACCCTCAGTGTGGGGTGTGACCTGAGCCAGGTTTTCGCCTGTCCCTATTTGGGTAGCTACCAGCAAGACATTGTTAGCAGTCCCCTGCTTTTATGATGTTTAAATTATTAGTTAATAAAGTGGCCCTTTAATTCCACATCTGCCTCTGTCTGCTTATTCTGCGCTGTGGGGGGATAACCTCAGACAGTTTGCAGGTCTAACATTTTAATATTTTCAAGGAAAGTGGCCATGTGGATGTATAGTCCATCTTGTTAAAAGGATCCAACATTTTGTTCTGCAATTAGAATGTCATTAGAGAAAATGAACCCGTGACAGGCTCTTATGGAAAGCTAAAATGACAGTTAACTGTTTAATTGACTGTTTTCTTTGAAGGATTTCCTTCCTTTAGTGATCAATCATGTAGAAAAGCATATTTCCATGAATAACAAGCCATAGTGTAAACTAGGAAGGGTACCTGCTGGGATGGGGATAAAAACTGGATGCCAGAGAATGCCCATGTAGTGCAACATCAATGACAAGATTTTGTGTCTGAGCATGACCTGGATTCCAGATTTGCCTGGAATTTGGAAGAGGAAGTTCCAGAGGACAGAGTTGTAATGGGTGCTGAGGTCTACCTAGTAGATAGATCTGGGCTCCAAGTTTGATCAAGAGCCCAAATCTACCCACCTACCAAGTCTACCACCTAGCAAACCTTGGCCACAGAGCCCAGGAGAGTCTGGGTGTACCCAAATGGAAGCCCAGGTCTAGCAACATGGTTGACCTGGATTCTGGAGTTAATGTAGTTCTCTTATCCCTCCGACAAAAACCCTGCATAGGGTTACCATTGTGTCAAACTTGCTAGTGTGAGAACGCAATCTCTCCAAACCAGGACTGTCCCGGTTTTCCAGAACATATGGCAACCATGACCCTGCACTCCCTCATTTCCCTCCCTTCATTTCCCTACAATACCACCATTTTCAGTCCCTATTCAGGTAATTGCCCAAATATGTTCTGCTCCCCCTCTTTCCCCCTCTTTTTCTTGCACCATTATGTGCCACCTTATCCTTATAAGGTTCTCCTTCTCTTCATTCTCCTTGCTGAGAAAAATTATCACATTCTGGCTTTAACTTTATGATTGCTGAATATGTTTTACAGCATTTTATATTTGATTTCCATTTGTGGCTATTGTGTTATAAGCCCACAAAAACATTTACCTGTTGTTCACCTTTAATATAATCTCTTTCCTTCAGTATGCCAATCCATTGTTGTGCCATTGGCCACTGCACTTGATCCCTGCACACAATATAGAATTCTCTCACATACACATAATAGCAGGCCTCCATCAAGTCCTGAAAGACTATGGTATCGTGCTCGGCGCTGCATACACTGCATGCAAAGCATGAAAGCCTGGGTTGGATTGTTATGGAGGATAGGCTGTTACCCAAGCAGCAAATCCCCCCTCTCCACGCCACTGAATTAGTCCAATGGAAAGGCAGAGCCAATACAATTGGATAAAGCTGGCGTCGCAGAGCTGGGCTAAGGACAAGAGCTCACCCTGTCTTGTGGGACCGACCTGGGTCTCGAACCCTGGCCTGCTGGTTAACAGGCACAGCGCCTTAACCGCCTGCACCACCCACATCCACCACACATAATAAAAGTATTTGAAAGTATGCTTAGAAACTGATTGGGCTGGCTGGTTCAAGGTCATCCAGTTAATTTCATTGCTATGGAGGGATTAAAATTCAGTCCTTCCCAGTTATAGCCAAATTAACCACTATGTTACATTTAAACACGACAAGTCATATGCCTAAAAAATATTTTCAGAAACTTTGTTTAAATAATATGTTGAAGTTGCAAAGTTCATTTCCTGCTTCTTACTTTGAAGAATTCATTTTAAAAACTCTTCACTTTCACAGCTAATTAAAGGACTGTCAGAAATCTCCTGTTGTTTCCCGTAAGCCTGGAATTAAGTATAATTCCAAAGTGCAATTAAAAGCATGATTGCTTTAGGGTTTTATTATTATTTTTTATTCAGATTTTCTGTTCTCACTTAGCAACGTGGCACAAATAGGCTTGGATTGGGAGAAGCTGTCACAATTTGTGGACAAAACACTCTGTCCCGCAGATATTGCTTTGTTCCTTGTAGACTATTACATTTCTACTTGGAAATATTCAACTTTGTAATCAGAAATTAGCTTGTGACTGCTTAATCAAGAATTGAAATATAGCTGTAGCCATTAAAAAGTCATTTATAGGAATAACAAGACTATCCACTGTGATAATAGAGTGGATTAAGTAAAACTGAGAATACCGGATGGGATAGAAAAACTCACAAAGGAGAAGACATGCAAGTCTCAGCTGAAATTTGCATTATGCAGGAGGTTTTTTTTTTGTGGGATGAGGGATTACATAACTATGTGCATTAGAGTTTTGATATTCTTTTTTGCATCAGGAGGATGTGGCCACTGTCAGGTCCTGACTTTGAGATGAAGACTATATATGGCTGCTATTGATTTGCCATCTTCCCTATGTCTTCATTAGTAATGTTTGATAAAGCAGGCCTCTGTCAGTCTTTAAAGACTATGGTATCGTGCTCGGCGCTGCATACGCTGCATGCAGTGGGCTGTGGGTGGCGCAAGTGGTTAAGACGCTTTGCCTGTTAACCAGCAGGCCAGGGTTCGAGACCTGGGTCAGCCCCACAAGGCAGGGTGAGCTCCTGTCCTTAGCCCAGCTTTGCGACGCCAGCTGGATCCAATCGTATTGGCTCTGCCTTTCCAATGGACTAATTCAGTGACGTGGAGAGGGGGGATTTGCTGCTTGGGTAACAGCCTATCCTCCATAATAATCCAACCCAGGCTTTCGTGCTTCGCATGCAGTGTATGCAGCGCCGAGCACGATACCATAGTCTTTCAGGACTGACGGAGGCCTGCTTATAATGTTTGATAACCTTTTTGCCCAGTCCTATTCCCTGTTGGCATACAGGATTCAGGGCAGCTCTATAACCAGCACACCAGCAGGGGATCTATCTATCCAATGATAAATTTTACTTATTTCTCTGATCACAGCTTTGTTCCTTATAACCTACTCAGTTTTATGCCTGCTCTTTTGCTGCCACACATCAGTTCCACCACAGGGGGCATGTCAGGCCACAGTGGGGTGGAGGAGGTTTCTGGATCAGGTGGATGGTGCTGCTGCTGTATTCCAACTCATCCCATCCCTGATCAACAGTTCTCCACAGACTATCAGATAATCTGCACAATGGCAGATTGCATATTATGCTGGCAGACCTTGGAATCTGCCAGTGAATTTTGAGGTTAGAATTGGGACATTTGGCTGTAAAATTGTGGATGCTTCCCTGACAGAAAACCCAACTGAATTTGGTAAAAGTTACTTCTGAATGCTCATGCTTGGAAGATTACACTGTAAATGTTATTTCATGTCACCAGTTCTGCCTTTCCTTTGTTCCAATGTATTGGCTGCCTTGAAGTAGAAGGAAAAGTTTTAGTTGCTGGCAGGAATGAGATTCTCCAAAAGGCACTTGGGTCAAAAAAGTCCAGAGATGTTTATTTATTTCAGAGAAATACACTGTTGTGGAGAAAATATGGATGTTGAAACTACAACTAGCTGCAACTAGCTGTCTTCTCTTCAAAGGAAGGGAGAAAGTAAAAAAGAAGCAAGGCCTGAGAATAGTTTACTCTGCAACAGAGAGCATGCATGACTGGAGTGACAGAGAGAATGCATTGGTGCCCTATCTAGCTAGCGTTACTGGGACAGATGCAATAGCATTGTGTTGCTGCTTACGCCAACATTAATAAGGCGACATCACATTATATCTGCCTGCCCTGAACAGGGGTTCAGGAGTTCCCCTATTCTGCCCTCCTTTCTTCTTCATCCTGTTCTGCCCACTTCGCAGCCCTATCATGAGCTTAGTCGGTAGCTGGCTCTGGCAACGGACCTCCGGCACTACTACCATTTACCATTTATGACAGCTGAATGGTGGCAAAACCTCTTGCATAGGATTGGGCCATAAGTAGGGGCAGTTGAAAATGATAAAATTGAATAACACCACCATCATGTGAAATTGGGCTTATAAAATGACAAAATGCGATGTTCTGCTAAATTAACAAAATAACACCATCGTGTACCTGTTAAAATGGATGTGGAGCATCTATGGATCATTACCCTACAGTAGGATGCAGAATGTATGGGCCTAGCTGCCATCAGTGTTGGAAAGTTGGAGAGGACTGAGCACTGGGCCTGTACAACATATGGACCGGAAACACCTGTAAAGTTACAATTTATGATGAGCAGGGTGCAGTTGGTTTGATGCATCAAAAGTTGAATAGGCCTCATTTTCAGAACTGCTTTTAGCAGTGATTTCTCTGGAGAAGCATGAACAATTAGACAATTGTATGAAACATTTCCAGTACTCACATGATGATCTAGCTATATATTTAAACACACTATGCGCTTTGGCTCCTCCTCCACTTTGCTGACTTTTCCTAAATACATTTCTGTTGAATGAATATAAATGAGGAGTGAATTATAACATTTCTTACTGAAAATCAGTAAGAAAAGAAAAGAAAATCACATTCAGAAGACTTTGTAATTTTAATACATTTCCAAACTGATACAATATTAAATTTATTTCTATGGGGAAAACACTGGGAGGTATTATAATGAATACTTCCCAAACTGATTTAGGTATGCCCTCTCTGTGTGCCCCTTCCCACTTTAAAAATTATATAAAATAGAAATTGAATATAAAACATTGTTGGCCCCAAATGTCCTCAGATATTTTCTTAGACAATTGTATAAATATAAATCTGGGGGGGGGGGGGGACGGACATTGAAGAACTTAAACAATACCTTGCAAAAAAAGAAAATGCTTTGCAAATCTTAGGCAGAGTTTCATTAAGAATCACATCATCTAATGAAAAGCATATTTCAATGAATTCCTAACCAAAAATAAGAACTATTCTAATTCACTGTTTTTAGAAGATGATTGTCAGTGGATCTATCAACAAAAAAAATGGGATTCATGAGCGTGTTAACAAAGCTAACAATAGCAGTGATGTCAATTGTTCATTGGATCTTGCATATCACAGATTCTGATGGTGGGTGACTCACAGCCAATCTGTGCCAGAGAGTGCAGAAGTGATAAAATGGCTTTTGTTCAGGATGACCATATAGAATGGAGGACAAACCTTTAACCATTGCATAGAAGAGGGAATGGAGACTGGTTTAGCTCATCATAGACAGGTAAAGTAGCACCTGCTTCAATCCCCTCTTCTATGCAATGGTTAAAGGTAGAGGCACCTCCGTTCTATATGGTCACTGACTGCTGCATCCAATGGCACTGTTGGGCCATTGGAGATTTTCATCTCCTTCTCCCAGAAAAAGCTCCATGCCCCACGATGCAGCTCTTCAAATCTGTGTGGGCTATTTTGCAGCATCATATCAGACAGAGTTTTTCCCTTGCTCTGGGTGGCATCCATACAGCTATGGGACCAGCACCAGTACTCACTGAATACAGAGTGTCATAAAGTGCTTTATGGTATATCAACACCTACTGGTATGTTTGTACTGCCGGCTCTGAAGCTCTCACATCCCCAGTGATGTGGTGTTCATTTTTTTTAAAAAAGGCACAAACTGATTAAATTTGTGGCATTTAAAAAAATTTACACACCTAATACGGGTTATATGGTAACAAATGAAAGTTGCTGTTGCTACAAAGAACAGTCTTGTTTCAGCTTTGGTTTAATAGCAGTGAAAAAAATCAGTAGTATTGAATTAAACAATTATAATTCTGCAATGACCACTTTGCAGTCGATAATATATTTTGGCAAAAGATATGTAGCAAACTAGTCATCATTTCATGCAAAAAATCAAGATGTTATTCTAACGAGTCTCGTAAATGCATAAACAATTTGAATCAATTAAATCCATATTATATTGAATACCAGTCAAGATTTTGAAATAATCTTTTGACCTTGTGGCTTTTGTGTTCCCAAAGGCCTGATTGATTTACTTTGTGGGTTGTCTTTTTATTAAAGAAATGTTCTTCCTTTCTATAGGGATTATTTGCTATCTTTTATTACTGTGTACAGAAGTGATTTCCCTTCTAGTATCTTTCAAATAAGTGCATTGGGGTTTATTGCAAGAGCAAAATGGGCTTCCTGAGCCTAGAGTCTTCATCTTCCAAACTATTACTCATACAAATAGCCCCACTGGTTTACACTTAATGTAGGTTGCAGACTGATATAACTCAGCATCTAGCAAGCAAGCTTACGGTATTTCAGAGTTTGAGAAAGAAAGAACATCTTGGAATAAAATCACCTTACTGGGTATTAGCCTCATATTTCATGGAACATCTTTGTTTATTTCTTAGACCAAAAGTATCAAGAAAAAGGCTCACCTGCCCTACACAATCTATTAATCGGGCCTGAGTGATGCTTGCCTCATCTCCATTTGTGCACAATGATGGCTGGCCATGCAGCTGACAGGGAGAGCTGAGGAGGAGGCTCATAGATAGTGAGATGTTGCCACTGGCCTTCTTTGACTGCTTCTCTTCTACTTTGCCTTCTATCTTAGGATGTCAAGATTAGAAAGCAGGAAAGGTTGTTCCTTCAGTGAAGCACATGATGAAGCAATGTTACCAAGCAAGCAGTAAAAATAGGGGAATTAGCTTTTGCTTCACTTTGGTTACTATTCAGGACCTGGGCAGGACTCAAAATAGCATCATGCAGATGGGATACCCCTATTAGAAAGAGAACCACTGAGAAAAACTTGTTACAAAGACACAGACTTTATTATCATAAAGCATTATTATTGGCATCCTTCAGTCTCGAAAGACTATGGTATCGTGCTCTGATTGGAGGTCCTGAAACAACATCTAGTGTGACTAAAGAGGCCAATTTGAGAGTGTCCATCCCTTCCACACTGAGGACAAATAAATTCCGTCCCCTGCCCAGGCCCCAGGTTTCGCTGCTTTCGGGTCTGTCTCTTTGCTTCAGCCTGCCGAACAAGTGTCTCTTCCAGTTGGAGAAGGCCATGCTGGGTCTTTTGCCTCCACGCTGAACGGTCAGAGGTCAAGGTTTCCCAGCTGTTGATGTCCATTCCCAAGGCCTTTAGATCCCTCTTGCAGATGTCCTTGTATCGCAGCTGTGGTCTCCTTCTTGGGCGCTTTCCCTGCACTAATTCTCCATATAAGAGATCTTTTGGAATCCGACCATCAGCCATTCTCACGACATGCCCAAGCCAGCGTAGACGCCGCTGTTTCAGAAGTGTGAACATGCTAGAGATTCCAGCACGTTTCAATACTGCGTCATTTGAGACTTTGTCATGCCAGGTGATGCCAAGAATACGTCGGAGACAGCGCGTATGGAAGGTGTTCAGCTTCCTCTCCTGCCATGCATAAAGGGTCCAAGACTCACTGCCGTACAAGAGTATGCTCAGGACACAGGCTCTATAGACCTGGATCTTTGTATGTTCCATCAGCTTCTTATTAAGCCATACTCTCTTTGTAAGCCTGGAGAAAGTAGTAGCCGCTTTACCAATGCGTTTATTCAGCTCAGAGTCTAAGGAGAGAGTGTCAGAGATAGTTGAGCCAAGGTACACAAAGTCATGGACAACCTCCAGTTCATGTTCAGAGATTGTGATACAGGGAGGTGGATCCACACCCTGACCCATGACTTGTGTTTTCTTCAGGCTGATTGTTAGTCCAAAGTCTTGGCAGGCTTTGCTAAAATGGTCCATAAGTCGTTGAAGGTCTTCGGCAGAGTGAGCAGTAACAGCAGCGTCATCGGCGAAGAGGAACTTCCACAAGCATTTCAGCTGGACTTTGGACTTTGCTCTTAGTCTGGAAGGATTGTAGAGTTTTCCGTCTGATCTGGTCCGGAGATAGATTCCCTCTGTTGCGTTTCCAAAAGCATGCTTCAGCATGACTGCAAAAAAGATCCCAAATAAAGTTGGTGCGAGGACGCAGCCCTGCTTCACTCCACTTCGGATGTGAAAGGAGTCTGATGTTAAGCCATCAAAAACTACAGTGCCCTTCATGTCCTCGTGAAAGGACCTGATGATGTTGAGGAGCTTAGGTGGGCATCCAATCTTGGGGAGGATTTTAAAAAGGCCATCCCTACTAACCAAATCAAAAGCCTTTGTAAGGTCTATGAAGGCTACAAAGAGTGGCTGTCTTTGTTCCCTACATTTCTCTTGCAACTGTCGAAGGGAAAATACCATATCAGTGGTGGACCTGTTGGCTCGAAATCCACACTGTGATTCAGGATAGATTCTCTCTGCAAGCACCTGAAGCCTCTTCAGTATGACATGGGCAAGCAGCTTCCCTACAACACTAAGAAGAGAGATGCCACGGCAATTGTTGCAGTCACCCCTGTCACCTTTGTTCTTGTACAGTGTGACGATATTAACATCCTTCATGTCCTGTGGTACTCCACCTTCCCTCCAACAAAGGCAGAATATCTTGTACAGTTCAGTGGAAATGGTCCCTCTCCAGCACCTCAGAACTTCAGCAGGGATATTATCTTTCCCGGGTGCCTTGCCAAAAGCAAGGGAATCCAGGGCTTCGTTTAGTTCTTCTAAAGTTGGTTCACTGTCGAGCTCCTCCAAGACAGGCAGGCACTCAATGTTGTTTAATGCTTCTTCAGTTACTGCATTTTCTCTGGAGTATAGCTCAGAGTAGTGCTGCACCCAGCGTGCCATCTGTTGTGCTCGGTCCTGGATGACCTCACCTGTAGCGGACTTAAGCGGGGCAGATTTCCTCACTGTTGGACCTAAGGCCTGCTTGATGCCATCATACATCCCCTTGATGTTGCCTGTGTCAGCTGCTACCTGGATCTGAGAGCAAAGCTGCAGCCAATAATTGTTAGCACATCTCCTGGCAATCTGTTGGACTTTGCTACGGGCGACTCGCAGGGCTTGAAGGTTGCGCTCACTAGAACAGGCTTTATATGCAGTTAGAGCTCTCCTCTTTTCCTCAAGGGCTGGTGTCAGCTCCTCCGAGTGGGCTTCAAACCAATCTGCTGTCTTTCTAACCTGCTTACCAAAAACTGACAAGGCGGTAGTATAAACAACATTCTTGAAATGTTCCCACCGTTCAGAAGCGTTTGCCTCAGCCGGGCCCGGGAGAATTTCCTCGAGTGCATGGTCAAATTCCAACACTTTTTCCAGACTGCGGGTCTTGCTGATGTTAATTCGTGGTCTTCCTTCCTTCTTTGAGTGATGCAGCCTCTTTGCTTGCAGTTTTACTCTGCTGCACACCAAGGAGTGGTCAGTATCGCAATCAGCACTCTGATAGCTACGTGTGATCTTAATGTTGGGAAGGCTGGAGCGCCTGGTGAGGATCAAATCAAGCTGATGCCAATGCTTCGATCTAGGGTGTTGCCAAGACACTCTGTGTTGAGGCTTTGTGTTAAAGAATGTGTTGCTAATGCAAAGATCATGATAGCAGCAAAACTCTAGCAGGCGTTGGCCGTTTTCATTCATCTTCCCGATGCCAAAACGACCTAGACAAGCGGGCCAAGAACTATGGTCAGATCCAACTCTTGCATTAAAATCACCAAGGATAAACAATGGTTCTTTCTCAGGGATTTTCTTGAGAGTGGCAGCCAGATCATCATAGAATTTGTCTTTGGATTCTGCTGAAGATGATAGTGTTGGTGCATATGCACTAATAAGAGTGACCAGCCCTACTGATGTCTGTAGCTGCAGAGACAGAATTCTTTCACTTCTTCCAGTAGGTGGGATAATGGATCCAAGTAAGGTGTTTCTAACTGCAAAGCCAACTCCATATTCCCTAGTCTCACTTGATGGCTTTCCCTGCCAGAAGAATGAGAAGTTTCTCTCCTTAACAGATCCTGAGTCTAAAAGCCTTGTCTCTTGAAGGGCAACTATGTCCATCTGCAGTCTGCTCAGCTCCATATCAATGACAGCTGTCTTACGTATGTCATCCAGTTCTCGCAAGTCGTTAGAAAAGCCGGGGGTCATTGTCCGAACGTTCCAGGTGCCCAACTTAAGGGCTGAAGTTTTCTTATGTTTGTTGCATGGTGCTGAGTTGTCGATCTGCTTGTCGGTTTTCACCCTAAACCCCACGCACCCAGTGAGGTTAACAGACCGTGGTGAGGCAGCATCCTACTTAAGCTGGGGCTGCCCAGCTTAAGGCGGGTGATAGCTGCCCAATGAGGCACAATGACCTCTCCCACCGTCGGAAGTAGCCCCTGGCGTCAAGCTCTTCGCCAATCGAGCAGCGACTTATAACCGGTAACTGCCACTTCCCGTGTTGTTTCCACGCTGTATGCGAGGCTGGAGTTCCTCTCCAGAGCACGAAGGCCTGGGTAGGTTTTTATGGGGGATAGGCTGTTACCTAAGCAGAGAATCCCCCCTCTCCACGCCACTGAAATAGTCCAATGGAAAGGCAGAGCCAATATGATTAGTTCCAGCTGCGTCACAGGAGTTACCAGAACATGACTGTAACACAGTCACGTACTGCTTTCGGGACTCTGGCTCTGGATTTTTCCTCGAGGTTTTCTCCTGAAGCCTTTCCCATGAATGGGTATAGCCACAAGGCAGCGGAGGTTTAGTGGGAGTTTTCCTTCTCCTAGGTAGGTTTGATAAGGACTCACTCTCATGATTTACATAGTCACATGATTGATCCTCACATCACACTCAGTCTCATGCCCCACTACCAGAGGCAATGCAGTTCTCCCCTCCCGTACAAGCAACCAGCAGGGTAAGACCCAGTGCACTGCTCCAATTCCAAACAAAGGCTGCAAACATTGAGGCATACCAGAGACCTCCCCCCACTCAAAAGAGAAGGAAAAAGAAAGAAAAAAAGGAAAACCAGCACCATGAGTCCCAGAGAGCCCCTCCTCTCTCACAGGAAGGATACTCTGTACACAATGGGGACCTCCCCCCACTCAAAAGAGAGAAGGAAAACCAGCACCATGAGTCCCAGAGAGCCCCTCCTCTCTCACAGGAAGGAAACTCTAGAAACAACAGGGACCTCCCCCCACTCAAAAGAGAGAAGGAAAACCAGAACCATGAGTCCCAGAGCACCCTTCCTCTCTCACAGGAAGGAACAGCTAGAACAACAGGGACCTCCCCCCAGTCAAAAGAGAAAAGGAAGAAAGAGAAAAACCAGTACCATGAGTCCCAGAGAGCCCCTCCTCTCTCACAGGAAGGAAACTCTAGAAACAGCAGGGACCTCCCCCACTCAAAAGAGAGAAGGAAAACCAGAACCATGAGTCCCAGACACCCACACCTCTCTCACAGGAAGGGAACTCTAGGAACAACAGGGACCTCCCCCCACTCAAAAGAAAGAGGAAAACCAGCACCATGAGTCCCAGAGAGCCCCTCCTCTCTCACAGGAAGGAAACTCTAGAAACAGCAGGGACCTCCCCCCACTCAAAAGAGAGAAGGAAAAAAGAGGAAAACCAACACCATGAGTCCCAGAGAGCCCCTCCTCTCTCACAGGAAGGAAACTCTAGAAACAACAGGGACCTCCCCCACTCAAAAGAGAGAAGGAAAACCAGAACCATGAGTCCCAGACACCCACACCTCTCTCACAGGAAGGGAACTCTAGGAACAACAGGGACCTCCCCCCACTCAAAAGAAAGAGGAAAACCAGCACCATGAGTCCCAGAGAGCCCCTCCTCTCTCACAGGAAGGAAACTCTAGAAACAACAGGGACCTCCCCCCACTCAAAAGAGAGAAGGAAAACCAGAACCATGAGTCCCAGACACCCACACCTCTCTCACAGGAAGGGAACTCTAGGAACAACAGGGACCTCCCCCCACTCAAAAGAAAGAGGAAAACCAGCACCATGAGTCCCAGAGAGCCCCTCCTCTCTCACAGGAAGGAAATTCTAGAACAACAGGGACCTCCCCCCAGTCAAAAGAGAAAGGAAAAAGAGGAAAACCAGCACTCAGAGGCCAAGAGAGTATGCTCGGATCAGAGGCAAAAAAAAGAGGAGCCTTCTCCCCCCTAGTAACCACCAGAAAACAAAGCCAACTACTCACTTCCTGACTCCCACATGTGCTCAGATCAGAGGCAAAGCAGAGGGACCCCCTCCCCCCTAGAAACCACCAGAAAACAAAGCCAACTACTCACTTCCTGACTCCCACATGTGCTCATAAAGCATAAACTAACATATACATTTAATAGCCTGAGAATGAGGTGTACTTGTTCCTTGCATAATGTGTACCAAGGAGAAGGGGAGGCAAAGGAAGGGGAAGAGAGGGAGCTAGGAAAGAAAAATGGAGCAAGCAATAGCTACCTTCTTCAGGCCATGCCAGGATCCAAGTGGTGAGAGAGTCCAGGTGGAAAAGAGAGAGAGAGAGCAATCGAAGGCAGGGTTTTTTATACCCTAGGTCCAAGAGGGACATGCCCACCTGGGTGTGGTTACCTAGAAAAGGGCAGACCTGGGGAGGGGCTATTTACCTTACAGGAAGGGGAAGGCTG
Organism: Cryptoblepharus egeriae; assembly: GCA_030015325.1. Classification (NCBI taxonomy): domain Eukaryota; kingdom Metazoa; phylum Chordata; class Lepidosauria; order Squamata; family Scincidae; genus Cryptoblepharus; species Cryptoblepharus egeriae. The sequence goes on along the minus strand of JAREYC010000003.1, from coordinate 76,249,410 downwards.
GAAGACCACTACCTGAGGACCATCACCCAGTCAGGACCAAAACAGAGAAGAATACACCCAGCTGGGTGTGGTCAAAATTTGGAAAGGGAGGGAATGGGGAAGGGGCCATGTGCTTTAGCAATGGAGAATAGTAGATGACCACTCTTTAGACTGACATTAGTATATAAATGGCAGGATGAAGTTAAGCCAGAATGCAGAGTAGTTAACAAAGGAGAAAGGACTATAGGGAGAGTTGATTGTAAGCCACAAAGGTTGCTTTTAGAAGTGAAAGAGGGAGAAGGGAAATGAGAGACTTTGCCAATGGATTTATACTATAAAAGAGAAAAGTCACTGACTGACTCATTCACTGACTGACAGACTGACTGACTCATCACCACCCTGCCAAAACCGGTGGGCCTAGAAGCGTGAAATTTGGGGTGGGTGTTCCTTCCATGACGGAGGGGTGCTCTAAGAACTGGTTTCTGGAAATTCCAACGGGAAGGGGGTGAAAAGGGGCGCAACGTGTTTTCCTCCCTATACTTTGCATTGAGAATTGCTGACTCATCAATATTCCTCCCCAACTGCTGGGCCTGAAGCATGGAATTCTGGGAGTTCCTTCTGTCACCTGAACTCCCACCAAGAACCATCTGGAGAAATTTAACCCTTTAGGGGCTGAAAAGGCGTCAACGTGTTTCTGTCCTATACTTTGGAGACTGACCAACATCCAGCCAATTTGGTCCTCGGTGCCCGGTGCACTGGGGGGGATGTTGTTCAGAGGAAGAGGTTGCAGTGGCGAGGATTCTGCGCATGGGGGAAAGTTGCACATGGGGAGAAGTTGCGCATGGGGGAAAGTTGCGCATGGGGGAAAGTTGCACATGGCGGGATGATGTGCATGGGGGAAGTTGCGCATGGGGGGATGAGGCACATGGGGGAAGTTGCGCATGGTGGAAAGATGCACATGGGGAAAGTTGCGCATGGGGAAAGTTGTGCATGGGGGAAGTTGTGCATGGGGGATGAGGCACATGGGGGGAAGATGCACATGGGGGACTGATGCAGATGGGTGATGTTGCATACGAGGATTTCAGGCACATCGGAGATTATGCGCATGGGGGGATGATGCGCATGGGGGATGATGCGCATGGGGGGATATGCGCATGGAGGGAAGTTGCGCATGGAGGGAAGTTGCGCATGGAGGGAAGTTGCGAATGGGGGAAGTTGGGCATAAGTTGGGCATGGGGGAAGTTGCGCATGGTGTGTTGATGCAATTTGGGGGGATGAAATATGGGGAAATGTTACTCCCGCAACGCGGGTACGCTTTTTGCTAGTTAAATTAATAAAAGGTATAATATTGTAAGAGACCAATTCTCATAACAGCAATTCAGTGGCAATGAGAGGCGAAACAGAAGGAACAAAAGGCTTTGATGCAGATCAGGGATTTGTGAACATCCCATTTCTATTGTAAGCTCTATTGGGACAGGTAGCCATTTATTTTATTTTCTCTGTAAAACGCATTGTAAACATTTCGTTGAAAAGCAATGTATAAATACTGGTAATTGGCTCATTGATTGACTGACTGCAATCTCCTTTGTTAGGATGACAGATTTTAATTTTGTAGCCCACCCCACACAAAGATATTTACCATGAAATCTTGGTTTGTTTGTTTTTTCTTTTCTGATTTTTTAACTACTTTGCTACAATTTTGTAATTTATTGCATTTTTTTTCTTCATTTCTTTCTTTTGCTTTCATCTTCATGGATGGCTCTAACAAACCACTGGGAAAAAGTTGCAGAAGAGCTGGAGAATAAAAAGGACTCTCCTGTTCTGTCTGGGTTATACACAGCTTGTTAGTCCTGTTTCCCATTTGTCTGCTCAGGAACTCTTGCAATAAAGCAAACATATTAAAAATAAATTGAATCCACTACTAGTTCATTTATCTGTGCTTTGAGGGAAGGGCAATCTTTCCTTAGCAATGCGCTATTTTGCAGCCAAGGGAGTCTGGTAAGCATAATTCATATAGGCTGTTCCGCATCAAGAGCAGGGTAATGATGTTGCTGTCCGGTTTGATCTCAGCAGTTTAATAGGAAGCATCTGTTCTTAACACAATATTATTTGGTGCTATTTATATTTTGAGCAAACAACATGTACAGATAAACATAAGATATTGATGGCTATTGCTATTACATAACTTGCTGGTTCTTACATCCATTCCTAGGCACATCCTTTCCTGGTACTTTGCGCTTACAGTTTGGGGTCGAATATTTCCCAAACCAACACTTATGAGTATTAACACTTTTGGTATAAAATTTTCTACTGTTTGTCGGTACAAAATTTATAGGCATTAATCATAGAACTGTCAAGGCCTAGACTGAGATCACATTTCATGCAAAGCTGTTGCTGCTTTCAGCTGATGTAATTAGTCCTGTGCTGGCATGGGGTGTCACAAAAGTGCCATAAGGTACTTCTTTGCAACTCCTGGGGGGGTTAAACCAGTACACAGACATTTGCTGGCCTCACCACACCACCATGGGAATGGGGAGACAGGTGAGTTATGCTGGCCTAAATTGGTGAGGATTGTGCCTTATTGAAAGTGAGGCCACTGGCAACAATGTGATTTTGTGGAAGGGTTCAACTCTTATTTAGGTTGCTATCTTGTTTTGATATTATTGTTCTGTTTATATTTAAAACAGAAGCTCACTAATTTTTCTCTTAAATCCCAATTCGTGGCTCAGTGCCTGAGCTGTCAATAAAGTCATGCTATCTTTGTAAAAATTACGCAAGAATTTGATTTTTTTTTTAAAAATGGTATGGGATGGCAAATCTCCTGTGTTAAATCAAACACTTTGTAGCTTACCCATAATGTCATTCAAAGTAGGGCTTTAGTAGGGAGGGAAAGGGAAATAATCTAGAATTTTTGATCCTTAATCACACTATTTGCAGATAGCCTCATGCAAGAAAAATGTCTTGTCAGATAAGCCTAGAACTTATTTAAAAGATTATAATCTTTACTGTTGTAGTGTATGTTAAATGCCAGCCATGTTTGAATGGTTGTTATGAGCAAAAAGTAATATGAAACTAATGTGATAAGATTTTTTTAAACCCTGAAACATTTTTCACTTTGCACTGAGAGAATGGACTGTAGCATATATATGGATGTGCCACTAGTATTGAGGTGATTCAGAGATGAAAGGGTCACCTGCCTCAAAATGTCAGCAGGATGGGAGATGATAAGTATGCATTAAGGTTTACTGTGCATAGAGTTGACAGTTACTAATATTGCACTACACTGTTTTCCCTTTCAGTATTATTTTCAATTAATATTTTTTCCAACATGGAACAATCTGGCATTCTTTCAGAATGAAAGATAAAAAGTTGAGAGGCTGAGGAATGGCAGAAGACCTGGCAGAGTAACAGCCTGCAGTTTAAAATAGAAAAACATAACCACTGTATATGTGGTTACACAACATATACACAACATACACAACATTGGGCACCACCAGGCATTAAATTGGTTCTTAGTGGGTCCTTATATCATACAAGAAATGCGCTCCCCAAACTTCATGCTCAAGGTGCATGGGTTTGGGCGGGGCACTGATGAGTCATTCTTCAATGTTAAGAATAGGAAGAAAGACATGTTGCACTCCTTTTTACCACCTTATGGCTGGAATTTCCAAAACCTGGTTCTTAGTGGGTGCCTACATCACAGAAGGAATACCCTACCCAAATTTCATGCTTCTAGGTCTGGCAGTTTTGGCTGGGTGTTGATGAGTGAGTCAGTCAAACAGTGACTCTTCAATTTTATATATATATATATATATATATATATATATATATATATATATATATATATATATATATATATATATATATATATAGACTAGACAGCATAGGTTTATACAGGAAGGAAGCAGCAAGAGGTCATTTGAGGAAGATTAGTTTGTCACTTTTGTGCAAAAGAAACTTTTTCTATCCACCTTAATATTTTTGCATTTCAGACAAGAATTCTGAGGAAAACTTAGAGCTGTTAACCTTGTCATGCTAGTTTTTAGCATACAAGGACTTTCATACATGCAGAATCATACAAACAACTAAACCTCCACTTGCAAGCCAGCAGCAGATGTTCCTGTTGTATTAGTTGTAGTGGTAGTATCTCTTGAAAGTCAAATTCATCCACTTGTGTATGAGGTGGGAAGGCTCTTCATTTCATTTTGAGATCTTTGTAACAAAATGGTTTGGGGGTACATGCAAAGAAATGACTCCTATATAATTAAATAGTAGTCACTGTTGGTGTACCATCTATAGCTATAGGAGGCTAAAAATATACTGTAGGATTACTCACTCATAGGGAATTATTGTGCCTTTGAATAGACATAGTTGCAACTGTAAATTACATGGAATAATAATACACCGACAGTGTTAATAAATAGATACACATTTCCAAAAAGGCACAAGTTCAGTGGTTATATGAGTGTGTGATTTATGAGTCAAATAATGGGGCTTCCATAGAAAAATGTCTTTATCTTTTTCTGAAACTCATAAAGAGAAGTGGCCTGACAGACTCCACAAACCATAGCTTGGGGAGTCATGGGACAAGCTGTAGTACAGTTGTCAATTCTCCAGGATTGGCTTGGAGTCAGCTTCAATCCCCAAATGAGTACTGAAGCAAACCTGTAAGAGCTTTCATCAGAGTAGACAACTGTCAGTGATGGGGCAACTGCTTTGTATGCAAAAGATCCAGGTTTGATTCATGGTGTCTTTCATGAGGTTGTAGAGAAAAATAACAGCTCTGCTTGAAAGTTTGGAGTGCTGCAGATGATCAATGTATTGAAAGCTACAAGGGGCCATAATCTGACTTGTACAACATACATCTTAATTTTTAAGGGAAGGAGGTTTCTTAGAGTGTCTAAACTTCAATTGAGAAAGGATGCTGAAGAACCTATGTTCTGTTGTGCCTACGTGAAAGTGGCCTGGGTCAGAGGACTGCTGTATCTTTATGCTTATCCCACTTAGTTTATTCTGAATTGGGGAAATCCTGCATAGAAGCATCCTCCATTTATTGGACAAATTAGTTAATGGTGCCCCGTCCAAAAAGAAAACCACTGAAAAGTGGAGCCCAGTCTTCTTCAACTTGCAAATGCAAAATGGCCACCCAAAAAGACATAAATATCACTTACAAAAATCTAAATAACACATATTTATTAACACATAGCCAAAATACACAACAAATTACATAACAAATTAGACTGAATGGTATGGTCCAGTCCAGGAGCTGCAAGCCCAGTTTGCTGGAAGAAGGACATCTTTGTTCTGCTCTGGATTGGGGTGTGATGACTGCCCACCCCCCCTCTCAAGATATTCTTTTTATATTTTTTGTCTTCCTGTTTTTATCGTTATCCAGTTTTAAATGGTAAATTATTGTCTGTTGTATGTTCCAGTTACTCTAAGCCACTTCAGTTCCCTTTAGGGAAGAAAGATGGGGTATAAATAAATAAATCAAATCAGATTACATGCATGGACAATTAATTATGTATTTGAATGTTGGTGATTTATTGAAGAACATCATAAGGAAATGTAAAAAACTGTTTGATCATCATGTCACATGCAAATCAACATCAAGGAAGATAATTTTAGCCTTTAGACCAGCAGAGAGAGGTGGAAAGAGTGGAGCATGTTTTTGAATGAACGAGTTCTGAGTACTATTTAAAGGAAAGAGCAGAACGATGGGGAAATGAACCATCAGAAAATGGGGGACATCTGTATTTGATGGTTATTTGGAAAGTTTCTGATGGATTGAATTGTGTTGGGTATGCTTGAATCATTTCAAACTGTAACAGGCGAATCTATGAACAGAAAGATTGGAAAGTGGCAACTCAGAAAGGATACATTCATTTCAAGTCCTTACTCGCTTGATATTTCAAAAGATCTTCCGTGCACTATATGTGATGTTACAGCTGTCAGCAAGTCCTTTGCATTATTGTTTACCAGAGAGGACAGTAAATTTTTCCCCTGAAGAGAGGTTTTCACACTCCAGATGTGTTAGGATGATTTGATTGTCTCATGGAATAAAAACTTTTGTGCGATTCTGATATATTTTCTGGACTCTGAATGAATTTGGGAACATTGTCAAAAATGCTGACAATTGACATCAATTGACTTTAGCATCCTGTGATATTCCTATGAATATAATAAACTGTGGATTGTATTCAGACCACAACAAGTGATTCAAAACATCCATTTGTTGTGGTCAATAAGCATGTTCATGGGGATGCATGATAAAGATGCATGAGCCAAACAGAAGTACATTTTTGCTATAAAATAACACAAACGCATAGAGAAAGACACATAAACAAACACAGACAAGTGATAATTTTCTCCTAAAGTGGCTATTTGAGAAATATTTGCTTCAGGGAGGAAATTTTTGGAGTAAATATCAGTAAGAAGCACTGGATTTCATGAAGGGGGGCAAAATGTTTTTAAGTTGCCAGAACACCTGTATAAAGCCCTTTTCCCTCACGGTGCCAGTTATGACTGCAAAAGCGAAGCAGAGGCATTTCTACAGTTTCTAGAGGACAATAATAAGAGGAAGAAGCACTGGTGTTCCTGGAGCTGCTGTCCAAAATACTTTCTCAGGTGCCTGAAAAGCATGCCCTTTCCCCAGTGGTGGGATTCAAATAAATTAACAACATGTTCTATGTCCTAATAACCTAAATTAACAACAGGTTCTATGTCTAGTGAGGGGCCCAGGCCGGTTCAGGCTGGATCACCTGAACCGCTTCCTAATTTTAGCCGCCCGCTACTGTACCGGTAGCTACAGGCAGCCAAAAACCCGGGCGGACCAGTTCGCCGTCCGGGGGAGCCCATCACTGCAGCTGTGTCAAGTTTGACGCAGCCATAATCACGTCCTGAAGCTGGTCCCTTGACCAGCTTCAGGACACGAGTGCACCTGAGCCAACCTTAGCGCACGCGCTGTGCACCCGGGTCGGGGCCCGCCCCTTGCCTTGCCCCTTGCCCCACCCACCCGCACCCACAGCATGCTGGGATGGTTGGTGTGCCCTTCCCGGCTCTGCCCCCTGACCCCGGCCCCAACCCTGGCCCTGCCCCCTGACCCAGCCTGGCCCTGCCCACTTCCGAGGAACCAGTTGTTGGGCCAGGCCGGGCCCACCCCTGTCTATGTTCCGTTAGTAACCCATTAGAACCAGGCACTCATTAGCAAAGGGTTCTTTAGAACCTGTGAGAACCCCCTGAAGCCCACCACTGCCTTCCCTCACTTTTTGAGCCAGTTGTGGATCCTTTCCTGTGCTGTGCTTTCACAGCCATGACTAGCTTTGATGATGAGGGGTCTCTTTACACAGACATTCAGGCACCTGAAAAAGGTATAATTTTACCCACCCCAGTAACCTCAGTAAAAAAAACTTTCCTTTTGGCAATTTTTTTGAAAGGAAAACAAGAGATACTCCTGGTTGGCAGCAAGCATCCTTAGCATCTATTCCCAAAAATGTGTTTTACTCTTCAAAAGAAGGCTGCAATATTATCCATGTTTACCTAGGATTAAGCCCCATTGTCAACAATGAGTGCAGCTGCTCAATAGACAAGCCATAGGAATGGACTCCGAGTAAATTTTCTTGTCCATTCATTACTGAAGAAATTTGACATTTTAGTGACTTTGACACTCCTCAAAGAGTTTATATGAAATGAGTCAGGTGGAACATTTTTGAAACTTTGTGGTACACAGTTCTCTGCAATTTGACTAGCTTTAAGATTCACAACAGCCAGCATTTATTTCCTCAAATATTCCTTTTCAATTAGCTCAGCTAAATGTGATTGAGCACACACACAAACACACACAAACACAATTATCCTTTAGTGAATCAGCAGATCTGTTGTTATTGGCTATTAAAACTTCACTTCCTTATAATCAACAGCTGACTAATGGTCTGTGGTAATGAGTTTCTTTACCAATTGGTCAGTAAGACACACAGCGGGGTCTTGTGGAGGAGAAGAGTTTGTTGGCACTGTACCACTAAGGACAATTTTTTTTAAAGATCCCTGACCAAGCACTGTTTCAGACTTATGAAAAAGAAGAAAGGTTACAGCCCAGTCCTAAATATGAGATACATCAACAGTGTGTGTGTATTTAAATCCCCTTTCTCTGTGAAAACCTCGTGAATCACCAATCCTTCTGGATACAGTGAGCCTGTTTTTGGCATGGCTGCATCAGGGGTTGTAGGAAGAATAGGATTGGTCTTTGAAACATAAAGATAAAGCTGTCCCCACAGCTTGCCCTACTGGTTGTGACTCTCATGGCAGTGTTCATCACTCTCAGGGCATTGACTTTCAGGGCAGTGTTCATCCCTGTTACAAGGCCGAAAAGCCAGTGTTGTTCAAAGATGTCTCCGTGGTCATGTGGCCAGCCTGATTACACATCAAAGGCACATGGAATATGGTTACCTTCCCACTAAAGTGGTTCCTATTAATCTCCTTGCACTTACATGCTTTTGAACTGCTAAGATAGCAGGAGTGGGAGCTCAATCAGTTGTGCAGTATGTAGGTCTCGGATTGCTGACCTGCTGACCTTCAGGTTGGCAAGATTACTATCTTAACCATTGAATCATCACAGCCCTTTGGATCATGGAACAACATCAATTGGAGTGTAAGGTTTGGTATATCTTTTAAGTGTATTTGGTTGAAAATCCAAGTTTGTGGCCACCTAATGGGTAAAATGACCTTTATCATAGAAACATAATATGGCTCATGATGAATACTCAGAAGTCTCTAGATAACTTGTTTTCATATCAAATTTCTTTCATCCATCTTCAAGTTTCTTGCTACTTTGTTCAGATTTTATTATAGCCTTTATGCATTCATTGAAAATTTCTTAATATGGTCACTTTAAATGAACCTACAGTACATACCTAGGAGGAAGAAAAACAGGATTTGTTTTATTCTAGGATTGTAAAGGAAAAACCGAACATAATTCAAATATAATTATAAAATAGTATGGATAGATTGTTCATTGTTGTTACCACTATTTGTAACTCCATAATTTATAGCCAGTTGCATCCATGACCTATTATTGAACTTACAGTTTCCATGATTGTTGTTTTGATATCAAATAAACTTTCCCCAGCAATCCAAAGGAAAGCACATTAAGGTTAAATTATTTCCAGGAGGACCAGACGGTGCAGATGGCTCATTATAGCCTAAACCCAGGCTTTAATGGCAGTTCAAACAAAAAATGAGTACAAATACCCACGGAACTGACCCAGCAGTCAGAAATTTAGTTTAGAAAAATGGAAATAACAACACTGGACAGTATCAAATTTGGATCTTTTAATAACCTGCTGGTTTTACTTTATGCTTCATCACGCTGTGAATGAGAAGCTGTGAATTAATATGGTAGAGGGCATACCTTCTGTGTTATCATTAGGGAACCTACTTTGTAGGAACAACTTTAAGACAGTTAGAAAGATCAATTGCAGCAAGATCTATTAGAAAGAACAATTGCAGCAAGAGTGCTACAGGATGACCGGAAGCCTCAAACAAAAGAACTGGCTCATTAGCTCAAAACAATATATAGGACTTCAGCTCTATTCCTTCATTATTTCTAGGAATTGTGAATGTTTTTTATTAGTTAAAGTTGGCCTACATTAGGCCATCACACTATGTCTAATCTTAGCTGAGGTTTTAACCTAAGTTTTTGTAGGATATAGTATGATTTTTACACTCCCATAATGATAATTTTTATGTTTATAACTTTTATTGTGTATTTCTCCTGGACATATTTGTAATTAAGCTCTTTTTAATGCTTTGTGCTCGTCTAATAACCGTAATAAAGGAATACTACTACATCTCAGTACTGCCGATACCCTGAAATTGATGCTTTCTTCAGCATCAGAGGGAGGAAGGTGGTTGTGATGAGCAGAATCATGATGAGCATCAACCCTCCCTATGTCTGATCCATTCATGGCATTCTGGCTGTTAATTTTTTTAAAAGCAAATCAACCAAATTGGTTTACTTTATGTAAAATGGGTGATGAAGTATGCTGCACGAAGAACAAAGATGAGTTTTATACTACCTTATATACTAACCAATTTATTTCAACTATGCTTTTTATGAGGCATCTTATTTTTTCATTTTTTAAAAACTTTCAGAATATATACTTTGCCTTTTGCTTCTAATGAGACCCTGAAAACAAGTATGTATATATATATATATATATATATATATATATATATATATATATATATATATATATATATATATTAATGTAAGTGCAATAATAAACAAACAAACCAAAGCTTTACATACACTATATAATATAGCATACACTATCCACCACTGTAGCACCCTGCTTTTCTTTAACATATCTAAGGACACCTGCTCTACCAAATGCATTTAGCAGAAATGGAATAACTGGTCATCATACATCAGTTATTTTTAAGTTTCTACATCTGACAACAAACTGACAAGGATCTAAAATAGACAAGATATATCATCAGTTTTCTACAACTGACAAGGCACACCCAGAGCAGGGCACGGTGACCAGATACCCAAACTTCAAAAGGAGGACAAGGTCTTGGATTCCTCTCAGCCTGGCCTTTCTGGAGCACAATAGCATGTTTGCCTACTCATGAGTAAAGCCGCAATATTGTGCAAGCCCTCCCCAGGTGCCACTGACTTGGACCATGCTTACAATGTGAGCATGCCTGGAATAGCAGACTTGTGCTATTGCCTCCTCAGCAGCAATTAGACCTGCCTAGATGCTTCCTTCCCCTGTGGATTTGGCCTAAGTATCAGTATTGCCTACTTTAGGCTGCCATAGTCCATTCTCTCTGGCATAAGTTAGGATTGCACTTATAAGAAGTCACTCCTATGTTTGACTGACTGACCGAAGGGAAGAGACATTAATCATGAGAAACAATAGTTCAGTTTCAAGAAGGTAAATAATAGAGATTTGCAGAATACTTTTCCTTGTATCAGTTGTTTGTTGCAGCCCCTGAAGCATAAAGGTGAGTAGAGGTGCATGAATGATGCACATAGGGATAATGAATTAAATTGCTGCATTTACCCAAACCAAGCCACAGTTGGTTCTCAGGCTGTGAGAGAATCCCAGAGTCAGGATCTGTTGTTTTATCATTTGTCCTAACTGAATGATTTTAACTTTGAATTCAGGTTGTCACCATGTTTATGCCCTATGTTCTGGCCATAAAGTGAGGATAGGCAAATATGAAGTTTGCTCTTTTGCCAGAACTTTTCAGTCCAGAAAATGGAGTGGAAGGATTCAGGATGGGAGCAGAAAGCAGAAGAAAAAGGACCAATAGCTTTACAACATTTCTAGGGCACATTGGGTATCTTTGTGTTAGGAAAGAAGTTGAGATATAAATCAAATCAAAAATTATCATCATCATGCTCTCCTATACAAACCCAGGGTCCAAAGACACACAACTAGCATTCCAGTGAGAATCAAGGAATCCAGTAACAAACTTCTAATCATATCCTGATGATGTCTCCACTTCTGGGGTATTCCTGCTGCTGCAGTAGCTTTTTTCTTTCAAGTGGTAATTACACGGCACCTAAATTATATGGATGCTTTTGTTTCTCACCAGAAAGTGACATAATAATTATTGATCAAGTCATTGTCTTTGCCATTCAGAATTGCAGTTAAAATTACCTATCATGGAAATACAAGAGAGGAAATGTAATTTACCTTCCTCAGATTCAATAGGCTCACATAGTCTGCAATTGCCAATTATTAGACAGCTCTAAAATATGATATTTTGTTTTGTTTTCCCAAGGGAAATGAATTGTCTCCTTTGAGTGCAGAATTGTTGAAGCACTTCTATGCGTACATGTTATTAGCTGTAATTTCATTTGTATGTGTAGGGGTTGAGTGAAGTTTTGAGAAATGTTCACAAAGTGTTCTTAATTCTGTGCTAGGAAATTTCTCAGAAATGCATATGGCTTCAAACTTTGTACCTCTCAGGTTTGCCTGGTGCATAAATTGTACCAGTTCCTGATTGAATCTGATGTTCTTCAGGGATGATCATGCTTGTTTATGTCTAACCTCTTTTTTCTTTTGCTTGTCTATGTCTTGCTCCTCTCTATGTGGGATTGTCCTGAAGATCATCCAGAAGCTACAGATTATAAAAAATGCAGCTCTGAAAATATCAAAAAGAATATCTTTATAATCACAGGCACTTTCCTATGCGTTACTTTTAAAACTCAGTGGAAGAGTATTTTGTTTGGGTTTTTTTAAGAGGACAGGGGGTGCTATTAGGATGACAACCTTGAGAGGGTCAAGTGTTAAAAGACCCAACTCCACCATCCAACCATGGTTTCTTTCCATTTCATCCTCCCCATGACATATTTACTCATAAAATGACAACAAAGCCAACAAAATTGTCAGAACATGCATTTTGGCCCTAAATATATATTTGTCACACGAACGAGAGGAAGCTGATCCAGGCTATGTTTATTTTTCAACTAGAAACTAACAAGAAGTGCTATCACTAGCATGCCAATGGCATGATACTAACTTGATTAAAAAAAACAAATAGTGATGAAAATGGTGTCAAGCTTACTTCAAGGTGCTCATTATCATTAACAATCTTTACCTTATTGTTACTGAATACTTTAAAGTTTTGTTATTATGCCTTAAAGTTATTAACTTATGTCTAAAGCTTTTAAAATTTTGAGAATGGTTGGCTCCCGCCCTCCACCGCCTCTCTTATTTGCCAAAAGACAGTGTCCAACTGTTCCTCAGAACAAAGCAAATGACCACGTTAGGCATAAAGGCCACCGTATTTAATAGCGTCAAGCTCAAACGAAAGAATGGAAGCGTTGTAGGTGTGCTAGAAGCTGACGAAATATGTGACGCGACTGTGCTATGAAGAAATTAACATGCACCTCTGAAGCGCCAGTGGCACTGCTGGCTGAAAAACAAACCAGCTTTAATTACGTCAAAAATGTTAAATAAACTGTGACTTGTGTGAATACCACAAATGTACTTGGTCAGCTCTGGTGCCATCGTTTCTTAATATAGAACTAAAAAATGAATGCTCAGCCAGACTCTAAAGCATGACCTCTGCCATACATAACAGCAAAGTGCAAAAGGAAATAAAAGAAATGTCAAACCTGTTCCTCAGAAAAAAAATGATTTCTTCTTTAGCACAGTGGATTTGTCTTGCAGAGATTGCTTCACAAGAAGCGGGAGGGAGAAGCACAGAAGCTAAGGTTACAATTGATTGTTTAAAAAAATTAAGCCCTGCAAAATATACGGTATAGTATAGCTTGACACTATTACAGGGGGATGCCACTGTTGTCCCATTATGTCTATAGACAGTAAACCTTATGTTGGAATCCTGACTTAATATCCTGTTCAGATCTTTTCTGAGATGAAATCATGTTATTGTCCAGCAGAAGACTGTGATTTTAGAATGAATGAATGAATGCTGCAATCCTGAAGTGCACTTAGGCTAACCTATCTAGCACTGGGCTGGCGTAATTCCAAGATAGACCAGTCTAGCTACACCAGAAAGGCTTCAGCTGGTGTAAGTTGGCCCAAAACAGATAGATCTGGGCTGGCCTAGCAGTGCTGGCCTAGACAGCTAAGCAGAGGCATGTTGAACATGGCCTAGAACAGTGCAGTTAGGCCATATCCAGAGCCTGTTTCCAAGGCAGAAATGCCCCCTCACAGCTCCTCTAAATTAGGTTACCTCCGAAGCAAGTATAAATCTGAGTAGACCCATAGGGGTCCATTATATGCCAAAGTAAAAATGGAAGTGATGGCAAAAAAATTCTGAGTTCTAGACCAACCCCTGCCTTTCAACCTTAGGATACAGCACAATAGCCCAACTCAGGTTATGGCACAACTATACCAGCCCAGTGAGTATGCTGCCCTTGTGCTGCTGCCTCTTCAGCAGCAGTTAGGCCAACCTAGAGGCCTCCTAGCTCTGAGGATTTGGCCTAACTCAGTGATGTTCAACCAGCATGCCATGGCTAGTCCTCAGGTATACCACAGGAATTTGGGGATTGACATTAATTAATAGGAAAATTGGGGGATTTGAACAGCCTGGTGTGCCTTGTCAAACAACTGATAGTGTGCCTTGAAAATTTCATTCCCTTGTTGGTGTGCCCTGAGATGAAAAAGATTGAAAATCAATGGCCTGTCAGCTCATGATATGGTCTACCTTAAGCCAGTTTAGCTGGTTCATACTCTCTGGCCTAAAGTCAGGATTGCACCATAAAACAAGTACAATGGTGGCTCACATAAAGAGCTTAATTTGTTCTGGAGGGATGCTTTTTAAGTGAAATGCTCTTTAAGTGAAGCAGATTTTCCCAAAGGAAATAATGGAAACTCAAACAATTGGTTCCACAACCCCCAAAATATTCACATATAAATATTAACTGGACATAAAAATGATGACAAAACACTGGAATTGAATTCAACACATGCATTCAATGTGCATGATCCTATGAAGTCTACTTAGGCTGCAATCCTAAAGACACTTTCCTGGGAGTAAGCCCCATTGATACAATGGGTACAAACTGCAAGAGAGGAGATTCCGGTTGGATATCCGAAAAAAAATTCCTGACGGTTCGGGCGGTTCGGCAGTGGAACAGATTGCCAAGGGAGGTGGTGGACTCTCCCTCACTGGAGATCTTCAAGCAGAGGCTCGACGAGCACCTGTCAGGGATGCTCTAGGGGGATTTCCTGCTGCAGGCAGGGGGTTGGACTAGATGACCTACTAGGTCCCTTCCAACTCTAGGATTCTATGATTCTATGATTTAACACAATCGGGCTTACTTCTGAGTAGACATGGTGACGAGGCTGCAATCAAAGACACTTTCCTGGGAGGCTTACCTCTGGAGGTTCAAGGTGGCCGGTGGGAGCACTTCAGGGCAGTTAGGGGCAACTGCCTCTGGCACCCCCAGGCAATTGTCATCAAGGGCCAGCAGCCCTTTTAAAGAGCCTCCACACGGAGCGTCAGGGTGGCATAGCACGCATGCCCATAGCACACTTGCTTGTTAAGTGAAGCAGAACTTGTTATGTGAAGCAACATTTCTTGGAAATGTCTACTTGTTATGTGAAACACTTGTTATGTGATGTGCTTGTTATGAGAGTTACCACTATATAACAAAACTGAACAAATGAATTGAGCGTTCTCAATTTTGGTTCTCTCATTTTGGTTCATTTGAATGGTTTGAGTTGTCCCTAAACTACTCTTAAGTAAAAAATGTGAGATAAATCTGGAGAGAAATATGTGAAGAATATTTAGGGGGAAAGTGTTTCAATCAGAGGGATACATTCAACCTGAAAATTCTCAGGGAGCTCCCCACACACCACTTTAATTTTGATTGATGTATTACAACATGAAGGTGCCCTGGCATGTATTAAAACAGATGGTTAGGTTGTGCTGTGGATGTTAACTTCCTCTAGAACTGGATTCCTGATGAAAGGCCAAGGCTCGTGAAGACACACTGAGCAAATCTGGTATGGCCTGAGAGCCACCAATTTCACTTAATCCAAAATGCCAAGGCAGATTTGGAAGCTTCTTTTTGGGAGAACTCAACAATACAATCAAGAGAAGCAAATAGGGTTTAGAGGTTCTTAGATTATTAAAACGTCTCTGAGAGTTCGCACAATAAATTCTAATTTCAAAACAAACTGAAGTTTTTGAAGAAAATGAGGGATTTTGAAGGAAGCAAATGAGTCTCAATAGTATGAGAGAATGTTTTCAAAGCTCTGTATGTATATCACTTGTGCTAAGTAAAAAAAGAAAAAAATGTGGAGTATACTTTTTTGTCCAGATTTAATATTCTTTCAGTGCGATATTAAAAAGAGCTCCTGTGCAGTATTTACAAAATTGTCTATAAAACAATTTATTCAAGAGCCTATAGACCAGTGGTTCTCAAACTTCCTAATGCTGTGACCCCTTAATACAGTTCCTCATGTTGTGGGGACCCCCAACCATAAAATTATTTTCATTGCTACTTCATAACTGTAATTTTGTTACTGTTATGAATAGTAATGCAAATATCTGATATGCAGGATGTATTTTCATTGTTACAAATTGAACATAATTAAAGCATAGTGATTAATCATAAAAACAATACGTAATGAGATATATATATATATATATACAGAGAGAGAGAGAGAGAGATGGATGGATGGATGGATGGATGGATGGATGGATGGATGTGGCATAGCTAAGAGGGGGTGACTGGGAAAGAAAGAAAGAAAGAAAGAAAGAAAGAAAGAAAGAAAGAAAGAAAGAAAGAAAGAAAGAAAGAAAGAAAGAAAGAAAGAAAGAAAGAAAGGGGGGGAGAGAGGGAGGAATGGGAAGGTAAGTACCTGGGTAAGAGGAGGCCTCCATAGGATTGGGATCTCAGGCAGCAGAGCCAGCCACTGTTTCCTAGGAGTAAGTCCCATTCACTATCATGGGACAGACTTCTGAGTAGACATGCATAGAACTGGGCTCTAAGGCTGCAATCCTCCCCGCACCCAAGACTCCACATTGTCTCACAGCTGCTCAAGGCTCCTTCTGAGCTGCTTCTTATCCGCTTCTTCCAGCCGCAGCGGCTCCAGCGTTTCTGCCAGGTCTTCCCACATGGCCCCCTGCACCAGGAGTCCTTAGGCGACCCCCAGGAAAGCTCCAGGCGACCCCCAAAGGGGTCCCGACCCCCACTTTGAGAAACGCTGCTATAGACCATTCAGGTCTATAGACCATTTATTCCTCAAGTTCTACAGGCTTGTCTTTCAAGCTTTCAAAGCCTCCACTATCTCTACAATACAAAGTAGCTAAGGGAGCATGTAAGAGACATTTACATCAACATAGTTGTGGCACCACCTAGTGAAAACCTATGGGAAATTCATATTGCAATCCAGAGCAAATTGTTCTTATGTTGGAGCAAGGACTCCTCATAGTTACTCTGGATTGCACCCTATGTTTGTTTACTAGTCCAGGTCTTTATTATTTCCCCTGTAACTGTGGATGTGGAGGTACATTCTCTTCAATTTTCAAGATTTTCTTTCTTTACCAGTTACCAATAATTTTAGTACAGTATTTCCTTTCAACATTAAATTGGTAAATTAGTTCACATAAGAACCACCTTGGCCAATGTTAGTTTATTGAAGAGACTGTAAAGAAAAGAAAATTAATTTGTTAAATAACCCACGACTGTGAGGTTTATTATTTCAAAGATGATGCAAAACAAAACACAGGGATATTTGTGCAGTCTGAACAGACATTCAAACCTATCAAGTTTGGCCCACTTAAGATGTGAATTGAATGGCTGCGTTGAGTTGGGGGGAGAACCGTTTATTTGGATTGCTTTGTTGAAAAAGTGGTATATAGTAATAATGGGTAGAGTTGAGGAGTTGGGACTGAGTATTCCACCTATGTTTGCAATTCTTTCTCTTCTCTCCTGTGAGGTAAGAAAAATTCACTTTTCACCTGTGTCTGGCTGAAAATGGAAATAACAGCACATGCTTGGCAAAAGCAACCAACCCATGTTTCACTTGTTATAGAACTATAAGTTTACAGTTGCCAGATCAGTCAGCCTGGGAAAGATAGCTTCTTCTCAATCCACTTCATTCAAGGCAACGAAGAGTATGCCTGCTCTAATATTCAGCTGTTGATCAAGCTGCAAACAACTGTGCAAACAGAGCATTGTTGAAAAGACAAGTGCTCCTGCTAATGCCATTGGTCTGCCTATAGGCACGTGTTCACTCCACAACTGTATGTTTCCAAAGTGATGACTGGAATTTCCTCCATCATCTAAGAGCAGAAATTCCCTGCTCATTTTGATTGCCCCTTAGCAGAAGGCAGAAGTTCGGATGCTGAAGGGGTCAACTCATACCTGAACTAGTGATATCACTGGCACAGGTCCATTTATACTAGTTTGTGAATCAGATCCAGGAAGGGGGATAGGATACAGTGCTTGCTAGTGCTGCCAATTTCATCCCTCCTGGCCTGATCTGCCCATCCTAATCACCATCCTCTTTCTCCCCCCCCCCCCTTTTTCATGCCCTATACTGGTTTTACTTGCTTTGGTAGGCACATGTCAGCACACTGGCACCAGCAAGAAGGCTGTGGCCTCTCACCAGCACATTGCAAACTGATTTAGAGCACAAACCCTAACCATGTCTACTCAGAAGTAAACCCATGGTGTTCAGTGAGACTTATTCCCATGAAACTGTCTTTAGGATAGTAGCCTTATGGTGCTTTTGCAGTGGCACGATGGCTTAGTGCCGTGGTACTCAGGCATTTCAGCCCAGAAAACCCTTTCAAACTTAAAAATCTGTCTGGGACCTCTTGTCAAACTAACCAGAATGTGACATAATTGTGATGCCAGAGCTCCTCCATGTCTACTTGGAAGTAAATCCCATTGTATTCAATGAGATTATGGGCAAAATCCAGAGTAACTACAGGGAGTCCTTGCTCTGGTGCAAGAACAACTTACTCTGGATTCCAATATGAATTTCCCATAGGTTTTCACTAGGTGGTGCAGTAACTACGGGAGCACGTAAGGTCTCTTACGTGCTCCCGTAGTTACTCTGGATTTGGGGTATGGCTAAAAACCTAAAGACACTTTCCTGGAAGTAAGACCAATTGAACACAAGGGGGCTTATTTTGTGTAGACATGGATAGGATTGTGCCCTTCTTCCCTGGAAAGTCCATTGCCAGATTCCAAGTTGGTGGATCCCACCCTTTTGTGACACCCCTGACCTGCGGTCATGACCCCCCAAGTAGGTCCCGACCCCTACTTTGAGTACCACTGGTTTAGTGTGTCACCAGGGCACACACACACAGTCTGCTGGCATACCACTTAGATAGGATTGTGCCATCAGCCTCTGCAAAGACTATGTAAATATAGGCAGTGTGAACATGATGCCAAGAAGTGCATATTAACTGACAGCATTGTGTTACATTTGATTGATGTAAGATATCTACAGAAGAAACCACATAACTTGAGAAGGATTTTAATGGAGAACCTACTCCCTGTCCATATGGGCCATTCTCACTGAATATGTCTCCACGTGCATAGATCTGTTCATAATGGATTGTGCATTCATGATATATTCACAATGTATGCCAGGAGCCCTGGTTGAAAGACTATTTATTCATATGTTAATGGAGGTTGTTGTCTTTCTCCAAGCTATTTGCCTGCCAACACAGAGCATCCTTGCCAGAAATTTCTGGTTTAGAACTGGCCTGAAGCTTTCAGGGTGAACAAAAAAGTTAGTTCTGCAAAATATAAATATAACTGAGTGGCTTTTTGTGTGTGAAGGACTCTTTTATTAAGTTCCTATTAAGTTTATTACTAGATAAACATTGCTTTGAGAGGAGGAGGAGGTGGTGGTAGTGGTGGTGGTGAAGAAGTAGTGGTGGTTCTTCTTTTTCTTCTTCTTCTTCAATAGCAAAGTAAGGAGTTGGAAAATATAAAACTATATGTAACATACTTAGGGCTTATGGCATTGCATAAGTGTATGAAAGCAATGCATCACATTGCCAAGCTTGACAACTGAACCACAAATCTGGTATGTAGACTGGGGTATGGTATATATTGATCAGGGGCAAAAGAGAAGCTGTCTCATATGGCAATGGCTGAAGAAGATTTTTATATTTTACAGTTATTAACAATACTTTATCTACGTTGTTAATGTACCTCCCGAAATAAGACACATTATCTTCCCAAATTATCCCAAATGTAGCAAAAGGATTGTCCAAGGTGATCATGAACTAAATATACATCACAAGGATCTATTTATTTTAAAGAAGAGGAGGAGATGAGTTCAAAGTTTTCTCAGTTTCAGGGTTCCAGAAATGTTGGTGCCTCAACAGCCAGTATATTTTTTTCTGAATATTTTAAATTTAATTGTTAATTTGATCAGTTGCATGTGGGGCACAACATG
Organism: Cryptoblepharus egeriae; assembly: GCA_030015325.1. Lineage (NCBI taxonomy): Eukaryota > Metazoa > Chordata > Lepidosauria > Squamata > Scincidae > Cryptoblepharus > Cryptoblepharus egeriae. The sequence continues at coordinate 76,229,515 of JAREYC010000003.1, read as the reverse complement.
ACTAAGCAAAGAAAGAGAGGAAGAAAAGATGAAACTAACAAGCCATGTGTTATATTTGCCCTCTCTCATTAAAGCTTTGATTTTTAATTTTGGTAAACTTAACAAATTTAACAATCCACATTCCTTGTTTTAGGCAGACCGAAGTGCCTATAATACCTGGGAATATTAGATTTTTTATTTATTTTCGCAATTTATTCTGGCTAACTTCATTACAGAAATGGGACTCCTTCACAAGACATACTCCCTCTAAATACAATTAGGCACCATCTCCTTTCTCCTAATATTTTGTGATTAAAGCAATGTAGAAAGTGAATCAGGATTAAGTAATTATTTTATTTTACTCTTTGGTATTAACATTTTGAGGAAGAGTTGTGTGTGTTGCTCAAGTTAGAAGTCTAATGGTCTTCAGAGACTACCGACTTCTTTGTGTTCAGTTTGGTCACCTTCAGTATCGGTGCATGTGATGTACATTGTGGCTCCTGGAGGTGGGTCACCTATAGGGAAGGTGCAGCATTGATGATATGTACTTCAATAAAACACAAGTCATGGAGGTCTTGGAGATGATTTATTCATTCCAGATTTTAAATTTATCAGTAGGATCACAAGGTCAATAATCCAGTGATCCCTTTAACAGGAACCTCTCCTGTAGAGGTTCACAGGAGGGTGTCCCTATGGTTTCCTATCTTACTGGAACAATAGCCCTCCTAGTGTCTGGAGGCATGGCCAGAGTAGGCTAAAGATCTGGGAGCTGTGGGTAGGGTTGCCCTTGCAGCAGTTCCCAAGAATAGTCCAGGGAGGAGCGACCTCCTCTTCTGGCAGCCAGGCTTTTGCCTCCTTTTTTGGCCATGCTCATGATATCCACTAAAGCTGTCATCACAGGTAGCGACTAGTACATGTAGACTGGCAGAAGTACCCCAAGCACTTCTGGGCTATGTGCTCAGGCCCAGCTGTTCCTCTCTACCTCTTCTTTTTCCAGCTCAGTCTATAGGCACTGGGACTTCCTGTCAAACCCCATACTGGCTGATGCAGTCACCTGTGTGTGTGTGTGTGTGTGTTGGGGTATTTAAAATCTCTCTTAGTCTGTATTGCCACCAAGTGGATTAAAGACAAAATGCAAAGCAGTTGGCATTTTGATAGCTTTTGATTGTCATTGAAATATTGACAAATCATCTGTGGACAAAGCAGGTTGTTCTTGAAACGTGGAAATTATTTGACCAAGTAGAAGAACTCTTTTTTGAATGTAACTAAATGTCCAATCCTATCTCCTACTATTGCCAACAAAGCACGTAGATAAATTCATGCTCAGGATGACTATATGGAATGGAGGACATGGTGCCTCTACCTTTAAGCATTGCATAGAAAAGGGCCAGTGTTAGCTCCTCATAGAAGGGTTTAAAAAGCAGCACCTGCCTAAATTCCTCTCTTCTATACAGTGCTTAAAGATAAAGGCATTCTGTCCTCCATTCTGTATGGTCACCCTGATTCATGCTGCATCCAGGGGTGAGGGTGGCATAAGGAAGCCTACCAGGAAAAAGTAAATATATATTAACAGCATAGGCCTCTGTTGGCTTAAGAGTATCTTCAGATCCATGCCAGCTATAAAGTTTGCATAAGTGCAAGGAGATAAAAGGAGTGGGTTCAAAAGGGTATCCTGACTTGCAGTGGTGTACACAGATGATGACCAGGAAGGCCTGGAAAGTGCTGGGTGCAGCTTCCCGTACATGAAACATGTTTATTTGATTATATATACGAATATACAAAGTCATATATAAATATACAAAATTACCATAGAAATATGTTTAGCCTTTGCTTTTTCTCTGGCCATTATTTTTACATATGTCATGACCTATTTTTACATATGTAAATAAATTTTTCATGGGGGTTGTCAAAAATTTATGAATCCTAGGTGCCAAATGACCTTGATATACCACAGCTGACATGAATTTCTGCTGCCAGTTCCACATTTCCCCCTCTTCTCCCATTATCTCAACTTCAACACTTCAAAACACTCAAAACTTCCCCTGTCCTCCCTGCCCAGGATATGGCTCTGCCACCACCTTACCTAGAGCAGTGAATCCTCAGTAAGCCTCGGGAGCCACTGCCACATTTGCCCCCAGCTCCAGTGGCATGGCTAATGACAACGTAGCCAAATGCCAAGCTCAAAATAATGCCCTGGGAGTGATGTCCCAACTGGACATGACATCACACCCAGACTTTTCCAAAAGTGAAAATTGGGGGCAAACTCACCTCCTCTTCCCAGCAGCTTGCAATTCTGCCACCTCCCCCCAACCAGTGGTATTGCTAAGGCAAACTTTCAGGGAGACAGAGCACAGTCCTAACCAGGTCTACTCAAAAGTCAGCCTCATTGTGTTCAATGGGTCTTACTCCCACAAAACTGTCTTTATGATTGTAGCCTTAACTTCTAAGTCTTTGTGAAGAATGGACTAGGGCAGTGCCTTGATCTCCAGGATCATACCCCTATTGGGGAAGGGGTCTATATTTTAACTAAACAGAGGAGCTGCCAGGTCTTGGGGGTAAGGGGAGCCTCACAGATAGGCTTGCAGAGCTCCTTGCAGCTTCAAACTGTATAAATCGCAATCATCTTTCCATCCTGCTGAGCCTCCCTTATTCTATTTCTGGTTTAGATGTGATAATAATTTTCATGATTTGGAAACTGGGCTCCCCATGCTCCTCTGGACCCTGGCAGCCCCTCTGTTTAGTTGAAACATAGCCCCCCTTTCCTCTCAGGAATGCAATCCTGGGGATCGCTTTGCTGCTTTCCCTTTCCCCCCGCCCCATAAAGGGACCTTTACACAGACTGAGGGGTTGCTTGCAACTCCCCATCCCCGGATGAGTACCCCTAAGCTAAGGCATCTATCTGCTAGCTGGGGTCAAAGAAGTTTTTGTAGTTCCCCCCTTCATGACAAAATCAAATTTTAACAATTAAGTAAATAAATTAAAATACTGTATGTCCCTTATTGGTTAGAGACATTGTGCTGGTAAAGAGCACATTTAAGGTTTTAAAATATTTTAACTATTTGTATTTTTCAATGTTTTAAATATTTGTATTTTATGTGAATTTTTATGTACTTTAATTTTTTTTGTTGGGTCCACTTGGAGAAAGGTGGGGTAGAAATTCAGTCAGTCAATCAATCAATCAATCAATCAATCAATCAATCAATCAACCAACCAACCAACCAACCAACCAACCAACCAACCAACCAACCAATAAAGAGGGTGTAGAAAGATGGTGATTCTACATCTGTTGTATCTTAGAGGAGCACTACTTGAAAAAAATCTTTTTACCAAATTAGCAGGTCTATTTAACTGTATTATAATATTGGAAATGAGAGCTTACTCATATTAACATCATTCTGGTTCCATGCTGTAGCATAGCAACATCTCACTGGCTCTCAGACCAATTATAGGACTCGTGGGTCAATTCTGAGATAAGGAAATCCACTTTTTTCCATAAGGCAGTTGGCATTAATTGACAATAACGTTAGATAAAATACAGATTTGTCAGTGTGGTTTGTTCCATTGCACTGTGAATTAAATAACCTTTTGAATGATATATAACTTGAGTATTTATACATACCAAGGTTTTCACAAATTTGATCGCTTGTATCTAGCTTAGCTTGTTGACCTCTTAAAACCTGTTGCCCAGTGTAGTTGCTACCACTGCACCCCCTTAGCTATACCAGCTCTTACTGCACCCCCTTAGCAATACCACTGTCCAGCTCTTACCAATACCCCAGAAGTATACAACATTGGTTTTCGTACCATTACACAGAGCTTCTGCTACCAGAATGTGAGTTTCGGCAGTCCAAGGCACAGAAAGGATTGGACCCTAACTCTTTTATTTCATCTTCTCTTGCATATCAAAACAATGTCTAAAGATATATGCCTCCTTTTGAATTTGGCTCTCAGCAAAGGGTCTGCAGATCAATGATTTAGGGAGCGGTGAAGCAAATGTATCTAAGCAGCAATTATGTTGGCTGGCACCAGTCTCCTGACCAACTAATTACTGTGTTATGAAGAGAAACGGAACCTGTGCTTGTTAGCTTAATTGTGAAAACTTAGAAACTGTATCTGAAATGCAACACCACATAAATCTGCTGTATGGGGTGCGATTACTGGAGAAAAGCACAATCCAATTGTGTTGTTTTGTTTTCAAATTTACCTCCCCAATACTAATCAGCAACTTTACCCTTTAGAGAGATGGATTGGCTTGTTAGATGCCACCAGTGGAGATAAAGCACTTTGGCTGCCACTGCCTCCAAATGCACCTAAAATTTAATTGCATGGAGCAATCAATGTTAATGGATGGTGGCAGCCAGGAAAACACCACACCATCCTAACACTGCTGAGCAAATAAAGCAGTCAACCATTTGTGAATACAAATCTTGGACTGGGAATAACAACAGCAGTGATGATGGAATGGGAACCATCTGTGTAATATTCTTTCCTATGTCAGAATAAGACTGCCAAAGCAGCCAAATATATAATTTTTCAGTTATTTAGCCCCCCACCCCACTTCTTGGCATTTAAATTTTCTTTGTCTGAGGAGAAGTAAAAATTTGATACCATTTTTTACATTTGAAGGAAGCCAGGTGTTTCGGTTGAACATGTAGTATGGCAGATTGGAAGCTTTGGGTGACTCGTGCATAGAACTCTTAATGTGAAATAAGGCCGCTGTATAAATGTATACATGATTAGGACCCATGTGTGCAACTAGTCTACAAAAAAGTGGATGACAGATCATGTGAGTGAGACTTCATGGGCATGACAGTTATAAGCATCAATTTTTCTGTGCTGTACGGAAAAAAAAACCAAAAAAAACTTAAGCCCAGAAATTTAGCCCTTTACCCTTCTTACTGTATAAATATAACTGACATGCTTGGGCTACTGTACCATGGTATCCTTGTCCAGAAGTATGCTTGTAATCCAAAACACTTGTATATAAAAACAAATTTTCCCATAAGAAATAATGGAAACTCAGACAATTTGTTCCACAACCAAAAAATATTCATATAAAAATGATTACAGTACTGTAATATAATATAAAATAATAAAGAAAATACTAAATATAAAGACAAACAAAACAAGTTAACCTGCACTTAGCATGCAATCCTAACTTAGGCTGTCACAACTCATTGGTCTTCCCGTTCCTGTAGTGATTTCATGAGGCAAGCACATGTCTGTGTACTGGCCTAACCCTTCCATAAGAGTGATGCAGAAATGCCTTGCAGCACTTTTATGACACCCCCAGGTCAGCAGGGGGTTTAGGCTGGCTAACTGGAGATTAGGATTGCAGCCTTAATTAATTAGATTTGATTTTGTTGTCTTTGGGAGAGCGGGAGTGGTGGTGGTGGGTGACAGGGATGTTAAAACTTTTTATGCAGTTGTCCAGTGCCCACTTCCCAGTGGTGCCTGCTGGTGCCCACTGCCTGCTGGTGCCTGCTGCCCACTGCACAGTGTTGCCCACTGCCCCATGTTGCCCAGTGCCTGCTAGGAATGCCTGTTGTCTGATGATGTCCACTGCCTGGTGGTGCCTGCTGCCCAATGGTGCCCAGTAGTGCCCGTTAGGGATGTCCAGTCCCCAGTAGTGCCTTCTGCCTGGTTGTGCCCATTGCAGCCTGCTGCTGCCTGCTGACCACTGCACAGTGGTGCCTGCTGCTGCCCACCATGACCCTCCTGATACACTTTGGTCCCCAGTGCCTGTTGGTGTCCATCAATGCTCAGTGCCTGCTGCTGTCCAGTGCCAGTGCCTGGTGCCCAGCTGTGCCCACCAATTTTTACTTTGCACAATGGCAGGTTCATTCTACTTGTTTCTAAATAATATGAAACAACCTTCATAGGAAAGTATTCCTATGAGCATCTATGTGAAAGGAATGTCGGGAGGACTCACTTTGATTTACTTGGGTGAAATTAGAATGGGGGCAATCTTGAAGTGTGCAGAATGTGTTTGTGGCACCAGCTCTTATCTGTTCAACAGTGCTGTTCCTGTGTTGAAGGGTAAACATTTTTACTCTTTTCTTCTCACCTAAAACATAACAAAATTAATGGATGCAGAAGCCTGATTTTTGCCTCTTTGCCCACCAAAAAATTACATGAGGTGGACATCCAGAAAAAACAGGTATTATAATAGGAAGTCAACAACATTCATTACATTATTCACATAATTCAGGGTGACCCTTGCTCCATTACAGAACAGAATAATTATCCACTAGTACCAATAGTGGCACTTGATGTGATTTCTGGCGATATTTGTGAAACCCCCAGACATCTGCCAATCAGCAATGAGACTAGTAACATTATGCAACAGACATCAGTAGAAGGCTTGGCCTTCCTTATCCCCTGCTCATGACTGGTCTTAATGGGCCTCTCAACCCAGAAGTAATTGGCAATGACATCATCAGCATTTACTTCCACTGCTACTTTCAATAGGTGGATCACGTGAAGTGGTGCAATGGGAATAAACATTGAGAAACTCTGCTCTAGCACATGAAAATGAGCATTGCATGGTCAGTTTCCTTAGGCACATTGGTATGTTTCTGTAAGTGATCTTCCTAATCTAAGTATAATTTTTAGAGGAAATAAAAATAGCTCAAGTTGAATTATGCTTCTTGTGAACAAAAGTTGGAAACAGAATAATTTCTAATTAACTTTCTAGATAACTTTGTGGACAATAATGGTGTTGCTTGATTTATTATGCACACTACATATTTCCCAATTTACACTCTGACAGATGTAATTTATATTAGTTCAGTTATCGCTGCTTTCCCCACCCTTCCATGCATCTTTTTTTCTTGTATTATGTTTTATGTGTATTCAGCACATGATGTTCAGAGGTATAAACAGGACTGCTGTTCATTATGCCCATCAGAGAGAGAGAGAGAGAGAGAGAGAGAGAGAGAGAGAGAGAGAGTCTGGCCACAATTCTCCCAGTCACTTCCAGAATTGAGTGGAACCTCCAGTCTCTTGCTTTTGCAGTGTCTTTGGAAATGTTATTGTAGAAAGTGGCAGGTGAATATATTTAAAAAACTTATAAATACATGGACTCTGCAACACTACTAGTTTGGACGTAGGGGTGACATGGCCAAACCATGGTTTATAGCTGTATCTTTGACATATAATGGTTTTTGGAAGTAGGTTGGCTGAGTTCCTTTTTGCATCACAATTAAATAAGACATTTTTAAGCTTTATGATTATTTACTGGATATTAGTATTAAATAAGATATTTTGAAGTTTTATTATTATTTACTGGGTGTTTAGTGCACTAACTTTAGTATTAATGTTGAGAGTACGTATTTAAGATTTCAAATGATTCTTAAATATTGCAGCTTTCAGATATTTTCTTGCGGCCCTCAAGCATCTGAAGTTTATCACATGTGGTTCTTACACTAAGCAGGTTTGGCCACCCCTCCTCTAGTATCATTCAGTGTTGCCCCTTCCATACCTGCATGGTGTAGAAGCCGTTACAGATATGAAAACAATTTGAAAATTTTTTTCTGAAGTGGTGCATTTAGTGGATCCCACCATTACCACTGATTTTATTTTTTCCATTTTTCCATTTTCAGGCTTTCACATGCATAATACTTCAGGACTCTATGCCTTTGGGAGAATACAATCTCATGAATGACTTTTATGCTCCCCTCCCTCAAAAATGTATTGTTAGAATTAGACGCTTTTGCTCTCTCTGGAAGGTGTTCATGAAAATTTGTCATCATTCATCATTTGCACTCCCATGTGATTAGAAGGAGAGAATGTGGAGGATGATGTACAATTGTTGAAAAATAGCATAGTCACACATTTTATTATATTGGGATAATTTGTAAGGAAATTCAATTATCTTCAAAATCCTTTCCTGCTGTCACAAGTTGGCAGGGTGCAAAATAAAGATTGGAATGCTGTTTATTCATTTTTTTCCCTTGGGGAAGAAATGCTCTGTATGGGAAGAGACTGATTTTATCACAGCCTGGAACATTTCTAATGCAATAATATTCATGAAAGAGAAATAATTTCTACAGGGGAAAGGTATTGTTTTTTGAAAGTGATAGGACACTGTGAATGTTAAATACACAGAGTATTATCCAGAAGGGGAAGAAAGAGAGAGAGAATGTTAATTTTTAAGCTAATGTTTCAATAATAATGGGTGGATCCAGTGATAGGATTCAAAGAAATTAACAACCGGTTCTATGCCCATCTGGCAGCCACTTTTAAATGGCTATTTTTAAACTTTATATGTCCTATCTCTCGTGAACAACAGGTTCTATAGAGTAGGTGCGAAACTGCTGGAGCCCACCACTGCATGGATCATGAGATGTGAGTAGCGTTATCACAGGTGCTCAGGGTGGGGTGGCATCAGATGCCACCCAGGTTTACCATAAGTCAATCCCTTTCGGTAGTGAGGTTTGCATATTATACAAATCATTTTCTAAGCATGCAAATCAGGGGCTGGTATTTTTTCATGCAAGATCACCCCATCAAATTCTGCTATGCACACAGAACGGCTACACTTTTGCATGTTATGCACATTTGAATCCTGATTCCTGAAAGGAGAAATCAAAAATATTTTTTATTGTTAGATGTTTCTAGTAAAACAATCCTCAACTGATTTGCAAAGACTGCAGTATCCTTTCTAAATCTCTGCTTCCTCATTTTATTCATGGAAATCTTTCTGTCTTGAATGAGCAGAAATAAGCAGGTCAGATTGGCAATCTTTTATATATGTTATGTTCATTCCTGTTCTTAATGAGCTTTCATTATTTAAATGTCATGTCATAAATGACATGAAAATGGGCTTTTTCATTTGAATTTGTCATGAAAGAAAAGAAAAAGCCAGTTCATCCCCCTACTACTTCAAACCCTAAATGAGGCACCCAGGTTCATCCCCTGGTCCACCATCCCACATGCAAGAGCGAAACAGCAGGATATCGCTATAGACTTATAGAAATAAGATCCAGAATTCTCTGAATTTCTTCTGAAAGCCATGGTTATGATCTCTGGAGTGCCATATGATCATGGTTATGATCTCAAACAAGTGCCGCCCATAGAAATCAATGTAGAAATCCATTATTTTAGTGTCGCATCATTTCTGAAGTGGATTAAAGAAACTGCCTCTGCTAAATGAGGGAATAATTGATATTTACTGTTGGAGGCAGTGCAAACTCGAATCTTGATGTTAATGTCCTGACTTAATTAATGGAGTTTTTATAGGATATTGCTAAAGGATGCTTCAGTCAAAAATGTAAGATTTTTGGCAATTTGGGAATTGGAAAATTCAGGTTATGGTTGAAAATGTGGTGAAAGAGAAGGCTGAGAGATATGCAAGGCTGTCATTTACTTTCCATCTCTAGATACTAAAAAATTGCCAAAAGCATAGTGAGCATTTGACTCATGCCCACTGTTTTACACACACACTTCACTGACCACCAGCAGAAAAAACCCAAACAAAGTGTTCTTTCTGAGACTAAAATCCTAAAGACACTTTCCTGGGAGTAAGACCCATTGAACACAATGGGGCTTACTTTTGAGTAGACATGGTTAGGATTGTGCTCTAAGTCAGGGCTAACTTATTTTGTGTGAAAAAGTAAATTTGTTGACATTTGAACATTGAAAAAATTAGTGTGCTTGTACGGAAATCAGTGGAACACAAGACTTCAGCCACTTGATGAAGAGTGAAGACAATAGCAAAACATATCCTATTTCAGAATTTTCAGATTTGCAATTGCCACAACAGAAATTGGGCTTCCATGTCACAAAATTCTGCTGTATCCAAACCTCTCAGGGCTAAAAATACATATTTAATAACACCCACTTGTGGGTTCTGCTAAGAGCCATGGAAGCAATTAAGTTTTTTCTGTGCCAAGATAAGAAACCCAATTTCCTTGCGGTATTTTTTTAATTTAGAGACCATTGAATTGGGACTCTGGCATCAATGGTGTGACAGATACCAAGTGAAGGATCTGGATGTGCCAGAGTTGTACTGTATATTGACATCTGCTGCAAATGAAGTATGTTTGTTGTGGGAGATTTTTGGCTGGAAACTTAAACAAACTTTAGCCTAATATGCAATATAAATTGTGGACAATATTGTAGTCAGTCCTAAACCTTCTTAGCCCTTCATTATGTGGGAATAATGAACTATCCGATGATACTGAGAAGGCAACTGTTAAAATTGTTTTTAAACCTCATCTACTCACCTTTTCCCCACAAAACACTCCTGACTTTAAAAAGCATGAATTACATCAATGATCAGCATAAATGCCTGTTATTGCTGCTACCCTTTGTTGGGATGACAAAGGTGACCAAGGCATGGGTCACTATGGTCAGAACAGATTTTTCCAATATGGGTTGTAGCTGGTATACCAAATGAAGATGGAGAAAGTTGTCCCTGATTACCTGTATTAGCTGGTCCCCTAGGAGCAGGGTTTGATTCAAAAACATCCCATTAAGGACAGATATAAGCTCCTGTTCAAGGTGAGTTCTCCTATTGACCTGTTGTATCTCTGTCTCGCCATGAGAAGACCGCAGTGGTAGTCTTGGTGCCCATAGGTTGCAGCAGTCGCCAATTTTGTGCTGTTGCTTTGCTGGGTGCCACCGGGTATAGAACTGAGCTTAAAGTCCCATTAGTATCAAATCTGATCTTCAAATTGGAAGGATTTTGTTCATCTGTTCCTGAAGAAGGTATTTTTCTATTGTTGCTTAACTACCTCAGTAATGAAGTGCTATGTACCACTTAAGGAAATGCATTAACTACAGAGGTTTTGCCATTTCAGGTGCATTTTCTGCTCACGTTTTGTTTCTTGGCCTTGAAATAGACCTCTTTTTAGCAACAAAATTAAAGCCCCAGGGATGCATTCTAGATTTGTCTTCCATAGTGTAAATCAATAAACTGATACTAGTACAGCAGAATCAGACTTAATCCCATCCCCCAAGGGATTCTAGCTAATTTAAAGCTAGTATAAAGCAGGGCCGTTTGCTAAATCAAAAAGAAACATTGCCAAATGATCCAGGTAGCCTGATTAACACATTTAGGGACATGAGTTAAGCTTCCTTTTAAAATAAGGGACCTGGATGCTTCACTCAGATACCAATTGATGCCATAAATATGTTGGCCAAGTATTATTCTGCCCAAGTACTATTGCCACAAATCATGCAAAACAAGGTATTATTTGGTATAAATTCCAAATTCCATTTTATTAATTCCATGATTCAATAAGCATAAATCCTGCAGTGAATCCTGTCTGCCAAACTCTCCTCTTTGGTGTAGGCACCTACCCTGAGGGAGACTGATGCAACTGTTCACTTCCCCATTGGATGTTTGCACCCTCACTCCAGCCACACAGTGTTCAGAGCATGCCAAACTCTGGCTTTCACAACCAACCCCTAGAAAAGAGGTCAGGACAGCTAAATTGCCCATCTGAAAACGCTTGAGGATGGACTTAAAAGGCTATGTGTTAAGGATTAACTGCATGTTCCTGCTGTCACATAGCCCCTTATCGGACACCTCTATGGAAGTATAGCGCTTTTAGAGCCATTGAGGACATGTCTTGCTCAGGAAAGGGGGATGGGCTATGCCAACCACAGTTTCTGCCCCACTCTCTGCCCTTTTTCAGTCTCTCTTGACTGACTTGATCTGGTCAGTGCCCTGTTGTTAGTGCATGGCTTTCCAGTTGCTGTACTGGCATTTGTGCAGTGCCCACTGTGGAGAGTGCACTGACAGTACAGTACAGACAGTGGTATGCTGGTGTTACCCCTGATTTGATTGGGCCATTAGTCACTATCATCCTAACCTATATCAAAGGGTTAAATTGATGAATTTTCAGAATACTCAGCTGAGGTCTTTGAAGGACAGACAATGACAGAGTGAAAGTCATTTTTAAAGTTGCATTTTCCCAGGTGCTAAAATAATAAAAATTGTATTTTTTTCCAGCTGTGATTCCCTCTATTCATTCACAAAAACATTCCTATATCATATTTCCTCACAAAAAAGGAACAGTTGATGGACCTTGTTATGTTTTACCTTGTGAAGAGAAGGCTGAGGGAGGCATGATCATAACTTTGAAATATCTGAAGTTCTGTCATGTTGAAGAGAGCAAAAAAAAAAAAATTCTGTTTTTTCCCCAGAGAGTATTTACTAGATATAATGGGTTTAACCTGAAAGACAGGATGTCCTGATTGAAAATGAGGAAGAAATTATTAAAAGCAAGTGTAGTTCAACAGTGGAACTGGCTACCATGACAAGTGGTGAGTTCTCCCTTGGAGATCTTCCAGCAGATGTTTGCTGAGCACATCTTGGAGACACTCTAGTGAAAATTTTCTTTCTTCAAGCAGGGGGTTGGACAAGATGGCCCTGAACATGCTTTTCAACTTTGAATATACAAACAACCTTGTACATATACAAGGTTATATACAAATATAATATACAAATCTTACATTATATAGTACAAATATACAAATCTTAAATCTTATACCAATCTTAATAACTATAAATTAGGAAAGAATTCAGTCCTATTATATTAGGCCTTTTAAAATGAGAAAATATGCAATCTGACTGATGTAAAAAAGCAGCACTACGTTCAACAAAGAAATGCAGTTCAGTTTAATTTTCTGAATAATGTGTAGCGCTTCCCATCTTCTTTTGACATTCAAGAGACCATTCTGTCTGTTGTTCTCCTGTTCTTCCCACACTTTGTTTTAAAAATGAAAGATGCCAGTTCTGTACAGAAACGCTTCCCTACTTAAAACATTTCAACAAGCTAAATCATCTGAAATCAAAAGGGCATCTTTCCAGTGGGACCGTGACCCAATTCAACTGCACAGTTAGTGCTGGTCCATTGGGTTTGTCGAGAAAAGCTTTTTAAGTGGAAGAACATGGAATTTGTCATAATATTTTGTTCAGGTTTTTTTTTTTTTTTGCCAAGCCTGGGTTATGACTTTTCACCATATAAAAAAAGTGACGTGTTGCTTTTATTCCAAAGAAGTCTGTCATTCCATAAGAGACCTTGACATGTGAGAACAATGTTGTAGGAAAGGGAGAGGGGGCCACCACAGACCACCTTTTAAAAACAAGTGATGGCATCATTCAAGTCAGGCTTCAATATCCAATTGTACAGCAGCCTGTGGTGAATAAGAATTATCTGAAGATGGCCTGATATGAAAGTTATACTTTCATTGGTTTCTTTTTTTCTTCTCTCTTGGGTATTCCATAATCAGGTATGCCATCTGTTGGATGCTATTCCTAGCCACTGAAGTCTTTAAAACACTCTGCGTCCCGAAATATATGCACCAGCCGGAATGAATGGACAGCAAGAAAGAGCTATCCAAAGAGAAAGAAACCTGTATAGTTTTGTTTGTTCATTTTAACTAAGGGCAAAATCCAATAATCCAATAACTACGCAATAACTGTGGGTGCATGTAAAGTATCTTACATGCTCCCGTAGTTACTCTGGATTTGGGGGTAACATAACAAGGAACAGACTTGGGACAGTTCAAAGAACAATAGCAAGGATATGCTATTGTTTTGAGGGGGAACTGATGCTGGTCTGAAGACAGGTACAAACTGTCTGTGCCTGCTTGTTCCCCACTGCTCAACATGCTTATTTGTAATGATTTTATTAGAACAGCCCAAAATTCTTCTCACATGGACATTCAAGTTGTAATCCTGTTTTCAGGATTTTACAAATGTTTTTATACATTTCTAAGTAATCAAGGTGTCATAAAACTCTGTTATTGCTCCAAAAACTGACCAAGAGCCAAACAATATGATATGCTTCTTATGTGAATGAGGTATGAATGGACCATGCAAAGGAAATGGTAGAACAAGATCAGGACTGTGGCAGGGAATTTAAATCTTCCATTGTGAAGGAAGAAGTAGAAATAGATTTGTCCCCAAATCCAGAGTAACTCCGGGAGCATGTAAGAGACTTTAAGTGCACCTGTAGTTACTGCACCACCTAGTGAAAATCTATGGGAAATTCATGTTGGAATCCAGAATAAGTTGTTCTTACACCAGAGCAAGGACTTCCCATAATTACTCTGGATTTTGCCCATAGATAGGAATGAGCAGCAATCCTGACTGCTTTGTGCAGCAATTTTTCACTCCCCTTATTCATCACATTGAGAAGTTAGAATTCTTCTTTCAGCCACCATCCAAGACTAGGAAGCCACAATAGCACACATTTTTTGGGTATCTGGAGAGTCCAAGAATCAAACCCCTACAGCTATCATGCCAAAATTGAAAAAGGCTGGCTGGGGAAAGCCCTCTCCAGGGTTATCAAAAATCCTTGACATCTACAGGGGGTTGATTCATGGACTCCCCACAGATACAAAAAAAAATGTGTTAAATAAGAGCAGTTTAAAAAATAAAAAGGGTATCCCTTGACATTACTTTAAAAATAGCTTTTCTTCCTATTCTAGAGAGACAGCCAGTCATTAGAAACAAAAAGCACAATCCTAACCATGTCTACTAAAAAGTAAACCCCATTGTTCTTCAATGGGTTCTCAGGGCATCATATTCTCAGGGCAGCACAAGATCTGAGGAAGATGGGGAGGAGGTGGAGATGGTGGGGCAATCCAGGGTGGGTGGAGTGCATTCCTTACTCCCGGGAAAAAAAAGCAGGCCTCCGTCAGTCTTGAAAGACTATGGTATAGTTCTCGGTGCTGCAGACGCTGCATGTGAAGCACGAAAGCCTGGGTTGGATTGTTATGGAGGATAGGCTGTTACCCAAGCAGCAAATCCCCCCTCTCCACACCACTGAATTAGTCCAGTGGAAAGGCAGAGCCAATACAATTGGATCCAGCTGGCGTCACAGAGCTGGGCTAGGGACAGGAGCTCACCCTGTCTTGTGGGGCCAACCTGAGTCTCGAACCCTGGCCTGCTGGTTAACAGGCACAGTGTCTTAACCACTTGTGCCACCCAGGAAAATGTCTTTAGGATTGCAGCCAAAAGCTCCCCGTTTTTGCCTGGCTCAGCTAAAGAAAGGAATGATTACTGGCATAACTGCCTCTCTGTAAAAGGAAGAAAAGCTTTTAAAGGGATGTGATTTTAAAGGGATGCATTTCTCCCCTTCTACAAAGATCATCACATTCCTTCTCATTTGCATGGGACATTCATGTTGAGCCAAATACATGTGTAAAGAAATCTGTGTATAACTAGGTTGAACCTGTAATTCTTGCAGGTGACCTAAAAAAACCATTATAAAATTAGGGTTGATAATATTATAGGTTGATATAATTCATTGGATTACAATCACTTGGGCAGTTTTTCCTGCCTTTTGACAGGTCCGGTGAGATTGGGTGCCAAATTACCTGGTTAATGCCAAGCTTGCTCAGTTCTATTTTTGCCCAGATAAGAAGACAAGTTACCCATAAAATAAAATGTCAGCTCTTCCATACAGTCTTACTGTAATGGTGAGAATGGGGAAGGGTGAGATGGATCCTAAAATAAGGGAAAATATACAAAAAGAGGGGAAAGAGATTTTGAACACAGACACCAATAGCAACTTTTCTTGTGGGAAGTGGAACTGAACATGGAATGGGACTATGGTGGGGGCCAAAAGTTACAGCCCCCTTCCCCTACAAGTTCCTTGTTCATTTAGGGCACTGCATGAGCTATTTATGTTTGGAAAATGCACTCAGGCCTTTATTATGAATTAGGCATATAGTTTAGTTTTACCCTAAAAAGGCTATTCATCTGGAATATGTTCTCAGAATGCTACTTCAAGCTACTTATAAACCTCCAAAAGTTTGAAGTGAATGAGAAAATATACAGTAATAGAAAATAGGTAATTGTTTTCTTATTGTAACTTCTTCCCCACTGACTTTAATGAATTTCTCAAAATATGAGCATGAAATTGTGCACTATGTAGACACACTTATCATCTTAATGTTTTTTCTCCTGCTACCATATCTAAATCCTTGTCAACGAAATCAATCTGGAAATAACTGCAATTTTTTGAGGTCTTTTTTGCCATTAATATGCCCTTATCACAGCTCTCAATTATCGGTATCATTTGAATTAAAAAAAGAAGAAAAAAAGAAGGCAACACCGAACCCTCCAGTGTGTCATTATTAGCATATTTTACTAGTGAATAGAACAAATTATGTAAAAATTGGAGTTCCCTAAAGGTATTTGAGGGAAAAAAGATACTGTGCCTAGTGGGGCGTTGCTCATTGGCACATTCACCTTACTAATCTTTACTAGACTTTTTTCTTTCATAATAACACTATTTTGAATATATAACATTGGATGGTTACAGTCTGAATGGAAGATATTATGTCATTCCTACAGAAAAAGGATTCTTACTATTCTCTTGCCTGGGAAACCTCATTTTCCAATATGGCAGTTCTTCGGTGCTAAGTTTCTATGGTCAAAAGTATTATACAAATAATATATTTTTTTTTGTGATGCTAGGTTTGATCATCCTTTTCAGTTTCTTGATGGGAATGTGGTATTATTTGAAACTCTATTAGATATAATTTATTAATATATAATTTATTGATTTCAAAAAGGCTGTGTTGCCTGGTTACTGGGAAAAGGAGAGCATTTAAGTTCTTTTCCAGAACACCAGACTAAAAAAGAGGACATGACCTGGATGTCCATGGATGTCCTAGACGCCTGACTGACTGACTGGTTTGAGGAGACAATCAGTGCAATCCTAATCCCCAGTTAGGCCTGCAAAGTTCTGGCACAAGTCCCGTGCTGGCCTTGGGGTGTCACAAAAGTGTTATAAGGTACTTCTATGCAACCCCAAATGCCTTGGGGGTGTCACAAAAGTGCTATAAGGTACTTCTATGCAACCCCAAATGCCACTTAAAGTGGCACACAGATATGCACCATCTTCTCAGGTCGGCACAGGATCTGAGGAAGATGGGGAGGAGGTGGAGATGGTCCAGGGTGGAGGGAGTGCATGCAAGATGGCGGGGGGCAGGGAGCGAGAGATACAGCTCATATCCAGCAGGAACAGACCTGGATAACTCTTGAATCGGAGACCTGAAAACTGATAAGATTGTCATGAAAGAGAGCCAGAGGTGTCTCTGTTCACAGCTTGGCTAACCTGTAAGCTCCTGTTGGAAGCTGAGAAGGTGTTCCCTAATGCCAGATGTGATAAATATGCTGTGAAGGATTCCACCTGGAATTTCTATGAGCTGCCCATAGAACAATTACCCAGTCACAGGGCGCTTGTGAGTATCGTCTCTAGCAGTGCATGAACATGCAGCGGCTCAGCACTCCAGTGATTGATTAATCTGTATCCTGACAGTACACCTGTATTTTGTTGTATATCCTTGTACAATGCTAAAAAGTCTATATATCAGTTGTGCCAAATCTAAAATGTCTCTCCCAGGCAGCCAGGAGCAGCCTACATAATCCGGCACAAGTTAGAATTGCATTGTGTGAATCAGTAGAAATAGGAAGAAAAAAGCAGGCCTCCGTCAGTCTTGGAAGACTATGGTATCGTGCTCGGTGCTGCATATGCTGCATGCGAAGCACGAAAGCCTGGGTTGGATTGTTATGGAGGATAGGCTGTTACCCAAGCAGCAAATCCCCCCTCTCCACGCCACTGAATTAGTCCAATGGAAAGGCAGAGCCAATACGATTGAATCCAGCTGGCGTCGCAGAGCTGGGCTAGGGACAGGAGCTCACCCTGTCTTGTGGGGCCGACCCGGGTCTCGAACCCTGGCCTGATGGTTAACAGGCACAGCGTTTTAACTGCTTGCGCCACCCACAAGAAATAGTATAAATATGAAGTTTAAACACACTCTGGGGGGAGCTGTGGAAGGGGGTGTTTCAGTTCTGCTTAGTGCAAGGAGTGATTCTGGGTGAAAACCAGCGATGGGCTTCAAATAAATTAACAACCGATTCTCTGCCCATCTGGCAGCCACTTTTAAATGGATATTTTTAAACTTTATATGTCCTATCTCTCGTTAACAACCGGTTCTATAGAGTAGGTGCGAACCTGCTGGTGCCCACCACGGGTGAAAACAGCTAGCTGGGCTGGGGAAGAATAAAGTATCCTCTCGCCTGCTGCAACTCCTTTCTGAACTCCATCCTTCCTGGAAGCAACCTTTCAAAAATATGAAAACTGCATTAAAGCTATCTTACACGCATTGGTGCATCATGTGCCATTAGCACCCAAAGATACATTCTAATCTTCAGACACCCCACTGGTATAATGAGTGTCCGTATTAAACTTTCTGAAAGCCAGCTAAATCCTCTAAATTCACTATTTCAGCATGCCGATGCTCTTGACAGTTATATTAACATATGACTCCACAGGAGAGAATCCCATTGAATAAATGCAGCGGCTCAGTATTGAAGAGAGATTTTTCAATGGAGCAGAAGTGAAGATCCAGAAATATAAAGGGGTCCTCCCTCCTCTTTTCTTGTAATCCACTATAAATCCATTTTTCTGTTCCTTGCGGTTTTGAATTTGAATTTGGAACTCACAAAAGCTCCTGAGTGAGAAATGTTTGAAAAGAGAAGAAAATGAAAAGTAGCCTGTGCTTAATTCCCAGAGCGGTATCTATAAAGAATGCTGCAATCTGCTAAAGAAAGGATCAGCCCCAGGAGCTAATCTCTTCCTGCAGGATTTCTCTCCTTCTGACATGACCTTGATGGTCTCCCACATCTTTCCTCCTCTCCCCTGCTCTATTTTTGAACTGGCTGCTTCTCAGCAACCCACTCCCATCTCAAGGCAGACCTCGCCAACATCAACCTGCTCTTTTGATAAAAGCCCACGCAGAGATCACTCAGGCAAAGAAGGGGGTTTTGGTTTGATAGCAGCAAAATGCAGCCAGATGACAACTCAGTCGATTTTGGTGTGCGTAGCATGGTGTGAAACCATAGTGATCTTAGTCATCACACGCTGTTACTATAAATGTATGTGGGGCATTCTTTAAGCTGATAACTGATCAGTAGAGGATACTGACCTGGCAGGCCTGCTGCACTAGTTAACATTTAAGGTGTTAAGATTAAAAAGTCACATAGAAGAATATTTTGGCTTATGGCGAAAAGAAAAGGCTGCTTAGAAACAATACAACTAGGGGGAAAAATCTGTGTCTTTTTAAAACTTTTTGCACTGCAATTTTAAGTAGGGGAAAAGCTTCTTATTGAAGGGGAAAACTAAGGCTACAATCCCATCAACGCTGACCTGGTAGTGAGACCCCCTGACTATAGTGGGTTCTCTAAGTAGGCATGAAAAAGATTGGGCTCTCAATGGTCCAAACCCTTCCAACCACTTAAGATTGTCAAAATCAGATATGTCAAAAAGTTTGATAGCATTTTAGCCTATAGTGTCTTGGAATTGCAGTTGAAGCATTGGTACAAATGCTGCTGAAATGTCAGTGTTTATCATTTGTAACTGTGTGTCACCATCATTTAGTGCATCGTTAGCAATTTCTGTGACGTCAGCGTCATTCTCAGAGCTCAGGGTGCCCAGATGACCGGAAATACCTGGAGGTCTCTGGAAAAAGGTGGGGCTTACCAGCAAACTGGGAAAACCCTGCTTTTGACCAGATTCCGGGCATTTCCCCAGTCAGAATTCAAATTCTGGGGCTCCCATTGGGAAACTGGAGAGGCAGGATCAGAAGGAGGTCCCTCTCCCGCTTCCTGGCTGGCCAGCAGACCACCAACCTCATGCTGGCTGGCCACCCTGCCCATGCACCACCCCCTCTGCAGCCCTCCCAGCAGCCTCCGGAGCCAAGCTGTGGCCATGGGAGCACCCCTGAAGCCCCCACGTAGCCTTTGTGGCCCTCCCTGGGGCCTTCACATGCAAGCTGCGGCTTCAGCAGGCCCCCCTAGCCTCCACGCTGCCTCAGCAGCTCTCCCCGCCACTCCCTTCACTCCCTAGGCCTCTCATGCAGAGATCCTCCAAAGCCCTCCGCCATTGCCATAACACTCAGGTAAGTGCCACTTACCTTTCCTTCCACCTACCTTCTTTTCCTCCCTTCCCCACTTACTTCTCCCATCTCCATTCCCCTTCCCTAATTACCTTTCCCGCCTCCCTTTCCCCTCACTTGCATGAGTTGTGATGCTGCAAACTGCCTTGAGGGTGTCTTACATGTCTGGATCAAAAAGAATCATGTAGTTGAAGACACTTGCATGGCTTGTGTTGCTGCAATCTGCCTTGCAGGCGTCTTCCATGTCTGGGTCAGAATCACGTATGTTAAAAGGTTTTCAACTTTAAATGTGTTGAAATTAAGTACAGGAAACCAATATGAGTATTTTGCTTTATTTTAACATGTCCTACATTTGTCCTACATTTTTGGGGTGTCCTACATTTTTTAACCAGGTAGGAAGTTTGGCTTGAATGACAGGAATTTTGGAGAACTTAGGAGGGAATTTTGGATTTGGGATTGGGTCACCCTGTCTGAGCTTCATGGTTGAGCAAGAACCATGTGCATAATTGAGGTAATAATCCTAACCAATTTAGACCAGTACAACTCTATGTGGTTTATGTGGTAGTGTGAGGAGACCATGTAGGATCTGTATGTAGCATGATCTGTATGCATGCATACAGGATCTGCATGTTTGCATGTAGGATATAGTGCATGTCTAGGCACTGGTCTAACCCCCAGTAGTGGCAAAGAAGTGCCTTATGCCACTTTTGTGACACCCTCATGCCAAAATAGGACTTGTTCTGGGATTTGTGCCAGCCTAGCCAGCGGTTAAGTTTAAACTGTGAGTGTCTCAGGTCTACATGACACACTGTTAACAGAGAAAAACATCAGCAAAGGTCTTAACCAGCAATTCTCAAACTCTCAGGGAGTTTGAGATCTGCTGTTAAGTGCTTGCAATAGAAGAGGGAATGGAGCGATGTGATCTCCTGAATCACATTGCTTTGGAGGGGTGCAGAGGCTTGTTTGTATGCACCAGACCCTTCAGCCAGCTTGTAGTGTGTTGGCAGCCCTGCACTAACCTCTAGTTGTTCCTCACCCTGTGGAGACACTCAAAATAGCAGTCAACCCATTCCACAGTTCCAGTTAACAAACTGAGTGTCTACATTTGTTGAGGAAACTTATAGGCTAATACTGTTGGGCACTTACAGTAGCAGCTATTAACACTAATGCAATGTTGCAAGTGGTGCACCGTTGTTTTGTGCTGTGGATCCTCCAGCATAAAAGGCAGGAGGTCCATGCTTGTGCCAATGGTCTGCCCAGGCCACAATGGAGTAGGTAACATGGTGGCAGGGGTGGTAGATGCAAGGGAAGGTTGGGGCAGAGAGCAGGGTAGGCAAGGTGCAGGGTAGGGTGGTTCTCAGTGATAGCAACATACACCATTTCCTATCCTACTTCCTGGCCCTAACCTACCATCTGAGATTCCTTGGACTTATGTTGGTTAAATAAGAGTCAAATCCCATCCCATTTTCCAGCACTGCCATGACAATAGGTTGTGTGCTTGAGCATCAGACATGGGAGCACCTTTAAGGCTCCATTGCAACAGCATCAACGCTGAAAGTTGGATAGAATTAGGCCTTATTGGGAGCCAAGTAGGCTACTTGGAGGAAAGTTAATAAAAGTATTTTTTACTTCTTATGGGCTATCTGATCACTTATCATATTCACACCATAGAATCATAAATGATAGAATTAGAAGGGACTCAGCAGGTCATCTAGTCCAACCCCCTAACAGATAATCCTCCTAGAGCATCCCCAACAGGTGTTCATCGAGCCTCTGCTTGAAGATCCCCAGTGAGGGAGAATCCACCACCTCCCTTGGCAATCTGTTCCACTGCTGAACCGCCCTCACTGTCAGGAATTTTTTCCTGATATCCAACCGGAATTATAGATGCAGCAAGCACTCCATTGGCTTAGCTGCATTGCATAAAATGGTGCAGGATAGAATTAGGGCCTTGTGCTACAACTAAGATGTTGTGCCAAATGCTTCACAGAAAAGCTGGTTTTTAAGGAGAAAAGGGAGGATGCCATGATGTTTTGGGAGGCAGTACTTACTGCACTGCCATTCCATTCATCCAATAAACACATCCCCCACCCCCAAAAAACTGAAATGAAATGGTATTGCTCAGGAAAATTCTACTCGTAATTAAAAAAAATAAACACTTATGTGGTGATTATCAAAGTGCATGCACCTCCTGCACTATTTGGAATCCATATACTTTTTACCAGCTATTTGTAAGCTTCCAGGCTTTGTGGGGTCACCTGTTCCATTTTATGTGGATCACTTCTATACTGCCAATGAAGGAGCTGGACCTATTGAAGACAGCAGCACAACCAGATAAAAGGAGTTTGATTTTGTGTGGTGTTTGGTCTTCATTTTTGTCGGCCGTGTTTTTATTAAAACAATGGCTCCACATAAAGAAGAGACAAACAGGCGTTTGAACAGATGGGTTTAATAAAGATACTCTTGTATATCTGCCACAAACAGTTATGCACCGGCACTAAAGCAGCACCAGGATATGACTTATAATAAAGTACTTCCAAATGGTTTGTGCGCTTTGTGAAGAAGTGTTAGATTACAAGATAACAGCTATATTGTAGGCTTGGTGTGCACGCCATATATCAAAACCATCCAAACAGCAGAGTTTCCCTACATTCAAGGGAAAACCATTGTCCTTCCAGGCTAATGAACACAAAACACAAAATGTAGCCAGCATGAAACAGGGCAAACTTCTTTTTGACATATTTATACTATGTGTTGTGGCAGCATATCTGTTGCTCCTTCCGCAAAATACATTTACGAGAATGCTATCTCGATAAAATCTTGTCAGAAGAGTTATTGATGCATTTAATTTTCATAGGTTGCTTAGAGTGCCTGGCTATATCTCTCAGGGAGGACAAAAGCTATGAGCTTAACATCCTCTGGTTTTAAGGTGCCATTTACTGACTTCTAGATGGATGAATGTACATATGCTAGCACAACCCAAGACAAGACTAATATGCTATATCTAAGTGCACTTGCCTAATGCAGAACCATGCGTGTTTCCCTGTTGGATTTTATCTTGTTCATTTCAATCCAGTACTGTATTCCATTCTAGCAAGGTCTTCCTGAATGCTCATACTGCCTTCTTTTCTGCTGGCTACGTTTCTCAACTTTCCCAACAATCCAGAGTAACTACAGGAAGATGTAAAAGGCACTTATTCTGGATTGCTCTATGCATTTCCCATAGGTGGCATTGTAACTACATCAGTGTAAAAGGTCCTGTAGTTACTCCAGATTGTAGCCTACGTGTCATCTGCAAATTTCATGAGGCACCTTCTATGTACCAACCAGTTGTGAATCCATGTAATGATTATATCATCTGGTTTATATTTTACCTACTTGCTGAGTAATATGCCATGGCATGAAATGCCCACCAGTGCAGATAGTGTAGCAAAGCGGGCAATCTGGGGACAGATCAGAGGAGGACTGGGGCAGAGAATGGGTCAAATCAGGGGTGTGGTTTGAGGGCAGGAGGGGATGGATCTTGACAGCCATCAGGCACACCACATCTATACCCCTTATCCAGATTCAGAACTGCCCCCTAACATTCCTTAGGTCCAAGGATATCCATTAACAGACAGACCAGACAGCCTACAGTGTCATAAGTATATTTTTACTTAGCTCTAGAGGTCAGTCTAGTTGCCCATCCCAACAAGTCTATGCAGGGTACATTCCCTTCATTAATTTCTTCCCTATCTGGATTGCAGTCAGCAAGGAGAAAACTGAATTCTCTATAGTCTGGGTGTCCAAACCTTTTGGGAAGAAGGCCACATCATCTAACACTGTTTTGGGGGCTGGAAATTTTTTTTTCCATAAATTTATATTAATTAATATATTAAAGATGGAACTCTTAATATATTAAAATGGAACTTATATGAATGAATAAATGAATTCAAATCAGTTGATAAACACTTTCTAACACAGAGAGAGGGGTTTGATTTTCAAACCAGTTCTTAAGCACTTTCGTACACAGAGAGAGGAGGTATGTGCAGCCTCCCCAGAACCTCAGAATACCCTCCAGGGGTGCAGGGAGCAGAGCTCTCCTTACCTTTGGATGAATACAATCTTACCTGTGGACTGGATGGAGGGGTTTGAAGGGCTGCATGGAGGCTTGCTGACAGCCAATCTGGCCCCTGGGCTGCAGTTTGGACACCCCCGCTCTATAGAAATGCTTTAAGAACAAAAGGATAAGAGTATGCTCAGAGGGGGTATAATATCTTAAGAATTATTTGAAGAGAGACTGGATCTTACAAATACACATGCATATAAAATGTATTTTAAAAAAGCAGGCCTCCGTCAGTCTTGAAAGACTATGGTATCGTGATTGGCGCTGCATACGCTGCATGCGAAGCACGAAAGCCTGAGTTGGATTGTTATGGAGGATAGGCTGTTACCCAAGCAGCAAATCCCCCATCTCCACGCCACTGAATTAGTCCAATGGAAAGGCAGAGCCGATACAATTGGATCCAGCTGGCGTCGCAGAGCTGGGCTAAGGACAGAAGCTCACCCTGTCTTGTGGGGCCAACCCGGGTCTCGAACTGTGGCCTGCTGGTTAACAGGCACAACGTCTTAACTGCTTGCGCCAGCCACAGCCCATAAAATGTATTACGTCACACACAAATGTGACATGTCACATGGAGTGTTTTGTGTGTAAGCATTCCTGTTCCATCAAAGCCCTTCCAATAAGCACATGAACTGTCCCAAGTGGTCTTGCTAAACTGATTTGTAGTTTGAAATAATTATTATTTTATTAATCAAACCATGTAGCAAATTGAGTTTTTTTTTTTCAATTGCTGCAGGGTGACAAATCAAAATCTGCCAGTTCTTGAGCTTCAGAGGAGCAAAATTAAAAACCTCTGGGTTTCTGTTCTTATGCCTTTAGTGTAATTCCTTAAAGGATCTACTATGAAGTCTATCTCTGATTTTATACATACTTTAGGGTTACGGCGTTCATTCCAACAGCATCAACCAACAATGGTCAGGGAATTTTGCAAGTTGAGAAAGAAATTAGCCTGTTCAAACTGAAAATCATTCATTTCCGTTCTAGAAATACCAGCTGTTTCACCTTCAGAATCATCACTGTTTGGTTACTATGATATGAAAGCTCTGTGCTACCAGAGGGAGATACAAATGGGAATCCAGCCCAGCAAATGTAAATTAAGAACAGACGAAACTAAAGGGAGCCCACCTGGTTACTTCCAGCTCCCCAGCAGTTTTATTGCAATGTGGCAGGGAGCCAACACATTCTGTGAAGAAGCTGGGGACGTAGCATGCTAAATTTGACAATGTACATTAAGCATTCAACTGCTCCTCGGGTTGCTATGATTTTCCTTGGAGGCTTTTTTTTAGCTGAACTGCTGTGCAAGAAACAATGCAATTAAAAATGCAAATATTCTCCTGTTCTTGGTTCACTTAATAATAGTTCAGAGTGACAATCATAGAATCATAGAGTTGGAAGGGACCTAGTAGGTCATCTAGTCCAACCCCCTGCCTGCTGCAGAAATTCCCGCTAGAGCATCCCCAACAGGTGCTCGTCGAGCCTCTGCTTAATGATCCCCAGTGAGGGAGAATCCACCACCTCCCTTGGCAATCACATCACACTGCTGACTCATGTTCAGCTTGTGATCCACGGCGACTCCAAGATCCCGCTCACATGTTGTGCTGCCAAGCCAAGTATCCCCCATTTTATACCTATGTTTTTGGTTTTTATTTCCTAAAAACCTTGCACTTCTCCCTGTTGAAATTCATTCTATTTGTTACAGCCCATGATTCCAGTTTATCCAGATCCTCCTGGAGGTTTCTCCTGTCTTCTGATGTGTTTGCTACTCCTCCCAGCTTGCTGTCATCTGCAAATTTGATCAGGCTCCCCCCGTATCCTTTCCTCCAAGTCATTGATAAAAATGTTAAAGAGAACCGGGCCCAAGACAGAGCCTTGGGGTACCCCACTAGTAACCGACCTCCAGGTTGACACAGAACCATTTACTAAAACCCTTTGAGTGCGGTCGCCGAGCCAGTTGCAGATCCACCTAACAACTGCCTTGTCTAGCCCATATTTTTCCAATTTCCCAATTAAAATATCACGTGGGACTTTGTCAAATGCTTTGCTGACAAATGCTTTGTCAAATGCTTTGTCAAATGATATCCACAGCATTGCCACAGTCCAATGCAGCAGGCTGTTTCAAGGGAGCAATGTGAACCAGCATCCAGTTTCAGAGGCTCTCATATCAATAGAAGCACCACTGAGTTTTGCATGAGCAAAATAGAAGCACCACTGAGAAGCACCATATGAGTTTCATATCAATAGAAGCACCACTGAGTTTTGCATGAGCAAAACCTGCTCTATTCTACTCCATGATCAGGAAGGGATCTGTGGGTCTGCAAGGGTGGTACATACTGGGATTGATGATAAGATAAAACCTTTGCTCCTACAGAGGTCTGCCCATTTACTGGAGCTTCTGCGTAGCTTTGGGTTATAGCTGATTGTCCCAATTCAACTAGGGCATCAAGAAGATGCACTTGACTGTTGCAAGTCCCCTGCATCACCCAGGGGATGTTGGAAACAATCCATAAAGCATGTTCATAACTACTCCTGAGCTGGCTAGATGGCTGCAAGAATGTGCTCCTGGCTTCTGATGCCAGATCCTTGCAGGTGAGAGTAAGTTTGCACCAGGTGAAGGAGTGGTTGGAGAAGGTAGCAGGAAGATGAATTGGAGGTCAGGTAAGGCAATTTTGAGTGATGGGGAGGATGGATCAGGACTAGGAGGGAGGAAAGAACATACTGTGGCACCTTAGGCTGCATCCTAACCCCACTCATGGCCCAGTCTGCCTTACAAGATCTAATAAGGGTAGTGTTAACAAATTTGATCATGCAAACCTCAGTAGCCCCAAGAGATGGCTTTCTTGCAACAAGGAATAATGGGGGGGGGGAAATCCCCTTACCTTGAGTTGTGTTCTAGCTGGCACTTGCACTAGATTCAGAGCAGGCCTCGTGTCCTTCCTTTTCCAACACAAGTTAGGTTTAGGCTTTCAGTGCCTACAGTTGTCCCCAGATTACATGCTGGTTCCATTTTGGAGGTTTGTGAGGACATGCCATATGGAGATCAAGATAGGATTGGACTGTTAATATAAGAACAACTGCTTACATTTTGCATTTCTTCAGGTTGGTGTCCAGCTTTATAAATGGAATACTGTGAAAGCAAGCATTTGCCTTCACCCTGAATGCAAAGCAGTCTTTGGTGGGGTGGGGTGGGGTATAGCAAAGTGTATTCTAAGAACAAGAAGAAATGTTAGTAGTAATAGTTTACAGGGGTTCCTTTGTTTTCAAGAGATTGTTTAATTGTACACCTATATAGATTGCATTTTTCATTCCTCAGCTCATTCCTGGCCTGTTAGGGGACTTGCTCATTTTGTTGCCCTTATATTCTCAGACTGCAACCCTTAAATTAGAAGGTCTCCAGAGACTTCAGGTGCTGAGGATGCTATCTGGTACACTGAATCCAAAGTAACCAGCTCTGAAGAACAGGGAAGTGGCAATCAAAGGTATTTCAAAAAGACCTTTACGTCTTTAGTATCACAAGGATCAGATCAATGTTTAAGTTTCACAGCTCCTTGGTTCAGAAAAAAAGATGTCCAGTCACCCGAGGCACAGAAGCAATATGTTTCTGACGGAACCAAGGATTCCGACATCAGTCGATTAAAGTCAAGCTGCTTTTCACTGACCTGAAGTCAAAGGAAGCTTATGCAAATCCAAAGTTTTGTCAGCAAGAGAGTTCGGCTGTTTTGTATCAAACAGTAAACTGATATGGAGGGTAGTTGCACAGTATGGCAGTTACTGTTTATCTTAAGCAGACTTTTTTGCAGATATTTACAAAACTGAAGGCCAAGGAAGTTTGCATTCAACCTATGGAGCAAAAAAAAAGAAAAAGAAAAAAAAAGAATGTGCATTTATTTACCTAAAGCAGAAGCAAGAAGAACAAAATGCTGCTATTTTAAAGCAAATAAGATTTTCTGCCCATTTGTAAAGCACTAATTAAGCTCCTGAATAAACATGTGCATTTATTAGGAAATTTTTGAATACACTTTTTTTGGAAACCAGTGCTAGTGCCTGGGCAGCGAAGACCTCCTAACTGGGCAATACAGGTCATGTTTCTAAAGAACCCTGGTCAAGCCTCCAACACCTTCTGTACATGTTATTTCCATGCTACTCCCCAGTCAGATATCCTTGGGAAGGAGAAAATAATCTGTGCCTCCAATTGAATGCAGCATCGTAATCTGTATGCTCATCTTTTCCCTCTGTAACTGTCATTCCAGTAATCTCTGTATTTGTATCAAAATATCTCCATTTTACATTATAGGCACCCCCCTGAATGCATGAGTGGTATGTCATCTCACTTGGAGATACCAAAACCATGGATGAAAGGGAACGCTATACATGGGGTGCAATCCTATGCCTGTCTACTCAGAATTAAGTCCCATTGTATCCAATGAGACTTACTCCCAGGAAACTATGTTTAGGATTGCAGCCTTAATCTAGTGCCAAGCATTCTTGACTCTTCCATTGCAACCTAAGATATAATGGTAGAAGAGTAACATGATAAGCAATCTCTAGAATGATAGAGGAGAGGGGCAGTCAGAGCAGTAGACTGTTAGGGCGCAATCCTAACCAATTTAGGCCAGCCTAACTCACATGGCATATCATCCCATCGTGGTGTGGGGATGTCAGCAGATGCCTCTGCACTGGCCTAAACCCCCTCAGGAGTGAGGCAAAAATGCCTTAGGGCACTTTTTTGACACCTCCAGGTCAGCACAGCCGGGGCTTATGCTAGCCTAAATGGAGATTAGGATTGCAGCCTAAGAGTGCAATCCTAATATAGGCAGACACATTTCATCAGTCATCCCATTCCCACGGTGATGCAGGAAGGCAAGTGCATGTCTTTGCACTGAATTAACCCTCCACCTGGAGTGGTGCAGACGTGTCTTATGGCATATTTGTGACACTCTCCGGCCAATCTGGAACATATGTCGGGGTTTAGGCCAGCCTAACTAGATTTTAGGACTGCAGCCTTAGTATTTGATTAACAGAATGGAGCAAACAAGAAGGAAAGGAAGGAGTACAGTACGTATTAAAGATCCAGGGGACTCTGAGGCTAGAAAAGCAGTGGGTTTGGGTTCGTGGTGGAATGGGATTGATGAGACAATCAAGGAGAAAGGAGCATTTCCTACTGTATTGCCGAAATAAGGCAGTTGTCAGGCTTGAAAGAACTTTACTCTCATGCAGTGTGAAGGCCAGCCTCTTCCCCATCTTAATTTAATCACCGGAGTTTGAAATGGTTCTGAAGATGGCAAATTTAGAGCAGGTATCCTTTGTTCACTATCACATGAGGGGAAATGCTTATTCTCAGAGCGGGCCGAACGCGTTATGCATGCGGTATTTAAAATCAAAAGATGCTTTTTATTGTCCCAGCGACTGTTTTATTTATGTGCAAGTTAGTGTGTTCAATTCATTTAAGCTCAGTCAGCTGACTGCTAAATGATCTTTAGATTAATGACAGCCCTCACTCTGCACACCATCAATTCATGGAATACAGGCAGCTATCTGTATTGCACAAGTCTTTCCCTTTAAAAGGGGGGGGGGTCTATAAAAATTGTTTTAATACATTAACATGTTGTTAGATGGTAATGTGTCAAACCTCTCAGGTTCTCACAAATAGCTTTTACTTTGTTTTGAAAGCTTTTAAGAAACAAGATATGAATCCTCTTCAAGACCTTGGACTTCATTATCTCAAACAAGAAGAGTGAAATGGCATTAAGCTAATTAAGTATTTATTTACCTCCTGCCATTAATCTTCATCACCTTGTGTGGATGGACAAAACCATGTGCTGCTAAGTAGGGCATTTAGTAAAACTATTGATTCTTTTGGAGAGCTTAATTTGTTGTCCCAGACCTGAAGACATTAGTTTTGAAGGTAGTGTAAAAAAATTTTCACTTTCAAGAGATGGCTACACAAATAAACCCTCTGAAAATAGAGCATTAGACAGGGTTGAAAGATAAAGAATTGTGATTTTTTATTTTCTTGCCTTTAAGATGTCTAGAAGAGAATTGTTCTCCCTGTCTGCAAAGTTTTTGAAGTCCTGATGTGACAGCAAAGTGTAGCCACCAGGAATCATGCATCGCATTGTCTTCTTTATAGAAACTTCATTCACCATGCTGGTATTATTTGAATGTTTCATGTTGAGATGGTTGATGCATGCATAGGCAATGTACACAAAACAGTTAGTCATCAGCAGACTGGTATTGGAAATTGCTGCTGCTCACTGGAGCTTGTGAAGATTTGCACCTAATACTTACTTGAGCAGAAATGAAAGAAAAAGGAAAGAATACAAATACATAGACTTGGCATGAAAGGCTTGTTAATGTTATTGAACTGAAAGTCATTATAATGACCAGTGCAAAAGTTGATGGCTGCGATGATGGCAGCACACAAATATGGTAGAATAAATATGTCCAATAAAATGTATAATTAAGTTGTGTTGTGGATCAAAAGTTATTTAATTTTCATCCATATGGCAGTTGAAACACTTTTCGCATATGGTCAGTTTTAGTCATTGGTGCTCTTAGTGTGGGCACCATCTGAGGGAGCTCCCAAACCCTCAGTGTCGTGTGTTGCTTCCGTACACCCCACCGAGAGAGAGAGAGAGACATGCAGGGTGACCAGATGCTGAACTCAAAATTTCCCCCCAGTTCCCCAAAATTCCTGTCCTCCAAGCCAAAATTCCTACCCAGTTAAAAAAATGTAGGATACCCAAAGGGCATTTTAAAATAAAGCTAAAATCCACTGAAACCCTGGTGGTTGGATTCAAATAAATTAACAACAAGTTCTATGTCCTAATAACCTAAATTAACAACAGGTTCTATTTCCCATTAGTAACTGATTCTCAGAACCAGGCGCTCATTAGCAAAGGGTTCTATAGAACCTGTGAGAACTCCCTGAAGCCCACCACTGAAGTGCCCCCACCCCTCACTTGATCTGGTTGATCTTACAGCTGGAGTAACACATTTAGAAGCACAGTGAGAACAGCAACAAATATAGTACATACACAGTAAATATACTACACTTTCTTTGCCTTGCAGGTATGAGGGGCAGTTTCACAAGAGCAGTTCCTTTTGGGTTCAAAATAGGATATGCAACCACAGAGCTCTAAACTGAGTTCCACAGAGTATGGAGCATGATAGACCTGGGCATTCAGTGTTGACATTTTCCATTCCTGCCAAGTCAGGGGATAGCATTGCAACATGTTGTATTGCACACAAATGCAGAACCCAGGAGTGTTTGGTTGCCACCTTAGATGTCATGCAAGCGTGAATTGCTTGTTCTAAGGATTGCCACTGAAGCTTCACCTGAAGTAAAATTCAAATAAATACAGAAGGTAAACTTCTGAAAATACATTGTGGGAGGAGGCTCAAGATAGTCGTAGAAGACCACTTGATTTTTTGAATACTGGTTGAACCTCCTCATTTGGGACATTTGTTTCCAATAATCTCCATGAGTAACTGTTTTTGCATTATACAAAAGCAATTAGTTAGCATGGTAACAAGGCTGGTAGTGAATCAGAATGAATCAAGTTCCCTTTCAAATGGCAGCTAACTGCCTTGCACAGTGCTGAGCAGTGTTGGGCTCCAGCAGCCTCGCACCTATTCCACAGAACTGGTTGTTAACAAGAGATAGGACATATAAAGTTTAAAAATAGCCATTTAAAAGTGGCTGCCAATGGGCAGAGAACCGGTTGTTAATTTCTTTGAATCCCATCACTGGTGCTGAGCTGAAATTTGCAAGCATGTCAAGCAGTTTCCGCTGAGAGCAATTTACAAGTGATTATCTGCCTCCCAGCTGAACAGAAATAAAACTAAAAGTTCATGAAATTCTCTAAAACAAGCTTATTTGCCTGCTATGTTGCCATGTGAAGCAAGCTGCCTTTAAGCTATTAACTGTTCCTTAAGAAAAGCTTATCTTTCAATCATTAGAAAAAGGGTCTAATCCTTTCCAATTTTTCAGTGCCAGTGCAGTCCTGCTAGTGGGGTGTACATTGGGGTGGAGGAGCAGTCACAGAGGCCTTTTCAAAGTATAGGAACATTTGTTCTCTTACCTCAGGAATTCATTGCAGCTCCATCAGTGATTCGATAGTACTGGGCCCTCAATCACATATAAATAAATCACATATAATTAGGCTATATCTGTAGTCTCTTTTTATCTACTCTGGTTTGGGGATCTGTTTATAAAGTTGAAACTGTGACTCTGATCTGCAACAACTTTTGCAGAACGTCCCGTTTGATACATGATAGCTGCATTCCTAAACTCCAGTTAGGCAAGCCTAAGTCTTCTGCTAACCGGGGGGGGGGGGTGTCATTTCTGCACCAGTCCTGGGGGAGGATTAGGCCAGGCACAGACACGTCCTTGTCTCCCTACATCATCACAGGAAAGGGAAGACCAATGCGTTGTGCCTGCCTAAGTTAGGATTGCACCTGATGGTGCATTTATCATGCGACTTTGGCATTTGCCAAGGCTTCACTGAAGGCAATTATTGCTCACAAATCCTTTCATTCTCTTTCTTTGTTACTGTACTATACTATTCTGTTTTTCCCGACATTCACTCTCAAACAGAGGTTAATCAGATATGATTTCTACTGCATAGACTCAATGTACTGTACTGTGCCAAATCTTCCCCTGCTCTCCCACTCGGCCTGTAAAAAAATGAATATGATTATGAGACCAATGGGAGTATTCATAAGTATGTAATTCTAGGCAATGGGTGGTTTTTGTTCTGAGCAACTTGGTTCTCGCCCTGTGGAGAGCTGGCAGGGCACACAATACTTACCAAAGTGGCTGGAAATAGCAGGGTAATAATTGAGTTTCCTCTGCTTTGGGTTATGGGTGCACAAGAAAAAGATTTCTGCCAATGGATTTTTGTGTCTGCCAAGGAGTAGTAGATTTTGGAGCTGGATGAATATCAAGACACAGAAAGAAGGTGAAATCCAGAGTAACTATGGGGAGTCCTTGCTCCGGAGTAAGAACAAGTTACTCTGGATTGCAATATGAGTTTCCCAAAGGTTTTCACTAGGTGGTGCAGTTACTATGGGTGCACGTAATGTCTCTTATGTTCTCCTGTAGTTAGTCTGGATTGCATCCAGAAATGGGAATGAGGACCTATAACTGGTCCATCTATTCACAACAGTGGAACAAGATGAAGATGAGCTTCCTGGGCTATGTTCCAGGGCAGAGGGGAATCTGACAGTCAAAGGACACTTGCTGAATCAAAGGGTAATGAAAAAAGAGGAATTGAAAGAGGAATTCAGGTAATTGACATCAGTTAGTCACAAGGTAATAAAATCAGTTAGATGAAGGCTGTAATCAGGAGAGGGTTTTTTACCTTAAAGTGACATTTTCTCTCATTAAACTAAAAATATATATTTCATCAAACTAAAAAATATATTTTAAATTTGCACTTCATGAGCATATAATATAGTCCAAAGGTACTGAGTAAACAGATCAATGGGCCAGCAATTCTATATACACAGACACCTTGGAATACTTCTGAATAAACTTGCATTGGTGTATTCCACAAGATGGACAGGTTAGGTGTATGTTCTCCATGGTGCATGAAGTTAGGTTAGGTGTATGTTCTCCATGGTGCATGTTCTCCATGGTCTTATCTGCCTGGAAGACAATAACTTTTGCACTTTTTGTTACAGAACTTCCAATGGTGGGTAAATTTAAGAAAATAAATCCTCATCCTGTGTGAGGCAGAATGGAACATGGGAAGGCAGAATATGGGCAGAAGAAGGTGGACTGAGGTGACAGGGTGTGGAAGGAGAAAATTGTAGGTGATGGGTTGAGGGAAAGACAGACTGGTCCTGAGAAGGGGTGGTTTCAGTGGCAGCAAAGGCTGCCAAATCCAAACCCCCTTCCTAGATCCGATCCCATGGGCCGGGTCCATACAGACCTGCAATGGCATAACTCTACACATAGAAAACCTCTTCACTGTTGAGGCTTACCCTGGAGTATGGGAACAAATGTAGATGGCTTCCAGGACTGCCCCCCTTACAGAATAGGGGAGGGGGGAGAAGATACAAAGCAGGGGAGGATAATACGGGTTATTAACAGAAATATCAGTGTGCAGAGCAACTACAACCATCTGGATATAACAGGCATGAGGAAAGAAGTACAACTTGATACAAACAAGTAAAGCATTGATTTTTTTTTCCATCAAAAATCAGTGAAAGTGAAGATGACAAAGACTTTCACTGACAATAATCTAATTTGACAGAGACCTGGAAGAATGCAGAGTGCAAGGACAACCTGATCTTGATAAGAGTAAGCATCACAACCAGCTGATTCACACATTACCCATTTTTGTCAGTGTATGAGTCTAACACAGGAAATTTCAGGATTTGTCCTCTTTTTTAGCCTTCTGCCCAGGTGTCCTCCAAAAGGGCTTCATTGTCCTCCATTTTGGTTTCATTTTGGAAATTTGCAATGGTGTACAGTACCCCCATCATGTCATATGTCGTTGGATTCGTGTTGAAGAGCAGAATCCAATGCAAAAATCAGTTTTGAAATATCTGCTTCCTATCAAACGTTATAGCCAAAAAATAAAAATATGCTTTGCGCTCTATGGGAAAGTGAAAGTGCCCAATATCGCAGCTTTACTTGTGAGTAGGCAAACATGCTATTGTCTGCCGGAAAGGCCAGGCTGAGAGGACTCCAAGACCTTGTCCTCCTTTTGAGGTTTGGGCATCTGGTCACCCTGGTCTAACAACACAATCCTAATTCCGGGTTAGGCCGGCACAAGACCTGGCATGAGGCTCATGGTGGCCTGAAGTTGTTGCAAAAGTACCTTCAGGCAGCTCTGTGCCATACCTGGTAGGGTTAGGCCAGGGTAC
Source organism: Cryptoblepharus egeriae (assembly GCA_030015325.1). Lineage (NCBI taxonomy): Eukaryota > Metazoa > Chordata > Lepidosauria > Squamata > Scincidae > Cryptoblepharus > Cryptoblepharus egeriae. The sequence continues at coordinate 76,194,630 of JAREYC010000003.1, read as the reverse complement.
AGACATGGCACTGTGAGAACAGGGAGCTGTGTGAGTTGTGCTGGCCTGAATTGTACCCTAAAGGCCCAATCCTAAAGCTTGTCAGAGTAAATGCTGACCTCCAGCACTGTCTGCTGCTGACATTGGGACAGCGCCACTTGGTGCTTAGCATTAGAATCGCTTAGAGGGCTGGGCAGTGGTCCAGCAGTACTGACTAGTGGTAAATAGTTTGGGGGTGGGGCGGAAGAGTTACTGGGAAAGAGAGAGTGGAACCAGGTGTGAGGGGGATTGGACTGAAAGAGGAGTGCTCTGCTCAACCCTGAATTCTGTATCAGGCCAGAACCCCCATTGTGGGGCTTAGGACTTTCTTGAGGAATAGGGATGAATGCAAGACCTGGAAGTTTCCCAGCACCTGCTGGATATAGTGGTGGCTGCTTTGGCACTGCTGCTTCAATGGGAGCCAGGAAGCTTACAGATGTGCTGTAATACAGGTCAACATGAGCTCCGATCTACAATAGTGATCTATGAGTTAAAAAACAAAAACAAAACAGAAATGTAGGGAGAAATGATACTTTAGGTTGCAATCCTAATGTTTCTTTGGGCCAACTCAAGTCCTTGCACTGGTTCAGGAGTATCACAAACATTCCATTCTGGGAGAGGGCAGCAGATGGGACTGTGGGGGGGGGGGGCAGTCTGAGAGCAGGAGGTAGACAGGACCTGGCAATTATGCTGGATCCTAGCCAAGTTCCTGGGAATCCCAGAACATTCCTGAGCTGCTTGGGTTTGTGGCACCATAAGGGCTGCTGCAGTATAACTCACAATAATGGGAAAGGTCTTGCCTTGCCTGGTGACATAGCAGCCTGTTACTTGTGCTGAATGCATCATGAGCGTGTTTCAGGACAAGTTAGGATTGCGCTGCAGGTGTCTCATCTATTTTAATTCTTACATGGTGACCATATATACTCTTTTTTCCCCAGGATATGTCCTCTTTTTAGTCTTGTATCCTGGACAAAATCTTCATTGTCCTCCTTTCTCTTGTGAGCAGGAAACATTTAGCCTTCTTGTAATTCATAAATTATATGTAATCACAATTTAATAAAAAATATACTGTTTAAATTACCACATGAAAACAAAGCACATGGGTGTTTTAGCTTTTAAATTTTCATATCCTTCCTGGGTGTCCTACATTTGGGGGAGCCTTTTGCTGTTATGACATCTGATCACCCTGTTTGAAACACACACAAAAACACATGCATACTTGACACAAAGATAAAACTAAAGATAGGCTTGGATACCAAGAGATTGGGATACCATACCAAATCTGAACAACTCATATGGCTCTGTACACAAAATGGGGACCACATCTTGTATTTTTTAAAGTGTAACCATTTATGTTTTCTATATTGCCTTGAGACAACACTTGAGTGAATACAGATTTCCTTCTGTATGATCTGTGATTGATGGAACAACCACTGTGAAAATGGCCTCTTACCATTTTACTCAAATCTAATGTGCCACCGAATCTAATGCTCACCCTATACTTATAAACAAAATACCACATTTCCTTGTATCTAATTAACCACTGAATCTAATGTGCACCCTGATTTTGGAGACAACTTTGGCTGAAAAAGGTGAACGTTAGATTCAAGTAAATACAGTAAGTGCCTTGCCAATTCTCTAACGTTTTCTTGAGTTATACCAATTTCAAAAGACTATCAGTCCCTTTTTATGGTTGAAACCAAACCAAGATTTGCATATGCTAGAAGGTCAAGACTAGGCTGTATCTATGGATTATTCCATCTACACACTGGAGACTTCAAGAGTCCTGTGGTTCTTCTGCTCATCCAGAAGAGGAAATCACTGTTGCTTGATGTGAAAATCAGCATTTCTTGGCATTATTGATCAATAAGAATCTTTAGTTCAGCAGAGCTAAACTTGCAGACTTGGCAGATCTGTATGGACTTGTATGCATCTATCCTTAAATCCAAGAGATCCATCATCTTGTGGGCTTGATAAATTGGTGAACAAATGTTTCATTAACAAGCCCAATTAGTGACAATGGGCGACAAACCTAATTTTACTCAGAAGAGCACAGATGACACAATGAAGAAAAGGCCAGTCCTAGAGAACTGTTTTTTAATCGACCCTTAAGGCTCTGTCATTTTAGACCAAAAATGATCATTTCAAAGTACATAATGACAAAACATTTACTTGGTCCATATCCCTGAATTAAATGGAGGGTGATTTCACTGAAATAAATTTAATGAAGATGAAAGGAAGACATAGCATGGACTGCAATCCTACAATCTTCCGAGTGAAATCAGGTTGGTTACCTATTGTCAGTAGCAAAAACTCTTGTCACCAACTTGCTTGCTCCAGCATGGTGCTCCAGAGGATGTTGGTTAGCACCTGTGGCCACCAGCTAATTGTGATGGCATCACCAGTCTGCATGCTATTCTAATGGATGCCATACCTGCGGTCTAGGCCTTGCCCTAATGGAATGCAAGTTTGCTCAGCAGAAGAATTGGGTCAGAAGTCATGTGCCTTCATCATAATCAGAATGCTGAGAAAATGAGACTAAGGGCGCAATCCAGAGTAACTACATGGAGTCTTTGCTCCGGTGTAAGAACAATTTGCTCTGGATTGCAATATAAATTTCCCATAGGTTTTCACTAGGTAATGCAGTAACTACGGGTACACGTAATGTCTCTTACGTGCTCCCGTAGTTACTCTGGATTGTAGGGTAAATCCAAAACCCAAATTAGGCCAGCGTAAGCCCCAGCATAAGTCCTGTGTTGGCTTGAGAGTGTCACAAAAATGCTGTAATGTACGTCTGTGCCAGTCCTGGGGGGAGGGTTATGCCAGTGTACAGACATGCGCTTGCCTACCTATATTACTACAGGAATGGGACTGGCCTGAAATTTGCATAGAATAAATTCATCTTATATGGTATGTATTTGTTTACAAAGAAATAACATCCAACTTTTCTTCTTATTTTGCACACCATAGGCGTGCATCCCTACAAAAGTACAACACATTAACAACAAAAGTGCAACATGTGATGCAGGCAGAATTTACTTGTATTGAAAGTCTTTCGCTTGCCAGTGACACACTGCAAACTAAAATAAAATTTATTTACATAGATTACTCTTCAAACCCCACCCCAGCATAGATAACCTGCATTCAATCATCCCTAAAAGCCAAGAAAGACCCCATGTCCAGTATGATTTCCAGGTAAGTTTTACCCTGCCCCTCCAAGGGGTTAAATTTTTAAAAAGCATTAAATTTTAAGCATTAATTTTTTAAAAAATGCCTGACAGCATAAACCTATCCATGATTTCTCCAAACATTTTGATTTCTCCAAACATTTCTCCTCACCCCAGCAGCAATAGTTTTGTAGTAATTTGCATGACCCACAATAGAAGATGTATTTTCTAACTCACCCCAACTGATGCCTCACTGATTCTGCTCAGAGATGAGCAGCAGATTCTGCAGAGATGACCCTGCAGTGGGCATGAACTGCCTTGCACCTCCTGGGGAAGCCAGGGCAGCCAGCAGGCTCAGCTGAGTTTGTTCCTCCTGCTTCTCCCCATTGTCATGCAAATAGCAGGGAAGGGATTTTTGACTGGCACTTGACCTTAGGTTTACCTGATTGGACAAGACTGCCTACCTCTCTAGCTACAGCTCTGGAATGGGAAGACCCATGAATTGTGCTGGCCTAGGTTAGATTTGCACCCTAAGAGAATTCCCTAATATTTCTAACCAGGCTTATGGCTCAGTTGTTTTCTTCATTATTCAGATTTATATCCATCTTATTATGTAAAATTCAGAAAATTCCTTATATAGAATAACCACAATTAAAATACAGTCCAAGAAAATAATTAATAAAATCAGTGTAGCAAAGATAAAGTAGGAAGTTATTCTTTTGTAGGTGTCATGAGGATTAAACCTGAGATTATATTGTACTGATGCTGAACGATTTTGTAGCTGGACTGTATGTTGTAACCTCATTAAAGCACTCCTGTAGGGTAACTTAAATGAAGAGAGGGATAAAAATCCAAATACAGATTGCTTGTTTAAAAGTACATTTGTACAACAGAAGCCAAGAGTATCCAATATAATTATACCAGTACGTTGAACTTTAGATTTCGTGCAGAAAATGGTTCAGAGCTGAGAAGGCAACATGGACAATGAGGAAATTTATGAAAATAATATGGTTAGGACTGCTGGGTAATTTGTGTATTTCATGCATTAAGAAATGTCATAAAGCAATGTTTTCCTCTCCACCTTCATACTTAGGCTAATATAACCCAAAACACTAACATAAAACTGCAGGAGCTATGATTTAATTAAACAATAAAACACAACAGACCATGCAGAAATACTGATTAAAGTTACCTCTGACACATATACAAGCCTGGGGAGAGGACAAGTGCCTTTAAGCACCCAAGTAGTGCATTAATCCGCTCCACCACACACCAAGCCACCCCTTAATTGGAATTACAAAATGGCTCTTTTAACAGGGGACAATGGAACATGTTTCTTTTGCAACTCTCTTTTGCCAGAAAATGTTGTTTACAGCACAGATTGCATTATCCCAAAGTCTTCTTTGCGTGGGAACATACTGTTGTATAACCTTATGGCCTACCCCAGCAGTTCAACCATGTGGGGTCTTTCACAGGAAATTATTCTGGCCAAGGATGTGTAGACAAAAGGAGAGAGAGAGAGAGAGAGAGATCGTTGTAACAAAAAAGGTATCGGAAATTGTAACAAGCTCATCGTCTAGAGCAGGGGTCTCCAAAGGTTTTGGCAGGAGGGCCACATCATCTCTCTGACACTGTGCCAGGGGCCGAAATAACTGTTTTACATTTCAAATTTGAATAAATTTACATAAATGAATATATTAGTGACAAAACTTGTGAATGAATGAATAAGGAGGTGAGTGCAGCAACTCAGAATAATCTTCCGAGTGGTGGAGAGCAGCTCTCCCCTCAACTCAGAAGGAATGCAGGGTTTGCCTGAGGGCTGGATGGTGGCTTACCAAGGGCTGCATTTGGCTCCAGGGCTGGAATCTGGAGAGCAGGGGTACTCAAACGGGGGGGGGGGGTTAAAACCTCCAGTTTGTGGAAAGGTCCCCTGCTCCTTATGGGGCAAGGGAAGCAGGAAAGCAGCAGCGTGGTCACAACCCTGCTGAGGAATGTAGGGGGCTATTCTGCAACATTCTAGGGGTCCTGATCTCCACTTTCATCTGATTTCTGATTTTATCATGGCTGAAACTTCACTCTTTTCATTCTTTGGGGAGTCCTGCCAGCACTCTGCAGGGCTCCCCAGATGTCCCAGACCATGGCAGGACCCCTGGGACATTGCAAGACATTCTGCCCATCCCCTGCAGTGGCATGATCCTGGAGATCACCTAACTGCCCAAGCTCCTTCTCCATAAAGACATAGAGCACAATCCTAACCATGTCAACTTGAAAGTAAGCCCCATTCTGTTGAATGGGTCTTACTCCCAGGAAAGTGACTTTAGACTATAAAGACAATAGATATTTATACATAGATAGACAAACAGACAGCCCTGCTGTGAAGTTAAAAGAGATTCAAATGCAAAGTGTCTTCATAATACTGCCTTGGTGTTTATAGCAGTCCACAGAGAGGACACCTGTTGCCACCCTGAGGAATACCACAATCATAGCATTGCATAAATGAACTGCCATAGGCAGTCTGTAGGAGTGATTGAAATAGTGGCTGGGCATTGCAAATAAGTTCCTGTAGTTCTCCGCACTCAGATCATAGCCCAGGCATATACCAAAAAAATACATTTTAATTACCTACTCTGGTAAAGCTAGATTTCTTACCTCTTGCATTTGGGGGCAGAGGTGGGAAGCAGAGTGACATCCAAATAGTATTTCATTACCTTTTATTTTATGCACCAAACACTTTAAAGTCTCTCCCAAATGACAGCCTAATACATTTTAATGAATGTCAAAGGCAGCCTTTTTCCACTATGGTTAATATTTTAGACAGTGGCACCAGAGAATAAGAGTCCATTTGAAATACGATTATTATTTAAGATGTAGCTTAGAGATTTGCATTTAGATTTGCTGTCGTGGTAGCGCAGCTTGGTTTGTTCTGCCATCAGGCGCACTGATCCTGCTCAACCTATGAGTTGTTCCACTGATGAAGAGCCTCCACGAAAAGGGACCAGGACAATTTATTATTTTATGTGGGGACAGGAACCTGGGCTAGCTGAGGCAATGGTGGGTCAACTGCCACCAAGGCTCATATTTTGGAATTCTTTTTTATCCTCATAAATGTCACAACTGTGCTCTTTAAGAAAATGTCATTTTCCATGTGAAATATCTTTGCATAGATTTGCCACCAAAACTCCTAAATGGAAATATGTTCTTTTAAAAAGGGCTAGCAAAACTGGATACCTGCTTCTGACGCAAATTCATCAAATGATGCTGGGCCTATCTTGAAATGCATGTAGAAGCTCATCTCCATTTCAAGCTGAACCCTTGGGTACCTATTCATTCCTACCCAGGGTGATTATGTCCTCTTTGTCCAGGACATGTCCTCATTTTCAGCCTTGTGTTCTAGTAAGAAATTTTCATCATCATCCTTTTCCATGTGAGCAGGCAGCATGTAGCGTTCTTGCAATTTATAAATTATATGTAAAAAAGTATAATATATATATATATGTTTAAAATTTGATAATAAGTTCTACAATGTAATAGGTACTACATTAACCACATGAAATCATTATACCAAATCTAATGTTCACTGTTTTTCATCTGAATTTAGTCTCAAAATTTAGTGTACATTTGATTTGAGTAAATACAATATTTTGATTGTAAGTATAGGTCAGTATTTAAACAGTTTATTGCAATAAAAATGTATTAAGTAGTGCAATTAGGTAAAAATCATGACATAAACCCATTGTCATATGATCATATAACTCGTTGTGTAAAGTAAAATTAAATTTAGCATCTGCTTTGCTGCTGTGCATTACAATCACCGGTAAACTTTTTTAAATCTCAAGCCTTTTAAAATCAGGGTGTGTATTAGATTTGATGGTGCATTCGATTCAAGTTAATACAGTATATGAGTGTTTTTAGCTTTTATTTATTTACATTTTTCTTGGATGTCCTGAATTTTGGAGGCCTTGTCCTCTTTTGCACTTATGAAATATACAGTGCAAGCCTAAGCATGTCTACTCACAAGTAAGTTCTATTGTATTCAATGGGGCCTACTCCCAGGAAGGTGTGTTTTGGATTGCACCCATGGTCACTCTATCCCTACCAAGAAATGACAACAGAATTCCCGTCATCTTTGAATTCCATGCAAGTGTGTTTGAATTTCTCTTAAAGGGCCTCTGGGTCTGTCCTCCCTCCTCCTCTGCTCCCTCCTCAGCTCCACTCCCTCCCCTTCTGAGCGGGGCTCTCTCCCCCCTCCCCTTTTAAGCCTCCCCCCTTCTCCCTGAGCAGGGCTCTCTCCCCCCTCCCTAGGTTATCTTTTAATTTTAAAATACAAACAGTTTGTTCCCATTAACCTCATTTAGACAAAGCATTGCAGTCATTCCAGAGTATATCAAACACTCATAGTTAAGATGGGAGGTGTCTGCAGCACTATATGTCTCTTTATCTGTAATATTTTCAAGTCAGAGTGAAAAAAATTCTTCATGCCCCAAACCTTTATCTGAAGCTATTCAGGAATTCTATCTTTGCTAAACATCTTATTTTATAAACCTTATACATCTTATAAACCTTATTTCCAGCAAGTTTTCAGTTGTTCTCTAGCAATATTTTCAGAAGTTATTTCCTTTTGCAGCTTGCAAAGCATGCTGGGTTTCTCATATGCAAATGAGGCATGGAGAGCTTTACAAAGGGCTCCTTGGATGGAGACAGAGATGCTCCTTCAGCAGCTGGAGGCAGTTAAAGAGTTAAAGAGGCTGGTCGGGCACTTTTAAGTTTGCTCTAGTCCCAACAGCCAGGGAAAGGAAATGTGGCTGCTGCAAACCTATTCACACTTTCCTGGGGGTAAGCATATTGGCTATAATAGGGCTTATTTCTGGGTAGACCTGCACAGTTCTGGGCTCAGGATGCTGCAAACCCTGTCCACACCTTCCTTGGAGTAAGCCCCACTGGCTATAATAGGGCTTATTTCTGAGTAGACCTGCACAGGTCTGGGCTCTGGGCTGCTGATAATCCTATCCACACTTTCCTTGGAGTAAGCCCCATTGGTTATAATAGGGCTTACTTCTGAGTAGACCTGCACAGGTCTGGGCTCTGGGCTGCTGATAATCCTATCCACACTTTCCTTGGAGTAAGCCCCATTGGCTATAATAGGGCTTACTTCTGAATAGACCTGCACAGGTCTGGGCTCTGGGATGCTGAAATCCTATCCACACTTCCCTTGGAGTAAGCCCCATTGGCTATAATAGGGCTTATTTCTGAGTAGACCTGCACAGGTCTCGGCTCTGAGGATGCTGAAACCCATGATAGTCAATGGGACGTACTCCCAGGAAAGAGGCTGGAACTGCAGCCTGAGAGCCCAACCTGACTACTCAGAAGTAAGTCCCATGATAGTCAATGGGGCTTACTTCCAGGGTGGAGTGGAAAGGACAGCAGCCTCAGAGCACATCCTATGCAGGTCTGCTCAGAAGTAAGCCTCATGCCAGTCAATGGGGCTTACTCCCAGGACAGTGTGGAAAGGACAGCAGCCTCAGAGCAACATCCTATGCAGGTCTGCTCAGAAGTAAGCCTCATGCCAGTCAATGGGGCTTACTCCCAGGACAGTATGGAAAGGACAGAAGCCTCAGAGCAACATCCTATGCAGGTCTGCTCAGAAGTAAGCCTCATGCCAGTCAATGGGGCTTACTCCCAGGACAGTGTGGAAAGGACAGCAGCCTCAGAGCAACATCCTATGCAGGTCTACTCAGAAGCAAGCCTCATGCCAGTCAATGGGGCTTACTCCCAGGACAGTGTGGAAAGGACAGAAGCCTCAGAGCAACATCCTATGCAGGTCTACTCAGAGGTAAGCCACATGCTTAATTTTTTTGAATATTTTTAATTTTAAAAAAATTCTTGTTGGCCCTGTCCCTGGCCCCGCCCCCTGACCTCAGCCCCACCCCCTGACCTAGCCTGGCCCCGCCCACTTCCAGAGAACTGGTTGTTAGGGCCAGGCCTGCCCATCACTGGGTACCAGAACCAGGTCTGAGACTGAATTTCTTAGCTGTGTAGCAATAGAGGGGAAGGAGCTAGTAAAGAAATTGTTCAGACAGGCTGTAGAGTGGCAAGGAAATGGCAAGGAAATGGCTCAGGAATACTCAGCATATCACTGATATAGAATTCAACTCTGCAAATTAGGAATGGGATCCTGGTGTCTGGGATTTAAGATCATCTGATATATGGAGCAGTTGGGATGAGTTGGGATAATCTTTTTTGGGGTCTTCTTATTCCCCATCAAGGGCCAAGGTGTTCACCAGAGGAGCAGAAATCTAATGGTTCTGATCCACATGACAAGTTGCACTCACCAAAATAGCCAGAGCATTTCGCTCCCGGGATCCAGATCCCCGTCTGTGTGTAACATTTAAACCAGTCTCCATCATATTTTCCAAATATTTTATATTTGCTCCACCAGCAAAGTACACAAGTTTGAACACATATGTCAAAACATAATTTTTTCCCTATTAAGTTTGCCTGAACAAATGCTAGCATCCCAGAAATAACTAAAATAATAACTATGAGCAGTACTATATTTTTACTACTTAGCAATCAGTGATTGTTGCTAATGCTTAATGTCTTACTCCAGGCATTGTCCATCCAGCTCTAAGCAGGCATTAGTGCTCTCTACAGAAAGGGTGCTTTTTCTATCTATGCACCTTCTATCTATCTGTCTATCTATCTTCTTCCAAGGAGTTCAGAGAATATTCATCCTCCCTTTTTGTTCTCACAACAATCCTACAATGTAGGTGAAGCTCAGATATTGTTACTGGCCCAAAGTTACTCAGGAAGCATTGCTGAGCAGGGATTTGAATTTGGCTCTACCAGATCTAAGTCCAACTCCAAACCAGTATATCATCCTGGCTTTTATCAACAACATGATAAGTAGTTAGGTTGAGGGACTATCATCAGCCTGAGGTCACCCCTTGAGCTTATGGCTGGGTTGGAAAAAGCGTACCGTAATCATTATACAACACAGGCCCCTAGAAGCAGTGCCGGATTAATTGTATTTTAAGACTAGTATTGAAAATGCAGAATAGTTCACTTTGTATTTTTTAAAAATCTAAGATCTGATGCCACTTTCCCAAAAGTAACTAAAAGCTCTGAACTAATTTTTTAAAATGCCACATATTTGAAAAGCTCAGAAGCCATATAATTGGAAACCACTTCAGAGGTTTCTGTGAAAAGTGTTTTTGGTCCCATGTGTTTCACCCTTGCTCTTTTCTCCTTAGTTGTAGTAGCAACGAACAGTCAAAAGAAATGAACTTCACAGATGGAACCTAATAGTGCCAACAAGCAACAATAACAGGGATTTGACCCAACCCTTCCTTTTTGGTTTGTGATGTGTTTAAAAGGGCATTTAGGAAATTGTTTTAATATGCCTGAAACTGTAACCGATTTGCATACTGATGCCTGTGAAACTGTTAATTATTAAAATGAATGGTGGGGAAGAAAGTAATTGAATCACACACATATATCAACAAATAAGTTCTGGAGTAAGCATTCAGTAGACTATAATTGTTCTTTCTTAATAAAGGAGATTTATCAGAGTTAAGAGAAAGTAATGCTCATGCTTTATTATGTAAATAACTTTAGCCATTTGTGACTTTTTCTATTAGAAAGTGCCACAATCAGATGCAATATCAAATATTTCAATTAGAGGATACAATTATACTGTGAAGCAGAAGATTGGACAACTAACTGCACTGAACTGAATACATGTTCCATTTTCTAAACCTTAACCTATTATTTCAAGAACATATGTGCCACTTTCGGATGGTATTAGTTGTTTTTCAGTTCCAAAGAACTGAGTAAACACATGATTGCTATTAACAGTAAGGTCCATGATCTACTTGTCAGGAACAGTTGTCTCATTTCAGGAGAGCACCTCTTGAGTTGAAAAATTGAATCATACATAGAATAAGAACATAAGAAGAGTCTCCACTGGATCAGGCCAAAAACCCATCAAGTCCAGCTTACACAGCAACCCCCCAGATGCCTCAGGGAACACACAAGACAGCTGCATTCAGGTGCTTTCTCCTGCATCTGGCATGTTTAGGTTGTCCACATCTACACACCTGAGCCAGAAGTCATTGGATGAGCTAGCAGCTGAAAAAACCCGTCAAAAAAGGACATTCGGTTCTTCTCAGAAAAGATGCCCATCAGGATGCATTCAGGGATCCAATCTATTTTGGCTATTAAAAGCTTTTTAACTACCTTGCCTGAGTTTACATTTAAAGAATGCTCAGGAATTCTGACTGATGAAAAAGAGAGATATACAAGCTTCTCCCAGGGACATTCCAATTAGATTTCATTCCCATATTAGGACAGATTCCTCTCCCATACCTTCTTGCACTAATTATCGGCAGTGACCATTTCCTCCTATATTATCCTTACAGATTAACAGTGAAGAGAAGGCATGCTCTTGACTTGTTATTCCAACATTACATGACTGCAGGAATCCAGGCACTGTGAGCTAGAATTAGGGTTCATCTTAGTTTAGTTCATTGCAAGCAACTGAAGAGTCTCAATTTCTTTAGGAAAAAAGATAAAACACAGGTTCTGTGTTCATATGAGAAAACTTCTGGGTCCTACCAACTTCTGGGTCCCCATCACTTCCATTAGCCAAGAAATCAACTTAAATTGAAGACAAACAAGCCTCACACCCTACTGGAGTGATGAAGTGTTTCTACTATCCATAGGGAGATTGAAACCCAAAACTGAGTGAGGCTCTGCAGAAAGTTAGTTTGAGGGAAAGCATTTTAGAAAAATGAACTGAACAGCATTGGTTTACAGAACATGGTAACCTCATCCTGAATACAACTAAGAGCACAATCTTGACTTGCACTGGATCAGGCAGTCTGGTCTGTCTGCACTGCATCAAGCACAAGAGAGAGAGAGAGAGAGAGAGAGAGAGAGAGAGAGGCTGCTGCTGCTATACCCCAAGGAGGGGAGGCTTCTCCCCAATCCCAAGGTAAGGCTGTAGCAGCTTCTATTTAGGCCAGATCTGGAGGTGACCTAAGTCCAAGGAGATAGTAGCAGCAACACACCACTCCTGCCTACCCTGATAAAATGCCAGGATCCAACTGAAGTCAGCTTCTAGCTCCATCCCCTTCTTTCCTCTCTCCCGTCTTCCGCATGCCTTCTGCATCCCTGACCCGTCACCCATCAGATCAACAAGTTTCTAGCCCTGCAGAGAACACGATCCTAGGAAAAAATCCTGGAAATCCATCCATTCTATTGGATGGATTTTCCCATTGTCAAAGATGGAACTTCTTGCAAACTCATTATCCTCCTCATATTTTTTTAACCTTTCCTATAGCTCAAAATAGAGCTCCATTTCATATGTTTTGAAAAAGCCAGCGCTAATGAAACCGTTATGCCAGCTTAAGAAGTTCAAAAGCTCATTTCAAAATTGGTATTTCTTACTTTTCCACCGACTAACAAGACATAAATTGTAGAGAATAATCTGCTTTAATATGCTGATGGGCTTAACATTTTCCCCTCTCATTCTCTTATATGAAATACAGTCCCATACGTGAAGGACTGAGAGATGCTACTTTGAATCAGAGCAGTTCAAAAGTGTCATTTTATTTTGATGAAAACAGGGTGGTTCCAAATTATGATACATCTTCAAAGCTTCTAACATAGTAGAAGATGGTATCCTCATTGCCAACCCCAAAGGAAGAGAATCTGTGGAACAGAGGCATTTATGAGAATGAACATAAAAGTGGAAGAATGGGAATTTATTTCCCTCTCTCAACCTGGACTTTGTGCAACATAAATTGCTGAATTGACAAACAAGATATGATGTAGCGTATGATGTATGTAACGTTACATGGGGGTTAGTTTTATTGCTCTATAGCAGGTGAGGGAATATTCAACAGAAGTTAAACAATTCAAGTTCCCATTTAAAATATTATGTTGGTTCAAGATCAAAACTTCAGTGGGAACAAAATGCTAAAGAGAACTAATTTCCATTAGTTTTGCCATAGTTTATGATTATTTTCCATAATATCCATCTTCATAAAAGTTTTAATCTGTGTGTTGGGGGTGTCCACATCTTCTGGCCCATATTCTGTGTCAATTAGGCAAGCTGAAGAGAGGGAACTGCCAACATTCCAACTGTCAACATTCTAACTACTGTACCATTGAAAATATGGGAAGATGAGATGCCAGAGAGAGGGGTGGTTTTTACTGATGAATATTGTTATATTGAACCTACACAAGTGGCAGCTGTGGGCTGTTACTAGTACAGTGGTACAGTGGTACCTCGCTTAACAAGTGATCCACATAACAAGCAAAATTTATGCAGGATTCTACCTCACATAACAAGTGTTGCTTCACTTAACAAGCACAGTTGTTGGCAGTTGGGGCAGACATGCTGGCCTGCAGCCCTTTTAAAATGCATCAGGGCTGCCTAGCGTACCTGCCCATAGTGAAAGCAACACTTCCGCGCTGTTCCTCCTGTAGCCAGGCTTCTGCTGGGCAGAGGGAGAGAAGAGCAGTGGAGAAGAGGGAAGCAGCTCAGGGCTAGCCAGAAGGGAGCAGGGAGAGAGAGGCTCAGGATGAAGAGAGGGAGAAAGTGGGGAGTCACTTGGAAAGTGTCTTGGATTGCAGAAGAAAGTGTCCTTGCAGCCTTCTAACCATGTCTACCCAGAAGTAAGCCCCATTGTGTTATATGGGTCTTACTCCCAGGAAAGTGTCTTTAGGATTGCAGCCTAAGTAGACTTCATAGCATCATGCACATTGAATGCATGTTTTGAATTCAATTCCAGTGTTTTGTCATAATTTTTACATCCAGTGAATATTTTTATATGAATATTTTTTGGGTTCTGGAATAAATTGTCTGAGTTTCCATTATTTTCTATGGGAAAATCCACTTCACATAAAGAACGTTTCACATAACATAGCATGCGTCCATAACAAATTAAACTTGTTATGTGAGGCACCACTGTATATCGACAAAACCAACAGCACAATCATAATCAGAAGTAAGCCTCATTGTGTTCAGTGGCTCTTATTCCCAGGAAAAGTGTGGTTAGGATTGCAGCCTAATTCACCCAGTCATTCTGCAATAGACTTTAATAAGCACACGTATATTGAATTAAATATAAATGCTGTACCATTTCAGAATTGGGGGTGAGGGGAAATCAGAATGGAACTCTAACAGGAGTACTTTAAAGTTGCCATACTTATGCCATTTATGCACCATGTTCCCGAGGTTCTATTGTGGCTGACTTTTCTTTATAGAGAACACTTGTACATACTAACACGCACACCCGTACAACTGCCTGTCTAGACAGTTGAGTTCATTTGGGAAGAAACAGATTTTTAAACATGTACCTGTCAATGCAATACTGAAAGATAAAAACCAGGGGGATCCCTTGGGGCTTCCTCTGCAAGAGCTTCACAGCTCTAACTAAAGTATTTTGTTTACTTCTTCGCAAAATCCATCTCTATAGTTCTGGAGATGCAAGGCTGACAGAATGACATGGTGCATTAATTTAAACTCCTGTTAGCTATTGAGAAGAGCCTAATTTTTTGTTAAACCACCATTGCCTTCCAACATATTCCCATGACAAATATTTCTAAAATAAGCAAATATTTCTATCATGTTTCTGAAATCTAGAGAACTCTATATTTTTTACCTGACTAAAATATTGAAAAAGGTGTATGGAATTAATCATATGATGATACTATGAGCTCCCAAGAAATGCGTCAAGGTTGCAGAAATGTCTCACAGAATTCAGGAAAAGCCTCATTACTTTGAGAATGCTACAAATTGAAGCCTATTTAAAACAGACTTAAATGTCTTACAGTGCAATCCCAACCCTCAGAAGGCACTTCTGCACCACTCCTGGATGGGTTAGGCCAATCTGGCAGCCTCCCCACACCACCAGGGAAATGGGGAGACAGGTGAGTTGTGCTGGCCTAAATTGGTTAGAATTGCAACATTTGATCATAGGAAACGTACTTTGGGGAAAGCATAAGGGAAATGTTTTGACAGGAGGGCCACATCGGGCAAAATCCAGAGTAATTACAGGGAGTCCTTGCTCCGGTGTAAGAACAATTTACTCTGGATTGCAATATGAATTTCCCATAGGTTTTCACTAGGTGGTGCAGTAACTATTGGTGCACGTAAAGTCTCTTACGTGCTCCCGTAGTTACTCTGGATTTGGGGGATCATCATTTACATAAATGAATATATAGAGACAGAAGTTATATGAATGAATGACTGAATGAAAGAGGGTGAACTTCAAACCAGCTTTCCAGCTCTCAAATTACTCTCTGGAGCAGGGATTTTCTCTCTTACTTCTTGGTGCCAGACTTCAATAACCTGGGTTCTTTTCCAGCTTTCTTTCCTTGAGTATTTTTGCCTGAGATTTAAGTAAATAGCAAAATCTATCATTAAATCTGCTTCTTGTTTTCTATAGCCTTCCACCCACAACCCAAAATTGCTAATCACTAAAGACATCCCACTTGTTCAAATTTCCTACTGTAGAGTTTACTTAGGTGGAAAAATGGATATGGGAGTTACTTAAACTGTTAGGGAACAGCAAATGGTATATAGATGGAACTATGGTCAACACAAACATGCTGCAAAATCTAGTAAAATTTTAAAGGTCAACCAAAGTACTTCAGTAAAACAAAATCAAGTACTGTATCATGCATCTGATCATGCAAAAGTTGGGGTAAAAAGCGATGCCATTTGTCATGGCAGCTTATTAAGATGTGCAAGTAACCACTATATCAACTGTATTTTGCCATGTGTCTGATGGGTCCTTCTTGGTTTCTCTTCTTTTGTTGTCCAATTTGGTTAGGGCTTAAAGACCTTGCTAGTTTTCCAATTAGCCACATTTTAAATGGATAGCAGCACCTAGCAAAAGAAACTGCATTCAAGCAAAACACTGCCTATTCACATGTAGTTAGGACATGTGGCAGGTCCACCCTTTACCTTATTAATAATCCTCAAAGGAAGGAGAAACAAGCTGCTTATTTCCAATCATCTCATTCCCATTTTATCAGTGCTGCGGCTGGCAGCCCAATCCTGACCTACCTGCAGTACCAGGAGTCCTATGATGCCTGAGTGGCTGCCAGCAGGCTGTGGCGGCAGCTCCCAAAGTTTCCTCAGTGCAGAACAAGAGCCTTTTGTAAAGGATCCTTCTGGATCCAGTGGAACCGAGCACCACCAATCCCACGTCCCTTCTTTCTTCCAGCATGTCCTCTGCCCACCCTCTCTCTGCCTTTCTTGCCCCAGAATGTCTTCTCCCTACCTCCCACCATCTCCTCTCAGCCCTCTGTCACACAGTGGGCCACATAAACTGCCAAGCTGTGGAGAACTGGTGCTGGCTCAGCACCTATGACAGCTGGGCTAGCTATGGCACTGGCACATCAGTGGGGTTCCCAGATGTGCCTTATGGCACACTTGCAAAAACCAGCTGCCAGCATGTACCCACACCGAGACGTCAGGATTGGTCTCAAAGCCCTGAATTGAACACCCCTACAAGATCCTCACTGGGCCAGATTGTACACTATGAAGGTTCCAACAATGGCATTGGTACATTTGTTAATTTATTCATGTTTCTCTTCTACACTATCCTATCCAAGGAACCAACAATAGAAATTGTAGTATGTTGCTTTCATATTCAGTTTTACTATTTCTTGCATTTTATATTGGGTCTTTTCTGAGAATAAGCAATGCTTCTCCCAAGTCACTGTTCCACTTTTCATAATCCCATGGTCCATCCAAATTGCAAATCAACTAGTTCTAAAATTATGTACTCTATAGCACACTTGGGCACTGCAGCAAACTCAGAGGGGTGTTGTGGGATGTCCCTGGTGGCCTCTTCTTCCCAGCTCTTCTGGGCACTGCTAACTTGGATTGCCTAAGAACTTGCACAATCCAAGATGGAGCCAATGATGATAGTTGGAACTGTGACAAAAGTAAATTTTGGAACTGTTGCACTAATCCACATTAACTACATGCAAGAGAACACAATTAACTCTTTAAAGCATGAGTTGCCAGTCTAATTCAGACACAATGACTAAGGGCACAATCCAGAGTTAGGGCAGTGAGGAGTGTCCTAGCTGGGCTGCCCCAATTATTCTGAATTCAGAGCAGAAAGTAATGCTGGATCTAGAGAGTCAAGAATCCTGGGCTGCCATAGCTGCTCCAGAGCATGCTAAGTAGGCACCAAGTCAGTGACAACTGGGGAGGGCTTGCTCCTGAGGAGACCCCCCTGAGATCACACTGCATGAGGATCAGCTATGGTGCCTGCATTATAAGGAGTCTCTGACAACCAGTAACAGCTGCAGCATGAGACAGCCAGTACAATCTACAGTGAATACAAGGGTTTTATTGGAGTGGCCTGCTGTATCCCCAGGTTAGTGGGCTGCCATAGTTGTGCCATATCAAGTTGAGAAGCTGGGGTTGCAGCTAAGCTGGCCAAGAACTCAGATTTTTGGTCAACACTGCTGTTCTTACTCTGCCTTATCATGGACCCCTATGGGTCTACTCATTACTATACCTGCTCCTGAGGTAGTATAACTCTGAGGAGTTGGAAAAGGGCATTTCTGCCCTGGAAACAGGCTCTAGATCCAGAGTAACTGCTCTGCCCTAGGCAATGCTAAATATGCCCTCAGCATGCCTCTTCTGAATTGCCTAGGCTGGCCCAGCCATGGCAGCGCAGCTCCACCTGTGTTGGGGCACCCTATGTTGCCTTAGGCTGCCACAAGCCTTTTACAGAATAACTAGCGTAGCTCATCTTGCAGTTGGGCTAGCCCAGTGATAGATGGGTTGTGCCCTTAGCCACCCCAGTATATGGGGTTGCTTTGTGATGGTAATGTTTTATTGTAGGGCACATTTTGCCTTATTTTTTGAGAAAATGTGGGGTAAAATCCACCAAGTAGGGCAGTGATTTTCAACCTTTTTCATCTCATGGCACATTAACAAGGCACTGAAATTGTGAAGGCACACCATCAGTTGTTTTAACCATTGACAGAGCACTCCAGGCTGTTCAAATATCCCAGTTTTTCTATTAATTAATGACCTTTCCCAAATTTCCACAGCACACCTGAGGACGATCTGTGGCACACCATTGTGCCACGGCACACTGGTTGAAAATCACTGAAACAGGGTATAGTGGTTTAAGGTGTGAGTTGAAAATTCTTCTATACAAATCTCATAACAACAATGAACGCATTATTTATCTTAGGGCGCAATCCAGAGTAACTAAGGCTGCAATCCAGAGCAAATTCAGCCTGCTCTGACCTAACTGCACTCTCCTAACTATTCTGTATCCAGAGCAGAAAGTTATGCTGAATCCAGAGAGTCAGGAAGCCTGGGCTGCCCTAACTGCTCCAGAGCATGCTAAGTAATTGACACAAGGGGGAGACTTGCTCCTGAGGAGACACCCCTCAGATCACACTGAACAAGGAACAGCTGTGGTGCCTACAGTGGTGACATGACTCTGCACATCACCTGGTGCGGAAGTCTGTGCATCATCCCTGGGATGCGCGCCCTCCCCACCTGGACTGCACAGTCACCAAAGTTGGCGCCTTCGCAGTTGTTTCTGAAGCCAACTGGCTTCAGAAAGAGTACTGCGCAGGCACCATCTCTGACACCTGTGCAGTACTTTTCTGAAGCCTTTTAGCTTCGGGGGAGACTGTGCAGGCGTCAGAGTTGGTGCCTGTGCAGTACTCTTTCTGAAGCCATTCGGCTGCCGCTCCGCCTCCTGAGTGAGGCCGAATGGCTGTGCAGAGGCGCGGACTTTCTCTGCTCTAAGGAAGTCTCCTCTGAAGCTGTTCGGCATGCTCAGTATGTTTCTGCGCAGTGCATCTCAGATGGCCGTTCAGGCCAGCTCCTCAGACAAGTGTCAGCTTCTGGCTGATTCTCCGCCTTGGAGCAGGCCTGAATGGGTGTGCTGACGCCCAGGGCCTGCCAAAGGACAGTCAAACTCCTCCGGCACATCACCCCATACGGAGCGCATCCCCAATGCAGCCCACACCAGCCGTACCAGTCTGGTGACGCCACTGGGTGCCTGCCTTATAAGGAGTCCCTGATGAGATGCCAGTACATTCTACAGTGAATACAAGGGGCTTCTTGGAGTGGCCTGCTGTATCCTGAGGTTTGTGGGCAGCCGTAGTTTGTTCCATATCCTGAGGTTGAGAGGAAGGGGTTGCAGCTAGGATGGCCAAGAACTCAGATTTTTGGTCAGCATTGCCATTCTTACTCGGGCCTTATCATGGACCCCTATGGGTCTACTCATTACTATACCTGCTCCTGAGGTGGTATAACTCTGAGGGCTGGAAGAGGGCATTTCTGCCTTGGAAACAGGCTTTGGATACAGAGTAACTGCTCTGCTCTAGGCAATGCTAAGCATCCCCTCAACTTGCCTCTCCTGAGCTGCTTAGGCTGCCCCAGTTAGGGCAGAGCAGTTCCACCTCTCTTAGGGCACCCTATCTTGCCTTGCTCTGCCCTAAGCCTCCTTCAGAGTAACTGGGCTGGAGCATCTTGCAGTTGCTCCAACCTAGTGTTAGTTAGGGCAACCTAAGGGCTCTTATGTGGACAGATTAGTTGCTCTGGATTGGGCTGTAAGGGGAGTCCTTGCTCCGGTGTAAGAACAATTTGCTCTGGACTGCAATATGAATTTCCCATAGGTTTTCACTTGGTGGTGCAGTAACTATGGGTACACGTAATGTCTCTTATGTGCTCCCGTAGTTACTCTGGATTGTAGGGTTAGGCAATCTACTAATCATTCACTCCCCTCTCCCATCTGTAATGGGATGTAGCAATACAGACCGACCTGAAAGTATTATCTTAAGAATTACTGAGATAATGAATAGGAAATGCTCTCAACACCCTTAAAGCATTAGATAAACGTCAAGTCATTATTATTAATTATTGGAGAACATAGGAAAAAGTGTATTGAGAATAAAGGGTTCAGCATGACATTGGAAGCCATTGGAAGCAATTCTCTAAATTCTGGTGCATTTGAATGTGACATCATAGTCTTGAAGTATTCTGGAAGTTCACCCTGTTGGTTTAACAGTAATTTATTTCTATATATACAGGCTAATAAAAAAGGCACAAAATTAATCATTTCATACAAAGAGTTGGTTTCTTTCTTTTCATTGTTCCTCAGTAACACTCCCCCCACACCTTTCATTTTCTGATTCCTTCTTTAGAATTCTTTTTTGTTTCTCGCTTTTTATAAATTTCAAAGGATCTCCTCCCATTATGACTTGACTCATCCTTCACTAGACTGAACAATACTCAGGAGAGCAAAGCCTTCTGGGGAAGAGAGAACAGGAGATGTTGCTTAGTCAGTGCAGTGGGGAAAGTCGACAGAGTGAGAAAAAGGTGGAGGCTTTTCAATCCTTGTCACAGTAATAGAGGGTCTTTTTCTAAACAGTGGGGTTTGGTTCTTTAGAAGACAAAGCAAGTTCAAGATTAACTTTTTCTCCAGATTTGCACTTTTTTTCCTTTTTCTTTTACTGCTTGTCAAGTATTGAATGCTTTTCTGTTAAATTCATGATGGTGAATAAACAGAGACGTAGATTTGGAGACATCAAACTGAATGTAAAATTGAGGTTGATGGTTAGTCCAAAATATTTGTGACTCTGCAGTTCAGTTTCATATCTTCCACCTACATTCTTTTATACTTACTCATACATCTTTCCTCTTGTTGAGGGACCTGTGCCCAGATTAAAATATTTTATGAACTGATTGCCCATTTTGTAGCCAGCAAGTTCTATACCAAAGGTATGACTTTGGTTGGAAGGTAATTGTGTTCCATGCACTTTGGCATTTGGTCATGCTGGCCACATGACCACAAAGACAGCTTCAGACAATGCTGGCTCTTTGACCTTCTAACAGGGATGATAACCACTTCCTAGAGACAGCCATAACTAGCAGACCAACTTGTGAGGCCTTCCTTACCTTTACCTTAGTTCAATCTTGAGGGTACCCATTCCATTGACAAGGATGATCATGAGCACACTCCTAACCATGTCTACTCAAAAGTAAGCCCCATTGTGTTCAATGGGTCTTACTCTCTAGAAAGTGTCTTTAGGATTGCAGCCCATATCTCTTAACCAAAAAGAGGACAAGATCCCCCAAAATGTACGACACCCAAGAAAAATGTACGTCACAATATAAAAATTAAAAACACTAATCTATCTATCTATCTATCTATCTATCTATCTATCTATCTATCTATCTATCTATCTATCTATCTATATACATACTGCCTGCTCACCAGGAAAAGGAGATCAATGAGGTTTTTTTCAAGGTCATAAGGCTGAAAGGGGTACATGTCCTGGAAAAAAGAGAACGTATGATCACCTTGACCTTGATTCATCTGCTGAGGAATCTTTGCATGTCAGCAACAGACTGGTTGATGAATTTCATAGATAATAGGCGCATTCTACAAGAGTGTTTCTCAACCTGTGTACCACCATTGTACTTCAGGTGGTCTCTGATGGCACTGGCAGGAGGACACCCTGGCACCAGCCATCCAGCAATGAGACCACAAACACAATACAATAAACAGTGGTAGGAGGCTCAGGCAGCAGAAATTCAAAGCAAGATTTTTTTGTGCTCATCTGTCCTGAGCCTCTTATTCTGTATTGTTGCATCTCACCTGGCTTCCCAACTCAGATGTAACTAACAATGATAGTAACTTCTGGTTACCAGTTACTTCCAATGGTACTTTGAATAGGTAGACCATGTGAAAAAGCATGCATGGCAGAGGACAAGTGCATGGCGGAGTGCTTCGAAAAACACTGTTCTACAACTTAACAGTTGATTTGTGCAGGCTGAATGCCATCACAGCATGTTGGGCTTCATCTGCTTGAATGCTGTTTCTGATGGACTAATTCAAGAGCTCTGATTTACTTCTGAGGAATTTTTGGATTTCACAGAAGCTGGATAGACAACTGTGGACTTGGCTAAGCCAAATCTATTGGGAAAGTGCTTCAGAAAGTTATTTATACATTTAAATAGGTCAATGTATTTTGGATCTATTTCCATTTATTTAAGCAATTCTTAAAGAAGTGAAAAGAGGAGGTGGAGGAGAATTGAACAGGCAGGAGATGAAGGTCAAGTCTTGGCTTTGGGGAATGAATTAAATTTGTGAAGGAAAGGATGTCACTGGAAGAGCCTTCAGGTGCAGAAGTGTAACGGAGAATTAGAGAAGGACTGTAAACACATGACACATCAGTATTTACTTCTTTTGTGCCTTACTGTAATGTAAAACTTGTAAATCATTTTTCTAAAGCAATCCTCTGTACTTCAGTGCTGATGGTAACATTTGTCCTCATCTTCTTCTGCGGACCGTTGGAGGGATGCTGCAAATTGTGCCTTTGGGTTAAAGCCTTAAATCTCTTCATTTCCAGGGCTGCAATTCTAGCCTCCAATTAGGCCAGCATAAGCCCCGACATAAATCATGGGGTGACATAGGGGTCTCATAAAAGTCTGCCCCATTCTGGGGCTGGGGGCAGTTAGGCCACTGCACAGGCATAGGCCCATTTCCCCACAACAAACACGGAAAGATATGCAGCTGAGTTAGGCCAGCCTAAATTTGTTAGGATAGTGCCCTAGATCTTCTACTTACAGTGATATAAAAAATGACATACAAGCAGTTTTCTACTCATATAGAGTGTATCCGCTCTAAATTTTTTCATACAGGGGCAGCCAGTCCTATTTTGTGACAGCCTATTAAACTGGCTAGGCTGTGGGTGGTGCAAATGGCTAAGAGACTGTGCTTATTAACCTGCAGGCCAGGGTTCGAGACCCGGATTGGTCCCACAAGACAGGGTGAGCTCCTATCCTTATTCCAGCTCTGCGACGCCAGCTGGATCCAATTGTATTGGCTCTGCCTTTCCATTGGACTAATTCAGTGGCGTGGAGAGGGGGGATTTGCTGCTTGGGTAACAGCCTATCCTCCATAACATTCCAACCCAGGTTTTTTTGCTTTGCATGCAGCATATGCAGCGCCGTGCACAATACCATAGTCTTTCAAGACTGACGGAGGCCTGCTTTTTATTAAACTGGCTGCCATCAATGCATGGCTGATGCAAAACAGAGTCACAAAATGGCTGCCATTAGTGCATGGCTGACAACATATCCATCGCAGAGAATTATAGGATTGGGCTCTAAGGATGCAATCCTCAACACCCACTGCTGACCCTCTACTGGCACTGAGTGTTGCAAACATGCCACAAGGAATGCTTGTGAGCAATGATTCAAAGAAATTAACAACCGGTTCTATGCCCATCTGGCAGCCACATTTAAATGGCTATTTTTAAACTTTATATGTCCTATCTCTCATTAACAACCAGTTCTAGTTGTTGTTAGAACTAGTTGTTGTTAGAACACCTTATAGGGTAGGTGCAAACCTGCTGGAGCCCATCACTGCTTGTGAGATTCACCACCAGTTTTGCTAAAATATCACTGGCCAGAGCAGAGGCGTCATTAGGTTGGGAGGAGGTGAAGATTAATGGAGTGCTCAGCATGTCACCAGCACCCTCAGTCTGTTGTTACTACACTTTCTGCCACGTTTTTCCTTTTTTCTTTTGGGTCTGACAGTTCAGTTGATTCATGTCTGGTACTAAGCATTGCTGAAGACAATATTGCACTGCCACTGTTCCTTAATACTGTGTTTCAACTTATAAGCAATATATATAATAGCTTTTTTGTAATTTCAATAAAAATTTGGGGAGAATTGCATACCACATACTTGTTCCTCTTAACAATCAAGTGTAGTTGTTGTTTTAATTTCCTCATCATATCCTTCTATATTGAAGTTAGAGCTGGTAATTTAATTTTGAATTGAACATAATAACTCTGTCCACTGCCAGTAAGCTTGCTTCATCCTTATACATATTTAAGAATGCTTTAAATCTTTCTAATGATATCCCTTCCTTAATTGAAATCAGTACCCTATACACAAGGAACAAATCATACTTTGCAATATTTACTTCCCCAGTGCATTTTTAGATTTTGTGTAGCAATGGCTTTTTGTTTTCATAGCCAATGATTTTTATTGGTAGTGCAGATGGTAATTTGACTTAGTCAAAGGCATTGCTAATTTCAGGTTTTAAAGATGCAGTCCACAATCCATTGAAATCAATGTAAGCCACTGATTTTAATGGATCTGGTTTCTGCCTATCTGATCAGTTTTCTCAAATTAGAAATAAGAAAATTGGAATCTTGATTATTTTGCAGTGCATTAATTTAAGTGGGATTTGGTTCTCTTACTTCATCTTATTGTGAAATCAGATCTACACCTATGGGACTTCTCAGCAACACTGTGTAATGTCAGGCAGGCTGGGAGGGTGGTGTTTAGGATATACCATAGGATTGCTCTACTTGTCCTTCCCCATTCCATCACCACCCTGAAAAACCCTACTTTCCCACCTCCAAAACACACTTGTGTGACCTTCTCCCAATGCCTGTGCCTCATGGGACCTTACCTGCCCTAGTTGGTGATGCACCAGGATGCAGTGCCAGTAGGTCACCACAGTCTATCAGTGTGTCTTTGACACTCACAGTAGGTGCAAAGATGAATCAGGTTTGGATAGTTAGGTGATCACAGTATTCTTAATATACGCTTACAATTTTTTTTAATCCAAAGGAGGGACTGCACCTTTTCAACATTCTCCCTAAGACTTCAAAATGTCTTGGGTCATTCCTGCCAATGTCTGATACCATCATGTAGAAATCATGATGATTTGGTACTTTCTAGCTGTGATATTTTGTGCCACATTCTCAGTGAGGTTTGTCATTTCTTCGTTCAGATTTATCCAGCTCACAATGCTCAAAGGTCATCTTCACTGAATATATTTTTCTCCCAAAGTTATTCACTAGCTTCACAATAAAATTGTTAGTAGAAATGAGGGAATCAATCTGCCCCACGCAGCAAAACAAAAGCTGAGGATTACCTTACAAAACAAAAGCTGAGGATTACCTTACAAACCTATGGGAGCACAAAGGAGACACTACATGCACCCGTAGTTACTGCACCACCTAGTGAAAACCTATGGGAAATTCATATTGCAATCCAGAGTAAATTGTTCTTACGCAATTTACGCAAGGACTCCCCGTAGTTACTCTGGATTGTGCCCTAAGGAAGACAAACAGAGCCATTGTTCCATAGGCAGAACCAGGGGTCATTTTGAGGGGGTACTCACCTATACAGAGTAATGGTACCTCTGTTTGAGTACTGGCCCCTCGTGTGATGAATACCAGCACCTCTGTAGCCCCCCCCAGATAGACATGTGTATGATTACAAATAACATCTTCATGGTGAGTACCCCCACTTTAATTTCTAGAAAATAAACCACCCCAGAGAAAGGAGTCAGAAGAAAGAAGTCAACCCCCAGTCAGGAGAAAGAAGTCAACCAGAATCACATACAGGAAAAGAAGCAATCAATAAATGTTTAAGCAAACAAACTCATCCTACTGGTAGATGCCAACATTTACATCTACCCATTGTTGATATAAATCTAGTTCCCATGCTGTGGCTTCTCCAACACAAAAGCAATTTCGACGAGTGAAATCAACATTGAGACAGACCAAGATATAAAAATGCTAAAGTTATTTAAATTAACTTTTTAATAACTTTTAATTAGAAATGTTATTTAAAAACCAACCACTACTTACAATGAAGCTTTCATTTATGACCATAAGCAGCCTTTGTGCACCGAGCAGCTTTTTATTTTGTGAGAAATATCTCTGAGTCAATTCTGTTTCTGGTATTTTGTATAGCTGCAGTCCCCCATCCAGATCCAATATTCTCTCTTGTTCCTGGCTGTTTTGCAAAGAGGGATGTGAACCTCAGATGAGCTACTGGATCCCCTGAATCAAACTTTCAATCCTTGCAATGCCTCTAGGAAAGCATGCCCTAAGTCAGCAGGAAACCTTTGCCCACTCTGAAAAATATTTAGGTATCCTTGTGAAATAGGCCCTAAGTTCTTGAGCCATGGCTTTCTCATGGCTCTTTCAAGTTAGCGTACCTGCTATCAAAACCAGCAGATACCAATTATCACGGACTACTGGAGTGTGTGGAATAGTCACCACATGTCAGAATGAGCTCATCATCCATTGTTCAATAAGAGCTAGAAATTGGTGTCCTCCTTTAAAGAGGCACCTTCAAAGAGGTAGTGGGCAAAAACGACACTTTTGAAATGGTATTATATTTAGCAAGTGGAGAGCAACTGTCCCCCTTCACCCCAGCATGATGTCTTTCCAATGTGTTTTGCAGGTGTATTTCTTCTTCTTCTTCTTCTTCTTCTTCTTCTTCTTCTTCTTCTTCTTCTTCTTCTTCTTCTCCTCCTCCTCCTCCTCCTCTTCCTCCTCCTCCTGGGAATAATTGATTGATTTACTTTATTTTGTAAATCACTTTGTAAGCTACTTTGGTTGAAAAATGGTATATAAATATTCTTAACAACAACCACTTTTGTGAAGCAAAGAAGCATTTTGTGAAGTAGAAGCAATTGGACCAGTGGTGGGCTCCAGCAGGTTCGCACCTACTCTATAGAACCGGTTGTTAATGAGAGAGAGGACATATAAAGTTTAAAAATAGCCATTTAAAAGTGGCTGCCAGATGGGCAGAGAACCAGTTGTTAATTTCTTTGAATCCCATTACTGATTTGGACCTACATTTTGGGGGCCCTCAAACTTGAACTGTTATGGTGGTCCTCTTAGGACCTTTTATGGTGGACTAATAGCAAGGTCTGGGTAGCCACTGTTAGCTGAGGTTGTTCCAGAATAGCCAACTTAGAACAACTAAGGGTATTGTTCCAGAATAACCAACACAGCACTCTATCTTTACAACTTCTCTGCTATTGATTCTCAAACTTTGGGACTGTTGAAATATATGCAACAAAAAGTTAATCAATTTAAATCATGTAACTATTACATTATGGGCACAATCCAGAATAACTACGGGGAGTCCTTGCTCTGGTATAAGAACAATTTACTCAGAATTGCAATATGAATTTCCCATACATTTTCACTCGGTGGTGCAGTAACTACGGGTGCATGAAATCTCTCTTACGTTGTACCGTAGTTACTCTGGATTGTATTTTAAAACCCCTTCTCAAACAGTAGATCCCAAATTATTAAGCAATGTGGACTAAAGTCCACATATGGGGCCATAATAGCTCTGGACCTTAAGGATCAATAGATCCATAGTAGATCTAACCATCCTTCATATACGTTGCATACTTTTGGTCTACAATAACCTAAAACAACCATGCACGTTTACATGCCCCTGCACAACTAGATATTGGAAGAAATGTGTGACGACATCTATTTATCACAGTTTATTTTCTCTTTTCACTTGTTATATCAAAGTATGCTACTAAACACTAGAGCGGCAAAGCCAGCACAATTTAAATTAAATACATCAGATGTGATCCTGGAAAGTGATTCACATTGGAAATGTAATTATCCAGTTGGGAAATAAAAATAGATCATGTGAGTTATGTTTTTAATCAAAAGCAATGAGCGGCTTCAGTCTGGAATATCAAATCATAGTAAGAAATTGCCAGAAGAAAATCACAAAAAAACACAAATGAACGTATGTATTGAAGGGCTCTTTGGCCAAACTTTGGACTGTGGAGCACAGATGGTACCTACCAAAAATGTGTCAATCTTAAATCATGCTATGAGTAAGAAGTTGTTACTATCTTGTAAGTTTCCACAAATACTACAAAAAGAAAACAGACAAGGCTTTAGATTTATATTAAATTATAATATATTCTACATATGTATTCTAAATAATTATATATTTAGAATAGATTTGGAACAATCCTTTATTTGGCAGTTAGAAGAACTGCAATGGATTTCAACATCATATCAGTTTGGATCCCATTGACAGAGTAAGGCTGCAATCCTAAAGACACTTTTCTAGGTGTAAGACCCATTGAACACAATGGGGCTTACTTCGGAGTAGACACGGTTAGGATTGTGCTCTAATTTCCTTTCCCAAACTGCTTTAAAATTGTATATTGTCTCCTTAGAATCCTAGCTCTTTACCACCAACCTCTCAGAGAGTCAAAATAGCTTATGGTTGCATCATCTATCCCAAGATGTTCAGTCTTTGAGGCAGCCTTTGTACCCATTGCTCAGGGATCCAACATCCCTGAGCTGAATCTTGTGACCCCTTTGATCAATCCACTTGTTTTTGGGTACACATCATATTACTTTTTCCTTACCTTCCCGTATTGCTTCCCATATAATCAACTAATCCAGTGATGCCCTTGGGCACCATGAGAAACTCACAGGGACACCACAGGATGTCCTCAGTGACCTCTTCATACTTGCTCCTAGGTGTTATCATCTTGATTCATGAGAGTTTGTGGAAGACCTCATGAGATCAAACATGATTCAAGATGGTGCACCTAGGAGAACCAGGCAATGTACCACTATAACTGAGCTCCATGATCATTGGGCAGCATGATCTCTCACATGGGTGGCTGAGGCTACAGTTGCAAACTGGATAAGACTCCTAATGGAGGAAAAGTTTGAATAGCATACAGGGACCTTCCCCACTGATGACCCTCCAGGTAACACACTTCACCTTATCCTCTTGCGTCATGCTCAACAGGAGATGAAGCAATGCTACCCTTCAGAAAAATCTTTGGTGAGATTTTCAGAAGCCAGCAGAGTTGTAAAGGGATTGGGAAAACCAGACATGTCATTTGTCATGTCATACAATATTACATAAATCAAAGGGAAATCAGAGTTGCTGATTTCAGAGACAACTGTGCACAGTCCATTACATTTCACTTCTGAAAAACTGGAACCAGTTTTTATTTGTCAGTTTTCTAAATAAAAGGATGTGGATCACTTGCTCAGATAGCAATATTGGCACTATCAACTTGCATATGTGTTTGACATCTGGAGAGTAATCATAAACGACTTTCACTAGAACATCCATTTAACCCAAACATCCACAATTTTATCTTCATTATTTCACATGAGTATCACAAGAGACTGATCCAGCTTAACTCTATTAAGTAGAGTAGAAACATCAAAGCCCTTTTGGAATGCTTGTGTCTAAATAGAAATATTTGTCCAGTTCAACAGAAGAAAGAGAACCACTCTTTCCCATTTCCCATTGTTCTTTATATGAAGGGTGCAAGGGAAGCCTTTGGGAGCAATCCTAAGCAATTTAGAATGGCCTAACTCACCTGTCATTTCTTCCCACAGCACTGTAAGGAGGTCTGTGTATGCCTGCACACTGGCCTAACTCCCCAGGAGTGGGGCTGACTTTTGTGACACCTCCCAGGTCAGCACAGGACTTATGCCAGGTTTTGCTTTGTGTTCAGGGCTTCGTCAACAGTGTTCACATATTTAGGAGGTCAGAACATCCTCATATAAGTGACATTTGAGAACATCCTCTCCAAGCAGACATGGGCACCAACATCTCATTCCTACAAATTAACCAGAGATGTCTCAGAAGACCATTTGAGCACAATCCTAACCATGTCTACTAAAAAGTCAACTCCATTGTGTTTGATGAGTCTTACTCCCAGGAAAGTGTCTTTAGGATTGCAGCCCAAGTATGTTGAATTGACACAGAGGCTTGGATCACGCTATATACTTGCACCTGGTTGAATAATTTTTCATGAAGGTCTTGGGTAAATGTAGGTCACAACTTTATATAACACAATTCAATGCCTCTACTTTATATTTTTACAATATGTAGAAAAGCGTTCTTTGAAACTTCTGTTATACATGTTCTTCTGCACATTGTTGAGCTGTATTTTATTGTGGCATGAAAGATAATATAGAAATCTCGAAAGCACATCCTTCTCTAAATAGAACCATGTATTAAGCACTCCTCTCCTGATTTTTCTTTTATTTTGATTGCTTTGTATCATCCTAATCGATGCCTACAAAGATGATTCACCCATGACCTAGAAAAGCTCATACAAACCAATAATTTTGACATTTTCAGAGAAAGGTGGATTGTGAGCTATATAGGGGTATGTGCTTATTCTAATTCTTGCTTGTCTTTGAGTGTGGAGGTGTTTGCTGCTTGAAAAAGCTAAAATGTTCACTTCAAATTATTACTTCATTTTTGTGAAATAACAATGTTCTGAAATTTCATTCCTGATCAAACTTAGAAAATGTTTTCAGGAGTTCAATGGCCCTGGAGGGAAACTAGAGCTTGTGTTGATAACCAAGGCACATCTATTATAAGTTGGTACCCAGAACAATGAGGTGACTGAGGCAGCATAAGCAGGAGGTGTAGTCTGATGGTTGAGCTGCTATACTGACAGAGCAGCTCAGAAGGAACAACCATTGTCTCACTGCTAAATAGGAATCAGATTCCAGGCTGATAAGTTGCTGTTACTTGTAGCAGGATGGAGTTGATACTGAACTGATGGGCCATCAGTTCAGTGGAGGTGTAAGGAGAGGAATATGTGAGAGGTCAACTGGCAAAGAATGGAAAACAATCTTGAGGACTTCACCAGGCTTCATATATGACAGCCCACAGAATCTTGATGGCACTTAGCCAGAAGAGATAACCACACCATGAGGTTATGGTCATGGTCAACTGGTGACCAAGTTATGGTCAACTGGTGACCAAGGATCTCTCCACTGGATATATTGTAAAAAAAACCTGAAAAATGGTGGTTTAGATTAGCCTATGTTAGGGTTGTCAGAATAGCACACTGACAAGGTACTGAAATTATCAATTCACTCCATCAGTTTTTGACCGCCGTGCTTCTGACATGGGGCTCAAATACCCCAATTGCCCACCAGGCACCAAGGCACATGGATTGAAAATCATTGCACTAGACAATGTAAGAGCAAGAGAAACCAAATATGTATCTGTGTGTGTATGTTGTCATAGTAAACACTGTTTATATTGCTTTTGTCTTAGTTTTAATTTCTAAGTTCTCAGCATACTGAAGTAATGGGACTAGCTAGTTACTGAGCCTGGAAAATAACCCTAACCCTCAAGAGCATGGAAGAGGCCAGCTTTAGAAAGAATAAAAATGTAAGGGCTTATTGGCGTCCTGAAAAACAGGGAATCTGACTTGTGTGGTTAATGAAACTTAATAAAGTCCACCTCAAAACTGGTGCTCTTGCTAATCTTTCTGCTGTTCTCCTCGTCTGACCACAATGCCTCCTTCTGCACCTTTTCCTCCTTGGAAGCCCTGCTGTTTTCCCTACATCCCACTCCCCCTCCTTTCTCCCATCCCCAGTGTGCGCCATTACACATCCCATTGTCCTTGAACAGATTTCTTCTTTCTATTTCCTTCTTCCTAGAAACTGCAGATGTTTCAGCCTCATTGTGCCGGTAATTGTTGTGTAGATGGTTGTGCATTATCTTTTTGGTTCCCCTTTTCAGGTATGATATTATTATTCCCACAATAAAAGCTAGCTATGATTGCACCTTTAACCTTGCCTCTTCTCTCTTTGTGAAATCCTATTGAATTGTGCCATGATCCATTATGCTTGGTCCCTGAACACACAATAGATTTTCCCTGTGTGTTCATATCCCATAGGTCTAAAAGTATACTCTCTCTCTCTCTCTCTCTCTCTCTCTCTCTCTCTCTCCTTCCTAAAGTCCTTGTTAAGCCACGAAATATAATATTAATATTAAATTAATATTAACAAATATTGTTAATATTTGTCCTTGTTAAGCCACGAAATAAGCAACACATTAGTGATGATTAGTCTCTTGGCTCAACATGATCTCAAACCTCCCCTTTCCTTTCTCCATAACAGAGTCAACTCAAGATCTCTGGCTGCTTGAGTAAGCATGCCAAATAGTGTATTGTCCTAGTACATTATGATGTACCAACCTTTGCACTTTTATTTTTTATTCTAGCTCAGTGCCTTATCCCACATCTCCTCTTCCTTTCTGCTTCCTCTTTCCTTTACAATCCTGGTTGTGCAAGGAGTGCACATCCCTACCAGGCACTGGCACCAGGCACCACCAGGCACTGGAAGATAGTGGTCAGTGGTGGGCTCCAGGAGGTTCTCACCTACTCTATAGAACCGGTTGTTAATGAGAGATATGACATAGAAAGTTTAAAAATAGCCATTTAAAAGTGGCTGCCAGATGGGCAGAGAACCGGTTGTTAATTTCTTTGAAGCCCATCACTGATAGTGGTCACCAATAAATTGCACCAGCCATCCCTACTGAGCACTGGACAGCTCTGCTAGGCACCAAGCACTGAGCACCCTTTTAAAGCAGGCACCACCAGGCACCACTGGACACCACTAATACCCACCAGGCACTGGGCGGTAGTCAGCACCACCAGGCACCAACGGTCATCCCTACCAAGCACCAGGCATCCCTGCCAGGCACCAAGCACCAAAGGGAACTAACTGTGGGCAAGACCGGGCAGCAGGCACCATCAGGCAGATCTGCTCACATTTACAGAGCAAAATTATGCACATTTACACTGAAGTAAGCCCCATTCTGTTCAGTACAGGCTGCAGTGGCTCAGTTGATGAAAACATTGTGACTGTCATCCAGCAGTCAGAGTTTTGAGACCTGGGTGCTGCAAGATGGTGTGAGCTCCTGTCCTTAGCCCAGCTCCTGACAATCTAGCAATTGGAAAGCATGGCTCTGCAAGTAAAAAAATAGGTACCACCTCAGTGGGAAGGTAAACAGCATTCCATGCAGTCATGCTGGCCCTATGAGCATAGAGGCATCTTTGGACTGGCTTTTGGCTGAATCAGGGATAAGCACAGCACCCAGCAACTGTGGATGGTGCCTGTATAGGTAGCAGTGCAAACTGCAGCCAGTCACAGCTGGCAGGGACCTTCACCTTTACCTTTTCACCTTACTCTCAGGAAAACAAGTAAAGAACTGTAGCTTGTTAGAGATGCTTGAAAATGTTGCTCACAATATTTGTGACACAACATACTTGTGTTGTTCACAAGTAAGCTAGTTGTGTTCGGTAAGACTTGAAAACAAGACTCCTCTATTAATTTTATGCAAGAAGAATTCCTTTGCGTAATCACCGCTTAAAATACACCTTGAGTCA
Source organism: Cryptoblepharus egeriae (assembly GCA_030015325.1). Taxonomy (NCBI): domain Eukaryota; kingdom Metazoa; phylum Chordata; class Lepidosauria; order Squamata; family Scincidae; genus Cryptoblepharus; species Cryptoblepharus egeriae. Next base: position 76,161,397 of record JAREYC010000003.1, on the reverse strand, counting down.
GAGGTCTTCTGCTTTGTAGATAATGCAACTATTTTTATTCTATTGCATCTTCTTGTGTGCTGCCTGAGGTTGTTGATAATACGGATCATTCAAAGTATGATGACGTGGCGATCCCTCAGTCAAAGCAATTGAATTTATAAAACAACAAAAATTAATTCCCTGTTACTAAGAGAAATGTTGCTTGAGCTTATAACTCTTCACAACAATATTTCACTAACCCATCTGGTTAGAATGTCAACAATTTTCCCATTTTGTATACAGAAGCATTTATCAACAGTGAGTCTTCAGAGTAGATGTGCATAGGCTGGCGGGGGGTGGGGGAGACCGGATCCTCTGACCCACATTCAGGCCTTGGATGTGCATCCCCGGTGAGGAAACAAATGCTCCCTTACTCAGAAGACACCTCTGAGACTACCTCCATTGGAGGGTGCAGCATATGCTTCAGTAGCATGGCAACATCAGGAAAGGGGGAGTGATAAGATTGGGCTTGTAATGACCTAATACTTGTTAACAGCACCGTCTCGCTTATCAAACCTCTGAGAAAGGTTTTTTTATATAATTTAGTGCATTGAGATACAAGATCTCTGTTACAGAAGAACGATTTAAATAGAATGACTATGCATGTACTCTCATAATTGAGTGGTAATGGAAGAAACAGTCAAGGGTTTATCTAACTTTTCCATTAATGAAAGAACAGGCATTTTGTTTATCAAGGGAGAGCAAACTGATTTGTTTAAAAAGGCATTTTAAACCAGAATCTACGAGGAAGATATATTTATCTGTTAAAGAAAATGTACATGCACATGAGGACTGTGGCATTCTCAGATGATACATATCATTCTTCCCCAGTGGTACATCATCTGTGAATTTTTGAGTGAATGCAAGACAACAGTTTACCAAGTGGTAACTTACAATGGTATGTATATAACTTGGGATGTAGTTGGTCTGTTTCATGCTGACAAGTGACAAGGGTATTTATATTATGGTTCCTTCTTTCTTGTGAGAAAAAAGTGGTCAGTTTTGTGTCATCACTTTGCACAATAACACAAGCAATTAGATTTTCAAGTACAGGTATCCCCTGCTTTCTGACAGTTTTTTTTCTGACAAACCACTCTTTCAACACCTTTCAATTATACTCAGAAGTCATTCATTCAGTGCGCATTCCACTCTTTCAACTTGTCTCTGCTATCCTAAAGGCTAAAATTGCCCTCCCCCATGTTGATTTGCCTACGACATGGTGATTCAGACTGTTTTGGCATGTGTTTGTGCGTGAGAGAAAGAGAACACACATGGTACATTAGCTCCTGGTCTAAAGAAGCCCAGTTTACCCATTACGTACAGCAGTGTTTCCCAATGTTTGCCCTTAACTGTACTATTTTACATTGTCAACCTACTTGAAGTACCACCAGAAGTGCCAATGCCATCATCACAAGTTCTGGGTTAAGAGGCCAGTAACAATATGACAAACACCAGTAAGACACTCAGTGTGAACAGGAGGGCATTTTCAAGTGCGGAAATACACATTCTGGACTTCTACCCACTGAACCAAGCCTCCTACCTCCATTTCTTGCTGGTTTTGCTGCTGGTGTTCAGGAGTCCAGCAGGTACCACCAGGTATCACCTCAGGTACTACAGGTGGTACCCATACTAGTGGCTGAAAAACACTGATGTACCATGTGTCATAGTTCTCATCTCTGTGTCATGGTTCTCATCTATATCATGGCTCATCTCTTTCAGTCCTACCTTACTCCAGAATATTTGTGGAGCTACCACATACGTGGTTATTGTGGACTGTCTAGTTACATACAATGCTAGCAAAAGGTACCCCAACAGGGAGTGTACTACCAGCATAGCATGTGATCCATCCTACGACATAACTAGAAGATGTAGGGTGCAATCCAGAGTAATTATGGGGAGTCCTTGATCCGGTGTAAGAACAATTTGCTCTGGATGAATTTCCCATAGGTTTTCACTAGGTGGTGCAGTAACTATGGGGACATGTACTGTTTCTTATGTGCTCCTGTAGTTACTCTGGATTGTAAGGGTAGACACTGCACAAAGGGCAATCACAGAGAGGAAGAAAAGCTCCTACTTCTCCAAATATGTAAATTAACTATACTGATAAATAGACTATCTGGAGCAGACTATCAAAATAACAGTTATTACCACAGTTATCACCTTTAAAGAAGTAAATTATTTTACCCAGTGTGTCTGTTTTACTATGTTTAAAGTACTATTTTCTTACAGTTATTTTTACATTCTTACATTTATATGATGCCAGACTCCTTGCACACTTTGTAAGCAAAGTAAAAGATTCTGTGCAAATATCTCCATAAATATCTAGCAAAGCCAAGCGTGGTTCACTTTTCTTCATTATATTCTCCATATTTGGCAAGTGTTTCCTTTCTTTCTTTGCATTTTGTTCTCTTGTAAATTAACTTTGGCTATTGTGCAGTTCACTACCTCCTATACAGAAATGAGCAAATTCTTCCTTTTACTATTCCAATTTACTTCTCGACAAGATTTTTCATAACAATATATTCTAGCAGCGCCACATAATGTATCAAAGGATATTGCAATTAAAATGTAAAGATCTTTTTGGTGCATTCATTATTTCTTCTCTGCATTTGCATTGACTAGTGTTCATCTTAATGTTTTATAAAGCAATTTTTTGCTTAATGGAAGAACAGAACACAACATCAATTTTACTTCATTTCCCTCATAAAAATACTATCCACAGTGCCGGGGTGGTTTATAGATCAGAGGAAGTGAAACATTATTGAGCAAACTAATTTTTTAAAAATAAAATTTTAAGCTTGCATGAGTTCTTTGTTCAGTGTTATCTGAGTGATGTCGTCTATCTAAATTTCAGTCTCACTATTCTGAAATAAGCACCCTCCTAATCAGCCATCTAAAAACATTGCGTTTGTTAAGTATTTCCCCACATAGGTCTCAGTTCAGAAATTTTGCAAGGACATTAGATAGATTACCAACTTATCAACGGGCTTTGGTTGCTGTGCCTTCAATAGACATTTGTAAGTGGAACTAGAGCAAGAATTCAGTCCTAAACTTCCCCAGTTGACATCCCATTATCAACCACTGTAGCCTCTGGGGCAGGAAACAGTGCCAGGTCTTCTCAGGGTAAGGAAACAAATGGTATTTGTTTTTTAGAAGTACTTGGGCATTTCAGCCTGGGATCTCCTTTCAAACTTAAATATCTTTCTGGGACCCCCTGTCAATATTACCTGGATGTGACATCACTGTGATGCCAGAGCTCCTCCATGTCTGCATGGAAGTAAGTTCCATTGTGTTCAATGAGGCTTACTCCCAGGAAAGCCCAGTGTCAGATTCCAAGATAGTGGATCCTACCCTCTTGCAATCCCGTCTGAGTACCACTGGCCAACTCCATGTTGCACCCAGGTAGTCCCAGTGGACCTCCTCAGATCTGCATCTGTAATTGAATGAGCACAGAATTCAGGAGAGCTGTGACCAGTTTTCAGGCTCAGGAGGAGGAGAGAGTATGGAGACAGGCTGACTCTGTCCCCAAGATTAAAAAAAACTCTTTCCTTGGCGATGGTGGCACTGCAATCTCTGCACCTCTGTTGCTGCCATTGGAGTAGGGCTACTCCACTTAAGGGCTAATGTCCTACTTCTGGATTGGTGCCCACCAATTTGAAACCCAGTGCCTTATGCACTGTTAATATCATATGGAATAAAAAATAAAGAGTTGTTGAATATAAAAAGTGTTGACTATACCTGAAGAATATCACATTTGGAGCAGAGAAACATAAGGGTGAAAAGCCCTGATATTAAGGACATGATACAACTCAATCTCCATGAATTAATAAACAATTGATTATTACAATCACAGCAGAGGTGCCAAAAAGATGGAAGTGTGTGATATTTATTTATTTACTTACGCTTTTATCTCTGGCTAAAATCACCAAGGCTTTAATACTGACTCATTAACCCATAAACTTAAATTGTAGCTTGGGATAGTTAAATATGTTCAATCACTCTGACAGTGTTAGATTTTTATTTTTTTATTTTTTTCACAGATTATTTTTTCATCTTTACAGGAAAACAGTAAGGAAGAAGTTGCCATGTGGACAAATCATGGTAATGTATGTAACAGGTCAAACCAGTTAAGGAAGAAGAGAGACATATTCTTGAAGAACACATTTAAAAGAGCACAAACCCACAGATACTTCCCTGTCTTCACTCAAGCATGCCACATAACTTCTCCCACCAACTTGCCATCCTCAAACCCTCAGATCCAAGCTTCCTTCTCAGTCTAGCAATTTTGTGAATGATGGTGGCCATTACATGAGTCAGAAATGAGTGATGCTATACTAGCCGATCATACAGCCTGCACTGGGCTAGTTGGTGGTTACCAGTACACCACTTGGCAGTTGCCCAAACCACCAGATTGAGGTGAGGTGCTTGGGGGAATGGGGGAGGTGGGTAGGAGACAAACCAGGGGGAGGGAGGCAGAACTTGTGGAACATAGCTCTACCAGGTCCTGAACCAAATGTGGAGGTGCATGGTGAGGTGAGGACAATCTCAGATCACTCCTCTGCATCATCATCATTGGCATCCTTCAGTCTCGAAAGACTATGGTATCGTGCTCTGATTGGAGGTCCTGAAACAACATCTAGTGTGACTAAAGAGGCCAATTCGAGAGTGGCAATCCCTTCCACACTGAGGACAAATAAATTCCGTCCCCTGCCCAGGCTCCAGGTTTCGCTGCTTTCGGGTCTGTCTCTTTGCTTCAGCCTGCCGAACAAGTGTCTCTTCCAGTTGGAGAAGGCCATGCTGGGTCTTTTGCCTCCACGCTGAACGATCGGAGGTCAAGGTTTCCCAGCTGTTGATGTCCTCTCCCAAGGCCTTTAGATCCCTCCTGCAGATGTCTTTGTATCACAGCTGTGGTCTCCCTCTAGGGCGCTTTCCCTGCGCTAATTCTCCATATAGGAGATCTTTTGGAATCCGACCATCAGCCATTCTCATGACGTGCCCAAGCCAGGGTAGACGCCGCTGTTTCAGAAGTGTGAACATGCTAGAGATTCCAGCACGTTCCAATACTGTGTCATTTGAGACTTTGTCATGCCAGGTGATTCCAAGAATACGTCGGAGACAGCGCATATGGAAGGTGTTCAGCTTCCTCTCCTGCCATGCATAAAGGGTCCAAGACTCGCTGCAGTACAAGAGTGTGCTCAGGACGCAAGCTCTATAGACCTGGATCTTTGTATGTTCCGTCAGCCTCTTATTAAGCCATACTCTCTTTGTAAGCCTGGAGAATGTGGTAGCCGCTTTACCAATACATTTATTCAGCTCAGTATCTAAGGAGGGAGTGTCAGAGATACTTGAGCCAAGGTACGAAAAGTCATGGACAACCTCCAGTTCATGTTCAGAGATTGTGATACAGGGAGGTGGATCCACACCCTGACCCATGACTTGTGTTTTCTTCAAGCTGATTGTTAGTCCAAAGTCTTGGCAGGCTTTGCTAAAACAATCCATAAGTTGTTGAAGGTCTTCAGCAGAGTGAGCAGTAACAGCAGCGTCATCGGCGAAGAGGAACTCCCGCAAGCATTTCAGCTGGACTTTGGACTTTGCTCTTAGTCTGGAAGGATTGTAGAGTTTTCCATCTGATCTGGTCTGGAGATATATTCCCTGTGTTGCATTTCCAAAAGCATGTTTCAAGTACCATATATTTTCTTACCCAGACTCAGTCAGGCTGACTCAGATCTGCACTGTGAAATTGCTGGGATGATTAAATGTAGTGTAGGGTTCGGGGATGAGATCAAGGAAGGCAGATCAAGGAAGGCAAGATTAGGTGCAAGCTGCTGCGGTTGAACCATTCCCATTTTTGAACCCAATCCACCCCACTGTCTCCCCCATTGCCACTCTTACCACTCCCATTCCCCCACTACCCCATTCAGGTCTCCCCTCCCCATGCCATCTCACATTCCCCACAGTCTTACCTTTATTGGCATGTTTTGCATATTTGCCTTCCACAGGAACAGACTCCTGCCTCCCTGGCAGCACATGATTCTGTGTGCTATGAGAAGACATTTTTATGATTGCTGCAAGGCAGTTAATGCTGGTGGAATGCTAGTTCTGCCAGTGTGGCAGCCCAATAGGCCCAGCTATGTTGAAGGGAAAAAATATCCAGGAATGGCTTCAGTCAAATGTGACAAACCTAATTATGAATCATTTTGAGAGCTTCTAGGTATCACAGATAGTATAAAGAAATGAATAAAATAGGGAAATCTTGAGATGTTTAGGCCGCAGCAGGGACCACCACTTTAGCTTAATTGTTCCTTTAGATTGTAAAGATAAAGATGAGAGCCTAAAGAAGTAGTGCTATTGAATGTTTTCTCTGCCCACTTATCTTAAGGAATATTTTCACAGCTCAAGAAAAAAGCTGTGCCTGATCTCTTGATAATGTCTTTATTGAAGTGTTTGTTAAAGTTTATGCCAGAAACCCTATTGAAGTGGGAAGCTCCTATATTCTTCAGGCCAAAAGCCATCTGTTCATTGCTCTGGGTATACAGTACTATTTCAAGGCTATCCAACCCCAGAACTTCTGCCTCTGGCAGAATAAATCAAATAGCACTCTGCATCACTCTGAAAAGACAATTGTGTTCCATATTCTTGTAATGGTATTGTAGGTTCAATAGCTTTTGATACAAATGTTCAAAAATAAGTGAAGATGAGCCTGTAATTATTAAGGCTGAGCAGAAGATAAGCAAAGGGGATGGTTTCAGTGATAGGATTCAAAGAAATTAACAACCGGTTCTATGCCCATCTGGCAGCCACTTTTAAATGGCTATTTTTAAACTGTATATGTATATTTTTGTATTTTGTATATTTTTGTATATACGTTATATGTATATTTTATATTTTTAAACTTTATGACTGCAGGCCTCCGTCAGTCTTGGAAGACTACGGTATCATGCTCGGCGCTGCATACGCTGCATGCGAAGCATGAAAGCCTGGGTTATATTGTTATGGAGGATAGGCTGTTACCCAAGCAGCAAATCCCCCTCTCCTGAATTAGTCCAATGGAAAGGCAGAGCCAATGCGATTGGATCCAGCTGGCGTCACAGAGCTGGGCTAAGGACAGGAGCTCACCCTGTCTTGCTCCACAAATTTCATGTTTCTTGGTCCAGGGGTTGGTGATGAAATTTGATCAGTCAGTCTTCAATGTTAAGTGTAGGATGAAAACACGTTGCATCCCTTTTCAGCATCTTAAGGGTTAAATTTTTCAAAATTGGTTCTTAGTGGTTGCTCTCATCATATAAGGAATACCCTTTCTTAAGGGTACCCTTACAAATACCCTTACATAAGACTCTTGGGTAAGGAATACTCAAATTTCATGCTTCTAAGCCTAGGAGCTGGAGATGGGTGTTGATCAGTAAGCGATTCTTCAATGTATAGAGAAGAAAATGTGTTGTGCCCCTTTCCTTCCCCTTCCTGTTTGAATTTTCAAAAATTGGTTCTTAGTGGGTGCCTCCATCATGAAAGGAACACTCCACAAATTTCATGCTTTTAGGTCCTGTGGTTTTGCCTGGGTGTTGATGAGTGAGTGAGTGAGTCATTCAGTCAGTCAGTGAGTCAGTCAGTGACCTTCCAATTTTATATATATAAGAAAGAAGATATTATGTACTTACTGGTACTGTATATTGACTTCATTTGCTTGTATTTTTAAGCACTTTCCTATGATAATTTTGCTACATGCTTTTAAGCTCTGGGCCTACAAAGAGCCAATCCTAGTGTTGATAAAGTTCCCTATCATTTTGAAGTTTCATTCTGTTCAGGGCTATTAAACTTGAAGAGGCCTCGTGCCGTAATGTACAATTGGCATTCATGGCAAATGGGGGGAAGGATGGCTGGTTGGGTTATCGAGAGGTAAGCAGAGCTGATGACTGTGTGTGCTTTGCAGTGGTTTTGTTATTTCATGGCGAACACAATTATATTGCATATTTCGGCTTTGTCGCTTGGAGGAATGGTTGACTGCAGTGTGAAAGAGATTGAATTAATGGTTCAGTTAACATGATACATTCAAGCATTTATATGGCTACTCAACAAGAAATAATAAGCTTGTCTTGTAGTACAAAGTCAAACTCATAAGGTCAGAGGGTTATAAACAGGTTTTATGGCTCCCAAGATCCCAGCAGCATGCAGAAACCATTCTCACTCATTACCACTATATCTTTTTACATTTTCCAGAAATTTCACAAATACTTGCAACAGTGTGGATGGCGAAGGGGACCCAAATATCATAAACTTCATAGAAACATTGCAGATTCTTATGGATTTCTCTCTCCATTCATATTTCCCCAATGTGCTTGTGAGGAATCTGAAATCTGCACCAAATTCTATCAAAACAGAATAACTATTCTTCTAAAGACACCTGGCTGTTGAATCTGCACCAGATTCTGGCACAATTGGGGAACTTTAATACTAAGGACACCTGACTATTTCTTAGAAAATATAAAAGGTGGGAATGTAACAGCCAACTGAGCCAACCTTTCTTCCCTAATGTACAAGAAACAATTAAAATATAAATTTTATTCTCTGTTCTTTTTTTTCTTTTTTTATTTTCTTTCTCTTTCTGGTATAATCAGTAAAACTTATCTATGCAATTATGGGCAAAATCAATAGCAGTTACGGGTCCACGCGGTTACGTCACCCTCTAGTGTTATTTTATGGAAAGTCATCTTAACTGCTCCGGAGCAAGGGGTTTAATTTCACTTTAGGATATAGGCCTATGTTCCTCACAGGACTGTTGTAAATAAATAAATAAATAAATAAATAAATAAATACATACATACATACATACATACATACATACATACATACATACATACCACTGCCTTAGTGAACCATCAGGTTTATCATCAACTATGGATAGCAATCTTCAAATTTCACCTGATGTTCCAAAAACACCTCTACACACCCATGTGCATAATAGTGTTTCCCAATGACATACTGCACTTTTGGACAGGAAGCCCATGCAGGTGGGTTTCTCCTCCCCACTCAGTAAGACAAGTATCTTTTCTTTTTGCTTCTCAGCCTGTGAATATAGTAAATAAAGAATTCACAAGTATTTTGCATCAGACACAAGAATGATTCTTTCACACACAGACACAGACACACACACACGTATATAAACTGCAGGTCCAAATGCGTACAACTGGAAGTGTTGGCTTTAAACCGAACAGCAGTTTGCCTCTTCAGCTATGGAAATTGCTGCAGCTCTGGCTGTGCACATAGATCAAGCTGCGTAAGCAGCTTATATTTAGCACAGAGATGGAGTTTAATGTGCAGAATGCATCATAGAGCTAAGTCCTGCAGGCTTTTGTTTAGACATTTCATATTCAAAAATGTGGCCAACTTGTTCATTGGTTTTTGTTTTGTTTTAAATAATACAGTTTGCTGTATGGCATGTCATGGTTTCTCACAAGTCATCATGAAAATGGTAGTTTGATGAGTTACTGAGAATTCTCAAGTAGGGATATCTTGTATGCATCCTCACAAAGAACTACAATTCTCAGGGTTTAGTGAAAAGAGGGAATGACTTTTTGTACATCAAAGAGATGTACAGGACCACTTCACTGTTTAATGAGGTAACACACATAATGAAGTTGTTCTTGGAATGGCCTCCAACAGCTGCTATGAACATCACTGGTTGAAGAGCTTCTCTTTATCCCTAAGTATTCCTCACACTCCGATGAGGGAAAAATCACTCATTCTTGACTCAAGAGCAGCAAGCTTTCTTTCTTACCTGAGAAATCTAGGAGATCAGAAGCAATCACTGACAATCACTGATATTTTCTATATTCACGTTTTTCATGCCATGATGTTTTCCATTGCAAGATAGGTAGATGGTGCTGTATGGTCAGATGGTAGGTAGGTAGATGCAATGGTTGGCTCCAGCAGATTGGCACCTACTCCATAGAACCAGTTGTTAACAAGAGATAGGACATATAAAGTTTAAAATAGCCATTTAAAAGTGGCTGCAAGATGGGCATAGAACCAGTTATTAATTTCTCTGAATCCCATCACTGGGTAGATGTGCTATGTGCTGTGTGGAGGTAGATGTGCAGCAGTGGTGTTTTTTTCTTGGACACTGTGCCCAGTTAAAGGGTACAGGGTGATTTTTCCAGTGGAATAAGTCTACAAGCTCTATTTGAAACGAAGTTCACTAGAAATGTAATCTCCATTGTCTTCTTTTTAAAAATTGTAGTGTCTTCTCTGCATTTACCTTCACAACAAGCTTTGGGATTTGAAGTACACTACTGTATTACACAGAACACGGAGGCACTTCCAAGTTTGTGCTGCTTTCTGTATTATACAACCCCAACTATACTGTACAACATCAAAAGGAAGCTTATACTTTGAGGGTTGCTATATGTCCCAGAAAACAGGGACAATTCCAATTTTTTTGAGATTGTGTTCACATACTGGCAAATGGACAGAGTCCTGTCCTGATTTTGTGGAGGAAAATTATGGCAACCCTACTTTGAGGTCATTTTGTTCCACGCTATTCTTCCTATGTGTTTTAAACCAAAGTTTGTCAGTAGCCTTATTTGCGCACTCCTGCATGGTTTAAAACAATGCGAAATCATTATTTTCTCATGTTACCTGTCCTCACTGAGCTGACCTTGAAATGTCAGACCATTTTCTTTTTTGATCATGCATATGTCATGTATCTTGACTCACTACTTTACAGCTAAATCTGTTAGAAGTCTTTTCATGATTCAAGTCTTCCGTTTACTAATTATGTTATATACATTATTTAGCATTTTCGTACATTCAAGGAGAGACCGGTTTAGTCGGTGTTAGCATATTTTGTCTTCTGATGTCAAAGAAAAGTGACAGAAAGAGGGAAGAAAAATGCAGCTTTGAGCATAAAACCACATGTAGGATATGCTGCATTGCTACAGTGATGTCCCAGCAGAATCAAATTGAACTTTGGTCAAAAGATCAGAAGGGAATAAAAGTGCACTTCCGTCTTTAGGCAAACTGAAGTCATCGTTGTAGTGAACTTGTCGAGTGTGAAGAATTGGTTCCTAACTTGTTAAAAGTCAACCCAGTGTCATTGTCCTTCTATGCAAGACGTTATTTGGGTGTGCAAAACTCCATTGATTTCATGGCAGATCTCAAGTTGGGGGCAGTTAGAGGTAGCAGCACTGGCTCGCAGCTCTTTTAAAGAGCCTCCATGTGGAGCGAAAGGCCGCATAGCACGCGTGCCCATAGCGCGCTTGCTTGTTAAGAGAAGCGGAACTTGTTATGTGAAGCAAGATTTCTTGGAAATTTTTGCTTGTTATGTGAAACGCTTGTTAAGTGAGAAGCTTGTTAAGTGAGGTACCACTGTATATTAAAGGCAGAGCAAGGGAGTGTTAGAGATGCCTTTGACTCCTTGGGAATTCCTCCCCCCCCCCCATCAGAGCCAGGCACCACCTCCACAGTTGGGATCCAGAGTTGGCATCTCAGATGCCAGTGCCAGCCCTCTCGTCTGCACTGACAAACAGTGCCCCCGAGTGCTTGCAGAGCTCTCCCCTCCCCCACTCTGTCCAGAAATTCTTGGGTTTCCCAGAGGACATCCAGACTCCTCCTGACCCCTATTCTCTGTATGCGGAGACCCCAAATGTCAGTCCTTTCAGGAGGGCTCCCAATCCTACTCTGTGTGCTGGTTCCAGGGCTGGGAGACTCTTGCTTGGACCAGTCCTGGGTTCCTCTCCTGGCTGCTGGTATCAGGGCCCCGGGAGAGCTGCTGCCAGGGCTGATTTGCTCACCATCTTCAGCCAGGAGTTCAGCACCAGTGGCATAGCTGGGGGGCGGGGAGAGATCGGCCAGGAGGAGTCCAAGAGGCCCTCCATTTCAGAGCCATTGCAGGTGGGGTGCCAATAGCATAATCAGAGAGGTAAAGCAGTCAGTCATGGTGGTGCAAGGGTCACTCTCTCTCTCTCTCTCTCTCTCTCTCTCTCTCTCTCTCTCACACACACACACACACACACACACACAAACACACACACACACACACACACACACACACACACATGCACTCTCACACACAGGCTGAATGGGTCTCACCTTGCAGGTGGGAGACCCTGGTCAGCCGGAGATGCTCCCGCACCACAGGAGAGTTGAGAGGGTGTGAGGCTGCAGGGAGGGTGCAGGGGCTGCAGAGCCCCCAGAGAAGCAGCAGCAACTGCTGCTGTGCACGAGCCTTGCTTCCTCCTGGGCTTTCTCCTGCTATGGAAAGCCCAGATCAAAATCAAGGTGCGCAGCTCTTGGTGTGCTGCTGCCACTACTGAGCTGCTTCTGAGGGTGGGAAGATCACATGAGGGCCACAGGTGTGCTTGCAAAGGGCTGCATGTCAAACATGCCTGATATAAATTATAGGCATTTGCCTGCTGTTCATCAGTTCCAGTTTGAGTCAATAAATGCTGTTGTAACTATGTTGGTCTGCTTCTTGCCTACTGAAGCCCGCTACACAAAATAACCTACACCCCCCTAGTGACACTACTGCATATGCTGGCTTTGTATAAGAGACAGTTTTCATTGGGTGCAGTTTTCCAACATTTTATTCCATCAAATTTAGCAATGAATGTTGCCAACTTCAGTTGAGGCAGATCTACACCATCTGGGCCTCATTCTAGACTAGACCACTTTGTTCTTGGTTTACGAGAATGAAAAGTGTGTTGCCATATATGGTGTCATGAATGGAAGATTATCCAGGCTAATTCTTTGTAGATGTTTCATACTGTCGTTCAGAGAACCATTTTCTCAAACACCATTTGGCTCACTAATTCCTTTCTATAATCAGATCAGCCCTGTTGTTTTGGAGACACATCAAAGTGGCTTGCTTAGTTTACAATTGCTAAAGAAAGATGACAGAATGTCAATCTAATTTCTCTTCTCAATAGTGTGCTATGTTTCAGCACTACACCAGTGGCTGGATGAAATCAAATTGAATTTATTGCAATGTCTTTAGCCCAGAAATCCATTTGTTGACTGCAATTAACTAACATCATGTAATTTCCAAGGTTTTCATTTCTTTAGCTTTGCATCTTCAGTTGTTCCCACTTCCTCGCAGGTCTTTGAATGTTGATTTCATTTGTTTGCACTTTCATTTGTTTGCTCAAAAGTTAAAGTCTAAGTTCAGTGTAAACACTGTAGAGATTGAGTTTCAAATCTTTCCACTCATCCATGAAGATTCTTGAGTGACCTTGGGTTTATCACTATCTCTTAGCTACACCTACTTCACAGGCTTGCTGTGAGGATCAAACTGTGTAAATTATTGTGAGCTCTGTGGAAGAACAAAAGTCTAAAAATGGGAAAAAATAACCTGCAGGGGACTGCACAAGATCTCATGGAGTGTTTTTGTCTGAATGATTCTTAAGCTACAATCCAGAGTAACTATGGGACCTTTTACACCACCAAAGTTAGGGTGCCACCTATGGGAAATCTATGGGAAATGCATAGAGCAATCCAGAATAAGTGCCTTTTACGTCTGCCTATGGTTACTATGGATTGTAGGGTGACTTGGGTTGTTCCACAGGTGGAACCTGGTAGGGTAGGGGTCAAGGGACAAGGTCACACATGTGACCAGGTAAGGCATGAACTCCTCCAAGGGCCTAAACTGTGCCCAGTCAGCTCTTTGAAGGAGCGAGGTCCACATCTGCCAATACATCACACAATGCTTGGCAAGCCAGGACCCAAAGGGGTACTTTCTGAATGATTGTAGGGAAGCAGCAGGGACAAAAATCTTCTCCCAGTACCAATTTTTCTAGTATTTTATATCTTCAGAATGTTATTCCTTGATGCTGCACTGAGGGATAGGGAAAAACAAAGTCTGCTGCTGTCACCTGCTTCCTCCCGGTCAATATCTCCATTAGGCCTTGCCTGGCTTACCAGAGGCAGTTGGGAGCAATGGACATTGCAGACTTTTATTTTCCTTTCGTACCATTTGGAAATCCTGCTGTTTCCAGATAAGCTTCTGGAGAAAGCAGGAAACTAGCAGTTCAAGTTCCCTGTCATGCCATCACCCATACAGTAATTGTAAGACATGAGGACTGTTGCTCATCTGCTGCTCAGTTTTTGCACACTGTGACAGAACAACTGATGCATGCCCACATTGCCCACAAATGGCAGCATCATTGGGGGTGGGTAGTAGGACTGGGCCCTTAGTTGTAGCTGTTTGATTGAGTTCAGTTCATCCCCCCTCACATGCCCCCATGCATGCTTGCTCCAAAATGAGGGGAACTACTATCTTCACTTCTGTAGGTTTGTCTGAGTCCAGCAGAGGCTACAGACATTTGTCTAGGGCCTCTGCCAGGTTCAGATTGAACTCTACAGCTCAAGACACATGCCATCCGATTTCATCTCCAAGAAACTGGAAGTCATATGTTTTGAGAGCATTCTGAGCCCAGCAGAGGTTGCTTAGGCAGTCCACAGGAAAGCAGGAGATCCAACCTCCACTCAGCTCTGGTGGATGCATGGGCAGGCATTCATTTGTATCCACAGTTTTAGGTAACTTTGGAACCCCGTTGGATAAGGGGGCACCCGTGCATATGAAGGCGCTGTGAAGCTTTTTATTTTTGTGGTGTGTAGTTACATCTACAAGAACTAGCATTTTGAGCTAATATATATTTGCTTTTGTGACAGCAGTGCCCATTTAGCAAGACTCAAAATAAGTACATTTAATACTACCACCTTTGTCAATGAGAAACACGATAGAATTATCTGAAGAAAAATAATGTATGCAGCTAAGGATGGAAGCTGCATTTGTGTATGAAAAGCAACACTGATTTTGTGTGTGTTGTTAATGGAAAGTAGAGATGAAATAATGCTGACATTTTGAATGCTAGCCGTTGTTTCTCCTCTTCATCCATAACACAGAAGTTACATTAGGCACTTCAAATAATTGCAAAATAATGACAGATCAAAGCTGGTTCTAATATTACAAGCTCTTGGGTGTATTGAAATTTTGAGAACAAATGGACAAATCAGATGAAATGCGACAGGGGAACAAAAGACATTGTATGTAGCAGAATAACAACAGGGACAACTCCACTTTTATGGATAGAGATGTACCTTGGATAGAAAGTTCACATTCTTGTACAATGTATTTTTCTGGTGGAAGGGCTATTATTTTACAGGTTTTAAAAATTCTACCTTTCCCTTTATTCATTTTAGGCATTTAGCTGCATTTACTTTAAATCCATGTTCCATTCTAATATTTCTTTCATCAAGTTCAGAATAATTGCTTTTAGAATACTTGTTATTTTTTTCTGGTAAGTGGCCAAAAAAAAGATTTCAGGTGGGGAAAAATCTGTAGGCATGGTGCCATACTTTGGGATCCAAGTCTAGATCAGGGCTATCCAACCTTTCAACTTGAGGGCTCCTGGACCTTTAATAAGAGTGCAAAGAAGGAAATTTCTGCAGGTGCAGCTTTTCATCTCACAAACAAAAACCTTCACCTGCTGAAATTTCCTCCTCTGCACCCTTGTTAAAGGATCTGCAGCCCTGAAGTTGAAAGGTTGGACAGTCATGGTCTATATCATCTCCAAACAGAGCTCCTATGGATGTATTCAGCTACAGAGCTTCCCTCAGTTGCAGAAAGATCCACAATTTCAGACCTTGGAAATTTTGTACCCTGAAATTCCCTGGTTTTTATTTGAATTTGGCAGGCTGTGTGGGGGTAGGACTTTTAAGACCTTTTATCTTATTATCTTATCTTATTCTAGGATATGGTGGAAGGTTTGAATAACATGAAGTAAAAGAGGCACATATATGAAATAAAGTGGCACTAGAAAGGATATTTCTAGGCTGTGGGTGGCAGTTGTGGTTAAGACATTGTGCCTGTTAATCAGAAGGCCAGGGTTTGAGACCCTGGTCCCCACAAGTCAGGGTGAGCTCCTGTCCTTAGCCCAGCTCTGCAACGCAGATAGAACCAATTGTATTGGCTCTGCTGTTCCATTGGACTTTTCAGTGGCGTGGAAAGAGAGGATTTACTGCTTGGGTGACAGCCTATCCTCCATATTAATCTACTCAGGCCTGTGCACTTCGCATACAGTGTTCAGCACGATACCATAGACTTTCAAGACTGATGGATGCCAATACAATACAAATACATACAATACAAGAAAGGATATTTCACATTTAGATCGTGCTTTCAGAGTGTGAAGAATACTTCACAGGCATTACCTTTAAACTTGCCTTACAGCCCCCCTCCCGTAGTGTTTATCTTATCCCAGTGTGGAAGTCATCTGAGGCCCCCTAATGATTCTGTGGCAGAGGTGAACGTCAAGCTGATGGACTTCTGATTTACAGCTCAGCAGCCACACCACAATGTCATGCCCTTATCTTAGCTGCTAGTGCATTTGGTATCAGAATATACCAGCTCTTTGGTATATTGCTTCATGTGCAATGATGGTATGAACCACTGAAGGGGTGCGATAGCTGAAACATTTCGAGAGCTCCTTCTCCTAGAAGAGTGGAGTGTGGTGAAAAATAAATAAATGCATACTGTGGCAGCTCCTGTAAGATAAGTGGCTATTTGCTTTAGGAATGGTGAAACTTTAATGCATGTGCCATGAACCCTCTTCATAATGAATGCCATTTGAATTCCATTTTGGGTCTGTCACATGCAATATTAAAAAATAATGAGTCACAAGTGCAAGATTGTTCATGCCTTCTTAGTTGCAGGAAGAGCGATAAGCAATGTGAACCAGAGAGAGAGAAGCGTGACTAACGTCAGAATAATGAGGACCATTACCATTTCTTGCTTTCTGTGTCAAGGTTTTGTTCCAAACCTGCCACCTATTAGAAAGATAAGAATTTCTTCAGGACACTATGGCCAAACATGTCCTTCAGTGTCTTACTGATAAGAATGATGCCTACTGTCTTGATGAAAGCATATGCTAGCTAATTACCCTTTTTTGTACTGATAAACCCAAGTCTTAGGAAAACAACAACAACCCTTGAATAAACTTTGTATTAGGGTGCCTTTAAAACGTGGATGTCTAACTGTAAGGATGGAGATTTTTTTAAAAAATTAATTATTGTAAATGAAAGTCTGGATTGATATCAATATAGGAGATTATAGGGCTAATTTAATTATTATGGTTGGCATCAGGGGTGCTCATTTTTACTCTCGCCTTCAGAGTCAATCGGCAGATAAACAGTGAGAATAGGCTTACTATTCAAAGATTAAAGGAAAAAAATCCAGTTGCTACAAAGAAGGCTGAGGTGTAGGAGTGAGGAATCTTGAACAGCCATGAGAACAAATAAGGCCCTTCTGAATGCAGTTATAGAACTGTAATGAGACAAAGATAAAAAAATATATAAGATAAATATTTGTTTTAAATAGTAAATATAAAGATGAAGAGTAAAAGGGGAAAAAATGGATTGCTGTAATTGGAAGCCTGGAAGTGGAGTTAAGTAATCTGATATGTTAGAGGAGCTTTTAAAATGCTGATGTATAAGTGTAAAGAAATGAATTAAGTGTTTAGATAAAGTAAATAGTTTAGTTATAGATGGAAAATATTTTGGATTATAATAGGGGGGTGGGTAGTTTTGTAAAGGGCCAGAATGGATTATGTGAAGGAAAGTGTGAATAACCTGAGTTATGTTAAGTTTGATAATGATGTTTTATTGAATGTTTAGTTTAGAAGGCTGTTTTAGCTATCATTGGTTGTATCTTTGGAGCTCATCCACATTTTTGCTTTCAATCGCAGAAAAAAAGAATAGGATTACCATTCGAAGGCAGGAATCCTAAAGACACTTTCCTGGAAGTAAGACCCACTGAACACAATGGGGCTTATTTTTGAGTAGACATGGTTAGGATTGTGCTCAAAATTAAAAGTAAATAATTCAGTTGTTGCAAAGGAAAGTTGGGATTTTGGAGTGAGTACTTTTGAACAATTATGAGAAGAAATGATAGCCTTTTAAATGTGGTTATAAACTGTAAAGAGATGAAGATAACACAATTGTGTATTGTAAACGAAAATCTGGAAATGGAGCAAAATAATTTGAGGTGGAAGGATAAAGATGACCCCATGAAAAGTGTATGATTTATAGATATAGATATATTAATTAATGGGCTGTGGGTGGCGCAAGTGGCTAAGACACTGGGCCTGTTAACCAGCAGGCCAGGGTTCGAGACCCGCGTCGGCCCCACAAGACAGGGTGAGCTCCTGTCCTTAGCCCAGCTCTGTGACACCAGCTGGATCCAATTGTATCGGCTCTGCCTTTCCATTGGACTAATTCAGTGGCAGGGAGAGGAGGGATTTGCTGCTTGGGTAACAGCCTATTCTCCATAACAATCCAACCCAGGCTTTCGTGCTTCGCATGCAGCGTATGCAGCGCTGAGCACGATACCATAGTTTCCCAAGACTGACGGAGGCCTGCTTTTTGTGGTTTATATAGACATAGAATGAGTTAGATTAAAGAATGGTTAGAAGGGAAAAAATTTTATATTATGAGAAGGAAGAAGGGATTAGAGCAAGGAGATAAAACAACCCCAGGTTTTTTTGAGATGTTAACAGAAGATTATACCGATAAGATTATTGAAAGCATATTTAGGTAAATAGAGATTAATGAAATTTGAAAGTATTTATGAAAGTGTTAGAAACAGAAGAAATGAAAGATTTATAGTATAGATAAAATGAAGATTATGAATAATTATGGGCAGTCCTTGCTCTGACGTAAGATCAATTTACTCTGGATTGCAATATGAATTTCCCATAAGTTTTCACTAGGTGGTGCCATAACTACTTTGATGTAAATGTGTCTTACATGCTCACATAGTTACTCTGGATTGTGGGAATAAAGAAATGCCAAAAAACACTGTCACATGCAAATCAACATCAGCAAAGATAATTTTAGCTTTTAGACCAGCAGAGAGGGGTTGAAAGAGTTGAAGCATGTGTTGAATATAACAAGTCCTGGATGTAATTGAATGTTTTGAAAGAGTGGAACCGTTAGAAAACAAACCATCAGAAAGTAAGGGATGCCTGTTTCAAACACCTTTCTCTAATGGTCATCCATTCCTTCCTTCCTATCACAATTGGGCAAGACCTTCCTCCCACCTCCCTTGCTCTTGGCTGGGAAAGTATTAATCTTTCATTGACTGTATTAAAACGTGGTCAACATGGGAACTGAGCATGTTACATGGAACATGTGTTTTTCCTATCTACTTCCATAAATCCATCACTGAGGCACTTTTACATTGCCTGAAGAATCCAAAGGGACTATAATATAAACTATCAGTCTGTTTGTGTCATTCAGAACATCTGAATAATTGCTCACCACCAATTACATGAAGATGCCCACTAGGGCAACAATTTTCATTCCCTGATATTCTAAAGAAACTGCTAGTGAACAAATGGGAGTTAGATTTCTATTCTAACAAATGGGAATTAGATTTCTATTTCTCACCACTGGTGGTGAGAATGAGAAATCACACTGAGGGAAGAAAGGAACCTCCAACAGGAACCATCCATGGCATCCCAGACACTGCTTTTCTCTTTCCCAGGATTGTGGCATTGGGCTTGGGTAAAAAGATTGGTCACCCCTTCCTACATGAACAGGGATAATAGCATTGAAAGTGGATTAAAGCTATCATGCAGTGGTTCTTGAGTATTTCAGGAGCACAATCCTAACCATGTCTACTCAAAAGAAAAGTGTAATTAGGATTGCAGCACAGGACTCTTTTCAGAGATAGACAGTCTGTTCAGGACCCCTTGGAAGTGATGTCACAGCCAGAACAGAAAATGCTATCACTGATGGCAGAGCTCCTCTATATCTGTTCAGAAGTTAGTCCCATTGTGTTCAATGAGACTTACCCTAAATCTAGAGTAACTACGGGAGCACGTAACAGACATTACATGCACCCGTATTACTGCACCACCCAGTGAAAACCTATGGGAAATTAATATTGGTATCCAGAGTAGAATGTTCTTACACCAGAGCAAGGACTCCCCATAGTTACTCTGGATTTTGCCCCTAATCCCAAGAAAGCAGCCTGAATGCCCCATTAAAAAAATGGTGGCGCAGTGCCAGACTCCAAGATGGTGGTTCCCAGCTTTTCATGATCCCCACCCTGAAATGAAGTTGTGACCATGCTTTGAGGGGGTCCTGACCCCCAATTTGTGAACCCACTTTGAGAACCACTGCTGTAGTAGAAACGCAGTCCTGGATAGGCTGAGATTGTGATATCCAAATTTATTTTATAATTCATTTGATTTCTACTGCAAATGTTGTTTTGTCCATCCAGGTCCTGGGAATTTTGACCCCTTGCTCCTCCCGTCCTCAGGTCTGCTGTACCCCTCCTCACTTGGCCGTACGCTACTCTGCAGCAACACCTTGGTGCTCCCCACCAATTTGTTCATGTATATGGGTGGAGAGATAGGAAAGGGAGCAGCAAAGGCTTTTCATGAGCAGTGGGATGCAGCTTCTTGGACACTGTGGCACAAAGGCAACCTAATGAGGCCAGGCTAATGAACCACCCATCCCAAGTGATTGGCTGGCATAGTCAGCCAAAGCAATGAAGTAGAAAACCCTTTCGACAAGAAAATCACTTGTCTCTGTGTACATGAGATCTTCTCGATAGGAACTTGGAGCATAACCGAAGCCTATGCTAAGTTATGCACAAAAGAAAAACCAGCTCTTTTAAAATAAAGTTTGCAAACCAAAAGGCGTTTCAGTGAGGGCCATCTGTGGCTTTAGCATTGGGATTTCAACACTCAGCTGTGCTGCTGGGGAGAGCTTTCTAATTTTCTGACCATCTGTCCCAGGTGCTGGAATCACTGTGCATATTAAGAACTGTATAGATCAAAACTTCACTTACACTGACATGCTGGCTCATTACTAAGTTGGGTCCTGTTTTCCTTCAACTCTCGGAGCCAGCTTTCAGCCTCTGACATTCAAATATAAGCTCTTAGATCTCTGTGGTTTTCCTCTAAAGAAGGAAAAATGTTCCATTAGGTTAGCTTTGATTTATACAGTGCATGAACACCTTGTTTGTTGAGCTTGGCAGCAAAGCTACCCACAGGATTATATTTATTTTTTGTCTATTGAGGTGGGCATACCTTCCCCCTTCTAGTGAACTGTAATTTGAAAACATCAGTAGTTTTATGTAGACGTTACCAAAATGTTCTTCAAGAAAATATTGTTAGGGGCACAGTGAGTGTGTATTGGTGCCCCTATGCTGATAACACCCCGTAGCCGTGCCCCTGCCAACTGCATTTACTCTGGCATGGGAAAGACAGGATATAAAGTATTTAAATAAATAAATAAATTAGGTTGTCATTGGCAATAAGTACGGTATTCAGAGGGTGGTCATATTGCTTATAACACTGGTCTAACATAGCAGTGAGCAAAATGGGCCACTTTAGAGATCCTGGACCTATAAATGTTTTGTGAGACAACAAGCAGTAGCTACTGAAATTCTCTTTTCTATACAACTGTTAAAGATCCAGGATTCCTAAAGTGGCCCTGTTTGCCCAACCCTAGCCTAACACACAAGGACCTTTCCAAGTGATGGTCTCATGGAAAGGAATCATGCAGCCCCAAAAGAATTGGCTATGAGTTTACCCAAGAACATCAACTGGCTATCCATCTCCCATCACTTTACAAATGGTATGATGATGTGGGTGTCATCTTCCCAAAGCTGTTCTCTCACTATGTTTAGTAAAAGAAGAGGAAAGTTTCAAATGATTGCTGGATGTTGCTCTAGTCCAAACATTTTGATAAGAGGGCCATATCAACTCTCTGACCTTGTGTTGGGACCAGAAAAATAATTTACCTTCAAATTTAAATAAATATATATAAATTTACATATAAAAGTGTATTAGACACAGATCCAGAGGATTACAAGGTTTGCCATTGAGCCAGATGATGGGTCTTGCCACGGGCCACACTGAGGCTCACCACAGGCTGCATCTGGCCCATGGGTTGGGGTTTGGGCACCCCTGCTCTAAGCTTTAACAACTTGGAGAAAACTAGGAGGATGAGGGAAATCCATGTCCTTTATGTCCTGGACAGCAACGTAAAGGTGGATACGAACAATGGGTTCAGAGAGAGAGAGCGAGAGAGTGAGAGAGCGAGAGAGAGAGAGCAAGCGAGAGAGAGAGCGAGAGAGCGAGAGAGAGAAAGAGAGAGAGAGAGAGAGAGAGAGCGAGAGAGAGAAAGAGAGAGAGAGAGCGAGCGAGCGAGCACTCAGCTTCCTCAGATATGAGAGAGAGGATTACAAGGTTTGTTGAACAACATTTGTTCCCTTGTTGCGGCACTGCAGCTCTATCCGCACTGGAATGTTGAACAGCATTGGACTCAATTTTTTTGGGACTTTCTTCTGTGTAATATAACATTTGAAAAGTTACTGAAGAAAATTCCTTAGTTTATTTTAACTAATATATTTGAGAAATGAATAACAAACATACACAATGAGCCATATTTGTCTTACAACGAAGAGTTGTTTTCTGTTTGTCATCTGCTTGGTAATAAGTGCAGGCAGAAATGGAAATGATCAGTGCACACACACTTGGTAAGGAAGTGAAAGAACACTACGAAACTTAATTAGCAATGAATAATCCCAGTTGTTTTCAAATGATCTGTGCCACCAAGGAACACTTTATTCATTTAGCCTCTTTATTCCCCTCTAAATAGTTCGGATTTAAATTGTTAATAACTCACAGGTTGACTCTATGTCTGGCGATGTTCCCTTATCCTGAGAAGATCTCTGGCTGCTTCCCTGGCTCTGTATTTGCTATACCATGGGATGGTGGCCAGAGATAGGATTGGCCCTCAGTAACAGACACAATTAAAACTTTCAATTGTCATACATACTAGTCAGTCGTATTTTCAGCTAGAGATCTCTACAGCATGGCTTCAAAGGATGAGAACATGGGATCTAAAATATTATTTTAAAGTTATGTTTACCACTGACACAGTACAGACTCAGGTTTGAAAAGAGAAATACTGAAGAAAAGCTATTGGTATTCAACCCAACAATATGATGTATGAATTCTATCAGATAAGTATCAAGTCTAGGCAAGACTCCATTCAAATTTGGAGCATTGGTCTCCATGGGTTAAGGTAGTTGTCTTCAAAGTGGGAGGTCGTGATTCCCACAGGAGGTTACAGAACCCCACGGGGGGAGGTCGCAAAGGCTGAAGGACCACCATCTTGGTCCTGGAGACCACCAAAAATCACCTTTGTGATGGTGCACACTACTCCATCATGTCATATGTCACTGGATTTGTCTTGCAGAACTGAATCCAATGCAACAATCCATTTTGAAGTAGCTCCTTCCTTTTAAAAAATGGAAAAGCAAAAATATGCGTAGAAAATGCATGAGGAAATGAAATTTATATAGCGGCTTTACTTGCAAGTAGGTAAACATGCCATAGTCAAGTGGAAAGTGTAGGCTGAGAGCAATCTAAGGACACCAGAAGGGTCCTGGTCCAATGAGCGCAGCCCCCCAAATCACCCCAGAAGGAAGTTCTGATGATTTGCACTGCAGGTATGGAATGCAGTTAGGGAAAGGGTCATATATATGAAAGAGTTTGGGAAAGGGTCGTATATATTAGAAGGGGTGTTAGGGAATGTGAACCCCCCACCTGCAGCATAATGAGCCTTTAAGTTGTCCAAAATTGGTGTGCATTGACAATTTTAGTGCCTTCTAAGTGTGCCAGGATAAGGAAAATGTGGAAAATTGCTGGTTAATGGATCAATTTTTCAGCAGGTTGAAACTCTAGAAGGGTTTCGGTTCAATCCCAGATTGAGACAGTAGGTAGCAAGCTTCCCAAAATCAGAAGTCCAAATCCACCCTTTGATTTTGGAGCTTGTCCCATTCTTTGAAGCATCTCAGCTGCAATATTGGATTCAGCATTGAATCTAATCAGAACAAGACACACTTGATTTATTTTCTGTTTCATTTCAGCTATTATAGAAAGAAACTGGCTTTTATTTAAAGTGTAATATTAGGGCACATAGCTTGGGTCAGCTTTTCATCGTAAACAATCATTTTAAAAATGTTTTACCGCAAAGCGTATTGATGCAAATGCAGAAAGTGTGAACTTCAATTAATCTGCATTTTTTACAAAGAACGTTTCCTAAAATGAAATATGCTATAACACTGGACACAAATGAGAGTGTGCAGAAAAGATGCACCCGCAGTTTCTAAGGTGAGGTCTACCGCAAAATATTACTGAATAGAAAAATGGCAGTTTGTAAAACAATTTTAAATGAATTGTGTGTGCCCCACAAGTAAAGTGCGTGACTAGACAACAATATACCTTGAATATACTTGAAATCAAGTTTTTGAAAGTTCATCATAAAATTACCTAAGAAGCTTCATCAAGGTCATTTTATTGATGTACTTATAGAATTACATACCATATACAGGAAACATGTACTGTATATAAGGTTTAGCTGTTTGTTCACAAATCTGAAAGGGTTCCTGTTATATCTTCTACTAGCGAAAAGCGTACCCGCGTTGCGGGTGTAATATTTCTCCCTCTGCCATCCCCCCATGGCACACCCCATGTGCCACTTCCCCCATGCACATCGTCCCCCATGCGCATCGTCCCTCCATGCACATCATCCCCCCAATGCGCAACTTCCCCCATGCGCAACTTTCCCCTATGTGCAACTTTCCTCCATACACATCAACCCCAATGCACAACTTTCCCCCAATGCACAACTTTCCCCCATGCGCAACTTCTCCCCATGTGCAACTTTCCCCCATGCGCAACTTTCCCCCATGCACAACTTTCCCCATACGCATCAACCCCAATGCGCGACTTTCCCCATGTGCAACTTTCCCCATGCGCAACTTTCCCCCATGCGCATCATCCTCCATGCGCAACTTTTCCCCATGTGCAACTTTCCCCATACGCATCAACCCCAATGTGCAACTTCCCCCATGCGCAACTTTCCTCCATGCACATCATGACCCCATGCGCATCATGTCCCCACGTGCATCATGTCCCCATGTGCAAATTTCCCCATGTGCAACTTCCTCCCGTGCGCATTATCCGGTGCTCATCATTCCCCATACGCATCATCCCCCATGCAAAACTTCCACCCATGCACATCATCCCCTCATGCGCAACTTTCCCCCATACGCATCATCCGCCAATGCACAACTTCCCCCCATGCGCAACTTCCCTCTGTGCACAACTTCCCCCATGCGCAACTTTCCCCCATGCACAACTTCTCCCCATGCGCAACATTCCCCCATGTGCAACTTTCCCCATGCGCAACTTCCCCCATGCGCAACTTTCCTCCATGCACATCATCCCCCATGCGCAACTTCCCCCATGTGCATCATCCCCCATGCGCAACTTCCACCCATGTGCAACTTCCACCCATGCGCAACTTCCCCCCATGTGCAACTTCCCCTCATGCGCAACTTCCCCCCATGCGCAACTTCCACCCATGTGCAACTTCCACCCATGCGCAACTTCCCCCATGTGCATCATCCCCTCATGCGCAACTTTCCCCATGTGCATCATCCGCCGATGCACAACTTTCCCCCATGCGCAACTTTCCCCCATGTGCAACTTTCCCCATGCGCATCATCCCCCATGCACAACTTTCCTCCATGCTCAGCTTTCCCCCATGCACATCATCCCCCCATCCGCAACTTCCACCCATGCGCAACTTCCCCATGCGCATCATCCCCTCATGCACAACTTTCCCCATGCGCATCATCTGCCGATGCGCAAATTTTCCCCATGCGCAACTTTCCCCCATGCGCAACTTTCCTCCCATGCACATCATCCTCCCATGCGCAACTTTCCTCCATGCGCAACTTCCCCCCATGCACAGCATCCTCGCCAGTGCAACCTCTTCCTCCGGAAAACATCCCCCAGTTCACCAGGCACTGAGCACCAAATTGGCTGATGTTGTTCAGTCTCCCATGTTAAGTGTAGGACAGAAACACGTTGCCCCCTTTTCAGCCCCTGAAGGGTTAATTTCTCCAGATGGTTCTTGGTGGGATTTCAGGTGACAGAAGGAACTCCCAGAATTCCATGCTTCAGGCCCAGCAGTTGGGGTGGAATGTTGATGAGTCAGCAATTCTCAATGCAAAGTATAGGGAGGAAAACGTGTTGCGCCCCTTTTCACCCCCTTCCGGTTGGAATTTCGGAAAACCAGTTCTTAGTGCACCTCTCCGTCACGGAAGGAACACCCACCCCAAATTTCACACTTCTAGGGTGGGCAGTTTTGGCAGGGCATTGATGAGTCAGTGAGTCAGTCAGTCAGTCAGTGAGTCAGTGAGTGACTTTTCTCTTTTATATATATAGATTTGAACAGTTAAATGCTGGTGCAAGAAGAGTTATTACTAATGCACCACTCATAGACACCACTCAAAGAGTTTTCCTGGAGGTGAAGCATCTGCTGGTTGAATCCTATCCACCTTTCCAGCACCCATGCAGTTGCAGTGCACCCCTAAGGTAAGGGAATAAGGGCACAATCCAGGGTTAGGGCAGTGAGGAGTGCCCTAGCTGGGCTGCCCCAACTATTCTGAATTCAGAGAAGAACGTTATGCTGCAGCCAGAGAGTCAGGAAGGCTGGGCTGCCCCAGCTGCTCCACAGCATGCTCAGTAGGCACCAAGTCAGTGACACCTGGGGAGGGCTTTCACCCGAGGAGACTCTTCTCAGATCACACTGAACAAGGAATAGATGTGGAGCCTGCCTTATAAGGAAACCCAGAAGTTCCTGACAACCAGTAACAGCTGCAACTTGAGACTCCAGTACAGCAATACCTCTAGTGGAGGATGGATGCAAGGGGCTTCTTGGAGTGGCCTGCTGTATCCACAGATTAGTGGGCTGCCATAGTTCTTCCATATCCTGAGATTGAGAGGCAGGGGTTGCAGCTAGGCTGGCCAAGAACTCTGATTTTTGGTCAACACTGCCATTCTTACTCTGGCTTAACATGGACCCCTGTGGGTCTACTCATTACTATACCTGCTCCTGAGATGGTATAGAATCATAGAATCATAGAATCCTAGAATTGGAGGGGACCTAGTAGGTCATCTAGTCCAACCCCCTGCCTGCAGCAGAAAATCCTCCTAGAGTATCCCTGACAGTTGCTCATCGAGCCTCTGCTTGAAGATCCCCAGTGAGGGAGAATCCACCACCTTCCTTGGCAATCTGTTCCACTGCCGAACCGCCCGAACCATCAGGAATTTTTTCCAGATATCCAACCGGAATCTCCTCTCTTGCAGTTTGTACCAATTGGTTCTAGTCCTGCTTTCAGAAGCAGCTATGAACAAATGAGCCCCTTCCTCCCTGTGACAGCCCTTCAGGTATCATATAACTCTGAGGAGGTGGAAGAGTGAATTTCTGCCATGGAAACAGGCTCTGGATACAGAGTAATTGCTCTTTCCCTAGGCAATGCTAAACATGCCCTCAACATGCCTCTCCTGAACTGCCTGTGCTGCCCCAGTTAAGGCAGCCCAGGTCCACCTGTCTTGGGGTAGCCTACGTTGCTTTAGGCTACCCCAAGCCTTTTCCAGAATAACTAGGGTGGCCTATCTTGCAATTGGGCCATCCCAGTAATAGATAGGGTAGCCTACGTGCACTTCTGGATTATTCCCTCAATGATCCTTTAGCTTGAGTAGGCCTCTGTGAATGCCTCCCCACCCAAGGGATACCCCATTGCTCAGACTAACTGGCACTGGAAAATTGGATAGGACTGAGCCCTAGTTTTCCTATCTTCCAGTTCCTCTTGTCAAGTGGATTTAAACTATTCCAGGCAGGAGATCAAAATGGTATAATTAAGGTGAGCAGTATACTTAATTCAGTGCTCTGGCAAACATCCTATTTCTGCTCTCTGTAGCCAAGCAAGCAGTGTTGATATAAAGGCTCTTTTGACATTGTCAGAAATTGGTCTGTTTTGTAACAGGTCAATAGACTGTCTCTTATGCTCATCGTTACCTTTCAGGTCAGTGGCATCAAATTACAGCCATAAGCCATTTCCCCCTCTCCGGTGTAAATCAAATTGGTGGTGTTAGGGGGAGGTAGCAGAGCTGATGCTTCTCATTAGAGTTGAGGTCAAACGTCCTCAAACAAGAAATCCTGATTAAATATATATACTTTGGTGTGCTGATAGAGCGTGCAGGGGAGGTGATATATGCCGTGTAAATCAAACTGTGTATTGAAGAAAGGAGCATTAAGGATTCACCTGGTAGTGCTTTGCTGTTACACTCGCTCTAAGAACTAGCAATCATTCTGTACCAAGGACTTGTTGCACTGATAAATCTCTCCAGAGTTTCCTGATTAAAAATTTCTTCCACTGTTGACTAGTCCCCATTTTCCAGCATCACCAAAGGAAAGAATGACATAAGGAAAGAATGACAGTAAGGAAAGAAAGGATCATATAAGGAAAGAATGACAGTACATGCTATGATACTAGTTGACAACACAAGAAAAAAATTGCTAATGGAAGATTATTGCAGTTTTGAATTGCCTATTATTTCAAAACCAAATACTTTCCCTGGACTGACTTCAGTGAACAAATGAAAGCTTAGATGATCTGCAGCATGAGATTCTCAACGACTTGGCCGTATTCACGATTGAGATGATTTGCAAGTCCTGCCTTTGTGCAAGAAAGACCTACTTTTTGTAACACATTCAGGCAACAGATGTGGTAATCTGTGTTTGATGTTTTGTTTCAAGTAAAATCAATGAATGAAATAGACAGTGTGGCCCAGAGTGGCTTTTATCTCCACCACTCCTACTTCCAAGGACTCACAAAATAATTCTTATCCTAAATAATTATGATAGAACCTACATTCTGTTACTGTACCAACAGAAAAAAAGAGAAAGCATTTACTGGATGGTTTGCAGTATAATTCAGAGAAGAACATTTGGTGTCAAAAAGTTCACATCTCCTTCAGAGAACCCACCTTAATATTCCTAACAGCAGCTACTCAGGATGGGGAAAACCGAAATAGCCTGTGAGTAATGTCAGAAGGACCTCTCCAAAGAAAACGAACGGGCAATAAAAGGACAAATGATATTCCATGCAAGTGAGTGAAAAGATTGAACGTGGGAACAGAGAAAAGGGGTGAAGCCCATCTTCACTTATTGGGTCAGTTATAGATCTGATGTTGGGTTACATATGGATCTTCACAGATCAGGTCTGAAATTGCAGTGGGAACTCAGGGAAAGATTTGCTTCTAGTTCCACTCCTTTTCAAAATTTCAGTTCCAGCAGTCACCAAAAGCATCATAACTATTGGGCTGTAGCAAATAAATACAACAATTAGGCTAGGTTTCTTATCTTTTTCTGTCATTCTGTTTCTTTGGGAATTCTTTTATAAATTCATGACTGCATTCTTATGCTAATAGAATAAAGGTAATGCTCTGAACATTCCTGATAACTACCACAGACTGATTCCTAATGTGTTCAGTTTCATTTTAATTATGAGGAGAAAAAAACAAAGAGGTACTGAAAGGCAAAGGGGTATTAACATTAATTTCCGATTAGCATTTTAACAAATAATATATATTTTTCCAATGTAGGATTTTTGTAGAGTTTACTCATACAGAAATGTGGACCTGCTAAAAATCTGATTCAAATAGCTTTAAAGAAATCTTTAGGCTATCTCTATTCTATATCTTACAGAATATGGGCACAATCCAGAGTAACTACGGGAGCACATAAGAGACATTATGTGCACCCGTAGTTACTGCACCACCTAGTGAAAACCTATGGGAAATTCATATTGCAATCCAGAATAACTTGTTCTTACTCCAGAGCAAGGACTCCCCGTAGTTACTCTGGATTTCACCCAAATGTCTCGTATCATATATCATACATATATGATATATGGTGTAGATGCATGACCACTTGTTTTCTTGTATTAGCAATAGCCTGGGATCTCATTCAATTCCTTAAATTTTTGGCCTTAGATAAACTAGGCCCCATAAGAGAGGGAACTTCAGGGGGTAAATTGTATCTGGACCTGGGGTCAAAAACAGCCAAATGGAGGGGAGCCTGGAGTCTTAGAAAATGTTTATACATATGGTTTGAAGAGTATTATTATTTTGCATAGGTCTATGATGGAGTGAGCTCCCATCACGCATCCCAGTTCCTGCCAATTTAGCAGTTTCAAATCATGCAAAATGCAAATAGATAGATATCACTTTAGTGGAAGGTAACAACCATGTGACAGTCCTTTAAAATAGGCTGGCTGGTTTCCTCAATGTTGCACATATTGGATGACACCAATCCAGAACAGTAGACCCTGCCAGCACAAAGTGACAGACACAAAAGAAGTTGCCTATACAGTTGTATATATCTCAATTCATAGAAAGTATGATTTAATGACATATTATGGCATGATGATGGAGAAGGTTACCTCCTGATCAATTCCTCCAACAAGACCTGGTTGGAGCCACCTCAAATTTTATTTTAGGGGAAAAAAATGGTTTTATTTTTTTTTAAACAACAACAACAACCTCCAGACTACAAGGCCCCATCCCTACTCTATGAACTTTTAATTTTTCATACTGAACATCTTTGGCTCCATTCCGAAATCTAAGGAGTTTTACTTGAGGGGAAGCCTCCAAATTTAAGATTTCCCAAGATTTCTCACTCATGATTTCTCAAGATAACTTCTTGCTGAGCACTCCAGTGCATGGAACAATGGACTGAACAGCTGCCTTCTTGGTGCCTCACTTAAAGAGCTTAATTCGTTCCGGAGGCATGCTCTTTAAGTGAAATGCTCTTTAAGTGAAGCGGATTTTCCCATAGGAAACTATGGAAACTCAGATGATTGGTTCCACAATCCCCAAAATATTCATATAAAAATATTAACTGCATGTAAAAATGATGACAAAACACTGGAATTGAATTCAAAACATATAATATAATACAGACCACAATTATTGTAATAAAACACTGTAATATTCTGTACAGTAAAAAGGAAAGGAAAAACCTTTATGGGCAAGGATGACTGATTTTCACTAAGAGTCACTGGTTTCTTTCTGAGCAACTTTCACAAGGAACCTCTCTCTGTGTGTGAGATCTAGATAGGCAGTCTGCAACAGCAGAGGGGAAAGATCCTATGCTGTCTACTCAGAATCAAGCCCCATTAAATCCACTGGGGCTTACCCACAGGAAAGTGTGTAAGCTGCATTTTGCATGCACAGCAACATCAGAAGGGCAAGATCCTATGCTGTCTACTCAGAATCAAGCCCCATTAAATCCACTGGGGCTTACTCACAGGAAAGGAAAAGTGCAGGCATGGAAGGTAGTGGAGGCAGAGGGGTGGTTGTAATGGGGTCCAGGCAGGGGGGTTTCCTTGGGGGGAAGGGGTCTGTTTGAGGGGGCTGCAGAGGGGGTGCAGGAGAGTATTCCCTCCTACCTTATGGAGGCTGCCTAGGCTGGGCTGACCAAGTTCTCTGGCTGCAGGAGAAGAGCAGCCATCTTTGTTCCCCTGATTAAGAGGCTTTTCAGCTCTTCTGCTCTCCCTGCTGGTCTCTTTCATGTACTGCAGGGGGAGAGAAAGTCCCGCCTCACTGCCTCAGCCCAGCCAATGCTGGGGAGAGACAGGGAAAAGGACAGGGAGCCCAGCCAATGGGCACTCTTTATGCGAAAAATGCTCTTTAAGCAAAGTGAAACTACACATAAATTTTTGCTCTTTATGCGAAAAATGCTCTTTAAGCAAAGCGAAACTACACAGAAATTTTTGCTCTTTATGTGAAAAATGCTCTTTAAGCAAAGCGAAACTACACATAAATTTTTGCTCTTTATGCGAAAAATGCTCTTTAAGCAAAGGAAACTACACAGAAATTTTTGCTCTTTAAGTGGAATGCTCTTTATGCAAGGCACTTGTTAAGCAAGGTACCACTGTATATGAAAGCTAAAATAGTAAGATCTGTTCATTTATACAGAGAGTCAATCTTATTTTGATCTTAATCTTGAGCTTATTCAGTCTTGCTGAATAGCAATGATGCAAACAGTCTGCTTTAAAAAAACATTCTCCTTATTTTATGGTCTAAAACAGAATTGAAGTTAGCAGTTTTCAGGTTGAAGTTTGTAATTTCTGATCTCAGGATAGAAGGTGGTCCAGAGACTGGTTATTTTCACACTGTCACTCTCCCATCGTTCCCCCCATGCTATCATCATCATCATTTCCCTCACCAGGGTTTGTTTCATGGCTCTGTATGCCTCCAATTTATTAAAGCTGAATGTGGAGGAAGATCTGCTATGGGAAACAGATTGCAGTCTGTGTGGAAGTAGTCATCGATCTGGGCCTTACTTTTGTCACCAGTTCAAAGGCACCAAGGGAAAGGTTTTGCTGGCAGGGAGACTGAGCAGTCACATTCTAAGGGCTTTCTCAATTTTGAAGTGAATACTATATATCCACTTGTGCAGGTGCTAGATGTACAGCAAATTGAGAAAGTTTGTAATCTTCTTTTACAAAATGCAGAAACTCATCCACAGTAGAGGAAGTTTGTTGGGAAAGGGTCCCTTCCAAAGGGACTTCTAGAACACGACTTCTAGACATGCATTTCATGTCTCACAACAAGGCTTTTATGCTTATATTTTGCTTCCCAAAAAGAAGTATGATGTGCTTTAAGCCAAATTCAGAACATAGAATATATTCATATTCCCCAATTTTCTACTTTTTGAAGATATGCTTTATGAAAATGTTTCAAGTATAAGTCAATAGGTGCCCATCTATGCACCTGTACCTCTTGTTCCTATTTCAAAAAAATCATTCAAAATATGCATTCTGTATTATTACAATTTGCATGGAGAATAAGAGTGCAATCCAAAAGACAGTTTCCCGAAAGTCAGACCCATTGAACACAATGGGGCTTACTTTTGAGTAGACATGGTTAGGATTGTGCTCTGATGCTGCAATTCCAACTCCTACTTAATTAGGCATAACTCCCCCCACAAGTCCCATGCTGGCCCAGGAGTGTCACACTCCTAATAAGGTTAGGACAATGCACAGACATGTGCCAGTCTCCCCACTCCACCATGGGAATGGGTGAGTTGTGCCAGCCTAAATTGGTTAGGATTGAGCCCCTAAGACATCATCAAGATGGATATCACCAAGACACTTGATATGCTCATGTCTCATCATTGTTCTTCTAACTGAAATGATGGATATTGATAGATGGCTCTTTTTAGATTCCTGAAGTTATTTTAATGCTGCCTGGCTGTCTTTTAATCTAGTCTAATTGTTTTTAAATAGTTTTAATTGTATTTTATTGTTTGGTTTTTTTAAAAATGATTTTAACTAGCTTCTAACTGTATTTTATTCTGTTATTTCAAATGTTGTTAGCTGCCTTGGGTATACTTCGTTTAGGAAGAATGGTGGGATATAATTTATCATTTATTGTCACCTGATGTGGCAATGTCAATGAGCCACACCATACTCCTTTCTATGATGGTGATATCTGGAGTATTGTGTTCCAAGATCTTGTCCATCTGTATGTATCCTGAAGTTCCACAGAAGATTGACATGTGCATTTGTGACCACTTTTTCAGGTCCCACCAATTTTTTGCCACTGGCTGATGATAATTTTGACATAAATTCCAGTGGATTATCTGAACAACAGAGTTGTGCCTCTGTTTGTGGTCAGTCTGTGTGATTTTCTTGCAACCACGTAGAATGTGGTCAATGCTTTCATCGACTTCTTTGCAGAGCTGGCATTTTGGGTCATTTGCTGATTTTTCAATTCTGACCTTGATTGCATTTGTCCCGATTGCCTGTTATCTTCCCACTGAAGTGGTACCTGTATTTATCCACTTGCATTTACATGCTTTCAAACTGCTAGGTTCACAGGAGCTGGGCAAGTAAGAGGAGCTTCTCCATTTGTACTTGTACTTGCAGTACTTGAGTCTTGAACCACTGATCTTCTCATCAACAAAGGGCAGATTCTTTAACCACTGGGTCACTGCAGTGTAACCTCATGCAAATTTGGTTTGCTCCTTTTTGGTTAAAGGGGGGAGTCAAACATACATAGGATCTAACTATTCAGGGGCCTAATGGATAACATGGTCCTATGAGTGGTTTATAAATAGCCAGAGACTATAAAATGTGGCAATACCATGACAGGAAGTTTGGAGTATAGTACTTGGCCATAATCAGATGTTGATTCCAATTGTGCCTTCCATGAACTATTTTGATTTGACAAAAGTTTTAGCATTAGCCAAATGTAAACTGTGTACATTAGCATGAACGAGCTGACAGGCCATTTTCCAGCAAAATTTAGGCACCGCTTGACTTCAGTGGGGTTTTCCCAGCAGAATTCATTGAAGATTAGCCTCTTAACAGCTCTTGCGATTAAGTGGGCACCCAAGAGAGGAAAAACCGCAGATAAATACAACATAATCGCATTTTAAAAGATTATCTGTTTTAGCTTGTCACTATAATTAAGTGATTTTTAGATAATGAAAGGTGCACTAACACCACTGAAATAGGTGCCTTTTCAAAATGGGCCTGTCAAAATTGTAAACAACTTGCCTAATGCATTTTTATGGGCACCATTTGTTAACCATGTGTTAAGTTTGGGTCCAGCAATTTAGAGGAAGCATGCATTTTTTTTAAGTTAATAATAGTTTTATAACAAAACAAAAAACACACCAGCCAACCAAACAACCCCCACATACAGAGAGAGAAAGAAAAAAGAGAGAGAGAGAGACTGCCAATTTATTCCGTTTAAAGTAATTCAGGAGGCAAATTTGACTTCTAGTTCTTCCTGTAGGAACCTCCTGGAAGATAAAACAATTCCATGGAAACTATCAAATGCTCCATCTCTCCAATCCAGCTAGGAAGATTCTTGCACAGAGCTGATCAAAAGCATGAATGCTTTGATAGGTGCACTGGATATTTCTGGGTATGTGTGTTCACATCTGAGACTGCCAATCATGTGCAACAAAGCTGCATTTGAGCTCTTGAAATCAACACATTTATGTGGGGAGGGGAGAGAGAAAGAAATGTTTTGTTTGACTCCATCTGAATTTCTCCAGCTCTAGAAGCTTTCACTAAAGTTGTAATGCCCAGGAACCCATTCCATATCTCTTGATGATTCTATTCATCTCAGATGATCTGAGATCCAAGTCCAAAATTAACAACAGTTCAACCAGCCCAAACTTCCAAATTTGTGAGCTTCGCCATAATCTCTAGACAAAACTCACTGATAGGTAAAACAAAAAAGCATTCTGTTATCTGTGTGGAACCTGCCGAAATAAAATCAAAATATAAAACTTCAACAGGTTCAAAATCTGCATAATTGTGGATTTTCTTATTGCTCTTCTTGCCCATTCTTTATAACTGATCATGGGATCTCTCTCTCTCTCTCTCTCTCTCTCTCTCTCTCTCTCCAGATGGTGATAATATCCTGTCTCCAATATAAATAATATTATAATAGTAATAGATAATAAATAATAAATAAAACAAGATAAGAAATCTTGTCTCTAGGGAGGCTAAAAAGTAAAAAAAATAAATAGTTACCCCTCATTATTTTTTCTCTAATGCAATTTCCCCCCAAGGTTGGAATCTGAAACTTCCAACTGGATGTGCTAAACATATTGTCTAAGAGCACATTCCTAACCATGTCTACTCAAAAGTAAGCCCCATTATGTTCAATGAGTCTTACTCCCAAGAAAGTGTCTTTAGGATTGCAGCCATAGTCATATGGGATGCAATCCTAAAGACACTTTCCTGTGAGTAAGTCCCATTGAACACAATGGGGCTTACTTTTGAGTAGACATGGTTAGGATTGTGCTCATGGTCTGCAATCATAACCTCTGCTTAAGCCAGCATAAGCCTCAGCATAAATACTGTGCTGACCTGGGGGGGGGGGATCACAAAAAACTGTTAGGGCTGTGTACAGGTATATGCCAACCATCCCACACTACCCTGGGAAGATATGCCAGGTGAGTTAGGCCAGCCTAAATTGGTTAGGATTGCACCCATGATATACCACACAATATTTTACCCATTGTGATAATATGTAAACTGGCTTTCATTAATTTTTGTCATTTCCATGTATACTATTTCCTGTAGTATAGCTTTCCATTATATTACAGCAACTACTCAACAGAACTGTAAGCTCTTGCTTTAAAACAAAAATGCTTGTTTTTCTCTCCCTTCCCCCATTCTGGCATCCAGGATATTAAAAAACATAACAAAAGTTTAAGATAAATCAACTTGTTAATTGGTTTCAGCCGCTGGATTATATAATAATATTGAAATGTTGACATTTTCATCATGCAGAGCCACTAGAATTTTATGTTTCAATTGGGTTTGCTATGAAGTAGAGGAATTAAGAAAAAATGCAAAGGTGAGAGAAAGCTTTTCCTCCAATATGCATATGGTAGCAGGAGTGTAAAAAGAGGATTATAGGAAGAAAAACCAAAAGTTGTAATTTATGAAGTGCTAAAAGGAAATGATCCTGATTAAAAATATCTATTCTGAAGTGCAGGTTTAAATTATTAAAACCTAAGCCAGTATTTTTATGCAACATAATGGTGACTGAGCATTTTTCAAATTTGTTAATTCAGGCTTTAATCGTGGTTAAACTGATGGAATTTAATAGTGGTGTATTGAATATTTGCAAATGAATACATGTGGCATAAAAGAGGGGGAAATTTCTTTAAACTTCAACTTTGTTGTCAAGTTTATGGCAAGTCCAGCTCAGTTTACTATTGGTTTAGTACAAAATATTATTTGCCCTCTTTCAAATAGGTTCTTATGAACCCTGTTCTTAGGAACAGTGATGTATTCACACAACCAGTCGGGTTGTTAAAAGGTCCTTACTCTGAATTAGCTGTAATGGCCCTCAGGGATGGTATCACAGAACCCAAACTCATTGTCTTTGTAATTACATCACCATTCCTAAGAAAAAGAAGGCAAATATGAAAAAGAAATGGCACTGAAGTATTTAAGCTATAAAAAGGCTCACTGTTGATCCCCAGTGTATGAATGCCAGATTGTGGGGAAGGAAACACTTAGAAAATTTATCAGGTGAGAGCACTTAGGACTGCACAGTCATGCTGCCCATACTTTTCCACCCACAAATTGATATTACCCATTTGCAAGGTGGTGTTTACTTCCACCGCCATCCCACCCACCATTTGCTCTTAATATTGAGTGATTGAGGATGGAATCCTTTCCGCACTTGCATGGGACTAAGGCTACAATCCAGAGTAAATATGGGAGCATGTAAGAGATATTTCATGTACCCATAGTTACTGCACCAGCTAGTGAAAACCTATGGGAAATTCATATTGCAATCCAGAGTAAAGTGTTCTTACTCCGGAGCAAGGACTCCCCATAGTTACTTTGGATTGCACCCTAAGCCTCACTAACTTTATTGGGACTTACTTCTGAGTAGATATGATGCATAGGAATGGCCTCTATCTTAAGGTTAACATAAAGGTATCCCCCAGGGTTGCCCTGCTAGTTGGGATTGACTCACAACTACGGGCAGTGGTCATCCCCATACAAGGTCAAAGAACCAGTGTTGTCCAAAGATGTTTCCATGGTCATGCAGCCTGCATGACTCAACACCAAAGGTTTTTCGAATGCTGTTACCTTCCCACTGAACTGTTACCTATTTATCTACTTGCATCTGCTTTCAAATGGGTCTCAAACCACCAATTTGGGTTTCAATTTGGGTCTCAAACCACCAACCTTGAGGTTGACAAGCACAGCATCATTAACCACTGAGTCATGACAGCCCTGGTTTCTCTCTTAGTAAGTTCCCAACTATTCCACCCAGTGGTGGGCTCCAGCAGGTTGGCACCTACTCTATAGAACCGGTTGTTAGCTAGAGATGGGACATATAAAGTTTAAAAATAGCCATTTAAAAGTGGCTGCCAGATGGGCATAGAACCGGTTGTTAATTTCTTTGAATCCCATCACTGATTCCACCCCAGTTTGCTTGCTGTTCATAATTTGTTAAAAGCATCCTAAATCTCTATGGGAGGATTCTGCTTAATAAAAATAAGAAGGGACCATCCATGGATCCAGCCCACGAAAGAGCAATGAAGATGCCAGCAGAGATGCCATCAGGCATAGGGGGAGGTTTAGGAGCTGAAAGGAGTGGATCTACAGCAGCATTATGCATTAGGATGCTATTTCTGCTTTTTCAGACCTATGTGCACCTGCCTCTTCTCAGACATGCCAGAAAAATAGCAGGCATGGGATGGAAGAGACCTGTTGATAACCAGGTGGCCTACTGGAAAGTAAAACAAATTTACTTACCTTTCTCAGGCCATCTGGTTGCCTACCAAGTGGAAAGATGGTAGAAGATGTTGAGGAGGGGGTAGGATTGGGCTCTCTCAGTTAAAATGACAAAATGGGGAATTGCCAGTGGTGCTGGCTAATGTTTTTCCCTCAGTCAATGCCCTTGGGTATTATTCTCGTGTATAAATATTGCTTATGTTATTCGGAGGAGCACATCATGGTTAGTATAAGCATCACAATTGCTTGAAACCAAATGCCCAGAGTGGCAGACAGCATGAGTCAGAAAAATAGGTCAGACTGCACCCAAATCTTAATGCGAGTTTTCTTTTTTATGGCTCGTCCACAGCGTTATGTTCTGGAAGAAGAAAATGTTCCTGTTTCAAAAGCACTCTCAAAAGTCTCAGCATCAAAGAAAACGGAAAGTTTTTCCCCAAAAAACTTTGTCTTTGAAAAGGGCTTGTTTCAGCCGGCAGAACCATAATACTGCTTGCACTGTTTGCTCGCTTCCCATTCTTCTCTGGGCATGAAAGTTCCAGGCACTTGCCTGGAGGCTTCCCTTGTAGCATCATACAACTTTTATAACGAAAAGCTTCACTTTCGCCGCCTTCACAGCAGCAAAAGGTGCTTTTTCATGTCCCTGCAGCCAATCTCCTATATTACACTATTACATATCAGAAGCAATTTCTCAGTGTCAAGCCAGGCTTTCTGCGCACCTGAAGCAATGTGTTCTCTTTGCCACCCCCTCTTTCTTGTTTCTTCTACGTGCCACCACACCACTCCTTCCTCTTCCTCGCCTTGTCTCCTTCACGTTCTCCTTCCTTGTTGTCTTCATTCTCATCTTCCTCCTCCTTGT
Organism: Cryptoblepharus egeriae; assembly: GCA_030015325.1. NCBI lineage: Eukaryota > Metazoa > Chordata > Lepidosauria > Squamata > Scincidae > Cryptoblepharus > Cryptoblepharus egeriae. The sequence goes on along the minus strand of JAREYC010000003.1, from coordinate 76,122,299 downwards.
GTTCCCCTCCCCACTTTCCACATAGGGCACAATCCAGAGCAAGTTCAACCTGCTCTGCCCTAGCGGCTCTCTCCTAACTATTCTGTATCCAGAGCAGAAAGTTATGCTGCATCCAGAGAGTCAGGAAGCCTGGGCTGCCCTAACTGCTCCAGAGCATGCTAAGTCTGTGACAGCTGGGGAGGGCTTGCTCCTGAGTAGACCCCCCTCAGATCACACTGAAGAAGGAACAGCTGTGGTGCCTACATTATAAGGAAGCCCAGCAGTTCCTGACAACCAGTTATAGCTGCAGTTCTTCTAGTGCAAGATGGACGCTTGGAGTGGCCTGCTGTATCCTGAGGTTAGTGGGCTGCCATAGTTGTGCCATATCCTGAGGTTGAGAGGCAGGGATTGCAGCTAGGCTGGCCAAGAACTCAGATTTTTGGTCAAAACTACCATTCTTACTCAGGTCTTATCATGGACCCCTATGGGTCTACTCATTACTGTACCTGCTCCTGAGGTGGTATATCTCTGAGGAACTGGAAGAGGGCATTTCTGCCTTAAAACAGGCTCTGGATACAGAGTAACTGCTCTGCCCTAGGCAGTGCTAAACTTGCCCTCAACTTGCCTCTCCTGAGCTGCTTAGGCTGCCCCAGTTAGGGCAGAGCAAGTCCACCTCTCTTAGGGCACCCTATGTTGCCTTGCTCTGCCCTAAGCCTCTTCCAGAGTAACTGAGTTGGAGCATCTTGCAGTTGCTCCACCCTAGTGATAGATAGGGCAACCCAAGGGCTCTTATGTGGACAGATTAGTTGTTCTGGATTGTGCTGATAGAAAAATCAGGAAAGCAAGCAGAAAAAAATGTATGTGAAGAGGTATAAAAGACATTCACTTAGAGCATAATGGAAGAAAGCATGGTGACCATATAGAATGTACATGTACCTTTAACCATTGTAAAAAAGAAGGAATTTAAGTAGGTGCTGCTTTTTAAATCCTTCTGTGTTGAGCTAAACCTTAGCTAAACCTAAGAAGAGATTCCCTCTTCTTTGCAATGGTTAAAGGTACAGGCACTCTATATGGTCACCCTGGAAAGAAAGTGGCACCAGGTTGCTTTTTGGTTTTCAGTCAGGCTAAGAAAGATGCTGAGGTCAGCATCCAAACAGATCATGGTGACTGCTGCCAGACCATCACTCTTAGTTGGACATGTGTGCGGTCCAGCAATAGAAGCTTCCATTTACTATGGACCAAGTAGAAGAAAGCTGTTGTATCAATGTGCTCTATTCAGTAGAACCAGCACAAGCAAAGACACAAAGAAAACATCATGTTGGGGGCCAGAAAAATGATTTACATTTACGTTTATATATAAGAGTATGGGCACAATCCAGAGTAACTACGGGGAATCTTTGCTCCGGTGTAAGAACAATTTACTCTGGATTGCAATATGAATTTCCCATAGGTTTTCACTGGATGGTGCAGTAACTACGGGTGCAGGTAATGTCTCTTACGTGCTCCCGTAGTTATTGTGGATTGTAGGGTATATTAGAGACATATGCGGGGGATTGTAAGGCTTGTCTGCAAACCAGATGTGGGATCTTACCACAGGCCATACTGATGCTTTTCACAGGCTACATCTGGCCCCTGAGCCATGGTTTGGACACACCTGGTATCGAATAATGGCATGCAGGGAGTACAGTAATGGCATGCAGGTAGGTACATGTAGGGTATTCCAGCCTGTCACTAACTCCAACTTATTACCTGAGGAAACACTCTATCCAGTCTCACAGGAGACCAAGCAAACAACTTCTGTTGATTACTGGCCCTGCAGTGCTCTGTGATGTGCAATGTATTTTGTTATTTGAATTCTTTAAACTTGCTTCCACATTATACTATAGCTTGCTTTTGTTTTTTGGCATCCCAAAAGTGCCCATTTAAGAATAGACAGAAATAATCAGGGAGACAAGACAGATTTTCTCCATTCATTATGTATCATTCTCAAGATTATATTGTGCCAGCCTGAGAAGACTTAAGAAGCCAATTTGATGGCTTGTGAAAATGAAACTGCTGAAAGTGATGATGAAGCAATCACATGAGCATCTGACTTTTGACCAACTCTGAGTACACTCCAGAGTAACTACATAAGAGACATTACGTGTACCCATAGTTACTGCACCACCTAGTGATAACCTATGGGAAATTCATATTGCAATCCAGAGCAAATTGTTCTTACACCAGAGCAAAGACTCCCTGTAGTTACTCTGGATTGCACCCAAAGTATATGATCCAACTCATTTACAATAATGATTTCTGGGAAGGCAATGATTTCTGGAGAAGGGCAGGATATGAAACCGGGTGACCATATGTTGTATCTGCAAAAGTGGATAATGCACCCAAAATTCAGGACACCCCAGAAAAATGTATGACATAGAATAAAAGCAAAAAACACTCACTGTTCTGGCGGTTTGGGGCAGGGACTGGGTTGGACCAGGGGCAGTAGGATGAGGATCATCGTAGCAACAGTGCACTGACAGTGCAATCCAAACTGTGTGCTGTATCCAGTGCAAGCTCTGGGATTGCTGCTGCACTACCCTAGGAAATAGGAAGTTTGTCCCCTTTCCTGTGGTACAGATATGTCTATTATGTCTTTTCAGAGATCTACTCCAGAGTTGGCATAAGTCTGGGTAGAGATAGGGGCAGCCAGAGGCTGCTTGCGGCTGCCCAGATGAGGTTTGGATCTAGCATTACTGCTGGTCCAAACCTCCTGCTCCTTCCTGCCCACAGTTTTGCCCTCCACCTCCCCTGGAATGCCCCATCCTATCTGCTTTGTTTTTTATTTCACTGTGATCCATACCAGTGAGAATTACTTTTATGGGAGTTTCATTTCCTAACCAAGCTGCTGTGTAACGAAATTTCTTGATGGCCTAAAAATGCAAGAACAGTACTTACTCCATTTTACCTGAGTATTTCAAGTAGAAACCTGGTGGTGAAGGGACTGCAATCTTGTGTTCTTCAGTACATTTTAGGTTATCTGTATAGTGAGTAGCTATGGTCTATCAAGCTGAATGAAGTTTTCCAGCCATGTGCAGCAATACCTCTGATTTCAGTGATAAACCACCGAGTTTTGTCACTTGTCTTTCAGTTCAGTCCTGAGCTGCCCAAGTCACTAGGACTACTGCAGCACCAAAATGGCTGCAATGGCCGTTCTCAATGCTTCCTCAGAGGAAGGGAACATTTATTAGAACTTCAATCCTTTGACCAATGGTCATCTGTTCCTGCCCCCTATAAGAATCTGACTAAAGGGCTTTCTCCCACCTCCCTCAGCTGCACACATTAAACTCTTCCCTGTCTTGTGGCTGGAAATCCCTTCTTCTGATCTGAATGATGGTACCACAAGATTTTTCACACCACAAAAACAATAAGCAAGTGCCCCCTGATACAGGCTTCTTGACTTGGGGTACAATCCTAATTAATTTAGGATGGCATAACTTGGCATAACTTCCCAGCGGGGTGAAAGGACATGCCTGTGCACTGGCCTAAAATCCTTCTTGGTGTGGGGCAAAAGTTCCTCACAGCATTTTTGTGACACTCCATGCCAGCACAGGATTTAGGCCAGGACTAAAACTGGCCTAATTGGGGATTAGGATTGCAGACTTGGTGACTTAAATCTGAGACTTGAGTCAGTGGGTCCTGACTGAAGTGTTTTTCAGTCTTCCATGCGCATGACTTGTGAGATGGTGAGCCAGCTAAAAATGCTTGTTTTCATGACTCGGGGCTGAGTCATCCAAGCCCAGTTCCCAGAACTGCTCTGTTGTCTCAGAACCTTGAAATCAGTCTCTCCTGATTCTGGATTTACAAGAGATATTGCCTAATTCATGTAATCCACTGATTTTTCTGTACTCTACACAAAATCCCAAATTCTCTGGTCTTTCCCAAGAAAATAATAATAATTTGACTATTAAATTATCTCCTTCCAGTGGAAGGGTTTGTGCTTTGTGGTAGGACACAAAAAAATATGAATGAGTCAGAGCAATGAAACATCCAGGATATGCATAACCCAGAATTTGAGATAAAATAAAATTGTGCCTCTGAATCATTATACTTAATCCTTCTCACTTATGTCTTGGTTATACTTTTATGAATCTCTGCACAACCTAAAAGAAAGTTGGAACATTTCTGGGTTTTCCCTCTATTTTTTTTATTACTGTACAGAAAGATAAAGTTGATATCCAAGTGAATAAGACAAAACGTTTCCAAAAGACGAAATTGGTTTAAACATTTTTGAAACTATCTCATTTTGTTTATGGTAGTGATTCTATGTTATGGGTACAGTTTCAAGTTTTGTTACTGGATAGTTTGGGTCCACAGGTGGGCTGATGCCAGTTCTGACCGGTTCTGTAGAGGTGGTTGTTAATTAGGGGCTGACGTTAGCGAACCGGTTGTTAATTGGGGGCCCTTATCTTTGAATTGCATGCAAGTGTGTTTGCATTTCTCTTAAAGGGCCTCTGGAAGCTCTCCTCCCTCCTCCCCTTCTGAGCCTCCCTCCCCTTCTCTCCCCCCCTCCTTCCCTCCCTAAGGTTATTTTTAATTTTAAAATACAAACAGTCTGTTCCTTTTACCATCACAGCACATTCAGACTCTGACTGCTGAACTGGGGGTTGTTTGGATCACTGTTAGTTCCATGCTTTAAAGTCAGAGTTAGGAAATTCTTAATGCCCCAAACCTTTGAATGAGGCTATTCAGGAATCCTGACTTTGCTAAACATCTTATTTTGATTAAAAACCTTATTTCTAGCAAGTTTTCAGAAGTTATTTCCTGGTGCAGTTTGCAAAGCATGCTGGGTTCTCACATGCAAATGAGCAGCCTCTCTGGAAATGCTGTTTTTTTGAATCAGGCATTTGATGGGCAGCTTACAAAGGGGTCCTTGGGAGGGAATAGAGAGGCCGGCATACAAACATCTGTGAGCCTGAGGTGAGTAATAGCAGCAAGCCTTCCTGCCTGCCTCCCTCCTTCCCCGGGTGCCTTTGCAGCCCAGTACTAGGCATGGAGAACTACTCAGTACTACCCAGTACAACTCAGGAGTAAGCCACACGGTATAGTAGAGGACTGCAGTCTGTGGCCACAATCCTAGCCACACTTTCCTGGGAGCAATTCCCATTGACTATCATGGGATTTCCTTCTGAGTAGCATAGGATTTGAGACTACTTTCCCATCCAGACTTTCCTGAGAGTAAGCCCACTGACTATAATGGGACTTACTTCTGAGGAGATTGGCAGAGGATTGGATCTCTCCCTCCAGCCCAGTCTACTTTCCTGAGAGTAAGCTCACTGTCTATAATGGGATTTTCTACTGAGTAGACATGATTAGGACTGGGCTCTGAGGCTGCAATCATATCCACACTTACATGGGAGTAAGCCCCACTGACTAGAATGAGAGTTACTTCTAAGTAAGCCTGCATAGGATTGGACTGTAAGGCTAAAATCCTGACCACACAGTTTTGGGAGTAAGCCCCATTGATTTGAATGGTACTTACTTCTGAGTAGACACGGTTAGGATTGGGCTCAGGCTGCAATCCTATCCACACTGTAGACCTTTTGCTCCCCCCCAAGAGATCTCCCCACCTCATCCTGCCCCTCTAAGAAATCTCTCCACCTGAGATTGAGGGCAGGAAGTATGGGGGGTACCTGAAGAAATAGCCCCAGTTCCCATCCTGCCCCCCAGGAGCCCACTCCACTGCCTACTCTGAAGTAAATCCTATCCTAGCCCCATCCTAGTCAATGGAGCTTACTCCCAGGTAGGTGTGGATAGGATGGCAGCATCAGAGCCCAATTTTTTGCATGCCTCCTCAGAAGCAAGTACTGAGTGACTATATGTCCTCCTTTCCCAGGACAGGTCCTCTTTTTACTCCTCCTTTTCCTTATGAGCAGGCAACATGGAGTCTTCTTATTATCCATACTTTTTCCAGGACCACAATAAATCTTCATTGTCCTCCTTTTCCTTATAAGCAGGCAGCATGCAGTTCCCATCCTGCACCCCCAGGAGCCCAGTCCACTGCCTACTCTGAAGTAAATCCTATTAAAGTCAGCAGGTTTACTCCCCTGTGAGGATAGGACTGTAGCTCAAAGCCCAATCATATGTCTTCTCAGAAGTAAGTTCCATTATAATAGTGAAGCTTACTCCCTGGAAAGAAGCTGGTTTCTAAGAGTTTGTAATCCTATGCCTGACTACTCAAAAGTTAATCCCATTTCAATCTATGAAGCTTACTCCCAGGAAAGTGTGCAGAGGAGTGCAGCATTAGAGCCCAATCCAATTCTTGGCTACTCAGAAGTAAGTCCCATTAGAGTCTGTGGAGCTTACTCTCAGGAAAGTGAATAGGATTGGAGCCAAAGGCTGGTTACTAAGAGCTCAGTCCTTTGCTTGACTACTCAGAAGTCCTATTATATTCAATGAAGCTTACTTACAGGAAAGTGTGGACAGGATTGTAGCCTTAAGTAGTGGCTTAGAGGCAAACCTCAGCCTGCAGAGGGGACACCACAGACTCTGGTCCTAAACTGTAGATCAGTGTTCCTCAACCAGTGGTATGATTATCACCTATGAAAGTTGTGGTAGTGTCTGCTGGTACTGAGGCACCTGGATGCAAGTGTTATATTGCAGCAAGAGGCTGGGATTCTAAGAGCCCAAATCTTATGTATGACCATTCAGAAGTACTGGTAAGTCCCATCACAGTTAATGGAGCTTACTTACAGGAAAGTGTGGACAGGATTGTAGCCTTAAGTAGTGGCTTAGAGGCAAACCTCAAACTGCAGATGGACACCACAGACTCTGGTCCTAAACTGTAGATCAGTGTTTCTCAACAGTGGTATAAGTACCACCAGTGGAACTTGTGGTAGTGTCTGCTGTATTAGGCACCTGGATGCAAGTGTCATATGTGCTCCCTGAGGCAGCTGGTGGGCTGCTGTGTGATTCAGGAGCTGGACTAGATGGGTCTTTGGTGTGATCCAGTGGAGGCTTTTCTTATGCTTTTATGTTCTTAATTGTGGCACACATTCCCCCTGAGAGCATAACAAAGTGTAATGCATAGGAATAAATTACACAGAACCCAGGGGCTTAGTACTGATTGATGCCGTCACAAGTGATACAATTTTTTTGGTAAACTAAGGGTTAAGGTGGCATGCCCTCCCCCGCCCCCTGACCCTGGCCCCGCCCCCTGACCCAGCCTGGCCCCGCCCACTTCCGGAGAACCAGTTGTTAGGGCAGGCTGGGCCCACCACTGTTTGGGTCATTTTATTTTTACAATGTATCCATAAAATATCTATCATACATATATGCAAATGTATAAAACAAAAAATGTTGAATCTTTCTACATAAAAGATTTCTACACACGCTTGTGTGTAAGGGTTTCATCATCTTTTGGCCAACATTCTCTTTCAGTCAAGCCGGCTGAGGTAATAACAAGTCAGGCTGAACAGAGGCTGGGGATGGGCAACTGAGGAGAGCCATTGAGGAGAAGGGTTGTAAAAGGCCACTTGAGATGCTGGAAAGTGGGACTGGTTTTTATGAATGTTGTTATAATGTACCTACACAAGCTATATCTGCAAGCTGCATAGAATATAGTGTATAGAATATAATGAAAGAACATACAGTATATGGGCAAAATCCAGAGCAATTACAGGCCCACAAGTTACATCACCCTCTAGTGTTATCTTATGGAAAGTCACCTTAACTGCTCCGGAGCAAAAGGCTTAATTTGACTTTAGGATATGGGCCTATGACTTCTACACACACACACACACACACATACATATACACACAAACACAGAGAGAGAATATGTAAGTATATTCAACATAACTTGTTCATAAACTACTCCTAGAATAACAAACACAGTACTGAAGAACATTCCAACAAATTTAATTGTTTTTGTATAATTCTCTTTATTTCCTTATAAAGTCTTTGACAAACTATTACAAACAATATAACAGAACTCTCCAGTTAAAATACTTCAGCAGAGGTTGCAATCCAGTTTTAGACATAATAGAAATATTTGGGTTAATAAAGAATAGAAAAAGAAAGATAGGATGAATTTTTAGAGGAGAAGCGGACGTAAAAGAAGTGGCATAATTTGATTGCAAGTTTTGGGGGCATAGACATTCAATTCCTTGCAATGAAGATCCGTCAGCTTCAATTTCACACGTCGCTGTCTTTCTTGAACCATTTTGCAACTGATTTCTTGACCTAGAAGGATACAGATTTTCTTGAGGTGATTAAAAAAAAAAAACATATGATGCTATAGAAACCCTGCTATATATACAAAAGTATGACACTGATAAAGGAAGCTATGCAAGAGTCTTCATGTAGAAAACTATGAAATAATCCAGATTCTGTACAACAGGAAGTGAGAATTGCTTCCCTCAGACCAGAGCCTTATGATCTGGATTTATCTCTATTTATTATCATATGTAATTTTAGTGGTGTTTTATTGTTTTTTAATTGTTTGGCCGCCTTGAGTTCCCCCCTGTGGGGGAAGAAAGGCGGGATAAAAATTACTTAAATAATTAAATAAATAAATCATAACTCCAAGTTGTCCAATCCTATTTCCCCATTACTGGTGCAGATGCAGCCACACTGATGGAGTGTGCATTGCAGGCAATGGTGATTGGACAGCCAACAGGAGATAGTTAAAACTATTTGCCATGACCTCCCTAGAAGACATCTAAGTGCGCAGTCCAGAGAAACTACGGGGAGTCCTTGCTCCAGTGTTAGAACAATTTGCTCTGGATTGCAATATGAATTTCCCATAGGTTTTCACTAGGTGGTGCAGTAACTATGGGTACACGTAATGTCTCTTATGTGCTCTTGTAGTTACTCTGGATTGTAGGGTTAGTCTTCTTGACATAGAAGACATCAAGGTCTTCTCAGACCTACACCAGCCATTTTCTTGGTATAGATCCAAAGACAGAAAATAGGCAGAGCAGGTTGGAAAAGAGGGGATGGGATGTGGTATGCTGTAGTGCCAGACTCTCTATCTGGGCCACTGAGATTTTGACTCAGTGGAAGATCTGAATGTAGAAGATCTGTATCTTGATGGTATCAACAGAAGGCTGAAACCTGTTGTTTTGTTCATCTCTTTAATGGACAGAAGGCTCTGCTTCTTGCCCTTTGTTTCAACAAGCCCAGTTTCCAATATTTCCCTAAACAATTTACCTCCTAAAAAGGTTCATTGGCTAATATGGCCGAAGAGCCTGGCTCAAATGCCAATTTTGCAGCCAGACTTTGTGTCTAGCTTTGACATGGGGCTGTTGTTGTCTAGTCTGTGCCATAAATGACTCTGCCAAACACCCTGAAAGTAAAAAAGATCTACTTCAACCCATCCTTTTGCCCACATGTCCTTGATTGCATGGAAGCACAACACATGTTAGTGCATCGGTTTCGATGTGAGTACTTTGTCTGGAATCTCCAGGTATTAGAAGACATGTCAATTGCTGTTGAGTATTGCTTCACCATATATATTTATATATTGAATGGATCATAAAAAGAGGAATTTATTTTTGACAGGAAGGAAACTCAATATTAATTGCACTGCTTATTGTTTGGTGCTCTCATTAATTTTAGGACTAATATTTATTATATCATAAGGGCTTAATGTTAATTACAAAACCCATTAAATTAAACACCCACAAAACCTTCTGAAGATTAACGTAATCTTTGACACTTGTTCCCTTTGTTTATTCTCAATTATTTAATGTAACACCTACACATTCATTTTCTAGGTCACCTTTCCTACTCTGACAATGTGTGATGTTATCACTTTAACACCCACATACTTACTCATCTCACTAAAAATATGTTTCCACAACATAATTTGCTGTTTTAAGACTCAGTATTACATTTTGTTTTCTCCGTTTAAGCATCCTATTAGCAGACAAGCGAAGGTGCTTTAAGCACTTTAAAGGTAATGCAAAAGTAATTTGAATTTAATATGTTCATCAAACTAAAATACCCAATTTAAAATGTTTATATTTGCATCTCAGCACTGAAGCACTGTATTCTCAATCACTTGTTCCAGAATAGTCACAACAGAACTCATTTATATTTCAGGAAGACCAAATTTCCAAGTTCACCCAAAGTTCAAATCCAGGACTTTCAAAGATGAATGTATGAATGAACTAGACTCCATGCAGACTTCTAAGCCAGCTCCTGTGGAGGGTATTTTGGCCTCAGGCCCAAAACAAAAGTGACAGATACTAAAGTGACACTAAATTGTCATTAAAATACAAATACTAAATTTGTATGCCAAATACTAAATACACAAATATTAAAGTGACACTAAAGTGAATTCTGCCATTTGGGCCAGACAAAAATTCCAATGTTGGATGTTCAGTCATCAGATGAAGGGCAGATTTTCAATCCTGGGATCATTCTGATTCCAGAAAGGTATATTAGGCCTATATAGAGCAAGTGTGGCCTCAGTTGGAGGGGTTTCAGATACACAGACAAACAGACAGAATTTGCTGTTTATTTTTACAGATATATGTAAATGTATGAGTCTTACTGAGCACATGATTATGCACAGGAGAACTGGCATGTAGAAAACTATGAACTGTTTGCCCATACAATGTGCACCGTGAAAACATACAGACCAAGGCAGAAACATATAGAAACATTAAAGAACTTAGGACTTAGGCCAGGGGTCTTCAAAGTTTTCAGCCAAGCCATCTCATGATGATGAGAGCCCTCAAAAATTAAGCATAAAATTAAATAAATACATTAAAGATGGAATTTAGATGAATAAACAAACGGGCTCAAATTTTTAGGATGTCTACAAGCACCAACATACATCACGGAAATAAAGCACACACTGAAATGGACCCCCATTTCTCCACCTCCCAATCACTTTTGAAAGCCTTTAGAGGACACAAAAAGGCACTTTTGGTTTTTGGGAAAACCATAGAGTAGTTTCTTTGGGACTCTCAGATTTTTCTCCATACTTGACAAGAGGACTCCTTGACATAAGAGCACTGGTTGTGTTTGGTCAAGGGGGGCAGAAGCTTGCAAGGAACCAGAGGCTGACTGCTGGTTGTGAGCTGCTTCTGACCCCGGGGCATAGGTTTAGAAACCCCTGACTTAGGCAATTGAGGGGGATTAAAATAATGTCGGTGGGCCAGCATGGCCAAACTGGGGATCCTCAAGGGCCACAAATGGGCCCCAGACTGGAGCTTGACCACCACTGTTTTAAATGACTAATTATCTGGTACTGCACATGGATTACTGTCATTAAGTCAAGGCAAATTTGGAGACTTCCTTTCACTCTTATGTAAAATAGAGTACTTGGAATGGAATTACTAGGATTCAAACTTTATTGCTTGTCTAAGCTAAGCACTTAGAGGAGCTAATGGAGTTGATATTTGTTGAGTACTAATTATTTTTTTGTTTAAGTTTGCTATTTTGGAATCCTTTGATCACAGCAGCAGTTTGTTCTCTTATTTTTGAGGAAATTGAATTAAAAAAGTTAATTTTTTTAAAAAAAGATTTATTTCCATATGCCTCCTTTTGTCTAAGGAACATTATTCTGAAACTCACAAAGACAGAAACCATGATGATTACCAGGGGAAAAAGATGAAAAGAAATAAACTTTACAAATTATGTTTGCAAGACGCTCCCATTTGTCTAAGAATGCAGATGCTTCTGCATTAAAAAGCTGGCAGCCATATGGCTTGCAATCAAGCATGACACAGGCTGTTAGTATATTTATACATAGGTGCTTAGAGGGTAAATTTTGCTGTTAAATCAAAATGAAAAAGCTGCTGATGAAATTGAATACAAATCTCTCTCTCTTTCACACACACACACACATACAAAATAGGACTGAAGAGTGATAGAAGAAACATATGTCTTTAAACAAATTCTCAAGCAATTCTATTTAAGTAAAAATACCATATAGGTGCCATGAAGAGATGTCGGAAAATGTCTGGCAAAGCTTACATTAAATAATAAAATTACCAATTTGTGTATATAATAAACCAGGATAGGGTCTTGTTTTTTCTTACTATTTCAACAATGCAGAACTGATGGGTGCTCTGCCAACCTTTCCTATGAGAACCTTAAAGTACCTGTGGAGTCATCTAAAAAGCAGGCCTCCTTCAGTCTTGAAAGACTATGATATCGTGCTCGGCGCTGCATACGCTGCATGCGAAGCACGAAAGCATGGGTAGATTGTTATGGAGGATATGCTGTTACCCAAGCAGCAAATCCCCCCTCTCCACACCACTGAATTAGTCCAATGGAAAGGCAGAGCCAATATGATTGGATCCAGCTGCGTTGCAGAGCTGGGCTAAGGACAGGAGCTCACCCTGTCTTGTGGGGCCGACCCGGGTCTCGAACCCTGGCCTGCTGGTTAACAGGCACAGTGTCTTAGCCACTTGCGCCACCCACAGCCCTGAGGAGTGATCTATGTATATGTTATTTTTTTATGATGACTGGTCTGGTTTGGGTGGTCATCATATTGGAAGATCACCATACTGGAAGATCATCATAATTGGAAGATCACCAAATATTTTTTGTCTTTCAATTACCCCCATTGTGTTTAGTCCTTCAGCTCAACTTGAGGATTCTTCATTCTCAATAATATCCATTTACAATTATCATTTACTAAATTTGACAAGGTAAAGGAATGTTAATAAGCACTTTCCCAAATTACTTTGACTTTTGCTGGGGGGGGGGGGCGTGCCACCCAAAATGGTCTTCCCTAAGGCAAGTGATTCTTCTCTTGAGAAATATTCTACAATAGATATATACTTCCATATTACTTATCTATAGCTACAATCACATTACCATTCTATGTTCCTGTTCACTGCTAAAAGGGGCATGAAACACACAAGGTAGCAATGGTTCTGTATGAAGTTTGCATTGTATGTTGTTACAGCCAGGAAAGGAACAGGTTCCCTACTACTGTATTAGGATTGCTATTTTCAGTAAACCTCAGAGAGAATATCACTGTGTCTTCCTATCTTTAGTCAATCTTTAGTCAATGACATTTGGAAAATGTACAGAACTTTTTTTTTGAACACTCAATAGTATCATTATAGAACTGCTTGATATAAGCAGGAAGAATCAAACACGTCAATAGTGGTTACTGCATACTGGGTTTGGAATTTAATGTTTCTATCCATATGGTCACTGGAAATAATAAAAAAGAGCGATCAGCAAAATGTCATTTCAAGAAAAATAAATTCAAATTGTGTTGAAGTTGATAGCAAACTCCAAATTTACAGTGGAGCACATACTGAAGATGGAAGACAGTTAATCAGCATGCATGAAAATTTATATAGCAATTGACATATGTTTGACAGATTTAACAAAAAGAACAAAAATATATGCAACATTAGAGAGATGTGCACAACCCTCCTTTCCCTTTGTCTTCACATTCTGGTTGTTTTCCTCTAGAATTGCACCATGTCAGTTGTCCACAAATTGTAGGTTGTGCACAGACTGTTCAGCGTCAGCCTTCAAACAATTCCTCCAAATGGCACACTTCTTCTAAGAGGCCCCTTTGCTATGCTGGCAGATATGTTTTGCAGCACATGGTGCATGCAACCACATGGTGCATGCAACCTCATGGTGCATGCTCTACATGATTTCAGAAGAACATGACAATATGCTTACCAGCAGTCCACCACTCCTTCATCTCCTCCAACTAGCTATGAATGGCTGCTCTTTTCTCCAATAAGTCATGGTGCCCCATGATCAAGTGTCCAACTGATAGCAGTCACTGGTATCAGTCTTTGTTTAGTCACCCCCTCAGTGTCAGGGTCCTTTCCTGCCACTGTCCATTGCTTGGCTATTTGGTGGGCCAGGCAGCACTTTCCCACCTCTGCTATACCCTGGGTGGCAAGTTAGAGGCCACAGTCTGTCACAGACTGGCATTTCTCTGTAGTCCAGTGGAGAAACTGCTGTAATGAAGAACTGTGCAGTTTCATGATCTGTCAGTATATTCCATGGCTACAATTAGATCCTTTCTTTCATTTCAGGAAAGTTTAGAATTATACTGTCTACACAATGGTCTTCCAATTTATATTGCTTATTCTGTTATATTATATTATATTAACTATATTATCTATCTATCTTGGGCTGTGGGTGGCGCAAGCGGATAAGGTGCTGTGCCTGTTAACCAGCAGGCCAGGATTCGAGACCCGGGTTGGCCCCACAAGACGGTGAGCTCTGCAACGCCAGCTGGATCCAATCGTATCAGCTCTGCCTTTCCATTGGACTAATTCAGTGGTGTGGAGAGGGGGGATTTGCTGCTTGGGTAACAGCCCATCCTCCATAACAATCCAACCCAGGCTTTCGTGCTTCACATGCAGCGTATGCAGTGCAGAGCACGATACCATAGTCTTTCAAGACTGATGGAGGCCTGCTGCTTTGCTGCTATCTATCTATCTATCTATCTATCTATCTATCTATCTATCTATCTATCTATCTATCTATCTATCTATCTATCTATCTACAGTATTTATATACTGCTTTTCAACTAAAATGTTCACAAAGCGTTTTACAAAGAAAATGAAAAAAATTAATGGCTAATATGTCCCTATCCTTATTTGTTGCATCATTCTTTCCACAAGCAGAGATTCTAATGGATAATTCAGTGCAGGTATTCAAAGCATATGCAATGCCAAGTGTCTTACTGATGAATGAGCATCTTTAAGAGTAGACGTATGTCGTCTTACGATGTCTAAAAGCTTGTTTGCTTGTTCTTTTTAATCAAACATGCACATTTGTTCCTTACTGTTTGAAATTGTTATTTTTCTTCATGTCATTGACACTTCAGTGATTTTAAAAGGAAGCCTAGTCTGCTATTTATGACACATGCACACAGCTCCCATGTTCACATAACATTTAGTGGAATGGAATAGTTCCGTTCACCTCAGTGCTGAAGTCCTCTCCATGAAGAGCTGCCATAATTTTCTTCCACAAAATCAGGAGGAGCTGCCATAATTTTCTTCCACAAAATCACCAAAACTGGGACTGTCCTGATTTTCTGATACATATGGCTATCCTATCTCCATGAACAACACAGCAAGAAAAATGTTTTACTAATTTTAATTGCCGTCTAGCAAATACTTATACATGGTTTGGACTTTTATCATTATTCCAACTAGCCCCTTGAGTCATATGGGGAAGAGCATGGGTGTGGAAATCAACCCCCCCTCCCAATTTGTAAGGCTAGTGAACAAATTGCACAAAGGGAGCTATATGTCCAAACTGTGCCTTAATACACAAATTCCAATTTAAAGTACTGTGTAATTAATACAAGCAAGCAAACTGCATTCAAGCAAACTCTTCTCACATGTTTCAGTGTGTGCATGCTACGATTCCATGTTCTTCTCCATCCAATTAGGACAGTGGTGCTTAACCTTGTTGGAGGTACTGCAACCCACAAGTCTCACACGTGCATTCACCGAACCCTTCATAGTTGGAAAAATAACAAAAGTATACAAAAGTTTACATCATAACAAAAGTATATGAATGCACCTGGCAACCCTGGCAAATGGAATGGACACACACCTCCACCGAACCCCTGAGACTGACTCACTGAACCCCTCGGGTTTGACTGAACCCAAGTTAAGAACCACTGAATTAGGACATACAATAACTCTCCTTGCCTTGAATTTCTGAGGTATACAGCAACATGTATTGACTGTTGTTATCCAACCAAAGTCCTAAAAATCACTGAAAATCTTAGAAGTATTTAGAATGAGTCACCCAAAAGCAGCAGAGAGGAAGATATTGCAGTATCAATTCAGCAAAATGGCAAAGTTAAAGTATTAACCAGTGACCTCACACTAGATAAGATAAAGCAATAACAAGATAAAGCAGTGAGCCAACAGGTAAAGGAACAAGGCACACCAGGTGAAAAAACCTCTCCAAGGAGAAAGGGAAAAGCACAAAGGAAACACAATGAAAATAAGACATTCTTTCCTACAGATATTAACAGCTCACTTCAAGATGAAAGACCTAACAGGACGTTGTTTGAAATACCACAAATTCAAACAAGACCTAGAGGGAGAAATGGCAAGAATCATGTGGCTTCTGTCTGTCAACCATGGGATGATGGTATTGTTATTTCAACTTGTTCTGCCACACATACCTTAAATTGGATAGTGACAAGAAAAAGCACACACAGGCTGTGATCGCCTTGCACTTTGACATGAATGCAGGATACACATAAGCAGGATTGAAATGCTGTAGTGAATATGAATTGAATGAAGAATCTCCATGAAAACTGCTTATTGGGTGCATTGATAGGGCATTGCTGAGAATGTGCATCAGTGAACAAGTGAGATTATGCGAATTGTCCTATCAATGTGCAGGGACTCCGAATCGTACTGAATATGTGTCATGTGTCATGAATAACTATATAACAATTAACTTGGAACTGCCATGGGTCCTATCAGCACAAACTCCTTCCATTAGTGCAGTCACATACTCTGGAGAGGAAAACTAAGTTGTCCAAAGCCCATTGAGCAATACCACCTAAGGTTCCACCCTGAGGTTACCTCTTGTTGACCCCAGCTTCTTAACACCAACCCTTGGAAAGTGGGTCAGGAGAGTCAAATTGTTCTGAATACCCCTGGCTAGACAGCCTTTGAGGTAAACCACCCAGTTCAAGCCTGAGTGGTCACCAGCCTGCATCCCTGAGTCAGATTGGTTCTTATGACTTGCTGCTGTTCTCCCTTTGACTCAGATTTACCTAAAGGTAAATTTATTTTTAGGTAAATATGAGTCATTTACCTAAATGTAAATCACTTACCTACATTTACCTCACTTCTCCTGCTTGTTTCCCATAATATTACATGTCAACCATGGCCACCTTATCTAAAGGAGAATCTGTGTAGGCAAAGAAGAAGAAAAGTTAACTTGAAAGACTAATCAGTATGAAGCAAAAATTTCCTATCCATATAATGAACAGCAACCAGAAAATCTCATTGTCCTAATGTGGGAGGATGTAGGAAGTCCAGAATGCCAAGACCAGATACCACCTGCGTATGTATCAGTGTGGTGGCGACATTATCAATTTGGTCAGTATGCACACCACACTCATGATTAATGCTTGTAATCCATCTTCCAATGTTCCTTGAATGCCATAAAGACTGGTGGTACAACGTACACATAATGTTCTGTTTACACATTGCTGTTATGCATATTTTCCATATTGCTGTTCAGTGTGTGAATAGCTACATTTTAATGTTAATATAAATTGTGTTGTTTGTTGGTTGGTTTGCTTGCTTATCAGACAGCTTGTATTAACTGTAGCAAATCCAGGGAAGTGTTCCACACAAAGTGTGTCAAACATAAGGCCCACAGACCAGATGTTACAGCCCAAAGAAGCTCTTTATCCACTCAGTCTTTCTCAACACCATCATCGTTTCTCCGAGCTGTGTTGAAACTACTAAAAGTGCAGCTTAGATGATAACTCGGTTCTCCCATATCTTGAAAATATAGTCAAGATTTGCATATTTTCCCTTCAGCTAATGGGTTCCTAAGTGAGAGAAAAATTGCTTATTTCTGGTCCTGATCTTCTTGGTGATATCACTTCCCACTTAAAGATGTCACTTCCATCCTCTCTTCAGCAGATATTATGAATGCTGTTCTGCCCACTGTATGAAACAGATCAGACACCTCTGTTCTAGAATACCATAAAGAGAGTAGTCTTTTTCCTTTGAGCACATCCTTCCTGTCTCCACTGCACAGCCTGCTACACAAGTA
Organism: Cryptoblepharus egeriae; assembly: GCA_030015325.1. NCBI lineage: Eukaryota > Metazoa > Chordata > Lepidosauria > Squamata > Scincidae > Cryptoblepharus > Cryptoblepharus egeriae. The sequence goes on along the minus strand of JAREYC010000003.1, from coordinate 76,104,568 downwards.
GGAGTTTCTTGTTACTAAAATCCTTCCAAAGGTTTCCTGCATATATATCAATACAGGGAGAGGTGTATTGAGGGTGCTCCACACCCAATGGCATGCTCTGACATCATGATGCCACGTGGCCCCATCACCACTGGCAATGTGGGAGCGGAACTGAGCCTCTCCAGGTGGGGAACCATTCCCTTGCCTGTTGGGCTTTGACAGGCAGGGAAATAAAGATGCACCCTCTCTGGGTGCCACCCAGCAAAGACAGGGAGAGCTGTCAGGCAGCGGGATGGCTCTCCACATGTTGGGAGGTGCCTCCCAGCAAGGTCAGGCAGGCCTCCATTCCTGTCAGGGCACATGTGTACTCTGCATTCAGCTGAGCAGGAGAGTCCAGTTGGCTACAGAGGGCATCTATGCCCTCCCTGGACTTCCCCTGCCATGATATGAGCCATGGTGGTTTGTCAGGCCATACACCACTGACCACATGTAGCTTGTGTGCTTAATGCAGTAGTTCTTAAAGTAGGGGTTCAACCCTTTTTGGAGGTGTCACAAAAAGTTGCATGCATCCATCTTGGGATCTGGCCCTGGGTGCAACTATCTTACCCTACAATCCAGAGTAACTACGGGTGCACGTAAGAGACATTAGAGACATTACGTGTACCCGTAGTTACTGAACCACCTAATGAAAACCTATGGGAAATTCATTTTGCAATCCAGAGCAAATTGTTCTTACACCGGAGCAAGGACTTCCCATAGTTGCTCTGGATTGCACCCTTAGAATGGGGCAATCAGGCTGTAATCCATACTTTCCTGGGAGTAAGAGCACAATCCTAACAATCTCTATTCAAAAGTAAGCCTCATTGTGTTCAGTGGGTCTTACTCCCAGGAAAGTGTCTTTAGGATTGCAGCCTTAGGGCAAAATCCAAAGTAACTATGGGGAGTCCTTGCTCCGGTGTAAGAACAACTTACTCTGGATTCCAATATGAATTTCCATAGATTTTCACTAGGTAGTGCAGTAACTATGGGTGCACGTAAAGTCTCTTACGTGCTCCCATAGTTACTCTGGATTTGGGGGTTAGTCTTACTGAACACAGTAAGACTTACTTCTGAGTAGACATCACAGTTCTGTCACTTCCTGTTTGATATCACTTTGGGGTTTGTTTTTTTGACAAATTGTCCTTCTCTGAAGGGGGTCCTGTGCAAAAGTGCTCAAGAACCAGTGGTCTAGTGTCACATGTAGAGAAAGGATCAACCTGTAGTGATCTGAGCTTCTTTGAGAAAGGGCTAAAAAGACTCACTGCTATCCAGATAGGATCCCCTCCAAACTTTAAGAGGGTTCTTCCCACCCAAAAGGAGATTCACTGAAGGACAGTTTCTTGAGGACTCCCATCAAACTTGAAACTAACCCTGTTCCTGTTTATGCATTTTTGTCTTTGTACATTGCATTTTTGACTTTGTACATTGTTATTTTTAAGAATGTCAGAGTCTGAGCTGCTAAACTCCCACCATCATAATAAAAAAAAACTATTTGAAAGGGCTGCCTGGTTTGATTGCGGGAGGGGGAAACCATTCTGCTTTTTCTTGCAGTGATCATTTAGCATTAGCTTCATCACAGCAAGGCTTATGGGCTTATAAATAAAATATAGATGAACACTGTCAAATCAATAACTGGATAGCTGCAGAATCTGAGATTTAAAAAACAGATACATTCATTAAACAGCTATTAATTTCAGTGAACCCCAGGGCTTTTAGAAAGCATGCTCAGACCTAATAAACAGAAAACACTTTTATATTTTAGGTCAACTTTCTATAGCTTTCTCTCCTTGGAGCATAAGAATACCAGAAACCTTTGCCAAGAATTCATGTATGAGGGCTTCTGAGTAGTCTACATATATGACATGAGTGGCTGTGATGTGTATGTGTTTACACATGTGTATGTGTGGATCATAATACTTCATGACGTGAAATAATAAAGACACTTATTTTAGCAAAATTTAATGTTACAGACACAAATATCCTTGTTGAACTAGCCACTTTCTACACATCATATGAGGAGTAAATAAGGGACAAGCAATGATGGAAAAAGCTGAGTGATAGAAGTTGAGAAAAAATATAACAAAAGAGCTCTGTGGCTTTTCTGGGCTCTTTCTCTGGTCAACAAATGGTAATTTTACAATTGATTTTCAAGTTAAATAAGACCTAGGGTCAGTTTCTTCAGTGTGAACTGATGATTGGTGCAATGGCTGATATCTAATCAGAGCAGCCTGCACACAAGCCTGGTTGCTGGATCATAAGCTGTAGTTCCATGTGGACAACGTGTTTCTAGGCATAGTTCCTCAATGAGAATTAAATGTATATTAACCTGCACACATGCTCTTGGCAGAAATTAGGGCACATACATAACATGTATATTACTATCTATATCTGTAATGTATAATTTGTATTCACATATGTGTTCTCTCTGTGTGTAATGTTCAGAAGATCTGTTACATTTCATAGTTTTCACAGAATCCTTGTTGCAGCACAGGTACAACATTCAGCATTCAGGCTATTTTCAATTATTTCCTCTGTCACCAAGAAATTTGGATGTTTTATTCACTAGGAAAAAATACATCAAAACCACATTCTACAACAAATTTTCTGCCTCGTCCTGTATTATTATGCTCTAATCCCCATCTGTTTGCTGTAGGTGTGGACAATGTAGGGTGGTGCTGTTGTAGGGTGGTGTTCCCAGTATCAGTACACTTGCTAATATCCCTTACCTATGAACATTTAGCTGATGATCTGAAAAAGGGTCCCCTGTGTGCATAGCTTTATATCTGTTCTCTTCATGATTGGGAGATCTATGTGATAGAGATCAACGATAGCAGTAGTTCTCAAACATTGTAGCACCAGGTCCTATTTTTAAGGTGAGAGAATGACACTCAAGTGACAGAATGACCATCTGTCAGAACCCAGATTGGAAGTGATGTTATAAGGATTTAATCCTAAACCATGATCATCCCAAAGTCCCATTAACACAGTGCACTTAAGCTGTTAGCTTGGAATTTGTAATAAAATGCTTCTCCAGCATTGTTTGTGGATCACCCTTCCATCCCAAATGTTAACTGCATATACAAATAGAAGCATAGAGTTTCTAAAACCTTACTAATGAGAAACAAGGAAAATGTAATCCTAACATCAATTCTGTCCAGCAATTTCCTAAATACGAATGTTTAACTAGAAGTAAAGTGGGTTAAGCTGATAGCACTGGCGGAAGAGATTGCTAAGAGAAAGACCATTATCAGATGATAATAATAATAATAGTACAAAAATCCATCCTGTCTTTAAGGAACCAATTCAATTCTTATCTTTCTGGCATTTTATCCAGACCCAATACAGCCAAGTGGAGTCAAATGTGAATGTTTCATCTGCAGTAACTGAACTCCTGTGGTGAAAACTGAAGAAAAAAAAAATTAAAATGCATTATCAAAACGTCTTGGCATTGGAGATCACTCCAATAAAACAATGGAAAGGCAAAGGAGGGGTACTGATTCAATTAACAGTTTTAAACAAGGAAGGATTCATGTCTGAGCCACTACGTATTTCCAGGCCATGATAACTAATTCTCAGCATTTTGAGTTATGACTCAAGTATGATATGGGAACTTAACATTCATAACAAGCTATAGCAATAGCTGAATAGCTATAGTTTCCCTTCTACCTAACTTTGCCCCCTCTGCTCACATATCTCAACAAAGACACAAGACAAACTGTTGCAGGTTAAAATGGACCATCATGAATTGATGATGACATTCTGCAGAAGGAACTAACTGATCTAGACTTTTCTTGCCCCATTAACCCCCAAATCCAGAGTAACTATGGGAGCACGTAAGGGACATTACGTGCACCTGTAGTTACTGCACCTCCTAGTGAAAACCTATGGGAAATTCATATTGGAATCCAGAGTAAATTGTTATTACTCCGGAGCAAGAACTCCCTGTAGTTACTCTTGATTTTGCCCTAAGTGCTGGTTCCTACACTGTTGGAAATGCCACTGTCTATTCTTGTTTGGGGCATTTCCCTCTTGACTCAAAGCTGTAGATCACTTAATGACAACCCAAGTTTCTTAAAGTCTGCTGTCTTGCAACAAAAAAAGGGGGCTGAATTGCATTGTCTGCCCCAAGACAGGAAGTGTGGACTCTGCAATCATTGCTCAAAGGGAACCCATTTAGCATCCCAAGCCATTAAAACTTCTGGTATTGGTTTTAGAACCTGTTTAATCTAGAACCTGTTTAATTTATCTGTTAACCTCAGGGTGTGCTCAAATCCTACCACACCACCTGCCAGCTGTGACCTACCTATCTACTGCTGAAACTTGTCCCCAACAGAGCAGGACTAAAAAAAATCCTAGGCAAGTCAGACAAATGCCCCCCACAGCAAGGCCCCAAAGAAAGCCATGATATAAATGATTTGTTCTGTTGTTTGACTTTAAAATTTAGTAATTAACCATTGGTTGTGTGCCATATTAATAACTGTAGTGGCTGTCTAATACTAGATCAGGAGATGAATATCCATGAACATGACTGATACTTCACTTCAAACATTCACCTTTTCCGTAAAGTCAACCAACAAAAATACTATTTTTTTATCACAGCCAGAAAGAGAATTCAAATCCAGTTCTGCTGGAAGCTTTGAAGTTCTTTCATATACTCAGGCTTTAGGGTGACAAGAGTTTCTTTCATCCAGGTTCTCAGGTTGCTTTGCATTTTTATGTTTGGAGAATGGCAGGTGTGGGTTAGGTAGAACAGTGTGTGCCTCATGCTCCATCTGTCAGGCTAATGTCAACTTCTGATGATGAGCTTCTGCTGATATTCCCATCTGACCATTTAATCAAACTTTCACAGAATTAGTGTTTCACTGAAGCTCAACAAGTTACTTCCAGAAGGTCAAAAATGAGTAACAATCATTTGGAGACTGTAGCATACGCATAAAAAATGATCATTGTATCATCAAGTATTTGAGGAGAATAATACACACTATTGAGTATAACTCTTAATTTGAAGAATGCTATGCATAATTGAGTATGCATACCTTTGTACTGGGTTATGCATGACATTTCACAAAATGCATTTCTTATACATATGCATAAATCCATAATTAAGTCTCATTTTATTAGTAAACTAGCTGTTGCAGGAGTAAAATTCTGTTGCAGGAGTAAAATTCCAAGAATATTTCTGGGCACAGCTGGGCACCAGCAGGCACTGGTGGGTACTGGGCACTGGCTCTGGGCCATGGGCACTGGGTAGCAGGTACCAACAGGCACTGGGTGATAGGCACTGGGTAGGGGGGGCACCTTCAGGCATTGGGCACCAACAGGTACTAGAGTCGAAAGGGTATCAGGTGGCAGGGGTGGACAGCAGCAGATACTGGCAGGTTCCAGGCATTCCTACTGGGCATCGTTGGGCAGTAGGCACTAGTGGACACCACTGTGTAGTAGGCAGAAGTGGGCAATGGGTACCACTGGGTACTACCACGTGGCAGGCACTAGTGAGCACTGGGCATTCCTAATGTGCACCACTGAGTATCACTGGGCAGTGAACACCATCGTGCAGTGGACAGCAGGCATCACTGGGCATTGGGCACTACCACTCAGTGGGCAGCAGGCACCACTGGGTAGCAGGCACCCGCTATAGCAAAGGCCACCTATGTGTATATAGTGCTAGTCATTTAGGTACAACCTCATTTAGGTACACCAGCAAGCACCAGGCATTCCTAGCTGGCATAAGCACCAGTGGGCAATCCTAACCATGTCTACTCAGAGGTAAGCCCCACTGGGTTCAATGGGTCCGGGAAAGTGTGTTTAGGATTGCAGCCTTAGTCTATGCAGTATCCAGCATAAGTTTTGGAATTCCTGCCATGCTTTTCTGCTTTCCCAAGATAAGTTGCAGCAGCTCCAATAGATCTAACCAGATTTAGGCCACCTTTGGTGGTGCCCTAAATCCAAGCAGATGGGAGTAGCCTCTGGCTGCCCAAGGACAAGATGCTTGAATCCATCATAACTGCTGGTCCAAGACCACCTCCTGCTCTCTGCCCTCCTGCCCGGGGAATGCCTTCCCCATTTTCTCACCATCCTGAACTTGGCCAGCACAACTCACCCCATTGTACAGGGCAGTGCAGGGAAGCTAGCACATGTCTACATGTGTATTGGCCTAACATCTTTGTCCTTTATACAGCACTTTTGCAACACTTTACAATTCACTTGTACCAGCCCAAGTTCTATATTGTGTTTTAAATCTGATTGTAACTAGGTTGGCAGTGGCACTGCATGAGAACTAGTTTAAGAGAAGTCAACATCAGGTGGAAAGCAGAAGCTAACATGAGAAGTGAAACATGCAAGGATTCTCCTATCACTGTTCACTGGATGCAATTATCATCTAATCTGTAAAGGAGGTGATTCACTCACACATTTTTGTCTCTTGATGACTGCATGTCTGGTCCAGGTAAAAAGTGGGTCCTCAAGCACACAAGTTGATTAAGCAAGGGTCACCTAACATGGGAATCAACCTTGAGTTGAAGGCCTCTCTCCAACACCCTATAGTGGAAGAATCTTTTTCAGAGAAGTAAGGGGTATAAAATTCCCATTTTGTATATAAAACTTTCCATGCCATCTTCCAAATGGGGTGGGAGGTCTCTAAGGTGAAAAGAAATGCATTGGTTCCAGTCCTGTTTCTTGCAAACCAAATGCTGTGATATCTAAGCCCAACATTGAGCATCATAACTCCTATCTATCTCTATATATCTGTCTGTTTTATTGCACTAAAACAGTTCAATGTAGAAATCTGCTATAATGAAATAACAGCAGGAATGGATTTTGAAGAAATTATTTTGAAGAGATATTTTGTGTGTGTCAATAATCACCATATTTCTTCTTACTGCTATACTGTGGAGCACTGCCTTTAAAATATTGTTCTTCTAATAAAAGTTGTTTGTGGGGTGATTAAATTTTTCCATGCCTCCATGCTACCATCACATCTACAAAACAAGACCCAAGAAGATACGGTTATAACAATTCTGAGCTTATGTTACAACAGCCTCAAGCATGTAGGTGTTCTGCACCTTATCACAAAATAACCTTTTGATGAGGTCAGTGCACAGCAGTTAAAATGTCCTTTGTGCAAAGGCCAGATAGCTAAATTAATTTACCTGCATAATGAACATGGGCTTCCATCCTGAGGCTTGCTGCATATTATCTGCTTGTGTAGTGTCATGCCCTTGTTTTGCCAGTGAAACAAGAAACAGATGTTGAACTAGGGTATAATTACTCTATTTACGAGATAGTCAATCCTCTTGAAACAGCGGGAATGGTGAGTTACATTGTGCCCCAAATTAATGGTTGCATTGGAAAGAAACTGTAACTCCAAAGTACTCTCTTGGCTGGCCGTTTTCAACATTATTGTCCCAAATATGTTTAAAGACAATAATGTCTAGGATATCAATATGCCTTGATTAATTTACTTATGGCGCAATCTGAACTTACAGTGCAACAGACAGGCCAGTTGACAAGCATTGTACGTAGTGCAACCTCAGAGCTGCTGCCAAGCTACCAGGAGACCAGGGGAAATATTTCAGTTTACTCTGGGTCTGTTTGAATCTTTGTCGCCTCCAGATCCCAGCACTTCTGCTTCACGCCTGTCCATCTCTGGGAACATCCTCAACCTGCTCTCCACTGTTCCAAAACACTCCAATGCAGAGATGTGTGTAAGCCTCTCCGTGCCACTTCCCAGATTTTGGCCAGTGGGTGGGCAGCTGGTGGGCAGAACATACGTGTTCCCAGGCAGGTATCACATGGACTGGTGAGAGAATCAGGTTCAGGAGATGGATGACTATAATGGAACTGACTTCTGAGTAGGCAGGCATGAGATTGAGATCTGAACTGCACCATCTCTTTAGGTGGCATAGATCTGAGTAGCTTCATAGGGCAGCTTCTAAATTCCCCTTACTCCATATTTCACTGCCATCTAGTGGAGCCCTGCTAGCCTGCCTGCTCCAGGGCAGGTTAAAATTGGGCTGTCTCTGGTTTTGTGAAACTTGTAAACCATCTTCGGCATTTGGCTTCAGCAAAAAGAAAGGCGGGATTAATTGATTGAAGGCAACTGACACAGGGTGAAACTGCAGTTGATGTGGGTGACTTTGGCTCTGATGTGACTCTAGTACCAGCCACACTGCCAATATGTTTTCTTTTAATGAGAAAAAAGACTATTGGTTTCAGTGGAATAATCAGGATAATCAGAATAATCATCCAATAAACTGGATTGGAACTGTGTGATTTAGTGCACAATCCTAACCATGTCTACTCAAAAGTAAGCCCCATTGTGTTCAATAGGTTTTACTCCCAGGAAAATATCTTTAGGACTGCAGCCTAAGTTAAAGTACTAAAGCCCACCCTGATTAGAATATAGTACTAAAGCCCACCTATGTAGTATTAAATACTTTAGTACTTTAGTACTAAATTTAATTTAGTACTCAGTTTAGTACTTTAGTAGTAAATACAACTTTAGTAATGTACTAAATACCACAAACTACTAAAATACTAAAGCTAAACCCTTGTTTGTTTTTTTGTAAAAGAATTGCAAGCAGAGAAACACACACATTTCCCCTATGATCTAATTTACCCTTTGACCAATCTACAAAAGTCCTAGAAGGAGCTATCTTCTAAGGCAGTGGTTCTCAATCTTCCTAACGCCGTGACCCCTTTATAAGTTCCTCATGTTGTAGGGACCCCCAACCATAAAATTATTTTCATTGCTACTTTATAACTGTAATTTTGCTACTGTTATGAATCGTAATGTAAATATCCGATATGCAGGATTTATTTTCATTGTTCCAAATGAAATGTGTATTCTATGCACACACTGAACACAATAGGATTTATTTCAGAGTAGGCATGCATAGGATTGGGCCCTGAGGCTGCAATCCTATCCACATTTGCATGGGAGTAAAGGCCTCCCTGACTATAATGGGATTTATTTCAGAGAAGGCATGCATAGGATTGGGCCCTGAGGCTGTCAGTCAGCCGCAGTGTGCATGCAGCTACAGCCGGAGGTCTGGCAAGCCTGACCTGGCCCCTGCACCAGGGGTCTTTAGGCGACTCCCAGAAAAGCTCTAGGTGACCCCCAAAGGGGTCCTAACCCCCACTTTGAGAAACGCTGTTCTAAGGACAGAAGCCTATCTGGTGGTCGAGGGAAGAGCTGCCAGAAGACTGCTAAGAGGGAATAGACATGGTTGAATTTTGGATGGGAGACTGAAAAGCAGATAAAGATGTTATGAGACAACAGAGCCAGCAGGAGTCACTGTTGACAGCTTGGTCCACCTGACACTCCTCTTGCTGGAGGAAGGTATTCCCTGATACTAGATGTGATGATCATGCCATGAAGGATTCCATCTGGAGGAGCTGCCCATAGAACAATTACCTGCCTCACAGGGTTGTTGTGAGGACAGAGGGATAAAACTATGTAAGCCACCTGGGGCATTTGCTTTAGCATGGGAAAGGCATGGTATCAATCAATCAACCAACCAAATATATAAATATCCTATTGAACTTCTTTAAGAAGAAACTTCCATGCTACTGTTGCCTTATTGTTTCTGATGATATTTACATTCAACCAGGATGTTCATGCTGAGGAAATGAAAACATCCTTTATCAGGTACAAAGGCTTGCATTTACAACTTCTGTGTACTTGGGAGTTGAAATTCTGTGGGAGAATTTGCATTTATAAACAGAAATTGATAACTTCCTTTGTCAGTTATCAAGGATCTGCTCAGAAACAGGTATTGTTTCTGCATGTAGAAATGAATTGCATGCCTTGCGGAGATACAAAGCTGACCCTCTGAACTCTGTTTCTTGCTGAGGACTTGGAAGAATCACACTCCTTGCTCTGCAGGTACAGCATCATTAATTTTATCTTGTTCAACATACCTGGAGACATTGGTCGGAGGAGGGAACTCTTATTTCTATTGAGGTAAAACCTCCTAATGAGTCAGAAGAATCCGTTCTCTTAGATTTAAATGACAGCACAAGTCCTGATTCTGGTTATTAACTTTGCTTTAATTCCCTCCATACTGTTCCTAAGAAAGCAAAACATTAAGTTGTTCTTAATAGGAGTTGTTTCGCCTATGCCCGCTGTTTCAATGGAAAACACTCTTGAATTAATCTTTGAAGTTTGTAGATGTACTTGCTATCCAGATATTTTGAATCATGTTTTAATTCTTTGGGTCATTTTAAAAAGGTATTTTAAATCTCTTTCAACATTTCTGTAATAGGGAGGACCTGACAGCCTGGAATGACCTCCAGGGCTGCTTCCTATCCATGAATTTTCTTTTTTCAAACCAGCTGCTGAGTTTTTCCCCTATTGCTACCTATGGTGAATCAAAATGGGCTTTTAATAATCTCAGGAGTTTTTTAAAAAAGCAAAATTGGTAGGTTCAGTTTTTTGCCATACATTAAACCTCTGCCTCATTGTAGGGATAGAGGCAGTTTCTACACAACCCTTTTTGCTAAGAGAAATATGTAAGATCAGAAAGCTATAAAAATAATTATGATGTGTGAACACTTAGCCACCAGTGAGGCACTATGGAAGGATCACATCCAGAGGCTCACCACAGTCATCACACTGCCACAACAACAAAACACAGCTTTTGATGGTCACATTGGTACAGTCTGGGGTCTTGGCCAGGAAATTTTGCATAGTCCTTATAGTCCAATCCCATATCTCACCATATTCTGCAATGCATCCCTGACAATAGAGCATGTATTGCAAGTGATGATAGTGGTTGGGATAATCAGATGGCCAGTGAGAGGTAAGGAAAATAATTTTACGTCTCTTCTGATAGGCAACCTAATCATCAATGGGTCTCCTTGGATCCAGATCAGCTTTTCTGCTGAAGTCTTAAGTTTAAGTTTAGAAGTTGGTGCACATCCTGGGGAGTGGAGTGGCAATGAGGCGCCATATCCAGACCTTGGAGGTATAGTGGTTCAGGCAGTGGTGGGATTTAAATAAATTAACAACAGGTTCTATGTCCCATTAGTAACCTGTTCTCAGAAGCAGGCGCTCATTAGCAAAGGGTTCTATAGAACCTGTGAGAACTTCCTGAAGCCCACCACTGGTTCAGGGATGCTGACTAGGAACAACTTGTCCAAGGATTTAAAACTTTGAGTTTGTGTTCCAAGATAGGCAGTGATTCCCCAATTTTTTGACTGGTGGCTTATTTGACCTACTGGGCCATTGGCCAAAGCTCCTTTTTAGAGCTGCAATTTTAAATACTGTAGGGAAGCAGACATTTTGCAAAGATTATGTGACTCCTTGGATGGTTTCCTCTTTGGGGAGGATTATATGACTCCTCAGCTCTTTGAGGAGCCTCAGCTCAGTTTGTGAACTGTGCTATCATAAGGGGAAAAGACAGCACCAGCAGTGGTCTGAAATACAATGTATTTTTGTCCCAAACATTGAAGACTGACTCATCAATGCCCAGCTCAAACCCCCAGACCTAGAAGCATGAAATTTTTGAGAGCATATTCTTACTATGATGTCAGGACCCACTAATAACCAATTTTATGTCCAGTGAAGCTCAGTGGTGCACAGAAATGTCTAGTGATATCAGGTGCCTGATGTTCCTGATGTACCTGATCCCTGTGGTGCCTGATGTTACCTGGTAGAGATGTCCATTGCCTTGTGGTGCCCACTGGTGGCCAGTGGTGACTGCTGCCCACTGGTGTCTGCTGAGTGCTGCTGCCCTTGGTGCCTGTCAGTACTCAGCTGCGTCCACTGCCCACCAGTTCCTGCTGATTGCCAGTGTCTTCCTGTGCATGCTGGTTCCCAATACCTCCTAGTGCCCACCACTTGGTTCCTGCCACCTGGTGTTGGCAGTGCCTGGTGCCAGTGCCCAATGCCCACTGGTGCCAAGTACCTGCCAGTGCCCAGCAGTGCCTGCAAATATTTAATTTTTGCTCCCACAACAACAGGCAAAGTCAGCTAATATTTCAGTAAAACTGTAGCATGTTGAATCTAAAACCCTGTTTGTCTTGAGCTTTAGGGCAAAATCCTATGAATGTCTACTTGGAAGTAAATATCATTTCATTCAACATAATGTACTCCCAGGAAAGTGTGCCTAGGATTACAGCCTTATTTAGCAGTGTGAAGGTGAAAAGATATGTGTCAGTACAATTTCTTTGTTAGAGGTTGACAGGGTTTCTCAATCCTGGAGACCATTGGAAGTTCTTGGCAGCTGCCTGACTGGTCCGCAAGAGGACTTCTCTAAGTGCATCTTCCCCTCTTTACAGCAGGAGGGCTCTGCCGGAGGATTGCAGTCTCAGAGACCAATCCTATGTCTGCCTACTCAGAAATAAGTCCCATTGTAGTCAGTGGAGCTTACTCCCAGGAAAGTGTGGATATGATTGCAGCCTCAGAGTCGGATCCAATGTCTGTCCACTCAGAAATCAGTCCCATTATAGTCCATGGGGCTTACTCTCCAATAAGAGTGACTAGGTTGGCTTTGTGCATTTTCAATGCATCCTACATGGAAAAGAGTTTAAAATCCCTGCTCTTAGTAGACATGCATTGAGACATTGGGCTCTCTCCTGCAATCCTATCCACAGTAGCCTAGCAATAGCTCCATTTATTACAATGGGATTTACAGCTGGAGGCAGCTGTGCTGTGTTCTAGGTGGGGATGCCCTCCCTTTGGGTCACCAGAGGCAGAACTCTCCCCCCCCCCCGCACCCTGGGCTGGTCCCTGGAAATTTTTTTCCCCCACAGAACTGGTCCCTGGGGCCAAAAAAGGTTGAGGACTGCTGCTGTATAGGACAATTATCATGGAATGCAATTAAACTGAAACCAGTTTTGGATGCTGGAGATTTCAGTGGTTTAAATGTGATCAGATCTGCTTTCTAGAACAATGTTCAAAAGGAAGCGATTTAATTCTGTTGTATGGAAACTTAGAAACTTCCAGTAAAATAATGTGCAGCTTGATTCAGATCTGCTCTTGTGCCACTTTGCAATTTAGATCACTCCATTCCCACTTTATACAAAAGTTTAAAGGTCTGCAGCTATCATCATGCTTTGGTGCTAATATTTTATTTGTCTTTGGAGCCCTTGACTGTACCTGGAAATAGCCATGAAGTGATGATGAGTTGCATGACAGGCTCTAAGATTTGCAGACCATTGCACATTATTTTTGCAGATAAAAAAAATGTACAGGGTTGTTCTTGTCCTAAACTAGGTTATTATGTATAATTCATCTCCTCTTCACTTGAACTCATTTTTGAAGAAAATATGGAGTGTTTCTTCCATTTTCTTGTAAGCTTCTAATACAAAGAGCTATCTAATCTGTTTCATAACAAATATGAATAAAAACTTTTAAGGGTAACTCTTATACAAAATGTTTATAATAGCATTTATCGAACAAACACAGTGGTATCTCCATACTTTCTCCAAAGATGCAACCTTAACCAATTTTCCAATGCTGGGGTAAGGGTGATGCAACTCTGAGGTAAAGAAAAAAAATTGTCTTACCTTGAGGAGGCCTCAATGACTGCCCCAAACTGCAGGATGCAACACATGCCCCATAGCACAGCTATACCAGTGCTGGAAAGTGGTTAGGATTGTACCCAAGGTGATATAACATTGGGGTTGATCTTCATGCAACAACCCTGTGAGTCAGGCTAGACAGTAATAATTGGTCCAATATGAAGCAGAGAGTTTTATAGTTGAGGAGAGATGTGAACTCATGTTTTTTTCCAGTCTAATACCAGCGCTCTAACCATTACTACACAATGGTGTGCCTTGATAGCATAGTCCATGGGATATTAGATGGATAAATGCCAGGTCCCTGCACCCATTGAAGTAGCCACAGACATGTATCTTAGCTTCTCTTGATATTATATCTAGCCAATCTCTCACAATTTCAGCCACTGGTGTCCAGCTCAGCTTGTTGCCCCCTATAGCTTGCTACCTGGTGCAACTGCTATTCAGGCAGAGAGGGCTGTGGTGTGCACTTTCTATTCAGGCAGTGCTTAGAAGTCATGCTGCTTCAAGCCAATGCCTGGTTAGATTTCTAGAACATTCACCTTCCTTTTTCCCTCCACTCTGAGACAGTGGTCTCTAAGTTTATTTTTTTATATTAATTTTATTAGATTTTATATAATAAGAATTCCAGATACATTCATCATAATAATTCAGTTGTGCTATTTTCATCCCCCCCCCCAAAAAAAAAAATTCCCCAGGACTTCCCTCCCTACAAAAAACCAGGTTATTTATTATTTCAGTAAAGGTACTCACAGTATGATCCTTTAAACTTAATATAGCTTTGATATTCATTACATATCCTAAGATAAGATAAGATAAGTGGTCTCTAAGTTTAGAGTCTGAGGAGAACTTACTGGTCGTGAAGTTGAAGTTGGATCCAGCATTATCAGTCCATCAATCAACAGTACTTATATATCTCTTTCCAACAAAAAGTTCACAAAATGGTTTACAATGAAAATAAAATATCTAATAGGTAATGGAGCCCTCACCCATAAGCGGGGTAATCATATAGATTGGAGGACAGAGTACCTCCAACCATTGCATAGAAGAGGGAATTGAGGCAGTTTTAGCTCATTATAAAAGCATCACCTGCATAAAATCTCTCTTCTGTACAATGTTAAAGGTACAGGCACTCTGTCCTCCATTCTATATGTTCACCCTGCCCATAAGGGCTCACAATCTAAAAAGAACACCACCAGAAGCCACTATACAAGACATTGTTGAGGTAAGAAGGGCCAGTAACACCAACTTGAAAGCGTGCCTCTGGCATAAGAATTGTACAGTGAGGTAATAGGACATAGAGGGATCTGCAAAGATAAATTGTGGAAATCTCCACAAGTCAAATTAACTGGAGTACAAGTGCTCTCTCTCTCTCTCTCTCTCTCTCTCTCTCACACACACACACACACACACTCACTCACTCACTCACACACACACAGATATTTTTTTCCAAATGTCTTGCTAACTTCCCACTTCGCTTCTCAGTGAAATGCAGACAGCAGGTGAAGTTCATGTGGAAGACTGAAAGCAAGAACTGGAGTCAAAGGTTTCCAAGATAAGAGAAAGATTTTATGGGTTAAGTTTCAATTCAGGTATATACTTTTTTATAAGTGATAAAGTTTTTTAACAGAAAAAGCTATGTTTCTGCTACAGGTCAGTCCCATCTAGCAGTGGCTGGGCTTGAAGCTAGATGACCCATGATTGGAGTTTAATATCTATTTGCCTTAGCTGGAATGTTCTTGAAATTGAAGACCTCCATTACCCTATCTCCAAGAACACTCATTGGCTGGTGTAGGGTGACACACTTGTACATTTGTCTCTATAAGGATCTCCAGACAGAGACCCAGACCAAGGAAAATTAATGTTACATTCAGAATTGAGGACACTGATCAGACTTACTTTGGAAAATATAAAAACATTAACAGTCTCAACCTAAAGTATAGCAAAAATAAGAACAATTACATTTTAAAAGTTAAGGAAACTTCCAGAATAATTATGTAACAGAACAATTAATCCCTTCTAGAACATTTGCCTGGCTTTCACAAAGACATACAATGGGCCTTACAGCTCACTGTGATAAAAATAGGTGTATGGATAATCCTGATGTTGGTAGCTAATTGCCACTGCAATGGGGTTACAAGGAGATGCACCAGTTAAATTGCTGGAGCCAATCCTGGAGTTTGGCTGGGCTGCTTGGAAGTGGGTTAGGATACAGTCTACTGAAGGCTGCTTCCATCCTCTTCCTCAGCCCACCAACCTATCCATTGTTCACCCCAAAACACCCTCTCCTAGCATCCCCAAAGCCTGCACTGATAGCCCACTGCCACCATGAATTCATCTCTGCCGTGGCAGCATCCTTGCAACCAGACTCCCTGACTCAAAAGGAGGCATGTATCTTATGGCATGTTTGCGACACTCCTTGGCCAGCACAAGGGACTTGCACCAGTCCACTGAGAGCTCAGTATTGCATTCTAAATAACTGTGCTCAAATAATTAGAGCCTTAAACTATGCTGTAAATAACTATGTTCAGACATGACCTGACAACTCACATCTATACCAGAAAAAAGGGCTGATGTATATCCATGTAGGTCCATTGAAGACAAAAAATTGGCAGAATAGGTAAGTATAAAAGTCCTGTACTTACCTCTGCGCTACTGCCTGGTACCAGACCAGACCACAGTAAGCCTGTGAATCTGCATCAGTGCCAGTGTACACATAAGGTAGAATTGGATTGTTAATACTGAGACTTTGCAGACTTATAAATTATGGGCGCAATCCAGAGTAACTATGGGGAGTCCTTGCTCCGAAGTAAGAACAAGTTACTCTGGATTGCAATATGAATTTCCCATAGGTTTTCACTAGGTGGTGAAGTTACTATGGGTGCACGTAATGTCTCTTACGTGCTCCCGTAGTTACTGTGGATCGTAGCCATAGTGTCATTAAATGGGTTAACTTTATCTAGCTGCACAAATAGCATTTGGGTGGGTTAACAATCAGTCATTCATCATCACTGTCACTTTCTTTCTTGTGACTTCATCTCTTAACAATTGATTCCCATAGAGAAACATATACACATTATTAATGAACAATAATATTCACAAATAAAAATTCAGATCCTGATAAGGAATAGCTTTAAAATAAACCCATAACAATAAGAACTGGCTCTGACATCATTGAGACACATGGCATTTGGGGTTATCTAAGGTGAAAAATATTCTGTCTTTGGTGCAAAAGTTTGTCCACACAAGCAAGTCGACGCTTGACATTGCAGTCATCCAATGATGGCCATGTATGTACGACTCAGCTCTTTGCTGCAATGAAACAAATAAATCTATTTACTTTCCAGCAGGCAAAATGGTCCCATTGGATCCAGCTTTCTGTCATCCCAAGTGAGTTTCTTTTCAGCAACTTTTCACAGTCCATTAATAGTGGCTTGTGCAGTTAATGGTTTAAAAGGAAAAAGCAATTGGAATGAGGCTTTGGGAAATGTGTATCTATCTATGTAAAAGCTTTGACCTGTGCAAGGGGTGTCCACACACATGCAAGCTGAGGGTTCTATTCCGATGTGTCTCTGAAGGCTGAGGAAAAGAACTGACAACATTTCTAACTGTCTCTGGGACAGATAACAGACCAGGCTGAAAACAGTTTAGGGGGAAAACCACTGAGGAGAGAGGAAGCAAAATGGCTGTTGAGTTGCTGGAAAGGGGAACGGCATTTTTACTGGTGAATGTTGGTATATTGTATCTCTGCAAGCAACAGCAGAGGTACAATATAACAAGTCTTCCAAATTACTAGTCTTCCATATGAATGAATCTTTGAGGGGCAAAAAAACTTATAGGGAAAAGTATTCGATAATTTGTTAGACTCCTGAAACCCACCCGATTTTGTTACTATCTGCTGAAAATATTTTGGAGCAATTCATTTTTTAAATCTTTGAGAGAAATGTTTCTGGACTTTAATGAAAAGTAGAACCCTCTTATTCTCTTTTTGGTCTCTTTCTCTCAATGTCAGCTCCTCAAACGGACTTGCTTGAAAGAGCTTCCTATCTGAAAGATGTCACATGTCGCATTGACAGGCAGCTATTCAGAGGATGGCAGACAGCCAATAAATCACTCAGCGGCTCTTCCTTGTCCTCCCAGGCGTGCCTTACTAAATCTGCCATTTCTGTCTTCATACAGCATGATTCAATGTCAAGGAGTTTATGTTTGGTTTAAACTTCTGTACTTACTTCAAATCGACACCCTCCCTTCCCCCCACACAACAATGTCAACAACGTCCTCTCCTTTTTATGTCCAGAGACTGAAGAGTTTGTCCTCTCTCTTTTCAAAACTTGATTTACAGGAACCCCAGTGCATGTTTGTCTAGAGATATATGGAAGCGCCCACCATTTGTCCTCTTAGAAATTATTAGACCATTTAAGTGTGCAGAATTAAGACAGCATCATTTCAATGTCTCTCTAGATAATTTTGTTTGAGCAAGTTGCAAAATCATTATAATACTTTGCTAGCATCTTACACCCACGTGAACATCTATTTAGATGTGATGAGGGAATCCTTTGGGGACAGAAGCAAATAAAGACTCAAAAATTCTTGAAGCAAACATGCAAAGAAGGATAAAGAGAAAACAGAGCAGTTGTGAAGGGTGTTATTTGGAGAAGGTGAGCAAGGGGAGGTATATATTGAATAAAAATGAAAACCCACAACTGAGTTTTTCATCTATATATATAAAAGAGAAAAGTCACTGACTCACTGACTCACTGACTGACTCACTGACTGACTCATCACCGCCCTGCCAAAACCGCTGGGCCTAGAAGCGTGAAATTTGGGGTGGGTGTTCCTTCCGTGACTGAGGGGTGCACTAAGAACCGGTTTTTGGAAATTCCAACCAGAAGGGGGTGAAAAGGGGTGCAACGCGTTTTCCTCCCTATACTTTGCATTGAGAATTGCTGACTCATCAACATTCCGCCCCAACTGCTGGGCCTGAAGCATGGAATTCTGGGAGTTCCTTCTGTCACCTGAACTCCCACCAAGAACCATCTGGAGAAATTAACCCTTCAGGGGCTGAAAAGGGGGCAACGTGTTTCTGCCCTATACTTAACATGGGAGACTGAACAACATCCAGCCAACATCCGGCCTGGTGCACTGGGGGGATGTTGTTAGGAGGAAGAGGTTGCACTGGAGAGGATGCTACACATGGGAGAAGTTGCGTATGGGGGGGATAATGCGCATGTAGGAAAGTTGCGCATGGAGGGAAGTAGCGCATGGGGGAAAGTTGCGCATGGGGGGAAGTTGCGCGTGGGGGGATGATACGCATGGGGAAGTTGTGCATGGGGAAGTTGTGCATGTGGGAAGTTGCGCATGGGGGAAGTTGCACATGGGGGATGGTGCGCATATAGGAAAGTTACGCATAGGGGAAGTTACGCATGGAGAGAAGTTGCGCATGGGGGGAAGTTGCGCATGTAGGAAAGTTGCGCATGGGGAAGTTGCGCATGGAGAGAAGTTGGACATGGGGAAGTTGGACATGGGGGAGTTGTGCATGGGGGGAAGTTGCATATGGGGATGATGCGCATTGATGCGCACATAGGAAAGTTGCGCATGGGGAAGTTGCGCATGGGGGAAGTTGTGCATGTAGGAAAGTTGCGCATGGGGGGAAGTTGTGCATGGGAGATGATGCGCATGGGGGGATGATGTGCATGTAGGAAAGTTGCGCAGGGGGAAGTTGTGCATGGAGGGAAGTTGCACATGGGGAAGTTGCACATGGGGGAGTTGCGCATGAGGGGAGTTGCGCATGGGGATGATGCGCATGGGGGGATGATGCGCACATAGGAAAGTTGCGCATGGGGGAAGTTGCACATGGTAGATGATGCGCATGGGGGGACGATGCGCATGGGGGATGTAGGAAAGTTGCACATGGGGGATGATTGCGCATGTAGGAAAGTTGCGCATGTAGGAAAGTTGCACATGAGGGATGATGTGCATGTAGGAAAGTTGCGCATGGGGAAGTTGTGCATGTAGGAAAGTTGCACATGGGGGAAGTTGCACACAGGGGGAAGTTGCACGTGGGGAGAAGTTGTGCGTTGGGGGATGATGCGCATGGGGAAAGTTGTGGATGGGGGATGATGCGCATGGGGAAAGTTGCGCACAGGGGAATATTGTACATGGGGGTAGGTTGCGCATGGGTTGTTGATGCGCCGTGGGGGATATTGTATGGGGAAGTTACTCCCGCAACGCGGGTACGCTTTTTGCTAGTCATAAAATAAACACATGGGAAAATAGGCTTAGGGCGCAATCCAGAGTAACTATGGGGAGTCCTTGCTCCAGTGTAAGAACAATTTGCTCTGGATTGCAATATGAATTTCCCATAGGTTTTCATTAGCTGGTGCAATAATTACGGGTACATGTAATGTCTCTTATGTGCTCCCGTAGTTACTCTGGATTGTAGGGTTATCCTGTTTTTATGCTCCCAAACAGCTCCCCTTAGTTGCAATCCTAACTTTCAGTTAGGCAGGCATAAGTCCTGGTGTAAGTCCTGTGCTGACCTGGGGGTGTTGCAAAAGTATCCTGAGACACTTCTGCCCCACTCCTGGGGGGTGGTTAGGCCAGTGCACAGACATGCGCCAACCTCCCCGCACTACCACAGGAATGGGTACATGGTTGAGTTACACTGGCATAAATTGGGTAGGACTGCATGGTAAGAGCTCATGTGCATGCCTACTCAGAAGTAAATCCCATTATAGTTGGTGGAACCTACTCTTAGGAAAGTGTGGATAGAATTGTAGCTTCAGTTTCTTTATGTACACAAAGAAGTAAAAAATTTTAGAAATAGTTTACATTGCCCTATGAATCCATATTGTTTCTGAACAGAAGAAGTAGAAACTTTATTTAGCAGAGGGAGAGTAACTGGCCCTACACATCCCAGCAATGTCTATTCTAGTAGCTTCTGCTGGTCTTCTTTTTGCATTTTAGATTGTGAGCCCTTTTGGGACAAGGTCCCATTAGCTATTAATTAATGATTAATTTTTTCATTTTCTGGTAGACCGCTTTGTGAACATTTAAGTTGAAAAGCATTATATAAATACCGAACTTTTAATAGAAAATAAAATAAATAGAAACATATTCTCACCTAGGCGATGATTTTGCATTGGCCAGTTTGGAATAAGGCAGGTTTAGTGACAGTGGTTGTATCCTACTCTTCTTCCTGGATCTGATACATCAGTAGATTTGATCCACATAGATCTGAATGGTTTACAGAAACCAAACATTTTTAGTGCAAGTTTACAGGAACCAACAATTTAGTGCAAGTCTGAGTAACCCATTCACTCTCCACACCATGGAGGCTTACCTCTGAAAAAGGAATCAGTTATTCAGTTTACTTAAAGACCTCTGTAAACGCCCTACTCGCTGGTTGCAGTGATAGCTGTTTTAGTGCTGTGGCAGATTGACATTTGGGTTCTGTGTCTTAAAATTTCAAGAATCTAGGCTTGGTCACCTTTCTACATAAATTGATAGCATCTTTTGATTTTTAGTTCCCAGGATTTCTTTTTTGCAGTACTAATGGGATGTTAGCATCCATCAAAACAAATCCAGAACATGAAAATAACAGTTTTTTTTCTGTTTCAGGAAGGCCCCTTCCATAAACGAACATGGTATGGAGTTGATCCCTCTTGCTTCTCCCTGCCCCTGTTGCCTGTGTCATATGACATTCAGGGGGGTCAATATATTGGCCCCTCAGCTTAGTTCTTATGCAACAGCTGTCTGAGGAACCTTACTGGTGGTGATTGCACACAGAAGAACTGAGCTTAAAGGGAATATAAACAAAATGCCAAAATGGAGGACACTCAAGCCCTTTTAGAGGACAGCCAGACAAACAGTTAAAAAAGAGGATATGTCTGAGAATTTCGACCAATATGGTCACACTGTTCTGTGTACATTGGAAGGGCAGTCCTTGAACTGCATTTCTAGGGAGGATCTAGCAAATGTCTATACACACACTACAGGTGGAGTCTGATATATGTGGACTTTTTTATCCATGGGTCTGGTTCAACACATATCCCTGGTCCTGCGATGGGTCAGATTGTACCCTATTGAACCCTCTGGGGGGGAAAGGAGTTGTATTCCATTGCCCTCCATAGTGCTTTCTAAAGTTTGCACAGTCAGTGTGTCTCCTGCCTTTGTGGGCTGCAGTGTGGCTCAGAACCAAAAAAAAGATAACTTTTGGTTTCCCAAGAAAAACTGGAGGAAGCGTCATTTTAGTAACTTTTAAGGTATTCTGAGGCCTCAAGAAGCGGAGGGAAGATCTTGGGGAAGCCAGCTGGGGGTGAAAGGACAGAAACATCCCCTACAATCCAGAGTAACTACGGGAGCACGAAGGAGACATTACGTGTACCCGTAGTTACTGCACCACCTAGTGAAAACCTATGGGAAATTCATATTGCAATCCAGAGTAAGTTGTTCTTACACCCGAGCAAGGACTTCCCATAGTTACTCTGGATTGCATCATGGATTTATTTATCCACAATTTAGGTAATCAATGGGAGGGGTCTGAGAATGGATTCTTGAAACCCCACCCCCCCAGCACCTGTATATGTAAGTCTGAGATAGTTTCAGAATGTTAAATTATTAACAAATTACTTAATATTTTGTTAATAATTTGTTAATTATGAATAATAATCAAAATATTTTTTTCTGGATCTCTGCCTTTTTTTGGTCTAGTAGGTCACAATTGTTTTTCATGTTTGAAAAAAACTTGTCTCAGTGTTAAAAAGTTTCAGAAGCACAGGTCTAGTTCATCAGCCAGAAGCAGGTAAAAAGAAACATGATAAGACTCTATCACAAGCTTCATATACTAGACACTACATGTGAGAAAGAGCAATGAGATGCTTGGGTGTCATTAAAAACAGATGAAATGTCATTTGTGGTGTCACATGGGGGACTGCTTCAGGAAACTTGGTTTTTTGTTTTTAGCAAAACTGACAAGTGAACCGTAAAGTGCTTCTGATCAGCATCAGCTCAGTTAAAGGAAACCCCTAATGCAGCTTCCTGGACTCATAAGGAAGTAATGCAGCCGAGCAATAAAACGATATCGGAATTGAAATTTAAATGGTCTGAAATATAAAATGACTCTCCTGTTGTTCAGACAGAGTATGCTGCTAGTTAATTTCATCCCAAACTGAATTTATCACCTTTCTGTTCTAATTGGAGAAACAAGCTCTATTCCTTAGGGGACAATACAGAGGATAAACGCCTCTAATTAGCATTGCCACCACATATCACTATAGCTGCTCGAGACACCTGGTTGTGACACACAGAGAGGAAGAAGAAATTTGGAGCCAGCAGGGAATGTAATGAATGTGATAATTCAAAGATATCAGATGTCACCACAAGAATCATAGGCAGCTCAGCTCAGTTGGAGCAGGACATCTGCATTTGTGGTAACAAAATTGTTTTTCTGGGGGCGGTATTTCGAAGAGCTGAGATGAATATCCAGAATTTGACACTCGGATGGATGCGTGCTTAGTGGAAGCAAAACAACCACTACAGAATCAGACAAAGTGTGATAAATGTATTACAGCCACCAGTTTTAAAATGCACCAACAAAAAAGGAAATATAAAATGAGATGAGGGCTGAAAGGGGGAAAGAAAAATAAAACAGAGTAGTAGGAAATGAAGTTGACTTGGTTGGGAGCATAGCAGGCAAGGAGGTAAAAATAGACTTCCAGTTTAAACAGCTCAAGAGCTCTGAGCACCTTGAAAATAAATGATGAAGAGCTCTCTTAATGAACAGGTTAATTTAAACATTAAAAGGTGTCAAAAACCCAAGAGATCCAGGTATGTGTCTTTTTAATCATGATTTTTGTGTATCACATGGTGTCAGATCTTGAGGCTGTAAAGCAAGCTGTGAATTTCCATGCCTGTCTTTGAAATCGGTGCAGCTCAGCTTAGCTGTGTTTTAGAATTATCATCAAGTTCAATACCATAATCAATATATATAAAACTGAAAAGTCACTGATTGACTCATCAATGCCCAGCCAAAACCGCTGGGCCTCCAAACTGCTGGGCCTAGAAGTGTGAAATTTGGGGAGGGTGTTCCTTCCGTGACGGAGGGGTGCACTAAGAACCGGTTTTTGGAAATTCCAACTGGAAGGGGGTGAAATGGGGTGCAAAGCATTTTCCTCCCTATACTTTGCATTGGAGAATTGATGACTCATCCACATTCTGCCCCAATCCCTGGACTTAGAAGCATGAAATTTGGGGAGGGAGTTCCTTCTGTGACATGAACTCCCACCAAGAACTGATGTTGAGAAACTGAACCCTTAAGGGGCTGAAAAGGGGTGCAACATGTTTTTGTCCGATACTTAACATTGAAGATGGAACATTGAAGATCAACACCCAGCTGATGCATGGGGGGATGGTGTGCATGGGGGATGATGCATGGGGGGATGGTCATGTGGGGAGATGGTCACATGGGGGTTGGTGCACATGGGGGTATTGCGCATGGGTGGATGATGCACATGGAGGTCTTTCATATAGTGCGCATGGGGGACAGTGTGCAAGTGGGGACGGTTCGCAGGGGATAGTGCATGGGGGATGTTGCACATGTGGGTTTGACGCACATGGAGGGTGTTGCGCATAGAGGACGGTGAGCATGGGGGACGGTGTGCAGTGGGGGATGGCGTACAGGGGGAATTTTACTCCACAATCCTGGTACATTTTCACTAGTGTTCTAGAAAAATACTAGAACATAATATTCCAACTTAAGAACAGTTGCAGTGGTCTTTTGGCCCAATCCTGCATAAGATGTTGTCACAAAAAAGCCATCAGTTCCTATCATGTTTCAGTTTCTCAATCCAGTTGTGCCTGCCCTGAGCCCTGTTTTCTCTCTGACTGTTCCCCATCATGAAGGCTTCTCCCTGATTTCCACTGACAGATTGAATTACATGATGGAGACTATACTTCATTATCTATTGTAAAATGAAATCTTTAAGCAATTTCTGAAACAAAAGATTCAAAGATCACATTGTAGCACTATTGCTGCTGCATAACAGTCAATGTCACATCTTCAAATGAAAGGTTAGGTACATTATGTTATCATGGTGTGAATTATTGAAACTTTTTTTCCCCATGACAAATCCATACTCGAAGAGACATCTTGATACCATAATAATATGTTCTGTTAAGGTAAAAGTCAATCAGATTGATTAATCACAGCAATAAGGGATAGAGAAGGCCCACACCTGGCAGAGCATATTATTGCAATGCAGTTCAATCTTCGGTGTCTTCACAGTGTCGCAAAAGGCCCAGAGAATATCAGTGCATTGTAGATATCTTTGTTATCCTATAGGATCAGGAATGACAGGGCAGAGTTGATGATACTATGCAAGTTGCTAAAGGCAAAAATAATTTTAAAAAAACTCAGGCTGCAATCTTCCCACTTTCCTGGGAGTAAGCCCCAATGAACTCAGTGGAACTTACTTCTGAGAAGACTTGAATATGATTGCACTGTAATATGGATATGTGATAGCCTGATAGCAGATTCTTAGCTAAACCTTTCCATCCTTCCAATCTAATTCTTATGGAAGAGAATCATAGCTGATTTCAAACACTACACCATCACACAAATATAGGGGTACCTACACAAAGGTAAAGGCAAAATGTTTTCCCTTACTTTTCATAGGTCTTATGGTAGTCCTCTCACCATACCATGGCATGCATCAGTATACTAATTCCTCCTAACTCATTTAGGCCAGCACAACTCACCCATCTCCCATTCTATGGTGGTGAGGGGAGGTTGACGCCTGTCTGCACTGGCTAATATCCACCCAGGTGTGCTCCAGAACTGCCTTACAGAACTTTTACAACACTCCCAGGCCAGCATGGAACTTGTGCCAGGACATATGCTGGCCTAACCAAGGGTTAGGATTGCACTGTGTATCACCTACAGGCTAAGCAGGGGTCAGATGACTGAAGGAACTAATAAAGGAGGGACTTGGTCCAATCAAACATCTGACTCTGGGCAGACTCCTCCATTTGGAAAATTCAGATTACCTGTATCAGTCTTACTGCTTTATGGCTCAGCAGCACATCTGGTCACTATATTAATTCCTCATTCTTCTATCACATCCATTACAGAATTATAGAACAATCACAAACTGTTAAAGAACGCAAATAATTAAAACCAGCAGGCATTCCTGAAGGGATCAACCGCAGTCTTTCTGCTACAAGAACATACAGCAAATAGCTACCTTTTCATTAGTCAGGTTTCTCTCCAGTTGTCAATAAAATATAAAATATCTGAACATTAAAATGAGAACATTAGAATTGATCTGAATGATCCGAACATTAGAATTAAAAATGAGAAGCATATTGAGGGTGGGGGGGAGGCTGTTACCACATTTTAGATGGAGCACCGAAGGAAATAATCAAAGGTCTTGACAACATCCAATCTGTAAATGAAATAGTGTTGTTTGCTGATTTCCACCTTCTCCATGGTTGGCTCTACAGCCATCCACAGACCCCTTCACAGCCTGAACTGCCTCCCAGCCTCCACACCCAATATCAACCCCCATCTACTCTACCAACTCCCCCCACCTAGGGACACCTCCCCACCAGTCAGTGGGGAACTTGCTCTTAATGAGTATCACCATTTCTTTCACCCTCTCCCAGCTGTTGTGAAGTGCCTTATCACACTTTTGTGATGGTCTGACCAGCATGCACAAGAGCATTGCTGCCCAGTCTTTGGACTGCACTCTCAGACCCCAGTGTATACACATTTCATTTATTTAATTACAGTTATTATTTGCTCCAGGCTTCTCAAGATCTCCCCATGTCTTGTCAGGCATTAAAAACATCACATCTGTTTTCTTTCCAAAAACCAGAAGTAGCACTTCATTCTTCTGAATACTGAATTGGCCACGGCCACACACAGAGATGCTGCAGGTTTCAGAAACTTCTCTGGACTTTGTATCCATGGATTTTAGTATCCACCTTTTTTTGTGTCTGCAGAGAATCTGAGAAAAGATCCCTGTGAATACGATGGCCTAACCTGTAGATATAAAACTTTGGATGTTGAACTATATTTGGCCTTTCCAAAACTTCAATAATATCACTGGGAAGGAGCTTACTGTTTTCAGTAGTTTTTGGATCACATGCTCTGTGAACTTGTTTGTTTATGACTTTGCTCTTGAAATTACTTTTCCTGCCATATACTGATAAAGTAATTCCAATTTTTTTCCCCTCAGAGTACCAATAAGCACAACAAGGCTATCCCTACAACAAATGTTGCTTCACTGCAGAAAATTGAATATATAAAGCAGGGAAAACACAATGCCACAAAACATGGCATTATGGACAGCTTATCATCACACGTATAACAGCAGAGGTTGATCAAGCTCCTAAAATTGCCTCACTTGCACAAATCTATATTGTCTCAAAGACTGCAATCCTAACTTCCAGATAGGCCATCCTAGGGCTTGGCATAAGTCCTTTGCTAACATGGGGGTGTCACAAAAGTGCCATAAGGCACTTCTGTCCCAGTCCTGGGACACAGGCATATGACAATCTCTCCGCACCACCACAGGAAGATATTCCAGGGAGTTCGGCCAGCCTAAATTGGTTAGGATTGCACACAGGCACTATTGTGTTGTTGCAAATATTGGTTATTAGTCACCAACAAATAAACCCTTAGTTGCCCAACAGGGTCCATATTTTTAATGGATTTTTTATTATTTGACAAGAACATATGACTTTTTTACAGCTAATTAGACAGTTATAACTCCATAAGCATGAATGTTTTGAATTTTCTGTAAATCCAAGTTATAGCTTCTAATATCAGAAGGGCCCATTGGACCCCTATTGGTTTTCCATGGTCATTCAATATTTTGAGAGCTAAAATTATAATCAAAATTCATAATTTCACAATATTTTACAACCAAAATTAGTATAAAATAATTATACTAAAACTTGATGCTACATTTATTAATTATATGTACAGGGTACAGGGTCCTATAGTACGGAGTCCATTGGACCATGGCAGTCTTACATCATACAAAAGGAAGTGTTTTTTGGATTTATAACTGTCTAATTAGCAGTAAAAAGGCAGAAGTTTTTATCAAATAATAATAAATTCAATTAAAAAACCACAACACTAACTTCCTACAGGGTCCCATACTAAAACTTGATACAACATTTATTCATTATACGTACCAAACTATAGTACAGGGTCCATTGGACCCTGGCAGTCATACGTGATACCAAAAAAAATTGGTCAGCTAAGGGTAAAAGTGAAATGGTCAGTCCACACCTACTGATTTTATAGCAGGTGTATGGGACAGTTACGTATGGAGGACATAAGCAGAAAACAGAGATTTTTGACCATTTTCATTTGACAAGGTATTAAAATTGCCATGACACATCATTAAATTATTATATTATTGGCAGACACACTATGTTGCCAGTGGGGCGCTCCCATACTGCTCCTGCTAATAAATAATTTTGGCTGCAATTCACTTAGGTCAGCATAAGCTTCAGCATAAGTCCTGTGCTGACCTGGGGGTGTCACAAAAATGCCATAAGGCACTTCTGCCACATTCCTGGGGGGTTGAGGGGCTAGGCCAGTGCACAGGCATATGTCATCCTCCCCACACCAACACAGAAAGATATGCAAGGTGAATTAGGCCGGCCTAAATTGGTCAGAATTGCACCTTTTCTCCCAAATGTCCATTGGCAGCTGGTTTATTAATGGCACACTAATATGTTGCATTTTTGCATTTTAGATTGTGAGCCCTTCTGGAACAGGGATTAATTAGCTATTAATTTTTTTATTTTCTTGTAAACCACTTAGTGTACTTTTCAGTTGACAAGAAGTATATAAATACTGTAGATAGATAGATAGATAGATAGATAGATAGATAGATAGATAGATAGATAGATAGATAGATAGATAGATAGATAGATGTGCCATGGCACAGTGGTTCAAAATGGCTGAACTAGATAGGCACGTCTGTATCATTATCTGAAACTGATCCAATATCATCTTGTCTGCTAGGAAAAGCTAAGGATTGTAATTCTGTGAGAGGGTCTCTAAGGCTTTCCTCAGACAACTCTCAGCAGCCACACAAAAATATATTCCCATAGTTACTCTAGGAAAAGCCACACTAGACTGGTGGAAAATGCATCACAGTGTTAGTAGCAACTTAAATATTGCCACTCTGGATAAAACCAATGGTACATCAAGGCATCCCCCGACTAACTGTGATAAGGCAGATATCACAATACTGTATAAGAAAAAGAATTTACTTGCTTCATAAAGAGAGCAAAATTGTTATATCCACTTTCTGATAATTTTGAAAAGCCAACAATTTATATTTAAGATTGTATTAAAATATGTACAATATATGTAAAAAAAATGTAAAAATGGAATTTGGAATTTTGGCCTGAAGCTACTGATGGGCTACACATATTAAAATGCAATCCTAACCAATTTTCCAGCACTGAAGTAAAACAAATATTCTCTAACCTTGAGGAGGCCTCTACAACTCTCCTCCCACCCCAACTAAGGGTGCAGCACTTGTCCCAATGGCACAGCTATGGCAGTGTTGGAAACTTGGTTCAGATCGTGCTTTTAGGGTGCAATCCTAACCTATTTAGGCTGGCACAACTCAGCTGCTTCTCACACCTATGGTGGTGTGCAGAGGCTGGCACATATATGTGCACTGGCCTAACTACCCCCCAGAGTAGCACAGATGTGCATGATGGCACTTTTGGCATATCACCAGACCAGTACAGGGCTTGTGTCAGCACTTATGGTGACCTTACTGTTGGTTAGTACTGCAGAAGATGTTTTATCTTCTATCCTGATTGTATCATATCTATATAGAGACCATTGTCAGTCTGCTCTTACAGGTGCTGGCCTGTGTTCTAACATATACTTCACCTAATGGTTAACCATTAAAGTACAATCTACCTGATACAGACAGTAACCAGTTAACAAAAGTAAATCTAAGCCAAAAGGGAAAGCCATCCTGCAAAATTCCATAGCATACAAAGGAGTTGTTTTCTGAAAAATGCATACATATGTGACCCTATGAAGTGGTCGTTTGGTTCATTGTATGTATGAAGTGCAATAGTGTCTCCTGGTGGCTAAGTACAATATTACTTCATTCAAATTAGTATTCATTTGATAGGTGATGGTGAGAAAGAGAAGTTCTGTTTGAACTGCAAATATTGAGATAATTCTGGTAGGGTTGTGTCATGTATGATTCTCAGCGCAATCCTGAAAAGCACTGGAGAAAGCTTGTTGACATGCCTGTGCTGCATCCAGCACTTTGTTGGGGCTGCTGCTACTCTACTGTGGGGCAAGCATAATGCGCAGTTCCAATGGGTCCACTCGGTTCTGTGTCACTCAGGGAACACAGTTGTTCCCTGAGACCATCATAAAGTGACCATCATCAATGCAGCAATACCTGGTTGAAGAGTAAGAACTGAGTAAGAACATTGAAAAAATTAGTAAATATCAGGATTTTAAAACTGAAATTCAAAGATTAATGTGGAACCCTGCAATGGTTATCCCACTGGTGATTGGTACACTGGGTGCAGTTCAAAAAACATTTGAGCTGCATTTAAAACATCTGAATATTGACACAGTTACCATAGGTCAAATTCAGAAAGCTACCTTGCTTGGTTTTGCAAACATTATATGTAAGTATATTATGAAGTCCAAGTTGAGTGAGTGACCTTTCAATTTTATATATATCTTATATATAAATTTTATATATATATCTTATATATAAATTTTATATATATCTTCCTATATATTTAAAACTGAAAAGTAACTGACTGACTCACTCACTCACTCACTTATTAACGCCCAGCCAAAACCAGCATACCAAGAAGAGTGAAATTTGGGGAGGGTGTTTCTACTGTGATGGAGTTACCCACTAAGAGCCAGTTTTGGAAATTAAAACCAGAAGGGGGTGAAAAGAGGCACAATGAGTTTTCACCCCTATACTTTCCATTGACAAATCCCTGACTGATCAACACCCTGCCCCAAGCCCTGGACCTAGAAGGATGAAATTTAGGGAGGTATTCCTTCTATGACATGAGCACCCGCCAAGAACCTATTTTTCAGCCCTAAGGGCTGAAAAAGGGTGCAAAATGTTTTTATCCAATACTTAACATTGAAGACTGATATAACTCAGCCCCAAAGTCTGCACCTGTCCAGTAGGGGTACTCATGGTTGAGGGGGGGATGGTGCATGGGGGATGGTGGAGGGGTACATGGGGGTGGGGTGCACTGGGGGAGGGGTGCAGGGGTTTGTGTGGCATGGGGAGGTCTTGCACAGTGGAGTGTTATCTGTGATGGTAGGTAAATACACACACAGAGAGAGAGAGATGAGTACAAACTAATTTTATACTATTTCAGTATTAACTCTTTTAGTCTGATAGTTTATGATAGGAAACATCCAGTCTTATTTTTATTTTTGACACCAATTTTTAATTGACTTTTGAACAGAAAAGAAAATGATCAGATGTTTTAATTACTTCCATTTCTTTTGCAGTATTGTCAGTTTTTGTAAGTTGCTCCAGGGCAATGATTTTCTCAGTATTTAAAATCTTATGGCACACTGACAAAGGCACGAAAATTGTCAAGGCATACATCAGTTTGTTTACCATTGACAAGGCACACCATGCTGCAGGAATAGGGCACAAATCCCCCTCTTGTGCTATTAATAAATGACCTTTCCCAAAGTCCCATGATACATCTGCAGACCATCTTTGGCACACCAGTATGCCGCAGCACTGTAGTTGAAAATCACTATTCCAGGACATGTGATGGAACTGGAGCAATCTATTTCAGTCTTTGAAAATGCCCACCACAGTAGTAGGTAAACACGAAGAGAAAAATAGGATCAATAAATAAATAAAAATAAAACTGGATTTTTATGACTACTGCCTAAAAGGAAAAGGTAAAGGTGTCCCTCGCATGTTTCCCTGCTAGTCATGGCCAACTCTAGGATGTGGTGCTCATCCCTGTTTCTAAGCTAAAGAGCCAGCATTGTCCAAAGACACCTCCATAGTCAAGTGGCTGGCATGATTAAACACCAAAGCACATGGAATGCTGGTACCTTCCCACTGAAGTGGTACCTCTTTTTCTATTTGCATTTACATGCTTTTAAACTGCTAGGTTGGCAGGAATTGGGCAATTGCCGGGAGCTCACTTGCAGCAATTGGATCTTGAATCAGTGTTAATTATGCAGTATAGAAGCCAGACACTTATAGTCATTACATTAATTAGTATTTGTGTTAATTTGAGACTGTCTGAGGGCACTGACCCTAAACTTTGTATCAAATTTTTTTTCAAAACACATAAACACTTGCAGTGGAATCTAAAATTACATTTGATTCATATGTACCACAACTTTAAGCAATCAATGACTATATGATTTCAGCAGCTGTTCCTTAAAATAAGAATTATTGAAAAGCCTTATGAGTAGTGATGAACAGCATAAAGCAATATTGATCTGCTGCTCTGAGACATTGACTTACACTACAAACAAGTATAATTCTGGAAGAAATGAATTACTTGGTTTCAGACTCCTAATTTTCTCCTTTAAGTTCATTACATCAACAGCCTGAACCTATTCCCCTCTCCACTCACATCAGAGATGCACTGTCTCCAAAATAACTACTGCTGCATCCTGAGTGAGGGATGAATGCGTGATAGTTGCAGAGTGCATCGTAGATCTACTCAGACATGTGCTAGCGACATACAGTAGCTGGTGCAGGTCCATGTGGGTCTGGCCATGGGATCAGGCCCAGGAAAGGAGTGAGGAGCAGTTAGCCATTGCTGCCACCAAACATGCCTTCTTCCCAGACCTGATCATCTCAACCCCAGCCTTCTTTCCTCTCCACCCCATTTCAAAACCCCTATTACCTACCCACTCCCTCCTGCCTAGGTAGGAGTCAAAAGCTGATTGTGTTTCAAGAAACACAGGAAAGGAAGGAGATGCACTTGATGCAGATGAAAAAGTGCAAGCATTACTCCTACCAAAATACTTACTAGTGTCTTTTTTAACTAGTATAGCAATGAGAACCAGCGGAAGATCTTTAAATGATGGCATCAGGTAAGTATAGAATTTGACTCAAATTCTGTTTAATAACTCAGAATCTGAAACTCAAAAGAATCAGAATCTGAAATGTAGAGTTGAATCGGAGCTGGAAACTATACAATTATTGTGCAGTAAATATTCTTCTTCCTGCCTGTTTTTTATAGAGCAAATAGATTTATAATGATTTGAGTAATCGCTTTGTATCCAATATACTGCATTATACTTTCATTACTAAGCTTTTTCAATAAACAAGCACAAACCTGTGTAAATTTACACTTGGATTTTTTCTCCCAGTAGAATTAATGCCAAGTTCCCATAGGCAGTTTGTTGTTGACCACTGGAGGCACATGCAGAAGAAATGTCTAAATAGAGATAAGTGGATGTTGGAAGGGATTACATTTGGAAGCAGTGGTCAAGAGGATTTTAGATAAACTATGAATCAAAATAAACATTTTTATTTGGTTCTAGGTAAAACATCCCCATAGGAATTGTAACAATAAACACAGCATGACACAATTTAGGGTTTTCAAGGCCAGCTAATACCTCGAGAACTTTTATAGAAGTACATTCTCTTTATTGAATTTAGCCTCTTAGAACTTCTCTATATAAACTTGTAAGCCATATTGAAAATTACAGGACTAGTAGTGTGCCACCCGATTCTGGAACTCTTTAAAGTTGAACCTGTTTCTTGGCGTCTCTGTTGACCTGTGAGTATTATGACGCTTGGGATCCTGTGATGTTTGTTAAAAACTGGAATTGCCTACAGCGAGCACACAGAGACTCTGAAAGCTGAAAATGAGTTACATGCAAGCCAGTGGTATCAGCCAATTTTATGTTCACTGATCGAGGTCCCTAAATCAGACTAGTGAATTTTAAACAGCAGATGGAAAAGCTCAGATGACAACTAGTGGTCCATTTGCTAATCAAGATATAATTATTTTCAGATGTAATTATAAGAGAAATTGCTTGCAGCATTGTGCTAATGTAAATTATTCATGCTATAAAAATTTCTGTCACTGGTAGCTGTTGTAATCTTCTCTGAAATAGGATGCGGTTGGAAACATTAAACTGAAATCTAAGGTGTTTCAACGACAATGCACTGGAGATACATATAATTGATTTTCTTTGTAGAATAATACCAAAATAAATTCACAAGTCACAAAGGATGAGGCAGTGTGGCATGATGCTTTCCATCCTAATGGCTTAATCAAACAATTTTCAAGCTCTGCATGATCCAAACTACCTATACAATATAGACTGTTGTTTTTGATTGCAGTCCTCCATCTGCAAAACAAGATGATTCTCATTCAAACCCAGCAGGACTACTCCAGAACAGGTACTCAAAAACAGCCTCATTCAAAGAGCTTTATTGTATATCTACACATGCAGAGAACAGAGACAGAACAAGGATCATAAATCCCTGGAATACAGCAGTGGTTTCAACCTCTGTTGCGTGCTGTACTATTTCTTATGGTCTAATTATCTCAAGTGCCACCACCGGAAGTAACTGTCATGCCAGTTTTCTTCTTGCTTTGAAGATCAGACAATACAAACAGTGATTTAAGGCTCAGGGTGAGAAAGTGGGCTTTTTCAAGTACATGAAAGCAGCGCATTGCAGCTCTGACCACTGAGTCAAGCATCATACCACTGTTTTGTAGCATCACAGTCTCACTTCTGTGCCCTGGGTGTCCCCTGGGGTGGAAAGCAGATCAAGCCCAGGAAGCGACCAAGTTCAGCAACAGCAGTACTTTACAAATCCTAACCTCATCCTGGCTCAAAACCTTCACAAGCCAATGCAGACCTGCAGTAGCAATATCACTACAATATCACAAGCATCATATGTAGGATTGCATTGGCCTATGGTGGCAATTGGGGTTTACCGCATGGCAAGGGAACAGATGTTCCCTTCCCAAGGAGCCCTCAATATGATGAAACTCACATGTGGGATACTGCAGACACTGTGTTGCTGCTGTTCCATTGGCTCATGGGTTGTTCCAGTGGATTGGGCTATAGAAAAAGAAATGGGCAGGATACATATTATAATTGTCACACAGAAGCTATCCCAATTGACTGCCAAGTGACAAGTGATTCCTTACTGACATCCAAACTGTATAGATACTCATGACCTGTTTTGCCCTCATCATAAGGTAGTCATACCCTACAATCCAGAGCAACTATGGGAGCACATAAGAGACATTACATGCACCCATAGTTACTGCACCACCTAGTGAAAACCTATGGGAAATTCATATTGCAATCCAGAGTAAATTTTCTTACACCGGAGCAAGGACTCCCGTAGTTACTCTGGATTGCGCCCATACAGTAGTCTAAGGAGCATTTTTCTCAGCACCTTTCCCAAAATGTTATTAATACGGTATGCTTGAATCTAATTGAATTGAATCTAACTGAATCTAATGCACACCCATATTTTAAAAGGCTTGAGATTAAAAATGTTGCTTTGCAACAGCAAAGCAGGTACAAATTTTAATTTTACTTCATATAATAATGAGTTATATGATAACAATAAAATGGCAATGGGTTTATGCAATGATTTTTACCTAATTCCATTTCTTTAAACAACTATGGATTTATGTTACATTTTAATTACAATATAGTAAACTGTTGAACTAAATACTGATATAATCAAAATACCTGTATTTACTTGAATCTAATGCACCATCAAATCTAATGTATACCTAGATTTTGGAAATTAAATTCAGCTGCAAAGGGTGAACATTAGACTTGAGTATGTTATTTGTCTCTTCGTTCACTGGTGCTGATTTCCTGAGAAGCATCCTAAGGATGGCTTCATTGCTTCCGCTCACCTCTTTTCTGACTGACAACATGACCCAAAGTGGTTGTTATATGAAGAAGTTATGTTCCAGTGGCAAATGCCTCTCTTGTCCTCAAATGAATTTTCAGAATATTTGTTTCTTAATACATGGATCTTGTATGAAACCTTAATAAATTCTGCCTTCTAAAAAGACTAGTTTAAAGGTTGACAGGGAACTATATTCCAGTTCCCAATTAAAGATAACCTAATTCTAGACATACTTCTATGTGCTTCTGAGAGATTTAATGACAAAAAGAGTCACTCGGGAGCATTGTGTTTGGAAATGAAGCGGCGATAAATCAAGTCATAAGATGCCAAAAGCAGAGGATGCTATTTGCTCAAGGACACCTTTTTTATATATTTCACCTCCAACTGAACCATTAAAACTGAAAGGACAACAACAGATCCCTGCTTTTTGCCAAATACAAAAAAATAATTGGTTCTACCCAAGGTGTCACTGTCTACCGGAAGATTTCCTGGGCTCCACACATAATTGTCTTCTCTTTTTTTATGATGAAAGGTTTAAGTGAGCTTTGGTGTTTATGGCTGGAAGAAAAGTATTTCAGACACCTGATTTGTTTTTTAATGCACAAATGTATCATAAAAACATGTCATCCACTACATTGTTTAGCTGGGAAATGTATCTTTCCCATACCTCTACACCATGCCTTATATTTTATTGGCTTTTACCACCCTGATTCACATGTGCAAAGTTTGTGCAACTTCTCAGTGAGTAGTGGGTTCAGTCCTAACCTAGGCAGGTACACCTCCGTGGTCTTCCTGTTACTGTGGTGAAGTAGGGAGGCAAGTGCATGTTTCTGCATCGCTCCAGGACTAGAAGTGTATTACCACACTTTTGTGACACCCCCAGCTCAGCACAGGACTTTTGCTAGGGCTTAGGCCGGCCTAACTGGAGGTTTGGATTGCAATCTGTGTCATTCATAGTGTGAGCATGTTCGTTCTAAGGCCTTCAGAGACCAATAAAGTAGCCAGTGGTCCTGGTGTGAACGAGAAGCAGCTTTCAGGGCCTCCCAATAAGACACTGCAGTATATATGGAGCATTGCATTAGGCTTACACACTTGGGGTCATGACCGCACATGGGTTTATAACCTGCAAATTATTGTTTCAGTCAAAATTTTGCAAATGATCCCAAGATGTAACTACCTAAAGCATAACCTGTAAGATGACTTCTTTTAAACTTCTACAAAGGGCCAGATCATTGTAATGTTATAATGAAATATTAAAATGAATTTAATGATCCAACCAGGAATTTATTGACATGTGTTCTCATGATACACACATCCTGACCTTATCTCTCTTGACCAAGTGAATTGGATGGAGGGCAGTTAATCTAAGGGCTTAATCCTAAGAAATTTAGACCAGCCTAACTCACCTGGCATATCTTTCTGTGGTGGTGTGGGATATCAGCGTATGCCTGTGTACTGGCCTAACCACCCCCAGGGACTGGGGCAGAAGTGTCTTATTGCACTTTTCTGACATCCCCAGGTCAGCACAAGGATTTATGTCAGGGCTTGGGCTGGCCTATGTGAAGGTTAGGATTGCAGCCTAAATCTCCCCTCTAGGATTTGGTGGCTATCTAAAGGAGCCATTCAAGCCTGGTGCTAGTTGTGAGGGTTAAATGGCGCTAGTTAGTTTAAATGCATTTGGCCACTTGGAATATCAAGCACTGTATGAACAGATCCTTTGTAAAGTTTTAAAAAACACATTGCATCAACCATGGTGGAATGAAGATATTTTTGATCAACAGTACAGGGTATAATTTTAGAACTACTTGTGTTAGATATATATGGTCTTAATTCAGAGAACTTTAGTCCTACTTTCCTGCATTGAAATTGATGGGGTGTAGTTAGTCACAACTGATCTGTCCCATTAATTTCAGTGGTGCTCTAAAGCATGACTAATTTCTCTGATTTACATCCCTATAAGTAAAATTTAAGCATGAGAAATGAAACGACATAGCCTAGGTTTCTAAAGAAATTGGGACTTTGCACATCTTAAAATTACACCCTAGATTAGTGCATTGAGAAACATATAAACAAATTTGATAGAAACAGGATATTGCAGGTATTGCAAACTAAAGTGATGACCTATTGATAGAATCATTAAGCAGAAATATATTGTACTGGTGGCCCTCTTTTATTGACTGTTATTTTTCAAGTAATTTTCATTGTCTGATGATAGTGATTACTAGGTGTAATTATGTTAAGGTCAAACCATTCATATAAATCTGCCACTGATGTGGGGAAAGAGCCTAAAGAAATGAATTAAGACCTTGGTTGGTTGATTTTTATTGGTGATTAGTCATTATGTGTTTTTTTCCGGGGTAGTAAAATCTTTCAAGGGCAAGCCCATCAACCTCATTTGTTCTGACAATTTCCTCCAAGCCATATTTTGAATACAGCTGAGTACAATAGCAGCTTGACTGGCTCCATCTTCAGAACACAACTGAAAATCATAGTGTGCCTTCTTCTCCAATTTTCTTTTCTCTTGATGAGATACAATTAATTCATTCACATATTGTTGGCATTGCTGCTAATGCTTCTGAATGATACATACAGTGCAATCCTAAGAATGTCTACTCAGAAGTAAGTCCTATTGTATTCAATGTGGCCTACTCCCAGGAAAATATGTTTAGGATTGCAGCCACACACTTGA
Source organism: Cryptoblepharus egeriae (assembly GCA_030015325.1). Lineage (NCBI taxonomy): Eukaryota > Metazoa > Chordata > Lepidosauria > Squamata > Scincidae > Cryptoblepharus > Cryptoblepharus egeriae. Next base: position 76,066,411 of record JAREYC010000003.1, on the reverse strand, counting down.
GATCATCGGGAATAATACTGGGCTAGTACAGCTTGTGACCTGTTGAGACATGTACAGCACTTTCCATCTGTCTGATATGGCAACAGTCTTGTGTTAAGGTCAATAACATCCATAAACAACATCAGAAAACCAGTCATGGTCAAGTTTATTCAAAGGTGGTGGGAACTTGGAACTCAACACAGGTAGATTGGCTTATCTCCTTACTCCAGGGTCATCCAATGGATAAGATTTTGCAAGAGATTCAAGACAAACAAAAGTAAATCCTTCATGAGGCACATGATATCTATATGGAAAAATCAAGATTCAGAAACAAGTATACAGATTGCTAAGAAGCATAATGTCTTCATTCTTGCACATGGACTTCTCAGAGGTTGGCCACTTTTGGAAACAGGATATCATACTGGAAGGGCCTTTGTTCTGATCCAGAATAATTTTTTTCTCGTATTCTGAGCAAGCTCTATAGGAAAACTCCCTGCAGTGTGTGAGCAAACATTCAGTCGGTTTCCCATAATATATGGTGAGCTTTCCTTTATCTGTGAGCTTGGCACCCATGATTTAAATACATGTGGATGCTAGGCGTTAAGTTGGAGGGACTCCCCCCCTCCCCTGAAAAGGGGCAGACTGACTTACAACACTTTTGTGACACCCCCAAGTCAGCACAAGATTTATGCCATGAGCTTGTGACGGCCGAGGTGAAGCTCAGGATTGCAGCCCAAATTACTTTTTCCTACCATCACATCTAGGATTGAAAGTCATTAAAGGAATGAAAAAGTTAAGGTGGAATTAAGGTGGAATTAGGGAGAAAACTCTAGAATAAATTAAGTCCATTAGGCCATTTCCTTTGGCCTCATGTAAATTTCTGCACTTATAGGTGAATCATGACTGAAATAATTGACACCTTTTTCCAGTAGTTCTCTGACTGTCTTTAAATAACTCTGTCACACCAATTTGATTGAAATGTTTTTAACCTTTATCATGCTTGCTATTCATACCCTTTTGATTCCTGAATGGCTCATGAGAAGGTCACACACACACTTGTTCTGTGAGTGATTTTGAAAATGTCCTTATTATTTCATCAGTAAGTATTTGATTTGCATTTAAAGACTATAATTCCCTGGGCAGTAACTACTTTTTAACAAGGGCTATATTTACAGACTTGAGCATGGGCTGAAGGCCGGATAGCTCTGGCTCCTCTCAATAAGGCTTCTTGTCACCAGCAGAGACATAGATAAGGCACACTTTCACCCACCTTCCCCTGCATATGAGTATGTAACTGAGAAAAACTAAAAAAAATGCAAAAAAGGGGAAAAGATATACTGATCATATCGTTAAAACTCTGGGCATGGAAAGGGACCTCTCGAATCTTCTGGTATCCAGTCACCAGACTGCAAAATCACTGCAAACTGAAGGAAAATAAAAACATTAACCAGAGGGCTGTCATGTAGCCGAATAAGATTTCCTATCTGTCTATCCCTACAATCCAAAGTAACTACGGAAGCACGTAAGAGGCATTTACATTGACGTAGTTACGGCACCACCTAGTGAAAACCTATGGGAAATTCATATTGCAGTCCAGAGTAAATTGTTCTTACATCGAAGCACAGACTCCCCGTAGTTAATCTGGATTGCACCCTATGACCATTATCTAGGGCTGATGTATAAATCTAGCATTTCTTGTTCTTTAACCACATTTACAAGATCTGCAGAACTGTTTGCACCTGTTAGCCTGAGGAAAATCCTCATACACATTATCTTCCTCTGCCACCTTTAACCATGGATCCATTTTCCATTGTACAGCTCAGAAGATGATCTGGCAGAGGTTTCTCTTTATGCAACTCTGCTAATGACTCCCTTTTGACTTTGCCTTGGCACATGCACAGGACAGAGTAGCTGAGGCAGATACATTGTGATCTGTGACAGACCATCTGTTGACGTTCACATTAAGGAGGATGGATTTAAAGAGTCCTTTTCATATTTAGCTGAGATGCATATGGGGGAGACTTAGGGCAAAATCCAGAGCAGTTAATGGTCCACGCAGTTACGTCACCCTCTAGTGTTATTTTATGGAAAGACATCTATACTACTCCGGAGCAAGAGGCTTAATTTCACTTTAGGACATAGGCCTTAGTTGGAGACTTAAAAGTTCCAAGGTGATGGAATATGTCTGGTCAGTTTCTGATGGTGACACTCCTGAGAACACTCTGGCCACTATCAGTGACAGAAGTTGGAATATAAATGTAGGAAATAAACTGTGCATACAAATTTAGCTGTATATTAAATCAGCACAGCTTATGACCAACCAAACACATTACAGAGACCACTCATATATACTAGCCCTTAGAATCCCATGTTTTTTTTTTACACATATGAGTGTACGGGTCCATTGGACCCGTTCAACAATTGTTAGACGTATTATTATTGTAGACGTAGTAGTACAATTATTTCATACTAAATATTGTGAAGTTATGAATTTTAATTATAATTTTAGCTAGCGAAATATTGAAATATTGAATGGGTCTAATGGATCCATCCTGGGAACTTGAATTCAAATCTGAATCGAGTCCAATGGACCCGTCCTGGGAACTCAAATTCAAATTCGAATTTCACAATACGGTAAAATTTCGAATACAGAAAACCTGTAAATTCAAAAGTTTCATGCTTTTGGATTTGTAACTATCTAATAAGCAGTAAAAAAAGTCAGAAAGTCTTGTCAAGTAAAAATAATAAATTCCAGTAAAAAACACAGCACAAATGTCCAAATTGGGTCCAATGGACCCAGTTGGGATCCTAAGGGCTAGGAACGTGGTAACAGTATTTGAGCTCCTTTCCGCTGATTTTAAAACAAAACCCAGGAGCTAGATATTCATGGAAGGCACACTTCAGTATACAATTAGGCTAAGGCTGCAATCCTAAATACACTTTCCTGGGAGTAAGAGCCACTGAACAAAATGGGGCTTACTTCTGCATAGATCTGGTTAGGATTGTGCTCTAAAACAGGCTAGATCAGGGGTATTCAGCGTAAGACCTATGAGAGCAAGATACAGCCCCCAGAAGCATTTATCCACCACTACCAGAAGCTGCCATAGACATAAGTAGTCTGCTTCCTCAGGGGCACAAAGGAGGAAACTCCTGGTGGCCTTCCTCACCCTGCTATATGCAGGGGGAGCCATTTTGGTTCTGCTGTACCCAACATCAGCAGGCCTCCCATTTCCAGATTTTCCAGTTGTCCATCTTTAATATAGCATAAGCATAAGCATAAGCGTAACCTTTATTGGCATCATATAAACAAGACAGATGTAATAATAAGACATAATAACAAATTATAACACCTGGGGTATCTAAAATCCAGATAACAACAACAATGTCTGTCTGTGTCTAGCCACCACATCCTGAAAAAAACAAGCGACCAAATTTAAAGTTTCAATATTTTGGGGTGATAGAAGCTGCAAGAGCCTGTTGGAATCATTCCAACCCTGCATTTTCATTAACAAGGAGCTCAAGTATTTTGCCCTCAGGTCATTATAATGATGGCAATAAAAAACTGTATGAGATAAAGTCTCAATACTAAAACCATTGCAACTACAGAGTCTCTCCGAAACGGGAATATTATGAAACCTCCCTATTAATAAAGCTGAAGGCAGCACATTAAACCTTGCAAGGGAGAAGGCCCTGCGAGTTTGAGGACAAATTAGTTGGAAAAAATAAAAAGCCGGCTTTCCAAAGCTAGAAGGAATAAAAAATTGAAGTGGGGAACAGGTGGACCCAGCATCACGAATAAGCTCTTGTCGTTCTATGTCTAGGAGACGATCTCTAACCAGCCGATAGGCCGAATTGGAATTAATCATACCTAACTCCGAAGGATTCAGACCTATGAGTTTGAGTTTGGCTAGAAGGTCCGAAATCCCCAAGGGCAAAACAGAGTCCGAACACAAATGTAACATTATTCCTGAGGGGTTAAATAAAATTCGAAACCAGTACTTTATTGAACGAAGCCACGCGTTGGTTTTAAGTCGGCATAACCCACCATCTTTAATATTATTAAACTATACTTTGGTTTTCATAGCCCAAGTCTGAATCCAACTCTGATAAAGAATTTATGAATGAAATTTGCATGATGGATTCCAACAAAGTTGACAGCTTCTCTGCTTTATTGCCTTCTTTTTAATTTCAACAGGCCACGCATGATCAGAAACAACAACAGTCATTTGTTTTTTTACATGCATTAGCATTTATAAATTATGTCAGTGACATAACTGTACATTAATCTGAAATTACAAACATAAAGATACATTTTCTACAAGCTTGGAGGGAAAAAAAATGAAAACGACCTAATATCCTGAGTAGAGCAGAATTTCATGTTTAATGGATTGTACATGCTAAAATTCCTAAGAACTCACTGCTTGTTTTGAAATGCTGTTTATTCAAGATATCTTCTTTAAAGACTGAACTTTTAGAAGAGCAGGAAGCATTATATGCATGTTTCACAGGGTAGCAAAGGATGTTTCTTCAGATTTATCATGAAACAGCAGCAACATGGAGCTGTTTTATTGCAGCCATTGTTCTAACACTGATTCTGGCATGAAAGGAATGGAGGATTGAATATCTATCGGGACATGTATGGCATTATCAGGAAGAACATTACTTCTCTTTTTCATTGTAACTTGGAAAACAAACTGACATTTTACTCTTACAGTATCTCTGGTCTTAGAAATAATAGATTTCTTTTGCCATACACCTTTACTGTGACAAGTGAAAAAAGGTATTCCTAAGGTAAATGCATTTTTATTGCATTTACCTTAGGAATAGCTAATGTTTGGAGAAGTAATGCAATTCTGTGACTTATTATACTGAAATTGACAGCTCCTGCTTTTTAACAAGGGCTGTTCATATGAACTTCAAGGTTTCATTGGGTTGAATATATGAAGGTCAGATAAGGACTGGAAAGCTTAAGGAGAATGAAGGGGTGGCCGGATATCAACCCCAACCATATGGAAAAAGAGCACAATCCTAACCAAGTCTACTCAAAAGTATGCCCCTTTATGTTCAATGGGTCGTACTCCCAGGGAAGTGTCTTTAGGATTGAAGCCATAGGATCTCAACAAATCTGGGGTCTCAAACTAGGGTTTGAGAGCCTGTGTCCATATGGATGTATGCAGGTAAATACTCATTTCAAACTCCCTGCTGAATATATGAAGGTCAGGGCAGGACTAGAAGGCTAAAGGACATAGAGGCTAAAAAAGAATGAATTCTAAAGGAGAATAGATTTCCAATGGAAAGTAGAATTTGCGTATGTATAGTTGTACTTGCATATGTACATCTTGCATATGTACTTGCATATGTACATCATGTTTAATTCAGTGCATCACAGCTGAGAGAAGATCCAGGAGGATCAAGCTAGCAGGACCCTGCAGTGAAAGTGGAACCCAACAGGCTCACTGGTCATAGTAGCAAAGAAAAGGAAAGAAGAAAGTGCTTGATGATGAAAATGTCTTTTCCCTTTCTCTTTTGTTTTGTGAAGGTGGAATTTCCCTATCATGTCAAATCACCTTGGCTCGTTTTGCTTGGCTCGTTTTGCAGTGGAATTTATGCTTTTAAATTTAGTGCTTGCAAATGCCAAGAGAACCCTAGCAAATCCTAATCAGATTATTTCAAATTTTGGTTTCAACTTTCCATTTCAGTTTTTCTTGGAACTGAAATATTAAAATCAAAACACTGTTTGGTTACCACTTTCCTTTTTACACTGTTTTCGTTTACCCGTTTCATTTTCTTTTATGCTGCTCATTTATTTTCAGAGAAATGGACAAACAAGAGTGAAAAACCATAGCCCAGTTAATCAAAACTCCCTCTGCAAACTGCATTTTGTTGAATCAAGAATTGTTCATTTGCATGAGGGTTTCTGAATGGATGATCAAATGCCACTAGTTTTCTGGAAACAGCTTTTTTTTTGTTGGTGGTGGTATTTTTAAATCAGTCATGTAAATACTAATGAGCTAATTATTTTCCACACAAGACTATTGGGTTTAATGATAACACCGGGGAACAAAGACCATAGGAAGAAAAGGTGGACTGATGAAACTGTTTAGGATCTTCAATTGCTGGAAACAGCAGGCACCAGGATTTCTCTGTTTCTGAACACAGAAGTGACTTCTGATTGGACCTAGGAGGACTTTTGAAGATGCTGGGAGGCCAGCATGACCTCCATAGGGCCTGAGTTTCCTTCAGGTGGCCTGATTCTGGTCTCCAAGGATTTCATTATGCATTCATTGTGTGTGTATGTGGGGGGGGGTGTGGGTGTGTGTGATTCCTCATGGATATAGAGGACCTACTATATTTTGTTTCACATCCTGTTTAAGTCAAGCTGTTTGCTTAACGACCTAACAAAAGGCAACTTTTTGGCTTACTACATTCTTCAAGGCTTCCAGGCTACACTGTTTCTTTACTGTCTCTGTACATTACTCATCCTGATACAATTCTACGGTAACTGGCCTTTTAAAATATAAGTCAAGAGAACTGACATACCAACCTAATTGTCAATTAGTTCTTTAATTGCTTACAACTAATAAGATCAGAACACAGGTCAGCAATGAAATTGTCCTTTCATATTAACAACCAAGACGCTTTGGGAGGAAAGTCTGTTTAATGAGGGAAATCACAAGGTGGTTTGTTCAGCTAAATTTATTCTTGAAGAATTTTTTCCTCCTCTGATTTTAATAATGATTAGTCCATTGGAATGGTTGGAATTACTTTGTACAGCTACATGTTTAAAAATCAAGGTGTAGAGCAGTGCTCCTCAACCTTTTTGGCCCCAGGGACTGGTTCTGTGGGGGAAAAATTTCTAGGGACCAGCTGAGGGGTAGGGGGAGATTTCTGCCGCTGGTGACCTGGAAGGAGGGCTTCCCCACCTCACAGCACAGCTGTTTCCAGCTTTAAATCCCATTCGAATAAATAGAGCTATTGCTAGGCTACTGTGGATAGGATTGCAGGTGAGAGCCCAGTGTCTCAAATCGTGTCTACAAAGAGCAAGGATTTCTAACTCTTTTCCATGCAGAATGCATTGAAAATGCACAAAGCCATCCTAGTCACTCTTATTGGAGAGTAAGCCTCATGCACTATAATGGGACTTATTTCAGAGTAGACAGGTATTGGATTGGACTCAGAGGCTGCAATCTAATCCACACTTTCCAGGGAGTAAGCTTCATTGACTACAATGGGACTTTCTACTGAGTAGACAGGCATAGGATTGGTCTCTGAGGCTGTAATCCTCCAAAAGAGCCCTCCTGCTGTGAGGAAGAGGAGATGCAGAGGAGTCCTCTTGCAGACTGGTCAGGCAGCTGTCAAGGACCTCCAGTGATCCCCAGATTGGGTGTTGAGAAACCCTGGTGTAAAGTATGTGCTGATCTGAAATTGCATTTTATGGATATTTAATGCCCTACTCAGCTATTTGTTGAGGGCTCAAGACAATCTCAGAGTAGAGAGAATGCATCTCCATCATGCAAGTGAACCCAAGATGGGGTTCATCAGAGTCAGACTGAAATGAAAGCTTCGGCAAGGCTCAAATCCAGTAAATAGGTACTGATCCATCAGCTTGTTGTGACGGAGTGCGTCAGGCAAGATCAGTCTGTGTGCAGTCAAAGAGTCTTTCCTCTGCATCTCCTAATCCCCTAAGCTGTTTCTGACGTATATTTCAACAGTGTGGATCCCAGACCAACTCAGGTGGTTGTTTGTCAACTGCAGTGCAAACCAACTCATTTGTGGACCAGCAAAGTGGCTAGTTAGGGTGGAAATTTGGCAGGAGAAAACAACAGTAGAGTGCGTTATGGTCCACCAAGCCCCAAAGGAAGACAAGAGCCCCACCAATCCCATAGACAGGTTGGCTCTTTAAGTAGCATCAGTCACATTTTGTCTGACTGGAATAAGATTAGCAAATGACCATTTCAGTATTTTTATGTATGAACTGAAGCCCTGCCTTTCTCCGCACTGTTCTTTTCTGCATTTTAATCAAGAGTGGGTTCAAAAAGGTTGCTTATTTTGCAGTATTGCTACAGCAATAAAATGCTAGGCCAAAACCACAGATATAAATATAACTATTCGAACATAAATGTGTTCCAGTTAAAAGTTATTGCCATATCCTCAACACAGAAAATAAAGGAACACTAAAACTGCATAAATCCATATTTCTCAGAGCCAATAAAAATGATCAGGAACATAAAGTACCACAAGCAGTGTGTATATTTTGCTTTGTAGCTCTTAATGGCATTGTGCCATTAAGATAATCACTCTGTATGCATTATAGATAGCACCCCTTTCTCAAAGTTGAAGGAGAAAGATGGTGAAGTTTAAATTACCAGACTGCCCAATCATACAATAAGCTGTATGGAGTGTGGGGTCTGACATGGTAACAAAATGGATGCATTTGTCCCCTTCCCCCAGGTAAGAGAAGTAATGCCACAATGGAGCAACTTGATTCTGTGATGCTTCTTTTGCTAGCACAGAATCCAGACGTAGTGGTTCTCAATCTTCCTAACGCCGTGACCCCTTTATAAGTTCCTCATGTTGTGGGGACCCGAAACCATAAAATTATTTTCGTTGCTACTTTATAACTGTAATTTTGCTACTGTTATGAATCATAATATAAATATCTGATATGCAGGATGTATTTTCACTGTTACAAATGGACTGTGTGTTCTATGCACACATTGAACACAATGGGATTTATTTCAGAGTAGGCATGCATAGGATTGGGCCCTGAGGCTGCAATCCTATCCACATTTACATGGGAGTAAAGGTCCCCCTGACTATAATGGGATTTATTTCAGAGTAGGCATGCATAGGATTGGGCTCTGAGGCTGTCAGTCAGCCCCAGTGCACGCGCAGCTACAGCTGGGGGTCTGGCAAGCCTGACATGGCCCCCTGCACCAGAGGTCTTTAGGAGACCCCCAGGAAAGCTCTAGGTGACCCCCAAAGGGGTACCAACCCCCACTTTGAGAAACGCTGATCTAGAGCCTTAATATCAAGCCGGAAGTTCCAATACAGAACTCTGGATCCCACTGGTCTCACAACCCCCATGCCTGACTCCTGCCATGCCTCCTCCATGCCTTCTTCCCACACTCCTACCTTTCCTGCCCCAAAATGCCTCCTCCCCACCTCTCCCGCATGCCCACTTCACTGTCCCCACTTCATTGTCCCCACTTCATTGTCACCCAGCTGTCTAGATTACTGCTGAACAGTGCCTCTCACAACTATGCTTTACATGGTTTCTCACAACCATGCTTTACAGCACATGTGCCACTACATGCCTCAAAGATAAGTCAGTGTGCCGAGCTCTGGACATTTATTCATTCATTAGTGGCACATATGGGTAGCACAGTTCAAAAGTCACCAGGCTTCTTTTGAGTAAAATTGAATATTTCACCTGCAAAAATTAATTTGTATTTTAAAAAAGGAAATAACTTGCATAAGAATAACAGATATGCATGGCAAACAAGTAACATGATTGGGGAAAAATAATAAATTGAGCAATAGTTTCATGAAGTAGGATTCCAGACAGCACTCCAGTATCCAGATTTTAATTGTTTATTTTATTTTAATTTAGTACTTATTGACACTGAGTTGAATCCTGACCTTCTTCTGTTCATAGCAAAAGCTCCATCTACACAAGATGGTGTGCCCCATTGTCTCCTGTTCCCTAAAAAGCTGCTCCTGATGGTTGCGCTCCTTCATGAAAAATGGGATACATAGTTTGAAGGGGGTGGCTGGAGTTGGTATCATTTCCAGAAGTCCTGGTACCTGCTGTGACTAGGAGTACCGTTTAGCTTCTCTGGCTGGAGAGCATAGACCAGAGTTTGTGTGGAGAGCATAGAAGTAATTTAGCAGGCCTCCGTCAGTCTTGAAAGACTACGGTATCATGCTCGGCGCTGCATAAGCTGCATGCAAAGCACGAAAGCCTGGGTTGGATTGTTATGGAGGATAGGCTGTTACCCAAGCAGCAAATCCCCCCTCTCCACGCCACTGAATTAGTCCAATGGAAAGGCAGAGCCAATACGATGGAATCCAGCTGGCATTGCAGAGCTGGGCTAAGGACAGGAGCTCACCCTGTCTTGTGGGGCCGACCCGGGTCTCGAACCCTAGCCTGCTGGTTAACAGGCACAGTGTCTTAGCCACTTACGCCACCCACAGTCCCTCATAGAAATACTATTATCCATTCATTTGTTCCCTCTAGGCTGGACAGCTGTAAAGTATTCTCAGTGCAATCCTAAGCCTGTCTACTCAGAAGTAAGTCCCATTGTATTCAATAAGGGGTTACTACCAAGAAAGTGTGTTTAAGTTTGCAGCCTAAGACCTTCTCTGAAGACATCATTAAGCCCAAAATGATGTGTGCTTGCTCCCATATGGTCCTAACCAAAATAGAGTGGAATAGGGGATTTCTCTCTGGTTTGCTTTTCAGAGAGAATATGTGTTGGAAAACGACAACACTGACTTGCTTGAGTCAGAAGGGGATAGCAGAACATCTTTGAATGCTGATATATGGTGATATCTTTCAGTTGGGCCAGATATTCAGGTCTTCCAACTGTTACAGTTGGAACTGTCAGTTTGAACACTTGGAATAAATAACAGTTGCATTCTCGCTTTCTCTTCCCCATGCAGGCAGGAGCAGCTATAGAGGGTTCTTGGTCCATTTAAGTGATACAAACTCTGGTCAAAACCAGATGCTGTGAATATGAACCAACAAGTATTCTGAGTAAACCTTCCTGAAACTTGATTCAGGTCTCAGCCTAATTTTTGTGTGCACCTGAAATTTAGCAAACAGCTAAGGTGTGTAAGAGGGAAAGGCTCCTAAGTCTCAGAAGGGGACTTACTATGGTTATTACTATGCTGAGTAAGATTCCGTCCAACAATATGGGACATCTTCTTCTTCTTCTTCTTCTTCTTCTTCTTCTTCTTCTTATTATTATTATTATTATTATTATTAATAATAATAATAATAATAAATACACAGCGAACAATTTCGTGCTGGTTTCATTCACATCACCCGTCAGACCCTTCCCAAGAGTCTAGGACTGTGTGATGTAGCAGCGTATAATTCGTGCTGATCCCAGAAGAGTGGCTTTCTGCAGTTGGCAGAGTGATATTTTGTCAATGCCAATAGTTTTCAGGTGCCTGCCAAGGTCTTTGGGCACTGCACCCAGTGTGCCAATTACCACTGGAACCACCTGCACTGGCTTACACCAGGTACGCTGTAATTCGATTCTTAGGTCTTGATAGCGGGAGTTCTTTTCCAGTTGTTTCTCCTCAATTCTGCTGTCACCTGGTATGGCGATGTCAACAAGCCACACCTTACTGCTTTCTATGATGGTGTTATCTGGAGTATTGTGTTCCGAGACCTTGTCCGTCTGTATCCTGAAGTCCCACAGAAGCTTGACCTGCTCATTTGCAACCACTTTTTCAGGTTTGTGGTCCCACCAGTTTTTTGCCACTGGCAGATGATACTTTTGGCATAAGTTCCAGTGAATCATCTGGGCAACAGAGTTGTGCCTCAGTTTGTAGTCAGTCTGCACAATCTTCTTGCAGCCACTTAGAACGTGGTCGATGGTTTCATCCACTTCTTTGCAGAGCCAGAATTTTGGGTCATCGGCTGATTTTTCAATTCTGACCTTGATGGCATTTGTCCTGATTGCCTGTTCTTGGGCAGCAAGTCTCAGGCCTTCCGTCTCCTTCTTCAGTGTTCCACTCGTGAGCCACAACCAGGTCTTCTCCTGATCCATTTTTTCCTTCAATCTTGGCAAGGAATTGGTCATGCAATACTTTATTCTGCCAACTGGCAGTCCGAGCCTGAATTGCACTATTGCAATATTCATAGTTGGTCTGCTGCACTTTCAACATCTTTCTCTTGCTGACTTCAATCAAAGCAGATTCCTGGCTCTCTCGCACATAATCTGCTAGGGCATGTTTTTCTTCTTCCACCGACTGCTTCACTAGCAAAAGTCCTCTGCCCCCTTATCTTCTAGGCAGGTGCAGCCTGTCAACATCACTACGTGGATGTAAAGCGTGGTGAATGGTCATTAATTTCCTTGTTTTCCTGTCCAAGTCATCCAGTTCCTTTTGTGTCCAGTTCACAATGCCAGCAGTATACCTAACTACAGGTATGGCCCAGATATTTATAGCCTTTATAATGTTGCCGCCATTCAATTTGCTCTTCAAAATTTTTCTAACCCGTTGTATGTATTCTTTGCTGACCACAGTTTTTACATGCCCGTGTTTGAAATTGTCCAGCTGCAGTATGCCCAGATATTTGTAGGCTTCAGGCTGGTGGCATTTAATGGTTTGACCATTCGGCATTTCAATCCATCACTTTCCGTGCTCTTCCCTTTCTTTAGTGCCACTGTGGCACATTTGTCCAGGCCAAACTCCATGTTGATGTCGGTACTAAAGACTCGGAGTGTATTGGTGAGTGACTGGATTTTGCTTCTGACTTTCCATAGAGCTTCAAATCATCCATGTACAATAGATGTGAAATTTTCTGTGAATTTTTGGCAGTTTGGTAACCCAGATTTGCTCTCTGTAGGATCACTGACAAAGAGATCATCGCGATAACAAACAGCTATTATTATTATTATTATTATTATTATTATTATTATTATTATTATTATTATTATTATTATTAAGAAGTATAATTTGCTTATCTAGGCATTTTAGGATTTTTTTTCTCCCATTCTCCCCAAAATATCGATATTGTTTTATGTGGTAAGCTCTTGGGTAACAACCTAGACTGTAGCTTCAATAAATAAATTTGGAATTTCATCACATTTAAAGCACACTCTTCTTGTCTATTCTTGTCTATACGACAAGCTTTTAATTTGTAACATCTTTGGACCACATCCATTACTGTGGCATCATACACAGTTCAAAACTGAAGCTTAATGTGAAAACAGATGATTACCAAATGATTTATTGGTATGCACTGGTACATTATGGTTTTAGCCTATATTATGCTCAAGTCAATATGAGATGCTGTTAGGTCTGGAGATAAAATGGGAACAACTGCAGACAACAGAGAAGTAACTGAACATAGAATATTCCTTAGATGTACGGAAAGTTTGGAAATACAGTGAGTACTGCAGCCTTATCAGTATTATCAGGGCATAATTGAAAAAGTCACATAAAATCCAGTAGGACTTTCATAAGATATGGGTGATAAGCTAGAAAAACCACACTTGCACAAACACACTGTTGCCTGTTATTGAAAACAGAGCATGGAGGCTTCTTTGGCAGTAGAGGGAGGCAGGATTATCTGAAAGGAAGGCAGTTACTCACCTCCTAATACCACAACAAAGAACAGCCAAGGGGGTCTCAGGCAACAGGACAACACAATGGATAGCAGAGACCTGGAGTCAGAGTTGTATCCACATTCCAGCAAAAGGGGCTTCACCTGACCTTCTTCCTGATAGTTTCCTCATACCGGTAGAACACATAGCAGGGAACAGCAGACTGATGTCTGTCACTCAGGAAAGGCTTGCTGCACCATTTTGGACTTAATACTATCCATTTCCCTTGGGGTATGTTAGTCCAGAATACAGCGTAGAATGCATAGGCCAGTCGTTTTACCATCAAGGCTCTCCCTTGTACATCATCCTCTTATTGTTTGTGCCTTGGTTCTTGATCTCTTTCAGTTGTCCACCCTCCAGATACCCCGGACTCTCCTGCTCTGCCTTCCATTAGGTTCTAACAGAACTTCACAGTCTCTCTCTCTTTACCTTTCCCACCTTCCACTGGTTCTCCAGCTTCCATTCTCCCCTCTCCTTTTGAACCCTCTTACCTCCCTGCTTCCCATTGCTGCCCTTCCCACTGATGGCTTGCCCTCAGTTATGAGGTTGATGCCATCCCAAATTTCTTGATCGCACAGAAATGATGGCATTGCCAAACAGGTCAGGAACCCATGGCAGCAAGTGGCTCTGGTTGCATTGGGTGGCCACATTCTCACTCACTAATAGGGTCAATCCTAACAAATTTAGGCAGCATAACTCACCTGGTATATCTTCCTGTGGTGGTATAGGGATGTCGATATATGCCTGTGCATTGGCCTAAGCCCCCCAGGAGTGGGGTAGATGTGCCTTACGGCACTTTTGTGACCCCCCCCCCATTAGTGCAGGACTTATGCTGGCCTAACTGCAAACAGTAATGATGTCACTGTTTGAAGGATTTGTCCAATTTTTCCATCATGGCTCTTCGACAACCCTTAGGCATCTGGGCTCTGCTTCACAGAGTTGCAGTTTGAAGCATTAATGAAGCCAGGCAGATCTGGTTTCAGTCACTTGCTGAAGAGTAGACCCATTAATTTCATGTCTAGTTTCAAGGCATTGGGGGGCAAGTCTAAACCCTTCTTCAATAATGGTTAATGACAAAATAACTCAATTTTGAGCCTTTTCTGAATTTGCTTATTTTTGCTCATGTTGCTTAAAATGTTAAATTACATTTAAGAATAATTGTCACCTTTCAAAAGGCTTACTTACTTTTAAAGCATTTTGTTTTCTGGATAATGGGAATGGGACAAAAATGTTTCTACTCAGACTATTTAATTGTGCAGTACAAGTACCGGTACATTGTAATGGAAATGCAAAGGGTTTGCTCTTTCTTTCTCTCCCCCCACCCCCCACTCATCAGCAGTCTTTTCCCCTCTTTCCTTTTTGAAAGAGAAAATATACATTTTGTCACCTCCTGCTGACCTTCTTTTGTTATTTAGCCACTTTACAACAATTACTCGGAAAATCGAAAACCCTTCCAATAATAATCTTTTGCAAGCTTCACTTGCTAATATACCAGAGTGCAAAAAATGTTTATAAGAGATTGTATTTACAAAAAGTATTAAGGTTTAAATTAGTCCAAAGTCAAATAAAAGTGCTTATATTAGCAGTAGCTATTTATTATCCTGTGCCTATTTTATACCCTGTATTTCAAGTGTGTGCATAACTTTCTATGTTTGGTTGGTAGGAATGGGGAGAATTTAAATATGGAAGTTAAGTCTCTGCTGAAGAAACAACCTTTCAAATATTGCTAAAAGTTTGCAGAATAGAGAAATTGACCCCATTTAAAACAGCATACATCCTATACTTGCATGGATACTTGCCTTGTTTGCATACTTGTTGACCTGTTGTCTTGTATGCTCCCTGAGTCATCTGGTGGGCTGCAGTGAGACACAGGAAGCTGGACTAGATGGGCCTTTGGCATGATTCTTATGGCTCTTCTTATGGCTGAAACAGGCTCTTCTTATGTTCTTATTTTTGCCAAGTTTTCTTATTGCTGAGGATGGAATATAGACATTAGTCTAGGGCAACTAGAGGAGTGGTAATAGGGACCGGGAGGAAGTGATTGGTCGATTTATCTTCTAATGATAAGTATAAGCAAGGTGGGATTTGGACAGTTATGCCATATATTTACAGTGGCACCTCACGTAACAGAATTAATTCGTTCCGGAGGCATTTTCTTTACGTGAAACATTCTTTATGTGAAGCAGATTTTCCCATAGGAAATAATGGAAACTCAAACGATTGGTTCCACAACCCAAAAAATATTCATATAAAAATATTAACTATGTAAAATTGATAACAAAACACTGGAATTGAATTCAAAACATGAATTCAGTGTTCATGATCCTATGAAGGCTACTTAGGCTGCAATTCTAAACACACACAGGGGGGCTGCAATCCTAAACACACACAGGGGGCTGCAATCCTAAACACACACAGGGGGGCTGCAATCCTGAACACAGGGGGGCTGCAATCCTAAACACACACAGGGGGCTGCAATCCTGAACACAGGGGGCTGCAATCCTAAACACACAAAGGGGGTTGCAATCCTAAACACACACAGGGGGCTGCAATCCTAAACACACAGGGGGGGCTGCAATCCTAAACACACACAGGGGGGCTGCAATCCTGAACACAGGGGGGCTGCAATCCTAAACACACAAAGGGGGCTGCAATCCTAAACACACACAGGGGGGCTGCAATCCTAAACACAGGGGGGGCTGCAATCCTAAACACAGGGGGGCTGCAATCCTAAACACAGGGGGGCTGCAATTCTAAACACACATGGGGGGCTGCAATTCTAAACACACACAGGGGCTGCAATCCTAAACACAGGGGGGCTGCAATCCTAAACACACACAGGGGGGTTGCAATCCTAAACACAGGGGGCTGCAATCCTGAACACACACAGGGGGCTGCAATCCTAAACACACACGGGGGGCTCTCATCCTAAACACACACAGGGAGCTACAATCCAAAACACACAAAGGGGGCTGCAATTCTAAACACACACGGGGGCTGCAGTCCTAAACACACACAGTGGGGTTGCAATCCTAAACACAGGGGGCTGCAATCCTAAACACAGGGGGCTGCAATCCTAAACACACACAGGGGGCTCTCATCCTAAACACACACAGGGAGCTGCAATCCAAAACACACACAGGGGCTGCAATCCTAAACACATACAGGGGGTTGCAATCCTAAACAAAGGGGGCTGCAATCCTAAACACACACAGTGGGGTTGCAATCCTAAACACAGGGGGCTGCAATCCTAAACACACACAGGGGGCTCTCATCCTAAACACACACAGGGAGCTGCAATCCAAAACACACACAGGGGCTGCAATCCTAAACACATACAGGGGGTTGCAATCCTAAACAAAGGGGGCTGCAATCCTAAACACACACAGAGGGGCTGCAATCCTGATCACAGGGAGGCTGCAATCCTAAACACACAGAGGGGGCTGCAATCCTAAACACACACAAGGTGTAAGTCCCATTGAACACTATGGGGCTTACCTCTGAGTAGGCTGCATCGGGTTTTCCCCACCTCAACAGAGGCATGGTGTGTTTATGGTGCGCACCATGGATATAGACTCTCTGTATTTAAAATCTATGCACACACCAAACAGGAAATGCTTTTAAAAGACGCGCATGCACAGGGAATCCCCCCACTGCCCCTGGAGAGACGTGGAAGCCCTCCAGAGGCATAGAAAGCCTCTGTTGAGGTGGGGAAACCCCCCCAGCTGCAGCCCTGAGGCGGGTGGAAAACAGGCAAGCTGATGGCTCCCGCTCTGAGGTTGCTTCATTACCTGAAGCAACTTTCGTTACCTGGAATTTTCGTTACTGGGGGCATTCGTTACCTGAGGTACCACTGAAAGGGGGAGGTTGGAAGGTAGGTAGGGCTGTGGGTGGCGCAAGTGGTTAAGAGACTGTGCCTATTAACCAGAAGGCCAGGGTTCAAGACCCGGGTCCCCACAAGACAGGGTGAGCTTCTGTCCTTAGCCCAGCTCCGTGATGCAGCTGGGTCTGCAGTTCCAGTGGACTATTTCAGTGCTGTGGAGAAGAGGGATTTGCTGCTTGGGTAACAGCCTATCCTCCATATTAATCTACCCAGGCCTTCATGCTTTGCATGCAGCATGATACCATAGTCTTTCAAGACTGATGGAAGCCAAAGGAAGATAGGTAGATGGGTAGGGGATGGGTGGCTGGTCCCAAGGGGAGCAGGGGAGGAACTTGCACTTCCCTGTATCTGCTCCTGCTGGAGGCGCCAACCAAAAATGTGCTGCTGCTGGGGCTGCTAGGAGTGCTCTGACTAGCCGTGAGGATCTTACTCCAGGCCCATGTCACTTTTAACAGCTCTGAGAACACTCAGAGCAATGCGCAATTCAAAAATGACTGCCCTGAAGTGTGCCCAAGGAGGAGCGGAGGAGGGGGTGACTGGGAGTGTAAATGGTGCCCCCTAGCGCCCCTGATGCCCTGTCGCCTGTGGCAGATCGCATCCCACACTATACTCTTATTATGCCTCTGCCTACTTGTGAACAAACTATCACTTGTAGAATCACCAATCTGTCCCAAGAACTTAGTAACAAATTTGCACAATCAGGTGAATTGCATGTCAGAAACCATATGTATTTAATGGAAAGGACCGTTTCACAGTTGTGATGGCAGCTGCTTGATGTATTGCCGAGCTAGAAGATCACTGCATTCAGTGCTTGCAACATTCTGTTTGACTGAACACAGACTGGTATTTAAATCTTGAAGAAATAATGTTGACTGTGGCACAGCAGTACATTTCATATGACTTCTTTTCCATGTCACTTCACTTTGAATTATTTTAGCAGCCATGGTTGCTGTCTGTAAGTAATAAATGCACAGTATGGTAAAATGCACAGTATGGTAGGGACAGCAAGGGTCTAACAGTTTTTCTTTGTCAGAAACTGTCACAAAACCAGCATATTTAAACTGTATTAACAGCCCTCCTTCGATAGCCCAATCCTACGGAGAGTCTGTGTAAGCAGTGCATGTGTTCCGCATGCATGCATTGCCACAAAAGTACTTCAAAGTACTTTATGGAGGTGTAAGGCCAGGCTCAATGGAAGGAAGGCCAGAGTTTTCCTGTTCACGCCAGCAAAGTGACATAGGTCTGATGGAGTAAAAATGTCCAATACTGAGTTGGGGAAAGTTCAGGGCTGAACAGAGTGAAATATAGCAGAATGGGGAGAAGATGGCATGAGAGCTGTGTGGATCAGGCCAGAAGAAGAGGAGGATCAGTGAATCCTTTGGCTCTTCTTGCACCTTCTCTGCTTGCTCAGAACAACAGGGATTTGCATCAGTGATATTGTTGATGTAGTTCTGAGTTGACCCATTGCAGCTATAGGGAAAATGCCCCAAGACAAAAGGCAAATGTCCCCTAACCTTAAGGAAACTTGCATCAGCCAAACCTCTCCCACCTCCGGGATACAACATAGCATGCACTGGCACATCAGCATCACTGCACAGGCATTTAAGTTGAACTGGACTCTCACTCTTTTTTAAGTGCAGTATTAACTTTGGCATCCTATATGCTGATCCTCATATTATATTGGCTACTACTTAGCATTTTTATAGGACTCATAATATATTGTATACTCTGGCACAATTCATGCTGCACACACACACAATGCACAGACCTTCTGCTTGGGCTTCAAAATTTGCAAAGGCCTTGGGGTAAAATATTTTAAGATTCCTCGTAGCTTTGAATTTATTTATATACAGTACTTATTCAAATATGTGTGTATCAACCCAGAGGCACCCAAGACAACACTGAAATACAGATATCCAACAATATAAAAATTGCAGTTTTATGGCAATGAAATATTCTGGCACATCATACATAGTTATGTTAGTGAGGCAAGATAAACAAAATTATTAGCCCAATCCTTTTCCCCAGTCTGCAGGATGCAGCACATCTCTTGGACCAGTGGATCTCAAAGTGAGGGATCCCTTGGAGGATCACAAGTTCATTTCGGGAGTGGGGGATCATGAAAAGCTGGGTACCACTATCTTGGAATCTGACACTGAACGCCATGGAATGGAGCACTCTCGCTGCTTTCCAGGGAGTAAGGCTGCAATCCTAAAGACACTTTCCTGGGAGTAAGACCCATTGGACACAATGGCGCTTACTTTTGAGTAGACATGATTAGGATTGCACCCTCTTTTATTTAGCACAGGGAGAGTAACTGGCCCTATACACCCCAGCAATGCCTGTTCAAGTGGCTTCTGCTGGTGTTTTTTGCATTTCAGATTGTGAGCCCTTTTGGGACAGGGACCCATTAGCTTTTAATTAGCTATTATTATATTTCCATTTTCTTTGTAAACTGCTTTGTGAAGTTCTTAGTTGAAAAGCGATATATAAATACCGTAGATAGATAGATAGATAGATAGATAGATAGATAGATAGATAGATAGATAGATAGATAGATAGATAGATAGATAGATAGGTATGTAGGTAGGTAAGTCACATTGAACACAATGGGACTTAACTTCCATGTAGACATGGAGGAGCACTGGCATCATAGTGATGTCACTTCTGGCCATGACATCACTTCTAGGGGGTCCTGGACTGTCATACACAGAAGGTGGTCTTGGACTGAAATGTTCAAGAACCACTGCCTAGGCCCAAGTGGGAGGGTATGATAAATAACATAAACTTTTATTTATTTCTTCTGCTGCTCCATGGTTCCCTATCAGTCTATTCAGATCTTCACTAGCTATTTACCTATTTATCACCATTAATATTTTCATTTTCTTTGCATACAGCTTTGGTCGCAATCCAGAGTAACTACGGGGAGTCCTTTCTCCGATCTAAGAACAATTTGCTCTGGATTGCAATATGAATTTCCCATAGGTTTTCACCAGGTGGTGGAGTTACTACAGGTACACACAGTGTCTCTTACGTGCTCCCATAGTTTCTCTGGATTGTAGGGTTAGTGAGCTTTTTAGTTGAAAAGCGGTATATAAATACTGTAGATAGATATTTGCAGGCGTAGATATTTTACAGGCATGGAGAAGTGTGTGTCAGACCACAGACAGATGTTCTGGAATCTGCAAATACCATTGCCTCCAAGATCTGTCCCATCCTATCCCAGTCCTTCCCTGCTGCCAACTTACCTGTGCCAACGACAAATAAACTGCCAACCACTGCCAATGCAAACTTACTTACTGCCACACCATCACCAGTGGGACACAGACCATTAGAGAAGATGGAATGATGGCAAGCTTCACAATACAATGGTGGACTATGAGATTCATTGGTGTATTGCATGGATAGGACTGACTGCATGTGAGTCAAGATACGTACAGATGTCATAGGATTGTGCAATTAGTTAGACTGTCACATATACATTGTTGCATATTCACTGATGTTAAATAAATAGAAATTTTGAAAGGGTTTCCCTCAAAAGGTTTGAATTGGGCACTATTCTTGCAATGGGTAAACAATTTCCATTCAGCCCTAACCAAGAATGTACCATAATGGAATCAAAGCACTCTATAAACTAGGGAAATTGTTGCACTTGTTCATCAAATAATATTCTTAATTGCTCAGTCTTTTGATTAATATCATATGCAGGACAATCCAGAGCAACTAATCTGTCCACATAAGAGCCCTTAGGTTGCCCTATCTAACACTAGGTTGGAGCAACTGCAAGATGCTCCAGCCCAGTTACTCTGGAAGAGGCTTAGGGCAGGGCAAGGCAAGATAGGCTGCCCTAAGAGAGGTAGACCTGCTCTGCCCTAACTGGGGCAGCCTAAGCAGCTCAGGAGAGGCAAGTTGAAGGCATGTTTAGCATTGCCTAGGGCAGAGCAGTTACTCTGTATCCAGAGCCTGTTTCCAAGGCAGAAATGCCCTCTTCCAGCCCTCAGAGTTATACCACCTCAGGAGCAGGTATAGTAATGAGTAGACCCATAGGGGTCCATGATAAGGCCCGAGTAAGAATGGTAGTGTTGACCAAAAATCTGAGTTCTTGGCCATCCTAGCTGCAACTCCTGCCTCTCAACCTCAGGATATGGAACAAACTATGGCTGCCCACAAACCTCAGGATTCAGCAGGCCACTCCAAGAAGCCCCTTGTATTCACTGTAGAATGTACTGGCATCTCATCAGGGACTCCTTATAAGGCAGGCACCCAGTGGTGTCACCAGACTGGTGCGGCTGGTGTGGGCTGCATTGGGTGATGCGCTCCATATGGGGTGATGTGCTGGAGGAGTTTGACTGTCCTTCGGCAGACCCCGGGCATCAGCACCCCTATTCAGGCCTGCTCCAAGGCGAAGCATCAGCCAGAAGCTGACACTTGTCTGAGGAACTGGCCTGAACGGCCATCTAAGGTGCACTGCGCAGAAACACACTGAGCATGCCGAACAGCTTCAGAGGAGACTTCCTTAGAGCAGAGAAAGTCCGCGCCTCTGCACAGCCATTCGGCCTCACTCAGGAGGCGGAGCGACAGCTGAATGGCTTCAGAAAGAGTACTGCACAGGCACCAACTCTGACGCCTGCACAGTCTCCCCTGAAGCCAAAAGGCTTCAGAAAAGTACTGCGCAGGTGTCAGAGATGGTGCCTGCGCAGTACTCTTTCTGAAGCCAGTTGGCTTCAGAAACAACTGCGCAGGCGCCAACTTTGGTGACTGCGCAGTCCAGGTAGGGGGGGCATCCCAGGGATGACGCACAGACTTCTGCACCAGGTGATGTGCAGAGTCATGTCACCACTGTAGGCACCACAGCTGTTCCTTGTTCAGTGTGATCTGAGGGGTGTCTCCTCAGGAGCAAGTCTTCCCCTTGTGTCAGTTACTTAGCATGCTCTGGAGCAGTTAGGGCAGCCCAGGCTTCCTGACTCTCTGGATTCAGCATAACTTTCTGCTCTGGATACAGAATAGTTAGGAGAGTGCAGTTAGGTCAGAGCAGGCTGAATTTGCTCTGGATTGTGTCCTTATTCTTTAAATTATTATTATAGATGATAACTTTTGATATATACCTTTGAACCCTATAATGAGTTCATGACCAGATTTGGCACGGTGCCATTTTATTGTTGTGAGATTAATCTTAACATTACCAGATTGCTTTAATATCTGACTACTTGCAACACAGATAAAAAGTGATTAAATTATTGTTATAAGCCAAATAAACCAAGGAAAATCAATCCTGGCTTCTATGTGAAATACCTTGCTCCTCTTAATCAGATTCGATCCATCAAACCATGTATTCTGAGTGCTTAGAGTATAAAGTTTTGATGATGAACAGCTTGAGGCAGTTTGTTTTAAATTGGAAAATAGATAAAGCATATAAAAAACTTCTCGATTCAAAGTGTATACAAAGAATAATAAGTTCTTTTCTCATTTTTTTCAAAATATTTGTGCTTGAATTTCTGAAAATTATTTCCTTTAGTAGTTTTTATATGATTCCTAGTGATGGGAAAAGTTGTGGGAGTGCAGTCTAGAGACACTGGACCCTCCTGACTCCAGGAGGACTCCATTGTGCTATGCATTGGTACAATGTATACTCCCCTGAGAAATGGTGGAATACAAGAGCGCTGTAACCTCTTCATGGAAGCTGCAACCCACACTTGCAGCTGTGTGTTTGTGGGAGACTGACCCACAAGCAGGCTATCAATTCTGAACTGATCCTCCTGCAAATAGCTCTTAACCCAGTCCTGAGCTGTCCATGGTTGCAGGACTCCCATGGCAGATAACTGGCTGCTTTAAGTTCCTGAGGGTGAGCAGGATTTTGCCTGTACCTCCTTGAGGAAGAGGGCTTTCATCCTCTTCCCCTGCATAAGTGATCAGCCTCTTCCTCAACCCCTACATAATGGGGCTACTTCTGCTTACACTAGCTCTTTTGCTGGAGCAGAAAATGAGCCGAAACGAGGAAATGAAATGAGAGCAAAGCACCCTTCATGGAGGTTCTGGATCAGAGGAGTAGAGCTCCTCCAGTCCTCCATCTCACCTCCCTTCTCCCCACCCTTCCTCACAACAGAACACCTCCTACCTGCCTTCCACCACAGTAACCCCTTGGCTTCTCACCACCCTGCTCTTGATTGATTGATACTGTTGATAAAAACTGTTGATTGATTGATGTCTGCACAGACCATCGAGTGGTGGAAAATGGGTGCTTTGCTGGCACTAACACAGCACCTCTTTATGTTGTGCTACCTGTGGTAGTGGTCCAACAGTGTGGTTCTCAGACATTCATTATTTTATTTATCAGATTTCTACCCTGCCTTTCTTCTGCAAGCAGGACCCAAGGCAACTCAGAACACATCAATCTAACAAGTGAAAACTTATCACATTAATTTTTAACATCAGATTAATAACATATCACATTAACAGCTTCACAGTGCAATCCTAAGCATGTCTACTCAGAAGTAAATACCACTGTGTTCACTAGTACTTACTCCAAGAAAAGTGTGGTTAGGCCTGCAGCCAAAATCAATTAAAAGCATCCAAAAACACTACAACCTAAAATTAGAATTAAATTAGAATTAGAAAAGAATTTAGAAAATTATATTATAGCATATTTGCAACACCTACTGCACAATCCTAACTCCTGGTTAGGATAGCCCAGGCCCTGACCTGGTGGGGTCACAAAGGTGCCATGAGGTTAGGCCAGTGCACAGACATGCGCTGGCTTCTTCATGCCACTGCAGGAATGAGGAAATGGGTGAATTGTGCTGGCCTAAATTCATTAGGATTTTGTCCCAAGGTGCTGCCATGGCTATGAGTCCTCAGAATTGGGCTCTCAATGAGACATGCAAGACATACTCTAGAGCTGTATTTACTTACTATCACTAAATTCCAGTTTGTCCCAGGGAAACAAGTGCACCTTGGTTGTCTTTAACCACCTTGAGGTCCTTTTTCTAGGGATGAAAGGCAGGATATAAATAAAATAAATAAATAAATAAATTGTCCAATGTTTGCTGATGCTGTAAACTGTATATTGTAAACTGTATACTGTATAGTGCAAAATCCACCACAGATGGAACATTTTGAACAGGAAGGAGCCATCAGTAAACTGCTAGTGACCGCAGGCAATGAGTTAGGAGTTGTTGAGCTGGACAAACTATTTGCAGCAGCTCTTGTCTCTATCTCCTTTGCTAAGTGGCAGGCCCAGTCCTGTTTAGCAAACAATGCACTTCCAAGATTTTGTATTGTGATTAATCCAATTATCTGCCCTTCTGCAGGAGAAAAGTGATTAAATTGGATGGTTTTGTTTCCTACAGCAAAGTAATTTTCTGCATGGCCAGCAATAATGTAATGGGGGAGATTTTAATAACAGATAATTATTTTTTAAAATTAAACTTTAAGCAGGATGCAGATTCTAATAATGCAGCAGAGATGCACACCACATTATGAATCTCCTTTAAAAGAATAACTGTTAACCCTGCAAGGTATCCAAAAGTGAACTGGAACATTATTTCCTGCAACAGCAGGAAAAAAATAAGGCCTCCCCTCTGTGTGTGTGTTTGTGTTTAATCTGTTGTGTCAATCAATGGCATACTAGTTCAGAGAGTCATCACAACTGGGAGAGTGTGAATTCCCCTACAGATTAAAGCACATTACTTTGTTGAGTCCATGTTGAATTGGGCAATTAAGTGCTTGCTGATGAAATGTTCTGTGGGCACTATCCTATTATTCTCAACATCCTATTTCTGTAGTAGCTCTGTGCTCTGTAGCTCTGTAGATCTTCCCTTCTTTAACAGAACACACCTATAAAAAGAACAAAATAAGAAATCCTGAGAACATAAGAAAAGCCTTGCTAGATCAGATCTAGTTCATCATCTCATTGGAGGACTAGCTACCTCTGGGAAGAGCGCAAGCACAAGAGAAAGGCAAACTTATGAGCAGAATAACTTTTAAATAAGTTATCTCAGGACTTATTTTACCATGCCACAGAAACCGTAAGTCCCATTCTGGATTACTATCATGACCCGGAAGAGCCAGTGGTGAAGGCGTGTAGCAGTATACTGTGGCAGAAGTTTTGAGAATAGCACAGTCTACAAATCACTTCATATTGGGTGGCATCCATCCATCAGGATAGAAAGTTCAAGCTAGATCTGAATCCTCAGTAGTCCTCTAATAGATTGCTTGGTAAGTGTGAAACTTCTGCCAGTGTCCAACCTGACCAAGCCCTGTTGCTACCCTTGCAGATACCACTTCCTTGGTTTGCTTTTTTCTTGGGGTTTTTTATTGTACTTAACCTACACTGAGGTTTGAGTAACATGCAACTTTGTTTAAATTTAATTGGCTAAAATTAATTTTAATTGGTTAAAAAGTCAAGAATTACCAGTGCAGTGTATGTATTTCTATTTAGAAGCCCACTAAATTCAATGGCTCCTACATTAGTGTGTATAAAGTTACACCCATAATAAGTACAAATTGTGATATATGTGTTCCTCGCAGAAGTGTTTATCCAAATTGTTCTGTTGTTGTACCAACATTCTAATGAACGCACTGCCA
Source organism: Cryptoblepharus egeriae (assembly GCA_030015325.1). Classification (NCBI taxonomy): domain Eukaryota; kingdom Metazoa; phylum Chordata; class Lepidosauria; order Squamata; family Scincidae; genus Cryptoblepharus; species Cryptoblepharus egeriae. Next base: position 76,040,623 of record JAREYC010000003.1, on the reverse strand, counting down.
TCAATTAAAGAGGCTTAACTTAATATTATCTAATTGATTTGGATGTAGGATTACCTGGTAATTTATTCGGAGTGAATTATTAGAATGGCACTATTTGTTTTACTTTTACACGTTATCTACCCAAGTGCTTCACTGAGAAGCCCATTTCAAAGCATAATGGAAGTGTTACAGCCTAAGTGATAACTTGCAAATGGCAATACACAGACAGGCAACAAGGAAATCATTTAATAGTGTCAGAACTATAATTTGTTCCTTTCCATGTGCATATTTTATCTACTCCACTGATCTTATGTACTACACACAACAAAGTTCAGGTTGGTGCTAGATTAATGAGATACTTGCCACAGTATAAATGAGGATGCCAGCTGATTTGCGTTACCATAAGACACAAGATGGATTAATATAATTTTCAACTTCTACCATAAATTCAATTCATCAGTGTTTACAGAAGAAAATTTATTATCAGAATCATGCTTCAGTGGGACTTTGTATTATGTTCACATTATGGCTGGGAAACTAGAGGCATTTTTTATTTTGAGATTTTGTGCAATGCAGGCTATATGAGTCCCACTGAGGACAGACATTATGACCAGAGAAAATTTTTTTTATTAGCTGACAAGGAACACTCACCTCAAATTTCAAGCTTCTAGGCCCAGCGGTTTTGGCAGGGCGTTGATGCGTGAGTGAGTGAGTCAGGGAATCAGTCAGTGACTTTTCTCTTTTATATATAGAGACTATGCAAAAGCAGGGTTCTTCATTCTACAACTGGCCTCTCCTTTCCTAAAGATGAAAAACAATATGATAGCTGCTGGATCTTAGACAGGGGCTGATGTAAGTACTGTATTAAATCCCTCCCATATGACCATGAACACCAACTCTGACAGTCAACCACAGCAAACAGTGGGGATGTCTGTAACAAAGATTGAGTATGAAAAGGTGAGTTAATGCAGGGTGACCATATAGAATGGAGGACAGAGTGCCTTTACCTTTAAGCATTGCATGAAAGAGGGAATTTAGGCAGCTGCTGCTTCTTAAACCCTTCTATGTTAAGCTACACCTGCCTAAATTCCATCTTCTATGCAACGCTTAAGGTAAAGGTACTGTCCTCCATTCTACATGGTCACCCTGAGTTAATGGGACCTCCCTTGAGTTGTTTCTCATAAGAATAAAGAATAGGGAAGTTTGAACTTAACCATAGGTATGCCTACATTTAAGTAGATACAGTAGACAAAAGGCTGTTTACTTTAAGTCCAGTGTACCTTTTTGTTCAATTTACAGTGAGTTGCAGTGAGTAACTGGACGGGAATTTGTATATCTTTGTTTTTTCTCATTTTAGATTAGGAAATTGGTGAGTGGCAAATAATTTTTTATAGTTGTCATCCCCCTAGCATATTGGTCCTCTTCCAAATTCCCATCCCACTCCTGACTGCCGAGAACAGGTTCAAGACCCAGTGAAATAATTCGTCCCACCTACATCCAGGCTAAAAATATGGCTAAAATATGCTACATAGGCTTATCTCCCTTTCAGACCAACCAGGCTCCCATAATTTGTACCAGGTTCCTCTCACTCATTGGCCCTGATCTCGCTTAAAAAAGACATGGGAATTCCAATAATGAAACCTCCAAGTAATGACAAGTTTGGCTCTTAGAGAATCAGGCACAATTTCTGGAATATGAGACTAAAAATAATGGAATCAGCATGCTCATTTTTCTTCAACACAGTCATCTCCCCCTTAGGATTTTAATGATCAAGTGATGTAAGTGACCAACTTTAGCCATCTTTATAATGGCACCTGGGAACACTCAATTTGCTCAATGATGCATAATTGTTTTAAGATAATGACTGCTAATTAAACAACGTAATGCTAAGTGGCTCTCAGTAAGTTTGAAATTGACTGATCCTGATGAACATCGGTGGAGGAATATACTAATCTCTTTGGCCTTCATTGCTTTTTTCCCTCATAGCTTGAATGGTCAATGATCCTACCGTGCATATGTTCAAAGCAGTTTGGCAAAACTGGCTGGAACTACGAAAATTTCACAGGGATTCTCCTGCTGTCTAATAAGGAACAGGAATGCCTTGGGAAATTTTGTGCAATTATGCACATTCTTTAAGGAAACTCAATTACTTATGGTTAATGATTTCAGGATGCATGATGAGCAGGATACAATCCTTGTAATTTCTTTTTCTTTTTTCTTTTTCTTCCCACTCCCAGGAAGTTCTTTTTCTATTTTCTGTTTTCACCAACTTCATTATGAACTCTTTCAGAAGTTATAGGATGACATTGCTTGCATCAAATTCTGACCCCCAAGTCCTGACCCAGCACAGGTATGATGCACAAGGTGCTTATTTCATTGGCAAATTTCTGGCTTCTGAACTATAAGTGGGTTCAATAAAAAAGGGAATTCGACACAGCCTAGGCAACAAAAGCCTGCTTGGGGGTTGTTGTTGTTGGTGGTGATGATAGCGCTATCAAAAAGTATAGTCTTTCTTAAGGCCTTTCAGTCCAATTCCAAACTAGCAATACTGGCCTGAGTCATATGCACTTGATTGCACCAGATAATCATAAAATATTTAAAATTAAATGCTGCCAGGAAGTATCAGGCAAAAATGGAATAATTCTAGTTATAAGCACTAAAAGAGTGACCGGTGTTGTCACTAGAGGCATATCCAGGGGCAGTACTGCCTGAGCACATGATATGGTATGATGCTTCCAGGTTCAGAGGAAAGCAACTGTGGCTTTGCAATGTGGCTGCCACACCCCATTCCTTCTACAGTAGCTCTTTTGCCAACTCTTAACTTCTACAAAGCTATGGCAGATCTCCAAGGTCAGTGCTGTGCTTGGAGGTTTGCTGTGGCTCAGCTAGGAGCTGCTCAGTGGTGCCCCCCTTTAACATCCCCACATGCCATACCCTAGGCACACCTCTGACACTTAGAGACCTGGATCTTTGCCATCTGTTTCTGCTGGCCCAAATCTTTCTGAGTTCATGAGCACCTGAAGCATATAATTTTACTGGGAAGCTTTTCATCTTCACAATATTACCTCAGCAGCCACTAGTTATTTACTTCAGCACCTTCATCTCCTCCATGTAGATGACAAATGATAGTAAAAAAACTGGTACTTCTCCTTTGGCTGATCTTTTCCTACTACCCCATACAGGTCACAACCTCAATTTTGACCCACTGAAGAATGAGCAAGAGTGATGCATTATTTCTGAGAGCAGTTGCTTCCAGTCCCTTTATGGATGGCTACTGATCTTAATTCATGTGAGCAGAGAAGTCTTCTTGAAATCCCATGCTTATATAATATGTACACCTGAATTGTGATGTGAAAAGCTTTTGAAAGGAAAAGGAAATAAATCTACCCCCTTATTGAAATTATCGTCACTGCATTACTCTGACAAATTATTCAGAAAGACTTTAAATAGCACAAGGAAGCCTTCATAAACAACAAGAAGCAGTACATTCTTACAGTACAAGTTGATGCATATCTACTCAGAAGTATCACTTAATTCAGTGGCTTACAGGTAAATATGTATAATTCACAATTTCCATTAACACATGCAGCAGAATAGAATTGTCAAACAGAGATTATTTTGGCCATCAGGTGGCTTTTTAACATTTTTTAGAGTTAAAAACTCCTTGTAAATAGAAAAACAAGTGCTCCAAAGCACTTCAAAGTATGCAAAAGCATTCTGTTCATAACCCCTCTTTGATGTGCTAAAAAAAACTGGGATATTGAGTATTCTCAGATATGTTACCACATAAGTCCAAAGACCAAAGTGGACCAAAGTCAGATCAGTTCAAAGTCCAGCATTCCTTGCATGAATTTCTGCTTTGCACAGGCAGTAGAGCAGGGCTCTTCAAACCTCAGCCTGGGGGGCCAGATGCAGCTCACAGCAAGCCTCTATCTGGCCCTCAGCCAACCTCTGGTCCACTGGCCCAATCAACAGACCCAGTCAACAGAACACAACCAGAACTGTGCTGTATTTGTATCCAGAATGTTTTCAGAGGGCCTCAGAATTAGAATTCCATTTCTAATGTGTTATTTAAATTTTATATTTTTTTTGGCCCTTGACAATGTGCCAGTTTAAAATTTGTTAAAAATCAGAAGCATTTCCAAATGTAGAACAATCCTATTCTCATCAGTATGTTGCATAGAGCGTGAATGCCAGCTGTTGGTCCAAAAAATTCCAGATTGTTATGCAACTGTATCTTTTGTCAATAAACTTGTTTTACTTTGCATTCTACATGTGAATTGGTGATTGCATCCTATGCAGATGGTGAGAACTTCTAACTCCTGGGAACCATTAGCCAACTTAACTAAATTGTAAAGTGATGTCAGTAGGTCTATTGCTGGGTGGAGGGCAGGTAGGAGAAGTGTTCCAGGGTAGAAAAATGTGGAGAAAGCCATGGCTGGAGAGTGGGAGGGAGTGGTGGAGATGGTAGAAACCCACCAGGGCTGCCTGGGTTTTCATAGGGTAAAGGAAGTAAGCTCCCTTACTTCAAGCAGCCCCAAGAGTGCTTCCCAGTCCCTTGGAAAGCAGTAGCCATTTTGGCACCAGTGCAGCCTTGGATGCTGGGAAGCATAGGATTGGGCTGTCAATGCCCAGAATTTATTGAAACTAAAGAATATGTTGGACTGCTTGCACTTCCTGCATAAATAGAGTAGGGTGTCATTTTCTCACTTAGGGCTACCAAATTTAATGTTCTGTGCTTTGGAAAGCCTTGTCTGCTGATTATGCTTTAAACCTCTGATAGAAGTTTAGGAGTAAGCCAGGTGAGGGGAAGCTTTTTCTCCCCTTTTCATCCATTGACAATTCTGTCTACAGAGTGTCAGAAAAAAACTTAAAATATGCTTTGTAAACAGTTTCAATAACTGTACCCTTAAAATAAGTATTTTTTTTTAAAAGCGTTGACTTCAACATCACTTCATTTTGGTTCCCTCCCCATAGCATATTACGGGGTTTATTTATTTATTTATTTATTTATTTATTTATTTATTTATTTATTTATTTATTTAAGTAATTTTTATCCCGCCTTTCTTCCCCCACAGGGGGGAACTCAAGGCGGCCAAACAATTAAAAAACAATAAAACACCACTAAAATTACATATGGTAATAAATAGAGATAAAAACACATTAAAATGTAATTAAAATACAATTAGATTAAAGCTAAAAACGTAGACTAAAAACGATAAAACAGAAAAAATAAAAAAGATAAAAGCCCCCCAACCTCTGCCCCCATTTAAAAAGCTTTTTTAAAATAAAAGGTTTTAAGGCTCCGCCTGAAGCTCTGTAGTGAGGGAGCTTTCCTCAGTTCTAAGGGGAGGGAGTTCCAAAGTCAGGGTGCCACCACCGAGAAGGCCCTATCTCTGGCTGCCACACCTCTCACGTCTCTTAGTGGCGGCACAGTCAGAAGGGCCCCCTCAGATGACCTTAGGTGACGGGTCAGATTGTATGGAAGAAGGCAGTCCCTCAGATACCCTGGACCCAAACCATTTAGGGCTTTAAAGGTCAGGACCAGCACTTTGAATTCAGCCCGGAAACAAATGGGCAGCCAGTGTAGTCGCTGAAGCAGTGGCCCAACAGAGTCGAACCGACGAGCCCCAGCAAACACACGGGCCGCCGCATTCTGGACTAGTTGAAGTTTCCGAACCGTCTTCAGAGGCAGCCCCACATAGAGCGCGTTGCAATAATCTAGTCTCGATGTCACTAGGGCATGGGTCACCGTGGCCAGATCTGAACAACTCAGGTATGGTTGCAACTGGCGGATCAGCCGAAGCTGAGCAAAGGCTCCCCTGGCCACAGCCGCCACCTGGGACTCCAGGAGCAGCTGCGAATCCAGGAGAACCCCCAAGCTGCGAACCTGCTCCTTCAGAGGGAGTGCAACCCCATCCAGAATGGGATGATATTCCAATACCCGAGTCAAGGACTTCCGGACCAGGAGAACCTCTGTCTTATCAGGATTTAATCTCAGCTTGTTCACCCTCATCCAGTCCCCCACTGCCTCCAGACAACGATTCAGGACTTCAACTGCCTCCTTGGACTCAGGAGGAAAGGAGAGATAGAGCTGGGTGTCATCAGCGTACTGGTGACACCTCACTCCAAACCTCTGGATGACCTCTCCCAGCGGCTTCATGTGGATGTTAAATAGCATGGGGGATAGAATGAAACCTTGTGGCACCCCGCACCGAAGAGGCCAGGGTGCCAAACAAGCATCCCCCAGCACCACCTTCTGGGACCGGTCAGCCAGGAAGGAGCGGAACCACTGCAAAACAGTGCCTCCAATCCCCAACCCGGCCAACCGACCCAGAAGGACACCATGGTTGATGGTGTCGAAGGCTGCTGAGAGGTCCAGCAGGACCAACAGGGACGCACTCCTCCTGTCCATTCCCCGGCGTAGGTCATCCACCAAGGCGACCAAGGCAGTCTCTGTCCCAAACCCCGGTCTGAAACCAGATGGGAAGGGATCCAGATAATCAGCTTCATCCAGGACCCTCTGAAGCTGAGACGCTACCACCCGCTCGACCACTTTACCTAGAAATGGGATGTTTGAGACTGGCCGATAATTGTTTAAATTTTTAGGGTCCAGGGTGGGTTTCTTCGGGAGGGGGTGAACCACCACCTGCTTTAATGCAGGTGGCAACACCCCCTCCCTCAGAGAGGAGTTCACCACCCTCCCTGTCCATTCGGCCAGTCCATACCGGGCCAATCTGATTAGCCAGGCTGGGCAAGGGTCGAGCAGGCAAGCAGATGGTCTCACACAACAGAGAATCCTGTCCACATCCTCAGGTTCTACAAGCTGAAAAGAATCCCAAAAGATGGATAAGACAGGTGCCCCGGGGACATCATTAGATGTTGTTAAAGTGGCATCCAAGTCATGCCGGATCTGGTCGACCTTGTCCGCAAAGTGTTGCGCGAACTCGCCACAGCGAGGCTCGGTGTGCTCTACCACATCAGCGAGGGGGGCCAGATGGAGTAGGCCCCGGACCACATGGAAGAGCTCCGCTGGACGGTTCTCTGCGGATGCGATGGTGGTAGCAAAGTATTCCTTTTTAGCCACCACCACCGCTGCAGAGTAGGCTCGCCAGTGAGCCCTGGCCTCTGCCCGATCAGAAACGACACGAGTCTTTCGCCACCGTCGCTCTAAACGTCGACCTTGCTGTTTCAAAGCCCGCAGCTCCCCAGAAAACCAAGAAGCTGCGTTTGATCTATGGCAGGGTCGAGGTCGCTCAGGAGTGATCTCATCCAGGGCCCTGGTCATCTCCGTGTTCCAGAGATTGACCAAGGAGCCGGGTGAGTCGCCAGCTCTGGCAGCAGGAAAATCCCCCAGAGCCATCAGGAAACCATTTGGATCCGTCAGTCTCCTGGGGGCGGACCATGGAATGTGGTCCCCCGCCTGTGCAGAGGCTACCGGCTGCTATAAGCCTAAATCCCACCAGGTAGTGATCTGTCCATGGCAATGGGGTGATGGAGATGTCCTTCACATCCAGATCACCATCAACCTGCCCAGCAGTGAACACAAGGTCCAGTGTGTGTCCCGCATCATGAGTAGGGGCAGATATTCTTTGAGACAGACCCATGGTTGCCATGGAGGCCATGAAATCCTGAGCTGCAGATGTTTGGGGTGCCTCGGCATGGACATTGAAGTCCCCCAGCACTAGGAGGCGAGGGCACTCCAACGCCACGCTCAGGATCACCCCGGTCAGCTCAGGCAGGGAGACTGTTGGGCAGCACGGCGGGCAGTACACCAACAGAATCCCTATTCTGTCTCGCCCCTCCAGCACAACACGGAGGCACTCAAACCCTGTGAACCGCTGGACAGGGGACCTGGTGAGAGGGATAGAATTTGTTATCCCTGATAAACTGATAAATTTTAGTTTATTTGTTTTGTTTTGTTAAAATGAAAACAGCTATTTTGCATCACTCAGCCATCTAAAAACTGAAAAGTTTACATGGGAAGAGTTCCTTGTCACTATGAATAAACTTCATCACACGCTTGAAATGAAACACTTTTAATTACATCTGGCACTTCTGAGGCCATTGTTAAGTTCAGACATCATTCAGGGGACATGGCTGCAACACTAGCAGTACATAGTCAAATGGTAAAATTAGATCAATTGTTCAATTCTGCTACTGCCCCCTACTTTTACCTGATATGCATTAAATAAACATTAAAAATTGCCCCAAGGATGCCATCTTGCTGTGCTCTTGGCGTTTTCAATATTATGATTTATAAGAATTAGCACAATCCTAAGATGTCTACTCAAAAGTTAGCCCTATTGTGTTCAATGGATCTTACTCCCAGGAAAGTATCTTTAGGATTGCAGCCTTAGGACACAATCCAGAGCAAATTCAGCCTGCTCTGACCTAACTGCACTCTCTTAACTATTCTGTATCCAGAGCAGAAAGTTATGCTGAATCCAGAGAGTCAGGAAGCCTGGGCTGCCCTAACTGCTCCAGAGCATGCTAAGTAATTGACACAAGGGGAAGACGTGCTCCTGAGGAGACACCCCTCAGATCACACTGAACAAGGAACAGCTGTGGTGCTTACAGTGGTGACATGACTCTGCACATCACCTGGTGCGGAAGTCTGTGCGTCATCCCTGGGATGCGCACCCCCCCTACCTGGACTGCACAGTCACCAAAGTTGGCGCCTGCGCAGTTGTTTCTGAAGCCAACTGGCTTCAGAAAGAGTACTGCGCAGGCACCATCTCTGACACCTGCGCAGTACTTTTCTGAAGCCTTTTGGCTTCGGGGGAGACTATGCAGGCGTCAGAGTTGGTGCCTGTGCAGTACTCTTTCTGAAGCCATTCGGCTGCCGCTCCACCTCCTGAGTGAGGCCGAATGGCTGTGCAGAGGCGCGGACTTTCTCTGCTCTAAGGAAGTCTCCTCTGAAGCTGTTCGGCATGCTCAGTGTGTTTCTGCACAGTGCACCTAAGATGGCCGTTCAGGCCAGCTCCTCAGACAAGTGTCAGCTTCTGGCTGCTGCTCCGCCTTGGAGCAGGCCTGAATGGGGGTGCTGACGCCCGGGGCCTGCCAAAGGACAGTCAAACTCCTCCGGCACATCACCCCATACGGAGCGCATCACCCAATGCAGCCCACACCAGCCGCACCAGTCCGGTGACGCCACTAGGTGCCTGCCTTATAAGGAGTCCCTGATGAGATGCCAGTACATTCTACAGTGAATACAAGGGGCTTCTTGGAGGGGCCTGCTGTATCCTGAGGTTTGTGGGCAGCCGTAGTTTGTTCCATATCCTGAGGTTGAGAGGCAGGGGTTGCAGCTAGGATGGCCAAGAACTCAGATTTTTGGTCAACACTGCCATTCTTACTCGGGCCTTATCATGGACCCCTATGGGTCTACTCATTACTATACCTGCTCCTGAGGTGGTATAACTCTGAGGGCTGGAAGAGGGCATTTCTGCCTTGGAAACAGGCTCTGGATACAGAGTAACTGCTCTGCCCTAGGCAATGCTAAACATGCCCTCAACTTGCCTCTCCTGAGCTGCTTAGGCTGCCCCAGTTAGGGCAGAGCAGGTCCACCTCTCTTAGGGCACCCTATCTTGCCTTGCTCTGCCCTAAGCTCCTTCAGAGTAACTGGGCTGGAGCATCTTGCAGTTGCTCCAACCTAGTGTTAGATAGGGCAACCTAAGGGCTCTTATGTGGACAGATTAGTTGCTCTGGATTGTCCTGCCTGTATATCAAGGGTCAAGAAGTAGATCAAGAGCCAAGAACATCTGAACCAGTAATGTTAAAAATGACACAACTTGTCAAATTCTAAAATGTTAGACAGATTTTTCAGTGCTCGGCAGCTGCTAACAAAGGATGCCCTTTATATAGACCTTTCAATTTGTTTCAGTATCCTCTAAGGATGCTTCTTTACCCATGTGGGCTTCTGTGGGGAAGAGATGCTAAAATCATCATATGTTAAAATGACAATAACAATTAAGGCTCAAAAGGAGAGACAAATTCCTGGGTACATAGGTCAGAATGGCTTTCTCCCAGGATTTGTGTGGCTTAGAAGTCATGTGTGACTTTATATTCACTTTATAATATACATAATTTGTTCTGGATTTTTTATTCTATTCTAACAAAGATGGGAATACAGATAGGCATACATCCTATTAATAAAATATACCATTTGAAACAGGGGCCAGGTTGAAAATCACATGAAAATAAAAGTCAGTTTTGAATGTACCCTCACTCCCCAAGTTAATGGATGTCCAAATCAAAGAAGATTGCATTGGTTGCCTTCTTTAGAAGAAATAAATTGTAATAAATTATATGTAGAAACAGAGAGACAGACTTGCACGCCTGCCTTTAAAATTTCACTTTAGGCACTGGTGGTTCTTAGTCTTTTTGGGCTCCTCTGAAAATCAGATCCCCAGATCTAGACCCCTCTGAAAGGCTGTATCCCCAGATAAATGCAAACAAACACCAAAACAATGCACCCAGCTCATGGACCACACAGAAGCCCATCCATCCACAGAAGCCCCAGATTATCACCTGTCTTAAAGCAGAGTATCAGGTGAGGTTTGGTGGGGTGCCTCAGATACAACACCACAGGTAATTTTTAAAAGCAAAAATAATTTGATGAGCAGTGGTTCTCAGGTAGGTTCTGTATATGTTCCTGGCTTTTTCTTAAAGTGACATGCAATTAGAATTTGGAATGATCCCAAATTTGGGGCCATCCTCACATGAAGTCTTCTAGGGAGTCCAAGGGGAAGAAATGAGAGGTTCAGAAAACATAACATTTTTCAAGAAGGTTTACTGAGAGCACAAAAGATAATAGGTAAAGTGTGCATTATATTATAAACTGGAGAAATACAGTAGCTTAATACTCAGAATATGGTGTTATTCTGCCACCTGCCTTCATGAACAAATTACTTCTACTTTCTGAAGTCTTGGAGGCTGACCAGGTACGAACTGAGCAATTGGTTAGGGTGCTTTGTAGTCTCCTTTATCAAGTGATTTTCTAATGTGATTATGCAGAAATTCATTGCCAAGGCCAAATTCTCAGTGGCAACCATGTGCTACTACTTGACTCAATGGAATAGGGACAATAGAGGTAGCAGCATCTCTTCCATCTAAATTATCAGCTAAATAAAATTAAAGACTAGCTGGAGACTTATGCTACAATCTGTTAACAGGATAGCATTACTAGATGATTATCCCTACAATCCAGAGTAACTATGGGAGCATGTAAGAGACATTTACATCGACATAGTTACAACACCACCTAGTGAAAACCTATGGGAAATTCATATTGTAATCCAGAGTAAATTGTTCTTACGTCAGAGCAAGGACTCCCCATAGTTACTCTGGATTGTGCCCTATGAGTGCAATCCTAACCTAGGCCAGCACAATTCATTGGTCTTCCCATTCCCATGGTGATGTATGGAGGCAAGTGCATGTCTATGCAGTGGCCTAACCCTGTTCCAGGAATGACACTTTGGTGACACTCCCAGGACTTATGCCAGCGATTAGGCTGGCCTAGCTGGAGTTTAGGATTCCAGCCAAAATTATAGTAATTCTGAGCATCAGAATAATTATACCTATGGTGTCATCTGGCATGTAAACAAACTTAAGGATACTCAATTCCAAACATTTATTTGTCACACTGACAGTATGTCTAAGGAGGAGCATAACTTAATGAAAGAACACATTTTGTATGCAGGAGTTCAATCCCTGTTATCTTCAGTAGACAGTAGCTGGTAGCATGTGTTTGGAAAGAACTATAGGTTTTCAGCCTAGAGGTCATTTTTCCTCATTTAGACTTCCTGCATAGCTTTCCATTCAGACTGCACACTTCAGAATTGCATATCCAATCCCATTTAACAATTTCTCCCTCCTTAATCCTAAATTGATTTTTAAATTGAAATCCTTTTCTTTTGTGCTTTTGGGGTTTTTTTAGTGAGTTATGATCAAATCCTTAGCATGTCTACTCAAAAGTAAGCCCCATTATGTTCAATGGGTCTTACTCCCAGGAAAATCTCTTTAGGATTGTAACCCTAGGCCCATAACCTAAAGTCAAATTAAGCCCTTTGTGATGGAGCAGTTAAGGTGACTTTCCATAAGATAACACTAGAGGGTGACATAACCGCGTGGACCCATAACTGCTCTAGATTTTGCCCCAGTCTGAAATATGTGAAACTTGCCTGACTTTCTCTCCTGCATTCAATCTCTTATTGATATCTTACATGCCTCCCAGCATGATGCCCAAATGGCTATCACTGTATCCTGGAGCCAAGGAAGCCAGAAGAGGACATTCATCCCTTCACCCAAAGTGAAGCCTCAGCCTTCCCAATGGGGCTTATTGAGTCTACACCAGCTGAATGGTCCAGATTCAAGTAGACCTCTTGATGCTATCAGGGCTATGGGAACAACTGTTTCTTCAAGGAGATAGCTGGCTGTCACCCTGATGCCACTTGTATCATGCCTCAGCAGCCCATCACTAAAATTCTAGTTACTTCTAGGTTTTTACACCTGGATTTTGCTTATTCCTGTTTGTGGGACACCAATTTCGACATATAGTACATATGTATAGTTCATGAGGATATAGTATAGTATAAGTTCATGAGGATAGGTTTTTGTTTCTTTTCTTCTAAGACAGTAATGTTTCTTTGAATGAATGTTCCTTTCAGCAACACAACACAAGATTGAGAAGAGTACATATAGTTTCTCCAATTGGATGGTTTTGCACTTCAAAGACAGAAAAATCACTCACCACAAAACGTAAACCACAAATTAAGATGATTACAAACTAGGATGCACCATAAAATGACTCAAAATTGAGGGTACATGGTCCAATATTTGAAAGAGAAACTTGTGAATATACTGTGTGGAAGTATTGCATTTGATGGCTACTTGACCAATTGAGTAGGAATAATCTGAGTAACTCTCACACTTGCAGCTTCAGAAACAATTAGTATTTGCTGAAGAATCTGAAAAAATAAAGAGGACAAATGGCAGTAGACTGCCAACAATAATCATTTTCTTCACACAAAGACACAGATGCTGAGGTAGGGATTCAGAAACCGTGACCTGGATTCTCAGCTGGTATAAGTCGATACGCTTCCTCCCTGTCACCAGCAAACTTTAACTATATGAAAACAGTACAATGTTCTGTACAGTACAACAGGTGTCTCCTGCATGATGTCTGACATCTTGGATAAGTTGCATTTGCTTAATTTCTCCTGGTTTTGAACTGTGAAAAGCTGCAACCCCTGGCCAGCAACCCCTGCCTCTCAACCTCAGGATATGGAACAAACTATGGCTGCCCACAAACCTCAGGATACAGCAGGCCACTCCAAGAAGCCCCTTGTATTCACTGTAGAATGTACTGGCATCTCATCAGGGACTCCTTATAAGGCAGGCACCCAGTGGCGTCACCAGACTGGTGCAGCTGGTGATGTGCTCCGAATGAGGTGATGCACTGGAGGAGTTTGACAGTCCTTTGGCAGGACCCAGGCGTCAGCACCCCCATTCAGGCCTGCTCCAAGGTGGAGCAGCAGCCAGAAGCTGCCACTTGTCCTCGGTGCTGGCCCAAATGGCCAGCTGAGGTGCACTGCGCAGAAACACACTGAGCTTGCCAAACAGCTTCAGAGGAGACTTCTTTAGAGTGGAGGAAGTCCGCGCCTCTGCACGGCCATTCGGCCTCACTCAGGAGGTGGAGCGGCAGCTGAATGGCTCCAGAAAGAGTACTGCACAGGCACCAATTCTGATGCCTGCACAGTCTCCTCTGAAGCCGAAAGACTTCAGAAAAGTACTGTGCAGGCATCAGAGATGGTGCCTGCGCAGTACTCTTTCTGAAGCCAGTTGGCTTCAGAAATAACTGCACAGGCGCCAACTTTGGCGACTGTGCAGTCCAGGTAGGAGGGTGTGCGCATCCCAGGGGTGAAACACAGACTTCCGCACCAGGTGATGCACAGAGTCGTGTCACCACTGTAGGCACCACAGCTGTTCCTTTTTCAGCTGTGATCTGAGGGGGGTCTCCTCAGGAGCAAGTCCTCCTCATGTGTCAATTACTTAGCATGCTCTGGAGCAGTTAGGGCAGCCCAAGCTTCCTGACTCTCTGGATGCAGCATAACTTTTTGCTCTGGATACAGAATAGTTAGGAGAGAACAGTTAGGGCAGAGCAGGCTGAACTTGCTCTGGATTGTGCCCTATGTCACATGGCATATCTTTCCGTGGGGTGTGGGGAGATTGATGTACCCCTATACAGTGCCTTATGACACTTCTGTGACACTTCCAGGCCAGCAGAGGACTTATGCCAGGGTGCAGGCCAGCCTAAATAGAGGTTAGGATTGCAGCCTAGCCCCCAAATCCAGAGTAACTATGGGAGCACTTAAGAGACTTTCACATCAGGGAAGTCTTAGTTGGACTCTATATTGGATCTCTGATTCTTGATCACAAGTATAGAATTTCATTGCCTGTTGGTTCATGTTCCTGTTTAAAAAATCCTCAATAATATTGATTTTATTATAACTAATCTGTCCAGTGCAATAACCCACAAGTAATTGACTTCCTTTCTCAGATGTTTTACTTAGACTTGCATGCTACCAGAGAAGGCTTAAAGCCCATTGAATAATCATTAGGACTCAAGAGTGCAATCCTAACCAATTTAGGATAGCACAATACATACATCACCCCATTCCATGGTGGTGTTGGGAGGCCAGTGCATATTTGTTCACTGGCTAAAACTGCACACACCCCCCCCCCCCCCTCACAGGATTGTGTTGTCATTTTAGTTGCAAAGGTTTTATGATGAGACATGTTCAATTTATATTAGAGGAGCTCAGCTGGATCAGGTCAAGAGTCTTTTTAATCTCAAATCCTGTTTCCTGTAGTGACCAGCTAGATTTTTTCAGGTTCTGATCATAGAACTCTGATTGGCAGTTAGAGTTAATTTTCTGCCACCACTTTTAGTAACACTTTAAAGCAGTAGTTCTCAATCTTCCTTATGCCCTTTATAAGTTCTTCGTGTTGTGGGGAACCCCAACCATAAAATTATTTTCGTTGCTACTTTAAGGGCCCCGAGGCTGCAATCTAATGCACTTTCCTTGGAGGCAGTCCCACTGAACTGAACTGACTTACTGGTCCTGAGTGCACGTGCATAGGATTGGGCTCTACTGCTCCATTGCTATGCACACTTTCCTGGGAGTAAAGCTCACTGAACTCAATGGGAATGACTTCTGAGTAGACATGCATAGAATTGGGCTCTAAACTGCAATCTTAGCACTTTCCTGGGAGTGACCCCATTCACTATCATGGGGCTAACTTCTGAGTAGGCATGCAAAGGATTGGCCTCTCAGGCTGCAAGCCAGCAACAGTTTACCTGGGAGTGAGATCCAGCCGGCAGGCAATGGGCTGGCTGGTGGGCAGTGTGCGCGCCTGGAGGGAAGCTCCCTCCTATGTGATCTGGGCAGGCAGCGCATGTGTGCCTTCAGGGAAGCCCCCTGCAGAATCTGTGTGGGTGGTATGCATGCCTGGGGAAGCCCCTCCCCCACCACTCAGCAGTCAGAAGTCCCTGGGGCAGCCTCTAAGGAAGCCCCAGTGCATGCGCAGCTACAGCCGGAGGTCTGGCAAGCCTGACCTGACCCCCTACACCAGGGGTCTTTACGCAACCCCTAGGAAAGGAGGCGACCCCCAAAGGAGTCCCGACCCCCACTTTGAGAAACGCTGCTTTAAAGCCTATGGAACATTTCTACTCTAGCACTATATTAAAGGAATTAAAAGAGCAGCATGAAAACATTTTGTAAGATTAACAAAGGTTTTTGTTCAGAGTATCCACATATCTCTAAGTATTCAATATGATTTTTCCCCATCATTGTTCCAGTCTTTATATCCTGCTCTTTCTTTGTGTAACTGAACAGCCTTCCCACAGTCATTGCAAGGTACCTTACACAATCACAAATGATCAATGAGCCATCCCGTTATTTGTGAACAGCATGGAACTGACTAGCTGATTAATTCCCTGCATTCATGCACTGTACAGATCAAACAACGTTCATACATCAGAATCCAGGTTTTTTATATGCTGTGATTACAAATTCAGTAGAGTATTAAAAATTGTCTGGCTTATTCCATAAAACCTACAGAATAAATGTAGCTACACAGAATGTGCAGCTGTATTGCCAGGAAAATGAGGCTTGTTTCTCATGTTTAATGATCTGAAAATTACTTCGGGGTGGCAGAGGCAACCCAATCAATACGTTTATACAGAGAAATGCAAATCACAGTGCTGCATGCTATTGATTTGAATGTGAGACTTCTCTTGACTATTTGCCTTGTTCTGTTCTTTCCCCCCAGCACAATCAATGCTTACTGTTACACTCTTTTAACAGAAGAAAATGAATTCTAATTCTAATTCATTGCTTCAAATTTTCCACTTGTTGGCTGACTGAACATGTGGACAAAAACCACACAGGGTGTGGTAGTCCTCTCCCTCTCCCTCACTAATCAGTACACCAAAACATATCAGGACTTGCATTTCTTGGCGATGCTTTTAATTGTTGGAGCATTCCAAGGCTTCTATTTCATCTCACTTATTGATAGTTAAAATTCAATTTAATCATGCTGTAAATAAGACAGCAGTCCCTCTACATATTGACCTAGGAGTGAGGGCCTGATTACCCATAAAAATCCCATAAAATTACCCATTTGAGGGTTATATTTCACATAGGGCTGCCTGGATTGTAGGGCTCTGCAAAAAGGTGAGGTTATTTTTTTCCTCACAAAGGGGTGTTATCCTTCGTCAGGAAAAATAACCTCGCATTTTGCAGGGCCCTATCAATGAGTCATCTCATTCCAACCACACAGATAGGAATATTATATTAGCTTTGCATCCTCACATGGAAAATGTTTCTATGTCAATTCGCACATCTATATACCATTTGTCTTCATGTGTAGAACAAACAGCTCACAACACACCTATATCAACCAGCCCATGTGTTCAGGGTGGGCTGAATAAATAAATTACATTTATTTTGGTGCCTTTCCAATATGATTAGCACATTTGGTACTGTTTCATCATTTAAAATTTTTTTTATTCCAAAAGCTTATTCACCATTCTATGACATATGACAGGTCAGAGATGAGTTATGTATCTTGTTGGAAGCAAAAAGGCAGAACAGATGATGATATTAAAACCTGAACTGAAAAAATGTGTTTACATTTTTTGAAATCCCATCTGGAGCAGGAGCATGACAAGAGGCAAGAGATGTTGTTTAATATATGTATTGTTTTATATAGTATACTGTTTAAATTTAGAAACTTTATAAGTATCTCTCAGGATAAATGTTCATAATGAAGTTATGAATAATTTGTGGAAAATTTCCCATATACAGTATTTATAAACTAAGAATGGTGGTACCATTGAGAAAAGATCCAGTTTGAGTGTATTTGAATTCAAATTCTAAGATTGACAGGAAAAAAATCTGTCTGATTGATCTTTCCAAGTAATGAAAATATGCTCTGGTTTGATGGATTAGTAGTGGTGGACCATGTGTATTTGTTTGATTTTGAGTTGGTTATTTTTTGGTTATTGAGTTGGTTATTAGCTGTGAACATAATTCAGCAGTGCTCTCTTCCTTTGCCTGATCTTTGAAGATGTCCTTTTAAATAAATGTGTTTTTTAACAAAAAGATGTGAAGAATTAGGCCAGTCCTCGGCATTAGGCTAAGGATTGCATTCTTTTGTCTGTTCTGATTGGGGGGGGCACATGGCTCCTATCAATCAAGGGTTAAGGCAAGCCCCCAGGGGTGAAGCAGGGTGAGGATTTTAAGGCCTTGCACAACTTAGCAGGCCCTCTTTGCACGTGATACAGTTGCTGACCCCCACACTACCCAGTCCTTCAGATTGTCTGGGCTTTGCTAGTCGTCTTGGGGGGGGGGGGGACTGAGTAGGAATTTTTGGCCGTTCTCCTGATTGGCATGGAGAACAATTTTTTTTGTCTACTTCAGACTGTTCGCACCAGTTGCTTTACCAGCAGGGGAAGCAGGGGAGCAATTTTTAATTTATATTGAGTTTAAAGTTGGATATAAATTTAAAACTTTTAAAATCACCATTTTTTCAATTATTATAAAGTTTGAATTTTTAACTGTTCACTCCTCATCCAGAGACAAATTCCAATACTGGATGTTCAAGCACCAGATGAAGGGCAGATTTTCAATACCAATAAATGTTTCATTATCATTGCTGTTTTCTAAGCTGGACCAGAGGTCCCTTTAGTTTTTGGTAAGAGGGTCAAAACACACTCTGGGGGTAAGCCTGGATTCCCAAGAAATGCACCTCAACAGCATGATTGCCAAATCTGGACATCCATCATACAAGGAATAAACATGATTGACAAATCTGGATATGCATCACATAAGGAATAAACCTCCAAAACATATATATGTATATACGAACAATTAGGCCTCCTATGAAGATGTAACGTCCTAAGCCTGGGTTCCCAAGAAATGCACCTCAACAGCATGATTGCTAAATCTGGACATCCTTCATACAAGACCTACACCTCAGCAACATGAGAGCTAAGTATGGACATGCATCACACGAGAAATACATCTCCAGTGCAGTCCTAGCATGTCTACTCAGTACTTCATGCGTAGAACATGAAGTAGCTTAGAAATGCATAGAAATCCTAAACTTAGAAATGATTAAACATACTTAAAAATGCATAAAAATACATAGAAATCCAAAATTAGACATGCTTAGGAATGCTTAGGAATGCTTGGACACGCTAAGAAATCCAAAATTATACATTGTTATACATGCTAAGGAATGCCTAGACATGATTAGAAACCCTAAGCTAAAAAATGCTTTAAAAAACTAAAATTGCTTATAAATCCTGGGCATGTGTAGTTGTGTTGAGTAGTACTCACTCCCAGGAACATGTGTACAGGATTTGAGCCCTCTGCACAGTCTCCAGAAAAATCCAAGGAAAACCTCTGGCCATGAGGGTTTTTCAGCTGAATACTCCATTGACTAAGACTGCAATCAGAAAGGGATTTTCCTGGGAGTAAAATTCATTGAACACAATGGGGCCTACTTTTGAGTAGACATGGTTAGGATTATGCTATAATGCAGGACAGGGAAGCCAAAGCCATGCCCCCTCACCAGAACACTGGGAAATTTTCTTCTATGGGGTAACCCAGATGCATCACTTGTACCCCTTTATTTTGGGGGTGTCCCCATGGAAACTATGAGATAGACAATCAGGGATCATCTGTAGGCAAAGAAGGAATAGAAAAAAGATATTTCCAGGGTCCTCCTTCAAAGCACTTGTAGGAAAGGAAAGGCAGTCCCCCCTCCCTTCTCTCAAAATCCTCCCTTTTCCTGACATTGAGACTGTATTCAGAAACCAACACTGGCTCAGCTGAAATCTGTTGGGACTTCTAGGAATGCTCTGTAGAATTCTAAAAAGGAATGCATTGAAAACATTGCAAAAAAATTAAGGAGTATTTTTAAAATAATTTTCTTTTAAGTGGTGTCATTTGGAGAACCTATGCGGGGAAGGTAGTCAATAAACTGGCTCTTCTCCATACTCTGTTGTTCAGTGTGTTTCCTTAATCAGTGCCTAGACAATGTCTGTTTATTTTGTATTTATAGAAAATGCCAATCTCTACTGATCACATAACTGCACCCTGTAACTGACGTTAGTGAGCAATAGGCCAGAGATATCTCAAGAGGCAACCCCAAATGAAGGAACCTATCAGTATTACCATGTGCTTGCTTTTCTGGTGGGGGGATCAAGTCCAGTGGTGGGATTCAAATAAAATAACAACAGGTTCTATGTCCTAATAACCTAAATTAACAACAGGTTCTATGTCCCATTAGGAACCGGTTCTCAGAAGCAGGCGCTCATTAGCAAAGGGCTCTGTAGAACCTGTGAGAACCCCCTGAAGCCCACCACTGACCAAATCCCACCATTTTAAATAAGTTGTCCGACAATCAAAAAATTGTTTCAATTCCTCCCTGAGCTTCCAAATCATAACTCCTTGGAGACTGAGCTACTCCCTCCTTGGGGTGAGGAGGAGGAGGAAATCCTTCTCTATAGTTACAAGGGGAAGTACAATTTCTGAGCACCTTAGCTGGAGAAAAGCCATCCATCTAGACTCAGGAAGGCATCTATTGTTGATAAAGATCTTGTTCTATAAAGTCTTGGCACAGGGGAGGGCTTGCTTTGCAGTAGGAAATTTAGAAGGGTTGGCCCATTTCCCATTAGAGATATTCACAATTTCAGTTCTTCAATTGCACCAATGAATTCTGCATCTCGAGTGGCCAGAAGCACAGCCTATTTCTTTGCAATGCTGATATGAGGGATTCAAATTATATAAGTTCTCTGGCACACTAAAACAGACCGTTGTATTATTGCTTTTGTAATAAGGTCTACAGATCATTGTAATCTACATCAAGGCATCATAAACTATTTATTTGCTGTTATTAATAAGCAGGGGGCTGCATGCCACATAGAGTTACTATGCAATCACAATAATGTAAAACATAACTTAGCACCAAATAAATAGTGCACCATCTAACAAAATTAAACTAAGGGGCTAACAGCTCAAAATAGCTTGAGTTCCATGAACGTAAATGTGTATCTGCAGATCTCATGAGTGCGTAAGAGGCAATTTAGCACGAGGGTGTGATGGAGAGGTAGCAGCAGGCCTCCGTCAGTCTTGAAAGACTATGGTATCGTGCTCAGCACTGCATGCGAAGCACGAAAGCCTGGGTTAGATTCTTATGGAGGATAGGCTGTTACCCAAGCAGCAAATCCCCCCTCTCCACGCCGCTGAATTAGTCCAATGGAAAGGCAGAGCCAATACGATTGGATCCAGCTGGTGTCACAGAGCTGGGCTAAGGACAGGAGCTCACCCTGTCTTGTGGGGCCAACCTGGGTCTCGAACCCTGGCCTGCGGGTTAACAGGCACAGCGTCTTAACCGCTTGTGCCACCCACAGCCCACATGGAGAGGTAAAAACTTGCCATAATCCCAAAGACAAAATATTTATGATATCTAAACTCTTGGAGCACAATCCTATCCATATCTTCTCAAAAGTAAGCCCTATTGTGTTCATTAGGTTTACTTCCAGGAAAGTGTCTTTAGGATTGCAGCCTATGGGCATAATCTAGAGTAACTAAGGGGAGTCCTTGCTCCAGTATAAGAACAACTTACTCTGGATTTCAATATGAATTTCCCAAAGGTTTTCACTAAGTGGTGCAACAACTACGGGTGCACATAAAGTCTCTTAGGTGCACCGTAGTTACTCTGGATTTGAGGGTATGTCATTATAGCACCAAAGTTGCTCCCATTCCAATTTGTGCTGCCCATAATTTACAGTCTCATGCCAGAGCCAAGCATGTTTTTGTTCAAAAAACTCTCCAGCAAGTGGTTGGTTTGGCTTCCAGGTCACAAGTGAATTTCAATCAATTTTCCATAATGAAGCAGGAGGAGGCTCTTTCGCAGGTAAAACTGCCATAGGAATCTCAAAGGAATACAAAGCAATTTTGGTAGGAATTTTGTGATTTTCTCAAGATGTAAGTGTGATTCCTTTAGATACCTCAAAGGCTTGCCACTGCAAGTACCTTGTGCAAAACTGAATTTGGAGCCTCTTGCCCAGCTGAATTATTGACTGATGTATGACAGATTTCTGTATGAGTTGTGTTCATCTGTGTGGAGGACAGTTTTATACACATGTACTTCTATGACAGAGCCCAATCCTATGCATGTCTACTCAGATGTAAGCCCCATAGGCAGTGATGGGATTCAAAGAAATTAACAACCAGTTCTATGCCCATCAGGCAGCCACTTTTAAATGGCTGTTTTTAAACTTTATATGTCTTATCTCATTAACAACCCGTTCTATAGAATAGGTGGAAATCTGCTGGAGCCCACCACTGCCCACAGGGGACAATGAGGCTTACTCCCAGGAAAGTAGGTATAGGACTGCAGCCATAGGGCAAAATCCAGAGTAACTACAAGGAGTCCTTGCTCCGGTGTAAGAACAACTTACTCTGGATTCCAATATAAATTTTCCATAGGTTTTCACTAGGTGGTGCAGTTACTACAGGTGCACGTAAAGTCTCTTACGTGCTCCCATAGTTACTCTGGATTTGTCGGTTAGTCTAGTATGTTGTTGAGGCTCTCTCAAACACAAATCTGTATTACACTGAAAAGAAAATCAAGCAATTCAAGATATAAAGAACTCATCATAGGCAAATGGGAAGAATATTGAAACTGAAATTTCCATTGAAATATAAAATACTGTGTTGATTTTTATCACTCATTCAAAGTTTCATTTTTCAAGAGGGTTAAATGAATGGATAAAATCAGTACAAAATATGTTAAATACTGCATTTTCTTTTGACAGATACTGTCAAACATTGATTGCTACTCTGAAAAAAATTCATGGATGAATATTTGAGAAATTCATCATTTGTTGAATCATCAAAATTATTTCCATGTTTGGAGAAAAAAGACCCGCCAATATTTGCAGGAAAGAAACTTGGGAGCAAATCTTGGCTCTAGTCTATATCTAGACTATATCTCAGCTCTGTATGTTTTTAATTGCTTTTAATTAAATGTCTTTTTAATGTTTTTAATATGTTTTACTCTGAGCCACCTACAGTCAGTCGACGACCCAAGAAAGGCGCAATGTAAATTTTTAAAATAAATAAAATCAATATCAAACTGGTCAACAAATAGTTTTACTATAGGTCACTGATCAATTATTGCCCAAATAAGTAGTCAGTTTGAAGTCTCATGTTCACAATCATTGCTCTTCCCCACATGATCTTCTTGCCTCCTGAATTGGCATCTGGGTAGGCCAGATGGTATCTCACAGATGTCCGCACTTAGCCCAGGGTCTGCTAATTACCCATGCTCCCCACTCAGGGCAAAATCCAGAGTAACTATGGGGAGTCCTTGCTCCGGTGTAAGAACAACTTACTCTGGATTCCAATATGAATTTCCCATAGGTTTTCACTAGGTGGTGCAGTAACTACGGGTGCACATACAGTCTCCTACGTGCTCCCATAGTTACTCTGGATTTGGGGGTCAGTCTAGAACAATCTAGCATAGAATAGAAGGATGTGATGACTGACCAGGATCTTTCCAGATCTTGGCACTCGTTTCAACATATAGGGGCATCCCTAAAATGGATTCACACTGACAGCAGTCAGTGTGAACAGAGTCATGTGGTGTGGTGTCACCCCACCTGAGAATAACACCTACTCCAGCCCACACTAGCCACATTCTCACAGTGATGCCATTGTCCACATAATCTCTCACTGGTGGCTTGATTTATTGCTTTTGGTTTAGTGCACTGTTCTCTGAAGCATAGCAGGCATGCTTAGAAGAAAGAATTTGTTTCATGCCAGCTCTCGGTGGTTATGATTTGGATGATGAAAACAGATTGTGAAGGTATGTGTGTGTTATTAGAGCAAGAAGAAAACATATGGAATTTCGAAAGATTATCTTCAGCTTCCTGCTATCCCTATGGTGCATATGATCTTGAATATACAACACATTCTTGCTGTAGTTCCACAAAGAAAACAAATCATTTGGCCTCTGCTTGTTTAACAAAGTAAACATTTAACCTCTGTTTGGTTCTTAATAAACTTCACAGTCAATATGAGCTAAGGGTGCACGCGTGCTTATCTGGCGATTACGAAACCATTCAATCCCACCTTCTTGCAAAATCACTCCAGGCTGTTTACAATGTAGTAAAATAATTACAATTGCAAAATATAAACTGTAATAACAGAACAGATAAGACAGCCAATAAAACAAATACCAGGGAAAATAGATCTAGCAGGTTGTCATAACACATGCTTGCTAGAAAAGCCGTCTTCCAAAGAAAGTGAAGAGAAGGGCAAGGTAGGCTCCCCTAGGAAGGCAATTCCAAAGCCAGCGCATACCCATAAAGAAGACTTTCTGCATCCCAACCAAACCTAACTCAGACGAGAATGGAAAATATTTGCAAAATTCATAGGGAATGTACAATTCTGTGCATAACCAACATTCATTTGATTATCTGAAATTGGTATTAATATTTAAAAATGGATGTGCATCATGTGAAGCCATTTGACAAATTTAAGTATACTTGATTGTTGTTCAAAATTGTTTATTAAAAAAACAGCAGCGAGGCAGCTTAATGAATGGCCTTGAGCAATCACTATGGCATAGTTTAACTTGCCTCCACAGGGTTGTTGTGAGGATTACATGGAGTAGAGAAGAATCTTGTACACTGCCCTAAATTCCTTGGAGAAAAGGAGGATAAAAATGAATCAAATCAATAGATTTTCAGTAGTGTAATCAGATGTTGCACAGACAACTGTTTTTAGAAAGCCTGTCTCTGTGTATTGCTGTTACAATAGGCTGACAAATGTCCCACATTTTCATAACATGATATATAATAGGCCTCACCGCCACTGTGCATTGGTTCAATGTTTTCATTGAACTGTCCATCAGCACCCCAAGATGTCTTTCCAGATCTGTCACAGATGGCTCTGAGCCTGTTAGCCTATATGTAAAGTTTTGATTCTTTCCTCCAATATGTATGACTTTCCATTTACTTACACTGAAGTACACTTGACATTATGTTGCCCATTATCTCAGTTTGGAGAAATCCTTTTGGAGCTCTTCACAATCTCTTCTGGTCTTTCACTTGGAATAGTTTGGTGTTATCTGCAAACTTGGTGACCTCACTACTTATCCGTGTCTCCAGGTCATTTATGAAAGGTTGAAAAGCACCATCCTCAGGACAGATCCTTAGCACACTGCTCTTCATGTCTTTCCATTTTGAAAATTGGAACCTCTTCCTTTTCTTGTTTCTCAGCCAGTGTCCAATCCATGAGCGGATTGGCCTTCAACTCCCTGCTTTGGATTGAGCCCCTATAAAACAATTGTGGGGGAGGCAAACCACAAATTAAAAGTAACAGTATACAAAGTGGTTAAAATGAAGAGAATGGGAAATGGCAGAGTTGGAAGGCATGTATAATGTCAGCTTTTCACTCCATCTCTTATTTACCATTGAGATGAACTGATGAATTGACTTGTCTATTTCTTTCTCATTATATAGCTGCACAGAAATAATAAACTGGTCCCCTCGTAAAGCCCTTGTTGGAAAAATCCAAGTTCCTGAGAATTACAACTGCCTTAACTAGTTCTCAGAAACTCACTTATCTGTCCCATTTTATAGCTCTGAGCTTATGCTGCAACGGAGAGAAGTAGAACATCTTTTTATAGTTTGTGAATTGTTGACAATATTGCACAGAAATCTTCCTTTTTATGACCTTGGCACCTAATGTTAGAGACACTTGTTTCTAATTTACTTACCAGTAGATCTGGATATAGAACTGGTGGCCAGACGCAGGGTCTGTTCTAATAGTCCAGTGTCAGGACTGAACCCTAGCATTCATGCTAAGTACCATAAGCATGCTGTAAAGCACATTTACAGTACTCTCAGAGTAGGGGTCAGACTGAGACATGTAAGAAGGAGCTATCTGAGTGACCCTGGGCAAGTCAGTCACTCTCAGCCTCACCTACTTCACAGGGTTGTTGTGAGGACAAAAGGATAAAAGCTTTGTAAGATACCTTTGGCATTTGCTTTGACATGGGAAAGGCAGGGTTAATAAATAAATTGCTTTTCATTGCGTAATTAAAATAGAGGGATGATCCAGATGAAGTGGCAACAAAATCTGAAATTTGACGAGATGCATAGTGTTTGTTTTACATGGTGTTTGTTTTGTGGTGTCACAAAAATACATAGTGTTTGTTTTCATCAATACAACATGCCCGCTAATGCCTGGAAGGCACCGCAGATTTTGGAATGATGCCCAAATCCTTTGGAGGAGGATTTTGAAATGATTGAACCACTACATTTGATCTGAATGTAACCTTTTGTAAGTTTGGTTACCAAGTGGAATTTGATCCCTTTTACCCTTCTTTCATTATTATGCTCTCTTGATATCTGAGTTCACTAAAATATTTTTTTACAGTAGTTGCCTTAGGCTCAACTTATTTTTCTTGGATTTCAGGAATCTGTAATTACATTCTATAAAATATATATTTTCCCTTTCAATACTCAGTGACATGTTTGCTATGACTTGGCTTCCTCCCAGGAGGGTTTTTTTATTCTAGGTGACAAACAGAAACTACTTCAAAAGAAACATTAATTGAATACAGACAATAGTTTTATTGAGATTAATCTCATAAAAAGAGATTTCAACCTGGTATGGTTAAAAAAATTTCAGCTTGTAAGGCTGAGCTCCAAAACATGTTTTTCATGTGCTTGAAAAAAGCCCTCCTGTCCACCATAAGCTCCTTACTGGTATCTGTGGTGTTACATATTCCTCCCAACACAAAAGTAACTGGTGATTGTATCATTGCCACATACATCTTGTGGTTCTTTGAATAGGGGAATTGCGAAATGGTATGGGAGAGGACAGACAGACAGACAGACAGACAGACAGACAGCTAGATAGATAGATAGATAGATAGATAGATAGATAGATAGATAGATAGATAGATAGATAGATAGGAAAGGAATTCCTATTTCATGAAAGGGAGGAAAGGAAAACAATGAAGAAACTGAACTTCTGTGGCAGAATACTCATTTGCAATACTTCCTACAAAATTCAGAGTTTAAAAATGGGTGAATAACAATCATGTAGCAATTCCAATTTGGAAATGATAACAGATAATAACAGGACTCAAAAACCTAGGAAGAAATCCAGGAAGAGTGTGGATCCAGGGATTGTGGAGCTTTTCAGAAACATCCTTTTAATAAAAAAACACCTGAAATGTATGTTATTTCATGGTCCAAATTGCCGTACCTATAATTAGTGATCTATTAAGAAGCAATTAAAAAACTCCCTGTGCAAAGGGGAAGCAGCTGCAAACATTGACGGTTTTCCAGAAGAACTGATATGACTGTGACAATCTCCGAACAGCAGGCCATTTTGTATCCAATGGCTTTGATTATGACTTCAGATGCTGCAACACACAGTCTGGGCATTTCTGGAATGACTTGCTTGATTGAGTCATTGGCTACAAGGCAAATGTTAAAACTTGGCAGGTGGATCTCATTCTTTCTCCGTGTTGGGGGCTGCTCCTGGGATAAACACTTGAAGAAGCTTTCTTTCTTCTTGAGAGCTTTATTATTATCTGTATCCATCAAAGCAGCATGCATCAGCCCAATGGTTGAAAGGCAAAGAGGAGCAGGAGCGTATGATTGGAATAAAACCTCTAATTGTATCTACTTCACCTGGAAGTGGATCTTTTTAACCATAATAAACTCTGTGGTGTGTGTTTGCACGTGTGCAATCTATAACATAATAGTATTCATACATGCTCCATTTTTTACAGTGAGCTTGTAGCCCCCCTCAAAGCTTGTTGCCCAGTGCAACTGCACCCCCAGCTATGCCACCAGACAGCATACATACTTTTATGGATTATTAAGTGCTGGAACAAGACTAATATGGGCCCCCTCACCTACACATGGACACATAAATGTGGACATGTACCTTTATTAACCATTCATAAACTGAAATATAAACTGAACTATATTTCATATAAACTATATGAAATATAAAATGTATTCATAAACAAAAAGAAACTAAACTTGCAAACTTAAATAAGTAATGAAATTAAAATTCAATAAATGACAAAATAACTGTTCACTGAGTGTTCAGATTAATAAAGTTTACGTCAAAGAAGGCTGCAAGGCGGTTTTGCTATACACACAATTCTAGAGTATGAAGTATATATCCAATATTATTTTTTCTTTATATTTGGTACTGCAAATTTTTTAAAAATTTTCCCCTTCATAGGCCCCCTTTGAGCTCCATGGGCCCTAGAACAATGTACCGGCTGTACCCCTCTTCTCAGGCCTGCTTTTATAATGTCAGAAATGGTGTGATGTTGGTGGATGTTTTCAAGGATGCCACAACTTATTTGAAAAGTTTTTTTTTCTTTTTGTTTTAAATCTAGGGCTGTTTAGGGGAAGGGAACAAAATAAAATCAAAGGAAATAGTGCAATGTCCAGACAGAATCAAACAGAGATCCAACGATCCCCAATCATCAACACTCCAATAAATAACACTCCAATTAAATTCTGTGGTTCATAAACACATGAGATCCAGTATGCAGAATCAGAGTGGTCCTCATCAACTTCCACAAAAATGTTTGGAATACTGTGACTTATATCCCCAAAATGCAAAATAAGGAGAACACAGCCATTTAATTTTTCAGACAGTGCTACCAAAAAATGGGATTATCCCTGGACATAAGGACCATTGCCTCGTGTATTATCTGCTTCACCAAAATTTTTCTTGTTCCTTGAAACGGCGCTTGCATCTTTTTTCCCTTATCACTTGGGGGTCTTAGTGCTGCCTGGTGCTCCTTGGCACCAGTGAGCCCAGTAGGACCTAATCTCTACCAGTCAGTGCTGTCTGTAACCCATGTTGTTCTCTCTACCTTTTCACATCCCTGCTCACTGGCTCTTTCTCCTGGTGTGAATTTTGTTTTGTTTTGTTTGACGGATGTTAAAAAACAACACAGAGATATAGTTCAGGCCTTGGCAGGCCCCTGGTGAGGTCTTGGCTTGGGCAAGTGCCCAGGTTGTTTGGCAGTTAACAGAGGCCATGAACTTCAGAGTCAACAAGACTTGCACATACAAATTTGCTGAATGTTCTCCTTCCAATTCTGCTTAGTAGAAATGCAGTCCTGCTCTTATCAGAAAATAGACAGCTTACTTCCTATCACTGTTCTTGGGGGAAGAGAAGAGGATGCTGCAGCTTGAAGGAAAACATTGCCACAGCTTTCTCAGAGCTATTTGTTCATGAGCTTGTGTGACACTTTAAGATTAGCATTTCCTCCATCAGCAATTCAACGGGCAAATTTCTTCCGAAAGGAATTTTTGTGTACTTGTGGCGCTGCATAAAATGACACATTTCTACAGAATCAGGCCTCCCAAATGTTCTACTTAATTCGTGTCTATACAAGGGTGGCGCAAGCGGTTAAGATGCTGTGCCTGTTAACTAGCAGGCCAGGGTTTGAGACCCAGGTCGGCCCCACAAGACAGGGTGAGCTCCTGTCCTTAGCCCAGTTCTGTGACGCCAGCTGGATCCAATTGTATTGGCTCTGCCTTTCCATTGGACTAATTCAGTGGCATGGAGAGTGGGGATTTGCTGCTTGGGTAACAGCCTATCCTCCATAACAATCTAACCCAGGCTTTCGTGCTTCGCATGCAGCGTATGCAGCGCACAGCATGATACCATAGTCTTTCAAGACTGACGGAGGCCTGAACACAAAAATACAAGTAACAGCACAATCCTAAGTTGTACTGGAACAGGCAGGCCAACTGCCCCTTAGCCTGGTTAACTTTGCAGCAGCCATAATATGTGGTGCCGATCCAATCAGAAACTGAACAGAGCAGCCCAGGTTTGCCCTGTGCTGGCCAGGAAATGAGGCTTGGGTCTGAAACAAGTGCTGGAACCTAGAGTCACCACCCACTACCTTTCCGTCCTTCACCACAAATCGGCCAGTGCAACTCATCAGCATATGGTGCCCATGGTGGGCCAGGTGGGCAGTATAACTTTCTGTGCTTGCCTCCTCTCTTCACTGGGTGTCACAGACGTGCTTTATTTGCATGTATTTGCACATTTGTGAAACCCTGGGCTGGTTCAAATGACTTGGATCAGCCCAAATGATCACTTTTGGACTTCTGCAAAAGCTATATGAGTATGGAAAAATTCAAAGTCTTTTTCAGCGAAGCTTTTTACTCTCTAAATCTAGATATTTATTTATTTATTTATTTCCTGCCTTTCCTCTGTTAATAACAGATGCCAAAGGTGAATAATGTTCCATGTTAACAGGTTCCACCTGAGGAACATCAAGGAAAGCAAAAATGGTTTCTCAAAGATCACAGAAATTTCTTAGTGTTTACTCTAGCCTGTGGGCTTGCTTACTTCGCTGCTCTTTTCAAACACTAAGCTGTGTTTAGTCATCCAAGAACAACATGTGAAATAGTCCCTCATTTGCTTTAATGTATAACTTAACTAACTTCTTAAGAGGTGCATTTCTCCCCACAGTTCTCTCCCACTCTGAGCTCCGTGCTGCTGTCTGAACTAGTAATAACTTTGGACCACAATTTTGCTCTCAAGCACAGGTGGGCACTTACCGGTTCGGGCCTACTCGCCCAAACCGGATCTTCCTGTTTCCCTGCTGCTGGCGAACCGCCAGCGACAGGGAAATGCAAAAACATAACGGACCGGTTCAGTCCGCCATGTTTTTGCACCCACCGCGCAAGCATCAACATTGACGCTTGCGCAGGTGCCTGGTCTGAAGCGGGCTTGCTTCAGGGCAGGCACTGCGCAGGCACCAACGTTGGCACAAGCGCAATACTGGCACTGCACAGGCGCCAATGTTGGCCCGGCCCTCGCCCCGCTCCAGCCCCACCCCGACCCTGGCCCGCCCCCAACTTCCAGCGAACCGGATCTTGGGGTTGGCTGGGCCCACCCCTGCTCTCAAGTGTAGGTTTAGGAATTAGAATTTGAACTGTCTTCTCTTAACCCACAACTTACACCGCAGTCCTAACTTGCACTGAATCAGGCAGGGTTTTGATTGGAACTTCCTCAGCAGAGTAATTAGCGCAGCAAGAGCACAATCCTAACCATGTCTACTCAAAAGTAAGCCCCATAGTGTTCAATGGATCTTACTTCCAGAAAAGTGTCTTTAGGATTGCAGTCTAACTCCCCTTCTGAGACACTGGAACATTCCCTCATACGCAAACTGGTTGTTTGCTAAATTTCAGGTGCACACAAAAATTAGGCTGAGACTAGAATCAAGTTTCAGGAAGATTTACTCAAAATTGATGTTGGTTCATATTCACAGCATCTGGTTTTGAACAGAGTCCCTATCGCTTAAACAAACTAGGAGCCGTAAGTAAGTGCTTCTGTTTGCATGGGAGTATGAGAGAGAGAGAGAGAGAGAGAGGAACTGTCATTTGTTCCAACTGTTCTAACTGACAGTTCCAGCGGTCTGGAACTCCTGCACACCTGGCCCAGCTGTCAGACATCAGCAAATATGGGCTTTCAGAGATGTTTCTCTGCCTCCTTCTGACTCATGCAAGCTGGTGTTGTCATTTTCAAACAGCAGGCTGGCTTGCCTGCAATCAATCCAGAGCAAGTTGTGGAATTGCTTCTGCACTACCATGGGAAAGGGAAGGTTTTCCCCTTTCTGGAGTAGGACTGTAGCAGCCTCAGTAGATCTACTTGGATTTTGGCCACTCAAAAGGTAGCCTAAATTTGAGCAGCCAGAGGTTGCTTTTGGCTGCCCTCTAATGGAGTCATGGATCTAGCATAAATGCTGATCCAAGCCCTGCATCTCACCGACAGCCCCACACTCCTCCTGCCCTCCCCCGACCCCAGACTACCTCCCTCCCCATTCCTCCTTGCCCTCTCCCCACCCTTCCAGACCTCTGCACTGGTCAAGCTCAACAGGTGAAACTACCCTCTATGCTGTTTCTGCAGAGCTGCAGGTCAGCAAAGGGAGCCAATTCGTGTCTATGCACCAGCCTAAATCTCCTGGGGTGGTGTAGAAGTGTCTTACAGCACTTTTACAACAGTGCAAGTGACTGGCGCCAGCGTAAGTGCACTTGTGAATTGAGCTCCCAGTTTTGCTTCTGAACTCTTCAGTGACAAATGCCACATATCACTTGTCTTTTTCTGCCCTTTTTCCACGTTTGGTTTTTATATTCGGAAAATATGTTTGATAAAAGTCTATAAAACTCTACATGCAAAACTGGAAGTCTCAGAGAACAAGCAATTCAAAACACTCATAAAGGCTCTGAACATTCAGTTCCATTTGAGCAAAACAATTGAACTCTGGCTTTTAAAAATCACTTCATTTCATTCCATAGGTGGAAATGAGACATAGATTTTCTCCCAGGAAGAGCTAATAAGATCCCTGGCAAGCACCTTTGACATGGCTTCTTCCCCAAGAGAACCAGCTTTAATGAAGTTCATACATTTTATCTGGACAAATATAGGTGATGAATTCCTGGTGAAGAGAAAGTGCAGGTGCAGATCTAGTTGGGCAATTTAAGGAAAGCTCATTTTAGAATAGTGGGAAGAAAAGTTGGACTGCTGGCAGGCTTGCGATAGGGTGGCAAGATAAAGGCAGTTGCGGAAATCTTGGCAGGAAAAAAGGACACGGTGCATATCTTTGGCTGTGCACAGACAGTGTTAATGAGACAGAAGGGACACACCATATTGTTTCCTGCCAGGATTCTTCTTAGTGTTGCATGTTTCAATTTGCATTCTTGACAGGGGTCTTTTTGAGGGGAACTTACTGGTACTGAGTACCGGCACCTCTTGGTCTTCAAGGAGACATGCCTATGATTGCAAATAACATCTTCATGGTGAGTGCCCCCACCTTAATAAATCATCATCATGGTGAGTACCCCCAGCTTTATATCTAGAAAAAACCTGATTCTTGAAAACTCAAAACTCCACAAGGATTTATAGTTTGACAAGGATAAAACATTGGTGAGCAAACCTCAGGTAAATAATTATATTCATCTTTATTCAGCACTTTCTGAGCATTCGTAACATTTCCCATGTATTGATATTATTTGATTGATACTGTTGATTGACTGATGTCCCAGCAACAAGCCTGTAAGGTGTATATCTCTACCCCGCCAGTTCCCAAATTTACTGTGGTCATAATGTCCTTCTTTGCAGTAGCCTTCCCAGCTCTCTTGGGCACTGCCTTCTTATTTCTCACAAGATCTCATCAGCTGGCCCTGCTACAAAACTATAACATATTCCTGGTAGTAGGTCTACAATAGAACTTACTTCTGAGTAGTCTGGTTTGATCCGAGAGGAATTTATTGATTTTCTAAACATCCTCCTTCAACAAGGAAGTTGAAATTCCTTAAATATGTAGTAGCAACTGGCTTTCCTTAAGCCTTTTGTGATGCTCAGGTGGTTGCATCAAGGTTGGTTCAAAAGTGGTTGCATCAGTGGTTGCTTAACTACACAAAGTAACATGTATTAAGCAAAACGCCCTGGACAGTTTCAGGACAGGAGGAAATACAGTGCCCACTATATATATTTGATCTTGCAAGAATTTTTTTTCCTTTTAAAAAGAAGATATGAACACAGTTCATACCAATATTTTTGAAGATCACATTAATTCAATATAAGATTATGCCAGAAGCTCAGTCCTGCCAACTGCTTTTACAAACAATATAAAGGTGATTTTTCCAAGCAGTTATTTTCAGAACGTGTTACATCTGATGGGATGATCTGTTATCAGATGAGAAACAGAAAATTCAGCTGGCGTTCAAAACACATAACCCCAACTAGGCTTGGTTTCAGGCTATCTTCACGACAATTGCTTTAAAAAACAAATGTAGAAGAATTTGGTGCAGCACCAAATATTCATCCACTTTATTTTTTTTAGGAAAAAAGTTAATTGGGGCAGGAGGGAGGCAGGGTGCAGGTGAGAGAGAGAGAGAGAGAGAGAGAGAGAGAGAGAGAGCACATCCCCCACTCACTGCACAACAATTGATACAAAATTGGTTTCTTGTGGAATATTCATGTGGGTGATCCCATCCAACCAGAGGTCACAGAGTGAAAAAGGTTTTGCCAGAAAGTTAATAGTCATCAAATTTAACAACTTGCTAATATATCACACTGATGGAGAACGAAGTGGCATTCAATAAGCACTGCCTCACTCTCAAATTGGGGAAGAGGTGGTCACTTTTGACCACTTTTGCAACTATATCTTTAAAAAAATCAAATGGAGGAGAGCACTTTGATGTTGCCAAAATTGTTCACAAATAAGACCTCCCCTTCAGCTCAGCCATAACACAAACCTCACATATTTATTTTTTTTTGAT
Organism: Cryptoblepharus egeriae; assembly: GCA_030015325.1. Classification (NCBI taxonomy): domain Eukaryota; kingdom Metazoa; phylum Chordata; class Lepidosauria; order Squamata; family Scincidae; genus Cryptoblepharus; species Cryptoblepharus egeriae. Next base: position 76,006,707 of record JAREYC010000003.1, on the reverse strand, counting down.
CTGGTCATTGTCTTACAGAACAGTGGGATGTAATTTATCTTAACTTCAGCAAGGCATTTAACAAGGTTCCCTATGACATCTTAATCAGCAAGTTGGCAAAATATAGGCTGGATTCATTACTAGATGGACGTCTATACAAAAGCAGTACTTGTCAATGGCTTCATATCAACCTGGAGAACAGTCTGAGTGGAACCCCCAGGGCTCTGTCTTTCTCTTTAACATCTTCATAAATGACTTGGATGAAGGGATACAAGGAGATCACATCACATTTGTGGACGACACAAAGCTGAGAGGAATGACAAACGCAATAGAAAATAGAAATATTCAGGACCCAGAATGAACCCAGAATGAAATACTGGGCTGAAGCGAAGATGTGGACATTCAATAGGAACAAATTCACTTAGGGTGAAATCCAGAGTAACTACGGGGAGTCCTTGCTCTGGAGTAAGAACAGTTACTCTGGATTGCAATATGAATTTCCCATAGGTTTTCACTAGGTGGTGCAGTAACTACAGGTGCATGTAATGTCTCTTACATGCTCCCGTTGTTACTCTGGATTGTGCCCTTAGGCAAAAATTAGTTCTAGAATGGCATATATCTAGTTTGGTTGCAGATGTGAGAGGGATCCTGGGGCTGCATTGGAACACAAGATGAATATTTCACAAGATGAACAGCTGTGTGATGAAGCTGACTCAGCTAAACACAATTTATTAGTATAACTTCCATGTCACGAAAAGTAGTAGTTCTACTTTGTGTTGGTCAGACTTCATCTGGAGAATGATGTCCCATTCTGGGCACTTTAGGATAGATGCAGCCAATCACGAGCAGATACAGAGACGAGCAATGCGTGAAAGCTGGAGGTCAAACTCTATGGGGAACATTTGAGGGAAGTTGGTAATACCTGAAGTCCTGTCATATGGAAGAAGGAACAAATGTGCTCTCAACTGCTTATGAGTAAAACTAGATCAAATCAGTTCAAGCTCTTCTAGTTGGATATTAGGAAAAATCTGTGGAGAGTAAAAATGTGGCTTAGCAGTGGAACCAATTACTAAGGGAGTCAATGGATTCTCCCTTGCTGGATATCTTCATAGGCACTTGATAGGCACTTGCTAAAGGTGCATCAAACATAAGGAACAATGTTCCTTTCCTTTCCCTGAAAGGGAAGCTTGCATAATAACTGGGATCTCCCATGACTTGAAAATATAATCCAGATTTGCATATTTTTTCCTGTCATTTGCAGCTAACATATTTCTAAGAAAGAAAAAAAATTCTTATTTCCAGTCATGACCAGCTTGATGATATCACTTCCTGCATAACCCCATCAAGTCATAAAGCATTGGATGTGTATTTTCCAGCTAAATCAAATGCAAAAAACAACTTTGTAATATCTCCTTCCTATCAAAAGTTATGGCAAAAAAACAAAAAAAAATGCATGGAACCCTATAGAAAGTGAAACTCAGACTGAGAGCAATTCAATGACCCCAGAATGGTCCTGATCCAATGAACGCAGCCCCCACAAATCAACCCAGGATGAAGTCCCTGATAACTGCATTGAGCCCTCCCTTTCTAGAGATCTTCAGAGGCTTGATAGGCACTTGCTAGAGGTGTGTCAAACATAATGCCCTATGGAGCCCTATGGAAAGTGGAATCGGGCTACCCAGCCACATTTACTTGTGTGTAAGCAAAGGTGCCTAACTCGTGTTCAGGTCAGGAACAGAGGCATGCAAGAGAAATGTGCCAGAATGGTCCCAATCCAATGAAAGTAGAGCTCAAAAAGTGCTCCTGAAGGCAACCTCTCCCTCTTTCACCCCAAAATAAAACAGAGGTTTCACTGGTAAGGTGATTTTTAAAATATGAAAATATTAATTAATATCTGATTAATTATATTTATTAATAAATAGCAAAAAGCAACTTCTTCAGAGCTGGTACCGTGTGAGACAGTGTCCGCTTGTTGTGGATTGGAGTTTCCTCCAATCCATGATGAACACAACATGGGGAAACCTGGCCGGCCTGTCGCAGGGGCCTGTCGCCAGGACGTTGCCTTTCCCACCAAAGTGGTCCCTATTTATCTACTTGCATTTGCATGCTTTCAAACCGCTAGATTGGCAAGAGCTGGGCTAAGTATGGGAGCTCACCCCGTCTGGCAGTACTCAGGGCTTGAACTACTGGCCTGCTGAGTGGAATTCCAGCCAAGCAGTCTTCTAACTCCAGCGTTCTAACCACTGAACCTCATTTATATTAATACTCATTTATTTTAATACTGCCCTCATTTATATTAATACTGATAATAATTAATTAAATAATTTTGACATGTGGCTATGACAAAAAAATTGTGGGCCTTGGGTGCCAAATGATCTAGGTATGCCACTGTTCTGGTTCTATGCTGAAGAATTGATTTTCAAATGGTTCCTTTTGCCAGTAATGTCATGCATCAGGCTGCTTTTATACTGGGAAGTAATACAGAGAGCATACATATGTTGGTCTGGCAATTTGCTGCATGCTTATTTTGTTATTGGCTTCCTTAATTGGTATCCTTGGAATGAAACAGCGTGGGTCAGTTCAAGCATAGGTTTGATGAATCCTTGTAACAGGAACATAACACGTCCCCACAGTTAAATTAATAACCACAGTCTGAAGGTTAGCTTGTAAATGGGAACAGGACTTCTGCTCTACAGCTATAGATCTTGAATTCTCTACTATGTTCATTCTCAACCCTTCATCTTTGGAAAGCCTATTTATTGCTGACCAAGATGAATGAATCCTGCTTTTATTATCAAGAATAATTGAGCTCTCTGTTCTTCATTTTCCTTCAGTTTAAACACTTGGTCCTAAGCTCTTAGTTAAGCAAACATCCGATTATCTTCCTCTGGGGTGTTAAGAACTGAGACAGTAAATTGAATAATGATTTGCTTGAATGTAAAGCAGAACAGAATACAAATGCCTTCTGAAGACAACATGCATCTATTACTGCCTGATGTTTATCACTTGGTCTTTCAATGTCAAAATTTCTTGTTAAATATAAATTATGGAGTTAATTAGATACCAGACTTGAAACAGAATCACAATTTTAAGTGATTTATTATAAATTCTATATTGTGGGCACTCAGGATGGGAAAGTGCCATACATAACCATGGACAAATGGGTTCAAACCTTGCTCTTACAATCTAGATAAGGTAGTCCCATTATCCTTTGCAATAGAATTTTGTTTCCATCTGGTTGTGGTTTCTGGGGTTCTGCTGATACTTGTTGATATATTTAATATTTACTTATTCAGCCCTGCCCTAAGAAATGGTCCCATTCACCTAGGAAGATCATGCACATAAGCAGACTTCTGTATATTGAGAGGATTAAACAGGGAAATGGGATGGGAAATGGAGGATCAGGCTTGGGAGGGGACAAAATTAGCACCGACACAGGTCAAATCCCTGGACCTCATCTGCCTGCACAGATCAACATGGACTTGTACCAGTGATATTGTTAGCGCAAGTCCAATTTGACCCATTTTGGATGCTGGTGCTTACACCAGGGCAAAAGGACAAATGTCCACTTACCGAGGAGACCACCAGTAACCAAAAATTCCCTACCAGATGTGACACAGCCTGTATCAAAGCTGCTGCAGTGCTACATTGGGATTTTGGTTGGATAGGGCTCTTACATGCACATTTGGCAGTTACCACTTGGTAATGATCATCTATATTCAAGCTGTAAGCAGTTTTTGTGAGGCTAGACTAGATCAATGAACCATATTTGTCTTTCTGATGTTTGGGTACCTCCATCAATCCTGGGGGGAAGTCATATATCATTTGCTGAGCCTTTGTTTCTCTACCAATGCAAATCACAACTTCACCAAACCCAGTTCCTGTAGAATTATCTGATTCAATGGATTTGTTTTGTTCATTCCAAATATGCCCTCTCCTTAAAAAGCTGACCTTGTACAGGGATCAGTGGGAAAAGTGCAGAACAAAAAAAGTTTAAATGTTAACAGTAGTACTTTTTTTAAAGTACTGGCATGTATTTCTGCATATTGGTACAAATAATTTCTTCTGCACAAAATCATTACAAACTCTGCCAACAGAAGATGTGGAAGGAGAAAAACACACACAAACACATCACACATTAGAAGAAGAAAAAGCTTTGGTACATTGCTCTTGTGAATTAGTTTACGAATACATCGAGCACCCAGGCACGAGCTAATAGGACATTAAATTCTTCATCTGTGGAAATGATTCCCTTTTATCGGTGATCGTATTGCTATTAATAATAAGTTTCCACCTCTTTGAGGGCCCTTTCACATTCATCTCTTCCATCATATGGAGATTATAGAACAAATCAATTTTTTGGTTTCTGAAGATGTGCAGGGCAGAGCGGATAGGATGAGGCTGGCGATGTCTGTGCATTTCTTGTAGAGCAGTGACCTCGTTCAATAAAGGTCATTACTTCTGAATAGCAAAAAGCTTTGGACTTTTGTAAATACATCCATGTTCAAAAGAAAAGAATATTGTTTTTTGAAAGGGCACAGCTAAGGGGATCTGAAATGTTATTGTTCTTTGCATGCTGTCCCCTTGGCCATTTTTGAAACAGTATGTTATACACTTGTTAGACTTTAGGATTTTTTTAAAAGGCAATCTGTTTCCCAACAGCTATTCATGTTGAGACATGATTGAATCAGCTCCTGGGAAGAGAATATCTTGGCCCACCTGATCTATGCAGAGGTTTACATCTGGAGGTGTCCCCTTCTAATAAATAGGATTAATACAACCAATAAACAGTCACTCTTTCAATCTATGCAGGGAATATCTATCCACTAGCCCAGTTTCCATCTGCATAAGAAGGGAGCTTCAATCAACAGATTTGCTTAAAATAATTCACACTTCACAAAAAAATATACTCTCAATAGTAACTTACCGGTTTACTGCCCATCGATAGAGGTGTAATCTTTTGGGTATAATGAAACAAAATCACATAACGCCACTTTCAGCATGTCTAATTTTTGTAAAAAAACAAAGCAAAACCAAATAGACCCCAAAATGTGAAAATAAAAACCATTTTCTGACATCTAATGTACTATTTAATGACTGTGGCTACCTCTACTACTATACCACCTGAATATCACTTAACTAGTACACTATAAGAGCTATTATAATTTATAATTATAATTTTATCCACACCTTTCGATAAAAACACATTAACACTACTTTCTGCAAGTTTTTGTTAAGAAAAACACAATCTGCAAAACAAATAATTAAAAAGAATGTAAGAACTCCTCTAGCTATGGAGATTTGTCATAGATAACTGTACCTTCTGCTTTGCCCTGGTTTGCTCAACTTGTGAATGAGCAAACAAAAAACACACTGCAAGACATTGTGGCAGCTCAGAGTGTGAAAAAAACAAAAGTCAGAGATGGGGCAGGGATTACCAACAAATCTCATATTTGTGCTGCCTGCCTGAACCTTCACAACCAGGGTATTATCAAGCACATTAAACTGGGTACCAAAAAACAGATCTGATGAAAATTTTCTGTAAGAATTGCCACTAAAAAAACCTTTTTTAAATCACCACCTGCTACACTTGAGGGGCTGTGGGTGGCGCAAGTGGCTAAGACACTGTGCCTGTTAACCAGCAGGCCAGGGTTTGAGACCCGTGTCAGCCCCACAAGACAGGGTGAGCTCCTGTCCTTAGCCCAGCTCTGCGACGCCAGCTGGATCCAATCATATTGGTTCTGCCTTTCCATTGGACTAATTCAGTGGTGTGGAGAGGGGGGATTTGCTGCTTGAAAAACTTGTGGCGCTGCATAAAATGACACATTTCTACAGAATCAGGCCTCCCAAATGTTCTATTTAATTCGTGTCTATACAAGGGTGGCGCAAGCGGTTAAGATGCTGTGCCTGTTAACTAGCAGGCCAGGGTTTGAGACCCAGGTCGGCCCCACAAGACAGGGTGAGCTCCCGTCCTTAGCCCAGCTCTGTGACGCCAGCTGGATCCAATTGTATTGGCTCTGCCTTTCCATTGGACTAATTCAGTGGCGTAGAGAGGGGGGATTTGCTGCTTGAAAAACAGCCTATCCTCCATAACAATCCAACCCAGGCTTTCGTGCTTCGCATGCAGCGTATGCAGCGCCAAGCACAATACCATATTCTTCCAAGACTGACGGAGGCCTGCTGCTACACTTCAGTATCAGGAATAGCCATAGAAGATATTTCTGAAACAATATTCATGTATAGACAGACCAAAAAAATCAGAAGCCTCAATCCCGGCAATGTTACATCATCTTTTAGTAGTTTAGAAAGTTAAAGGGTACTTCAACCAGTAGCCACCAACAAAGGATATAGAGATAGGTGATCATTCTGGTTTTAAGCCATGTAAGGTGTTAAATTCAGAGAAGGTCAACCGTTTCCCAATGGTTAAGTCATGATAACAAAATGTTCTGATAGAGTATGCCTCCAAACACTATAACCTGAGGAGAAACAAATTGGCAAGGGATAGTTATAATCCTGTATACGCTTCTAATTTTTTGTGTTTTTTTCGAAAGAACAAACCCTCCATGATTTCACCAGACTTTGGAGCATAACAAAATTCCAAATCCATTTTGCATTCTATTTTAGACAGTTCTTAAGAAAAATGAAAAAAATATTTAGAACACACTCAAAACTATAACGTGGATAGGTTAGGACAATTATATTTATGGAATCATAATGTAAGGGAATGCCATATAAGGGAAAGGTAGCATAGCCCAGTTCAATTCCTGCAACTCCAACAAGACTACAGAAGGATGTTGCCTGAATCCTCATGCCCTCTCCTAAGTACAGCCATTATTGAGCTAGATAGGCCAATATTCTGACTTTATATATAAGACAACTTCCTATGTTTGTTGAGAGCCCAGTCAAACACAATGGGTAAATATGCCATTCAGAATGAGGGCTTTTGTGAATCCCACCCCAATAAGCTTGCCATGATGTACAGTGTAGGGTGCTACTTCAGTTACAAATTGTAGCATTTCCCTAACCAGTATCTTTCAGCAATGATAGAAATGGAAAACATTCAGTACAAATCCTCTGTTTCTACAATTTCTCTGCCTTCCTTTCCTCCTTATTGCTATTAGTGCTATTTTTCTGGAAAAATAGGTGCCGATATTCTCTGGTTTCTATCTATCTATCTACAGTATTTATATACCGCTTTTCAACTGAAAAGTTCACAAAGCGGTTTACAAGAAAATGAAAAAAATTAATAGCTAATTAATAGCTAATGGGTGCCTGTCCCAAAAGGGCTCACAATCTAAAATGCAGTAAGAACACCAGCAGAAGCCACTAGAACAGACATTGCTGGGGTGTGTAGGGCCAATTACTCTTCCCTTGCTAAATAAAAGAGGGACACCCACTTGAAAGAGTGTCTCTTGCCCAGTTAGCAGGGGTTAGCAGGTACTCACCTCTGTGTGGATGGCTACAATCCAGAGCTTTTAAACCAACATAGTTATGGTGCCACCTATGGGAAACCTATGGGAAATGCATAGAGCAATCCAGAGTAAGTGCCTCTTATGTCTTCCCGTAGTTACTCAGGATTGTAGGGGATGTGTGTGTCTATGTGAGTGTACCGGCAGTCACACACAAATGTGCCAGTACTCCATAAGAGTGTGTACCCCTAAAAAAAAAAAACCTGTCTATACTGATCTTGTACGGATATTGGTGAAATGAACACAAATTTATACTGCTTCAATTCTAGCTACACTCTTAAGAGGTACAGACGTTCCCTGTATCTGCAAGTGAACTTCCTGTTCTTGTTAATGCTCAGTTAAAATTTCTTCAAGCATTCAGGATGCCTGTCTGTTAATACTGGGCTATAAGCATGCCTGCTTATAGCATCCTGTAAAAGGAAGAAACATTTTTGCTTGGCACCGGTGGGAAGCACTTAAGTGATGTCAATGGGTGCAAGGAAATGGGAGAACCATAGATAATAGATAATAGGATCCACAGACACCAAATCTGCAGAGTGAGGAGTGGGGGACAACAACATCCCTTCATTTATATAGGACTAGTTCCTCCAGAAAGTGAATGGAGATTGCGCCAAAATACATAAGTGACATTAGAAACAGATTTTGAAGCATATGCACTGAAGCATTTGAGGTAGCTTGTATATATGTACATCTCCTAAACGGGATCAAGAATCTTTAAGAAATTTAAGAAGTGATGGTGCATGTACATTCCAGTGATTGGTTGCATCTGTATCCTGACAGTGCACCTAAATTTTGTTGTATATTCGTATATGATGACAATAAAGTATCTTTAGGCATGAAAATATGGACATACTCTATGAAATGAGTTTGACACCACATTAGCTGAACTGCTATTAGCTGAACTGAACTGCTATTGAACTGCTTCTGGGGGTGGGGAGATCACTCAAGGGCAGCACGTGTGCCTGCAAAGAGCTGCATGCGGCCCTCGGGCCGCCAGATCAACATGGAGGAGGATTTCCTGCAATAGGCAGAAGGTTGGACTAGATTATCTATTAGGTACATTTCAACTCTATGATTCTAACTCTTGTGAACTGGCTCAAAGAGCTACAATGCATAAGAAGCTCTCAACAAAAGAATGCTATTGTTTACAAAATAATTTTAACTGTTGCTTAACTCTGATTTGAATTATGATGGCTATACTGCATCAGAAGCATTTTTAACATGGCAAACAATGAATGGTCCAGTGTTCACTGCATCATTAACACAAAATGAGAGCAATGTCACAACCAAGAATATCCGTGGTCACTAAGTTCTAAGCTCTAATAGTTAGTGTCACTTATTATCCCTACACAACACTTTCAATTTCAGTAGCTTATATTTTTTTTAAAAAAGGACATAGTGTCTGACCCTCGTTGAAATAGGCATGAAAATATGGACATACTCTACCCATAATAAATGTAATTACAGTACTTCTTAAGGAATGAGTTCTCTGATACATACAGGATGTCTAATTTTTCCAGAACAAGTCCTCTTTTTTAGCATTTTGTCCTGGAAATAATCATTATTGTTCTCCTTTTTCTTGTGAGAAAAGCTCACTTGTAGCTTTCTTGTAATTAATAAATTACATGAAATAAATTATATGTAATAGTTTTTAGTAATAAGTAAGTGTTTAAATTAACCACATGAAAGCAAAATTCATAAGAAACTTTTTAGCTTTTATTTTGTCATGTCCTACATTTTTCTTGGGTGTCCTACATTTGTGGGGCGTTGTCTTCTTTTGCAGTTATGACATATAGTCACCCTGGATACATAGGATTCCACCACCACCCAAAAAAAACCAAAAACACCAAGAACCAAAAACCTATAAACAGGTGGTGACAACTGTTCAGTAGGTCACTAATGTCAAGGGGTTTTGTGTATATTACCACAGTGTAACTACCTATTTTTTTTCTTAAAAAAGGAGGTACACAAAAGATCTACTCCATTCAAATTTTCTAAAAACACCAGCAACCTTCTCAAAGGGGAACACTGTGTCATGAATGTATTGTTTCAATAAAAATATCTATATACTTCCATCACATCTCATTTTTTTAATTTTTGAAAAAGTGTAACATTTTGATGAACATTTTAAATATTCACTGATTTCAGTTTAAGATTGTGGGGTTTACAGCTTGAACTGGAATAACAGTTTTTTATTCTTATTTTTCCCAAGTGATGTGTAGGCATAAGAAATGTGATGTCTTGGCAGACAATTTATCTCCTTGGTTAAAAAAAAACAAAACCAAACAGAACACAGTCCCACTGAATTGCAGTCACTGGACAGATAAGTTTCCAGCTATTGTTGTTCACTTTTGTCCGAAAAGAATCAGAAGTCAGCGTGTTGCTATTGCTTCTCGACATAAAAGTTAATGTCCTTCCCTTTATGCCGGTTTTCCTTAGTTCCCTGGCAGCAGTCACTTCCACTTTAAATGGTAAGAGTTTCAATAGGCACTTCAGTGGAATTAAGAAAAATCTACCACTTTTCCACCATGATGCCGGAAAGCTTTCTATGTTGTCATATTGATAAATTGTAGCTAAATAGGCCTGAGGATGTCTCAGTGTGACTCCAAAGTAAAAACAGAAAACGAAAGATCAACCAACAAAAGAAACAGATAGTCAAGGATGGTCCTCCCCTGACAAATTGGTAAGCCAAGATTGACTGTATGATAAATATAGGAAGTTGCTGAAAACAGCTGCTGTCTCTTATAATCAAAGGAATTTCGTCCTATAAAGCTTGTTTGTTTTAAAATTGGTTGTGGGTTTACTTTTCTTTCCTCATTCCCCCCAGCTAAGTGACTTTATCAGGATTATAACTTTCTTCTTCTCCAAACATGTCTGCCAATACTTTAAAACGTGGTCCCCAGTCACTCAGATAGTCATAATCCTGATCTGCTTCTGTGACGACTGAATCTATACTGCTGAGAGACTCAGCCACAGATCCATTTCCTTCATAAGCATATGTCGCTAGTGAATCATAAGGGGGTGCTGAAGGATCACCGTCATTTTCTCTTAGCCTCTGATTTATGAAATCTCGGATATTTGTGTTGTCCTCTGCGGGCGGCCTTGGACGAGGTAAGCAAAGAGCGTCTGGCTTTATATCCCTGCGTATTTTGTTCTCCTCAATTGCTTTTGGATTCCTCAGGGCCCCGATGTCAAATGCCTGAGTGTCCTCTTCACCACCTCCTTCATCATCATAATGGATGACATTGTCTCGGATGTCTTCCTTAGAGGTCATGAGAGTGTCTTTTTTCTTCTGTCGTCTCAGCGCTACGTACAGAACCACAATCACTAAGACAAGAGGAAAACTGTAAGTTATGTACAGAAAAAGCCCAGCTTTCTACTAATAAAACGCTGCACCACTTTTTGATAACTGAGAAACATTAGGGCTGATTCAAAGATTACTTTTTGAACTCTAGGATTTAAAAAAACTGAGCTTAACCTTCAAAGGGTATACCTGTGCCAGCTTGCACACAACAAACATGAAAGCAGTGTGGAAAAAGGATTAGCCCTAATTTTCTGTGTTAAATGCTGGGAAACCTGGCCATTAAAAAAATCTATTTTTATAAAGCTCTACAGGAGTTGGTCCAATAGAGGAACACAATATATGAAATTCTAGCTGCAGTACATACCGTACTGTATTATGTTAAAACACCATTGAGTTCTTGCTTATGTTCTTAACAACTGATGGCACCATACAAATACATACTTTTGCTGATCAAACTATATAGCTACTTTTGCTGATCAAACTATATAGCTACTAAGGGCTATGGGTGGCACAGGTGGTTAAGACACTGTGCCTGTTAACCAGCAGGCCAGGGTTTGAGACCCGGGTTTGCCCCACAAGACAGGGTGAGCTCCTGTCCTTAGCCCAGCTCTGCGACGCCAGCTGGATCCGATCGTATTGGTTCTGCCTTTCCATTGGACTAATTCAGTGGCGTGGAGAGGGGGGATTTGCTGCTTGGGTAACAGCCTATCCTCCATAACAATCTAACCCAGGCTTTCGTGCTTCGCATGCAGCGTATGCAGCGCCGAGCACGATACCATAGTCTTTCAAGACTGACAGAGGCCTACTTATATAGCTACTATAAAGATTTGTCTCATTTTTTTTACTGTACTTAAGCACCCAGAATGAATATGCAGAAAGCATATCGTAGTCCACCTAGTCCAAGTCTAATCTTTACTTTGTCTTTACTTGTCAGGAGGGACTATTTCTTGATCAAATAATCTAGTTTACCTTTAAATATATAATAGGAATTACAGATTTTCAGGCTGAAAGCTGGATGAATCCAGTAACAAACATACACACAAGGAGAAAAGGAGGGAACTTTTGTTTTGTTTTGTTTTGCTTTCCTGGTGCTGATTTAGGAAACAAGCACTCTAGGAAGTTTTCTGTGTGAAACACAAATGCAAATGTATAATGTTTAAGTAGAATTCTTATTGACTAAGAATATATGCTATTTTGTCTTAAGCAAATGAGGTTGGCTCTTTAAATTGAAAGATAAGCATTTCTTGAGTGGCTGGTAAGGGCTTAAAGGGAGCCTACTTATTATGGCAACTTGGCAGGCAATTCAGCTTACCTGAGAAAAATGCATAGAGTTCAGCGCCCTCCAAGTGATAATCACTTCTGAATTGCTGCCTCCGAGCTGAAACTAATCCATTCACTTCCACTTGGAAGGAAACTTGATTGATTTTGATTGATTGCATGCCTTGTTACAATGATGACTAAATTCATTTGTATAACATGAAAATAGTTAATCACAAAGCTTCTTGGAACCAAATTTTGTGAATGGGAAGGTTCAACCTGTATTTGATTGCTGAGAAAAATTAGAAACTCTGGTATAAGATGTAATCAAAAAGGGAGCTAGCTAGATAGATGTATACATCACAGTATAAATTTGACTATTTATTGCATGGGACATCCAGAGCTTCTCCATCAGCATTTTATTTGAATAATGAGTACTTCAAAGATGCTACTCTGTTATGTTCTGGGTGAATTGAAGCAATGAGCTTTCATGTCATTTATATGTTGTACCTTATACTTACTTTCAGTATATTTTTTGTGTGTGTGTAGGTGTGTGCATGTGTGTGTAAAAATGAGTCCTTAAAATTCTTAAAAGACTGTCCTCAGGGATTCTCACAGACTTGGGTTCCAAGTGAGATTGTAACCGTTAAGGCTACTTTATGAGACTTGGCTGAGCAAGCTTTCCATCACATCCACTCTTCCATTACTATCTCTCCATATACATTTTCCCATAGTCCATGTGACTTTTTGCCACCTGTTCCAAACTGCTACCAAGTATACTGTGGGAATATTTATTTATATTTATTGACTGCACAATCAAAGAGCACTAACCTAGAAGTATCACAATGCACAGCAAGATTGCGATCAAAGCCCCTGTGCTAAGTCCAACAGGCAGGAAGATGGCTTCAACATTGCAAGAGAGGAGGGTACCATCAGAATCACATCTGCAGACCCGGATTGTCATTGTGTTTGTACTGCTTTGAATGGGATAGCTGCTGTCTTCTATCACGACTGGCAGAAAATACAGCTCTTGCTGTCTACGGCTGTAACCACTTCTCCTGGCCACAATTCCAGCAGTGTTGTCTAAAATCATAAAAGTCAGGATAAAGATGATCACCCTCTGCATGTTTCAGAAGTTGCAAAATGCTGAGAAATTAATGTTGCTGGACCTGTACATTATTGCACATACATAGGTGCCACTGAAGGCATTAGCTTTACATCTTTTCTTCTCCCCCTAGTTATATCCACAAAAAAATTTTACCACAATTTTTACCATTATCACAGCAGCCAAAGAGAGGAATGGGGCAGTAGAAATTTGCAGTATGATGATATCATCTCATTTTGGTTGGTACTGCTAGAAATTAAGGCAGTGGTTCCCAATCTGTATATCATGATGCCCTGGAGTGCTACGAGGCACTCCCCAGGATGTTATGAGAGACCTGCCAACCAGCAGTGAGGGCGCAATCCTAACCACTTTCCAACAGCAACATAAGGTCAATGTAACTCCAAAGTAAGTGAAAAGATATTGTCTTACCTTGAGAAGACCTCTGTGACTGCCCCCACCTGCACAATGCAGCACATGCTCCACTGGCACAGCTATAGCAGTGCTGGAAATTTGGTTAACATTGTGCCCTGAGGCTATGGCAAAAGCCTAAAAATAGCAGCAGGAGGCTTGGTATGGTGGGAAGAGTTGTTTTATGCTAAAACAGCGTTTCTGAAAGTGGGGGTCAGGACCCCTTTGGGGGTCGCCTAGAGGTTTCCTGGGGGTTGCCTAAAGACCCCTGGTGCAGGGGGCCAGGTCAGGCTTGCCAGACCTCCAGCTATAGCTGCGCGTGCACTGGGGCTGACTTGACAGCCTCAGGGCCCAATCCTATGCATACCTACTCTGAAATAAATCCCATTATAGTCAGGGGGGCCTTTACTCCCATGTAAATGTGGATAGGATTGCAGCCTCAGGGCCCAATCCTATGCATGCCTACTCTGAAATAAATCCCATTATATTCAGGGGGGGCTTTTACTCCCATATAAATGTGGATAGGTTTGCAGCCTCAGGGTCCAAACCTATGCATGCCTACTCTCAAATAAATCCCATTGTGCTCAATGTGTGCACAGAATACACATTTCATTTGTAACAAAGAAAATACATCCTGCATATCAGATATTTACATTACGATTCATAACAGTAGCAAAATTACAGTTATAAAGTAGCAATGAAAATAATGTTATGGTTGGGGGTCCCCACAACATGAGGAACTTATAAAGGGGTCATGGCGTTAGGAAGATTGAGAACCACTGTGCTAAAACCACATGCTTTGTGAGCTTTTTGTTGAAAAGCGGTATGTAAAAGATAAAGTGAGTGATTGACTGATTGATTAATAAGCCCTCCTGCCTGCCTTAGCCTCCTTATTACTATTCTTGGGCGCTGTTTGGCCTCCCAATCTGGAAGTAAGTGGTTGTTGATATCATCATGTGTTGTTTCACATCACCACAACTTACATCCAGGTTTGAGCACTGCTTCTGCAGCGCGAAGGGTGTCTCAAGGCCAGGGACCTGGGAAGCCATGCATTGAGGGGAGAGAGAAAGAAGAAAAGATGAAGAACTGCAGCCAACCTCACATGTTGTGTAATGTAGTTCTGGCCTACGTGAAATTTCATTATGTCTCCCTTGTTCCATCATTACCACAAGTGTCACATTCAAATCAGATACATCCCAAGCTCATTTGATCCCTTCTTCTTTTCCTGGGCAAATGATGATTAATGTGGCTCTGGTGCTCCAGTCCTGCTCAGTTTGACAGCAAACTTGTCAAAGCAGACAAAAGGAAGAAGAAAAGACAAAAGGTTTCACAGCAGCAGGGGATCTTATCTTTCCCCATCTCAGCTTTCTTCTTTTTCCTCAGGTCTGCCTTGATGCCCTTTAGCTGCTGAGATTTTCACTCCATTATCCAGTGGGAAAAGAAATGTGGCTTTATTGTCGTGCTCATTTCCACCATAAAAAGAGGCAGGAAATCTTCTTCAAGCCTTCTCAGGTTCAGAAAGTCCCACCAGAATCAAACTACACTCTTGATACCATTCGCGCATTTGGCAGTAATCTGTGATTAAGGTGAGCACAAGTTTTCCGTGAGCAGCATTTGCCACTTTCCCTGGTAGGAGCTGGGTTATCGCAGCTTTATCCAGAATCAAAGAAACCCAATGAGAAAGAAAACCGATGTAAAGATTAAAAGGATTAAGCAGGAAGCGAGATTAGAAACCAATTTGCTGGCAGGCCTGATTGGGATTGCCTGCGGTGCTCTCTCCTGCTTCATTATCTCTCCAGCAGTCTCTAGTTCACAGCGGCTCCTACAGCATAACGGGACTCTCTCTGTTGGATGCGTTTGCTCCCCCCTTTTTGAAAGCTGCCACTAAAGAATTGAGAGATGAAGTGACAAATCCTGTTTCTGTTTAGATAGACTCAGTTCCCAACAGAACAGTTGCCGAGTATCTGAAGTTAAGCTTCATTTTCGGTAGATAACACAGCATTATGCTAGCCTGCTGCAAGTTGCAAACAATTAAGCCAGCACACATGCGTTGTTGATGCTGTTTTAACTAGGGCTAGTGCATGAGTGCTATGCATCACTTGATTTCTCTATATTTGGTTACAGTACATTTCTGATGCACTCATATGTGAAGGAATCAAGAGTACAGAAATGAAATATTAAATGCATGTATGAATCAGGATTTGACTGACAGGATAGTCTGAGAATAGATTCAATGGGAACATGTTACATTTGAAGTGATATGCAAATACAAACCATTCTATCTGTGATGTTATATCTGTATTGGTCTCATTGTACATGCCCTACTGCAAGCCTGCCTTCTCTGTGCTGGGAAAGTCACTTAGGGTGCAATCCAGAGTAACTACAGGGAGTCCTTGCTCCGGTGTAAGAAGAATTTGCTCTGGATTGCAATATGAATTTCCCATAGGTTTTCACTAGGAGGTGCAGTAACTACAGGTGCACGTAATGTCTCTTACGTGCTCCCGTAGTCACTCTGGATTGTAGGGCAAGTTTTTCTTACACTTTGGTTTTTCATCTATTTATTTACTTTCTCACCAGAATTGATACATACAGCTGCCCCAAGCTTATCTGACAGCTGAGGAACCAGAACTGTGATGAAAGGTGGAAATGGTTGAAAAGTACAATCCAGTTTTTTTTTAAGCTTACAAATGTTGCTTCTGATGCTTTTTACAAATGCACTTCTTATCTTTGCAAATTCCTACTGTCACACAAAGTTTTCTGAAAATGGGAATAGACAGGGAATTTCTCATCAACAGGGAATAGATCGCAGGCTAATGTGGCCATGCATACTTTTGCTCTCTTACACGCACATGCCAAAACAGTCTAAATCACCATACAAATACAAATACAGTATAGCTCTCATCCCCGCTCACCCAGCGTTTGAAAAACAATTACACACTGAAACCAGACATGTACGTGCAAGCAGGTGTACACATATGGCTGTACTCACAAAAATTACAGAACAAAATAACTGGTGCTATCATGTGAAGTTGGAAGTTAAAAACAACCTTACTTCTGTAATCATGGACTGTGAAATTTGGCTTGGTAGTAATCTCAGGTGACAGTCGAAAAGAGAATCTTTGCCCAGCAGGTGACAAATCCTTGTCTGCTGCCCCTACAATCTGAATTACCTGAAACCACAAAGAAATAAAACTTGAACATGCAACTCTGACGGAAAAAAAACCTTACAATTACTATGAAAAAACTTGTAAAATGTAGATAATTTATAGTTAGAACACACAGCATGAGCTGTCCTTTGCTGATGGAATCCTACTATTATAAAAAAAATTATACGCATTCTTTTTACTATAATAAAGCAAAATCCCTGGAAGTGGTGACATTCTCTGACCTTCAGATAACAAATCTATTTGCAAAGTTAAATCCAGCTTTAGATAAAGTTTTAGGAGGGCATCAAATTACTGCACAAATTTGCAGAAAATGAATCTGCAGAAAATTTTATAACCCATATCAAATCATGGACACTCAATGAAAGGAAAGGAAAACACCCAAAGAAAATGCAGTCTGCACTCTCTCAAATCTATGTGGCTATTGTCTGCAAGGCCTCTAACTTCAGTTGATTGTGATGAACACCTTCTAGTTATGTGGCAGAGGGCACAATCCAGAAGTGCACTTGGGTTCCCCCATCTATCACTGGACTGACCCAACTGAAGGATGGGCCACCCTAGTTTCTCTGGAAAAGGCTTGGGGCTACATAGGCTGCCCCAAGAGAGATGGAGCTAGGCTGCCCTAGCTGGGGCAGCCTAGGCAGTTCAGGAGAGACATGTTGAGGGCATGTTTTGCATTGCCAAGGGCAGAGCAGTTACTCTGTATCCAGAGCCTGTTCCAGGGCAGAAATGTCCTCTTCCAGCTCCTCAAAGTTATACCATGTCAGGAGCAGGTATAATAACGAGCAGATCCATAGTAGTCCATGATAAGGCTGAATAAGAATGGCAGTGTTGAACAAAACTCTGAGTTCTTGGCCAGTCTAGCTGCAACCCCTGCCTCTCAAGTTCAGGATATGGCACAACTACAGCAGTCCACTAACTTGGGGATACAGCAAGTTACTCCAAGTAGCCCCTTATATTCACTGTATTCACCAGCAGTTTCATCAGAGACTCCTTTTAATGCAGGCACCACAGCTGTTCCTTGTTCAGTGTGATCTGAGAGGGGTCTCCTTGGGAGCAAGCCCTCCCCAGGTGTCACTTACTTGGTGCCTACTGAGCATGCTCTGGAGCAGTTAGGGCAGCCCAGGCTTTCTGACTCTCTGGATGAAACATAACTTTCTGCTCTGGATTCAGAATAGTTGGGGCAGCCCAGCTATGGCACTCCTCACTGCCCTTACTCTGGATTGTGCCCTAAGCTGTTGAACTGTAATGAAGTAGTCATGAACAACTTAGAATGTCAATCAGTCAATCAATAGTCTTTATATACTGCTTTAAACAACATCACCCAAGATGCTCATGAATGCGTGAGATCCTTGCCTATTTATGCTATCTCACAACCACCCTATGAGGTGAAAAGATGGCCACTGGTTCAAGAATGTCCATTGCTTTTCATGACTGGTAATTCTTAACTCACATTTCCCTATCCCAACAGCACAATCCTAAAGTGCTTAAGTGGGCAGAAAAGGAAGAAGAAAATCACGCACATTTGATATGTCTGAAATTACAGAGTTACAGTAGTTTGATCACGTTCATTGTTCTAACAGTGCATTTTTGGACATTCAGGACAAGTACAGAACTGTCAATATAACCTTGAGATTGCCAAACTTCTTATAATTTGCTATAGCATATTGGGGCAATATGTTTTTCTCAGAAGAAAAAAAAAATTGAACGGAGCCCCTGTGAGCTGCTTTCTTGGATCAGTGTTTCAAACTAGTTACTGACTAGAGATCAAGGCAATATTTTCACTCTGTAGGTATAACAAAAGTAACAGAATTGCTGAGACTGCAACTCCCATCTCGTCTGGGCAATAGGTTTGAATGCAGTAAGAAACAAAATGTTATGGCCTGGGGGCCTTGCAACTCATGGTTTGATTCTACAAAGCTTATAAAACAAGACTATATAGTGGAATATAACAGGCCAGACTCTGTTGCCTTTATTACCACTGGGCAGCATTTCAAGAAAAGTAGAGTTCAGTGGAAGCATTAACAAGGGGGGCTAGAGGAACACACTATAGAATACAGAGGAGCTAGCAGGATTTGTACCTGGTGGATACCTTATATTTATATTTCACTCTCTTAATGTTTCTCCCATCTTGTAAGGAAATTGCTGCCTTTTATGAGCTTTCTTTTCTGTAAGAAACATAGGATTATACTGCCAGATGGCAGTTCTCCCTGTAGGCAAACTATATGGTGGCTGAATACATTTTTCTGAGATTCACACTTAATATGCAGGGCAGCAACTATTCTATCTATTAAGGTGTCCAACAAGAAATACAGTCACCCAATGGAACCATGTATAGTTTTCACACATCGAGCCAAATGCAGCCCATCAACTATGCATTGTGACCAGCTAAGTATGTGAAAGGAGAGCTGGTACCACATAATGGGTAAGAGAGCCCAATCCTATGCCTCTCTACTCAGAAGAAAGTCTTGCTAGAGTCAATTGAACTTATTCCTAGGAAATTACGGATAAGCTTGCAGCCTGAGGTATGAATCAGGACTTCCCTGATTCAAAACTACTTCAAGGTTTCCTGATACAAGGTAACTGATTTGTTGGGTTACCTGTATTGTTATATATTTAAATAAATAAAATTAATGGGGGTAACAACAAACCTAATGATGCCATTAAAGGCTTCATATGATATTATAATTTATTCTGTATGATCTAGAGTGGCAGGAATTTCATTATGAGGCTGATACGATGAACTTCCACACTGGGTGATGCAAACCTGTTCAAATCTCTTCTCACCCATTAACTTCTTTGGGTAGTCATAGGCACATCACTAATGATAATTCTCACTGCCTTATTTATTTAAACTACATGCATTTTCCCACCCATGAGGTGTTCATGGTGACTAATAACATGTTAAGAAAACATCATGAAAGACAATTAATATAAATTCAGTGTCTCCAAAAATACAACACTGATGATATATAGCACAAGAAAACAATATCAAAACAGCATAACAAACAGGAGGCAGAACACATCAGTATAAACTATGGCTACAAAGATTAAATGGAACAAAAAGATTTCAGCTGCTTTCAGCTACCATCATCCTGTCACTGTTGAATAAAAGGACTTGAACACATTATCTCTTCAGAAAGTCAACCAATATATTCATTAAATATAACAATGAATACAAAATGTTTCAAGAAATACGATTGTTCAACTAGTCTTTGTTCAGCGATCGCCTGTATGCATGAATGCAATCTCTAATCAGGACTGGATACACATCTATCATTAGAAACGAGTGATATACCTGTCCAGGCCTTGCATTTTCACACACATAAGACTCATAGGGTACTGCAATTTCTGGAGGAAATTCATTGACATCCAGGACATTTACAATGACATCAACCCTGCTTGTTAATAGTGGATTGCCTTTAAAAAAATTAAAAAAGACATGTTATGAAATATACTATAGGTTCAACCTTGTTATATTTTTTATACATGCATTTGACTCAACACAAATAGCCACTGCAAATTTAAAAATTGCTTTGCTACAGTTATAGAGTAGCATACAAGCAATCATTGCGTTCTTTAGTCTCAGAATCAAACACCTACCGTAACTGAGGCACTACTTTATACTATTAGATGCAATGGAGGTGGAAGTGGATCTTTTGATCTGTTTTCCAAATCCACAAATTTTTTTTATCTGTGGGAGGTTATGGAATTGAACTGAACTGTATTGCATGACATGTAGTGGCCATACATAATTTCTAACAACATTGTAGTTCTACTATAAGAAAGTGAAATGAAGAAGTACCAGTCTCTCTTGACATATCCTTTTTGTATTTGCTTGCTAAACTCTCTTAGAGCACAATCCTAACCATGTCTACTCAAAAGGAAGCCCCATTGTATTCAAGTGTCTTTATGATTGCAGCCAATCTCACAAAAGAGATATTAAGCCTTCTGTTGATAGATTTAAGCCAAGAACACCGACCTGGATTCATTTTACATGTCAGTACAGAATCATTTGGTCCTTTCCTGCTGTAATGTGAAATTGAGTGCAAAAGGCAATATATAGTAAAGTAGTTTTTGTACTGGGAGGCTATCTTTGAATACTGACAGTGTTCCTGCCTTCACATTCATCAAAGTGCATCAAAAATGCATATTCCTGTATTGAAGACTATCTCAGAGAAATAAGGGCTCTCTGTGAATGCCCTGGAGTTTGTCGAGTTCAGCCAACAGGTTCTTTGGGATATCCCTAAATTGTGGTTGTTGGTTGTTGCTCCCCCACCACTTTATGATTGTACTTTTCACTGGATAGATTCATTGTAGAAAGTGGTATAACAAACCAATTTTGTAACATAGCTTTATATATCAGACAGTGTCTTTCAATGGAAGACATTCAACCTGGGCAACTGGGGAGTATGATGGATTCTGTGCCTACAGAATAATCTTTTAAATCTGGAGAAATTAGAAAAAATTACAAAGAGGGATGGTTTAACCCCTGCTAACTGAGCAAGAGGCACTCTTTCAAGTGGGTGCTCCTCTTTTATTTAGCAGGGGGAGAGTAACTGGCCCTACTCACCCCAGCAATGTCTGTTCAAGTGGCTTCTGCTGGTGTTCTTTTTTTGCATTTTAGATTGTGAGCGCTTTTGGGACAGGGACCCATTAGCTTTTAATTAGCTATTATTATTTTTCCATTTTCTTTGTAAACCGCTTTGTGAACTTTTTAGTTAAAAAGCGGTATATAAATACTGTAGATAGATTGATATACAGTATTCTGGGGTAGCCAAAAAGATAGTAAAGTGATTCACTTATTCACTTATAGATTCACTTATAGAATTGGTTCACACAGTTTCCGGGATGTCAGTTCTACATGTACCATCTCGCATTCTACCACGCACCTTCAAAGAACAGTGTTCATAACAGAGGAAGAGCATAATTTCAAAACTCAATCCTGCATCCCACTGCATGTGCAGCCACCTAATAGAGTCTATAATTACCGTAAAAAGGCTGGAGTCTACATTCAGACCAAGTTAAAAATTAAGTCGATGCCCATCTAGAAAATAGACTTTTCTATTGTAGTCATTGTATGAGTCTACACATTTTCTGTCTAGTTTTTACTGAAGTAGAAAATTGTGTCTAGGCTGTATATTTGAATAGATTTGGAATGTGGCTTAAAGGAGTGAACTCTGTATGAACATGTAAAAAAATCATTGGTTTGTTAGGTTAGTCATCACCACTCTCCCTGGCACTTAGAGCACAATGCTGCCTATGTCTACTCTAAAGTAAGCCCCTTTGTGTTCAGTGGGTCTTACTCCCAGGAAAGTGTCTTTAGGACAGTGTCTTTAGAAGTGTCTTTAGGACTCCCAGGAAAGTGTCTTTATGTTTGTATGTGGAGTGATATTGTCAAAGCTGTACCATCTCAGTGAGAATGTATCTGAAAGGAACTACACAGTTCGTTCTCTCTGGGATGTTTTTCCTTTGGAGATAATCAATCAAGGTGTTCAGATATTTATGTAACAGTATGATACAAATAACAGTCAGTCAGACTTGGTTAAGAAAAAAAATATGTATTATTATGCCTCTTCCATTCCATTATTGGTGCCATATGTTAAACCAATATTTTTGCTCTTCTTTATATCTTTATCGTAGGGACCTAATCCAGAGAAAGTTAGTTGTACATAATTTATTTGTTAGCTGGGCTTGACATCAATAGGAAAACATATATGTGATTAGCTGGAGTCTCCTGAATTTCAGTGAGGGTCATGCTTAACTCTTCTTGGATTGGATCTAGATTAGGAGGTACCAATATGATTTTGCCTTCCTTATTTAAATGTACTAAAATTTATTTCAATGAAATCCACGGCATTTAAAAGCGTATAAATCCGATGAATTTTGCACATTGTAAACAAATTTAAACAAAATCAATAACCAAACATGTTCAAAAAGTATCCAAATGCAAAAAGTACTTATGACCAGTACATAACTTTAGTTTGCAGGTGAAAAAAAAAATCACAATTATGTATTAATGATTGATGACAAACAAAACGGAAAAAATATATAAGATACAGTTTAGGAAGATACGTTCTGAATAGACAGAGATTAAACCAGAAATTATATTAAAGTTATTTGAGCGTAATAGCAATATTTCATTATACTTAAAAATTGCTTTGGGATTGAGACTGACTTATCTAGGTGTCAATGAGACATTCTCTTTGACTTCACAATTACTTCTAGATGTTTTCCACCTGTCAACAAGTGTATAGTAATTATTTCTGGCTGCAGGAAGCCAATCGCTAACTCAAACTGTTTGGCAAAAAAGACCCCTTGAGATTAAAATAAACTTTCCAAAAAGTTGTATTAATTTCTCTAGTGTTTAATAAATACAAGGGCCATAACACACTCTACCTCTATGACAAGGGAAAATCATATATCAAAACATGCAATAACAAGAATGGGTCCACAGTGATGTCATATAAAAAGAACAACGCAGCAAAGAGGATCCTGGGAACCCTTTTCATAATAGAAAGATTCTGTCCAAGCCATACTTACTAACTTTACTTGCAAGTATTGAAAAATTGTACTGTGCTGTGTTCTCTCGATCCAATAATTCATTTGTAGCAATTGTTCCTTCCATTCCATCTATAGTAAAATAGCTATCCCCATCATTCTTCCAATCTATAAAGTACCTGTAGATGCGGGACGAGGGAAGAGGGGAGAATGGGAAAATGAGATGGAAATTGGCTGTGTCCTACCCATTTAAAATAATAGCAGCTGGTGTAACCTAATGAGTTTTGCCATTCTGCTCTCAAGAGTTATTTCCCTGTTTTGTAATAAACAGCTTGAATGCCTAGTCAGAAGACTAAATGGAAAATAATGAAAGATGAACTTGAGAAAAATGTTAGAGAAATATGTAACCATCACTGACTGTAGTCTTTTCCAAGATTATTCAAAGTTGTGTTATCTGAGGGCCATTTTATCCCCTTCTATTATCAAAGATAAACCAAGTTTAGAGCAAATATACAACCAGATATAGTCAATATTGCTAACCATAAATTCAATTTGAATTTTTATCACGTTTTCCCACTGCCTTAAAAAAATTTCTGTTCACTGTATACTTTAATATTCAAACACTCAAATATTATAATATTTTAATATTCAAATATAACTCAAATATAACTTATATCGTTTGTTCAAACATGCAAATGTAAATATAATAAATTCAACAATTAGCACAAGTTTTTTAAAAATCTTTTTGAAACCCTGTTTTTTGGTACAATCACATACACTTCAACCTAAATGAGGACTAAATGAGCAACCAGTTTCAAACTATCAGACGCCTATGAACCTCTGATTTTTCACATCTTATGCAAAAGCCTTTCTTAACTATTTTACATAATAATACTAAATAGGTAAGGATTAATGATGTGTGTTCCAAGAAAAAATTTGTATAGATAAATAGCTTCTCCTTCCTAAAAACCACTGTTGTTTAGGATTTACTGTAGTTGGGAAAGTTCATTGCACTGCAGTTCTGATGCCTTTCCCAGTCACCTTGCAATAATAGCTGTCGTTGCACCTTTTTCCTCTCTCCTTATTTCTTGCCAATCTACTGAGTTGTGTCATAAGACAAAGTACTCGGTCCCTGCTGGTCCAATTGTTCAGCCACAAATGCATATGTTACAGGTGTTTCAGTACACACCAGGCAACAAGTTGGTTGAGCATTTGATGGATGATAAAAGAAAAGAAGGCATCAAAGAGAGGAACAGCATGAGAGAAGATGGCAGGAGACACTGAAGACCATTTATTCCTAATCATTTCATGGATTACAAGTCTTCACTTTACCATATTTACTTGAATCTATTGCAAACTTTTTCCAGCCAAATGAAGTGCACAAAATCAGGGTGCACATTAGATTCAAATAGCATATAACATTTATATGTGCCAAGGTGAAACCCAGCACCACAACCCTGGTGGGGGGGCACCATGACTCCAACTTACACCCGGAGTCCTGCAGCAGCCTCAATGCTTATCTTGGAGAAAGGAGCAGTGCAGCCTACCCCAGGGTGTGCGAAGAAAGGCATAGGGAGGTTTGGATGGGCCACCAGCATGTGGATGGCCTGGGGCTGTGGAGCACTAAAAGAACAGGAAGGGACAAGGCCAGTGCAGTGTTAAACCTTCCCTCCCACTGGGCCAGCAGCTGTGGTGGAGGCCACTCTGCTGAGACACTGGGGCTGGCTGCGAGACTTCCTGGTCCCACTTATGCATCCACAAAGCCCTGCTGGTCCCAAGAGTTGTATAAAGTAGTGCAATTAGGTAAAAAATCATAACATAAACCCATTTACTATTATTGTCATATGACTTGTTGTATGTGGTAAAATTAAAGTTTGCACCTGCTTTGCAACTGCGCATTAAAATCGACAGTAAACATTTTTTAATCTCAAGTATTTTAAAACTGAGGTGTGCATTGGATTTATTCTAATCATTATTGATTTATTCAAGTAAATATGGGCATTTATTTATTTATTAGTTTTATTATTAATGTTATTAGATCTGTGGATTATATGCATCAAATATCAATTGATTAAACAGTAAAAGATCTATAAGCACTCAGTCTCTCTCTGTCTCTTTCTGTGTGTATGTGTGAGAAAGAGAAATGTTTTTCCAAGGTTCATGGTAACACTCAAACTTAGAATACTAAAATCCTTAAAGTAAAAATGTGTTTCTTTCTCATCCTGGGCTTGCAACGGACAAGGTCTAAGCAACGGTAAAATGAGCAAACACCATTTTGCTTTTAGTGCCTTGAAGAGCAAAACAATCAAAGATTTGTCATGAGCAAATCTAATTTACATGAGTAGTACTGGCTACAGAACTGCTCAAAGGTTCTGAGTAGGCAGGTGAAATTAGGCGAGAAAAATAAAGCTGTTAATGCATCCAAAAAGAGGATACATCTCACATGCCAGTTTAGTAAATTCCTCTGTGTAAAAGGGATGGGCAGGGAGGAAATGCAGCTTTTCAATTATCAGTATTTCCTGTCTGCTGTCTATATATCACCATACCTTTTATAAATGCATTGTGCATTTGCTTAACAAATGCTCCTGCCAGCTCTGTTGTCAGGGATGCATTTTTCATCATGAACTAAATGGCTTATCAAGATCTCTTGATCTTCGAAATTGTTTATTCAGTTCTAATGATTCACAGTGTTCTGGGCTAAGTTGGCAATGCTGCCAGGCTCCAAACCAGGAAGTGTGCCTAATAATCTCACGGGCAATTTCAGCAATATTTTCTGTCAGCAAAAATGACATTTAGATTCAGTCATGTTAGAAAAGTGCCATCAATATAATGAATGACAAAGTGTCTGTGTTGGTAAGCATACACATATGTGTGGGTACATACGCACATATGCACAAATGCCAACACTGAGTTCCAGAACATGAGGATAGTGGTGGGGAGGGATGCTTCTGGGTGGGAAGAGGGCAGAATGGGGGATTCATTCTATCCTGCTCTCCTCCTGGGCCATGGAGTCCTATTGTCTCCTCAGTTCTGCACCAGCTTAATGCTTGCACAGATCTGAGAAGACACATGGGAACTGTTGTTCCCTTATATCAGGAGTCTCCAAACCCCGGTCCTGGGGGCAGATATGGCCCTTGACAAGCCTCAAGGTGGCCCCTGGCAAGAACCCTCTATGTGGCTCTTGGGCAAGCTTTGTAATCCGCTCCAATGCATTCTTATACATAAATTTATGTAAATGTATTCAAATTTGAGATGTAAATTAGTCCCCCCAACACAGAGAGAGCTGATGTGATCCTCCTGCCTGGAAAAAGTTTAGAGGACCCACCTTACAACAAGGAAACCTCTAAATTGGCTCCACAGGATATAGCTATTTTGGTACCTCTGTAGTGCAAATCGGTAGCCAGCATCAGACAGGGCTGCTCATCTTACTGCTCATATAATACTTCTTACTTCTGAATAAAATCATTAACTTTTTCAAACACCCCGACATTTTCAAACCTTTTTTCAAACACCCCAAACACCCCAGCAGGGGCGGCCTGCCTTCATTTCTGAGTCTTTCTCCATTTCCTCTTCATTTCTTTTTTGCATCTCTTTTTCACACTCCTGCCAGCTTTGTCCCTCATACAATAAACTCTTGACTTCTCAGAAACTTCAGCTTCTTTGATGCTATCCAAACCAGAAAAGTAAGCCTTAGCATTCTCAATTACTTTCTGCATTTTTAACTCTCTCTCCTTCTTTAAATAGGGTATTTCCTTTCCACTATCATTTAGCTATTATGTTCTGATCACCCTATGTCAAAGACAACAGATTCAAAAATTTTTTTTGCCTGATGAAATCTAATAAATTGCCATGACAAATGTTACTTCTGCTAATGTGAGCTGTTTTGGAGTGCTTTGTTCTTTGGAATTGTGCTATCTGCAGCGTAAAGCATAGATCTGTCTTTTGTTGCTGTCTCTGTTGTTTTCCAGATTACAGATTTGTGTAATAGGTATTGTGATGGCTAAAACTGTGCCAGGAAAACAATTCCAAGAAAATGAATTAATTCGCAATGAAACTATACAGCACATTATGCTGGCTACTGCAAAAAGAATGCTTATTGTCTTTCCATGTCTTCTTAAAGACCTATTTGCTTTTTTTCCCCTGACTGCATTATGCTTTGCAAGTTCTTTCTTTAAAATATTATGAAACTGACACCGGACATTATTTACTCTGACAAGGCAAACTGGGTTTTAAAGAGCTAACACAGCATAATGGTTGTAGCACATATTCGGAAGTTGTAATCACATACAACTATTTGTAACTAATTTATGCCTTTGCTAACTTATGTTTATTGACTTCTAGTTTCAATTAGAGGATATAAACCTTATGGAGTGCTGAAGTCTCATACATCAGTTGCTAACTACAACATATATACATATATTTCCTACATATACATATATTTACTACACTTCGGTCAATGGTTAAATAAGCAAAATCCACTTAATAAAGTGGCAATTTTTAGGGATGAAGCACTAGATAATTAAATATGCAATCTTGTGCATAGCGATCTTGTGCTCTACTGCTTTGAGCTTTGTGTCTGCAAAGCTCCACAGGCAGTAGAGGACCATCCTTGCATTGTGCAAACCATTTTATAGCTTTGAAATAATGTGAGACCTACAAGCCTCAAATTATTTCAACATTTCGAGAGTTGGTGTCAGAAAGGTAAGGTGGCCTTCAGACCCAAAATGTATGACCATTCTTGGTTTAGAAAATACCACCTGAAAATGATCTGAAAATACCACCCTACCAGCAGGACTATTTAAACACGCAGATCACTGGTGCAGGAACATCCTAATTGCTGTTCTTTTTTGCATTGTTTTTAGTCTGAATCCATTGTGAGTTTGCCATTCTACTGTTCCCCCATGTAGACTCCTATTAACTCTCACTGGTTGCTCTCCGGATCTGTGGCCTTGGCTAACAGTGCTATTGAGTCCTAGGATACATCCATCCCATTCCCTGAAGATTCAAGCAAAATGGGCCTGCGAACAATCCCTTGGTCCTTGCCTGACTTAGACAAAGCCTAACTTCATACTTGTGGGGCCACATATTCTCTGCTAAATTGCCTATTTTATATTCCTTTCCTCAGTGACCATGTCTGCTATGGTAGTTCTCTTGCATTCAAAGTTGACATATCAGTTGACCTTTAATTAAAATTTCCAAGATATTATCCCACCGCTGCCAACATATTACAAAAACGGGGGGAACCTTGCCCTAAGCATTTATAAGCCCCCCCCCAATAATTCATCAACTAGGGAACTTCTGAACCAAGAATTAGTGGAGAGATATTGTGGGTGCCTGATATCTTGGAAATGAAAAACAACACTTAGGCTGCAATCCAGAGCAAATTCAGCCTGCTCTGACCTAACTGCACTCTCCTAACTATTCTGTATCCAGAGCAGAAAGTTCTGCTGAATCCAGAGAGTCAGGAAGCCTGGGCTGCCCTAACTACTCCAGAGCATGCTAAGTAATTGACACAAGGGGAAGACTTGCTCCTGAGGAGACACCCCTCAGATCACACTGAACAAGGAACAGCTGTGGTGCCTACAGCGGTGACATGACTCTGCACATCACCTGGTGCGGAAGTCTGTGCGTCATCCCTGGGATGCGTGCCCCCCCTACCTGGACTGCGCAGTCACCAAAGTTGGCGCCTGCGCAGTTGTTTCTGAAGCCAACTGGCTTCAGAAAGAGTACTGCGCAGGCACCATCTCTGACATCTGCGCAGTACTTTTCTGAAGCCTTTTGGCTTCGGGGGAGACTGTGCAGGCGTCAGAGTTGGTGCCTGTGCAGTACTTTTTCTGAAGCCATTCGGCTGCCACTCCGCCTCCTGAGTGAGGCCGAATGGCTGTGCAGAGGCGCGGACTTTCTCTGCTCTAAGGAAGTCTCCTCTGAAGCTGTTCGGCATGCTCAGTGTGTTTCTGCGCAGTGCACCTCAGATGGCCGTTCAGGCCAGCTCCTCAGACAAGTGGCAGCTTCTGGCTGATTCTCTGTCTTGGAGCAGGCCTGAATGGGTGTGCTGACGCCCGGGGCCTGCCAAAGGACAGTCAAACTCCTCCAGCACACCACCCCATATGGAGCGCATCACCCAATGCAGCCCACACCAGCCGCACCAGTCTGGTGACGCCACTGGGTGCCTGCCTTATAAGGAGTCCCTGATGAGATGCCAGTACATTCTACAGTGAATACAAGGAGCTTCTTGGAGTGGCCTGCTGTATCCTGAGGTTTGTGGGCAGCCGTAGTTTGTTCCATATCCTGAGGTTGAGAGGCAGGGGTTGCACCTAGGATGGCCAAGAACTCAGATTTTTGGTCAGCACTGCCATTCTTACTCGGGCCTTATCATGGACCCCTATGGGTCTACTCATTACTATACCTGCTCCTGAAGTGGTATAACTCTGAGGGCTGGAAGAGGGCATTTCTGCCTTGGAAACAGGCTCTGGATTCAGAGTAACTGCTCTGCCCTAGGCAATGCTAAACATGCCCTCAACTTGCCTCTCCTGAGCTGCTTAGGCTGCCCCAGTTAGGGCAGAGCAGGTCCACCTCTCTTAGAGCACCCTATCTTGCCTTGCTCTGCCCTAAGCCTCCTTCAGAGTAACTGGGCTGGAGCATCTTGCAGTTGCTCCAACCTAGTGTTAGATAGGGCAACCTAAGGGCTCTTATGTGGACAGATTAGTTGCTCTGGATTGGGCTGTTAAACTGCAAAGGAAGATTTATCTTCATTTTAACTGGCTACTCCCCCAACCATGTGCTCACAAGCACTCATTAAACAGAGACCAAGCACAGTAAAAGGCGAATAAGAAAATCTTACTAAGCTCCCCTTACCGACAGCAGTTCACCTTTAGCCTTGCCTTCCTCCTTTTCTTCATCTACACCCAGGATTCTTAAGAGGACTCTCCTTACTGTCCAGGTGTAAGTTATCACTACAGTATCTTAACAGTCTTAATTACTATCTCCCCAGCTTGTATATTCTTTTCCTGAAACCATACTTACTACATGGGTTCTAAAATATTTCTTTAGAAAATTAATGTAGGATGTTTTGCTGTAGTGAGCTAATTTAAACTTGTCATAAACCGATTTACTAAAGTGAAAATTGGTAATTGGCTCTCTGTGATCAGACATAAGCTGATGGTTCTTTGAATAGCTCACTACTGAATAGCTCACTATTCAAATCTGGATGAGACACAGTGTCAAGCCATTTATGTCAAGCCTTTTCATAGTATCAATGTTGAATACTGAGAAGGAGCCACAGCATGTTAACACAACAGAGCAGCTTGACATTGTATTAACTCACAAATCCAGATTTATTATAAATATTTCCACATGGATTTGAGTCATCTGCACTGCATCACTGACAGTCTAAACCTTATTTTTGTATTGATCTGTCTACAGTATCTATCTACAGTATTTATATACCGCTTTTCAACTAAAAAGTTCACAAAGCGGTTCACAAAGAAAATGAAAAAATAATAATAGCTAATTAAAAGCTAATGGGTCCCTGTCCCAAAAGGGCTCACAATCTAAAACGCAAAAAGAACACCAGCAGAAGCCACTAGAACAGACATTGCTGGGGTGAGGAGGGCCAGTTACTCTCCCCCCGCTAAATAAAAGAGGAGCACCCACTTGAAAGAGTGCCTCTTGCTCAGTTAGCAGGGGTATTGATGTGTCTCTTTTACTACTACTACTACTACTACTACTACTACTACTACTACTACTACTACTACACTGCGTCCTGCAGAGGAGTTTTAGGTTGCAATCCAGAGTTAGGGTAGTGAGAAGTACCCTAGCTGGGCTGCCTCAACTATTCTGAATCCAGAGGAGAAAGTTATGCTGGATCCAGAGTATCAGCAAGCCTGAGCATGCTCAGTAGGCACCAAGTCAGTGGCAACTGGAGGAGGGCTTGCTCATGAGAAGACCCCCCCTCAGATCACACTGAACAAGGAACAACTGTGGTGCCTGTCTTAGAAGGAGTCCCTGATGAGACTGTTCCATATCCTGAGGTTGAGAGGCAAGGGTTGCATCTAGTCTGGCCAGGAACTCTGATTTTTTTTTGTCAACACTGCCATTCTTATACTGCCTTATCATGGGCCCCTATGGGTCTGCTCATTTCTATACCTGCTCCTGAGATGGTATAACTGAGGAGTTGGAAGAGAGAATTTCTGCCTGGGAAACAGGCTGTGGATATAGCATTACTGCTCTGCCCTAGACAATGCTGAACCTGCCCTGAACATGCCCCTCCTGAACTGCCTAGGCTGGCCCATCTAGGGCAGCCCAACTCTGTCTGTTGCCTTAGGCTGTCCCAAGACTTTTCTGGCCTAACTGGACTGCTCCACCTTGGACTTGGGCCACCCAAGTGATAGATAGGGCAGCCCAAGTGCACTTCTGGATTGCAGCCTTAGCCTCTGGAAGTCTCCTCAGAGTAAAGCAACCAGGGTGAACAGATGCCAAACCCAAAATTCCTGAACCCCAAGGCCAGAATTCCTACCCCCAGGCAATAATTCCTACCCCCAAGTTAAAAATGTAGGACAAAATGTAGGACATGTTAAAATAAGCATGCCAGAGAGGGTATATGGGGTTTCTGTGAGGTGGGGAGAAGAGGAGGATGCAGGCATGCCAGGGTGGGTATTAGGGGTTTCTGTGGGGTGGGGGAAAGTGGGGGATCTAGACATGCCAGGGAGATTATTAGGGATTTCTGTGGGGTGGGGGAAAAGAAGGGGGTCCAGGGAGGGATTGTTGGGGGGTGTTCCTCCTACCTGGAGGCTCAGGCTTTCATAGTGGCTGCCCCGGCGATGGCAAGGCTTGGAGGCCACCGCTCAGGGGGTGGGGAGCCACATGTCTAGAGAGCCTCCGGCCAGCTGATGCATCTTCCTCCCAAGCAGTGAAGCCAGGCAGGGGTGGAACGTCTGCTCCCAGGCTAGCCGCACCTCCTCAGTGGTTTCAAAGCTGCACAGGGAAACCCTGGGGAGGCGTAGCCAGGCCAGGAGAGGAAGTTCTGCCCCCGCCTGGCCTCTCCCCTCCAGAGGAAGCCCTATCAGCTGGCTGGAGGCTGCAAGGGTGGGCGGCTGCCCCCTGACAGAGTGACCAGCTCTAAGCCTTGCCACGGCCACAGGGGCAACTGTGAAGAAATCCCAGGGACCCCTTTTCTGGAGGGACCCAGACAAGGGTGAGGGGCTCAAACGTAGGACACGTCCAGGTAAATCCGGACGTCTGGGAACGCTGAAATGATTTGTTAGCTTGCCAAGGTAAGACTGCTGAGTCTTGGACTCAATTCAGGTGGAACAGAGGCATGGAAACCCTGACCATGGATTTCTTAGCACTGTAGAAAAGGAATCAAATACATAGGCGCGGAATACAAAAAGTTCATTAAATTTAAATGATCATTGTCTATTATTGATTTTATTAATCCAATTCCACAGAAGGCACAGAGTTAACTAGGCACTAAATATTTTCTTACCTGACAGCACTATTGCCCACATCAAGGTCCTGGGCTGTCACAGCACCTATAATGGTTCCAATTGGAGTATCCTCATAAACCTCCATAGTGTAAATGGTTTTGCTAAAAACTGGAGGTTCATCCACATCCAACACATTGATCTTCACCGTAGCAGTATCCTTGAATGGACCAACAGAATGGAATCGATGGTCCAGATGAACATTTGAGGCCTCTACTTTAAATGTATATGCCTTTTTAGTTTCAAAATCTAATGGCTACAAGAAAAACAGAAGAATGGAAAATACAGTCAAATCAAGCAATAGAACAACCCCAAATCACTGACATATAGAAAAAGCCTGCACAAAGTTAAGATATTTTAAATAGGAAGACAAAATTTAGATTGCTCTTCAATTACAGAACAGCACACTGGCAGGCAGGAGGAGCTACAGCCCATTTTCATACCTGAAGACCTTGATGAAATTCTTGGAATGACCATCACAAAAAAAAGAGAAAGGAGAAGATCTCATCCAAAAAAAGATTGGAATTTACTAGAAATGTAATTTATTTTTTGTGGTGTCACTCAAAAAGATTCACAGTGATTCATCCGTGGAAATTCATCAGATTCAACTGCTCCATTGTGAGTTTTTAAGAATGTAATATCAGTATTAGTAATAGAATATTGAATAATTCTATTAACAGATTAATCCTATTCCTCATCACCAGTGTCAATGCAGCCATGCCACAAAAAGTGTGTGTTGCATCATATGAAGTGATGAGAGACTTAAAGGCAAACTGGTGGTAACAACATTGTTACCTTCAAAAAATCCCTCTTTCTTGAAGGTTATCTATGGATCTCTTTGGATATACGCTAATATTACATAAACCTCCTTTCCAGCTTCTATGCACCTATCAAAGTACACTCAGACTTGTGCCAGCAAAATAGTTGGCACAGGTTCAAATAGACTCATCATGACAGTGGAGTCTTGCTCTACATGTTCTCTTGCCTGGAGTAGCCCTTACTGACAACCCCCCCTTGCAGCAAGGACTGCATCGGTATGAGGAATTTAGATAGGATTGTAAGTCCCTTTAATCTTTCCCTGAATAAATGTTCCCTACAAGTTATTTAAATCATTCGAAAAACATTGCACCTTTCCAAACTCAACAGGAAAGCTCAAGATGTAAGTACAGTACACAAATCGATTTGTGCAGAAAAATAAAGGAAGCACCATTAGAAAACTGACTGCATGTTACACAAAACAAAATGGTAACTGGAGAGCAGACTGGTACTTCAGGCTATACTAAAATGGGCACTATAGGTAACCTCTTGCTTTCTGATGGTTTGTTTTCTGATAATCCATTCTTTCAGTACCTTTCAATTATGCCCAGAACTCATTCATTCAATGCATGTTCTGCTCCTTCAACCTCTCTCTGCTGTTCTAAAGGCCAAAATTGCCCTCCCCCATGTTCTAGGTCCTGGTCTAATCCCATTCCCAAAAGAGTAAATGGGAATCCATTTGTAGAAATCTTGGTGTGGCAGTAGGAATTTGCAAGATTGCAGCTTTAAAAAAAATTGGAAGCAACATTTTTAAACTAAAAATGTTCCACTTTTCAATGGTTTTCATTTTTGGACGGTGTCTAACCTGTCCAATAGGTGGGAGGTGTCTGTATGCATAAATCATATTGCTTGGAAATTTACCTTAACCTTGGAAATATTACCTTAGAATTAACCTTGGAAATATTACCTTGAAAATTCATCATTAAATACAAATCACATATGAAGCTGGAAACAACTATAGCATTTTCCTTCCCTGGTCCTTTCATTTAATTCATCATGGAGCAAGCAAGGTTTGTTGCATGTATCAGGACACCAGGGAGTTGGAAGAAGGACAGATGAAAGGACCAGGGAAGAAAAGGAAAGCTGCTTCACTGGTGATCTCATAAGTAGGAAGATAAATCTCCAGGTTATGACCTGACAACTCTGCACATAAACTCTAAGACTGCTGCCTTTTTCCTCCTTATGTTCTACTTCAATACACCATAATGACTGTCTTCATGTTTTATATGGCTTGAGGGCAACAATGACAGGATATCTAAACAATAAATATACCATGAATCAGGTAAACCAACCCCATCGATCACCAGGAGCCATGACAAATTTCCAATACAATTTGCTGAAATTCTTTTACTTGCCTCCCTCAGCCTTTTCCTCACCCACTGTTCCCTACCACAGCTAAGATGTTTCTTCCTCAGAGATCCCATAAGGTGTCGAAAGAATATCAATTGCTCAATTTTTCTTATTGCATGCATAAGATATCAATCCCACTATTCTGCTGATGAGTAGTCAACAAGACACAGAAGCTTAGCTGTCTATACAGGGATTGAAGGGAATACCAGTAAGTCTCCAGCATTTGACTAAACAATTCTGTATTCTTGGTTTAACAGTGACATCGAGTGGTGAGCTTCAGTAATAGCACAGGTTAACTTTTAATAAAAAAGGTACTAAGAGATTCAAATTTATAGTTTAGCAGCGTGAACAATTTAATGCTGCCTCTTCTAAATTCCAGCCATTATTTGTATTATCTGCAGAAGTAATTATCATCAAACATCATACTTAGTAAGGATGCAATCTATTTTCTTTTGCAGCATCCACATACAAATAGCGAACATGCATCTAAAAGAAATCAGTATTTGCACTAATGAAACAACAAAAGCAAACTTGAAATAGAACAGGGGTGTCCAACCTTTTAGCTTCCCTGGGCCAACTGGAAGAAGATGAATTGGTTTGCGCCGCACATAAGCACTAACAATAGCTGATCATCCAAAAAACCATAGAAAACAGCGTCCCTCAAAAGTCCATATTTTACACTGGAAATCTGGACCTTTAAAATTTTTTTGGGAGGACCCTGTCCTCCTTTTTGAGTGCCAGCATGGTCAAGATTTACTCAGGAGTAATCTCCATTGACTTAATGGGCTTACTCCTGGGTAAACATGGCTTTGCCCAACATAAGTTACTTCAACATGCATGATCCTGATTCATACACCCAAGGGGACACACATAAACACACTTATACACACAAGGACACACACATACACTCAAGGACATACACACACATACTCATACACACAAGGACACAAACACATTAATACACACAAGGACACACACATAAGGAAACTCACACACACTCACCTGGATGCTGCAGAGGCGGCCCAGCTTGCCTAGAAAAGTGGTGACTGCTCTCCAAAGGCCCAACCTGGCTGGGGAGAGAGTGGGTAGGGAGCCCCAGAGCCCCACATGCAGCTGTGCCAAAGTTTAAATTGTGTGTGCAACTTTTTAAAGTGCACATGCAACCATTTAAAGAGCTGCCACGGCTAGAGTACATCCTGAAGGGGCTCTGCGGTTCCCCTCCGCCAGAGAGGGGGGTTTTGCAGAAGGCCTCGGGGACTGCATCCATAGGTGTCCTGCACCACATGTGGCCCCTGGGCCGCGGGTTGGACAAGCCTGAATTAGAATATTGTTGAATAGGGATGCATGAACTTTTAACTCACACAGCAAAAACCACAGCAGACACAGACTTGGAATTATAACTGGGCCACTTTTTAACTATTTAACTGTAACAAAACATAGTAGGGCACTGCAACACTATTTAATTGTTGGGGAAATATGATCTCTCTCAGGTGTTCACAGGTATGCAGCCTGACTCCTGAATCATGGATTGAGAGTGCTAATCATTGCCAATCCAAGGGTTGAGGCAGCTGGACGCACAGCTCAGACATGGTATGGCTAAATCCAGGCAAGAGGCTAGCCAGCCTGTCTCTTGAAGCATGTCAGTCATCATGGAGCTGTTCTGACTCACCCCTAGCCCTTGTGTACCTCCAGTTGCACACCAAGGCATATAATATAAACCAGTTCACCCCTTAGGATAGGAAAAAGACAAAAACCCGCCATGTCCAATCAGGTTGGGGCCAAAATTTTCGACCCAGCCTCCTAGGATGACCAGCTAGTCCTAAACTGTATAATGGGTGGGAGGGCAGGGAAGCTATTCAACTCTGAACTGAGCATGTGCCCAAGTAACCCAGCCAGACACCCCCCAGGCCCAAATCAGTCTGGTAAGTCTGTGCCTGGGTGTATGAAACTGTGTGTGGTATAACAGCATGCACGCAGTTATATAGGTTGCTATATAAACTTTTACTCAAAATTAATGAATACTACATATGAAGTTGGTGCCAAACAGGGCAGGTGTGCTGAGACGGCTAGCACAATCCTGATTCTCAGTACACACTGTGTGTACATTTCAAATAGGAATTCACTGGGACTTCCCACCTCTTGCAGGTTACAGAGGGTTGCAACTTCTGTTTTGTACACTGATTAGGATGTCAAACCCATTTTATACAGTGGCCTGAAGCAGTGGTGTAGCTAATGATTATGTAGCCTGGTGCAAAGCTCAAAATGGAAGTGATGTCAAAACCAGAAGTGATGTCATCCCTAAGTATTTTTAAAAAGAAAATTGAGGAAAATCTGCCTCCTCCTCTGCCTTCTCAGCAGAGAATATACCCATTTGCTTTGAGAGTGGCAGTGCTAAAGTACCAATTTGCTATCTGGAGTCAATGAAGGTTTTGTTACCCCCCCCCCCACCTAGCTACAACTAAATCAAATTTAATTAAGTAAAAAAATGAAAATTGTGTCCCTTATTGGTTATGGAAACAGTGCTGGGGTAAAGAGGAATGGCTATTCTTTCCCTGCTAAATATAAGAGCACTACTTAGAGGTGCCTGTATACTCAGCATGGATTACTGTATTATGATATACTAGCTTAAAAGCCACACTCTGTGTGGCACTATTAAGCCAGCTCCTGTTTTGGGCTTTTGGCCTCTGGTCCAGCTTAGAAAAAAGCAATTTTGAAAAAATAACTTTGAATTCCTCATCTCAATCCATGGAACTTGAAAACCTCACTGTAGGTTTTGTCAGTTATTTCCAAATTTCCCTCTTCATCTGGCCACAAATCCCAATGCTGGATGTAATAATATGTCTATGTAGAGCAAGTGTGGGTGGAGCTAGAGGATGTGTGTGGAGGTGTGTTGTGTGTGTGGAATGTGGGCTTGGTTTGTGTGTGGGGGTTAATCCTGGGATCATCCTGATTCAAAAAAGGTATAATATGCCTATGTTGAGCAGGTGTGGGAGGAGTGAGAAGGATTTA
The DNA here is from genome assembly GCA_030015325.1 of Cryptoblepharus egeriae. Taxonomy (NCBI): domain Eukaryota; kingdom Metazoa; phylum Chordata; class Lepidosauria; order Squamata; family Scincidae; genus Cryptoblepharus; species Cryptoblepharus egeriae. Next base: position 75,968,863 of record JAREYC010000003.1, on the reverse strand, counting down.
GGATGTGTGTGGAATCGTCTTGTGTTGTGCGTGGATATGGAGTTTGGGGTTGGGTTGTGAGTGGGGGGGGTTAATCCCAGGATCATCCTGATTCCAAAAAATTATGTCTATGCAGAGCAGGTGTGGGCGGAGTTAGAGGAGTGTAAGACGTGTGTGGAATTGTGGGTGTGGAGGTGTGGGGTGTGGGTTATGGTTGTGTGTGGGTTTTGGTTGTGTCCCGGGATCATCCCGATTCCAAAGAGGTATAATATGCCTATGTAGAGCAGGTGTGGGCGGCACTAGAGGAGTATCTGATGGACAGACAAAATTGGTCTGTTACTAGTATAGATGTATATATTGAAATGAGAGCTGATTCATACTAACACTTTATTACAGTAGTTCCATACAGTAATCAGAATCACATCTCATTGACTTTCAGATCAATCAGTATCATGTGAAAGTTTGAATTAAGAAAATCCACTTTTTGTTCCATAGGGTTTTATGTTTTCATTTTCTGGTTAATTGGTCATAACAATACAGATATCCCAATGCAGTGTTTCATTGCATTCGGCATAAAATTGCATTTCCAATGATATATAACATGATGGTATGATCACAATTTTTTGTGATCCTGTCTTTTTCATAATTTTAGCCACTGGTGTCAAGGTCAGCTTGTTGCCCCCCTAAAACTTGTAGACTGGTGCAACTGCACCCCCCTTAGCTATGCCACTGGACGGAAGTCAGCAGGAAGTGACATTGTTAAGCAGGTGATAACAAGAAATCAAACACTTTTTTCTCATATAGGAAACCAGCTGCAAATGAACAAAGGACAAAATATCCAAAATGAAGCCAAAATGGAGGACAATGAAGCCCTTTTGGAGGACACATGGACAGAAGGCTAAAAAAGAGGACAAATCTGGAAATTTCCATTCATATGGTCACCCTGAAGTGGGGGTCAGGACCCTTTTGGAGTTACATACTCGGGTAAGGGTGGTCACAAGAGAGTGGGATCCGCCAACTTAGAATCTGGCACTGGGCTTTTCTGGGAGTAAGTCTCGTTGAACACAATGGGACTTACTTCTGGTGGAGCTTTGGCATCACATTGATGTCCCATCCTGCTAAGTTTAACATGAGGTACCAGTCAGAATTTTAAGTTTGAAAGGGGGTCCTGAGTACCGCTGCTTTACGGTAAGTTTGTTACAAAATGCACCAGTGATATCCTGGCACAGAAAGGTCACAATTAGGCTCTTAGACTCTGTAAATCTGGGTCTGTAAAGATAAATTACAGTAAAGGACATTAGAGAACAATAAAATAGAGCCAGCAGTTTCTTTCAATATTCATATTACTTTTGAAGTCAGCAGCTGAAAGCAGCTGATGCCTGAATAATTGGGAGAGGAAATTATCATATGGGCTGGATAAGGAACTTCTGTGGATTGGATCAGGCCAGTAGGCCGTATTTAGACATCCATGACCTTGATGGCTTTGCTCACACAGTCAGTTTTGCATACTAAGGGACCAGTTCAATTTAATTTTCCAGCACTGGTGGAGCCACAATGCAGCCCCAAGGGAAAAAATGCTACCTTATTGGTGGGACTGGCTTCCCATGGCAGGATAAATTGCACATCCTATTAGTATGGTTGGGCAAACCCCGGATTTGGCCCTAGTGTACTATTGTTATAAAACAATGTAGACTGCAATCCTAAAGACACTTTCCTGGGAGTAAGATCCATTGAACACAATGGGGCTTACTTCTGAGTGGACATGGTTAGGATTGTGCTCTAAGGCTCCAATCCTGAACACAAATGCATGAATGCAAAATTCATGCTATGTATGTATGTATGTATGTATGTATGTATGTATGTATGTATGTATGTATGGCCTCAGTTCTGAGTAGAGATACTAAGGATTGCATTACAAGTACATAAAGCACACATGGAATTCACAAATCCATTTATTTCCAAAATAAATCACGTGTTCAGCCTATGTTGAAAATAATGCTTACAGTTACAATGGGGTATTAAAAGAGAGTGAATGAAAATTCAAAGTGGTGCTAATACTTGTCTTTTTTGCAGTTTAATCCTGAAAGTATCCAAGAGCAAGCCTTTGAACCCTCTCACATCTCACTCTCTCAATCACTTTGATTCCCTCAGAAATCTCAGATGGCATCCCTGCATTCATTTACTCTGTCTTGTGTGAATTAACCAACTTTGAAGCAACATAACAATAAAGGCTTCTCTTTCAAAAAGGGTTTTTTTAAATCAAAATGCAAAGTGAAAAATAGGGACGGCTGAAAGTGATGGAACAAAGAATTGGGATGAATACAGCACCGGTAGTGACAAAGAAGTGTTTCTGTTCATTCACAGTCCACACATGGTGACAGGAGATGCAGAGCAGTATCTGATATCTGTGAAGACTTGCACAGCTAAACAGTTTCTATATTTGTCCAGAGAACTGCTATGCATGAATTGTAACTGCGAGGCATTTTCCTGCTTTCTCAATGTTTCTCAGCCGTGTTGAAGAAAAAGCAGTTCCAATATGCTCTTCCTTGATTCAAATGTGCAAGACACAGCTGAGTGTAGATACTACTAGCCACAGTGTATAACCACTAGCCATATATTGTGGTTTGCTAAGCACCTAACAAGCCCCCTGGTTTTGCCATCCCAAGTAGGAAATAAGAACAAAAGTGTTGAGTTCCTGTTTCTTATCCAGCATACATAGCTAGGGGGCTCTATGGGTTGGTATCTCAGGTTGTGTAAGTGGTTTGTGCTGTTTCTTCAATTTCTATCCTACTCCGTCCCCAGGACTATAGGTGAAAAACAAGTTACCATACACTAAAACCAATATGGGGCCAGAAGGAACGTTAATCATGAACAGGGAAGGGGGGAATGAATGCCAGGGGGGGGGGATGTTAAGCCATGGACCACTTGAGACCTCTCTGTTTTGAAGTGATAGGGTGCATTTGTTTGTGGTTGGGGTCATAATTTTTCTTCAGAATTTTTTCAGGTCTATAGGTCTTTCTGAGGTTTCTTCTTTCCAGATTGAAGAGCCCCAAATACTATCTCCTTTGCTCATTAGCAAGTTACTCCAGCCCACTACTCATTGTTGTCACTCACTTCTGCAATTTTGCAATTGCAGTGCAATGCTATTGCAACTGCACTTCTGCAATGTTCCAGTTCCACGATAGCCTTTTGGAGATGTAAACAGAACTGGGCACAATAATCCAGATATGGCCTTATCATCAATTTCTACAATGGCATAGTAATATTGGACATTTTATTCTCTGTACCCTTTTTAATTATCTTGAGAGAAAATTGGCCTTAAGGAAACCCCACTGAGTTTATTGAGACTTATGTCCAGGTAAGTGTGTACAGGATTGCAGCCTAAGGGAATGATTCCCACTAGCATAACTGAAAGAAGATAATAAAGATTCTGTGTTGTCCTGTGCCACACTCCCTGCTGTTTTAAACTCATTGGTAATGATCAAAAGCTCTGTGGGGCTTCATTATGCACACAATGAGCAGCAGTTGTCTCAGGGCATGTTCCACCATATACACATTCTCTCACATGGCAGTAAATGGGGCAGCCTTTGCTTGCACATAGCTCAGTGTGAATTCTGAAAAGCCTGTGGGCTCTCTGTTGGAGTGAAGATGCCACAACACATAGCCTTCTCTTACATGCTTTTTTCTTCTAGCTTGCTGCCTTTCAGATGAGTTCTTTGAACTGAAGTTGCTTTGTTTGATATGTAATCCACTGTGTATCTATAACACAAGCCTGCACAGTTTGTTACCTGCTGCCTGCCAGCCATAGGTAGTTTGCTGGGTACATGACAATTCTGTCTCCCACACAGGCAGAAAGGATATAAGGGGCACACTGATCTCCTGGACGGTCTCCAGGAGTGCTGCATTTCCATTTCTGGGTCACAAGTTCTCAGCAAGAATGCACCAGTAAGAAGAAGTATAGGTCCAACCTTGTTATGCATGAATTTTTTAATATATGGATTTGATATATTTTTAATATATATTAAAAATAATATTAATAACATTAATAATAATAATAATTATTATTAATTATATTATTATTGTAATATTATATTATTATTAATATAATATAATATATAATATAATATTATTATATTATATTATTTAATATAATATTATTATATTATATTATTTAATATAATAATAATTAATATTAATATTAATATTAAAATAATATTAATATATTTTTAATATATGGATAACGCAAATGGCCACTGAAAATCACAGCTTTAAAAACTGCTTATCTTCTGTTGTAAAGAGGCAGTCATGCAAGCAGTCATTCCATTCTTCAGTCCCAGAATCAAAGTCTTGCAAACATTTAGGCGCTACCTAATTCCATAGTGCAATGGAGGAACAAGAAACCTGGAATGGGGACTTTTTTATTCATGGGAGGTTCTGGTATGGGACCCTAGTGGATACCAAGGGACACCTGTATTGTTTATAAACCATATGTATAAATTTATCCTCTTATGGCAAAATCCAGAGTAACTATGGGGAGTCCTTGCTCCAGTGTAAGAACAACTTACTCTGGACTCCAATATGAATTTCCCATAGGTTTTCACCAGGTGGTGCAGTAACTACAGGTGCACGTAAAGTCTCTTACGTGCTCCCATAGTTACTCTGGATTTGGAGGTAAGAAATCATAAATTTCTACCCCTGCTAACTGGGCAAGAGACACTCTTTCAAGAGGGTGTTTTCTTTTATTTAGCAGTGGGGAGAGTAACTGAGAGTAACTACACACCCCAGCAATGTCTGTTCTAGTGGCTTCTGCTGGTGTTCTTTTTGCATTTTAGATTTTGAGCCCTTTTGGGACAGGGATCCATTAGCTATTAATTAGCTATTAATTTTTTTATTTTCTTGTAAACCGCTTTGTGAACTTTTCAGTTGAAAAGCGGTATATAAATACTGTAGATAGATGTAGATAAATTCATATTGATTGTTACAATCATCAGACAGTAAACCTTGCATTCTTCTATAATTATTTAGGTTCCCTTTCCATTCTTGCTATTATACTGCGAGCCACAAGGTGGCAGTAGAGGACACAAAACAGGAAAGTGACTGCTATTGTTGCTTTAACAGAGGCTGTACTTGGGCTCAATGTCAAATTGCCAGCAATCACATTATGAGATTTAAGATGTGCTACACACTAGCCTTCCACCCACGAGGCAGCATTCAATCACATCACTTATTGAAAATAATGAGAGAAAGCAGCTTGTGTGCCATTTCTGAAAGACCAACGCATTTTTCACCATCAACACTGACTCCCCCAAATGGAATTATGTCCATTTTGCACCCCAAAAAATCTTGCTTGCATTTATGTAAGCATAAATTGTTATCAAGCCTGCATTAAGAATATGCTCAAGTACTACTGGAAATCAAATACTTTGGTTGCTTCACTCTGAAAAAGGTGCTTGGATTGCATGCTCTTTGAAGTGTTGAGACTTAACATTTGTGTCTGTTCAGAATCCTGACATATTTTGTACATTCAAAACTACTTATATGAAATTTAGACAAAAGTTGGTGACCAAAAGAGTTGACTAAAGCTGCAATCCTAAAGACACTTTCCTGGGAGGAACCCAGTGAACACAATGGAGCTTACTTTTGAGTAGACATTGTTAGAATTGTGCTGTAAAACTCTTACTTCAAAGGTCAAATCTTTTTTGGACATTAGACTTTTTCCTTATGAACAACAAACCTAATGAATACTTTACCTGAAACCTATGTCAAAATTCAACATTCAAATGCTTTTTTATGGTTAAAACATTGCACGTTTGTACCATCTTTAACAATGGCTTGGCATCTGTGGATTTGACTCCACATGGGTGCCAACCCACACTGAAGGGCCTCACTTGGCCTCCTAGTTATAATTGGAAGTGCAGGGAGGTCATTTAGGATCTTTTCATTAACCCAAAGTATCAGCAGAAATCAGTTTCCATTAGGATCCTGGAACTGATCTCATGCAGATACTGAGCGTCCAATATACAAGTATCTTCATCTATTATTTTAAATCAGCATTTTTTAAAATGAATTCAGCTCAGCGCTGCTTCATATGTTAGTGCATATTTATTTACTTACTTACTTATTAAGACCATGCTGGCATTGTCATTACTTGAGCAGACTTATCACCAAGATAATTAAACTAGTAACTATTGAAGTCTGAAAGAGTTTCTCTTCATCTCCTTTGGGAATATCTATCCTGACCAACACTTTTGCCCTTGAAGTAAATACGTGGGCACAGGTAATTTCTTTTAAATTGGGTGGTGTGGGATATACTGTGACTGATCAGTATCCAGTTCAAACAGTTCAAATATTTTGAAGGATTTTCTGCAACTATCCTGAAATCTTCCTCAGGTAAAATACTATGGCTCCATAAACCACAGGCCAGGCTCAGAATTCTTAGGATTTGACATGATCAATCTTTGACTTCCTGCTGTCAAAAGGGAATAGGGTCAAAATCCAGAAAAATACAGGGAGACCTTGCTCCGGTGTAAGAACAACTTACTTTGAATTCCAATATGAATTTCCCATAGGTTTTCACTAGGTGGTGCAGTAAGTACAGGTGCACGTGAAGTCTCTTACATGCTCCTGTAGTTACTCTGGATTTGGGAGTAAGTTAGTGTTCCAGCAAGAATTGTTATTTCTCTTAGCTAGTAACCCTTGGTTAATTAATGCCCTGACAATTACCCCCCACCCCTGCGCAATCCTTGCCATGAGGCAGAAAAGCCAGAACCATCCAAAGAAAAAGATGGATCCTCAAAATTCCAAAGGCCAAACAATGTAAAGAAATGTCTGACAGATACAGGTAACCCCCCACTTTCTGACAGTTCATTTTCTGACGGTTCCGCTCTTTCAACACCTTTCAGTTATATCCAGAACTCATTTATTCAACAACATGCTCCACTCCCAACCTCTCTCTCTGCTGGACGAAAGGCTAAAATTCTCTTCCCTTATGTTGACTTGCATGTGCCATGCATGACTGTTTTTGGCATTTCCTTATGACTTTCTTCCGTAAATTCAAATACATAAAACATTCATTGTCCAGATATGTCTTTCTTCATTTTACTGTAATTTGTTATGTATTTTGGCTATGAGTTAATAAATATGTTTTACGTAGGCTTTTGCAAGTGATAATTATGGGCACAATCCAGAGTAACTATGGGAGCATGAAAGAGACTTTATGTGCACCCATAGTTACTGCATCACCTAGTGAAAACCTATGGGAAATTCATATTGCAATCCAGAGTAACTTGTTCTTAGGGCGAAATCCAGAGTAACTACAGGGAGTCCTTGCTCCGATGTAAGAACAATTTGCTCTGGATTGCAATATGAATTTCCCATAGGTTTTCACTAGGTGGTGCAGTAACTACAGGTGTGCGTAATGTCTCTTACGTGCTCCTGTAGTTACTCTGGACTGTGATGTTACACCATAGCAAGGACTCCCTGTAGTTACTCAGGGTTTCACTCTATCCCTACAATCCAGAGTAATTACAGGAACACGTAATTGACATTTCCGTTGACGTAGTAACGATACCACCTAGTGAAAATCTATGGGATATTCATATTGCAATCCAGAGCAAATTGTTCTTACATTGGAGCAAGAACTCCCTGTAGTTACTCTGGATTGTGCCCTACGTCTCTTTTGGTGGCCATTTGGCATTTCCAAGCTGAAATAGACCGGGTTCCGCTTTTCAATGGTTTTCAATTTTGGATGGTGCTTTGCTCCCTAACCCGTCCAATAAATGAGGGATGCCTGTACTCTGAGGGGCGTTCAGGCTTTGTCATCTTTGTGGTGTGGTAGCTGCTAATAAAGTTTCATGGGTTTGGTTTGGAATTGGGATCAGCAAGCCATTCCGCCATGACAACACTAGAGCTTGCAACTGCCTAAGTCTCTGTGAACACACAATCTCCTTTACCTTGTTGTAAGGGTTGTTCTGACTGCTGCTGATACTGATTCTTGGATAAGAGCAGGCAGGGTGCTTTCTATCTCTCCCTCCCTCTACTCTCCCTGGCACATGAAATATTTAAATAAACAAACAGACACCAGCATCACAGGGACCAGAGAAGCTAACAAATGTCATTTCTTCCAGGTGACAAAACTTCATTTTTTCAGTGTGCAATTCTACCGGAGCAGCATTTCAAGCACCAGGGGAGCAGAGTGAGCAGAAAGTAAAGGATCTCCCTTCTTGCCATCACTAAAGCCAGTAAAAGAGATGAAAGAGAGAGAATGTGCATAGGTAAAGAGAGGAAAGTTTTGTGTTTTTTTGTCTTCAATTTCATTTTAAGCTGGAGTTGAAGAAATTGGGAGAATATTCATATTTAAAAGTGCTGGTTTGCTTACTAATAAGCAAGATAAATTGGGATGCCAATCAGACCACTGCTATTAATTATTCTTGCTAAAATATTTATGTACTGCTTTTATGTTTATATTTTATATATATATATATATGCTGTTAATAGGACACTTGGCCTAGCATGGCAAAATGTGCAGAGTATCTTTTCCATATGGAGCTTTTGGGACCCACAGATGTACTCCAGATACTAGATAAGCCACGGCTGAGTCTACACAGCTGCCACAGACACCTTCCTGTTGCTGCAAAGCAAGTTGAAGAGGCACTGAGGTAGATGAAGGTAGGCCTTGAAGAACTGGGTGAACAAGCCCTGTTCACTTGTGGTTGTTTGCATGCAGACTGTGCTGTGTATGTCCCAAACCTGCACATGTAAGATTGGCCAAGAGAGCTCAGCTACTTTTCATGACATTCTTCGTTACTAAGGGCTATATCCTAAAGTGAAATTAAGGCCTTGCTCCAGAGCAGTTAAGATGACTTTCCATAAGATAACAACTGAGGGTTATCAAGCAGAGGCTCAACAGGCACCTGACCGGGATGGATTTCCTGCTGCAGGCATTGGGTTGAACTAGATGACCTACTAGGTCCCTTCCAACTCTAGGATTCTATAATTCTAGGGTGACGTAACTGTGTGGAGCCGTAACTGCTATGGATTTTGCCCTAATTCTTGGTTACTAATATCTATCATAATTGTAGTTCTAGCAGTGCAAGACCCAGATGGAACTGGCCCTTTGTCTAAATTCAGATTATTCCATTGTATCAATATTGAAATGAATATCATGTTGCTCTCTTTTCCCACTGTTAAATACCTTTTTCAACTTGATGATGCCTTCTTGTGTGTCTTCATCTGTGCTGATATCAAACAGATTCCCTCCATCACCTGGGACAATAGTATATTCAATTTCTGCATTTTGTCCCGAATCAGGATCCACTGCTCTGATTCTTCCAATGGCTGAACCAACAAGAGAGGACTCAGGTACTTTCAGATGGAAGATACCTATGACATGCAATGGTTATAATAATTATTCAGTTGTGTTTGACAATTTACAGGAGATCAACAAGAAGAAAATGAAACAAACTCTACTGTATATAAGTATAGTTTATACATCATATTATTAGGTACTATACCACTGATTTTCAACCAGTGTTTGGGGGATAGTCATTAGTAGGGACATTGTGAGCCTCTCACACGCAGGATGGTGTGCCTTGTCAACTGTAAAAAAACACTAATAGCCAAAGAGCACAATCCTAACCATGTCTACTCAGAAGTAAGCCCTATTGTGTTCAGTGGGTCTTACTCCCAGTAAAGTGTGTTTAGGATTGTAGCCTTAACCATTTTAACACCTTATGAGTGTACCGTGAGATGAAAAAGGCTGCAAATAGCTGCACTATACTTTTATGTCTGCCATCACACAATACACTTTCTCTTTGCATTATAATTAAAGTAAAGAACCATAAATATTTTTAAAGTGTGCCAAACTTTCCAATTTCATTATTCAAAAACTGAAGGTAAAATTCCAAATTAGAAATTCAAATTTGTATTCTATATTTAAAATATTACATTCACCAAAATTAACATGTCATTGAATTATTAGCTTATCTTGATTGTTTTGATGTGGGCAGACATCAAGTGTGTAATGTTCTAAGCTACCGGTTGTGATATAAGCAGGCCTCCGTCAGTCTTGGAAGACTATGGTATCGTGCTTGGCACTGCATAAGCTGCATGCGAAGCACGAAAGCCTGGGTTAGATTGTTATGGAGGATTTGCTGTTACCCAAGCAGCAAATCCCCCCTCTCCACGCCACTGAATTAGTCCAATGGAAAGGCAGAGCCAATACGATTGGATCCAGCTGGCATCACAGAGCTGGGCTAAGGACAGGAGCTCACCCTGTCTTGTGGGGCCGACCAGGGTCTCGAACCCTGGCCTGCTGGTTAACAAGCACAGTGTCTTAGCCACTTGCGCCACCCACAGCTCAGTTGTGATATACTACATATCTATATACTGTATATATAAAACTGAAAAGTCACTGACTGACTGATTCATCAATGACCAGTCAAAACTGCTGGACCTAGAAGCGTGAAATTAAGGGAGGGTGTTCCTTCCAAGACAGAGGTATCCACTAACAACCAGTTTTTGGAAATTCAAACCAAAAGGGGGTGAAAAGGAGTGCATCACTTTTTCCTCCCTATAAGAATCCCTGACTGATCAACACCTTGCTCAATCCCTGGACCTAGAAGCAAGAAATTTGGGGAGCATATTCCTTATGTGATGGGAGCCAACAAGAACCAATGTTTAGAAATTTAAACCCTACAGAGTGAAAAGGTGTGGAGCCCTTTTTCATCCTATACTTCACACTGAAGACTGATAAAACCCAGCCCCAAACACTCTGCCTTCCCAGCAGCAGTGCCCATGGTTGGGGGGATGGTGCATAGGAGGGTGTTGTATGGGAGGAATGTTGCAGACAGTGATGCACAGAAAAGTGTTGCATGGGGGTTTGCATGGGGTTGCACGTGGGCAGTTTGCATGAAGGTTTTTTCACAGGGTGAGAACTGCACAGGGGGAGTTTGCATGGAGGTTTGTATGGGGGGGTGTTTGAACTGGAGGATTTTGCATGGGGATGGTTTTGCACAGGGGGAGGGGGCATTACCAGCAACAGAAGCTAAATTTTGCTAGTCATTATGTACAATTCATAAGCCTGGGCAGAAATCTGGTCTAGAGCAGTGATTTTCAACCAGTGTGCCATGCCATGGAACTGGTGTGCCACGGATAGTCCTCAGGTGTGCCATGGGAATGTGGAGATTGGCATTCATTAATAGGAAAATTAGGAGATTTGAACAGTCTGGTGTGCCTTGTCAATGGTAAAAACAACTGATGGTGTGCCTTGACAATGTCAGTGCCTTGTTATGTGTGCCATGAGATGAAAAAGGTTGAAAATTACTGGTCTAGAGGGTACAGCCTCCATTTGCCTGAATATGAGAGTTGAAGGTCACCTGTTCAAGATAACTGGAAGCCAGTTGTATTCATGGACAAGACCTTGAAAAATGGCTGAGGCTGAGTTATTCCATCTGCTGTCCAGTGGTAGCAAAGAAGATTTCTTAGCTGCCCTTCATGTGAAGGAGCTGTTTCTCAGCCAGCATGTCAGACATTAGGGGGCAACAGTGAAAATCACATTAGCTGGTTCTTGAAAGACAGAACCTTGTAAAAATCCCCTAGGAGATTTAGAATGACCTGCCTGTGTAAACAGCCTTGAATAAAGTCATAGGAACAATCAGTTGACCAGAAAGGTGGGATAGAAATACCACCTTTGTATATTGTCTTGCATAAGTGTGATCAGTGCCTACTGTGTAACAGGTGCCAAACACTGTATACTACCAAATATCAAACGGAGAAATCAAATATCAGATGTAAAAGACAGATACATAAAGACAGACACCATTTGGCAAATATCCAGCCACACTGCTTGTGGTCTTATCTGCTTAATATTCAGTTTTAAAATAATGCAGAAGAAAAATTTCAGGTGAATTTTGAGGGAGCAAACACTGTTATCTTTAGGCTAACAGACTGTGAAAAGGTGCTTTGTAAAAAGAGCATGTAAGGCAGAAATGAAATGTTTGTCCAAGTCTCTTCATTTTGAGATTCTGCAGAAAATAACACATTGGCTTCATGTGCAAAAATTCAAATCAGTCTTAACTATGACACAATGTTTTTTGAAAAGCTTATGCTAAAACAGGCACTCAGCTGTCACAGAATCTGGTCTAGGTTTGGTCATAAACCATGCCACTGTTTGAACCAGGCTGACTCACCTCATCATTGCCTAGAACCCCTTAAAATATCAATAGTTGAGTGACCTCAGGATGAAGAGCCTTGATAAGTCATAAGGCTGCAATCAGAACCACCAGTTAGACCTATGCCTAAGCCCTGGCATAAGTCTTGTGCTGACCCAGGGCTGTCACACATGCTTGCCTCTCTACATCATGAGAATGGGAATACCAATGAGTTAGGCTGGCCTATGTTAATACTGTACCCTTAGTCTGCATTTGGTTCAGATAAAAGCAAAGCCAATAGTCTTCTACTCACAGCAGTTTCCATTGGCTGTCGTAAGACTTTTAAGAGGTTCATAATTGTGACAGTATGGCTCCTGCTGCTGAAAATGATCTTATACTATCAAGGAAGAAGAACATCCTTAACATTTTGGTTAATTGTTTCAGAGGAGTTATAATTTTGACATTTCATCGAAATCCAAAGTCAAGGTTTCTGCACTCATCAATTTGAATGATGTCAAGCTTTTCCTTTGTACTTGAAAAGAGGTCCTTAGGGCAACTCCTAAGAGTTGGTTTTCTCTTAAACTCAATCATGCTTAATCTTGGGCTTTCTGTCTCTTCGGCCCATTGACCTGATCTTATTTATATGTCAGCACTGTTCGAGTATAGTCTGACTGAACTTTGAGAGAGAGGAGTACTCCCGCTGCAGAAGTACGTGTATTTCCAATACGCCTTTAACGTAATGTCTGAAAGACTAACCCATCTTCATAGGGGATATGTTTCCCGTTTCTGCGGACACAAAAACTGCAGATAGAACCACAAAATGAGGTTCAAAATTTCCCCCACTGTTCAAATGACTTTTTTCAGCCTTCCAGTCTGTGAGTGCTTCCTTTGAAATGGAAGTGCAACGCAAGACAGTGGGCTGAATAGAACTTACATTTATAATATTTGAAGAGCTTAATGTTGCATTCTTTTATCTGATCAAAGTAGAAGTGCAATTTTCATAAACGATTTATTTTTGTGCAATGTCATATACCAGGGTGTCCAGATGTCCGGAAATTCCCGGACACCTCTGGAAATGGCAGGGGGTCCGGCATGATAGGGAAATCCCCTGCTGTGTCTGGAAAGTGGCACTCATGGGCGCCGCCATTTTAATTTGTGTGCGCACTGAGGTGCACACACTCCTCAGCGCTTCATAGCGCATGAAAATGGAGGCGGGCCAGGAGGAGGTCTCTTCCCTGCCCCATGATTGGCCCTGGGCTGGAAGCCCTGCCCCTGATCCAGCCCCTTGGTTCCTCAGCAGCCACGCGGATCCTTCTCCAGCTGGCAGAGGGGGTTCAGAAGCACCGGCACGGCTCCACCACAACGCTCCAGCCTTCCCCCGGCCGCCCAGGGGGGCTCAAAGGCACCCACGCAGCTGCACAGCACTGCTCCAGCCTTCCCCCGGCTGGCTGGCGGGCTCAGAGGCTCCACATAGACCTGCAGACCCCCAAACAAGGTAAGCCCCCCCAAGAAGTGTTTTATTGTATATTTTTTAAAATATAGGGCATGGTCCTCCAAAACGAAAGTTCAGATTTTCAGTTGAAAATCTGGACTTTTGGGGACCCTTGTCCGACATTTGGAGGTCTACCCTATGGTCACCCTGTCATATATACCATGTTGCTTGGATAATGAATAAAACCCCTGCAGACTCCTTCAGCCCTCTCTTAGTCACAAGTACAGGACTGAGTAATCCTTCATGTGGAAGCATTTGAATCAGCAAGGTCTGTGTGGGCCCATTACCTTTCCTGACTTTTACAAAGTAAACTGTCTTAAGTGATAAAAGGAAGTAACACTCCCTTCTCTTTCCAAACAAACATGCTGAGCAGGGTGTACTGTTAAAGAACATCAAAAAAGAAGAGCATTTTACGATCCAAATAACAAGAAATGTCAAGTCGGCCCAGCCTCAGCTATTTTGTAGTGGCATCTCAAAGAATGGGATTAAGGGAAAATATTTTAAGCTGTGAATAGGTGAACAGGACACACTTGGGTGCATGCTAGCTGTTTAAGATCTTTTTGCCTACTTTCTTCTGTGGAATGTTGATCCTCCCTCTCAAGAAAGCAGGAAATCCAGGGCACAAGCCTAACCAATTTAGGCCTACCCCATTCAATCATCTCCCCATTCCCACAGTTCAGTGGAGACTGGCACATGCCTTATGGCACTTTTGCAACACCCCCAGGTCTCAATTAAAGTTGTGCCAGCTTAACCAGGGGTTAGGATTGTGCTGCCAATACACAATGAGGCAGTGTGGTCTGCCTTTCACAACCTCCCAAGGCAAATTTGTAGGGGTGGGAAGGGACACCATGGGCAGGGTGATCATATGACTGGAAATTTCTGGATTTGTCCTCTTTTTTAGCCTCTTGTCCTCTAATAGGGCTTCATTGTCCTCCATTTTGGCTTCATTTTTGAACTTTGCAATGGTGTGCAGTATCCCACCATGTCATATGTCATTGGATTTGTATTAAAGAGCAGAATCCAATGCAAAAATTGGTTTTCAAATATCTCCTTCCTTTCAAAGATTATGGCCAAAAAACTAAAAATAAAAATATGCATTGAGCTCTATGGGAAAGGGAAAGTGCCCAATATTGCGGCTTTACTCATGAGAAGGCAAATATGCCATTGTCTGCCAGAAATGCTAGGCTGAGAGGAATCCAAGACCTTCTCCACCTTTGGGCATCTGGGCATCTGTCCACCTTGGGCATCTGGTCGCCCTGACCATGGGAGAGTGTTTTAGTGCAATAAAACTCTAACTACTTAAAGTAAAAAAATAAAAAATAAAAATGGACTGTAAATAAAGATAGATTAAAATAAGGGTTTACCCCTCATGCCCAAATAATTATGCAAATGATTGGTATAATAATTTGTCACTTTGTTAATAATCATAACAAATTGTAAAAACCACATACTGCAGCAGGGAATGAGAAAATGGCTATCTCTTTTTATTTATTCGCTGCCTTTCCCATGCAAGTGCAAATGCCCAAGATGGATTACAAATCTTTAGTTCTTCCTCTCCTGTTGTGCTCACAACAACTGTGTGAGGTAGGCGAGGCTGCAAGTGAAGGACAATTGCATAATTAATAGTTCCCCTCTTCTCTGCAGCCTTCACCCATAAAAACAAATTAGCTTTTTGCACCAGTGGGGGCAAATGTACATGGCTGGTGAGTTGCACTAGATGGGCTTGGATAGGTCACAAGTTTTATTGCTCTGCCTTAAACTCTCTTTGACATTTGAGAGGCATGTTTTTGGGACCCTTATTTTCACAGTTGGAGTATAAAGTAATACGAGAGTGTCTAAGAGCACAATCCTAACTATGTCTACTCAAAAGTAAGCCCATTGTGTTCAATGACTCTTACTCCCAGAAAAGCATATTTAGGATTGCAACCTTATCCTCTTTTTTGTCATTAGAGCACTGGAAATCTTCATAAGTTCAATTAAGCAAGGTCTTTCTGTGTTAAAGTACATGGTTGGCTCTGCATCAAGGAAGGGAATCAGTCAAAGAAGTTGTATATTACTTCTTTCAAGTTATTTCAGCTGCAATGGTTTCTTTGTAACAACTTAGCATTCCAGCTTTTTTTTGAAAAAAAAAATAAAGTTAGCAGCAGTAAAAGCCAGGGTCATTTGGATTAATCTGAAACTCTGAGGGATTTTTCAACTCCTGCCAAACTCAGATTTTTGATGATGTACTGTGTAATTACTCTGCCATCATCCTCTGGTAATAATACCTCAGAAGCATATGGAAGTCTTAATGGTTCTTACCTTGGCAGCATGCTGTTAAGGAAAATAATGAAAACAAACAATGCGTATTTTCTCCAACTGAGGAGGAAAATATTAAATTCACTTTTCCATTCCCTTTGACTAAAAATTCGGGGAGCGGGGGCTTGTCAGATAAATGAATTGACAAACATGCAGCTCGTCTGTCAGAGCCTTTATGCAAATATTTTTCTTCGTTCATATTTATTGTCAGTTCATTTATTCTCAGTTCTGTTTTCTTGCCTCCCTCTTCAAGAACTAAAGCCTCTTAGAGCCTAATCCTATGTCTATCTACTCAGAAGTAAGTTCCAATATAGTCAATGGAGCTTACTCTCTAGAAGGTGATAGGATTGCAGCCTTAGGGACAGTTCACATGTCCAAAATGGAAATGTTGAGAATATCATCATTTAACACATAATAAAGAGGTCATGGGAGATTTGTTATTTTCATAACTCAAATTATACTTAATTCATCACAATGCTATTCTCCCTTAGGGATGTGAGAACTTCTGTCAAGTTTTTTGCTAGTAATTAATGCTTTTCTTGAAATTCCAAGGTGTTTTATATAAGGAACTTTTGACTTTTGGTTTGCTTTAAGAGCAGTTCACTGTCAACTCACATTTTGTACAAGATCATGTAATGTAAACAATGAACTATTTATTTTCCTCACAACAACCTTGCAAAGGATCCCGATGACGTATCCAGGACCATTCAGTATACCTTAGCAGGGCTAAACAAGAATTTGAACTTATATCTCCCTAGTCTAGTCCCTAATTTATAGCCCTATCAAACCCCATGCCATGTGAATTGTCTATTCACAAGGTGATCTAATGTTTCAATAGGTTCCAATCTAACTCTGCCCTGGGACTCTAGACAAACTTAGTATTGACACCATAAATATTAACAAATATGTGACCAAGATGTTGATGAGAAGTTGTCTCATTACTCATGTAACTTGAGAACTTCTCATTCTCTCTTCATTATTTCCTGTATGAATTTGTCCAAATGTAATGGCCCATGATAATCATGTGCGACATTGTTTTATTCCTGAATTGATCATGTTTTAGAGGAGACTTGCATAAGTTATGACCCAGGAAGCTGAGTGCAGTCATACATACTCTGATGATTGACAATCTACCAGGTTCCTATTCCAGAAAGACAGTATAAACAGAGAGGGCCACTATTGGGCCACTATTATAGACAGAATAACAAGTTAGATGGTTAGATTAAAAAGCACAGAAGAGTCAAAATGAAAGCCTCTGACCCAAGTTTCACATTTTCAAATGAAATCAAGAAAATAATCATCAGGCTACTAGGAGAGAAATCAATGCTCTGTGCCCTTGACATTTAAAAACCTTGAAATTCAAGGAGTGGATGTACATTGAAAGACCATGCTGGAGTTAGGACATGAAAGCAGAAGTTATTTCTTGACATACTGCCATGTATTTACTAATAAATTGTGTTCACAATTCTCACAAGCAAATAACAGAAATAGAAGGATTTATGATCTAAGATTTTTCCGGCTAGCAAATATAGATTGTTCTTTCAACAGCTTTTGTATATTATTCCCTATGGTATAAAGCACCATGTATACATCTGGAATAAATTATAATTATTATGGTAGTGATGGTGATGGCGTTAAGTCCCCCAGATTTTGGAATGGGATTTCTGGGTGCTCACTAGTCTGTGCTCTAGTCAAGAGTTTAATAACTGGTGAGATATCATCATAT
Organism: Cryptoblepharus egeriae; assembly: GCA_030015325.1. NCBI lineage: Eukaryota > Metazoa > Chordata > Lepidosauria > Squamata > Scincidae > Cryptoblepharus > Cryptoblepharus egeriae. The sequence continues at coordinate 75,951,219 of JAREYC010000003.1, read as the reverse complement.
AACATTCAATGTTCCTAATAGTGGAGCTCATTGTAGTTGTCCAATTGAAGCAGCGAGTCATATCAAGAGTTATTCTTTCTCTGCCCTACACAACAGTAGGAGAAATTAGCAAAAAGGGGAGAGAGGCAGCCATGACTATATTATTCAGCTTTCCTATTCAGCTTTAATTCAGAATTAAAGCCTTGAGGAGGCCTCTGTGACTGACCCTCCCCCCCACCCACATCCACAGCATGCAGTGCTCACCCCATTGGCACAGCTACATCGGCACTGGAAAGTTGGATAGGACTGGGTCCTTAGAAACTTAAGAAATTGCCAGTGTGACAGTGGACTCCAGTAACTTCAGTGAAATAAAATTGAAGTCTTTAAGGTGCCATAAATGTTATGTCTTTAAGGTACCATAAAACTGTAGATTTTGGTCCAACCAACTAACATGAATCTTTCTGCAAGCACTTTGGTCAATCTTCTCTCACATTAAGACTGCTGTCACTTTTGCCCCATCATTTCCAATGCTCTCAGTATGCCCAAACTATAGACTGGCCTACAGTTTGCTTGACACAGCTTTGACTCAAAACAGACACAGACACAAAAACGAAACTTGATGTTTTGTGAAGCTCCTGATGGACTGTTGTCCTTAACTGTGTTTGGGCTGCTGGCTCAAAGACTCTTTGAAGCTTTTCCAAATTTGACAAAAGTTTGCCATGTTATAGGAGTGGAATAACACAAACTCTGATTTTCCACCTGTGCTGTATTGGTTAGCTAGGAGAACAGGAGAACGGTTTTAGGAGTAAGTTATCAAGAGATATAATTGTGCATAGGTTAAGACAGTGTGCATAAAAATGTGTTCTCTAACAATACACAAAAGATAGCAAAGAGAACACAATAATTGTGCAAAGTTGAGATTTGTGACTGTGGTCACATAGGTAAGAGTCAAGCCGAGATGACTGCAAAGGGCAAGCTAAATCCAAATGTCACATACGCTTGATTTGCTTAAAAGGAAACACACTGTAATTTACACATGCACAAATTGCCTTTGCTTTAGCTGAAGTTACCCAAATGGCAACAGTGACTAGGGGAAAATGTCAAATTTCATTAAGTTCACTGCTTCACTTTTTGCCTCCCCTGTGGAACCTCTAATGTTTGTGAAGTAATGGAATTCTAATAGAGTGGGAAATGGACAATAACACATACTATGTTGGACTTGCGCATGGGACTTGAAGGGATGTGAGGTGTTTTCTTTCCCTCTAGGCTTGATGTTGTGTACCTGCCTGATTCATGTTCATCACTCGGAGCTAACTACATGCAGTGATGCCGCAGCATGTGTTACAGCATTCAGGTCATGCAACATTCATGTAAAGTATGTGGTACATTAAAGTAAAAAAGGAAAGGGTAGCAGATGTGGAATCCATCCTCTCCAATATATTTCTCCATACAATCCTGCTTTGGTACCAGCAGTACTCAGTACTAGTCTCAGAGGTTCAATAGGAAAGTGCAGCTGAGAATGAGGTCTGCAAGCAAAGAGTAGTTGGGCATGGAAGAGTTCAATACCCCCAAACTCAGCAGTTCACTGTTTCTTTCCTTTGAATTGCTCCATATATACACTAAATAAATTCAACAATGACATTCATTCTAAAAGAGGAACTAGGGTTCCTAAAACTGGAAAAAAAGAGGAATTCTTTTCCACATGAAGTTACCTACTCAAAGTCTTGGACAATGGAAAGAAATTGTTAACACTATGAGCACAATCCTAACCATGAGCCTCATTGTGTTCAATGGGTCTTACCCCGGGAAACTGTCTTTAGGATTGCTGCCTATGTAAAGTTCTACATGCAGAGGCTTCATATTTTGCAATATCAGGGAAGATCATGAATGTTTTATGCTGTATCTTTCAGTATCTTGAAGTATGTCTTAAGCTGTACCTTTCAACCACGACTAGGATTTTGACTAAAATGACTGCCTTCATGTTCACATGCCCCTGACTTCTCCATAACATGTGGATTCCTTGTCAGGCAAGATTTGTTGATTTGATTTCCACCCTGTGTATGTCTCAGAGTTGATGAAGAAAATTGTTGAAACTCACTGTCTCATGATATCAACATGTAATAATTCTGGGTTGTTTCTATTTTATGTCCAAGGCCAATGGTTCTTAAACTCTCCCTGAGAGTAGAGAGGGGAAAAAGGTTTTGAACTGTGGAAAAAAAAGATTTTGAACTTGCCTGGGGGTTGCTGTGACTCTCTGGAAGGTCCAAGAAGTCTGAAAATCCTTCTGCAGTCCTCCCTTCACCTCCAAAGTACTATAAAAAGTAAAAGGAAACCACTTCCACTTTAAAAAAAAAATTGTGAAAATGGAAAGCTTTTCTTTTTACAGTACTTTGGAGGTTCTGGGAAGACTGCAAAGGGCATCACAATCTCCCAAACTTTCCAGAGAGCTAAGGCAATTTCTATATAAGTTTTAAAAAAACTCTTTTCTTCCCAGTGTAATTATGGCAGTTGTGTTGCTGCTAATTTCTTGTCTGCTCCCCTTAAGGAGAATGGCTGCCTTTTGGATCCCTGGTGTGTCTCAAACCACCAGTTTGAGAATCACTGTTCTAGCCCATGAACTGGCTTTCACCTCAAAACACACTCAGACAAGTATGAGGCTAGCAAACAAATCACTGAACTGGTTTTGAATAATCTGTGCAAGAAGTATTTGGACCGTGCAAAAATAGGCCTTCAGTCTTTTAAAATGCTGTGTGTCTTTTTAAGAACCTCATAAACCATCTTAGTCTTCATTCATTTTCCTCCTATGCAAACAATTTCAAACCATTCCTATACAACACATGAAATCAGAGTGAACCATAAACCCTTTATTGAGCTGAAAATGATTTTTGATAAAAACTATTCTTTACCTGGACTGATTGTTATTTCCAATAAAAAGGACGGGTGAATTATGGTCATATCAGTCTTGAAAGGAATAGCTGAATAAAGAAATTTTTTTCCCACAGGATGGTCTTTAATTTGCTAGAACTAGTGAGAAAACAATATGCAGTTCAAACCCTTAGTGACTGCATTTTACTTTTGGATCTTTATCTCTCAGCAGAATATTTATCCTGAATTAAAATTAAAACAGTGGGTGTCATTTTGAACCAAACTATCCCCATGAGAATTCATTGCTCTATTTATCATGTACTGTATCTTCTATATATATAAAAATGAAATGACTCACTCATCAACTCCCAGCCAAAACCACTTGGCCTAGAAGAGTGAAATTTGGGGAGGGTGTTCCTTCTGTGATGGACAGAGTCACTAAGAACCAATTTTCGGAAATTCCAAGTGGAAGGGGGTGAAATGGGGTGCAACACGTTTTCCTCCTTATACTTTGCATTGAAGAATTGGTGACTGAGGGATGCTGTGGCCCAACCCTCAGACCTAGAAGCATGAAATTTGGGGAGGGTGTTCCTTCTGTCACATGAACACCCAAAGAAGAGATGTGGAGAAGGGGTGCAATGTGTTTTTGTCATATACTTAACGTGGAAGAAACAATTAACTAATGAACCCACCAAGAACTGATGTGGAGAAATCTAACCCTTAAGGGGCTGAAAAGGGGTACAGTACTTTTGTCCTATACTTAACATGGTTAAGTATTTTGTCCTAGTTTTTGTCCTATACTTAACATGGAAGACTGACCAACATCCAGCCAATTTGGTTCTCGGTGCCTGGTGCACTGGGGAGAAGTTGTTTGGAGGGAGGGGTTGCACTGGAAAGGATGCTGCACATGGGGGGCTATTGTGCATGGGGGGCGTTGAGCATGGGGAGGTGATGTGCTTGGGGGATGATGCGCATGGGGTTGATGCACATGGGGGATGTTGCGCATGGGGGACTAAGGCACATGGGGAGATGATGCACATGGGGGTTGTTGCACATGGGGTGATGATGTGCATGGGGGGACTGTTGCACATAGGGGGACTATTGCGCCTGGGGGGATGGTACACATGGGGTGAATGAACATGGAGGATGTTGCGCATGGGGGTTGATGTTCATGGGCGGTTGATGTGTGGGGATGCTGTATGGGGAATTTTACTCCCGCAACACGTGTATCGCTTTCGCTAGTTGTATCAATAAATTGCTTTCATGTGTTCTCTTTTTCATCACCATGGAGGAGATGATGAAGCCAAGGAACAAAAAACATGGCAAAATATGAATTGGCCACTTAGAACACAAACCTAAACCATGTCTACTCAAAAGTAAGCCCCATTGTTTTCAGTGGGTCTTATTCCCAGGAAATTGTCTTTAGGATTGCAGCCTTAATTTATTTGTTTCCATAATGTATCATTCGCCTCAGATAATTATACACTTTTTGTCATTTTAAATGTATATGTAAATTAATCTCCCCCTGAAGATGATGGATTAAAACTGTGGGATAATAGCTCTAGCAGTCCTCATGGTGATCTCAGAGTATTTTGGCATCTATTCTTTTGCCTACAAAAAACTGTTTCTCACAGAATGCTACTTTCTCCCAATGGTCAAAAGCCTGATCCTTTTGCAATCTTTGCTGTGTGGTTGTCACTTCTTCCTAGTGAGACCCCATGTCATTCATTCAGACAATATTTGAAGAAGAAAAATTAAACACAGGACTGAGATTTGCCTGCTTTTCTGCAATGTAAGTAACAACCACCAGCTTCCATATCTCATGTTAGGGGAGGATCTCAGTCCATTCCTCTGTTAAGTTTCCATGTTCAATTCCTGGCATGAGTTAAAGGGGTCTCAGGCAGCATAGCTGGGAAATATCTACAACCTCATAAAGTAGCAGTTACACAGAACAGGACATACTGCATCAGAGGGCAAAAAAATGCTGTCCTTTGCTCCAAACAGCAGCCTGATACAGTTTGTCAAAACAGATGTGAAAATCATTTACAAAAAAAAAAAAAAAAAACCAGTTTCCTACTGATGAGAATCTTATATGGTGTTAGTTGTTATTCTTCTGTCACAGATGTGTCAAGATGAGCCTAAAGGTCAAACAGTTTAATCACAGATTTATAACAACCTGAGGCTTCCTACCTCCCATGTTCTTCTGTATAGAGTTGCAAACTGCAGGATGTCAAAAGAATTTTTATACATTTGTTTTAACGTCATGTTCAGCATGTCAGGCATGAATGGATCTTTCACGCAAAGTATCTGATCTCCTAAGTAAAGGAAAGGTGGCTTTTCCAGGTTTGCCTCTATTTCTTATCTTTGAAAGGTTCCGTCTTATGGTGACTGAAAGCTTAATTTAGAGGAAATTTGAGGCTGTTCACATCACTATCCATGTCAGTGATCCAAAGACTCTCAAGATGCTGCTAAATATGACCCCTTGCATTATAAGTATTGCTGCCTCCCAAATTCAAGTTCAACCTATGACAGAGCAATCTGGACTCAAGAATGTATGTGAGCTTGACATGCCCAGGAATAGACAAATATACATGTGAATGACCATGACAAGAGTGTTGACAAGAGTTCTTAATAGGGTTAGAGGGATTTAAAAACCCAAAGAGATTTTATACGTGCGTTTTAAGTAGTTTTTTCTCATATTTGACATACAATAGAATTTCCAGTTTCACCTCACATTCAGGTGAAATTCTGTGACATCTCTCTCAGGGTCTAATGTTTTAGATAAATGCTGCAATCCTAAAGAGACGTTCCTGGGAGAAAGACCTATTGAACACAATGGCGCTTACGTTTGTGCAGACATGGTTAGGATTGAGCTCAATGTTTTAGATAAAGTTTTAAAATTACTGTTCTCACTTATGAGGTGAGATTTCATGGTTTCATATAGATTCTGGGATATACAAATTATTACTTGGATAAGGGGATATAGGCTCCATGTGCGGGTTGCATTATATATGTATGAGTTTTTTTAGTGCCCAGCACAGAATGAGAAATAATGAGAATTACTTTTCAAATTGTGATATAAAAAGATATTAAGATCAAAACATAAAAATTCATTTCATGAAATATCATCACATTGATGTACTTTCAAGGAATTTACAAATAGTTTTTACTTTTCGGAAGTGAGCTCCTAAAGTGTTTTAAATGATGCAGTGGCTAAGGAAAAGTATCCGCTAGAGGATGTGTGCATATGCAGCAAGTGAGGGTGGGGAAAGAAGACATGAATGGGTAAAGATAATAAATGCCTGAGCAGAGGTGCTGAGAAGGAAGACCTAAGCTTGCTGTTCTGACCTCCCAAGCTCACTCTGCTTTTATTCACTTCACTTTACTATATTGGAGGTGAGGTGATTCGAGTTCTAAAACGTGGTCTGCATGTGATCTGTGATCAGGTGAAAATGTGCTTGCATCTGTTTCTCCCCTCCATTCTTTGTAAATGCCTTTTGGGGGGGACTTGTCTGTGTGGGGCTTGCCTGGCGGGCCTGCACTTTTGAGAAGCTTATAAAACTCAGCAAGATTCAGTGAAGCCGTTCTCTGATTTTATTTTTTCTGTCTTTTGCTTTTTTTGCACATTTTATGTCATTCTCAAATGCAAAAGGGGGGATATTGTGATTAAAAAATTCTTTGTGTGGTGCTGCACTTTCGAGAAGCTGGGAAAACTAATGAATATATGTATATGATTGATATCAGTCTGAAAAGAAAGAGTTCACAGTTGAAATGCTTATTTTGGGTGCAATCCTGAGTAACTATGGGGAGTCCTTGCTCCGGTGTAAGAACAATTTGCTCTGGATTGCAATATGAATTTCCCATAGGTTTTCACTAGGTGGTGCAGTAACTACGGGTGCACGTAAAGTCTCTTACGTGCACCCGTAGTTACTCTGGATTGTAGGGTATGCTGTTTGAGAGAGAGAGAGAGAGAGAGAGAGAGAGAGAGAGCTAAGCCACAAAGTGCCCCTAATATACATAAGCCCAGGTATACACAATTCATTCTTTGAAAGTGTAAACCCATTATATCTCTTTTGAACAGAAAAAACTGCTTGACATGCTTGTTGATGAAACTCTTGTGGTGCAAGTGGCTAAGACACTGTGCCTGTTAACCAGCAGGCCAGGGTTCGAGACCAGGGTCGGCCCCACAAGACAGGGTGAGCTCCTGACCTTAGCCCAGCTCTGTGAGGCCGGCTGCATCCAATCGTATTGGCTCTGCCTTTCCATTGGACTAATTCAGTGGTGTGGAGAGGGGAGATTTGCTGCTTGGGTAACAGCCTATCCTCCATATCAATCTAACCCAGGCCTTTGTGCCTCACATGCAGCATATGCAGCGCAGAGCACGATATCATAGTCTCTGAAGACTGACAGAGGCCTGCTTCACACAGTGAGTTGTTTTAACTGATGTCGCACTGGGGTAGGTACTCAACAGAGGGAATTATGAGCCCCATGATAAGAATGATTATTGCACTGGCTGTCAAAGTGCCATCTCAGGCAGTGCCTGCCAAATGGCAGTGCCACATAAAAAGCAGGCATGGACATTTTACAAACAGAAGGATGATCATCTTTCCACTTTCTCATGTGATGCTTAGGTTATTTAACATAAATCAGGTGAATATAGACAACCATTTTTCACTTGAATTTTATGCACAGGTTGCAGTACTTACTCTTGGGAAATCTTGGTGGATTGTCATTGACATCGCTGAGCGTGATGTTCACAGTAGTTGTTCCAGCCAGTCCTCCAAGCTGTCCTCCCATGTCCTTGGCTTGAATTAGAACTTGATATTGTTCTTTGACTTCTCTGTCCATGTTTGGCAAGGCTGTTCTTATAACACCTTTTAAGGAAACAAATGTCTTCTTAATGCATACAATACATTTCAAGCCATGAAACTTGGCTTGTAATTCAATGTGCAATAACCATAATGTCAGGTCATCAGTATAGTTTGTCATAACTATTTGGCATCCAATGGTGGTTCACAGAAAATGTTTTACTTTGACATACTCTTATACATATTCTTATACATAAATTGAATTTTAAAACTCATGATAATGTTCCTGTCCATGCATTTGTCTGTAATATATGAGAATATTGTTTAAAGAGTGTACATGGAGATATCCCCTGTATTTCAGAACATGATATTATTATTCAGAAGACCCCGGGATGGGAACTGGCAGGGTTGTAAAATCCTGCATTAAGCCCCACATTAAGCCCAGCTTTACTTTCCCAGTTGTTCTCTCAACACCAGAAGCTCACAAACCATGTAACAGGTCAATTTCCAAAGCCCAAAGCAGTCCTTATCCCAGCCTAAGCCACAGGGAGCAAGGAACAAACAAGGTTTTGATCTACCTGCCTGAGGTAGGCCAGAACTGAGTCACTGGATTCCAATAAAACCAGTTTCCCGTCTAGTTTATCCAATCAACAACACAGCTGTAGATTCCTGTGACTGCAGCTATCTACAGTCTGACTGCTAAGCACTAAGGAAACAATGGATGTTTTGCCATTTAGGATCCATGCAAACCTTGAATAATTTCTAGTGTGAAATGATGCTGATCATCATGATAGGAGATAGACCTAACAATTCCCAGAACCTAACCATTCCTGGAAACCACAGTCCTTGGATGTGAATAAGAGATAACAGACTGAAACCCTGATTATGTATTTAGCACTGATGTTGCAAGGATTGAAAGGTAACTTAGGATTGAAATAAATCAGAAAGGCATGAATATGGAATATAAGATCTAAAATTCAGAAATTTAGAGAATATCCAACATACAACTTCAAATAATAAAAGCTAAATCCTAGCACAAAACCTCTGTCACTTACCAGAGTATCACTTCCATAAATCTCAGTACATCAGGCAATGATGCCACAGTCAGTGTAGCTCATTCTGGAGCAGGGTAGTCAAAGCTCAGGTCCACACACCAAAAAGTGACTCATATCAAACTTGGACCTAGCAGCCTATCAGAAATCAGACCCGGCTATGTGATCTCCTCCTTCTCACTAATGGTGGTATTCAGTGGTGGGCTCCAGCAGGTTCGCACCTACCCTATAGAACCGGTTGTTAACAAGAGACAGGACATATAAAGTTTAAAAATAGCCATTTAAAAGTGGCTGCCAGATGGACAGAGAACCGGTTGTTAATTTCTTTGAATCCCATCACTGGTGGTATTCCCCATCCCCAACCTAAAACACACATCTGGAGAATACAAGATGTCATTGAGGCCAAATTAAACACTGTCTGGGAAACTCACGATCTGCACAGATGAGGGCTGGCCGCTCTCTCTCTACTCTAGAGAAGCAGTTATCTGGGGTGCCATAATGGGCAACTTTCACACTCTCCAGGCTGCACCTACCTAACAACCAACATGACGTCAGGCAGAAACCTACAATTTGCTTTTTACCTCTATATTTCTGACCCAACATATTTGTTCTACATGTGGTGACTGTTATAAACAAGTTCTTTACTATTTGGCTGTTGCTGAAAACATATCTGTAGTTATCAACTGGCATCACAACAAACTCTCTCAGTAATACACTGTTATTTTAGTTTATTTTTGAGAAGGCTTTCAACTGTTTCTAAGAACTTTCCCAATGAAATGTCTTTGCTCACTTAAATGTGTGCTGAAATCTGAAATTATGCCCCCAACTATTGCTAAAAATATCAGTATGAAAAACAAAATCTTGAGAACTCATTGTATGTATGTATATGTGTGTGTGTGTGTGTGTGTGTGTGTGTGTTTAATTTAATATCTCACCTCTCTTCCTTGAAAAAAGGAAACCTTCAGTAAGCAAAATAATATCAGATGATGCACATGTAAAAATACAGGTGTTAACATATGTGACATCAGCATGTTCACATATTTTAGATGAAGAATGGACATGTCCTGAAGCCCGCCTGCTCCTCTGTTTCCTATTTTGATTGACAGCAATGACTGGAAAACCTCCATCCAAATATTATATAGCCCAAGCTCCTGCCTTGTGTCCTGTTTTGAACATAGGCTGAACTGATTCCTAAGTAAAGTTACAAAAGTTGCTGGAAGGAACATATTATTATTATTATTGCTGGTAGGGATGCTCGTCAGATTTTCCAACCTGATTTTCCAGCCTTTCCCTTATCTAACTGCTTGGTGACCATTGCTTTCTTAGTGCCAACCACAAGCTGAAAACACCGGCTGTTGCTGACATAGGCAAAGACAAAGGAAAAACATATAACAATTGACTCCAGTTGCTCAGAACTTAGCTGAACTAGTGAAAATCATTTTCTGAGCGACCAGAGCAGTATGACTGTATTTATGCACTATATCGAAAATACCATCAAGCTCTTTTAAATCTGGTCAAAGTTTCCCTAATGACCCTCTGTCCATGAGCAATTGGCTGTCACTGCACTATAGAAGTGTCTAATCATGCAATGGGTTTTCCTGCATTGGTGTCCAAAACTTCCTCTAGTTTTTATTATGTAACTGAATCTGGTCTTCAGTTTAAAAAATCAATGAGAATAATTGTCTTGTCTAAAGGAGTTTATGAGCAATATTTCCTTCCCTCTCTTGTTTTCTATTAAGGTCTCAGTAAAAATGAGAAACAGTCCTATCAAAAGCAGTTGTTCATGAGGTGGGTCATAAGCACCAAACCAGAACAAATAACCAGAACAAATAACTGTGTGCAGTTAATTCCCAAGAAAAGTGGAATTTCAGGCTTCACAATTTACCCTCAACTTTGCAATGTACATAAGGAATCTATAGGGAATGGTGATGTCTATACAATTGGCTCTTTATAAGTTGGCAGTAAAATACAAATTCTGCCTTCTTAAAATTTTGAGACTCATATGTATATCAACTTCTTAGGGCAAAATCCAGAGCAGTTACAGGTTCACGCAGTCACGTTACCCTCTAGTGTTATCTTATGGAAAGTCACCTTAACTGCTCTGGAGCAAAGGGCTTCATCTGACTTTAGGATATGGGCCTTAGTTTCATGATCCATCAACAATCAGATCAGGATCCACAGTCTGGGAAACACTGCTATGGGACAGAAAGCAGAATACATAGAAAGCAGAAATGTTAGTAAGACTAGCCCTACAATCCAGAGTAACTACGGGAGCACATAAGAGACATTACGTGCACCCGTAGTTACAGCACCACATAGTGAAAACCTATGGGAAATTCATATTGCAATCCAGAGTAAATTGTTCTTACACCGGAGCAAGGACTCCCCATAGTTACTCTGGATTGTGCCCTAAGTGAGCAATTCAGCCTTGTTCTCAATCTATAAATAAATTCTGCTTTCTGTGAACAAATACAGGATGGTTGGAGTGTCTTTGATCCCCTTGGGGTGTCTTTGATCCCCTTTGCCTATAACCAATCATAACTATGGGCAAATGTTAGGTATGCAAGATTTTAATGGACCATAGTCTCAAAATCTATTTAATTTTAATTTTAAAAAGTGTTGATGATACAAAACATGCTAAGAGTACCACTGAAATCAGAGCCTCTGAATTGTATAAGAAACACAATAAATTCAACATAAAACCATTTCTGTGTTACACCTTTTGTGTTGCATTTTGTTATCCTTTATGATAATTTCTGTTTAGAAAAGATTGGCTTAGTTCTCAGATCCAGAAGAAGGCAATTCTCAGTTTGGATGCTGGACTATTCCATCAACAGACAGGAAAAAGAAATGGACAATTTAGATTATACTGAAAGTATAAAGTCCAAATAGCGGTTTCTCTGACTGCTTGGCACTAAAGATGTATGTTTTGGAATTTACGGTTAAAAAAAACATGCATGATCAGCAGTCAAGTAGGACAGGCAAAAAATCACACAACAACATACATTAAGCAATATTTTTTCATAGGCAACTACCCAAGCCTATCATGGTGTGAATTACATGGTGTGGAGTAATGGATGCAATCCAGCTTCATTCCGTCCCTGATCTGCCCCTACCACTAGCAGAAACCCACTGGTGGCCAGGCTTTGATGTACCACTGGTTGCCCTTGATCTTTTAGGCCTGCACTAGCAGCCACAATCTGCTAGTGCAGATTGGGGAAGAGGCTATGATGTATGATGTACATTTGGTATGATGCAATACCAAACACGTATAGTTTACTTGGACCAAAAGTCTGCTAACAAGAAATGGTGGATGATATAGGGACAGGAAAGGATACTATCCAATCAAAGTAGAGGTGGGGAAGAGTAAGAGAGCTGGTTAAGTTGTTTGGATGCCTGAAGTATGATGGTTTTCAGTGGATTTGCAGTGTGTTCAAGGGACATCCTGTACATTCCCAAAAAGTCCATGGTTTGAGCCTCCAGATGGCCAGTCACACTGATAACTTTGAATTTTCATTGCAAACCTAAGCCCACCTGCTTGAAATTCTGAAAGACCTTTTCGTCTAATTAATGAGAATGACGCTATGAATAAAAGCAGCAAAAACAGAGCAGAGGATCCTGGGGAAATCTTTGTTGTCAACATTCATCACCTCCAGAAATATTGCATAAGACACATACAGCTCAGATTTCAATACCTCTACACTGCCAGCAAGATCTAATTAAAGATGAGCATTAAGGGTACAGTTTTTTATTTCCTGGAGGCATAAGAAGGGAAAAAACCCTCATCCTAATTTCAAAAATAAAGTCACTGATTTATACTTGTGATATGATCTATTGTTAAAGCATGGCATATTCAACAGAGGAGGTGACCTCCAGAGAGTCTGCACTGACAGTGCTATGCCTGTTTCCACGTCGCATCATTGATTAGCCAGGAAACGAGGGTCTTTAATACTCTATCTGACATTCAAGTACCGATTCACTGGGAAAATAAATTCCATTTGCAGAAAGGGGAGAGACAGGCGGCGCTTCCTATGTTGCATTCAAGGCACACAATTGGCAGCATTTAGTGTGCAACATTTTGGTTAAGTCACTGAATTATTAAATACAGAAACAGGAATGACATTTCAGAATATAGGACAAGATATGCAATTAACTGCCCTCCTGTCCCATGAGCATTTCTGTTTATGCATCATTTTTCCCCCTGCTACCCACGTATCCTGTGATCTCTGAACATCAGTCTGACATAAGCATCCCTAACCCATCCTCCAGTCCAGCTACCTGCCAAACTGCTAGCAGCTGGGAGGGAACATGGAACACAGATATTCATTTTTGAAAAAAAGTTATTTATCCCCAGTGAAACCACGTCACGTGTTATCCTGGCAGGTCTCAGCTAATGCACCTGTGTTTTTATCCCTTTCAGAAAAAGAGCAGATTAGAAATTGGGCTAAGGATTATACTAGATAGGAAAAGGTACAGTATATTCATACACATTGATAGATATGCAGCATCCTGTTATACTGAACATTTTAGGTGCAAAACCAGCAAACATAAGTGGTGAACTACACAAGCAGCAATTTTGCACTGCCTCTCAGTGAAGTTAAAATAGATGTCCAGCTCCAAGTGGTGTGTGTGTGTGTGTGCGTGGCTGTGTGTCTGTCTGTGTGGTTGTGGTTGTGTGTGTGTGTGAGAAAGAGAGAGAGGCAGAGAGAGAGAGAGAGAGAGAGAGAGAGAGAGAGAGAGAGAGAGAGAGAGAGAGAGGTGCAATCAGTCCTTCCTCATATTTCAAACCTTCCTGTGTGGAAATTAACCTTTAGATTAGCCTCTTTCATGACATGTTCGTTTTCTAGATGCAGGGAATTTGTATTAATACGGGGAAGCATTGAAACATATTTTTCCCTCACCTGTTAACAGAAACAGTTCTGTCCATACAGTGGCACTTTCAACTTTTTAGGGTTGGGATATGGGGAATAATGTGCTCTGGACACTTTGGCCAGGTATGTCCTCCAGTTGCAAGTAAAGCACTAGCAGTTAACTGGCTTTAGGGCACAAATTAGGCCAGCACAACTCACCCATTTCCACTTCTGCTCAGTTGGCATAGGGAGGCCAGTGCATGACTGTGCACTGAACTAACTCCCCAAGAGTGATGCAGAAGTGCCTTATGCACTTGGTGACACCCCCAGACCAGCATGAGACTTGTGCCAGACCTAATCAAAGGTTATGATTGCATTGTGAACTATATACATTGCTCTATGCAAGGGTCTCCAAACTTTCAAATTCAGGGCTCCAGGAACTTTAACAATTGTGTATTGGAGGAATTTTCAGCAGGTTCAGCTTTTCATCTCACAGATCACAAGCTAAACCTGCTGAAATCCCCTCCTCTACATAATTGTTAAAAGCCCAGGAATTGAACGTTTGGAGACCTCTATAGAGAATGCCAAAAGGCAGAATGACTGCTAAACACATTGTATAGGGGGGCCATTTGAACCATTCCAGAAAGCCCCCACCATTATTGGAGCATTCATTGACACAGCTGAAATTAGCAAAACCTTGACACAAGGAACAAGGAGCTGCTTACCATAGTTCAGCATATGCAGGGTGACCAGATTATTCCTGAACCCCAGGGCCAAAATACCTAATCCCAAGCCAAAATTCTTAGCCACTTAAAAAATTGGCAAAAAATGTATTTTTTTGTTTTTGTTTTTTGACCATAACTTTTGATAGGAAGGAGATATCTCAAAACTGATTTTTGCATTGGATTCTGCTCTTCAATAAAAATCCAACAACATACAACATGATGGGGTACTGTGCACTATTGCAAAATTTCAAAATGAAGCCAAAATGTAGGACAATTAAGCCAAAATGTAGGACACCCGGACAGGAGGCTAAAAATCCGGACAAATCCGGATTTTTCTGGTCATATGGTCACCCTGAGCATATGGAATAGTGCCTTTACAATTCGTGGGTGGCAGCTTTCTTGTCATAACACTGGATAATCAAAGGAACTTTAATTAACATCACACATTTTAATGTTGGGAAACCGTAACCTGGTCTTTTAAAAAAAGATTTAGAGCACAATCCTAACCATGTCTACTCAAAAATAAGCCCCATTTTGCTCAATGGGTCTTACTCCCAGGAAAGTGTCTTTAGGATTTCAGCCATGGGAAGAGTAATATTGAAGAAATCCATCCACAGGGATGGGCACTTGAGTCCTGCATCTTGATTTTAAATTGGGATTGAGTAGCATTCATCAAAGACTTGATTGCAGACTCAAAGCTGGGGACGCAGGGCTTGACTCAGGACTTGAAGCCAATTTTAAGTTCCTATGTCTACAGTGTGTATGTGTGTTATTGCTTAGTTTTTTTTTAAATCCATGCTGATCAGATAAGGAGCTGGCACTCAGAACTTCCGTGTCCCACAGTCCAGTTGACTGGTGGCAAGAAAAGAATTTGGGTCAGAGACTCAAGACTTGAAACTTGAGACAGAAATTTAGACTTGTCAGGAGGCTAGGGTTAGGGACTTGAGCACATCTCTGAGCCATGATATCTAAAAGAACATTTCTATAGGGACAGTATACCTATTAGTTCCTATTAGTTCCAATTGTATAATAAGATCATCACCTTCAGGTCCTATTTGTGTGCTTTCACAAAGCATCTAGCTAGCTGCTGTTAAAGGTCAAATAGAAATAAGGCAAACTTTGGATATCAGCAAGTCAATTATTTGCATTTCCTGTAAAAGCAAACTCCACTTTTGCATACTACTCAGACTGGTATCAGAAAACAAAGAAGATGGAGGTTTCTCTCAAGGATCTCCAGATGCTTGTGGAAGTCTGAAACATTTTGAAAAAGAAAATAAAAGCAGGAAAAGCCCAAAATGGGCACTGTGGGGTAAAGATAAAGCAGTGGTTTTTTGAGCATTTCAACATGGTACCTCCCTTCTGAGAATGACTGAGATCCCCTGGAAGTGATGTCAGGGTTAGACCTCACATCAAACAGGAAGTGACATCACTGTGATGCTAGAGCTCCTTCATGTCTACTCAGAAGTAAATTCCATTGTGTTCAATGAGACCTGCGTGCCCCATTTCAAAATGTTGGTGCCCAATGTCAGATTACAAAATGGCAGCATCCAACTGTGACCCCTCAGAATAAAGGGAAAATATCTAGAGATGCATCTTCTTTCCTTCTGGGGTAGTGAAAACACTTTCATTAACTGGATGGGAAACATGCTGGAGTGAAAGAGAAAGATCACTGATTGTAAAAACACACACAAAGAACAATTTGGGAAAATTTGAACTGAAGTAAAGGTCACTACAGAAGCAGTCCACATACCGCTGAGGTCAAACGTGTGTCATGCTACTTACTACTGAAGTAAACTCAGTTGAGTATAGTGTGATCTACTTTCCCCAGAAGTGGTGTATACCATAACATTTTGTTGTAGGATTTCTTCTTCATTCAATGAATTCTGTAAAGATAATACTGACCCAATGCAAAAGATAGGCAGCTGCTACTTTTCCACATCTGAACACTGCCTCATTACTGTTCTCTTTATTCCTCTGTGATCAGATAAAGACTAGCCTTGTGGGCCTCTAATCAGTTTTGTATTTGAAAGAGGACCAATAACATTTTCACCAACAACATATTTATTTACCTGTTTTGGGATCAATGGAGAAATATGGCTGTCCCTGAAGAATACTGTAAACCACTCTGGCACTGTTTCCGTATGTTGGGTCATCAGCATCTGTCGCTTTGACCTGCAGCACATATGCCCCTAGGAGAAGAAAAAGCCCACAAATGTCAACAAATTTAACATGGAAAAGATGATACAATCTAGGTTTCTTTTTTGTAGTTCATGTGGATTCAGCTTATTAGATGCAGCAATATTTAATTGTTATGCTTCCATCCTGCTATTCTTTTTTTAATTGGAAAACGAATTTTTTAATGCACTACAAAATATAAATTCATAAAAGTTGATTGCTTTTAAAAAGAACTGAAGCTGCAATCATAACCCCCATTTAGGTGGGCACAAGTCATGGCACAGGTCCCATGCTGGCCTGGGGGTGTCGCAAAAGTGCCATAAGGTACTTCTATGCCACTTCTGGGAAAGGGGTCAGATCGTTGCACAGACATGCACTGGCCTCCTCATACCACCAGAGGAACAGGAGGACAGGTAGGTTTTGCTGGCCTAAATTGGCTAGGATTGCACCTTCAGTGTTTTATGAAGCTGCAAAGTGGGTCTAGCCACTGACAGAGTCTGAAAGTCAAATTAAGCGTACCGCTGACAGCACAAGCCTATATTCAGCAGAAATCCCCATGGATTTCAGTGGGGCTTATTCCCCCCATCCCATGAAAATATTACAAGAATGCAGAGTTAATATATGATTTGGGCTTGTGCTCTTTTATTTTCTTAATTAAAATTCTAGCCAACTCAGGGGGCAGGAGAAGAAACAGAATCAAATTGAGAAGAGGGTATTTAACCCATTTTCTTTATTCCCTCCCTGTTGCTATAAGATCTGAAAAGGACTTGTAGAGATGTGATGTGGCACGTCAGAGAGCATGGTGGACCTCAGCTCTGCCAAATCCTAACATCATGTGGAGCCTTCTGGAACTACATGCCAGACATCCTTGATTCTGAGCCAACTCAGCAATGGGTAGCCCATTGCAGAGCTACTTACTCAGGGGGAAGAGATAAAAGACCCCTTCTTCCAAGTAGCTGCCTGCAGTAGCCTGCAGTGCTCAGGATACTGTGGCAGCCTTTTTGGCACTGCGGTAGTCCTAGCACAGCAGACACCTTAATATTGGGCTGTAAAACTCTAAGAAAGTCCAAGACTCTCTTCGTCAACACTGTTATGAAGGTAAAGGTGTCCCCTGCAGGTTATACTGCCAGTCGTGTCCAACTCTAGAGAGCAATGCTCATACCCATTCTAGGCTGAAGAACCAGCGTTGTCCAAAGATGCTTCCATGGTTTTGTGGCCAGTATGACTATATGCCAAGGTGCATGGAATGCTGTTCCCTCCTCACCGAGGTGGTACCTATTTATGTACTTGCATTTGCATGCTTTCGAACTGCTATGAAGATAGGCATATACAGATAAGCAAAATCTTCACCATTCCATGTATCCTTAAGTTGCTTCAGGTATGTTGAAAAAAAATAACCTTTGTAATGCAGAACATGTGGTATTTCAGCCATTGCTAAGCTGTGCTATCCAGTTAGGGATTCCAGTTATATATCAGGCCAAACCTATATCTGTTTTTCTTTTCAAAATACACAATTTTTTCCAAGTGTGGCTGCTGTAAAAATGTAAGTCTTGCAGTGGTAATACTGTCAAATACAGCAGCCTGTCACCCAAAAAGAATGTCCAGCTTTATTTCTGCATTCCAAACAAAATCAATTCACAGCCACCTCAGAGCCTTCTGCCTTGCCCTTACCTTTTTCGTTTTTCCTTCAAAGAACCGTTAAGCTGATTTAAGAGTCACAGTATTACAATTCAGATCAGGAAATCCCTAGACTTTCAAAGCATTTTCCTGACCTGTCATTGGCAGCTTTAGCAAAGCGTTATGACTGTGAATGCATATGGAATATCTTGTAAAGAGAGATGCTGTCACTGCTCTTGTGGAGCTTGTCTTCTATAGGGGAGGGAAGGAAATGACCAATAATGTGTTGTGAAGATATACTCCTGACACTTCCTCCTACATAAGTAATGTGAGAGAGAAATATTTGACCTAGAGTGGGTGCATTTCCAGCTCAGTGCATCTGGGCATAGACTGTATAATAATCTCTGCTCGCTGGATCCATCAATATTTCGAATTCTAGAGAGACATCCTCATTTCCTGCTATATATTCCTCAAAATGCCTGGAAATATTTTCTTTTCTGCTGTTGGATGTAATCGTTTTTAGAAAAGCAGATGAGACGTTCCCTGTTACATTTGATGAAGATTACAGCAGGTCAGAATTTTGTATAGAGATACACAATTCATGTGGGGGGAGGTGTAAAATATATTTGTTTTGTGTAATCTCTGGCCTCGTATTGAAATCAATATTCACAAACATGAAAAACTGAACAAAGTTTCTAATTTCACCATTCAAGGGTACCAGCTAAATTGCAGGTGCAGACTGAGAAGTCCCATGTCAGGCTTCCAAACCTGACATAAAATATATGGTCCTCCTTCCCACACCCCCAAACCACCTGGAGCTTACCTTCTCTCCACTGGCAGTGGGGGCTTCACTACTGGCATTACTTTGGAGGTACCACAAACATGCATTATGGCATGTTTGTGTCACCCAGAACTGACGGTACGACCATACCACATGAGTGGATGCCCATGGGATTAGGCCCCTTGTTCCTAATATCCATAGCACTGAATGATATATACTATTCACCCAGCAGGGAATGTAACAACCATACTTTAAGACAACTTTTGACAAGTAGACAACAACATTTACATTGCAAAGGCAATCTTTTTTTTAAAAAACTGGCATTATATTGATTGTTACTATTATTCAGAAAGGCATTAATTTATGCAACCATCTGTGATTTTGAACAATAAAGAAAATTGGCATGTACAATGCCCAAGAATAATTCAAACCAACACAATAGGCTTTCTGAGTATAGATGGCGAGACCCAATTCAACAGAAAAATGTTGTGTGAAACTTTTCTTAAGAATTTCACTTATCTTAACCAAATCCTTTTCACTTCCCTCAAAATTCCTTGATTCTTCCAATTCAAGAGCCATAAAGTTTTTAAATGTCACTTTAGGGTAAACCTGCCAGGTTGAATCAATCAATCAATCAATCACCCTCAACCTCACTCTCACTCTCTTGTTTTACAGTTTGGAGCATGGGTGGTCTGTTCCAAAAAGAATGTACTATATTCCTAACACAGACAATGTAAAGGGTAAATCAAGACTGAATTACTTTGTAGTGGTCATCTTGTTACTTGTCAGAGTTGCTGCTCTGTAATACTCCATGCTTTTCATCACAAATCAGTAGAACTTCTTATTTTATTCTTCTTTCCTATGAATACTAGGTGCAGGAAATAGGCGCATAAAGATCATTCGGAAAAAAACAGCCTGATTCTTATTGTCAGTGTTGTAACAACTTCTATATAATTCTGTAAGTTTATAACAATTTCTTCAGTACTCTTCATACAAAAGTAACTTACATTCAAACATGGAAAATAGCCTGTTCCAGCTGATAACACAAGCTGATGGCTGGGAGTTCTGTTTGGAAGGAGGAAGAAATATACTCAGTCCAAAGGCAAAATAAAAAAGGCACAAGGCTGGCCTAAAGAGATTTAGAAAGAAATTTAGGCTGGCCTAACTCACCTGGTCTATCTTTCCATGATAGTGTGGGGAAGTTGGTATATCCCTGTGCATTGGCCTAACCCCCTCCTCCTTCCCTCTCCCCCACTCCCCGGAGTGGAAGAGAAGTGTCTTACTGCACTTTTTTGACACCCTTGGGTCAGCACAGAACTTTTGCTGGGGCTTAGACTGGCCATACTGGAGATTAGGATTGCAGCCTGAATTTCTCTTAAGCCTAAAACAAAGCACATGAAGCAAAGCAAAACTTATGAAGTGTTATCGGATAGGCTCATGGAGTGATGCAGCTGGTGTTGGCAGTCAAGTCTGGGGGAGGAAGCCAAGTTATTGCAAGATTATATAGGCTAGTTGTTTACTTATTGGGGAACCAGAACTAATTGGTCAGCAATCAGCTAATTGACTGAAAGTCAATTAGCAAGGTGGAGTACAAAGTGAATGAATAAACAGCATTTTTGAAATCCTAACACCAAAATTGATAAATATCGAAATATTCAGATAAACATTATTTGTTCAAACTTTGTTACACAGTGTTGTTTATATTTTTACAAGGGTATCTGGAAGTTTACAGTTTTCCAACTCTCCTAATGGTTACAGTAGTGGCATATCAGAAGAAAACAGGGTTGGCTGATGGACTGTACACGTAATTCACATTAAAATCAGAGGGCATAGCCACTGCCAAACAGGATTACTCTGGGCAAGAGGCACAAAGCCCAATTAGCAAAAAATAAGTGCACAAGAGTCTGAATAACAGTGAAAGCTTTTTTTGGTACATCTTGTCTCTTTGAATCGACACTGACAGTTTGCATGACTGAAAGATGGTAAGAATACAAAGTAAGAAAGCTAGACACAAACTTGTTTGAGTGCAGCTGACTTGTAAGAACTCACTGAATATTAGCTTTAGATGACTTTAAAGCTTCAACGCAGGAGTAACTATAATGGCTTGTATATACTTACACACTGGCACACACTCACTTTCATACTGACCAGTGCACAAGTTGCATTGTAGGACGAGACCCTTATAGCACAATCCTGACTCCTGGTTAGGCCAGCACAAGTCCATGATGGCTTGGGGTTTTCACTTCTGCACCACTCTGGGGGATAGGGGGGTTCAGCAAGATGTGCTGACCTCCCCATGCCACCTAAATTGCTGCGCTGCCCTAAATTGGTTAGGATTGTGCCCTCAATCTTCTGTATCAATGGCTATCTAGCACTCTGAATTCCAATCCTGCAGTAGACATTACACCAGGGCCAACCCCTTAAGAGAGCAAATGTGGAATTCAAATTGAGGTTCACATCAGGGATTTTTATGCTCAGAACTTTCAATCTGCCTTTCTTGGCACAGATATAGAGGCAGCTGCTTTTTTTCCTGTCGGACTTCTGCTGTGCTGCACTTTGGGCCTGCTGGTTTCCTGCCATTCATGATGAAACCATAAAATGCGGAGAAGTTCTGTGCAAACACCATCCCAATTATGCATTTAATTTTAAAATAGGCAGCATTAACAGGACTATACTTGGGTTTCAGTCAAAAGAGCAAGAAGTTTCCTCTTAATTCCCTCCTGCCCATTTCCCAAATGCAGCATCAGCTCCAACATCAGAGCACCCTCCTAAGCTGAAAGGAACAGAGGGCGGGGAACTGTCACACTTAGTTTGAAGGGTGGAAACAGAAATAGACGGATGCCCAGCATCTGAACATTAATGCAGCTAGACAGCCGTAATGCCATTCAGGCAGGGCGGCATTCAGAATCGTCAGCTGCTTGCTTTTCAGATGCGGTGCCATCCTCCAAATGCCAGGCAGAAGAAGCGTACAGTCGCGTGACACATTTTCAAAACCAATTTGCATACCAAAGCAGGATCCTGAACTACCATCCTGCCTTCCGAAAG
Source organism: Cryptoblepharus egeriae (assembly GCA_030015325.1). Classification (NCBI taxonomy): domain Eukaryota; kingdom Metazoa; phylum Chordata; class Lepidosauria; order Squamata; family Scincidae; genus Cryptoblepharus; species Cryptoblepharus egeriae. Next base: position 75,929,322 of record JAREYC010000003.1, on the reverse strand, counting down.
CCAGGTGTGTGATAAAGAGATCTTTCCGTAGCGTAACAAATGGCCCTGAAAAGTTGGACATGACATGAGCGTGCAGGAAAAAAGCTTGCCATAAAGTCATGATTGCCACTCTAATATGCAAAGCATCCAATACGTTGTGGCTTGCGGATATCAGCACAGTGCAAGCGTCAAAGAAATTACAAGACTCGGCAGTGGCTTTGCCACGGGCTCAAGATAGATCGGGAGGAAACAGAGGTGCAAAGGAAATGGCATTCATTTCTGATTGAGGCAGACACTGTAAGTAAGAGATACCTCTAATGGGGCTAATGACTGCTGATAGGAACATGCCATGCTATCAAATGCACATAACACTTTCGAATAGGAAATCTCCCCTAAAGGGGATATTTGATGTACATATGCAGGATCCTATTTCTGCCAGTCAAAGTAGCTGGGGAATTTTGAATGAAGTCAAAAGAGTTAGAAGACCAGTGAAGTTTCACAGCAGAATCTGGACAACTCTATATTGCTCAATGGACCACCTTTCTTCTACTAATCATCATCACTGTTACAAATGTTCATATACCATCGTTCGACAGCAAATCAGCTCACATAGAAACATAAAAAATAAATAAGTAAACCCTATCCCCAAAGGGCTCACACTCTTAAAAGAAGGAATACCCATAACAGCTATTAGAAGACACTGTGACAGAACTTGGTTCTGCTTGCCCACCCTTCCTTCAGAACAAATCCTCAGACTTCTTATCCTGTCTCACCTAACAGCTATTCTTAAGTCACAATCCTTTACATATTTGACCACAAGTCCCATTGAATTTAATGAGCCCTCCTTTTGTAAAGGGCTGCAGTGGCTCAGTGGTTAAAATGCTGGAGTTAGAACATTGCTTGACTGGAATTCTGCTCAGCAGGCCAGCAGTTCAAGCCCCGAGTACTGCCAGATGGGGTGAGCTCCCATCCTTAGCCCAGCTCCTGCCAACCTAGCAGTTCCAAAGCATGCAAATGCAAGTAGGTGCCACTTTGGTGCCACTTTGGTGGGAAAGTAAGCAACGTTCTGGGGGAGAACGGTGGGCCTTAGTTCTGAGAAGATATGAGTTCTGTTTCATCCTATAGCTGAGAGAAATGGTATAATAGCAGAGCCAAGTGAACATGCAGTGCATCCAGCCCAGCCCTTTTGTTTCCTAAGGATATACAAGGGGAAATTATAGCACTGATAATGTGAAATTAACATAACCAACAATAATCAGAATTTATTCAGCTGGAAGAGGAAAAATAACCAAAATAAAAGAAATCAAACTACTCAATATGAATTACTGTTTTAGGAGTGACTCTTCCACACAAATACAGCCTAAGAGGATGAGTCTTACAAATCTGTGACACATAGCTGGGAGAAAATCTTTCACACCTATCTGTCTTCAGTTTTTATATCTTCATCTCCTTCACTCATGGTGCTGAACTGATGTTGCCTGAGAGTGAAAAAGCTGCCATGCTCTATTCTACAGATGCCCAGGACCTCTTGCTCTCTCCTACTTTAATTTCCAGTCTCTTCACAAACTCTTCTTTTTTACTGAAATTCAACCCTCTCTTTCCCTTGTCCCCTTCCATAGGATCTCAACTCCCTGCCACAGGATGTGGTGATGGCATCTAGCCGCAATGCTTTTAAGAAGGGTTTGGACAAATTCCTAGAGGAAAGGACCATCATGGGATACAAACCATGAGGGGTGTGTGTAGAGTACCAGATACAGGAGGGGCACCTGAATGCAGGTGTCATATGTGTTCCCTGAAGCATCTGGTGGGCTGCTGTGTGAAACAGGAAGCTGGACCAGAAGGGCCTTTGGCCAGAAAACACTTCCACAGCGTTCTCTCTAAGTCAAAAGTATCCAATGGGGGCTACATTCAGTAGACAAAGTTACAAATATTTGATGAGCAAAATGGAAATTCTAAGAGCTGCCCTAAGCATCTTCTGATGACTTCTCATTAAGATTACTGGACCAACTTTTAAAACAATGGCCCCAAAATAGACAGAAATAGAGGCATCTATTCTATACAACACACACTAGGAGATTCTTGAAAGGGGGCATCCTGTAATAATGAATGCCAAAAATAGAGGACTATACACACATCAGACTTGGAGGAGAACTCCAAACTCCCTGCACTTGTTTGTCACTTGGGCGTCAATCCTAAAGACACTTTCCTGGGAGTATGACCTATTGAACATAATGGGGCTTACTTTTGAATATACATGGTTAGGATTGTGCCCTAAGTCTAATGTTGAATTCTGCATGTCATTGAGCTAACCATGATTCTGGTGTTGACCTCCCTGTTCCTTTGGTCAGAACAAAAAAAATGAGAAAATTTGTTCTTTTACACAACTACTAAAAGCTTCTTTCCATCTAGACGCATGGGCTTCAGGTCTTCCATATATTACTTTACATGGAATTACAACAACTGCACACAAATTTATCAGCAATCTAATCTATCTTCATCATATTCCTTCTATGTGTTTTATAATTTGAAGCCTATAGTATAACACCTCTTTATTTCTTATAACTTGACATCAATTGCCCCTAGTCCAGCCTCATGCTGATAAAGTCCTGCCATATGTATTCAGAGTAATATATGGCACAAATGCATTGAGTAACAAGACTCATACTACACTAGAAAAATTATGTTCTATCTTATTTGGAGTATTTTCAATGATATTGCAACCATATATTATCTCATACTGTGAGAATGATAGTTCTGGTTATTACTATCTCCTTCGGACAATAGTGGCCATCCTCCTAACAAGGAATACTGATCCACATGAAATCAGTAAAAATTCCTGTTTTGTCAAGCATACCTTTGTCACCACAGGGTGCTAGTTTCCTTGAAGGATTTAGAACTCCAAGGACAAAGGGTTCTTACCTTCTCTGTTCAGGTAACCATAAATATATCTTTCCCATTTATAAATGCCATCCTGAGTTTTTGCCCAAATGCAAAAATTCAGCCATATATTATATTTCTTGAGAAAGAAAAGATGACAAAGGATCACTTTATTCTTTTTGTTATGTATTGTATGCAACCCTCAGCCAGGACCTC